>CM066236.1:0-2400000 GCA_033675125.1 Athetis lepigone | reverse complement strand
CGCATTTTTTGTGTTTGTTGTTCATTTATCACCCAACAAAGCCGTATATTGCAGGCCGACAGTGGCAAATGAGCTATCTAAGTTCCACTTTCCTTATGCTATGACATCACCGCTCACACGACTTAAGCCTTCAGTGTGGGAACTTTCGAGAAGAAAGGGAAACGGTACAACCGCCACTGTCACCGCACGCCGAAAGACGCGCAGTGAAAACAAAAGTACTAGATCATAGCGCGAATGCCACGACTTAGAACGGGGCGGCCGTGGGCAGCTACCGTGGTAAATCTACTTAGAATCGAAATCTAAATTGATTGTAAACATTACTTTGGTCGTTAACCATACTTTCTATAGATCACTTTTTTTATTTGTGGTCGCAACGTACCACCCACGATAATTTATCAATACCTAGGTGGCCGGTCTCTAAAGTCTCCTGATTTGAGTTTCCAGTCATTAGGTTCTGGTACCCTCTTAATTAATTATCATAAAATATCTATCCAAAATGATTACAATTAGTTATTAAATATGAGGAACGTAGATTGTTACACCAAAAATTATGACGATAATTAAAACGACAGGTCTAATAACCGAGATATCAATTATTGCCACCAGTATTGATAATTTTACACGTAAGATCAGTACATGGCCTTTCAGCAATTCTACGTTCAAAATAGCGCGTTTTATCCCAGCAATTCTGTCCTAAATAACACAACCCACTAATTAGCAACAAGATCAACAAAAGTTTCAGTCTAAAAGCCTCTTACACAAGAATTTACATCGGCAAATCCCAACGCTTCTCATTCCTATTCGTTTTAAATCCGACACACCGAAATGCAGTCCCGAAAATAAATCACAACAGTTTAAAACTTAAGCCAGTTTTTCTTTGTATTCCTTCCCTATCGTGGGAGCCAGTAATTTATCTTGCGAGATATAGAAGTTGAAAAACAGAAAGATTGCACTTCACTGAAACATTGGGACAAACAATGCTGGGACATTTATTAATGGGATTCTGTGGTTGTAGTTTTTTCTGATCGCAATTACGGTAATCTTGGGATTTTTGTGTATTTGTTGTAAGGTTATGTAGACGGATTCTTCGCTCTTTATTATTATTAAGCCCGAAGCAAAAAGAGTGGTGTTATAAGTTTGTCCATTATCTGTGTGTCTGTTTGCTTGTGGCTCCGTAGATGTGGTTTTCATAAGATTATATTGTTTGAAGAATTTTCATATAAGTTTTGTGTTCCTAGTATGTTGAAGCGATTGTTAGAAGATCGTAAATATGCACATCCAGTTAAATGTGAAAGTGATATGATGATTACTTTTAACGGTCCTATTATTTTTGTGTCTAATGTGTTAGATGATAGTATTTTTTGTTTGTTAGTGCTCTGGAACCGTATTGGGAGGCGATACGGACGTGTGTTCCGAAAGTGGAAGAAGAGGAGTCCCCTCCGTGGTCGCAAGAGACGATATGTCTTTCGTCGAAAGATGAGGCGTCCCCGGCGATTTCGTAGAAGTGTTTTTTTTTTTATTTGAAAGTAGATTATCCAGCGATGGTTCTTTAACTTTTGACTTGGTCAGGCTGCCATTGTCTTTTTATTGTGTCTAGAACCGCGTGTGTTCGAAAGAATAACATATTAAAATTGGTTTGGCCATTTCAAAGTTACTATTTGTGATCTGCAAAAGGGATCCAAATAACTTTGGAGGCTTTTTAAATTTTTAATTTACCTTTGTGATTACTTATTGACAAGCTTGAACTTCTATCTATGTAATACTGTCAGAAAATGCCTTCTAACGCTAGAATACGTAACGTGTCTAGAGACTCTCCCGAGATAAAGTTTCTATGCATAAGTTTACAAATGTAATGAGTAGCACTTTGCTAGATTCAAAAGTGGATGCCATTTTAAAATTCACTTGAAAACACG
This sequence comes from Athetis lepigone, assembly GCA_033675125.1. Taxonomy (NCBI): domain Eukaryota; kingdom Metazoa; phylum Arthropoda; class Insecta; order Lepidoptera; family Noctuidae; genus Athetis; species Athetis lepigone. The sequence continues at coordinate 2,398,087 of CM066236.1, read as the reverse complement.
TGCAGAAACACGTAACTAATTTTCTTCTTACCTTACAAAGATAAGGAATAAACTATTTTTAAATAAAATGTTCTTATTTATATTTTCAAGCTTAATTTGCCGTAACAAGCCAAACCATATAATTATCTAGCTGGCGCTCGTTTCAATATTTTGGTTACTACTCTATATTTTATATATCTACTAGCTTTTGCCCGCGGCTTCGCTCGCGTTAAAAAGAGACAAAAAGTAGCCTATGTTACTCTCCATCCCTTCAACTATCTCCACTCAAAAAATCACGTTAATTCATCGCTCCGTTTTGCCGTGAAAGAAAGACAAACAGACAGACACACTTTCCCGTTTATAATATTAGTATGGGTATCTTTTGGTTACAAAAATATTTTACACTGTTTATTATTGAGAAGTATCTGAAAATAGGGATCTCCAATAAAAACTCCATAAAAAGTAGGACGTAGTAGTATAGTCTTAAAGCCAATTGTGTTGCTGAACCTGTTTAGGTAATTACCCTAATACCCCACGAAAAGCCTCCACCATGCATACTAGGTTTCAAATAAAGGAATACAGGAGGGAACCCGCTCCCATAAAAATCGTTGTCTACTATGTTTGTTAGTCTTTCTGTCAAAAACTACTGAACGGATTTTGATGAAACTTTACAGAAATATACCTTATACGTCATAGGTCAAAATAAGACATAGGTTACATAACATCACGCTATGACGCACGGGAGCAGGGCAGTAACCAAAAACCTAACTAATCGCGGGCAAAACCGCGGGGGACAGCTAGTAATAATACCCATATACAAAAAAGCACATGACGCGTATTTCCAAAAACTTCATATTTCAATGGTCTATGCATTGAAATATGACGTCAGATCTGAATCCATAGCAACCAATGACAGCAACCCCATTTAGGGTATTGAACCTTTTTTTTTTTGGGGAGTGGGAAATCATCCAATGACTGCTCCCGTCCTGGGTGCGGCGGGAGGGCGTGTCAGACTCTTACTGACTAAAACCCACTCATGTTCCTTCGATTGCCCTTTATGTTCCAGGGTCACGGTAACTATTATGAACATTCCACAACCCCGGCAGAGGGTATTAAAGCTCAGGTGATTCTGTTTTCACCCACTGAATCATTCGGTACACATTTTATTTATCTCGATTCAGTGAGCAGATTAATTTGGTTTCATAAATTCATTGTTAGTTCATGATTAGATTGTTAGGCCTAGTGCGTGTTTAAAATGGTTGGATTACCTAAATTATTGGTTAGTATAACTTTATGTGGTAAAAACTTTATTTTTGTAGGTGTTTTAATTTGCATTTTTATGATTGTAGTTTTAGCGAGCCGAGTGATTTTTAAAATCTTTAAATATTACGGTTTTTTCTTTCTATAATATAAACGTATTATATCTATATACGAACCTTCCTCTTTTATCTCTCTATCTTATAATATAAAACCACAACCAACCTAAGCATACGTAGGGACAGACAGAGGAAAACGAGTTTATGTTATACTATCCATAAAAAATATCTATATACTATGTAGTGAAGTATTCGAATACGTATCATTTTGGACACGGCAGCCAATCTTAAAGAAAACTTTTAGAACCTAGTAGCTCTTTGTTGAGGAGCACATATTTTCTGGGTATATTTATGTTGCAAAGCAGCGGTACAGTATTTCTATTTGATGATACGATAAGTCATGCCTTAAAGTAATAATTGTTAATAAATTACTAGTTTATTATATTGTTAATTTTATGTTGAAATTTAAATAGATTAATAATGATAATTAACTCCTTATAGACATTTGTACGCCTACGAGGCAAAACATAGCGCACTCTCTTACTATATTCAACATCGTAATGTAATGTATACCTATGTTTTACAAATAAATAATTTGAATCTTTTGAATCTTTGAATCTTTGATGGGCATAAATGTTTGTGACTTTACTAGGAATGGCAACTACTGTTACACATGAAACTACCACTATCAAATGTAACAGGGAAATTCCGTATGTAAAAACTGTCTAACTATCACAGATACAGCCTGGTGACAGACGGACAGACAGACAGACATGTTTTCAGTAATAGGATCCCGTTTTGCCCTATGGGTACGAAAACTTAAATATCTCCTAATACCTATAATTTTCAAGTACCAAAGACAAACTGCGAGATCCTTTCAAAATCGCTTAAAACCTACCCCACACGCAACAAAATCCACTATTACTACAGACGTTAATTCATTTATATTCCATGAATATTTTCCAACTCAAACATAGATATTTATTGCCCCAGAGATAGCTACTGCATAGACAATTTGTTCTGATATAGTACAATAAATCATATTTTTTACACAAACAAGTTACGACAAGGATTAAACGTTGCGGATCGTAAATTACCGTGTATTCGTGATGGTTGAATATTTAAGCTTTGTTAACATAAGGGAGTGTAAAGGGTTCTTATGTACTTAACGGAATTTTTAGAGTATTTTAGGTAGTGCCTGTATCTGGTTTTAATCTAGATTTTTAACCCCAGACGCAAAAGAGTGGTGTGTATAAGTTTGGCAGCTATTTGTGTAGATCTGTGTGACACCGTAGCTTGGGAAAATCTATAATTCAATTTTATTTTATATACTACTTCTATCGTATCTATGTATTGTTTATGACTAGTATGTATAAATATATATATCTAATGCACATATAAGTAAATATATATATATATATATATATTTATATCTATATATATTAATGTACGCCATAGACTACCCTTTACCCATTTTTATATAATTTGATTCCATCCAAAGGTTGCCTGGAAGAAATTGCTTTTCAGCGATAAGGCCGCCTATTGTACTCTTGCATATTTGTTTGTGTTGTCCTTTACTGTTTTTGTCCTATTGGTGTACAATAAAGAATATTCTATTCTATTCTATTCTACTCTATGGATGCGAATTTTTCTTTCAAGTAGATCATCTAGCGATCAGTAATTTTGAAACGGAGTTTTATTTTATTTTTAACTAGCGACCCGCCCCAGCTTCGCACGGGTGTTACACGGGTTTTCCCTACTACAATAAGCAAGTATTATATATATAAACCTTCCTTAAGAATCATTCTATCTACTAAAAAAAAACCGCATTCAAATCCGTTGCGTAGTTTTAAAGATCTAAGCATACATAGGGACAGACAGAGGATAGCGACTTTGTTTTATACTATGTAGTGATATCTAGTTTCTAACATCTGTCCCCCTAGGCTACAATTGTGTTGGGGTTTGAATTAGGTAATAATAATCCTGTAATGCTGAAAATAGTTGTTTTATATTATGATAGGTACAAGTGAGCTACGCCCGAGGTTGCATTGCGGACCAAGCCAACGGCAAGAGAGAGGGATGGATAAAGAAAATTAGATACAATTTGTTCGGATATCAACTTGTTCGGTTTTAGATAGTTTGTTGCTTTTGTCTAATGTGAACATTTATGTTTTAATATTAAATTAAGTGTGAATCGTAATGGTTGAATATTTAAGCTTTCTTAACATCAGGAAGTGTAAAGGGTATTTATGTACTTAACATTATGGACAGGGTTTTTAGATGGCGCTTGTAAAATCTAGATTATAACCAAATTTTAATCTAGATTTTAGCCTTTGTGTAATCCTGAGATTCGTCTACTTTTTTGTCTTCTAGACCACACTTGACGTTTTTACTCAACGAGAGGAAAGGGAGGGCTAAAAAAGAGGGGTGTTATAGTTTGACCGCTGTGTTTGTCTATTTGTAGCATCGTAGCTCTTGAATGGATAAACCGATTTGGATGCCAGTTTTTTGAACCACAGCACCTTGTATCATCATACAGGCCAATAGGTAAGTCTTCTGCCTGTCATGTCAAAACTGTTTGAGAAAGTCGTTGCTCGTAGACTGACCACAATACTAAAAAACGACGAAATTATCCCCCAGCACCAGTTCGGATTCAGAATAGGGCACTCAACGGTGGAGCAGGTGCATAGAGTAGTGAATAAGATTCGAGAAGCATTAGAGCGTAAAGAATACTGCTCAGCTGTGTTCCTGGACGTACAACAAGCGTTTGATAAGGTCTGGCATCAGGGCCTAATGTATAAAATAAAGAAACAACTACCGCATAACCTGTACGTACTACTAAAGTCATACTTAGAAGACAGAATCTTTCGTGTAAAAGTTGATGACTCGTACTCGCAATTTTACGACATAAAAGCTGGCCTACCTCAAGGCTCCGTATTGGGTCCACTGCTTTACCTTATTTACACAGCAGACTTACCAACCACAGAAGAAGTCCTTTCTGCCACTTTCGCTGATGACACCGCTGCTCTGTGCAACGACAGGAACCCTGACATTGCGTCACGGAAGCTACAAATACAGCTCGACAAAATCAACACGTGGATGTCAGAGTGGAAAATAAAAGCGAGTGCAAATAAATCGACCCACGTGACATTCACGCTAAGAAAAAAGGATTGCCCAACTGTTAAACTTGGAGAAGGAATACTTCCACACAACGTAACTGCTAAGTACCTCGGCATACACCTTGACAGGAAACAGACATGGAGACACCACATAGAAAAAAAGCGTGATGAGTTAAACCTCAGACTTCGAAAAATAAACTGGCTCCTAGCAGGAACATCACATGTATCTCTAGAAAATAAAATTCTTATTTACAAAGCAGTACTTAAACCTGTCTGGGCATATGGTGTTGAACTGTGGGGCTCAGCAAAGAACTCAAATGTGGAAATTCTTCAGCGATTCCAGAACAAAACTCTTAGAATTATATCAAATGCTCCCTGGTTTATCAAAACCTCAGAACTACATGAGCATCTGCAAATTGGAACCATAAAAGAGGAAATAGAGCGCAGAACAAAGTCATACAAAGACCGACTAATGACACATAGCAACACATTAGCCATAGCTCTAAGTGAACCAGTCACAACGAAAAGGCTAAAACGTCACCACATTTGGGACTTTGCTGAGTAGAACAAAGCAAAAAAAAAGAAAAAATATATAAGGCAGATTCTTCACTGGAAGAATGAACCTTAGCAGTAATCATTAAGTATTGATACTTGCAAAAAATCTGCTAATGGTTGAACCAACCGATTGCAAGATAAAAGCGGTTTTTTTATAAAAAAACCGCTTCGCGTATCGTCGACGATACAACGAACACCGGGCTGTCGCGCGCCCGGCTGAGTGCTCGCGCGTCACGGGTACAGCGCTGACTATCAAAATGCCGAAACCACGTAATTATTGCGTGATTATTGTGCAATTTCCCTGTTTCCCAATTTTTTTGTTTCCCTTTTGAATATTTATTAAAATTATTTACGCTTTTTTGGATATTTTCGACACTAAAATATAATAATCGGGAATTCAAGGAACGAAAAATATGCATCAGTGATTTTATTAAAAGAAAAAATATTTGACCAACAAATAAAAAAAAATTGTTTTTCTAAAACATTCGTTTTATTACCATTATCATCATACGTATAACCCTAGCAGATTTGCTGGACAACACGCACACACGTTAGTCGCGCGGCGGGCAAAAGAATCTCAACTCTCTTCGTGCGTACTTATGGTACATTTCTCCTTGCTGCAAACAGCTGGTATTATTATTATGATTTTGTAGGCTATTATAGCGTAGGTTTTTTCGTTTTTGTATTGGAGTGAAGTATCTGTTACGTAGTAACTATTTATTAATCTGTGCCTTAACACAATTGTAGCCTAGGGGGACAGATGTTAGAAACTAGATACAATAACTTGGCGAGTACTTTAGTTACTAGGCAAACATAAACCACACTCTACTCATTACACCAGCGCGCAAGCTCTTTAAGGGTGTTGAACGGTATTATTTCTTAGCTAGTGCTATAATCAAAACAAAGAAGAAAAGACGGCGAAAAACAATAAATCCATACTAATATTATAAATGGGAAAGTGTGTCTGTCTGTCTTTTTGTCTTTCTTTCACGGCAAAACGGAGCGACGAATTGACGTGATTTTTTAAGTGGAGATAGTTGAAGGGATGGAGAGTAACATAGGCTACTTTTTGTCTCTTTCGAACGCAAGCGAAGCCGCGGGCAGAAGCTAGTAGGTAATAAGCCAGTAAGATACTAGGCAAACAGGATCAATGTAATTACACCAAACATGCAATTTTTTCAGGGTACCTATTTAGATTCAAACAACCTACTGTAGAAACTACACATTTATTTAGCCTTGGGAGACAGATGTTAGGAGGCTAGAAACAATAGCTTGGCTAGTAAGTTACTAGGCAAACATGAACCATACTATACTTATTACACCAGCGCAAAAGCTCTTTAAAGCGGGTATTAGCTGAACGGGATTAATTCTTAGCTAGTGCAGACCATGCCTTAGACTTAGTCGCTCATAATCCTACTCATAAGGAAAGCTTACGCTCTATTTGTGTTACGTAAAGGTTTGTTCATACGTACCGAAGGCGCGCTGCGGCCAGGCTTTTACTTGTGTTAAAAAAAGTTCTTTTTTTATTATTATGTTGCCTAAGGTTCTTCTATTAACATCAATTATTTACCAATTAAAGTCGGTCCAGTTGATGCGAGGATTAGCAAGAATAATAAACAATATTTTTTTCTCTTGTTCCGTATTACTTTCAGATGCATTTGCCAATAATCAGTGCTTATATGTCTTCCATTTTATTTAACTGTAATTTGTAAAAATTCCTTACCAATAAAATATAATGATTACGAGTATTAATTTTATTTAGTATCGAACTGTCTGTTACATAATCTAAATTTGAAAGTCGCGGTATGGAATTACGCAAATTGGGACTCTAACCTCTCCGACGATGTTAGCTCCGGTATGGCTGGGTCTTAATGCCTTATTCGTGGGCAATGCCGGTCGTGCCGCCCGCATAGTGTGTAGCGTCCTTTATGTGTAAACTAGTGGAATATTTGAACACGTTTATGATAATAGCGAGTGTTGTATGCAAAGTGTCAAAGAACATGGTAGAGAAACAACATTTCGCCAAGTTAAATAATTAAATGCTTTTTATGTTTTTGGGTGATCTGTATCAAAGAAGGTACATGACAGGTAATTTGATGTTCCTATCAATGTTACCTATGTATATAAAATGCTAATTTGGGAATTCGACCCCTGAAGATGTAAAATTGTGGATAGAAACTCAACACCTACACGACCGAAAGCAGTACTATACAAAAACAACAGTTTTATACAACCAATCCACGTCAAAAGCATCACTATCTCTTCTACCGCATAGCAACATTAAAATAACCAATAAAACGCAGATTAAATTAGTTCCAATAACGTTATCGGATCTCCAATTACTACGGACAATAAAGTACACGCAAATACAACTAAATGTCAGAAAAAAAATACCAACATGGAAACTAGCAATTACAGTTTTTCAGCGTTTACAATCACCAAAATCTGCTGTATCAATCTGGAACATGTTTCCGGTATTGTAATTAGTTAGCTGGTTAAAATAATGAATACTGTAATTTTTATGCATATTCTTACTTGGCGTACGACTTATTTGAGCACTGCGCCACCCCTCTCCTGCTTGCCCTTGCGCCGCCGTGTTTGTCTTGTTTGTTTAGTAGCGATAGCATTCCTTCAGCGTTACTTTACATCACAGCGCAATCGACACAGTTACGTTGTAGTAGATCATCGGATAGTCAAAAGCCAGAAAGTCTCATTAAATCAGTCTAACCAAGGGGTATCGTGTGGCCTTATAACTGGGTTGTGGAGGTCTGACAGGCAGTTGCTGCATGTAAATTACTGGTTTTTAGATTCGGAAAGCCGAGCCTTATATACATGTTATATAGTTGGGAAAAGGTTGTGGACATAACGATAAAACTGTTCCTGACTACGCGTGAGCTATCTGTTAATGACAACCGTGACTAATAGCTTTACGTGCTTTTCAAAGCACAAATTTAATGTTGAGTTTTTTTTTTCTAAAACCAGACACAGTGATGGGTCTGGTTTTAAAAATAAATTATCACAATTTTTTTTTATTTTTGTCTAGCTTTTGCCCGCGACTTCGTCCGCATGGATTAATAGTTTCCGTTCCCGGGGGATTTCCGTGATGCAAACTATCCTATGTCCTTTCTCGGGACCCAGACTATATCTGTACCAAATTTCATTCAAATCGGTTCAGTGGTCTAGGCGTGAAGAAGATAATAATATATAGAGCATAAAAGAGCGTAGAGGTATTTTAAGTTGTAAATACCTGCTGATTATGTATGTTTCTTGTTTATTTGAAAAAGAGAAAAGGTTGGACTTCAAAATCTTTCACTAACCAGTTCCCAAATAAGGACCAAAAGATAAAAAAATGCATGTTTGAAGGAAATGATTATGTAACAATTTTGTTAAGATGTTCCTTACAAACAAAGCAAATTGTGTTATTCACTAATAAAAGGTTATTTGTTTTGTACAAACTTGCACAAAGTTTAAAGATCAATCGATCGAGGTACAATGTTTTAACCCCTTTTATAAAAAAGTTAATTTACGTAATCAAAGGTGTGTGTTATATCTTAACGATGTTTTATTTCGTTGACACTCAATTTTGAAAATATAAGAACAACATCAAAATCATTTCTGACATAAGTATATATTAAGGTTTTATTGTTGCAACCAATTCGAACCTATCGTGCGACTGTCAGTGTACATTGTGCGTGCTCTAGATTTTTATATTCAATTCATAAGTGGCCTGTAAGTAGTAAAACGTTAGGATTTTTGTAATTTTTGTGCTGCTGTAGTGCAGCAGAACTTTACCCAATTATTGTGTGGTAGTTTACAGATATTGGTGATCATGTCAGTAATAACTCGAACTCGATTAAATGTGAACGTTCTTATAACTAACTACCCTTCCCCCTCTCCCAATAAATAATTCTCTCTGGCTACCAAACCTCGTAATGACGACATCAAATTATGCCAAATTTAATTAAACAATAAATTAAACGCCTACCATTCAATTGTAACAGATATCAATCATTGGTCCTTCGAGCCGGCTGATAATTACATAACAATAATAATTAATTATAGTATTGTTGTTTCAGCTCATTATACTCCCGTGTATTATTATGTTGGTATTGATGATTATCTGTTCATAATGTATGTATTGTTTGACATACAGCGTTGTTAATAAAGGTTACATTTTAATATTATTGCAATCATTTAAAGTAGTTTTCTATTAGCATATGATTTAATTATCTATACTATTTATTATGATTTTATGTATATAAAATGGTAAACTGACTGACTGATTGGTTGATATATCCTTAATTATATACAGCTTGTCCTACGGCAATGTCACATGGAGGGAAAGTACCTTAAATATTGTAGATAGAACATTTTACTGAAAGAAGACATTATTTTAATTAAAAAAAATTTAGACTGCATTCATAGATATTTAAATAATTTACATAGTTGAATCGGGAATCGAACCTGTTACTCGAGAGAATTAATCAGCCTGTAGTTTTATCCTACCGATCGAAAGGCTTTACTAGATTTACTTCACAAGGATTATTTTTTGCTAAATAACATAGTGTCAAAAATTAAAGAAAGACCATGAATTTTAACATTTTTAATACAGAATTAGCCAATTTTTCAAATGCTCAAAAATAGTTCCTTTTTCTTGAATACAAAGTGATAACTTTTGATTATTTCGTTCCCTAACGATTTTTTGGTCTTGTTGTTGTGGGTATTAATTTATTCAAATGATGCATACTACTCAAGTGGGTAGATTAATTAGTAATAAGTAGTTATGATGGTCAATTGTATGTCCTTACGGCAATCTAAGCTTTTAACTTTTCAGAACAAAATTTTACATCAAATGTTAAAATTCACGGTCTTCCTTTTATTTGTGACACTATGTTATTTAGCATAAGTATAATATAGTAAAGTATAATCAGTCAGCCCAAACTGAAGGTCCTAGGGACATGAAATTTAGGGTTAGCAGCAGTTTTTAATCTCCGATGCAAAGAGAGGGATGTTACTTATAAGTTTGACCGCTATGTGTCTGTCTGCCCTCCATAGCCCAAGTGGGACTATTTGGTTGCGTTTTTATTTGAAAGTTGGTTTTTATGCGATGGTATAGCTTAGTCATGTTTTATAAAAATCGCCATAGCCGGTTCGAAGTTATTAACTGTTTTGTTAGCTGTATTGCAATCTTAATAACTTCAGTGGCGGAGGATTTTTTAATTTTTACCCGACTGCAAAAAGGAGTGTTATGATTTCGAGTGTAAGTATGTCTCATTCTTTGCCACGCCCTACAGCTTATACCGTTTAACGGATTTCGACGTATGAGGTGTCATTTAAATCGTCTTAGTTGTAGGAGTGACATAATTATAGTATATTAATTTGAGAAAAAAAACGAGAACAAAAAAATTATAATTAATTAATAATCAAAAAACTCAACTGCAATTTCGGACTTTGGTGGCTTTGTTTCTGTTTCATGCAATTGCCACCAACTTCCGAAAATGCGGTTGGCTTTTTTTTTGTGGTGAGTGGGAAATCATCAAATGACTGCTCCCGTCCTGGGTGCGGCGGGAGGGCGTGTCAGACTTTTACTGACTAAAACCAACTCATGTTCCTTCGGTTGCTCTATATGTTCCAGGGTCACGGTAACTATTATAAACATTCCGCAACCCCGGCAGCGGTTGGGTTCTTCAATTATTTAATTAGGTATTATTTTAATTTACACTTGTGTTGCTATCGATGCTGTCTTCAGTGTATTGACCTGCCTGACGCCATAGCTGTTTTCCAACAACTTCAAAACGACTTCAAAAACTTTTGCAAGCACTTCAGTTCTCGTTTGCTTTCTAAATGAAACTGATCCCGATCTATCTTCAAGTTAAACTAGTTTTAATGAGAACCTCTCTACTGCAATTCAAGCCGTTTAGTTTGTTTACAGAGTTTTCTAGAAAACTGGGAAAATTGAAGTCCAAAAATTGTGCAGTAATACAACATTATGGTACTAGTGAGGTAAGTGTGCGTATACACGAGAGACTTATGAGGTTTTTTTATAGACTTGTTATGAATTAAAATGCTAATTGATAAAACTTGTTAAAAAAATCTGTATAAGTGTGTTACATCTGAGTTTGTTTCAAATGTTTCTTCTCAGAGTAGTCAGTTAGGAAACACTGACAGTAAGAATACACGTTTATAACAAAATGATTATGTATATAGAAACTAGCTTCTGCCTGCGGCTTCGCTCGCGTTAGAAAGAGACAAAAAGTAGCCTATGTTACTCCCCATCCCTTCAACTATCTCCACTTAAAAAATCACGTCAATCCGTCGCTCCGTTTTGCCGTGAAAGAAAGACAAACAGACAGACAGACAGACAGACAGACAGACATACAGACAGACAGACAGACAGACAGACAGACACACTTTCCCATTTATAATATTAGTATGGATAATATAGCTAAGCTAGCAGGAAATGAATTTTGGGACGTATAAGTTTTAAATAAAATACATTAACTACTGCTATTTTAATGAAATATGTAGACTTATTTAAATTACGGGATTTATTCTTGCATCAATTTCAGTAAATAGGTAATTAATTAACAAGTTAATTATAAACTTTAATAACTTGGAGAAAAATTAATAAATTTAAGGCTCACCGTTTTCTTTTGAATGTCCTTGGCGTTGAGTACTTACAAATTGATCTATTTAGAGTTTCTAGGAAATTGGTAGTGTGTACACTACAGTGCCTCGCAAAATTCAAAATTCTAGGTATTTATTTCACTAAGACCATTTACAGGCACTTAATTATGAAGTCAAAGTGTCGGTCGTTAAGCCAGAAAAGTGACGCTATTTGCTAGTTCCAAAACGTACATAGATCTCTATGGAGATGAACAAGCAAGAAGCTCCACGGACATTCTTTTCAAAACATCACGCTTTACAAAATCTTGGTTACATTCTTTTTTATGCATTTATGTATTAAAACAATAAAGGTAAATAACAAAACATTAATCAAAATTCATGGCAGTTAAGAGATGACAGATGTCAACTGACAGCGCCCATTCACGAGCATGACGAAACTACGTAAAGACCTCTGACAGTCGTCACGGATAGTAGTCATACCCGGGAATATTGTTTGGTTACAAACATAGTTGGGAAAAGGCATACATGGATGACTTACTAATAACTTCGATTGCCCTTTATGTTCCAGGGTCACGATAACTATTATAAACATTCCGCAACCCCGGCAGGCGTTGGCCCTGTTGGGCCCCTTCCTGTGCTGACTCCTTCTCTTTGAGGCGCGCGTGGAACACTAACGCGCCGTCGACGCGGTCCTGGTCCTAGTCGGGCGGCGAGCTACCCATCGCTCGCCATCCGCAGAACCGCGCCTACGGTGGCCGGTAGTCGTCTTGTGACTCTCGACGTCTTCGCCTGGGTCTTAGTCCGGGGCGAGAGGCTCGTCGTTGCCTCTCGCGCGCCGCCGCTTCCTTTACTAGCATAACTGCTTCGCAGAAGGAGCGAAGGCATCCCATTCCGTCTCGCCCCGAAGCATGGCTTGAACCAGCGCCGGGCGCGAGAGGTCACCGCCGCTGATCGCCTCTACGAGGACACGTCGATGCTCCGCCCATGCGCGGCACACCACTGTGTGCTCGACCGTGTCCTCCAGGCGACCGTTACTGCAGTGGGTGGATGACTTACTTACAACTTTTTAACACAATATTGAGACACGTTATAGTGGCTTATAGTAATAGTTGTAGCTAAATTTAAAGAACTAGCTATACTGATGCGTAATACACTTAGGAAAATATAATGCTATTAGAGTAGGCAGGGACAGGCAGGCAGGGACGACGGAGATCTGCTGCAAAGTCCTATTTTTTTTTTGCAGATGTAAAAAGAACCCAACCCGAAATTTGGTGAAATCACGGGTTTCCATTAGTAGATTATTGATTAAATATTATTGAAATCAATATTACTGTATAAAAAGCTCAGCCTAATAATTGAATGACTACTAAGCTAAAGCAATATACAATACATACATAAATAACGGCATACATTACTTATTTTTTTTTTTTTTATTTATTTAGAGACAAAAAACAGTTACACGTTACAATTTATACAAAAGAGCAAATTTGCTTCATTTATTAAACGTATAACCCACACTATTGTCCACGGACAGAAATAAAAAAAACTTAAAAGAGCAAAAAAGAAACGGACGGCCACATATCTAAATTATGAATTATGAGAGAGAGAAAAAAGAGAGAGTGTAGTTATGAAGAGTTGTCGGAAAGCAAATCTATTGCCATTTTTTTAAATTTTGCAGGAGAAAACGCAAAAATATCTGTGTCAGTAAAGTGTGTGTTATAAGTTACGACAAGGCGGCGGAGAGGATTACGGACATACAGACAATAAATACAGTAGAGCTCAGTACAATACAAGTACAAAAATAGTGTTGTGGGTTTGTTTGATACTAGAATTTTGCGAGTTAGAGTGGTAGTTACGTAACTATACAACTTTTTTATGTTGGTCCTACGTGGGTGATGTTCAGTGCGTTGTTAGTTTAATTCCCAAAAAAGCTTTTTTGTACGTCAAGCTTGGTTATTTTAAACTTTTTACAGTTTATTTTAGTATTTTATGGCATTGATTTATCTATTGTAGTTAACCACTACCTTAATTATTGCTATAATAAATGCGAAAGTAACTCAGTCTGTCTTTTTGTATATGTGTCTGTTACGCTCTTACATTTAAACCAGTGAGCCAATTTTAATGAACTGTGGTATGGAGTAAGTTTGCATATCAAGGATACTGGCTGTTTTTTATCAGTCTTCGATTTTAACTTCCAATATATCCGCAAAACTGACTCTCACAAAAAAAGCAAGAAACACAATAAAATAACCAATAATGTCATACAGGACATTAAAATTCAATTTTACCGACTCGATGTAAAAAATTAAAATAAATGAATATTTTAAAAATGAATATTCAACGCGTCAGTCTTGACGACGCATATTCAAATTTGAAAATATTATACAGTAATTCATCACCGGTATTTACGAGTGTCAATTTTGACAGGAATGTGGTTGCGTTCATATTAAACTATGAGCCTGTCATTTAATAAATGTATTTTTTATAAATGAATATTATCAAATCAGTCGATAGTGTTACGAGTACTTTCTATTAGTATCGAGTTAAGTATTAATTTGTCTAATTCATAATTATGTTGGTGTAATATTTTTACTAACTAGCTTATTCCGGCGATTTTGTTTGCCATTAACGAGTACAAAATGACGGCGTCGAAGTGCCGATTCATACATTTACTATAGTCGCGTGTCTGATATTTTGTAGTCATTTCTTTTCTAACTAGCTTTTGCTGGCGATGTCGATCGCGTTCGCCGTTAGCGTGGAAGCGATACAGTATGAGATTAAAATTTGGGTTCAAATCCTTCCTTTGGGTTAAACCTTCATTTACTACAAAGTTGTACATAATTATTTAAGTTGAAGCTATTTGCTGAGCAAAAAACTTCACAAACACTCTTTTCATTCAAATGCTGATGACTACAGCCGATTTGTTGGTTCAGTGTGACAGCAGACTAACAAATATAATTATATAATTGTCAATTATTGAAACTTCACTGTTCCTATAAAAGTACTTTTTATCTCACCAAAAAAGGGCAAGAATGCTCTCATTATTTAATTACGAACCAGCTGTTTAGTATAGGAACAAAATATTTTATTAGCAATTTTGTACTTCATCACAAATTCATACCCTTTTACGGCCAGGCTTAATATAAATCTCCCACTACCAACTCATTAAAACCTAAAGGGATAAGTAGGTTATATTTTACTAAATTTAAATACCGGCTAAAAGCGAGAAGGAATTGCTAAAGTACCGAAGGTTCTGTACAAATGTATCAATAAATGTATCAAAAGTGATGTAAGCAATTTTTATAAATATGCATTTTTCAGATTTATAGCTTTAGTTTTGCTATAAGACACTGACTTTTTGCAATTTTTTATTCTAAGTTTATAGTAAGCATCCCAAAAATTTTAGTCATCCGTCTAGTGTAAAGAGTGATTATGATCACGATATGATTGACTTGAACGGAGCGCCAAACGGCAATAGAACATCCACGATGAAAGTTGGCTATGTGAAAGAACTATAACTACTAGCACCAAGAAATGAGAGAGTTGCGAAAATCAATAAAATTACCTTGGGCCAAGTAACCAGCGATGCAACAACCCAACTCCATCCAACGACACAGTCATGTCATCTGAAGACTGTACGAGCTACCCTGGGGAGTTTCTTAACTCATTTGAGCTATCCGGGGTGCTATCACATAAGCTCAAATTAACCTTTCATCGACCGACTGACAGCCGGCTGTCGCGCTGCTATTTTCTTTCTATTGTGTCTGCAATCACGTGTGTTCGAAGGATTAAAAGTCGGTATACCCGTTTTGTTAATGCGCAACTTGGACGCCCCGAGACTATGTAATGGCACTAGATTGCGAGTCCCCAATACCCAATAACTTACCCTTTAATTTCAAATGTTTACAGTTCCCACTTAAAGTTGCATTTTCTATAACTATTAATAAATCGCAAAGGCAAACTTTGAAGATAGCGGGGATACATTTAGGCACGCCCTGTTTTTCCCATGCTCACATGTATTTAAATCCCAAAATCTACATATTTACGCTGAATAAAAAAAAACAAATAACATAGTATACGGGAGTATACGGGAGTATATTGCAGTAAAAACACAGATAATTTAACACAGATGTTAACCTATTCCAATTACATACATATTAATTCTTTACTTATTACAAAATCTGTTAACAAAACCGCATCAAAATCTCTTCCGTAGTTTTAAAAATTTAAGCTTACATAGGGACAAAGAAAGCTACTTTGTAAATATTAGGTATAGGATTTCAAAGATTGTCATCATCATCTCCCTAGCCTTTTCCCAACTGTGTTTGGGTTCGGCTGCCAGCCTAACCGGATTCAGTTGGATACCGGTATTTTACGTGGAGCGACTGCCTATCTGACCTCCACAACCCAGTAACTGGGCGATACGATACCTCTTGGTTAGACTGGTCAGAGTTTCTGGCTAACCAGTAACGACTGTCAAAGTTCTACGCATGACAACCGAGACCAACGGCTTTACGTGTTTTCCGAGGCACGGGATGTCAGTGATGTCCAAGATAAACTTTAGAAAGTACATATGAGTTGAAAAAGTCACATTGGTACTTGCCCGGATTCCAACCCACAACCTCTTACACGAGAGGCGGGCGCCTTATCCACTGTGCCATCACGACTTTCAAACTGATTTCAAAGATTGTATGGAAACTAATTTTGAAAGTTAGAATTTTGGGATGTACGATGTGAAGTTACATTAAAAAATACAAGTTTTTAAAATAATCGCTGGGTCCCGCTGGATGCGGGTGGCGCAGGACCGATGCATGTGGAAATCTTTGAGGGAGGCCTTTGTCCAGCAGTGGACGTCTATAGGCTGATGATGATGATGATTTAAAAAAATATCACGCAATTTAATGTGGCAGACCAAATTCTACGCGAGCGAAGCCGCGGGCAAAAGCTAGTAATTATATAATTGTCAATTATTAAAACTTCACTGTTCCTATAAAAGTACTTTTTATCTCACCATAAAAAGGGCAAGAATGATCACAATATTTTATTACCAACCAGCCGTTTAGTATAGGAACAAAATATTTTATTAGCAATTTTGTACTTCATCACAAATTCATACCCTTTTACGGCCAGGCTTAATATAAATCTCCCACTACCTACCAACTCATTAAAACCTAAAAGGATAAGTAGGTTATATTTTACTAAATTTAAATACCGGCCAAATTTAAGTACCGAAGGTTCTGTACAAATGTATCAATAAATGTATCAAAAGTGATGTAAGCAATTATTATAAATGTGCATTTTTCAGATTTTTAGCTTAAGTTTTGCTATAAGACACTGACTTTTTGCAATTTTTTATTCTAAGTTTATAGTAAGCATCCCAAAAATTTTAGTCATCCGTCTAGTGTAAATTTATCCGACTTAAACGGCTGTATAGTTTTAATTTAAACGTTTAATTGACACCTGCAAGCGGTTGCAGATCTGTATTTAAAAATAGTTTCTACTTGACATCTCCACGCGTTCCCAACAAAAAAAGCTGCTACAATAATTAAAAAAGGCATAATAAAATTATCCAACAAAGGTTCCTTTATTCCTATTAAGAAAGGGAACCTTAAAAAGAGAGCGTTACGATATTAGCCCGGTTATTTGAAGCCTCACTTATTGGTCTACACAACTAGGCCCTCAGGGGCTAAATGCGGCAAATTAAAAAGTTTGCCACTCCCGACTCATTGCTGGGAGATTAAAGGCCTGATTACAGATTTGGAGCCACAATCTTTCCTAAGTACGTGATTTACCAGGTTGTGTTGAAGGTTCAAGGTTGAAAAACCCCGAGTTAAGGAGAGGATTATTTTTTATGGACTTGAGTGGTTTTTGCTAAAAATAAGTCTGGGATTTGGGGCGAAACTTTTGTAAAGTGACGTTTGTTGTTTAGAGTTGTCGATAATTATGTTCATCATATTGTTGTTTTACTCTTAACGGGCTGTTTTTTTTTGCAACTTTATACTCACATTTTACTACAAACTTTTATCCCCTATTTTACCGTCAGGGGTTGAGTTTCTGAAAATCTGTCCTCGGTTTGCTTCTAGGTTATATAAAGAAACTACTATGAAAATTCGGCTGTGTGTTGCCAAGAATTGTGTTGTGATGTGTTGTACTACCCAGTAAATGGGTTGTAGAGATTAGATAACCAGTCACTCCATGTAAAATACGAGTATCGAGCTAGGCTGGAAACTGACCTAGGCTGATAATTACTGTGGTCAATTTAACAAAAACGTAGACACAAAAAAATATTGACATTATCTCACACGATATTTTTCCTACGACATAATATCGAATGACCCCACAATACTCCCCACACGTTAATGAAAAATGATATTCATGCAACTGGAGCTGTAATCCCTTAATTTTAATACTTTTTGGTGCAATAAATATTACGGTGGCAATATTTCCGAGTCACGCCGGGTAGGCTCAGCAGTCGCTTTAATAATAGGCTGCAATGGCAGGTGATGGCTCGCTTCCCGCTTTTATGATAAAATACGACATTACATTTAATTAAAGTTTATTATTTAAATAAAAACCCACCACTGCGAGCTATGAAGAAGCTAAGTAATCAGTCAGCTGATGTGAAGCGAACTTAATGTGTTAGTTTGTGAGGATGTGTTAGTTTTTCACGCAAAAACTATTAAATGGATTTTGTTGGAACTTTACAGTGTTATATATTTTATAACATCTACAGAGTGACACATAGGGTACTATATAATGTGCAGCAATTCCACACATGGCGTAAGTTTTTGGTCAACTCAATTTAAAAGTTATTGTGGGTTTACAGCGATTAAATCCGTGTTTACAATTAATTGAAAACTTATTTTGTTGTCAGGGAGAAATTGAAACACCTCCCGCGATTTCATCCGCGTAGTTCCATTTTCCGTAATTTTGGTATGAAAACTATTCTAGTCCTTTATTAGGCTATGGATTATTCTTGTTATAAACATTAAAATCGGTACAGTAGTTTGAACGTGAAAGCGAGACAGACAGACGGATAGACTTACTATGTGCTGCCGCATTTGTAATATTATTATGGAAATGTGGATTGATAAAATACATTTATCCTTCCCTATAAAGGGTATAGTCTCGTACTAACTTTTAAAGTTTCGCGTTTCATGTGTAATAATATGTTGTTATATGTCTAGTAGACCATTTAAGTGTTCCTACTTAAAACATGTTATGTCTACATGTTGCACAAGTCTATATTCTGTCTAAATTAAACTAAGAACTTTCCCTGTTCATAGATTTTATAAAAGTGGCTTCACCATAGCATATTAATTAAGCGTTGTGAGATACCTTACTCTCTGCTTCCCTTATTGCTAGGGTAATAATGACATTTATTATTATATTTTTCATTATAATTCACTCTTCCCGGATTACTCAGGAGAGATGGAATAACTTTTGTTGTAAATATTTTTAACAGAAAGAGGAGACACAATCGAATTAAAAACCTCCTCCTTTTTAAATAAAATAAAAAGGGATGATATTAAAAAAAAAATCATTTTCAAAGGAAAGATTTAGAAAATAAGTTTTTATAAGCAAATGTGAGTTATAAAATAAATCGTTACTTATCGGGAACTCCTGAAAATTAATTTTTATGCAAACGTAATTTTTTGTATGAATTCCGCCCAAATCTAAATCTTATCTTTAAAGCAAATTACAGCACCATAACTAAAGCAAATATGTGCACATAGAAGATGTAACAAAATGAATGCAACTCGCCACACAAAACAAACTCGATACGTGTTGCTTCACGGAGAATCCTCACGAGATGGTAATTTGTCGAGGGCCGTACCGCATCTTGCATCCAAAGCTTGAATTAGATTTTCTCAAATGTAGTGGAAATTATGTTTTTATTCTAATGTTCTTTTCTGATTATATTATTGATATTGTCATCATGTATGTATATTAATTAATTGTAACACATTTATTTTAAAAGACAACGTATCTTAAGGTCGTTTATCTTTTCCATTCTTCTCCATATAAAACAACCTTTTGGTATGGGTAGCTAGAAGTATTTTAAATTTAATTTACGCTCTAAAAACAGCCTCCATGGTCGAATGTATAAACATTTTGACTTTGATTATTTTGTAATCGTTTTCTCCGTTACTAGTCAAGCGTCATAGCTACGTGCTTTTCTGGTGGATAACACTGTTAATACTGGCTTTTCGGAGTGGACAACGAGTAAGAGAACCAGTCCAGGGTTGCGGAATGTTTATAATAGTTACGGTGACCCTGGAACATAAAGGGCAATCAAAGGAACATGAGTGGGTTTTAGTCAGTAAGAGTCTGACACGCCCTCCCGCTGCACCCAGGACGGGAGCAGTCATTGGACGATTTCCCACTCACCAAAAAAAAAAAAAAAGAGAACCAGTGAAAAGTTGTGAATAGTATGTCGATATTGTCACAAAAAGGCAAACGTAGTTAACATTTAATAAAATACGAAAGTTCCTAACGATAATATTTTTCTTTCATATTACTTCCAAAATCATATTCTATCCTAATTTAAATAAGGTGTTTTCACGTTGGCTAGTTCTAGAACAAAGTTTGTCTCATGAAGAATAACTATAGCTAGTTAGACTACGCGGTATATTGTTGTGTTAAAAATTCATGAACAACGCTGAAATATGAACGTAGTTTCAGAACGTTGAATATTTTGGGTCGTGTCGTGTGCAAGAATTTAATTTAAATTAGTTCTTATACAAACGACTGTTTATTATTATTGCAAATGGTATTATAATAAAGTTAGTATGTTGATGAATCCTTTGAATAATTTATTAATAAGTGTCTGAGCGTATATCCAATTTGACCGTACTGTTTTGTATTTTTATATGTAAATATGCAGACGTATTAAATATAATTTTGCTACATTAAATCTATTAAAACAAAATTTATCAAAGTTCAAAAGTCTAGGTTCTGGACTTTTGTACAAAAAAGTAAGATGTAGGCGTTTTTCCTAAAGGTCCTTATGTCATAACGATCTAGAAATATTGCAGCTAAAAGCTAATTTCACAAGATGGAAGTAAGTGGTACGAAATCCCGCCAAAAGTCATTACTGGAAGACCTCCAAACAAAATGGTGGAGTAAGAGTTTGAGGGACCTGCGTGAACAATTTCCTGTGCATTGGCAGTAAAACACTCACTTTTCGACAAATATTTAATTTGTATAAAATATATAAAAACGGAAAGACTGACCACAAACATTTAGAAATCAACAATTCGTGTGTTTCATGTAGTTATCTAGTATGCGGTTTAATTCTACACCAGAGCTCGGAGCAGCGACATAAATCTCTCTAAACAACAATATACTGCCCCGCTGCATCCAATGCTGACGATTTATTGCTGAAAAAATATAAGGAAACTTATTTTTGTACGGACTGTAATGATAATGTTTACTTTAACTTTGAAGGACGTTTGTGTTCTGACAATTTGTTTGAAATTATTTATTTTGTTTTGTAAACCCAGGTGATTGCACGTGTTTTTATATACATAGATATTTTGATAGTACAGTCCATGTCCCGCCGATAGGCTTACAAAATTAGGTCAAGCACAGAATGAGCAACAAAAAAAATGAGTATGAATATTAAGCAAATTGTAAAAAAATGTGAAGTCTGTGCTTTTAATATTAGTGAGCTTAATAAAATTGTCACAAAAAAAAAAGAAAATGTCACAATAACATAAAAAATACAGACCGGTGGTAGCAACCACACAAACTTACATAATTTTAGGTACATAATATTATAGAAACTCCCAGACACAGCACAAACAATCACGGTCATCACAAAAAGTTTTGTATAAAAATAAAACAAAACATTGAAATCGTTCTATTCGTTTAACAAATAAATAAAAATGTAACACTGACTAATGACTTATCAAAGTTTTACAAGAAGTTAGACTACTGTTTAGCATAGCTCTTATACTATACTAAACTTATTAGATAGATTCATCATCGCTCCTCAATAAGCCGATTGCCTCGAACCGGATTACCATGATTGACAATCAAGTCATTAACCAATCCCCGACCACCTGTGCAACTGGTGGTATTTACAATGCTCGCTAATATAATAATATATTAAATATGATAGACTGATTGATTGATTAACTGACTGTTGATAATATAAATAATAAATAAATAAAATACTTTATTTCACAGAAGATAATCCATAGGCTTACAACTTAGTTTACAGGTTTAATATTTATATATTTCATCTAAATTGTTTATATGAGATAAACAATTTAGATGAAATAAAATTGTAAGTCGGTTTGAGTAGCCACTGACATCCAAGCTAAGATTCAACTTGTGTTATGGGTGTCAGGGATTCTCTCTCTAATTGTTGGTCAATTTCGGTAACAAAACTTTTAGAAAATTAAACCTCTTATAAAAAAAATAATACAGAAGAGAACAAAAAGGGAAAAATTTAAACAAAATAAAGTAAAAAAAAAAATATCAACGCACAGCCCAAGACGCTGGTCCTAGAAACATGTAACTTAACCTTCCGACAACCAAGCGACAGCCGGCTGTCGTGCTACTACTTCTTTCTATTGTGTCTAGAATTACGTGTGTACGAAAGTTTAAAGGATATGTTATCTTTGTGAAGGGTATCCATCTATTACGAAAGGATTTTTATTACAATTTTACAATACATTACTCAAATTGTTAAAGCTGGTATTTTAATTAAGTCGTTCAAAAATAAAATTAAGGCATATCAGTTAATGTTTTGAAATCAAGAAAAATCGCACAAACTTTTTATATATAAATGGGAAATAAAAGTTATTTTACTATTTAAACTTTGTTGTCCATAAGTAATGTATAGAAAACCGGGTAATTAGTACCAAAAAAAATTGGTCGTAAAACTCCATTTTTCTCTGTATTTTTATAAATATTTGTAATTCCGAACACTGTTTATAAGCAACGGCAAAGAAATCCAATATGGCGGCTGTCAGCTGTCAAAAGGTTGAATGTTTTATTTTTAGTTTGTTTCGGATGTTTCTTCTCAGAGCAGTCCAGCTACGAAACACCGGCCCCATCGTTCGCTTAAAATAAATAAATAAAAAAAAATGACGTGTAAAAGTGTTATGATTTATAACCTATTTACAAAATAAATATGATTTTATGATTTTTATGATTACATTATTTTCAATCGTTTCATGACCATGTGAGTAAAGCTGCGGTCCATACTAGCAACGCCTAATAATAGCCTGCCAAATCGGCTTAAACAGTCCCAGACCATATAAATGGAATTGGATTAATGGAATTTGGCAATTGAATGAATTTTGTGTGTAAATCGACTATAACAATAATAGAATTTAACGCATAACCCTAGGGAAGCATGAGTTATAGGGAATTCGTATCATTATACCAAAATGTGTGTCATATATTTGTAGTTTGTGTTTTAATACTTGAATTTAATTATTGTGGCTTCCGTACTAATATTATAAATGCGAAAGTAACTCTGTCTGTCTGTGTGCAAAAGCTAGTATTCTATAATTGAGAGTTTCTAGTGCTTATTAGGTATATTTCAGGTGTGTCAGTTTCACTATGATATAACATTTATTTACAAAAATCTAAATTACATAATAGGTGTATGAAAGTATGAAATAGCACTTTTAGTTTAAGTGGCGGTAGAATCAGCTGTGATTTAAACACGCAACCAAATTCAAAAATTTTGTTAGTTTTTATTATCATGTTTATTAGTAATTAACAAATATATTTTTCTGCACTAAAACATTTTTAAAAATTGAATCCGCTGTAACTTTAACTTCACTGCATAAAAAAAAAACCTTATTTTTAGCCAAACGAAATGAGAAACACATCTAAGATTAAAACCTCTCTTTCACCTCTACATCAGATTGCATCAGACCTCGAAAATGAGAACCTGCCCACATAAACCAAAACCCAATAAGCATGAAGTCCTTCTTTCAAGCAGAACTACCTTACCGAGCAAAACTCAACTATATCCCCGTCTTAATAAGGTTTAATTTGCATCGTAAGAACACCACGTTCTAGACCGTACTTAATTTCTTACTTAACTACACAGATTGTCAAAGGGGACGGTAATTACAGTTTAACAAGATGCTGTCCGTCCACTGATTACAGCCGGCGGTTGAATTAACTAACGTTTTCTCTAAAACAATTTACTTTGAACTTTAAATGAATGGGACTACGTCATATACTTTGTTACGCGGTCAGTGGTGTGTGAAAATGTGAAGATAGTGTGATTTATATATTTTTTGAATGTTCTGTTTCCTGATTTAAAAGCTTGGCTGTTTTAGGTAGTCGTAACTACATAGAAGTATAAAATAAAGTCAGGGTCCGCTGTCTGTCCCTATTTAAGCTTACAACTTTAAAAGAAGAGTGATTGAAGAGTAAGCATTTTTTGTATGTATAAAGTATGCATATTAATTCTATTATGCATATTTTAGAGAAAAGTCGGTATTTTTAACCGACGTCTAAAAAAAGGAGGAGGTTCTCAATTCGGATGTTTGTATGTTTTTTTTTATGTTTGTTCGCGCATATCTCCGTCGTTTGCCAACCGATTTGAACAATTCTTTTTTTGTTTAAAAGGGTAGACTTCCCAAATGGTCCCATTGTCATCAGGTCCAGGATCTGATGATGGTATCATGCCGAAATCGAGGGAACTCCTCAATTTATATAAATAAACGTACGTTTTTTTTAAATTACTCTAAAACGTAGTTGGTACTCTAACTAAAAAGTAAAAAATAAAAAACTTTACCCAAAAAAAAAAGATAACCGACTTCAGAAACTAAAAGCTCAAAAATAACTATTTCGGAAGTCGGTGGCAAGGCAACACAATTCGACCGGCAGAAAAGAAGCCACCGACTTCCGAAATAGTTATTTTTGAGCTTTTAGTTTCTGAAGTCGGTTATCTTTTTTTTTGGAAAAAGTTTTTTTTAAAGATTTGTAACACCCTTGCAAAGCTGGGGCCAGTTGCTAGTTTTATATAGAGACAAAAGGCTTTTTGATGATGATCAACGCAATCGAAACTGCTGAAGCTAGGAACATTAAATTTTTATTGTACCTAGTTTATTTTTATAACTCTCTTTTTTCTATTGCTCCTAGAAGCGATTTCTTCAAATGAAACTCTAATAGGGTAAAATTTGGGATGAGAGTCTCTAAGAAAACAGGCAAGTAAAGTAGAAAACAGCTAGTAACTTTATACTAGACTAGCCCGTGTCTTCACCCACGTGAGTGTCGAAATTTCCATCCTCTTTTTTACTCTTTTAATGGTAATTTCCAAAAATCCTTTTCTGGTAGATACGTTTTTATTTTCACAAAAAAAATACCCTTCAAGTTTCATGTCTTTAGGACCAGCGATTTGGTCTGTGCGTTGATATATCAACAGCCAGTTATTCAGTTAGTCAGTTTACCATTTTATATTTATAGACTACCACCCCCGTTTTTGGTTACTCGTCTCCTCCTGGAATTCGTAGCGTGATGTTATTAATATCGTAATATATGCCTATATTTTTTTTACCTTGATATATACAGTTAAGCCAAGCGACAGCCAGCTGTTGCGCTGCTATTGTCTTTTTATTGTCTCTAATCACGTGTGTTCGAAGGTTAAATCGCAAATTTACCCTCAGCAAACATGACGATAACTTCTCTGCACGATAAATGACCTTATACATGCAATGGTAAAATAATAGGCTGCCATTATTAATTAATTGTATAAAACTATACTAATTTGAGAATAACTAATTGAATATTAAAGTTAGACAGGTTAATTAAGTTTTAAATAAAATTCAACACAAAAGCGTTCTCTCTATTTTTAGAAAATTTAATTTAAAACTTATTAAATTAAAACACAAAGTAATTATAATAATATCGTAGTTTTACTTTTCGCAACAAAATATTTAAAAATTAAAGAGAATCTTTTGTTTAAAAACTAAACCTGTTTATTTTAATGAACACAGCTCTATAGAGTCCAATGATATTAAAACTCAAAGCTTTTTAAAACTTGTACTGATATCAAAAGGCCAATTTTCGCTTTTAAAGACGTTCCTTCAAATAAAAAGAAGAAAAAAAAGAAAGAAAAATATTTTATTTGGCAATCATAGTCAAAACTAGTACAGAAAACAATAATGTTAAAAATAAATAAAATGAATAGTAAATAATAATAATAATAATAAATAATAAATATACTGGGACAACCAACTCACACACGGTCATCTGATCCCAAGTTAAGCTCTGCTAAGAGCTTGTGTTATGGTAACCAGACAACTGATATACATACTTATATAATTTATAAATACATACATATTATAGATAAATTACACCCAGACACAGAACAAACAATCATGCTCATCACACAAAGTTTGTTCCGGGTGGGAATCGAACCCACGACCTCCGGCTTAGCAGTCAGGGCTACTAACCACTAGACCAACAGGCCCGTCTAAAGAAAAATAACACTGCGTTTCTCGTGTCTGCGACAAGTGAGAGAAGATATGATGGACACTGTAAGGCACACATATTTTTTTATAATAGAACCTAATAGAAAACACATGATGTCATCTCCATCCTGAAGACCATGGCCAGGTAGTTCTTCTGTGTGAAATAATGTTGTTCTAATATGCATCGTCAACAACAACTTAATCTCTCTATAGGAACGGTCGCCTGGAGGACACGGTCGAGCACACGGTGGAGGTGTGCCGCGCATGGGCGCACCATCGACGTGTCCTCGTAGAGGCGATCGGCGGCGGTGACCTCTCGCGCCCGGCGCTGGTTCAGGCCATGCTTCGGGGCGAGACGGAATGGGATGCCGTCGCCTTCTTCTGCGAAGGAGTTATGCTGGTGAAGGAAGCGGTGGCGCGCAAGAGGCAACGACGAGCCTCTCGCCCCGGACTAAGACCCAGGCGAAGACGTCGAGAGGCCACCGTAGGCGCGGTTCTGCGGATGGCGAGCGATGGGTAGCTCGCCGCGTCGACGGCGCGTTAGTGTTCCACGCGCGCCTCAAAGAGAAGGAGTCAGTACAGGAAGGGGCCCAACAGGGCCAACGCCTGCCGGGGTTGCGGAATGTGTATAGTAGTCACCGTGACCCAGGAACATAAAAGGCAATCAAAGGAACATGAGTGGGTTTTAGTCAGTAAGAGTCTGACACGCCCTCCCGCCGCACCCAAGACGGGAGCAGTCATAGGATGATTTCCCACTCACCAAAAAAAAAAAAACTCTCTATAGGTGATTTTGCTAACTCTGTTTTAA
Organism: Athetis lepigone; assembly: GCA_033675125.1. Lineage (NCBI taxonomy): Eukaryota > Metazoa > Arthropoda > Insecta > Lepidoptera > Noctuidae > Athetis > Athetis lepigone. The sequence continues at coordinate 2,371,230 of CM066236.1, read as the reverse complement.
AAATTCATTGTGGACGTTGCCTATCTGATTAGAGACTTTGTTATTTTTGCTAGTTTAAAAAAAACATAAACCGACAAAAAGCTAGAAATATCAAAGCTTTAGACAAGTAATACTGTAGAATAGAATTAATTGTTGAATGTATGGGATAATTTGACATATCGTATCGAACTTTATTCTACCATCTATTGTATAATGCCTCTTGTCTAGCTTTTCTAATACTACCCTCTGTTTTTGTGCTATAAAAATACATTAGTTATAAATTATTATTTTGGGTTAATTAAGATATTTGTTATAATTATAAAGTTTTGGTGTAATAAATTAAAACAGGAATAGTTTTGAAAGCCGTAGTTAAATAAGAATGTCCAAAACTTTGTAAACTAATGTACCAATTTTAATTAAACTTGGACCGAGCATATGCACAAGTAGTGTTAAGAGTTTTTAGTAGAAACTTTTAAAATAAGAAACTTTTTGATAAAATAATATTTTTAAAGTCATTTATGACTAAGCTATATGCCTCTTATAACGGTGGCAATAAAACAATCTGTCTACCAAGTTTATTTAATATCTATTTATTAATTTCTAAGCTGGGCTCCTATATATACTGGGCGCTATTTATCCGTACTTATCTGTACTATCCGTACTTACTAATATTATAAATGCAAAAGTAACTCTGTTTGTCTGTTTCTTCTTTACGCCTAAACCACTGAACTGATTTGAATAAAATTTGGTGCAGATCTAGTCTGGGACCCGAGAAAGGACATAGGATAGTTTTCATCCCGAAAATCCCCCGGGAACGGGAACTAGTTTATTATAAGACTTTTCGGCAATGAGGACACTATTACTTTAAAATTTATACATGGTAAACTTTTTATAGTCAGTCCTAACGTTTGTTGTTGTTAAGTATTATATAAGTATGTATATCTGTTGTCTGATTACCATAACACAAGCTCTGCTTAGCTTGGGATCAGATGGCCGTGTGTAAGATGTCCCAGGATATTTATTATTATTTATTTATTTATTAAGTTAAACGATTAGCGATAAGTACTTTCACAGCTTGGACAGGTCTACACAAATGTGTGTGCTATTTTCATCAAGAGATTACTTACGTCACAACCTAGATGTTCCTCACATGATTTGATTAATATTATTGTAAGGTATCAGTGTAGTCAGCTAGGAAACACTGGCCCCATCGTTCACTAATATGAGAAACTAATATGAGAAAGGTTTACTTTTAACCTTATTACCTCTACTTACAAAATAAATATAACTTTATTGACTTGAAAGTTAATAGTAGACGCTGTTCAGCTCATGCTCTTTATATAAAGTGTGTTGGACAAACTTTATGCAAAAATAATCTCTAGTAAAATACAATCCTAGATTACCCAAAACTTGGCAAACTCGATGCACCTATGAAAACTTGGCAGCTACACTAACGCGCCTGAAATAAACATAACTTATTTGTAAATACATAAAAAGTAAAATTTATTATAATAAGGACGTAGTTGTGTCAAACATCGAATACATTTTGTTGCTATTCTATTATGCTGCATTTGTGGGTGTCCTGTGATGCAGGAGAATTTTAGAAATTTCACTTTATAATAATAATATTATGTTCAGCGAAATGAAACCGCTTATTTTGAACAAATATACAGCACATATTATTTTTTTTTATCGATTTTAACAAAAACAAACACCCATAACTTATACACCTTACAGATTAAAATACATATTTGTCTTATATTGAAGCTAATTATGTATATTTTTCATAAAATGACATGTCGGTTTTAAATAAAAGAAAACATTTAGAAGAATCGCGCAAATCAGTCTAAACCTTGCTACGCTCTATGCTACGGCGTAGCCGCTACGCCGTAGCAGATTTCGTAGCACATGCCACCGTATTCCATGTAATAATGACGAAAATTCCATTCCATTCAGTTATGGGTTCGAATTCCATTTAGGTTAATGACGAAGGTATTGTTCTCTTTATTTGCATAGTTTTTATATACCTTTTTTAGTTATTTACGGTAAATATTAAAAAAAAACTTCTGACAAACGCCTGCAATATGCCTCACTATAATACTTGTACATCGTTTCATTTGCACTGCACGGTTAACCACACCTAATATATCGTAACGTTTGGTAAAAACTGTGACAGGATTTTAGTGCTTACTCTCTAAGGCATAAGGACGTGTATCGTTTGCACGTTATGTTAGGATGGCATTGCTTTTGATGCGCGGTGTACTTCGCAGCACTCGGTGGCAACGGTCGTGAAATTATATTTTATATGCGAGCTCCTGTTACTGCGTTCAATGGGAAGACACGGTATTGTTGTAATAAAACCTGTATCATGTTGTGCAGTGAGTTCTTTTTAGTTTGTAATTAAAGATAGATGCGACAGATGCACTTTTGTTTAGATGAGGAGTTTGATCGTATTTGGGCAAGCATTTGTGTAAAATAAAATAAAAACTGACTGGGTTATATACCTATCATTCACCGCAAGCGAAAGCTAGAACTGACATAAGTCTGATTTCGGCAATCCACTTTGAACATAACTGGTGATGATGCGTGGGAACACACTTTATGAGAAAGATAATTATAATGCTGGTTTAATTATTACGACTACATTACATAAGAAAAATAATTTAAATATTTATATTTTTGAGAAAGCGACCATTGAACTCATGAGAGTACCTTGAACAGATAACAGATTAAGATCAAATTGTATAAATAAAATTCACAGCTGCTTCATACTGCATTTGTTTTATGCACAACAACGACAGACCAGAAATAAAAATCTAAGCCCTAAAAATATATGAGCCGGAAACAAAACTGCGACACATGACGCAGCCGCCAATCACTCAGTCAATCACAACCTCTGTGCCGAACATGCCATCAAAACCGATAAAAAAAAACTAAACAAAGCCAAAGTTAAAAACTAAAACAAATCTTCTAAAACTTTTGTCCTTTATATCTGAAATGGTAAACTGATTAACAGGATTGATAAATCAATGCACAGCTTAAACCACTGAATTTAGAGACATGAGACAAGCACACACGGCCATCTGATCCCAAACTGAACAGAGCTAGTACTATGGTAACCAGACAACTGATAAACATGCATACTTATATAATTTTTAAACACATACATATTATAGATAAGTTACACCCAGCCACAGAACAAACGATCATCCTCATCACACAAAGTTTGTAGCTCAGCAGTCAGGGTCACTAACTAGTAGATCAACAAGCCCCGTCAATTGGGTATCCACTAATAAAAGATTTTTGAAAGTTTGACCCCTAAAATAATAAGTAGACGAAGCCACGGGTAATATCTTGTATGATATGCATATCTTGTATGATATGCATACATGCATTTATTTCAAAAGGATTTATAGGATTCGTGTTAGGTTTTAATACATATAATACTAAGTTCGTACCTATTACAAATTCTGTGAAAGTTCCAAAACATAGAGAGATAATAATAGAATGTAATATAAAGTAAGTATGACAACGTTTAGTGACCCTTTTCACGTCGTGTGCTACCTTGCCAGACCTCTGAAATGCTAATATCTAATTATACATCACCAAAATACATATTGTGTTCAGAATACATATTAAAATAACGTACAGGTTGTTTTTGGAACGCATATTTAGTTTGCAAGTTTTTTAACAATATTAGATGTAATGGTATCCTATTCCAGATGAATTTAAAATAATATATATTTTTTAATACATGAAAAGTTAAATTTGCAGCCATTTTAAATATATTGGACAACTCTGGACTGGAGACAGATGCTTATTTCCACAGTTACTTTATTCAGGTAAAGGTGAACAAAAAGCTGAAATAAAATTAATTCAGGTTGAATATAATTAACGTCATTTATACTAGTTAGAGCGTGTACAGTACTAACTAGAAAACTGAATAAATTTACTTCCAGATACAGAACGAACACTCATTGATGCCCACTACTTACTAAAACCAGATACTTGTCTATAAAGGAGCCACTTAAATAGCACTAGAAGCATTTAAGAAAAGACACCCTATACACAAAACTAAATTCCAAGCGAGCCCATAAATACAAGCCTACGTTTCCCATTAATTTAAATTTTCCCAAAACGCAAATATCATCATATAAATTCCTCATAACATTACAAAGGAGTATCTATAGTAATGCCCCTAACTACGTGTTGGCGCTAAATTAATGGACGTTTGATAACTAACTAAGCAGCTATTCATTGCGTAACAATGCAATTTCATTAATTAACGGCCAGTGCTGCTCCCGCGGGCCACAACTGATAATATGACCAATATACAAGAGGGTTGGTTTAAGATATAAGCAAGAGATGTGTCGAAGCTAGAAAAAAGACTGGTGATTAAATGTAATATTTTATTTGAGTTTGTGGGTGATCTAAGGATCTTCTAAGCTAATTTTAAAGTGTACTTATTCCCAAAAAAAGTCCCATTATTTGTGATTATCATAGGCTATGTAACTTTATGCTATGGACCACGGGAATAGAGCTGCAATCAAAGACCGGACGTTATCACCAGTCAACGAGAACGAACAATTTCCTCAAATAAACGACGCTTATCATATATTTAATAGTATATTTTCAAACTATTTTCTGACTATGTTTAGACTTACAACATAATATTAGTCTCATTTTTAACTTTCATCGCTTTAGTTCTTAACTTGTAAACTGTTCTAAAATCAGCACTCATGTCATAAAACGAGCACGACTGATTGGTCTACAACAGCAGGTGCAGTCATCTTGGCAGTGACGTCACTCGTACATTGCCTGACAACACTGAGAGCTCAGGAATAATGAGCCACCTAATAAGATGGCTCATTATTAATAGTGATGCAGGTTTACCACATACAAACTGTACCTGAAACACGGAACGTTCAGATTTCGACTACTTTTTCAAATTAAGAGAGAGTATCAGAACTACTCTTATACTGCGGATAATAGTTTTTTTTTAGTTTAACAGTGGTGCTGATTCTTTTGTTCACAAACTTAACTTTTAAGTTAAATGCATCTTTCTCTTTCCATTTCTCAAAGAAACATTCTGTCAAATTAGACAGCGCCTGAAAAAAATTGGCGTATATTTAGTCGCCATGTTTTTAATCGCGTCTAAATTATCTATGGAGTGTCTAAATTTGACAGCACTTAACAAATATTTTACCATATTCTGTTCTTTTCTTAATGAAATAGAAAGATAAAGATGCACGTAACTTAAATTTAGGTTAGTTTGTGAATAAGAGAATCGGCACCATTAATAATTTATTATCTGCCGCTTTTGTGCATAACTTGCGATATAACTCGATCTAAAATCTGCACTTACATGTCGAGCACGACTGATTGAGTTTACAACCGCAAGTGTGAACCTTGACAGTGACAGAGCTCGATACTAATGAGACACCTTATTAGTCCGTCCGAATAAGGTGGCTCACAATATAATAAGGTAACCACAACACTGATGTAAGCTTGTTTGTGACTCTACCTGTCTCATCTAGCCGTCCATACACAACACATGCATGGTTGGAAGATTCTTCTTTTTAGGGTTCCGTACCCAAAGAGTAAAACGGGACCCTATTACTAAGCCTCCGCTGTCTGTCTGTCTGTCTCCAGGCTGTATCTCATAAACCGTGATAGCTAGAAAGCTGAATTTTTCACTAATGATGTATTTTTGTTGTCGCTATAACAAAAAACACTAAAAATGAACAAAAATAAGATATTGAGGGGGGTCCCCATACAATAAACGTGTGTTTTTCGTATTTTTTTGCTCAATATTAAAAACGGTAACAGGCAGACGCTTTAAATTTTCACAGAATATTTACGTGTATAAAACCTTTCAAAATAAATAACATCAAAGTAAATATTTAAGGGTAAAATTGTTTAAAAAATACGTTTCTTGTATGGGAGCCTCATACAACAAACGTAATTTTTTAAGCAATTTTTACTCGATCTTAATAAACAGGTAGAAACTTTTCTATTATACACACATCAAAAGTGTCTAGGGATATTTCAATTAAACCTAAATTACTAAAATTCTATTAACTTTTTGTTAAAACATGTACACATTAAAATAAACCTTGTTTAATAGACTATTTGACCTGATAATAAACTTTTAGAAAAAGTTAAATTTAAAAAAAAACTTAGAAGAAGAGGAAAAACTCAAACAAAATTTCAATCTTAACTTTATTTTTGAAACATCAAAACTTAAACAAAACAACAATTTTTTTTTATAAAAATTCTTGAAAACTTAAAATTAATATTCCGTGGATCCACCTAAGACTCTCCTGACACATCTGCAGCGGTTCTGCATACTCAAAACAAGGGTGTCAATATCCTGTTGTGGAATACTGTCCCATAATTGCCGTTTCTGAAGCCATGAAGACCAGTCAGAGCGTTATATCCAGGCTTTGGTCATGTTATCGTGTCACGGAGGAAGTGGTGGAACGGCACCGAGGACCTCAACGCATTACAACACATGTACAGGACCGATTCATAGTAAATGCTGCACGAAGTCAACTAAATAATAATAATAATCTTTATTTACTAAAAGAAGCGAGTTACAAATATTTTAATTTAGGTATAGGCATACAGTTACAGCTTACAAATTATAAAACCGCTGCCTCCCAAACTAGGTGATCCTGTATTTTGGGAGTCAGTGTTCCCTCGTTGAGTATTTCACAAGTATGAATGCTTATACTGCTATAATGTTTCTTAGTAATTGTGCTAATTGCCATAAAGATTTCTTAACGAAAAATAGAGTGCAACTAAACAAAAAAGTTAAAGATAATTCTGCCGTCCGATTACTAAAAGGCCGTTAAGTGACATTTAGTCAAATTTGAGTTATATATACCACGTGATAGAGAAAAATTTTCTCTATCTTTCAGTCTGGGTCATATTTTTCTATCTCCATTTAGGCCAGAGATATGGAGATCACCCCCACGGCTAACTGCACTATTTTCGCGATCGGTCAACACTTAAACACGGTTATGTCACTTTATAACACTATAATACGGCTACACGCTTGTAACCGTTTATTTAAAACTTATATTAATACAAATTGCAATCTTAGAAAACGGTTAAATAAAAGTACAACAGTATAAAACCGTTAAATTACTTTAAAGGTTTTTTAATGGTTTATTGTCATACAAGGCGCATTGGCATTTCCGTCATCTAAAAGACAGTTTTCTTCAATTACCACTCTACAAAACCGTTACTCACACTTAGCTGGGTAGGCGTTGGTAAGCCAAAGTGATTCTGGAGATTATACAATTCTAAAAGACAGTGACCGTTTTTTAGTTGTGATTGTATCAAATAATATGACAACAAATACAATACAAAAAACGGCTAAGTGACGTTCCAACGCTAAAAGACGTCTATCTACCTTCGCGAACAGATACCCCCGCACCTCACACACTCCAGTTGTTCGCAACTCAGTGGACGGGTAAGACGTGTCTGTGAGCGATTGTGCTCATTCCCGTCAAAAATGACCACGAACGAGAGGTAAGGATTCTGTTTAAATGCACTTCTCATCAAAAAAATCGAAACACCTTCGTTTTAATTTGTTAAAACATTGAAACACCTAATCTAATACAAAAGAGTTTTCATTTCATGAAAAAAAACGTTATTGTATAACTGGCAATCTGGCCATTACAATGGTAAGCGAAAATTTAAAATTCGAAGTTAGAATTTCATTTGTTTACCCTCTAAATGAAATGAATCACTATTTTGAGACAAATGTGCGTCTACAGTTGGAGAACATTTCACGTTCAAAAACTAAAAAAATGCGTTTATCTTTAACGTTTTTGTTTTTAATTTGTTTACTGTGACTTTAAGACGTCTGAAAAAAGTTTTATTTTTTAAAACATATGGATACTTCGCCCACACAAGCCGCCTAAGTGGTGACATTGCTGGATTCTGGACTTAGTCAGCGTGTTGTGGCTCGAACATGGCATCTAAGCCTGTTATCTGTTCATAGAGTCTACAACCGCTATCCAGAGACTAGTATGTTCACGCGCCGTTCTGGATCTGGCAGGAATCGGGTCACTTCTGAGAGAGATGATCGATTTATTGTAACAACTTCTTTGCGAAACCGGCGCCTTAATGCATATCAACTGCAGCAGCAGCTTCAAGTTGTACGAAGGGTCGCTGTAAGTGACTCTACAATTATAAAAAGGTTGAAGGAACGTAGACTGCACACAAGCCAGCAAATGGACCGAAATTAACTGCAGACCATCAAAGAGCGCGCCTTGATTTTGCACGCGAGCACCTAAATTGGTCATACCTCCAATGGAGCAAAGTTCTCTTCTCTGATGAATGTAAAATCATGTTCTATGGTAACGACGGAAGGAACAAGGTCTACAGAAGAGATGGAGAACGCTTTGCACAATGCTGCATTGAAGAAAGGGTCAGTTATGGTGGTGGTTCATGGACGGTAAGGGGAGGAATCAGCGCCGACGGTAAGACAGAGCTTGCCTTCGTCTCTGGGCCAAGTCTACCTGCTTTGAACTGTCATCGCCTTCGGCCAGCACTGAAAACCAGCGCCGTGGTCTCGTGCCTGTGTATGGGCCCGGCATTATACTGAGCGCTAGCCCTTTCGTGCTTAGTGAGTGTGTAATATTTTATTTTTATTTAAGTTTGTGTTTTTCTATGTAAACTTGCGAAGCACGAATAAACTGTTTTTCTTTCTTTCTTTCTTTCTCTCATCAGCCTCACGTGATGTCCTATGCACACTTTATCGGCAACGGGTTCACATTTATGCACGACAACGCCAGAGCCCACACCACGAGCGTCTAAACTGCGGCCTTCAGAGGTAGTTTCAGATATGCGGCATCCAAATGCTGGAATAATATCCCGCCCCCTATTAGAAATCTAAAAACACTTGGCACTTTTAAAAGAACACTGCGTGGATTTCTTTTAGATTCACAAAGGGATCTCGGTATGGTTGCCGCAAATACCTCAATTATATAGTTTATGACCGCAGCGACAAAACATGTTTATTTCCTGTTCTCTTTTAAATGTATTTTTATTATGGTTTGTTGAATTTAGACGTGACATTTTATTTTATTGATTGTACTTACATTTATTTGTGAACTTGATATTTATTTATTTGTGAATAATTAACACACATAATACACCTAAAATAGCATCACTTTGCAAATAACACAGACACAAATTACCTAATGATTACACCCGCACAAGTAATTTATATATTATATTATTATGAATATTTTCCTTTCACCCGCACACTATTTTTATTTATTTTTTTTAACCCTTTTTTCTCTCTTATACTTTCGCCTTCTTGGCGTCCTTGAGTCACCTGGTTCCAGCAGAATACCAGCGTCAGGTATATGCTGAGCTTATACCTGACATATGCTGAGCTGGACACCCATTTGGTGCAAACCGGAGACACGCACTGCTTGGTCACTTCAAAACTGTAATATTGTATTTTTTTTTTCTTTTCTGTTCTTGTTTATTTCATGTGTTTTGCACCAAATAAATGTTTTATCTATCTATCTATCTATCTAAAGGTATTGACTAGGCGAGAAAAGCATCAATAATAAACGTTTTAAATGATATTAGCGCACCGCACAAAATAAAATTCTGGCACGATATGCCCGAATGTGTGGAACGCAACAGCACGGCTAAAGAAAACCGATCCAATTTCTAATTTAGGATCTACAATATCTACTTTTTTTTTATTCGAACCCTTTTTTATATCAATTATTTTTATAATGTTGATTTGGTTCCTAAGCGTAGCATAATAAATAATATTACGTACATTGTTTACAAGCTGGTATACACAATGTTATAAACACATTTTTGATCTCATTAGAGAGTAGGTTAATCCAATTCTAACAAGAATATAAAATAAGTACAAAATACCATATTATGTAACAAACTTTGTGATATTTTGAATGCGATTTTAATTGGTTTTCATTAGTTTGTGATTGACGCCTTCAACTTAAAACTCTAATACTTTAACCCCTTTACATGTTATTTCTTTTATAAGCTATATACAATGCCGCTAGTCCTTAATTTCATAATAATAATGTTGGTTGCTCTTTCAGGGTTAATTTCTGTTTTTATCCCCCACAAATGTTTGTGAGCTCTTTTAAAATTTAATAAATTGTTTTAATTTCCTTAACAAACTTTAAGTAGAAATATGTATATTTTGTTTTAATTACCTAACTGTTACACTTTACATGCACATACATTTAAAAGCACAAATAACTAGCCCAAATTTTAACACATAGTCGTCCATTTGTCTTTAGAGCAATATCAATTTGCTAGTAATTCCAAAACTAAAAGGCAGTTATTGTACACGTATTATTCAGAAACTGTATTTTAGATCAGAAATATGTATAATATTAGCATCTGTAAACAATAACATAGACAGTTAAAGTCTAATAACGATTTTTCTTAAGTACAGCTAATTGAGTTTCAATCAATTTACTATTCTAAAAAACGGTTAAGTGATTTAACTGTTATTTAGCTTTGAAAATGCATTAAACTGTGACTCAAAAGTAAAAGAATGGCGGTTACCATTGCGTTACAACGCTATAAGACGGCTGTACTTCAGCCAGCCGTTTTTTAGTATTGTAAGAGGCCCCATCATACAATAGATAAACAACACTAAAACACAAAACCTTTAATTAAAACAATATAATTTAACTTAGCACTCATTAAAACCCATAGAAAGAAAGCTTATCAGATATCAAATATTTTGGTGTAACAAACATGGCTGTATGTCCAACCAATGTCTAGGGACATTAATTCCCACGTTTTAGTCAATATCTCAAAATGAGGTTTATTCACTTAACGGCCTTTTAGTAATCGGACGGCAGAATTATGGATGATGAGTGTGTATGTGTGTGTGGTTGCGTATCTGTCGGTGTGTGTGAATGTGTGTATGTGTGTATATATGCGTGTGTTTAACTACTTAACGCGTGAGTAATAAATTACTAGACTATTTTATTTAACAATTGTTCTGTTTCATCATAGGTAAGTGTTTGAAGCCAACATGTGATTTTTGATTTTGCTTGCCTGCGTGTTAAAGAATAAATGTTATTGATTTTGTGTGCCTTGTTATAAAGACGTGAGCTCATTACAGAGTATTAGCGGCCGGCTGAGACTGTTCTGTGTGGAATTGAGTCACAAATTGGTTTCGGTTTTCTGTTTTTCTGAGACCATTCTGGATCATAAGGCAGCGAACTATGTTTCCTTATGATGGTACGGAGAACATAGAGCTGTCTCACTGTAAGTACTTGACATTCTTTATACAGTTCGTTAGTAGGATACCTAAAGGGCTTCGAGGTCATCACTTTGAGAACAGCTCTCTGCGCTCTCTCCAGATCCAAGACTGCGACTTTGCCCGCACCACCCCAGGCTGTCACACAGTAAGATAGGAGGGATTGACACAATGAAAAATAGATTAATTTGAGTGTATCTTCGTCTGCAGATAATCGAAGTTTTTTGAAAATGTAAATAAGTTTTCTTAACCGAGCTGTTAATTTTTGAATATGTGTGTGCCACTTCAGCTGTGAATCTATTACAACGCCCAGATATTTAATATCAGTTGTTCTTTGAATAGCTGCGCAGTCACAAATTCCATTGTTAATGGTTGAGCTCGGCACGCACGTGTGAGCTGTGACATTGTATGTTGAGGGTGGTATTTGGGAAATTTTATTTGCAAAAGTGATGAACTTAGTTTTGTCTACATTCAAGGTTAATAGACTGTCCTGCAACCAAAGCATTACAGTTTTTAAACTCTTCTCTGCGACTAATTTTGCTTCGGACCAATCTGCACCAGATGTTATCAAAGCAGTGTCATCCGCATAAGCAAATATTTCGCAGTTTTCTATCCTAAGCTGGCATAGATTATTTACGTAAATCTGGAAGAGCGTTGGTCCCAAAATACTGTCCTGTGGAACCCCAAATTGCAGTACCTCCTCATCACTGATGTAATTTCCTATTTTAACTTGCTGGGTGCGACCCCTGAGGTAGTCCTTAAAAATTTCCAGGGCGTTACCTCTCACCCCCACTTCCTCTAGCCGCGATACAAGAATGGGAACTGACACTGTGTCAAAAGCTTTAGATAAATCTAAGAATACGCCAATGCACTTCCTATTTTTATCAAGTTTTTTTGAAATAGAGTCGGTTAGTGCAATTAGTGCATCGTCTGTTGAAATATTCGCACGAAAACCGAACTGGTTACTTGAAATAATGTCCTGTGATTGTAGAAATCTTACCAAACTGTTGTTAAGAATACGTTCTAGAATTTTGGATAGAGTGGATAATACCGAGATAGGCCTATAATTACTGACACAGTGCCTGTCTCCACTCTTGTACACGGGAGTAACAACTGCTTTCTTGAGTGCCGTTGGAAAAATACCAGAACTTATAGCAATATTACAGATGTGTGTAATTATTGGTACTAATGTTGATCGTGAGTATTTGAGAATTTTAGGTGAGATGGAGTCCCAGCCCACAGCACAGTCACTTTTCAAATTAGTTACAATATTTTTTACTTCACTTTCGGTAACTTCCAGTAAGACTAAGGAGTTAGGTACTCCAGAACTATGATGTAGTTCAAATTTAGGTGTATTTAAATTCCTACATACAGATGTTATATTTAGTGCCAGGTCTCGTCCAATGTTAGTGAAGTAAGAGTTCACTTGATTTACAGAACTGTCGGGATTATCAAGCAATTTCAGTAATTCTAACGGTGGAGTTTTATCGCGTTGAGTGTTAGTAATCCGACGTATTGTTTCCCAGGTGCCTTTCATATTATTTTTATTTTTCAAAAATTCCGATTTTTCGTAAGCAATTTTTAATTTACGTAGTAATCCATTACAAAAATTTCGATAGCGACTATACGTAGTTTTTAGGGTAATGTTATTCGGTGATTTTCGAAGTTTACTATGCATACGATCGCGATTTCGAATACAGCGCAACAAGCCTTCAGTGATCCATGGTTTCAGAATACGACGTTTTGCAGAGACTGATTTACATAGGGTGTGATGTTTAATAATAGGTGATAAGATAGATATGAAGGTATTACAGGCCTGATTAGGGTCTGAACTTGATAAAACATCACTAAAGTCGGTATTTTTAATTGCGTTGTCAACTGCTCCAAAATCTACAAATGTGGAAACTGGATTAGGCTTACTGAGTTCAGTTTTAGAAAGATAAATACATATCATAACAGGATAGTGATCTGTTACACACGCTTCAATAACTATAGTTGTTGCTTTATAAACAGTTTTGAGAAGAACATGGTCCAGACAGTTATCCAGTCTTGTAGGGAAGACGTGTGCCGGTAATAGGCAGTGGGTCGCAGCAAAGGTTAAATATTCATTTGATTGTCTATGGTTGTTGTCAGGTTTAATATCTATGTTTAGATCCCCTGCAACGATAATTGTTTTATAGTTTTTTAGAGAAATGAGGACGTTATCAAAATTATTTATAAAATTATCAATTTGTCTATGAGAGGGTGACCTGTACACTCCAACGAAAACTGTATCAGGATTCAGTTTACAAATTAGGCAATTCGAATCAGCTACATTCGGCTCAGTGACGCAACATTGGATGTTACTTTTGACGTAAAGTACTAGTCCGTCATTTTGGTTATGGATCAAGCTGGACGAGAAAGATGTGTAACCCTTCAGGACGGGTATGGGATAGTCTCGTTTTAACCAGCACTCTGAGAGCAAGATTATATCGTAACTAATGTTTAATCGCGCTAATAAAATTTCAAAATCACAGAAGTTTTTGTATATACTTCGTACATTCATATGAATGACTTTTAGCGATCGTTTGTGGTTGCTATCCAGATAATCAATACACTTTTCAGGCGGACTGCAATACGACGAAGATGCACAAATAGAGTCGAGATCGGAAATTACTTGATAATTATTAGCCATTTGTTATTATAAATATTACAAAAAGTAGCCTATACAAGTTATTTAGGCACGGCTGCCGGGTATGTGTTGCGTAAGTTATTAGTGTAAGTGATATGTGTTTGTGGTTGTGAGTGTATGAGTTATTAGTTCCTAAGGGTAATCTTATAAGTAAACTTATTACATTATAAACACAATGGACAATAGTTATACAGGGTGTCCCACGGCAATGCCACATGGAGGGAAAGCACCTTAAATATTGTAGATAGAACATTTTACTGAAAGAAGACATTATTTGAATTTTGAAAACATTTTAAACTGCATTCATAGATATTTAAATAATTACATAGTTGAACCGGGAATCGAACCTGTTACTTAAGAAAATTAATCAGCCTGTAGTTTTATCCTACCGATCGAAAGGCTTTCTCACAAGGATTATTTTTTGCTAAATAACACAGTGTCAAAAATAAAAGGAAGACCATGAATTTTAACATTTTTAATAAAAAATTAGTCAATTATTCAAACGCTCAAAACTAGTCCCTTCTTCTTGAAATCTTGATACCTTTTGATTATTTTGTTCCCTGACGATTTTTTGGTCTCGTTGTGGTAGATATTTATTTATTTAAATGATGCGTACTACTCAAGTGAGTAGATTAATTAGTAATAAGTAGTTATCATTGTCAATTGTATGTCCTTACGGCAATGTAAGCTTTTAACTTTTCAGAACAAAATTTTACATCAAATGTTAAAATTCACGGTCTTCCTTTATTTTTGACACTATGTTATTTAGCAAAAAATAATCCTTATGATGAAACCTTTCGATCAAAATGATAAAACTATAGGGTGATTATTTTTTCTCGTGGAACAAGTTCGATTCCCGGCCCAACCATTTAATTATTCAAAAATCTATGAATGCAATTTAAATTGTTTTAAAATTGAATTGAAATTGTTTTTCGTGAGACTCTGTTATTGGCTTAAGAGATAATATTGTCATCATCTTGCTGTCACTGTTCAGCATAGGTAGTTATGCGGACCGCTAGACGCTTGTAAAATATTCGCAACTACTTTAGGCTGTTCATTGATAGTAAGGTGAACACTCAGAACTCATGTAATTTAATAATAAGCTGTTGAGTTTCCATTAAATAAATAAATAAATAAATAAATAAAAATTCAAATAATGTCTTCTTTTAGTAAAATGTTATATCTACAATATTTAAGGTACTTTCCCTCCATGTGGCATAGCCGTGGGACACCCTGTATAGTTGGTGTATATTAGTTGATCGAGTGTAGTAATATAGATCCATTTAAGGGCTAACTTAATATTAATGCAAATTAACAAATATTTTAGTAAAAAAAGGCGTATTTTGCGTCTGTGTACTAATAGTCATTTGTTTATATCATTCAGACATTTTTCTGAGTTGATGATTATTTGCTTGTCACCTTCTAATTTCCTCAAGAATATATTTCCGTTAGAGACCCAACAGTATTTGAAGTTGTTTTCCTTCGCAAATTCTCTGGCTAGGTAAAACAGCCTTTTTGTATTGGGAGGGATTTGTTCAACTATGTACACAGGTTGGCGTGTTCCAGCGAGACCAATAACTGCAGTGTTGAGCTTATCCTCCTTACCTTTATTATTATTATAGGTGCGAACAGCAGTTAGAAGCGTTTGTTTTTTCTGAACAGAGTTGAGTTCTGCAATTATTGGACGCGGATTATCGGATCCAGTAGGAGATTTACTTGGCAAACGATAGATGTCGCGTAAATTCGACTCTGATATGTGTAGTCCAACAGCGTCGCCGATGTCGCACACTACTTTCACTAAGTCCGTGCTCTTCTCATTTTTTGACATTGGAATATTGCGGATTTCAATACCCGAAGGCCGTGACTTATGTTGTAAATCCTGTACCTTTTTCTCCAGTTGTTCAATATAATGTTTCTGTTCCTGTTTCTCCTTCCTTAGGGTCTCGACTTCTTTGCAACGGCAAAATGCAGCGGCGATGCAATTGGTTCAAAGGCTACAGAGAGAGTATGGTTTGCTGGTAAGCGGTCAAACTTTGAGAAGGCGACTGCATGAAGTCAATCTACGTGCTCGTAGGCCATTTTGGGTATCAGCACTAAGGATAGGTAATCGAGGAAGAAGATTACAATGGGCTATTGCACACGAAAACTGGAAACATTCTCAATGGTCACTTGTGCTTTTCACTGATGAATCTAGGTTTAGATTTCATCCTGATTCGCGAAGAGTACGCGTTTGGAGAAAACCTGGACGTTGGAATCGACTGCAGCACCCACAACAAGTTCATGCATATTAAGGTGGCACGATTATGGTTTGGGCAGGAATTCGTCTCGGCGGTAGAACGGACCTCGTTTGGATACAAGGCAATATGACTGCTCGAAAATACCGAGATGAGGTGCTAGAGCCTGTAATCTTGCCCCACAAACAGCAAATGGGACAAAATTTCCAGCTAATGCACGGCAATGCCCGTCCACATACGGCGCGTATCGTTACAAGTTGGTTACAACAGCATGTTATCCAAGCTTTAGACCGGCCTGCACAATCCCCTGACTTAAACCCTATTGAGCATGCCTGGAATATGCTTCAGAGAAGAGCTCGTAGGAATTTCCCTGTTGATATTGTGCATCAAAACCAGCTTTTCTTGCATCTTAGCAGGATTTGGGACAGTACTCCACAACAGGATATTGACCCCCTTGTTTTGAGTATGCAGAACCGCTCCAGATGTGTCAGGAGAGTCTTAGGTGGATCAACGAATTATTAATTTTAAGTTTTCAACAATTTTTATGAAAAAAAAAATTGTTTTGTTGTTTAGGTTTTGAAATTTCAAAAATAAAGTTAAATTGAAATTTTGTTGAGTTTTTCCTCTTCTTCTAAGTTTTTTTTTTAAATTTAACTTTATCTAAAAGTTTATTATCAGATTAGATAGGCAATTAAACAAGGTTTATTTTAAAGTGTAGGTGTCCTAACAAAAAGTTAATAGAATTTTAGTTATTTAGGTTTAATTAAAATATCCCTAGACACTTTTGATGTGTGTATGTAGATGATAGTACGGAAACATTCGTGCGCGAGTCGGACTCGCACTTGGCTGGTTATTTTTTAAACGTAGACGATGAGCAACTTTACACTCTATTCTCCATACCTCTAAAATAATTTTATTAGCTTAATAGTCACAATAGCCAAGTTGCTAGGCTTTACTTAGTTAAACTAAGTTCTAGAACTTCTAAGTATGGTATGTAACGTAAACTGTGTATCGGTAACCAATCTCAGTTTAGATCCGCTGGGACTAACATCTTAACGAGCTTTCAAATTACTACTAGTGTTTCGTAAGCCTTGATGACATTTGTGTTTTAGAAAAAATGTATCTTAGTTCTATGCTTCAAAAGGTATTTAAAGCCTGTAGCGTTACCCTGGGTTTTAGAGGCCCAGGGCAACAGCTACGCGTGTAGGTTCGCCTAGGAAACCAGAACCTTAGGGAACTGGAGTCCCAGACGAACAGAGGGGGGATCAAGGAATAAAAACAAATGCCAAAGGAACAGATATATATTTACAATTATTATAAATTATAATTATAATAATTAGAGTACCTGACCCTACATTTGGTCAAAACTCGAAACTTGTTGGCTTTTAAAAATAATAGAAAGTGGGTTTGGCATTTGTTTGTTGGGGTAATGTAATACTTACGGTCTTATATTTTATCATTTTATGTGATTTCTTTTCAGAATATTATAAAATAATTAGAAAAACTATAAGAACAAGGAGAATCACATAAAATGATAAAGTATAAGACCGTAAGTACTACAAGCCGTCCTCTCCTTTTTTCTTTCCGACTGATCCATCACATTAGGCTACAAAAGTGAAGGAGTGTATGGCCCATTTTTTTGGGGATGGAAAATCATTAAATAAGTACTCCGCTCTGGGTGGAGCGGAAGGGAGTGTCAGACTTCTACTGACTAAAACCCATCCATGTTCCTTTTTAGCCCTTTCTGTTCGGGATGTATGGCCCGCCTGATGTTTAGAGGTCACGACTAAACAAAACTTTGGATCTGTTTATGGCGAGTAGTCCAGTCATTTTAAACCATTTCGCATCGTCATAATATAGTAGCTTTCTCAACGCTCTACCTCGATAACAGTTAATTATAGAGTAAAATGCATAAAACATTTTTTATACATAACTAGCTGTCTCCTGCGGTTTTACCCGCGTTATATCAGATTTTTGGTTATAAAAAAAAAGATTAAAAGTATTCTATGTCCGTTCCCTGGTCCTAAGCTACCTCCCCACCAATTTTCAGCCAAATCCGTTTTGCCGTTCTTGAGTTATAAAATGTGTAACTAACATGACTTTCTTTTATATACATATATAGATATACAGATTTTACAACAAACAATTTAAATGAAAAAATCGGTACTAATTATGTAAGAATGATTCGTTTATATATTACTTCCTAGCTCAAACACCTCTGCCTATCTCATCTACACTATCAAAAGCTTCAAGATGCCTCGAAAATGTCTTGACGAGATGCGTTGCAACGCACTCACAGCACCGCTGCTTCGCGGCAAAAACAGAAAATGATAGTTTTTTTTAGTCAACCATCTTCACAAAGAACTCTTATGGCTATAGTCAAAGTATTTCCTAAATTTATTAATCAACTAGATATAGGATACTAAGTACCTAATATGAGCAAGGTTAGATAATTAGTTGCGCGTAGATAATTAATTAATCTAATTAAATGAAAGTTATTGTACTGGAATTAATTCTATGTAAATGGTAATTTAATAATTTCAGGGTTTATTCTCGTTGATGATAGTGTTTATTTGGAATAAGATCATCATCTCCTTAGCCTTTTCCCAAACTATGTTAGGATTGGCTTTCAGTCTAACCAAAGTCACCTGGATATCAGTATTTTACGTGAAGCGGCTTATCAGATCTCCTTAATCGACTTACTGGGCATCACGACTCCCTTGGTTAGAATAGTCAGACTTTCTGACTTCTAAATGCCCGTAACGACTGTCAAAGTTCTACGAATGGCAAGCAAGGTACCGACGGCTTTACATGCTTTCCGAGGCGCGGGAAGTCTGTGATGTTCAAGGTTAGACAAGCATTACGCTACGAGGCACGAGATCGTAGCAGGTAACAATGTCATTGACGAAAGCGCGAAGATCAGCTAGCAATTAATATTGACACTTCGTTGTCAGAATTTCATAGTTTTGTAAGCTGCAAGCTGGCGGACAACAAGCGTAATAACGAATACGCGTCAATGCAGACGCCACCATGCACAACAGGTCTTAAAAAAATAAAAAATCAAAATACAGAATGACAAACCAGTTTTCACCTTCCAAAATATGAAACTGTCCCTAAAATAGTTTTTCACACAAAGATTTACTTACCAGCTAACAACACCCATATTTCAGCAACTTATCTATTGTCTATTCGGAACATGACAGGAGGCATTGCTTCCCGAATGTCTCTTCTATTTTTAGTACTAAAGTCTCGGACGCGGCCGTTGTTATGTAAATCGGAGTGCCATTTGGCCCGGCCGTTGATAGCGCGATTAGATCAGACCGTTTTGATCGATTGGCTGGCGCTGAACTCATTAAGTTTGTGAATCTCGTGAGATGAATAGTTAGTAGATACGGCCTTTATTATAATTGAGTGGAAATTTACTGGTCGGAGTATTTTGGGAGTTATGTTACGGTTGGTTATTGTGTGGGTAAATTAAGCCTCAGTAAAGTTAAATTCAAAGTCAAAGCAATTTGTTTACTTTTAATTAGACCATTGAAAAGCCACTTTGAAGTGAAGCACACAGTTACAGCTTGAAATAGTTGGTTCTGGTCTCCCAATTCTAAAGATCGTTTTGTATGAAGAAGAATGAGCAAAAGAGTAAAAGTTACTGATCAAAAAATATAGTCGTATTGTTGGTTGTCAATGTTACCTGTCTACACTAATATTGTACTAATGATACAATTCTAAAACTTCTTTCTTCATCGATAGAAAGCACTTACAGCGTTTCTGAGTGCTTTAGACTACAAAATTACGTAAAGACGAATTCCAAATAAAATATATCAATTGAATCTTTGAAAAGGTTACTAGGTCCTTTGTCCGTTTGTCGATCTTTTAAGAATACTTTTTCAGAAACTCGTAAAAGTACTAAGTTGAAGTACAAACAGAAAGCTCAAAGGATAAGTTCAGTACTTGACTGATTATTATTTTCTAGCGAGGGAAAAACATATCAAATTAGCCTGTTGCCGTCTAATGTTTAAAGTAGGTGTCCTCCGAAGAGGACTAGTCATCCCCGTCTTGAGCAGCTGGCATACACCCGCCAGGCCTCTGAGTTTGTTTCGGATGTTTCTTCTCAGAGTAGTTAGTTACAAAATACCGGTTTCATCCTTCGATAAAGAAAACGTGAAAACGTTATTTACGTGTAAAAGTGTTATATTTATAACCTATTTACAAAATAAAGATCATTTGTCATTTAGTCAACTTCTTTAAATCGTCGATCCACTGTGCGGCCGGCGTCTGTACTAAGAGTGCCATAACATGATTATCACTCGAAACTCTTTTAAGTGCGATAATCATGCCACGCTATATCCAACCACTGCAACTAAAAGCCAGAATAAACAATTCAGCCCACGAACTCGACCAGGAAAGCGCCGAGCAATGAAGCTCAAAGAGTCAGGGAAAAACGACTCAATTATCTTAGATTCCACAACTAATTAATCAGAAAAGAACACTAAATTGGTAAGAAAAATATGTCTTGTCTAAAACATGTCAATCGAGTCCATCTGCAGTTATGACCGCAACAACCATTATGTCCCAAATCCCATCCCGCCACATTACTCCCAGCTGGTCACAGACGGGCAAGAATCTGGCCAACTCAGTCCTCACGTTCGCGCTTGCCAACTGCCGTTGTTATGTAAATAAGAGCCGATCAGGCGACGATCGTTGATACCGATAAACGATTCAACTTTGCATTTCAACTTGGAGGATAAAAATCACAAGTTTCCGTGGTATGCTATCGTTTCTTTTTTTACACTTTCGACGTGTTTTGGACTAATGGTAAGAACTTTAATAGTGTTTATAGATTAATTACTGACGTCTATTGTTTCGACGAGGTAGTCGTTAAGAGTCAAGCCCGAAAATCTGATATTTTGTCATACCAAGGGTCTGGGTTTCTTCGATTCCGAGGATTTATGTCATTAATTGTTTTAAATAGCTCTTTATGTTTCCTTACAAACATGCCTACTTCATAAATATAAAGACATGGTAACGGTAATAATCCAAGTTCTTTGAATATAGGTTGACAAGATTCATCCATCTGTAGTCCACATATGGCCCTAATACACTTTTTCTGCGCAACAAATGCTCTATTGACGTCTGTACTATTACCCCACAACAAAATGCCATATCGCAGCACTGACTCTACATATGCATGGTAGGATATTACAGCTGTTTTGACATTAGTAACTTTTTTGACCTGTCTTAATGCATACACAAATTTGTTTATTCTATTAGTCACACTATCTATATGTACCTTCCAATTCACTTCCTTATCTATCGTTAAACCTAAAAACTTTGTTTGCATCACTTCATTTATTTTTGGTACATTAATTTTAAAATTATTTTTATTGGTAAATTTATTAAATTGAATATATACTGATTTATCTAAATTTATTTTCAAATTATTTATGTCAAGCCATTTAATTAATATGTCGATTGTATTATTTATTTCAGACTCTTAATCATGAGTCTGAAATAAATAATACAATCGACTAACGGTATTATTACGTTTATCAGAAGCAACTATAATAGATATATCATCTGCAAACAATATACATTTGTGATGAATATTATCGACAATGTCATTTATATACAATAGAGATAATACAGGCCCTAGTACACTTCCCTGTGGTACACCGTATTTGTTGTATCTATATTGGGAATAGTAAGGTGTCATATCTTTGTTATCATTTATTTTTGTAATTGTAACACATTGTTGTCTATCACTCAAGTACGAAGATATCCACTGTAATGCATGTCCCCGGATTCCCATGGATTCCAGTTTTATTAGTAACAGATCGTGAGAGACGTAGTCAAACGCCTTTGACATATCAAAGAATAATCCAGTTGTTAAATGTTTATTATTTATATTCGTTAATATAAGTTTTATTAAAGAAAAAATGGCAAGAGTTGTTGATTTCTGTTTTTGGTAACCATATTGCTCACTTTTTAAAATGTAAAATTTATTGCAGAAATCTATCAATCTTTTATGCATACACTTCTCAAATGTATATCTTCGATATTATGGGTATTAAGGTTATTGGGCGGTAATTACTAATTTCGTATTTTGTTCCTTTTTTGAATAGTGGTTTAACAACTGAAAACTTTAGTGCATCGGGGAAAGTTCCGCAAGAAAACGATAAATTAATTAAGTACGTTAAAATTTTAGTTATTTCGTCGATAGATGCTTTTATTATTTTGGTATTTATTTCATCAAAGCCTTCTGAGCTAGTATTTCGTAGCGACATTGTTTCATTTTTCACCTCACTTTCCGTCATGGGTTTGAGAAACATAGAATTGTTAATTTTGCTTATTATATTATATTTACCCGCAGTTCCATGCGAGGCTATGTTTGTAGAATCAATGTAATGATTATTAAAAGCGGAGGCTATTTCAGCGGGGTTAGTTATTAATATATTATTAATTCTAACATTATCAATACTATTTTTGGGGCAAGTATGATTTATTTCATTTTTAATAACCGTCCACGTAGCCCTACATTTATTTTCGGTTCTATGGATAAAATTAATATTAGCATTCTTTCTGGAAATCTGGATACATTTTTTTAAGACATTAGAGTACGTCAAATATTTAAGTTTATTATTCGAATTTTTACATTTATAGTATTGATATCGTAGGGTACGTTTACTTTTGCAACTTACTCTTAGACCTTTTGTGATCCAAGTTTGTTTGTTTTTATTATTAAGATTAATTTTTATTCTTTTTTTTGGAAAACATAGTTTATATAATGTACAATAGAATTCGTAAAAACTGTTAAACGCAGTATTAAAATTTGTATGTGAGTACGTTTCCGCCCATGATAAGTTTTTCAAGCATTCTTTAAACTTAATAATGTTTTCTAAGCTATAGTCTCTTTTATAAATGTAATAAATTGCTTGTCTCTGTAATACAGTCTTTAACGGAAAGGTCAGAATTTGTGCCGTATCATGATCGGAAAGATGAAGTGGTAATATTTTAGCAATTGCATATGGTATATTGCTAATGATTAAATCAATGCACGACATTTTTCTTGTAGGCTCCGTAATGTGGATTTTCATGCCGTAATTGTAAGTTTAGTCTTGTAGTTGATTTGAAATTGTATTCTTTTTCAGTGTATTTATGTTAAAGTCCCCGGCAAGGACTATACGCGTGCCTGCTTTGTACTTTTTGTTTATATAGTGTAGTAGTTCATTAAGTTTGGTTAAAAATTGTGTTGGGTCAGATTTTGGTGTCCTATATATGCAAATGACCAATAATTTATTACACATCAATTGAACACCACAAACTTCAAATGTGTTTTGCGCTGCATAATCTTTTACAAATAACAATTCTTCGAATATTAAACTTCTTTTGACAAATTTTTGCCGAGAAAAACAAAGAGGTGGAAGTTGTATACTTCCACCTCTTTGTTTTTCTCGGCAAAAATTTGTAGCCATAACATAGTCATGTATTTTTATATAGTTTTCATGTCCCTAAAGAAGAAAACGGGTATATAATTGCATGAAATGTTATACAACCTCGCGTCAAGATCATCTATCCAAACATTAAAGTACATATTCACAAAACATCACTAATAACAAAACGCCAAATTAATAAGCTGCAAATATAAAAAAGGTAACTTTTTTAATAATCTCAAAATAAGCTTAAAACTCAAAAATTCGTGATAAAACTGACAGCTTTCCCGTCATAACTTTAAATCCAAGTTTAATAAAAGAGGAAATGAGTTTTATAAAAAGTTGCAGCTAAGAAAATTTATCGGTTTGTCCATTATTGGACATTATTATGTTCAGGTCTTCCTTAGACCCAGATCTTCATTCATACCCTATTTATAATTAACTAGCTTTTGCCCGCGTTCGTTCGCGTGGTTAATAGTTCCCGTTTCCGAAAGATTCCGACAGACAGCCAGAGTTACTTTCGCATTTATAATATTAATACGGATATTTTGTAGTATTTTTTGCTAGAGAACCGAAATACCCTTCACCTTCAACGATGGAATGTTTCATCGACTGCATTCTTCGCAGAAGGTTAAACGAAAATACCTTTCGACGTTAAAGCATTTTCTTATTTAAAAATCTTCTTTTTTTTGCCTACATTCAAACGCGTTTATTTTACTCATGCTATTAAAAAAATTTCATCACTAAGTACAGTTTATGTAGATAATATTTGTTCTTTGAATGGTTAAAAATGAACGTATACATACTTTCGCATTTATAATATTAGTATGGATAATTACACCCAGACACAGAAAAAACAATGTCAGGTGAATCACATCGAACATTTAAACTATGTTAATGCATTAATAAATAAGAAGGCAAGTATTATATATCGTTTATTTGTTATCAATTGTTTGAACAATGTTGATGTTTTGGCCGTTTGCTAGTATTAGCATGAAACAATGTAGGTATACTATAATGGTGTCCTAAAATACTGACATTATATTTAGTTTAGGCAGCAGTCTCCTGCCTCTAAAAAGCCTGTCTCTCATGTAAGGGGCTGTGAGTTCGAATCCGGGCAAGTATCAATAAAATAAATAAATATCTTGTACTTGAACAAGTCACACACGGCCATCTGGTCCCAAGCTAAGCCGAGCTTGTGTTATGGTAACCAAACAACTGATATACATACTTATATACTTTATAAATACATACATATTATAGATAAATTACACCCAGACACAGAACAAACAATCATGCTCATCACACAAAGTTTGCCCTGGGTGGGAATCGAACCCACGACCTCCGGCCTAACAGTCAGGGTCACTGCCCACTAGACCAACAGGCCCGTTAATGTAACCTTTTTAAAGTTTACCTTAGACATAGCGGCCATCCCGTGAATCGGAAAGCATGTAAAGCCGTTGGTCCCAATCGTCATCCATAAAACCCTGACAATTGTTACGGGTGGTCAGAAGCCAGAAAGTTCAACAGGTCTAACCAAGGGGTACCGTGTCGCCCAGTGACAGGGTTGTGGAGGTCTGATAGGCAGTCGCTTCACGTAAAACACTGGTATCCAGCTAAATCCGGGTAGTTTGGGACCCGGCTTCAACATCATTAAAAAGGCTAGGGAGATGATTTTAAGGAAATTGGATCACACGGTAAAAAGTTATTCAAAGTTATCTTTTTGATGAATCATAGGTACATTTTAATATAATAATAATACCAGCCCATAACTGTCCCACTGCACGGCAAAGGCCTCTTAACATACAGAGAAGGCACGAGCATTGGTCACCACGCTTGCTCAAGGCGGGTTGGCGATTTCGGACTTATATTAACTACAAGTCCAGGTTTCCTCACGATGTTTTCCTTCACATGTACATAGGTACATTTTAAAATAAGTAAATTGACAAAGATGGCGTCGAAGTCTCATTCTACTACAGAAAGCAAATTGTGTAATATTTCGCTAAACAAACCACCACAAATTAAACACCAATCAACGTACTCCACGTCATAACAAGACGGTTAAACGATTCCAAATATTTGTTCCGTTTCCGAGTTGATTACACAAAAACGTTCAACACAAGATGGCCGCCTGCCTCAATTAATTATTCAACGGTAATTTCACGAAACGATCGGTGAGTGATCCACCCTTTATGAAATATAATGAGAAAATTAGCAAAACAGTAAGGTTTTGAATTAACTATTCCCGCCTTATTCTCTCCTTTATTCTAAGATTAAATATCAACCAATTTTCCTGAATGAAAATGATATCTATTGTTTCAGGATAAACAATGAACAAAGGGAGACGATGAAATATAGTTTGACTTTCAGAGGTCGCTTCATGGATAATTATTTCATGCAAGTGAATTTATTACGTTAAAAATAATTGCGAATAGAAAAAGTACGGTTTTTTCAGCAGTTATGATTAATTTAATTAATTTAGTAAAGCTTTAATGACTACATAGTGCTTTTAGATTTCTTTTAGGTTGTGATTTTTTTATCCGGCAGTCAAAAGGAGGGTTATGTTTTTCGAGCACATGTATGTAAGTTATGTATGTATGTCTTATTCTATGGCACCCTCTACAGCCTAAACTGTTTTACGGGTTTCAATATATAGGTGTCAATGAATTCTCATCAGTCGTGGGAGTGATATAAGGTAAATAAATTTCGCAAGACGACTACAGGCCACCGTAGGCGCGGGTCTGCAGACGGCGAGTGATGGGTAACTCGCCGCCAGGGTAGAACCAGGCCCGCGTAGACGGCGCGTTGTGTTCAACGCGCGCCTCAAAGAGCAGTCAGCACGAGAAGGGGCCCAACAGAGTCCCTTCTCATGCCTGCCTGCCGGGGTTATGGAATGCAGGCAGTTGGTTTTTTTTTCTTATTTAATTATTATTTTTTGTAATTAGCAAGTTGTGTTTTGCCCCCTATTCATAAAGTTATAGGCAATTACACATTTTTGCACCACCTGGTACTAATGTACAATTACATTACATAAAAACAAGAAGAAACTAAAATCTACGATTCAAAAATACATTTTCTCACTTACTAACTTTAAAATCCGCTTTGAAGTTTATCCCCGTGAACCGGTGTGACCCGTTTCGAAGAATTGCACAAAATGTATAGCTCCTGATGTGTGAGTTTGTCATCAATTAAAACAAACATGAAAAATGTATAAACAAGCCGACATTAATTATTAATTAACATCAAGAAACTTTTACAAATAGGGACTCGTAATTAGTAATCAAATATTCAATTCAATGTTTTAATAAAAGATTTTTATTCGGAACGAGATCTAACCCAAATTCTCAGAATTGAGAATTGCTCATCCTTCGGAGTAAAAAGCTTAAACTGGGTACATTACATTATTGAAAATACATAATTTGGAAGCCTCTCTTGAGTAAGGAAAAATATTTTGGCTCAGGTGTCTGACTACGAAATAAGTTGATATTTTGATAACGTATCAAGTTATTGAATGATCTCATCTTTGGGTTTCTGAAAATAAGCCTTTTTGCTAACATTTTAATAATTATGTACTTTCTTTTTTATAATTGCACAGATCCATCATAGATCTGAACTTTTATTTCAATTCTTGACCTAGTTTAAGTACATTATTGTTATATAAAATATCTATACATATAATAAAATCGTAGGAAAGTCAAAACTGTACATTGAATATTTTTTTAAAAGAATACTTGAGGCGTGATCTACAATCGATACCGAAGCCAAAAATATAGTTTTTAGAATTTTTGTCTGTTTGTCTGTTTGTTTGTTTGTTTGTTTGTTTGTCTGTATGTATGTCCGGGATAAACTCAAAAAGTACTGCATGGATTTAGTTCAAATTTTGCAGGGATATTACTAAGAGGTCGGGTCAAAACATAGGCTACAAATTATC
This sequence comes from Athetis lepigone, assembly GCA_033675125.1. Classification (NCBI taxonomy): domain Eukaryota; kingdom Metazoa; phylum Arthropoda; class Insecta; order Lepidoptera; family Noctuidae; genus Athetis; species Athetis lepigone. The sequence continues at coordinate 2,343,698 of CM066236.1, read as the reverse complement.
ACGCTATCACCTACGGGGGAGGAGCTGGAGGCTTCACGCTGTCGACGTCGCGGGCAGCAGCTATCTTCGGAATTACTCAACGGATTTCAATTTTTTTTTTGTTGTATAGGTATTAAGTCTGGGCGTCATATAGGCTATAACTTATCCTGGAAACTTGAACTTCTGGTGCAGGACCGCAACAGACCAGCTTAACTATAAGAGATACAAAAATGGTATCATAGCAAAAATTGCTTCACGTGATAAGCAGTTTCTGTTGAAAGAATAAATATGAAGATCTGGAACAAATGGGGTGGAACTCCATGAGCCCAGCTAACTATAACATATATAAGTATGACGTCTTAGCAGGAGTTGTTCAGCTTGATGAGCACTTTCTGTTGACGTATACAAATTGAAGATCTGGAACACCTGTTGTAGACTTCCATGAGCCCGGCTACGTACACTATACCGAACATATATAAGAATGACGTCTTAGCAAGAGTTGTTCAGCCTGATCAGCACTCTCTGTTGATGCATAATATTGAAGACCTAGAACCAACACCTAACGTGGAACTCCAAGCACCCAACTACACCATAACACATTAAATAAGAATGACGTCTTAGCGAAGTTGTTCGGTCTGATAGGCATTTTCTGGTTTATAAGATCGAAGGTTAGATAGATCTGATGTGGCAATCAAAGCTATCACTGATTTCAATGTATAAAATAACTTAAGCTGGGAGCTTCATTTTCCACACATTTTCCGGGAGCAGCCTTTATCGAGTGGAGGTACCACTCGATGAAGGCGGAGAAACATGCATACAAACAAGTCGAACAGAGAACCTACTTTTTTTAAAGTCGGTTCAATGATGATGATCATTTCTTCATCAATTTCATGTTTTTAGTACTGAATAAACATTGACTGTTAATACTTTTGTTCGGTATTTATCTGTGTGATTATTGCTTTGTCAGTAATATAAATGTTCATGTCGTTGTAAACCTAATTATGATGATGATGATGATGATGATGACAGTCCCAGTCGCATGCGTCATCTGTTTGCCGTCATTTTGGTGTTTTGTGGAGTTGCGAACCCGGTAGCTTTGTGGGAGAAGTACCGCCATCTTCTGTTCGAGAACTTTTTACGAGCTTTGAGGCGTGCTTCTGAAGGTGAAATCGAAGCAACTGATAAACGCATGCTGAACACCCGTCTCAGTTCACTTCAAGATGTGGTCATTTCAATCGGCGGTAAACCACTGGTAGAGTACGGGTTGCGAGCTCTCAGATCATTACCACATCAAGACCGTGGAAATCGGGAGTACACCGCCGAAACCAATTACGATTCGGGTTTAATGACCACTATCCGAAATGACCACGTCACTAGGGCCCGTATTAATAAACGTCACTCAATTCTGAGACGCTCTCAAGTTTATTGCTGTCCTTATTTTTTCCCTTTAGAATGACAAGGACAGCAAGAGACTTGAGAGTGTCTCGGAGTTGAGTGACGTCTATTAATACGGGCCTAGGTTCACCTCAGAGCTAAAACAAATATATGAAACTGTTCTGGAAAGCATTGGGCTCGACCAGGGTAAAATGTTTTTCCTGGATGCTCCTGATGGAACAGGGAAAACATTCATTATCACTGGTATCCTTGCAGAGGTCAGGACGCAAGGCAAAATTGCCATTGCTGTATCATCGTCAGGAATCGCTGCTACACTGCTTTCTGGTGGCAAAACAGCGCATGCCATGTTCAAAATACCCATAGATTTAGCAAGCGCCGAAATGCCTGTTGTGGGGTATCCCGTAACAGTGACAAGGGACATGTGCTCAGGGATTGCTCTCTGATCGTATGGGATGAGTGCACGATGGCTAATAGGAAAGCAGTGGAGGCCGTGAACAGAAAGAACTCTGCAGGACAACCGCAGGAATGAACACTTGATGGGTGGTGTTACAGTTCTGTTCAGTGGCGATTTCCGGCAAACACTCCCTGTGGTGACGCGGGGGTCTATCTAATCTATCTAATGCTTCGTTGAAACGATATTCGTTGTGGTCACAAATTCATAGGCCGCGCTTGACCATCAATATGCGAGCTCAGCTCGGTGACAATCCACGTGCTCAAGAATTCTCAGATGTCCTTCTAAGTCTCGGCGAAGGCACTCTACCACTCTAGGAAAGAGGTGAACAGGTGCTGCTCCCAGAGTCCCTCGGTAGAGTGGTGGCCTCCTTAGAAGAACTCATTTGTTGTGTGCATGGGGACATCAGTCGAATACCAAACCAATAGAATTCTTGGGTGTGACAGCGAGCCATTTTAACGCCCAAAAATGATCAAGTTGCAGACATCAACGAACGCATTCTCTCGGAAATTGAGGGAAACGAAGTAGTTTATACGTCCATAAACACTCCACACATTATCCCGTAGGATTCCTAAACTCCCTTCCAATTCAAGCGCGTGCAGTTCCCTGTGAGTGAGTGAGTTCGCCATGACTATCAACAAGTCGCAGGGGCAGACGCTGAAGGCTGCGGGTGTCGACTTCAGGACGAGCTGCTTCTCACACGGGCAGCTGTACGTCGCTTGCTCCCGCGTCACGACACGAGTCCTGATTCTCTGTATATTTAGGCTGCTGAGAGCAAAACTACAAACGTAGTTTACAGAGAAGTTTTGTAACAATTCACAATCGTTAATATTTTTTTTATATCGTGGAATGTAGAAAAAATTGGTCAAGCGCGTGTCAGACTAGGATTCTATAACGAAACACATCGCATTAACAATTTAACAACGATTCCATCTGAGCCGTTATACTTAGCTTTCTTTTAAGGTTCAATCCAAGGACTACCATCATGTTTTTTTTTCGAACCAACCGTTTAAATTTGAGAGAACGTTAAATATGTTTTGTTGTTTGTTTGTCTGTATGTATGTCTGGGCTAATCTCTAAAAGGACTGCATGGATTTACTTAAAATTTTGCATGAATATTACTAAGAGGTCAGGTCAACATAATTATAAGCTACATATTATCACGCTATCACCTACGGCGGCGGAGCTGAAGCCTTCACGCAGACAACGTCGTGGGCAGCAGCTAGTATACAATATTTACAAACTAAATTACTATACTTAAAAAAAATGGAAAAAACACTACAATTAAAATATGATAGCATCAAAAAACTCTTCCGCATCGCTGTCAACCGGTAAAGTGCCCAAAAGGCTGGCAGCATTGCCACGTTGGATGGCAATGCTAAGTCTCTGGCCAAAATAATAGCCAGCCTTTGGGTCACGGGAAGAGTCAACCAGTCTTTTTGATAGTTCTTTAAATAAAAGGTGGGCACTCGGACCCCACGGCCCGAGGGTTTCAACCCCAAACGGCTCAAAAATATAGTTACCAGTAAGGTTACTATACTTCCGCCGCTTGAGGTTTTCCGCAGCCGAGGCGGCAGCACCGGCACAGCACGCCGTACTAGGAAGGTGGGATGGCGCAAGAGTATCGACACACGTAGCGTCCCACACTAAAGGCCTACCCATCTTCCATGGGAATAAAGACATACCGTCCGGTCTCTTGCCATCGTCGCGTGCCAAACCGTTGGGTTCTAATACAGCTGGAACGCCGACGGCAACAAGAGCACGTCGAATGATGTCATTAATATTCGCGTGCCGCGCTATACGGCCCGCGCTCCGGCTGCACGACAAACCATGGTGTCCGAGGCCGTTGACAGCTTCCCCACAGTGACAACGATGCGGAGAACAACAGGCAGCCCCTAAACGGAGTGAAGCAGCGAGGCGGAAAGTCGTGTCGTCGAACAAAGTGCCAATGTTCGACGACGGTAGTGCCTGAAGCCAAATACCCGACTCCCACCTACCTACAGCTAGCAGGCGCGCTCGCTCCGCAGAAGTAGCAGATGTGGAGAGTAATTGACTCTGAACTACTCTGCAAAGCGGCTCATCCCAATGTCTCTGGGATGATAGGTTGTCGGGTGGATCAGCACTTGGGCAAGCAATCCTCCAGGCTTCTATAGCCTCGGCTAAGTACGGCACACCAAAATTGATCAGTGTACGAGCAAGAATATTCCTGATCAATTCCTTAGTGCCGTGAACCGAGGATATAAAAGCTGGCAAACTAATGCTAGAAATTTTGCGGACGCCGAGGCCCCCCATGCGAATTGGAAGCGTAGCTTGGGCCCAGGCCCGGTCGTCCATTGCCAAATTCAAAACTGAAGTTAAAGTTTGACGGATAATTTGGTCCATTTTTTCTAAAAGGTCATTGTGTTTCCAAATAGGTGAAGCGCGAAGAAAATATGTCAATTTAGGGCCGAAACAGCAGTAGCGAATTATAGTAATTGCCGAATGCATTTTAATTTGTAATAGCCTTTCCGAAATGTCATTAAAATTTTGTATTTTATCCTCAACGAAGTTGGGAAAGGAATCCTCGAAGATTGGAGACCCAAGGAGGTGAAGAGAATTTTTTTCTGTAATTTTAATATTAGGGGCTAATGTGTTAAAATGTGTACTTTCTTAGTACTGTACTTTCTTTTCTAAGTCTGATCAGTCTAACCAGTGGCGGTCTAGTGTACAAAACTGGCGATTTCGGCTAGGTGGAAGCCGACCCCAACATAATTGGCACAAGGTAAAATTCTTAGTTTATTTGGGGCTTCACTGACGACCCGTGCCTCGGAAAGTTAAGCCATTGCTCCCAGAACGTTATTTGATGATGTTTGATTGTAGGTACTGGTGGTCAGAAGTCTGAAAGTCTGACAATCATGCCAATCAAAGAATATTGTAGGATTTCATCACGGCAAAACCACTGTACCGTTTGAAATGAAACTTGACAAAAAGGTAGGTAGTTTGGGATATGGAAAAAGAAATTCGATTTCAAACAGTGTCTCCGATGACCGATAATCATGCGGATGTAGTCGTAAGTAAAACCAGTTATTTATATATTAAATAAAATAGTTACAATTGGCGGGTCTTGTGCATTTTATTTAAGTATTTTCATCAGTGTTTTAAGAGACCGCTTGACGCCCTGCGTATTCAGTATAATAACTGTCAGAAGGCCCACTTACACGACTCTGCTCCCACCCGGCAAAAAGAATATAATTTAAACATTGCTCTTAAGATATATTTTAAATTAGCATCATAAATTAGCAGACAGCTCGCTGCCAGCGAGCTTACCGCCGTCAGACTGCTCGGTAGTTGACGCCTCGTTGGCCGCACGTCGTAGACGAGCGATCGGTGCGGTGTCCGCGCGCTGTCGCCGCTCGGTCCAGGGGGGTCAGCTTCCGTAGTGCGTCGCGGTCGGCGGGTGGATAGCTGGCCGTCTGCTAGCTGTCGCCGCGTGGACTGCTGGGTGCCTGCTAGCTGTTACCGCGTGGACTGCTAGCAGTCGTCTTAGTTTAGGGCGGTGTTGTGTGGGAGCGGTGTTGGAGCAGAGTCGTTTAAGTGTGCTATGACTTTTAGGATGCTGTTGGGACTGCCGCATTATTGTTGTGTGTCAGGTACATATGTTTGCATCCGCGCAATCCGATGACTTTTACGCAATTATAAATAAAAAGTGCTTGTTAAATAATATTATAGTTTTTATTTATTTACTATTATTAATAACACTTAGGTACATTTATAATTACAGGCTTAACCTAATTCAATAGAGAAGCTTACATTAAACAAAAAATACCATAATAATATCCTTAAAAGAAAGAAATTACAATACTTCTTTAATTAATTCCAGTCAATAACAGATTACCGAATATGCTACCCTTGTGAAATCATTCAGTGAACAGTGGAATACGTCGATCTGCTCAGCTATCGCGAGTTACGTAGGGTATTCTAATGATATTGTGGTTACAAACAGAGATTAAGATTATTGTTACTAGCAAGTTTTAGCTAGTTGCCATTAATGAACAAATGATTGATTAGTATTTATCAAAAGTAGTTGTCAATGATGTCAGTATTATAGACTTGAGTAATAGCATTTTGCAAATAACCCTGTATATTCACATTACAGTCAAAACAATCTCGAATGTATGACGCGGGCCGTCGGCAAAGTTTTACTTACAAAGAAGTTTCTTTTGTTTCATGCTAAAGTAGTTATATCTTACTCAGTATGTAATTAAGTTTTATAAAATTCTGTACAGAGAATAAGGGTATATATCTGGATTTGTGGTCCTAATGATACCAGCCTAGTATTTTTCCACTGCAGGAATATAGACTCTTCTTATACGGAGAAGGCACAAGCATTGGTGGTAAAGCATGGAAACCATGCTTGCTCAAGGTAAATATTTGCGATTTCAGGTGTGTATTATTTAGAAGTCTAGGTATTTAAGAAACATGCAACATTACCTGGAGTTTTTTTATTTATTAATTCTCTATGCACATATCAAACATTAAAAAACACTCAAACTCGTTTAATATTTGTTTAGAACAAGAGTAATGACGCAGGCTGGTGATGACAACGATGATGATGTACTTTCATGTTATTGTTAAAACATTGTTGGTGTAAATTAACTGTAATGATGTACATGTAATGATCTTCTTTGATATTAATAGGTAGTAAAATACTAGTGGGAGTTCTCAAGTTGACATAATAAGGATGGCGAGCGATGGGTAGCTCGCCGCCCGGCTAGGACCAGGCCCGTCGACGGCGCGTTAGTGTTCCACGCGCGCCTCAAAGAGAAGTCAGCACACGAAGGGACCCAACAGGGCCAACGCCCGCGGGGTTGCGAATTGTTTATAATAGTTACTGTGACTCTGGAACATAAAGGGCAACCGAAGGAACATGAGTGGGTTTTAGTCAGTAAAAGTCTGACACGCCCTCCCGCCGCACCCAGGACGGGAGCAGTCATTTGATGATTTTCCACTCCTGAAAAAAAAAGTTGACATAATAATATTATCGTGTTTTCACAAACATATTTAGTTTAGTTAATTAGTTGTTTAAAATAGAAAGAACATAAAACCTACCAAATAAGTTACAGACAAAGAATCTGAAGGCTGACTGACTGTGTATGAGGTTTTTTAGATAGAGACCAAACACACGAGACCATAATATTCCTAAAAAATAAACAATATTTTTTCTTAAACATTAACAAAACATTGGAAAAGTTTCTAAGTTACTAAGCTGACATGTCTACACCTACACGTTTATACAAAACATAAATACCATAAGAGACACATAAAGACACGGCCACACCACATCGTTTCAGTAATATTTTAACGGTCAGCAACGAGAGTACTTTTTTTACCTTGGACAACTCACACACGGTCATCTGATCCCAAACTAAGCAGAGCTTGTATTATGGTAACCAGACAACTGATAAACATACTTATATTTTTTAAATAAAATTCTCGTGTCACAATGTTAGTTACCTTACTCCTCCGAAACGGCTTTACCGATCTTTACCAAATTTTATATGCTTATTCAGTAGGTCTGAGTATTGGCTACTATCTATTTTTCATACCCCTAAGGGCCCTCGCCTACGGCGACTTTTTGTAGCGATGCAGTCGCGCGTTTAGCAAACGCGCGACTGCATCACTTCTAACGCGTGTTAGTCGCATTTGCAACGCGCTACTGCATCGCGATTGTATCGATACAAACGCGCGACCGCGTCGCGCTACTAACGCGCTACTGCATCGCGATATGACATTCTATAACAACTTTTGAATTTAAGATCATAATTTTTGAGTTGTTTGAATGTTGTTACATGATGTCCACAAAGTAATCTCTGGTTATTAAATGGATGCATCCAATATTGACGCTGCTTCCGTTGCCTACGCTTCTGCTGCTTACGTAAAAGCAGCACCAAAGACAACGTGACTAATGTTGCCTCAACGGAGTCCATCTTGCAACTGTACTGATCCAAGGTATTTTTGTATCGTAACTGCATCGCGACCGAATCGCGTTTGCATCGCGACCGAATCGCGTTTGCATCGCGACTGAATCTGGTCCCGTGGGCGCGGGCACACAGCTAGCGACTGCTTCGCGTCTGTATCGATGCTACGCGCGAGAGCATCGCGACTGCATCGCTACAAAAAGTCGCCCGTGGGCGAGGGCCCTAAGTGATAAGGGTTGTTCATCCTTAACATTTTTAACGTCGGTAAAACCGCGGGAGGCAGCTAGTAATTTATAATTACATACATATTAAAGATAAATAACACCCAGACACAGAACATACAATCATGCTCATCATACAAAGTATGTTCTGGGTGGAACCCACTTTAAATTCTTCTCCTCGTTTTGCAGTGTGTCCAGACCTTCAAGTCTCCAGACCCTACCAATAATTCCTTAATGGATGGACATTCGGCCCAAAAGCCGACAGTTACCTTGAAATAAACTTTGTTTCACATTAAATATTTAGTACACGTGTTGTTTTTTCCACGTGCTTCAGAAACTTACTCATAAATTCGATAGTCAGGTATCATTGTATTATTTAACGATGTTACCTCTGTAACAAAAGGGTATATAAATAATAAGCAGACGTAGAAGATTTCCCCCGCGGCGTGGTACGTGCGACCCCGCAGTCTTCCGAACTGTCGTGGTGGATGGAAATTTGAACGAGAGGGAGGAATTCTATTGTATTGCCTGCTTCCATGTACGGGTACAGGCGGTGAAAGAGCTAGGGTTGTGGGCGATGTTTGTCTTTCTAGTATTTTAGGAATATTCAATTGTTTCGAATGCTAGTCGACGCTATGTCCGTAATGCTCCATTGTTATATTTCTTTCCATCTTGTGTACAATTTTTGTTAAAATGTCAGATCTGTTTCCATAAAATATTACACGAAACACTCCTTAGTACTTAAAATCACATTGCAAATAAATATTGAACGTCGTGTCGTGTAAATAATGCGACTGCTATTTTGGTTTTGAGGTCGTAAATCGTGATTACCAAGTCGGGCAAGAAGTGTTATAAGTTTTTTATATGGAATTTCCAGTATTGGATTACAGTTTGGAAGTTGATGCGTGACATTTGTTAACAGTTTTATTAAAAAAATTATCCAAACAATTTTTATTTCTAAAACTTATTTATTTGTTTGAGTGTACTTCAACTTGTTCATGCATTTTTGGAATACAGTTACCCAGTTTTTTTTAAGGGAGATTTAAAGATAATGCATGAAATACAGCACGTATAAAACACAAGTTAAAGTCAAAACAGTTTATAGAGCGATTTGAAATGAAACATAGACATCAATATTATCCTATAAATAAATATAAATAAATAATTCTTTATTGGCATAAACAGCATTTAACAAATATAGTGAGGCCCTGACTCCTGCGCTAGGTATAATACCTGTGTTACAGGAGCCAGTGTCTTCTCCCATTTAATGAATCCAATATTGTATGCAATAAGAGTCTAAATTACAAACAAATCAAAATCAATATGAAAATGAAAGTAAATTAAATTAGGATAAAAATTAATATTAAAAACTGGAAACTAAAAACAATTTTTCTTTTATAATGAGTATAAGTAAATGATGTAGCTTTGTGTAGTGACGAATGCCATGTATGAGTATGTTTGTTGTGTAGTATGTTTGGCGAGTAGTGTTTGAGGTGTGTGTATTAGTGTGTATGTATACTGTGTGTATTGTTTACTGATGTGTGTGCCTGTGCTCGATGTATGTGAATAATGTTATGTTTGTAGCAAATTTACCAGATGTTCAGTTTGTGTGTAATCTTGGGTGAGTAACCATGATTTAATCTTAGTTGAGGCTTCTTTGACAGTGAGAGGATTTACCTGAAGCACATTGTTCAACTTGTTGTACAAATAAGTGGTTAAGTACATGTGTTGCCTCCTAGCTGCTGAAGTTCGACATTGTAACAGTGGGCAGATATTTCTCATGGTACGCTTTTTTTTAATGTTTTTATTGTATGGTGTAATACGGTGCTGTTTGGTGACAATCTGTAAGATGTACATCTGACGTACTGTTAGTACCTGACACGTCTCATATAAAGACGTGGTGGGAAACCTGAATGGCCTATGTGTCATTACTTTAAGGACAGATCTTTGTGCCCTCTCGAGGCGAATCATATGCGTTTTACAGGCGCCGCCCCAAACTCTAATACAATACCCGAGAACTGATTGTACTAGTGCGTAATATATCGTGCGTAACAGTTCATAATCAGCCACGTCTCTGAGTCTCTTAAAAACCCATACCAACTTTCTAATTCGCGCAGTGGTAAGGTCTATATGCTGCCGCCAGCTTAACTTTTCGTCCAATATTACTCCCAGGTATTTAACTTCTACTGACTTCCCAATAACCAGGCATGAACAGGTTGCATTGTCATGAGGTGGATCACACATATGCAATTTTATATCAATTTTTATGGGAGTAATCTTGGAAAAACTGATCCTATCTGGAGGAAACGCATTTTGCAGTGAGACGCCATCCGGTCAGGTATAGCGACGCGAAGCTGGCTGGAACTGGAAGCTGAAGATCAAATGAAGTGGTACTCCTTGGAAGTGATCCATGTTCAGCAGTGATACTGACAGGCTGTTGATTTTCACCAATTATAGCGATGTCCAAAATAAACTTTAGAAAGTATAGGTAAACTAAAAAAAACACAACTTCTTACATAATGTGACCAATATTAAATAAAAAATATTTGGTATTTATCTGAATCAATGGCTTCCAGCTTTATCAAATTCAGCCGGATACCAGTGGTTTACGTAAAGCGACTGTCTATCAGACCTTTACAACCCTGTCACTGGGTGACGCAATACCCCTTTATTAGACTGGTCAGACTTACTTTCTGGCTTCTGACTACCCGTGGCGACGTCAAAGTTCTACGAATGACAACCGAGACCAACGGCTTTACTTGCTTGCCGGTACTGAATAACTTCTACAATAAGATATTAAAGTACACAAAGAAAGTAAATTGTTTTAAGTTTTAAATAATTTATTCTGTAAATTGCGTTTGGTATGTGGAAAATGATAAAAGTGGATGTCAAAATATAAAATGATATTTTTTATGAAAATTTAAAGCTTTAGTATTCAGAAATACAGTGTACCACACACTGAATATACAATTTCATTGCTGCCACATTTATGATGTACATATTTTCTCTGTATTGTCACGTACTTGCTTTATAAATACATTATGAACATAAACTTTAAATATATAAGGGGAATCTTTCGAGGAAGAACATTGGTAGAACGGAAATGCTAATCGTAACATTTTAATTTTAAATAATGCGCTTAATGAATATTTTCATTTTGTTGCTTTACATAATATTGCTTTTTTTTTTGACACTTGATAACAACCTTGTCCTTCCCTCACTTTCAAAGGGCGTTGGACGACTATCCAACCCGACCACTCAAACTTTAAGCTACAAAAACGTAGCCAGCTACAGCGGCTACGCCGTAGCCGATGCGTAGCGCTACGATCCTGTAACCGTCACCAAACTTTTTAAATCTACGTATTGGACGACTATAAGGCGATTCACACACGGCACCGCGCACAGCCGCGGTGGGTGAACAAACGTGCACCACTCGACCGCGCGGTTGAGCGGTGTACGTGTGTTAGGTATCAACGGATTTCAAAGTGTCTTGTACAACATGACATCCGCCTCACCGCCCTCCGCGGCGGAGCGCGGTGCCGTGTGTGAATCGCCTTATTCTAACAACAAGTGAATTTCATTAGACTAAAAATTAACTTAAGATTTCATTTAGGATTATTACCAAGTTTTCTATAGAAAAACTCTTAAACATCAATTTTATTCACAGTTCATGACATTTATTGTCGTTGTTAGAGTTTGTTGAAATCCACCCCATATTAAGCACGTTGTAGTATTTACTTTACTCTCTTAATTCCTCACAATTACGCACTAAGCACTTATATACAGATCCAAGCCATTAAGTAAACAGCCGATAAATCAAGGAAACAATAGATTTGCAGCAACTATCCTCACTAACAATCAGAGGTCGTAGTTAACAAACTACGCCGCGACTTATATACATAGAGGTCCATTAACTAGACAAACTTCTGATCTGAAGCTTCTACAATCAACAGAGGAATACAGAATGTCAACTTTACACAACCTATAATTATTCAAATATTCATACGTAAAGCAAAATCTTTTGCTTTTTAACGAAACTTGCACGAACGGAGAACTGAAATTTCGAAAACTTATCTTGTTGGCAACAACAAAAAAAATATGGCAATACTGCCTACCTCAAAGTGTTCTGTTTACGGCTCACTCCTTCCTAATTTCTAAATACTGTAATAAAAAGTTGTAATTAAAAAGCTTATTAGTTTATTGGGGTTTGAGCTAATAAAAAATAATGTTGCAAATGTTAAGTGGATCTGAATAAATGGCTAATTGTTTTTTTTTTTCTGTAGAAGTATAAATGCGAAGACAATTTATCATCAGATAACAAGAGAGTGGTCACGATAATATTATAAATCCGAAGTTAACCTTCTGAGCATTAACTTTTTTCGTACATCAGAGCAAAGCGTCTAAATTGGCTGTTACGTGTACGATTATCTCCGATCATGATGTTTGTTTGGTTCGTCATTTATAGAAAATCCGAAGAGCTTGCGGCTACAAGCAGCCTAAAAATACGAATCACAAAATAATACAACAAAATCTTCTATATTCTTGTAAAGTTGATCAGTTCACGTGCCGATATTTAGTGAGTTTTGTTAAAGTAATAATAATAGGGATGATGACTACATCAAAAGAATGACATTCTGTTTAGTCCGTCTGTTAGACAGTCCAAAAATACTGGACACATATTTTTTGCTTGATCAAATTAATAACAAAATACAAAGATAAAGAACATCAAAGTTCCGGAGAGGGGGCTTGTGACGTCACTTCTGAGTAAAAATTATACAAAGGCGTGACGTTTCACGAAACTTCAACGCACTGTATTGTCGTCATTTTCTGTTTACGAGAAAAAAGAAAAAATACGTGTCCCAAATTTTTTGATTATCTAACTGACGGACTAATTACTTTTTTTTTGTCATCTCGCCTATTCTTGTTAGGTGTGTAATTTATCTGTGACACATTATGTCATGTATGTCATTAGTGTCAAAACAATGTGCCTTAGCAGCTCTTTGTTTATCTTGCCTCCTGTAAAAACTCAATACTAATAATAGATTAAAGAATAGAAGAATAGCAGATGTTTAGAGATATGGGAAACATAGTGAAAATCGCCTTTTCCTCCATTGAAAAGGTGGTCCTACAACCGGACGGGTGTTGTGTCTGGTGGGCCACTACTCGACGATTCTAGTAGTTATTTTTGTACATAATATGCAAATGTGCCTCTTATACCGCGATGTAGACTGTCGGCTGTGTTCTCACGCTGGGCGATAGATGTTGCCACAGATGTAAAATACACACTACAAAGTGCACATAATTTGATGAAAAATAACAATCAGCAAGCATGGTGATCAAAGCTGTATGATAAGGAAAATTTAACCTGCAGTGGAACAATATAAAAATATATGCCCTGATATTATTTATTTTGTTATATAATATTATTTCATGAACATTACATTACTGCAAATCTACAAAACCACTGCACCGTAAACCAAAACAAATACGAGCTAGCATAATTTAAATTACTCCAAAAACTGTTCTCGACAAGTGAAACAGAAGACTAACGCGCGCTTCCTGGCTCCGCCTTTAAATTTTCTTAATTAAAATCCTCAAGCCGTATCGTATCATATGTTAATAGAATTAACATGCACACTACAACCGCATGCAAATCTTAATATTAAATGAATAAAACGACGTAGTTTGTGGAATAATCACAATTAGAACTTGAATATATTTAACAAGAATAGCAGTGATAACGAATTTGCACAGACGCGGATAGTGGGGCATTTCCTGGGTCCCATGGTGTGAGATATAGCGGGTTTTAGGTAAGATATGGTGATGAAGAGGGTTTCACTAAAGTAGAAAAAAAGAAGAAGAAGCCCTGTTCCCGTAACCAGTGCGGTACCGCACCGAGTGGACCAAACATGCTGCTGCGTCCTGTCGTGCCTACGACGCAGCTGTATATTTCGCGCCTCCATCACTCTACAAAGGTTGAGGAAGTCGTGGAGTATTTAAGGGTGAAGACTAATTGGACTCTGAGGGTCGTTAGGTTGGATTCACGACACGATATCAACTTCAATTCGGACGTGATACGAGTTCCAACTCACCATCTGCAGACCTTTTTGAAAGAGGACTTTTGGCCGAAAGGTGTCGTGTTTCGACGTTTCCGGGGACGGTTTTGCGGCACCACGCAGCGCAACACGACGCCAATGTTATGATGTTAAGATTTTAAGTTTTTGTTTTTAAAATATGCCTTAGTTTATTACTGTTTATGATTATTCTATGTATTTTATTCTATGGGCCTCCGATGCCTGAAATAAATGGATTATTATTATTATTATTTTGTTTAACGTCTTACGTTTCTCGGGTCCCTGGGGTCCCGGACCTTTGGAAGGCGTACGAGGGGCCGAAGCCAACTCGCAGAGGCCCCTTGAGAATTTTATGAGAAATGAGATACCAACCGACGATTATCCCTATATGCACTATGCAGGTGCACCTAAGGATAATCCCCGGTTAGTGTGAGACTATTGTAGAACTATGTAGCAAACAAAAAAATTTGAACTATGGGTTTGGGTTTTTAGGTGGACTAGGTACTTAAGACTATGGAGGGACTATAGCCCCTGCCTGACCAATGTTTGAAAGCACGGATAAAAAGGCAGGGGGTGACTTGCACACTCAGTAAATGGGCCCCCGAAAACGGCCGCTAGCACAAAGTGACGTAGCGACAAGGGGGCAACATATATCGAGGTGCTAGAGGAGTGGAGAGGTATTCCACGGCTATCAGGACAATCCCGGAAGTACGGTCAAGATCCCTACCAGCATCTTACTGGAATACTTCCTTCCCTCGAGCACGTTTGCTCTTGCGAATCTCCACTCTAACCAGCCAATTAAGGCAAGAGAGAGGTGGGAGCCTTGTTCCTCGTCAGTGCTCACTCTGGCCGGCCAATGAAGGCAAGCCAGAGATGAAGAACAAAGGGTCTCCCAGGAGGTCAGGTCCACGGGGTCGCTACTGCCCGACAGCTCGCCACAAGCTGCCCTGCGGGTTTATTATTATTATTATTATAAAGAAGGTATGAATGTAGATCTGGGTCTAAAGAAGACCTGAACATAATAATGTTCAATATTGGACAAAACCGATGAATTTTCTCAGCTGCAACTTTTTATAAAACTCATTTCCTCTTTTATTAAACTTGGATTTAAAGTTATGACGGGAAAGCTGTCAGTTTTATCACGAATTTTTGAGTTTGAAGCTTATTTTGAGATTATTAAAAAAGTTACCTTTTTTATATTTGCAGCTTATTAATTTGGCGTTTTGTTATTAGTAAGGTTTTGTGAATATATACTTGTTTGGATGGATGATCTTGACGCGAGTTTGTGGCATACAAACTTACATGCAGTTAAATACCCGTTTTCCTAAATTCAGATAGATAATATTACGAAATATTTATTTATCATGAAATAATAATAATAAATCAGTCGACATGTGCCTCTTTTTATGCAGCGGAGGTTTAAATATCTCTAGTTATATTAAACAGCTGTCCCTGCGTTTTACTCGCGTATATTGACGAAAATTTTATTTAAATCGGTTCAGTAATTTTGGTGTAAAGGCGAGACAGGATTAATCTCGTAATTATTATATTAGCATTGATTTTACTCCATTTACAAATTCCTTTACAAATAATCGCCCCATTCAATACTCAGAATTGGGTGACAACAATATGTTATTTAACCGACAAAGTAATTATAATATTCAATAAACGTTAAAACATGGACATTAACATCTAAATCACATAATTATAATAAACACTATAATGGTAATTCAAAGGGTTATCGATAGTTCCTAGAACTATTGAATTTTATTACCTGATCAAAATATTGGTTTATTGTATCCGATACTCGTGGAAGTGTTATTTACCCCTGGCATGTTATAATAGAATTATATTGAAAATGACAACTCAATATTTAATATAATGTGCACACTCTCTCTCTCTCTTTTTACTGCACATGTTTACCTTAAACATAATACTGGTGTAAATAATTGTTGGTGAACCAATATAAATAAATAAATAAATAATAAATGTGTTTTAAATTAGTTTTCGTTCAAATTCGTGTTCCTGTAGTAAGCATCTATAATGAAATTGCAATGTTTTGAATTTATTTTTTGGTATATAAAAAATATTCAGACTTAAATAATTTCATTAATAATTTATTTACTGGCTAAAACCCACCCATGTTCATTCGGTTGCCCTTTATGTTCCGGGGCCATGGAAACTATTAGAACTATTCCGCAACCTCGGCAGATGTCTATAAGGTGCTGCTACAAATAGTTCTATTATTAAGTACATATAAATCTAATCTTAGTGTGAGTTTCAGGAATCAAAGCATTGTATATATGTAATTCCTAAAAAAAATATTCCTTTTTATTCTCTTTTAAAGGTTTAACAAAGGAGTAATAAGGGACAATAATTGTAATATCAATTTATTAAGTAAAGATCTCGATTCTCAACTTTGATTCAGATTCACCGCTCTACACATCACTCCGCTCTTCGCCCCGCTCCGCTTTACGCTCTCTTCACTCCCTCACGCCACATCCCATCATCTACTCGCCGTCGACTATTTAGTGAGTCGAGGGGAGTTCGTTACTCAATTAGGCGCCAGTTAATCAGCGCCTTCCAAACAGAATGTGTATTCAGAATGAATAATTTTGTCTGCGCACCGTCTGACTCTGAGACCAACCTGATCATTTGCATTTTCTTCTGCAGCCTTGTTGTAGTTGTATTTGGTTCTATCTCCTGGGATAGGCAAGGATTGCAATATACTGTTTTCAAAAAGAATAATGAAGAAATAAAAAAACCCAACTGCAAATTCAGAATCGAAAATCTTCTTGTAAATTAAAAAAATAACCTTTTCATATTATTTTATAAACGAACGAAAGTAAATCTAGTTATATTCTTAATGCGATGTCATACCCTTTTAAGGCTAAACCACTTTACCAATGAAGAAAAAAGTAACGGAATAGGTTTGAACGTCAAAAAAAAACGTAGGCTACTCTTATCTGCGATTTTGTATTCTTATTTTTATTGTTGGTTATCGCAGTAAAGGCGAGAAATGTATTACTTTTATGACTTACTAACACAAGCTTTATTACTTAGTAAGTCATAAAAATAATACATTTTCCGTAGACTATAGAGGAGGGAGACTATAGAGGTTGTGTGTGAATAATTTTGAATGTCTCCCATCCTCGGCAGTTAATTAAACTGTTTCTTACTGCGTAAAGTGAAAATACTGCTAGAGACAAAGTGGGCTATTTAAATTTAACTATTTTGCATCATAAAACATTTGGCCTAGCTGCAGTTCGAGTAAAATTTATGGTTTCATATGAAAGTAACGAATTCAGATTCGTACAAGTTTGCTTTATTGTGGCAAAACTTGCCTTTTTATTTACTTAATAACTAAAGACCATTTACATGTACTTTGTTGTAAAGGCGTTATGAATGATTAATGGATGTTTGTTTTACTGGGTTTTGGGATATTTCCGATGTCCAATATTTATACTTGAATTGGCCAGATGACAACAGTAAAAACTTAAAGTGATATTTCGGCAAAATCGAAATTTCGTTTAATAAAATCCGTACTAATATTATAAATGCAAAAGTAACTCTGTCTGTCTGCCTGTCTCTTCTTCACGCCTAAATCACTGAACCGATTTAAGTGAAATTTAGTATATACATAGTCTGGGAGTCTGGGACCCGAGAAAGGACATAAGACAGTTTTCATCCCAGATATCCCCCGGGAACGGGAACTATTATTCCACGCGGACGAAGTCGCGGGTAAAAGTTAGTATCAGATAAATCTGCAAATCAGAAAATCAAATGACAAGTATTTAAACGGCATAATTTTTTTAGGCGAATCTACCCGTGCATAATTTAAAATGTTTACATCTGGGTCGTTGGACAAATTTTTCGTGGGCGAGATGTCCTATAACCCGATTTACTTTCACGAAAAAATGAAAAATAAAAACAATAGAAATATTTTGTTACATACATTGTTTTCACATGTAGAAGCAACAAAAAGAAAATGTAACCAAGATTTTGGAAAACATGATTTTTTTAAAAGAGTGTCCGTGGAGTTTCTTGCCTGTTCTTCTCCATAGAGATCTACGTTTTGGAACAGGCAATTAGCGTCACTTTTCTTTTCTGACTAACCGACCGACTCTTTTGACAATTCATAAGTACCTGTAAATGGTCTAAGTGAAATAAATGCTTTGAATTTTGAATACGTAATATGTTCTGAGTTTGGGAGTAATTTATTCAAAATATATATGTATTTATAAATTATGTAAGTATGTTTATTAACAGTTGTTTGGTAGTACAAGTCTGCATAGTTTTCGATCAGATGAACGTGTGTGAATTGACCCAGGATAATTATTTATAAATAACAACGGTCAGTTTTACCATAATGTACCCAGTAATTAAAGTCCGTTTAACATCTAATGGTCCGACTTAACTTGGCATATTTAACAAAAGATTTGCGTAACTTGGGTAATTGAAACTATATAGTAGACTTACTACAATAAGATTCATATTGCATTGCATCGAAATCCATACTAATATTATAAATGGGAAAGTGTGTCTGTCTGTTTGTCTGTCTGTCTGTCTGTTTGTCTTTCTTTCACGGCAAAACGGAGCGACGGATTGACGTGATTTTTTAAGTGGAGATAGTTGAAGGGATGGAGAGTAACATAGGCTACTTTTTGTCTCTTTCTAACGCGAGCGAAGCCGCGGGCAGAAGCTAGTTGCAGCATAAAACAGAATCATAGAATAGATTAATTATTCAACGATCGATTTGTTTTAGCAGAACTAAAGCTTTAATCTCACATAGTAATGAAACTAAACAAAACGCATAGCAATCATACTTAATAATGTTATGAATGAAAAATTAAATTTGTCTGTCTGTTTAACTTGTTTTGCTTTTTGGTGAGATTTGTAAAGTATAGCAGGCCGTACATCGGACATACATTTGCATCTCGGTAAAGGTGGCGCCACGTTAGCAACGCAACAATAGTGGCGAGATAAATATTCAATGCATGTTCAAAATTCAAAATTCGAGGTATTTATTTCACTTAGACCATTTACAGGTATTTTATTATACTTATGAATTGTCAAAGAGTCGGTCGGTTAGCCCGTCAGAAAAGTGACGCTAATTGCCTGTTCCAAAACGTAGATCTCTATGGAGAAAAACAGGCAAGAAACTCCACGGACACTCTTTTTAAAAATATCATGTTTTACAAAATCTTGGTTACATTTTCTTTTTGTTGCTTCTACATGTGAAAACAATGTAAGTATATGTAACAAAATAAACAAATACAAAATTAAAATAAAAATAAAAAGTCATGGCAGTTAAGAGATGACCCATCTCAACTAATAGCGCCCGTTCACTAGTATGACGCGTGGCATCAGCACCATTTAGCTCAACCATGTTCCAACTAAAACACCGGACATTCGTGCGGTTGATGTCGGGGGCCAAAATATATTTTTATCAGGTTTTTTTAGTGATAAGTAATGCGCAGTCGACACAGTTAAAGTTATTAACATTAATAACATGAAATAGCACAATCTTTTCTATTTACAATGTAAATGCGCATCAAGTAGATTTTTTGGATATGTACCTTACGCGGTAAAATAGGGTGGAAGTTTACTAAAATAGGGTGGGTGAAGCCGCATCAAGCAGCTAATGTACGTTTTTATTTTTTTTAAACTGACTGACTGTTGATATGTCAACGCTAACCCAAACCGCTGGTCCTAGAGACATGAAACCTGCACGGTGTGTTATTTGTAAAGAGGAGGTAACCACAAATCAATAATGGTTGGAAATCCGACCCCTAAAAGGGCAAAATTGTGAATAATAGTTCTGTTGATAGTTCAACATGCACGCAGGTGAAACCGCGGACAAAAGCTAGTAACAAATAAACAAACATTGTAACAATGCGGAGTGTTGCACTTCGATGAAATTATTATTGAACGCCATTTGAGTTCAACTAATGCTAATAGAGGGAAATAATACACTATTATAATTGTTGCAATATTGTGTGTTATATGTTATTTTCGTAAGTATCGAATATTCTCAACTAGCATTTACCGCGGCTTCGCTCGCGTTAGAAAGAGACAAAAAGTAGCCTATGTTACTCTCCATCTCTTCAACTATCTCCACTTAAAAAATCACGTCAATTCGTCGCTCCGTTTTGCCGTGAAAGTAAGACAAACATACAGACAGACAGACACACTTTCCCATTCATAATATTAGTATGGATAATAACAACAGTTAATTAAATAAACAGTGCATTTATGTGCTTAAGTAGTGAAAAGCTTAAGTTGTAAGAACTTATGACATAGTTTTAACAATTTCGTAATTCTAGGTCAACCGGAACTCCCTAAGGTTTTGATTTGATATGGACCTAGACTTTTGTATATTTTTGTCTACCATTACAGTGCCTGATAAGAAATAATTATTATTATTCAACAATTTAATACATTTTGGTATTTGTAAACATTATTATTACTATGAAATCTGTATATATAAAACGCTTCCGTTACTGAGTGACTGACAGACAACGTACAGCCGAAACTACTGGTCGTAGAGGGCTGAAATTTGGCATGTGTGTTTGTTGGGGGGTGTAGGCGCGCACTAAGAGAGGATTTTTGGAAATTCCCCCCCACGGGGGAGAAAAGGGGGAAAAATTGTATTTTTTTATTTCTTTATGGATTCACCTAAAACTTTGTATGTAGGTTCCACCAGTGATGCGGCTGAGTACTGAAAGAGGATTTTTGGAATTTCCCCCCCCCATGGGGGAGAAAAGGGGTTAAATAGATTTTTTTTATTTCTTTATGGATTCACCTAAAATTTTGTATGTAGGTTCCACAAGTGATGCGGTTGAGTACTGAGAGACGATTTTTGGAATTACCCCCCCCATGGGGGAGAAAAGGGGTCAAATAGATTTTTTTTGTTTCTTTATGGATTCACCTAAAACTTTGTATGTAGGCTCCACCAGTGATGCGGCTGAGTACTGAGAGAGGATTTTTGGAATTTCCCGCCCATGGGGGAGAAAAGGGGTTAAATAGATTTTTGTTATTTCTTTATGGATTCACTTAAAACTTTGTATGTTGGTCCCACTACTTAAGCAATTGAGCAGAGAGGATTTTTGTGTTCTGTCACCAGACTATATATCATGCACCAGGATAGTCGGATACTTATCTGTTGCCGTTATAACGACATCCTCAGCCTATAAGTGCCCACAAGCTGTAGAGAAGTCAATTCTACAGTTCTAAAATTAATATTAAAGGATGATTGGTGATCGATACTGATGCCAAAAATGCAATCAGTAAATTTTTTGTCTCTCTGTCTGTCTGTATGTGCACGCATAGGTGTGAAAAACTACTCAAGGAATTTTAATTAAACTTGGTACGATTATAATCAGGTTATAGGCTATATAACATATCACTAAGACACTTAGGAGCCGAGCAGTAATGAAAAGTGTGACAAAATGGTTGAAGTTACGCAAAAATTATGTACTAAAGAATTGTTTCTTAAAACGTTCTAAGAAAAAAACCGCGAAAGCATATGTCTAATATCAATAATTCACTCACTATAACCATTTTTATGGCAATGAAATTAGTCTTAAAATAATGCATGATTTGTCAAGGGGTTTTCATGAATATAGTAAATCCATATAAATACGTTATCCAATACAAGTTTAAAATTTTGTACAAAATTGCCGTTTACTTAACTTAATTACAATAAATATAATTAGAATTATCACAGAGTTTTAAAATGACTCCGCAGCAAAAAAATGATGATACATACGAGCAGTAAGTAGCAAGGCTGGCCGATGGCTTTGCAAGATATTCGTAGCTTATACATCAGAATAACACATTTGTGCTACATAACATTGCACCATGAGCCACGGGAGCCGATCAGTAACCAAAAATAGCTGCGCTGCCGCGGTTAATTGCAGCGCGATGCACCTCAGCCTCCGACGGGATCTTATGGCGGAATGGAGACTGCGACTGTCGCAATCCTGTGGTGGGCACGTCTCTTTGAGGAGTGGCTGGCAAGGCGCCACAGCGCTCTTACGTATCGCCGAAAACAGATCCTTACCAGACCGGACATTTCGGAAGGTTCCTGTGTCGGATTCGGGCGGAAGCGACGCCGAGTGTCACCACTGCAGCAAAGGTCGCCTAGAGGACACGGTGGAGCATACGGTGGTGGTATGCCCCACTCGGGTGGGCCACCGCCGTGTTCTTGCAGAGGATATCGGCGGGGGTGACTGAATGGGAAGCTGTCGCCTCCTTCTGCCAAGCAGTCAAAATGGAGGAGGAGGCCGCGGCGCGCGTGTGACACCGTCACGCCTCGCGGCTCGGACAGGCGACCCAGGACCCAGGCACAGGCAGGGACCCAGGCGTAGAAAGTCGCAACTCGCAAGACGACTACCGGCCACCGTAGGCGCGGGACTGCGGACGGCGAGCGATGCGTAGCTCGCCGCCCGATAAGAACAAGGTTCGTGTCGACGGCACGTTTGTTCCATTCGCACCTTAAAGAGCAGTCAGCACGTGACGAGGCCCTCTAGGGCCAATGCATTGCATTGGTTGCGGATTAATTCTAATAGTTACCGCAGCCCCGGAACATAAAGGGCCATCAGTCTGACACTCCCTTCCGCCCCGCCCAGGGTGGGAAAAGTCGTTTGATGTACATATAATAGTATACTCACAGACTGATACCAACGATTTGTTGATAATTAACAATAACTAACTAGAGACATGAAACTTGGAGGGGTTATTCTATGTGAAGAGTAAGCATAAGCCGCTAAGGTTTTTTTTAAAATAGTGTTGCGGAATATTTATAATAGTTACCGTGACCCCGGAATATAAAGGGCAATCGAAGGTTGGGTTTTATTCAGTAAAAGTCTGACACGCCCTCCTGCCCCCCCCCCCCCCCCCCCGATAGAAGTTCGACATTAACGCGGGCGAAGCCGCGGGCAAAAGCTAGTATCATATATAACAGAACGCGGTGCTGAGTATAACTTTCAGAATTTAGATCAATAATACCAGGGCAACATAGTGTTGAAATAATTATGAGTATGCGTATATTATTTAGATCTATTAACAAAGTAGCAATTATTTCCAAAACGCTAAATGATGAGGTTTGGCACTAATATGCTTGGCCACAATTTGGCGATACGAAACTATAAACTTCCGAACCATATCTGTCGTTGGGTTATATATTTCACTAGCTTCTGCCCGCGGCTTCGCTCGCGTTAGAAAGAGACAAAAAGTAGCCTATGTTACTCTCCATCCCTTCAACTATCTCCACTTAAAAAATCACGTCAATCCGTCGCTCCGTTTTGCCGTGAAAGAAAGACAAACATACAGACAGACAGACAGACAGACACACTTTCCCATTTATAATATTAGTATGGATTATACTAGTTGTCTGTTGTGGTTTTACAAGCGGTTTTGGTTACTGCTCCGCTCTCGTGTGCTGAAACGTGAAATAATATGGCCTAAGTTGATATTCCTCATACGTCTGGTGTACAGAATATAACCAGTTTTTAAATATTATAAAGAGAAGGGAAGTAGGTTATCTTCATACAAACGTACCCCGCGCGGCTTGTATGTGTGCGCCATAGTATCTATGCGTCGACGCACGCACCCTTTAACAAAATCTCGACGCGTTTCTCCTGACGCCAGTTGGGGCTAACACTGCACGAGGTTCGCGCGTCACTGCTTTTTGACACAGCTAAACGAAACCAAAATGTCTGATAATCGCAGGAGAACGTATTGCTGTGTGTTTGGGTGTCTTGACAATTCATCGATTCCAATATTGTCTCTGTTCAGATTACCTATTGAACAGAAAAGGCAAGCTAGTCACTCATTCAAGCATATAATTTTTACTTTATGTTCAGATACCTCCTTACTTATTTTTTGTTGTATTAGTTTTCTGTCACACAAATGAGGAAGTTGGTAGGTAGGCCTAACTTCCTACTAGAATGTATTAGGTACTTTTGATCTGTCAATTGATTTGCTGCTATTGCTTTGTTTACGTTTAGTTATGCCGATTTCTCAATATTGTAGGTATTGTAACCAAGTACTTACCTACTTACAGTTAGAAAATCGTAATTGTGTCGTGTGTGAAGGTGACAATCCTAAGACAGTAGGCAATTATGTCGCGGATTGGGCCGGAGATAGCCTACTTCCCCTTCTTTATACTATGGTTTTTGCTTGGTTGAATGGCTGGAAATCTCTTCAGCTCTGTTAAACACTAGTTGTCTTGCGGTTTCGCCAGCGGATTTCCGTACGAAATTTCATTTCGTAAGTTGTTTTAGTGGTAGGACTTATACTTAAAAAAAAAGAAACTACAGTGCTTTCATGTTCAAGTCCAGAAGTTTCATCTGAACGCAAATTGCCGCCAAAAAGCCTTTCTAACTTGTCTATAAAAATAATTGGCACCACAATATTTTTTATCACTGTTGGCAGCTTGTGATAAACCCACGTAATAAGTTTTTTTTTATTAATCCTTTTTTTTGGGGAGTGGGAAATCATCAAATGACTTTTCCCCTCCTGGGCGGAGAGGGAGGGCGTGTCAACCTTTTACTAACTAAAATCCACTCATGTTCCTTCGGTTGCCCTTTATGTTCCGGGGTCACGGTAACTATGTATTATAAACATTCCGCAACATTTTATTAATTCTTAGGACACACGTGATTCGAGACAGAATAGAAAGACAATAGCAGCCCGACAGCCGGCTGTCGTTTGATCGTCGAAAGGTAAATTTAAAAATACAATTACTTACATACATACACGGATACAATCAGAATTAAGTACAGTCGGGGCGATAGTCCGCGATAGTGAATGGAATAAATCCGGCCGGTGCTATCAGCCGCCATTTATATCAATATTGACAAAGGTAGTCAGCCATCAATCTTCTGAACGACGTTATGTCTGTGTGTCTATGGAATATAGGTGCCGGTTCTTTTATGCACGGTTGAAACTTATTTTAGACTGTTTCTGTCTCTTTCTCGCCGATGCAACAGGAATGAGATGTGACAATGTCACTTACACTGTCAAATTGCTCTTTGATTCAATTTTGCTACAAGTTTTGGATCCACTCAAACTGACAGCATTTCTCCGTCTCATTCCTGTTATACATTTGTCTGTCTGTCCACCATTTACTTTTGCGAGATGTAAAATACCTGAGTCTAGATTTGTTAGCGACTAGCCGTTGCTGCTAGTTTTGCTTGCGTGGATAAGCAAAAGTTAGCTAAATTAAGCTTTAATGTTTTTCATGCATTTTTTTTTAGATCAGATACTAATTTATTCTTTTATAAAACTTGTAACGTGGTGAATGTCAACGCACTATTAACATCATTATTTATTTCTTCAATAAGATAGATCAATACAGAAGCTTGGTAAAACTATTTTATTGTGGAGTGCAATATCTCAGCACACTTGATAATAACACATCAATTTAACCTTAACACTTAAAATTTAAGGATTATACCCAAAAGTTAACGATTCTATTAATTTTATTTATTTATTTATTTTATTTATTAAACTTCATGTACGAACACAGTACATAGGCGGACTTAATGCCTTAGGCATTTTTCGATTCCCACAAGGTACATGAGACATACAAGAAAATTTAAACAGCAGGTACAGCAGGTTTATAATATTAGTAGGAAGTAGTACACACTAAGGTCTCAATTACAACGTGCTTACACCGCAGACAATCAACTAATTATTCCGTTCGGTGTAACGTGAAGATGCATACGTCACGGCACAGATTACATTGCGGTTTGAACCTCGCAAGCTGGAATCGAGAGTCATTTATCTCGATACTGACACCAGGCGACCAGTAATCGATCTTGGAGCTGTCTGTGTTGTAGGGATGTGGTGGAGTAGGACAGTTGGTGAATGTCTGATTATAAAAAAGTTTTATTTAAGCACCGTCTTCGAAAGCTAAAAAAAATAACTTATTTGAAAGCCGATGGCTTCCGTTCTGTTTAATGTTTTGCATTGCCACCGACTTTCGTTTTTGAAGGCGGTTTTTTTAAGACTTTTATTTTTGCGTAAGTAAGTAAGAAAGTTTTCTTATTTTAATTTAAACTCAAGAATATTCCCCTAATAAACAATAAATGAAAATAATGTCGGAATTTTTTTTTTATTATTTATTTAATTACATTAAACCTCCTCCGACCTTTCAATTATAAAATATTTTTATTTTAAAGTATCTTTTGCCCGCGACTTCGTCCGCGTAAACCGCCCACAATTTCCGGGATAAAAACTATCCTATGTCCTTTCTCAGGTTCCAGACTATATCTGTACCAAATTACATTCAAATCTGGGGGCGTACCACAAGCCCTTACAGCAGTATTACTTCGATATTACTTTCAGTGGGAAAGAGACGGCGCTAGACAACGTGTCTAACGCTGTCACTTGCACACTCATGCAACACTAAAACAATCTTACTTTAAACGTCATGGTAAGGGAGCTGTTCCGTGGTTTAGGCGTGAAGAAAATTCAGACAGACAGACAGAGTTACTTTTGCATTCATAATTAATGATTAAACGAACTTACCTAGTGAAGTTCTATCATAATTATGCGAAGGCTTCGTCCGAAGGGATTAGCTAATAACACTTGTAGTACCGCCTAGTGGTTCGCCAGTCTCACACTATAGTTGAGGGTAGAAAATAAAATTAAAAAATACATCTCACGTCAACAAGACAGTTGACCGACCCGCTTGCTTCATTTAGTTTAGAGAGTAGCCGCATCTGGAATATTTCACACACAATAAAGGGTTAACAAAGGGAGGGAGGGTTGCTAATCCCTTCGGACGAAGCCTTCGCATAATTATGATAGAACTTCACTAGGTAAGTTGGTTTAATCATTAATTATACTTCAGGCTTCGTCCTCGGGATTAGCTAATAACACTTGTAGACTTTTAGAGATAGTAGTGTGAAATATTTTGTTTATTCCTCAATTTTACAAACAGATATAAGAAAATAATTATAAATCAGCTTATCTTAACCTTCATTTGAGTTATTGTTTACAATTGTTCTGGCAAAACAATCATTTCCATTGTTATTGACATTACCTATGGTTCTATTATAGAACCGAAATGTGCTTGATGAGCCGCTCCATCCAGCGGTTTTTCTTATTCGATCTAGGCTGACGCCCAGCTGTAGAGCCGTGGATGTAGCGGCGTGCCTTGTGCTGTGCGCGGTAAACATGTTCACATCGATACCGCTATTGCGCAGAGTGTCTTTTATCAACCTACTCATGGTTTGATAACAGACAGCATTGTAAGGCTTTCTAAAGCTTATGAAGAGGGTTTCAATATTCTTTCGCAACGGTCTTGATTTTTCGAGATAGGTAAGTAAAGTCAAGACAGGACATATTATTTCGGGTCGTTCCTCAAAAAACGATAACACTAACAATGGCTGCAAACATCCTTAGTGTGTTGTTTTTAAGAAGTCAGGAATTTTGATAGTTACTTAAGAAGGGGACAATTCTATGTTTTTAATATTAATCTTTGACAAGGTCTGTACTCTGTGCGCAGTCAAAAGGACACTGAGAGTGATAAGTTTTTTCGAAAGGTTTTCAAGGGACGTTTCGAACGTTCCGTTGGGATAAAACTGGCTGAGATAATTTATTACTATTGTAGTATCCCATGTTATTTCATACTTGGGTAAAGGAGGACGTAACCGAAATATACCTTTAAAATACCTTTTGATTCTATCATCTTCTCCTAAATTATTTCCCATGAGTAGGGCAAGCGCGGATCTACAAGAATTAAGCGTCCCGTATTGATATCCCTCTTCATAGAGAATGTTTAGGAAACTAATTATTTGTGGAATCGAAGCGTTATACAAATCACCATTTGTTCACTATTCGTAAAGTTGATTTGATTCGCATTACAGTAATTAAACCAGCGCCGTAAGTAAACATCATATTGTTTATATGAGTTTTCAGAAATAGACGCCAACATCACATTTACTGCTGACGGAGGTACGCTTCTTCTTACCCACGCCGTCCGCATAAGTTCCCTGCCACCGGGGTTTAAGTTTGGTGTGTATGTCGCGATCGCTAGAACTGGAACATAAAATTGGATTTGCATTTGCCTTAAACACAATTGGATCAGACAATAAAAGGCTTTTAAAAATTGGGTAGCTGTTGGGGCCAATGTGGTACGACTAGTACGCCCCTAGCCTTATCTGTAATTATCTTTCTCAGTGTCTTTAAAACGACAGAGAAAGGTGGGAAAGCATAGAAATAAATATCGGCCTAGGAAATTTCTTAAACTACCGCAGCAGATGATCGTAATCTTCTTCACGTTTCCGTTTAGGCATGTTGGATAAGCACTTGGAATAAACAATTAGCACTTTTGAGACGCGAGCGTGTGATCGTGGCGAGCACTAAAAAGCGAATGAAGCAAGCGGGTCGGTCAACTGTCTTGTTGACGTGAGATGTATTTTTTAATTTTATTTTCTACCCTCAACTATAGTGTGAGACTGGCGAACCACTAGGCGGTACTACAAGTGTTATTAGCTAATCCCGAGGACGAAGCCTGAAGTATAATATTCGTACGGAGTACGAATTTTTTGGTAGAAATATGTCGATGAATGTAATATAAAAATATGACAGGCACGTGCCTTGGTTAGTTAACGAAAAATTACCGATTTTTTTAAATTATTATGATATTTTTGTCATGATTTCTTAATTGTTTCAATGAGGCATAAAAGATGATTGAGATTTAAATTATAACGTAGAAATATTAAATTGTATTATCATAACGATTCAACGTAAAAACCATTAATAATTAAACCCATGTTTATATTTATAAAATCAAAATATCTGGAAAGTCCATTTCATTCCATTTTTTGGAAAAACGACCTGAATGACCAATTGGAATATAAATTTTAATAATTTCGGTTGTTTTAATTTTGTAATTACTCAGTAAACAGGATTAACTCATTAATTACGAAATTAATTAAAATTACCAAAATCATATCTTTCTCGAAAGTTTTCGTGGTAATTGATTTAATAAAATAATAATTTATAAGTTTACAGATAAAAAAATAACTATTAGCGGTGCTCCCCCTCTGCCTACGGTTCAGCTTAGTACAAACTCAACACGAGTCAACATTTACACACTTTACAAATATTTATTACTTTTTTTTGGTGAGTGGGAAATCATCAAATGACTGCTCCCGTCCTGGGTGCGGCGGGAGGGCGTGTCAGACTTTTACCACAGATTAATAAATAGTTACTACGTAACAGATACTTCACTCCCATACAAAAACGAAAAAACCTACGCTATAATAGCCTACAAAACCATAATAATAATACCAACTGTTTGCAGCGAGGAGAAATGTACCATAAGTACGCACAAAGAGAGTTGAGATTCTTTTGCCCGCCGCGCGACTAACGTGTGTGCGTGTCGTCCAACAAATCTGCTAGGGTTATACGTATGATGATAATGGTAATAAAACGAATGTTTTAGAAAAATAATATTTTTTTCATTTGTTGATCAAATATTTTTTCTTTTAATAAAATGACTGATGCATATTTTTCGTTCCTTGAATTACCGATTATTATATTTTAGTGTCGAAAATATCCAAAACCGCGTGAATAATTATAATAAATATTCAAAAGGGAAACAGGAGAATTGGAAAACAGGGGAATTGCACAATAATCACGCAATAATTACGTGATTTCGGCATTTTGATAGTCAGCGCTATACCCGTGACGCGCGAGCACTCAGGCGGGCGCGCGACAGCCCGGTGTTCGTTGTATCGTCGACGATACGCGAAGCGGTAGGCATAAAACGCGTGACCTTGAGCGAGTGACGGACGCCTGCTTTTACTAACTAAAACCCACTCATGTTCCTTCGGTTGCCCTTTATGTTCCGGGGTCACGGTAACTATTATAAACATTCCGCAACAATATTTAAGTTTTAAATATAATATTTTTGAAGTGAAAACTTCTTTAGCGGCGTTGAGCACTTTTTCTGTAATGGGTATAAAATCTTAAACTCGCGTCAGGACACGTGACCTGATCGAAAAAGCGTAGGACGGATGGATAGTAGACAGCTGTCACCATCCATGGATGCGCGTGGCACGCTGTTAATAATCAAGTTTTCACTTCTGCCGGCACTCCCGGAGTGCAACCCGTCTTTTTTTTTATTGTTTAGGATTCCGTACCCAAAGCGTAATAACGGGACCCTATAACTAAGACTTTGCTGTCTGACCGTCCGTCTGTCTGTCCTAAGCTGTATTTTAAAAACCTCGATAGCTAGACAATGGAAACTTTCACAATTGATGTATTTTTGTTGCCGCTATAACATATAATATCTAAACCAAAATAAAATATTTTTTCTTCCATAGAACAAACGTAATTGTTTTGTAGTTTTTTGCCTATAATGGAGAGCGACTTGCACTTGAAAGATGTTTATATTTGTTTACCGATCAACTCATAACACTCTCGTCATTGCAAGCCAACCTTATTGACTCACTGACTGAAGGCACTGACTGAACTTTTAGATTACCAAAATACTTGACCATTTTCTCGTTACACCAATTGTTTTTCTCATTTTATCTTCCAAAGCCGGACATGTTATATTGCGGCTACTCTGACACATCTTACTTTATGCAAAGGGCTCAAAAGGGACCCTAAATCCCTCGTAAAGCTTTGGAGATTGCGTTTTTAAAAGGTGGGTTAGGGACATGTAACCCACGGCTGAAATAGTCTGCCCTACAATCTTAAGGGATATGAACATACATACATAATAACAGCTTTGAGCTAGACGAGTGTTTAAATTCATTTTTTTTTAACTGTTCTAAATTATAGGTGGGAAAATCAATCATAATTAACATACAGGACAAAAACATCGTAATAAGTAACAACAACAACTTAATTGCAGCCATAAGCGCCCATATCCAAGAGAAAAATATTAAAATGTACAACTTAATTGAAGATATTATTATAATCAATAATAATTTAAATTACATAAATAATAATAAATTACTTTTATTGAATGTGTGAAAAACATTGATTATGGTATAGCGCATTTTGCTTCGCGATTTCATGTGCACTCATAAAATAAAATCAAGTTTTAAATATTCTCGTCGTGATGGCCTAGTGGTTAAGGCGCCCGCCTCTCATGCAAGAGGTTGCGGGTTCGAATCCGGGCAAGTACCAATGTGACTTTTTCAATTCATATGTACTTTCTAAAGTTTATCTTAGACATCACAGACATCGGTGAAGGAAAACATCGTGAGGAAACCTGGACTTGTAGTTAATATAAGTCCGAAATCGCCAACCCGTCTTGAGCAAGCGTGGTGATCAATGCTCGTGCCTTCTCTGTATGAGAAGAGGCCTTTGCCCAGCAGTGGGACAGTTATAGGCTGGTATTATTATTATTATTAAATATTCTAGATATTTCTTCCAAAGTCCGATCCCCAAAACGTCTACAACATTACAAATCCTCACGTTACCGATAGATAACGGTTCACTAATCTCTCACAAGTTTGATATTTGAGAAGCAATTGTTCGTGTGTTTGCATTATATTGATTTGAGTAGGTAGACTGTGTTTGTATTGTTTACTCTTATCTTGAAACATCTATGTATTACCTATCTCTTAGGTATCTATGGACTCCTGGTAGCAGCTTTTATTCGCAACCGATTTCTTCTCGAATCAGATAGAATTAGATCTTAGAGAATAAAGGCGTCTTATATTTTAACATTATAGTCTATCGGTTAGAAACCTAAGCTGAGGTTGTAGGTTAGATTCCCATCCAGGACAAGCTTTGTGCGTTGAGCACGATTTTTTGTTTTTGCCTAGGGGAAGTTTATCTATAATGTGTTCGTATGTATTGATCAGTTGTCTGGTTACCATAACACAAGCTCTGCTTAGTTTGGGATTAGATCGACCGACCGACCGACCTCGAGACGTGTACCTATGTGCTGTCCCAAGGTTTTTATCAACAAATACTAAGATCTTAAAACGTTTTATTAAAACTAAGTATTTTGTGGAACTAATATACCCCTTATTAGTCCTTATCTAGGACTAGACCGGTGACTGCTGAGAAATCTATTTTATCGTTGAGAACTACAGATAAAAATACACTAGTCCAGCGATAAACCTACAAAAACCGTTCGATTAGAGTCCAGGCAACACGTATCATTCCTTAATACCCAGGTTTCTTCCGATCCGGTTCGCTACCGGTTCTATTCCGATATTTCCGCCGGCATGCTCCCGGAGCCCTAATAAAAACATTACAAACTCACGCTAAAAGCTTTAGGTCGTACTCGAAGAAAATGAAAGTATGACGCGTCAAATTCTATTTACCATCAGCAGAATCATCGCTGGCATAATTTAATCTCTATTCTTTGAACGTTAAAGATCAAATCACGGTGAGACGAGTTTTCAGTGTTTACCTTTTGGTGTTGCATGATATTTTCGTGTCAATATTTTTGTAAGAAAATATTACAAAGATACGGCCTGAGAGGGTATTGTGATACATGTGTTTTAAAAGGTTGCGTGTTTTGGTAATCAAGCTGAAATAATATAATGGTACCTCAGCATTTAATGGTGAAAATGGGAATAATATTATTATGACATGTTACGCCTACATTTCGTTCGTATGAATTACACGTAATACCTTGAAAGAGTACGATCATAACGACTTAAACGAAATGGATTCGACTCAAATTGTCCCAAGATATTTATATTTTGGTTTAATTCTACGACAAGCACTATATCGGTATATTATGATACATTTTAATTCTAAGTAGAGTAAGCAGAATCATTTTTAGTACTTACACGTTAACTTTTATGCAAATACAAATCAATTTATGTGTCATGAGGTGTTGCATATAGTTTAACGTGATAATGTAAACAAACTTCTTATTAGAAACAAAAATGTATATAATCTGTTGTATACTGCTGATAGCTTCAGCTCAAAAGTTTCAGAAGAAGTATAATCATCGTCTGCGTAGCTTTTTCCGAACTGTCTAGGTGGTTTTTCTAGTCTAAATGGGTCGCCGGGGTTGCGGAATGTGCCGGGGTTGCGGAATGTGCCGGGGTTGCGGAATGTTTATAATAGTTACCGTGACCCCGGAACATAAAGGGCAACCGAAGGAATATGAGTGGGTTTTAGTCAGTAAAAGTCTGACACGCCCTCCCCCGCACCCAGCGGGAGCAGTCATTTGATGGTTTCCCACTCCCAAAAAAAAAAAACGGGTCGACTCTACCAGTGTCTCGCTTAAAGCGACTGCCTATCTTGATAAGATATGTCTTCCTGGTTAACTACCCGTAGCGACTGTCAAAGATTTTCAAATGATAACCGAGACAGCCAGTTTCGGGTCAGTAGCAAATTAATGGCATTTCTGAGCGATTGACTGCAGCGCTGCAAATCGTGGGTTGGCTTTCCATACGAACAAAATTTGTATGACTAAAAGTTTACTATAATTTCAAGACCTGGTTTTTGTGTATGTAGTGTAAATTAACATTCTTATACGCACACAAATAAAAAAATGATTTAAAAAACTAATGTAAACCAACGTTATTTAAAACAAAAATATTAAAAAAAACTTTACATTTCCATGTGTCACACTACTAATAAAATAATTTCAGCCAACATTTAATTCGAAAATGGAGTATTGTTTTAATTCTTTGCACAAAACATTAATCATGGCCATCACAATATACTGTTGTCCTGGTAGCGCAGTTAATTCAATTACTTGCGTCCGACCGTAATGAATTGGAACAGTTTATAAAGTACCGCGAGCTCAATGTTAATGTACTCGTAGTTCGTCTGCCTGTTTATTTATGATTGCCTGGTAGTTCAATATAAATTTGGTCTAAAATGCGGTCGCACCGAAATTAATACATATTTTGCACCTACTTTATTAAACTACTAACTAGCTTTTGACCGCGGCTTTCATCGCGTTATGAAGATACAAAAAGTCCACCGTAGGCGCGGTTCTGCGGATGGCGAGCGATGGGTAGCTCGCCGCCCGGCTAGGACCAGGACCGCGTAGACGGCGCGCTTTGTTCCACGCGCGCCTCAAAGAGAAGGAGTCAGCACAGGAAGGGGCCCAACAGGGCCAACGCCTGCCGGGGTTGCGGAATGTTATGTTTATAACAGTTACCGTGACCCTGGAACATAAAGGGCAATCGAAGGAACATGAGTGGGTTTTAGTCAGTAAGAGTCTGACACGCCCTCCCGCCGCACCCAGGACGGGAGCAGTCATTGGATGATTTCCCACTCACAAAAAAAAAAAGATACAAAAAGTAGCCATAGTACTTATGTGACTCTCCATCCTTTCAACTATTTCCACTTAAAAAAACACGTAAATTCGTTGCTCCGTTCTGCCGTGAAAAATGAACAGAGACAATTTCCCATTTATTACATTAGTATGGATTTTTCATTTACAAGGAATTTGAAATAGTTTTTAGTACAATAATAGAAAAACATATTATGCATTGAGATATTTTTATTATTGGAAAAACATGAAGTTCTTCCAAAAAATTACGAGCGCCTCCTTTTTATTATTATTAAAATGAAAATCATTATTCTGAGGACTGACGTAGAAATTAAAAAATACCAATTAGGTTCTTTGAAAAATTACAGATTATTCATTTATTTTGAAAAGATATTTATAATTCTTGGTTCGTTGGCCCACACTAATTTACTATCTATAAACTACTGTTTTTGTATGTACACAGTAGTTTAAATCAGTGTTTTGCTAATATGTTTATAAAGTAATCCATACTAATATTATAAATCGGAAAGTGTGTCTGTCTGTCTGTATGTTTGTCTTTCTTACACGGTATAACGGAGTGACGAATTGACGTGATTTTTTAAGTGGAGATAGTTAAAGAGATGGAGAGTAACATAGGTTACTTTTGTCTCTTTTTAACGCGAGCGAAACCGCGGGCAAAAGCTAGTACTTGAATAAAGAAAATTCTGCCCCCCTAGACAAGTGGCATTGTAGAATAGATAGCGAAATAGTCTTTTGAACAAGAAGACTTGTGAACTTCAAGGTGAAATACATAATCGTTTTAGGCATAAGATCTTGATCTTCATCCATCAGACAGACAGTTTGACAACTCAGACAGGTACGCGAGGCTTATGTTAAAACAAAAATAATTCAAACACAAACGTGTCTAACCGAGCGATTAGGTACATTTTGTCTTCAATTCCAACAAAAATTAAATGTGATTGAGTACAATAGAAGAAGGTAGCCATATTTTACACAAATACCTACTTTGTTGTTATTAAAAATATGTCCAAGATAAGCTTTTTTCATTATTCTCCCGTCTCGTACTTATTTGGGAAACAAAATGGAAAGTTTTTTTATAGAATCCTGAGAAACAGGTATTTTCCTGTTATGAAGATTGAATTCTTGGTTAACTTTCGCCTAATACTCTGCTGAAATAAACCAAACCAGTTAAGTATACATAATAATAGTTATTGAATTGAAGTTGCTAGTTTTAAGTTCTCAATTAAATAATTACTAATAGTAAAATCAGCAACAACTCTCTACTGTATGTGGAAACATAGTTGCGATGGGATCCATTTAGTACCAGGCTCCCATAAAAGCTAACAGGCACGTTACGTATTTGAAACATTATCAGCCCGTATTCGGTTAGGGTCCACGCCACGCCTGACGGATTCGCGGTCTTACCGTAATTGTGGTTATAGGGGCTCGATGTCGTAGGTACCAGGCTTTCAGAAGAACATGCTGATGGTTATAATATGGGTAGTGAAGGGTTTCGTGTAGTATTGAAGGATAGAAATGGTTTTGTTAAGGCATTGTCGATTTAGAGAGGTTGGTTGTAAAACGTGTCATGGAATTTTCTGATACCTTAGTCCCAATTAAACTATTTGCCTGCTTTCTTAAAATTAATTACACTCATTTATTTCTTGACTAGCTGTTGCCCGCGGCTTCGCTCCCGTTAAAAAGAGACAAAAAGTAGCCTATGTTACTCTCCATCCCTTCAACTATCTCCGCTTAAAAAATCACGTCAATTCGTCGCTCCGTTTTGCCGTGAAAGAAAGACAAACAGACAGACAGACACACTTTCCCATTTATAATATTAGTATGGATGGATATTATTTAAGTTCATAAACATATATTTTCTTAAAATTGCGCTCACATTTTCTATTGACCACTTCACACAACTGCGCGCCTAGTACTTTTGATTGATTTAAGTACTAAGTATCTCAGTATTTTAAATTTTCTCACATTATCACTTCACATTACTGCGCTCCTAGTACTATTGTTCTCTTAAGTTTTCAATCTTTAATTGAATTTAGAATTAACTATAGGGGAAAATGATTCATCTTTTATAATTATGTTCTCGTCGATTTTTCATTATTTTTAAGATGTATTCTGCTATTCGGGGCGGGGACAAATCCAACGAACCAAAAACCATGAAAATTGGTCTAGCTGATCTCGAGTTATAAGTGTTGTAACAAACCCGACTTTGTTTTATATATATATAGATTAGATCCTTCAATAAAATATATAGAAAAAAACAGCGACAAAGTAAAAATATCATAATTTCCACTTCCTTCCAAAACGAGCTCCAGTCAGAATAGAACTAAGCCAGTAAGTTGCAAAGAGAGACAACTGAGAGAAGCCAAGATTTTCCTAACAACACAGATTAAAATTAACTACAATTGCTGGGTACTAAAATGTGGATTTCAGGATCCAGTGAATGGAAATGGTGTGGCGTGTGTGTCCAAAAATACTATTCCAATTGTGTTACATTACAAGTTACATTTGAATAAACACACGACGTTCAAAATTCCCAACACAGCGGGTTTTAAACTCATTTTTGTCACGTTACACAAAGACAAAACAGCGATTAATATGTAGGTCCCACCACAAATTCGCCCCTCCGGCTTTATTATGTTAAAGCTAACCTAGTGATATGAAGTCGGCTTAGTTTGCGCTGCGACTTCCATTAATTCCGCCTTTGACGTGACGTAATGACAGGCCTGCGCTTGACGCCTATATTAACGACGTATTCAAATAAAGAGGCGATGTAGAGATAACGTGCGAAGATCAAAAACTTTGCATAGAAGGTAATTTCTAAGGCTTTGATTGAAGAGGAATAGTGTATGAAGGGTTGCAAAGGAGATTAGTATTCTAAGTCTGTAGTAATAGAGACCATTTCTCTGCGGTTTTATACTTGGATGTTTTAATTTAGGTCTGTGGTTAATGTTTTGGTTTTGTGAGACATAGCGTAATATTATGTATACTAAGTTTAATTCTGATGTCTAAGTTATATTACTCCAAACTTTCTTAAGAATCTGTTCCTCACAAACTTCCATATTTACAATATAAACAATGACATTTTGAATACATAATATACGTGAGATAATTGTTCCCGTTCCCGGGGGATTTTCGGGATGAAAACTATCCTATGTCTTTTCTCTGGTCCCAGACTACATCTGTACCAAATTTCATTCAAATCGGTTCAGTGGTTTAGGCGTGAAGAAGAGACAGACAGACAGAGTTACTTTCGCATTTATAATATCAGTACGGATATAGCTTTCGCCCGCGTGGATATCAAAACAAACCAAAAATTATTTCTTAGTGGCAACCTACTTTTCACAAAGATCACATCCTCGATTCCAACCAAAACAGTCCTTCCAAGTTTCATGTCTCTAGGACCAGCGATTTGGGCTGCAACAATCAGTCAGTTTACAATTTTTTATAGAAAAGAAAGTCGTGTTAGTTACGAATTTTATAACTCAAGAACGGCAACCGATTTGGCTGAAAATTGGTGGGGAGGTAGCTTAGGACCAGGGGACGGACATAGAATACTTTTTACCTTTTTTTTAGTAACCAAAAATCTGTAACCTGGTGAAACCGCGGGGGGCAGCTAGTTTTATATATAAACTAGCGACCCGCTCCAGCCTAGCACGGGTGTTACAAATCTTTAAATAAACCCGGTTTATATCTACTATAATAAGCATGGATTGTACTTTAAAACCTGCCTCTTGAATCACTCTATCTATAAAAAAAGCCGCATCAAAATCCGTTGCGAAATTTTAAAGATTTATAAGCATACATAGGGACATAGGGACAGTGAAAGCGACTTTGTTTTATACTATGTAGTGATATATTTGTCTGTATCTATTACTGTTACTCTTTTACGGCTAAGCCACTGTACCGATTTAGATAAAATTTTATATACATTAGGCTTTAACACCAGTGTAGGTCATGGCATACAACCTTTATTACCGATATTCACCTAGACAAAGTTGCAGGCAAAATTAAGTATATAAGTCCAAAATTTAAAATCCGCCTAAACCATCTGCAGAACAATAATAAGCTTTTTTTTCCATTTTACTTGCCCTTATAAGCAAGACATTGAAGAGACTTTATTAATTGCTTTAAAATGCGATTAACTTAATGGAAACAACAAAAAGAATAAGACGTGAAACGCCCAAAAACATTAAAAGGACTCGACAATTTTCTTTATAATAAATTAAATTTTATTTTATCCATTTATGTGATCGCATCCATCTTCGTTCCATTACTCCATTAAGGGTACATTCCATTGGCCTGGCTCCAAATGCTGCGACGCAAAATGTCCACGGCCGTCGTCCGATTTTCACAGATTTGTTGATGGAGCTCTAACATTAAACAGCTTTGGAAATACAAGGATAACGGGATAGTATTAAAGTCACATCTACTAAATGTACCTTGGGTATTCAGAGGCAGGACTTCAAAGTCCTAAGGTTTTAAATAATTGTACCTAAAATTGTTCTTCAAATACTTATAAGTTATTTTATTGAGTGTTTCTAGCACTGATAGGCTTTTTTGACCGCCTCAAAAGACTAGTTTCCAAACAATGTTAAAAAATTCTAGCGATTCCGTAGCAGCAGCCCAGAGGTTCTAAGTTGGTGTTAATATGACATTCTATGATTCGGACAGCATGTAAAGATATTTAGAACCTTTTTTTTTAATTTGTTAACTGTTTTAGTACACGTTATAATATCATTATTTTACCTTAGCTTATTGGGCTTTAAGCCCACAGTAAGATAAATATGAATAAATAAACTGGTAACTTATATTTATTGAAGACGGATCAATTTCACTCCAGAACTTAAACTCCCAGGTTAATCTCCCATCTCCCAACTATAATTAAATTACATAATCAAATCTAAACTAAATGGCTTCAAATAACATCAATCTGAAATAATCATGGGGGTTAATCTTTGCACTTAATTACCGTCCGTGTTTGTATCGGGTGAAATTGTTACCCCTTGCTTTCAACAGACATACGGAAGGGGTGACGTCACGATATATACGCTTGTAGGATTACAATGGAAAATTGAGGAGCTCTGTCGTCGTATGTCGCAGTGTGTAGGGTAGCCAGGTTGTGGGATAAAGATATGGAATGCTCTCGAATGTTCGCTTAAAAACATGTGTCGTGGGTAATTCTTCAAGTAATGTAGAAAAGTGCCTGCTAATGTTTTGTCCATCTTTGATTTTTCAATGTTTCATTTCATTAAAGTTTATTTTGGACATCACAGATATTGGTGAAGGAAAAGATCGTGAGGTAACCTGGACTTGTAGTGAATATAAATCCAAAATCGCCAGTCCACCTTGAGCAAGCGTCGCATCATGATCAATGCTCGTGCCTTATTTTACATGTGAAGAGAGCCATCGCCCTGCCGTGTGACAGAAATAGGCTGGTATTAACATATTTTTTTTTTGGGGAGTGGGAAATCATCAACTGACTGTCCCGTCCTGGGTGCGGCGGCAGGGCGTGTCAGTGTTTTACTGACTAAAACTCACTCATGTTCCTTCGGTTGCCCTTTATGTTCCAGGGTCACGGTAACTATTATAAACATTTCGCAACCTATAAACATTCCGCAACCATATTTTGTTTATTGAGGTATAATTTTATAGTTCGAATAACTATAATTTAAAACCCGTAGAATACGGAGTTTGTAATCTCAAAATGAACGTCAAAATATCTTCCTAACAATCATTTCTGCAATTGAATTCTCGGAAGCCTCTGAAAGCACGTAAAGCCGTCGGTTTCAGTTGTCTACCGTAGATTTATATCAGTCATTTCACGTAATCAGAAAATAGAATATCTGAAAATCAGTTGTAAAACAATGGCACTCTACTAAATCCAGTCAGATTGGAAATAGCCCCGTGAAAAAAAAATATCCCCATAAAACCCTATCTCCTAGTCACCACAGTCCCCCATCATCAATTCAATTAGTAAAAGCATTAACGTCGACAGATTATCATTGGGAACTCGGCTTTTGAGCCGAATACTGATTACGTAGGTACGAATAATCAGCTGCTATGTCTGTGTGTTTATCTTTCATAGACAAGCGCATTGTCTCTGGTATTATCGGTTAACTAGTTTCTTATCTCAATATTGGGTTTAGTTTTGGTGGCTACGTAGATAGTTCTGTTTTCTGAATTGCTTGTATAAAGGAGACAATTTTTTTTGGTCCCACTATTAAACGGTTACGTTTATTAATAATTTTACGCATGAAACAAGTCATCACCTTATTATAACTAACCCACTAAAAATTATATAGA
Organism: Athetis lepigone; assembly: GCA_033675125.1. Taxonomy (NCBI): domain Eukaryota; kingdom Metazoa; phylum Arthropoda; class Insecta; order Lepidoptera; family Noctuidae; genus Athetis; species Athetis lepigone. Next base: position 2,303,064 of record CM066236.1, on the reverse strand, counting down.
TATCTAACGGGAATAATGAAATAATAGTAAAAAACGATTACGGAAAAATGCATGTTGAGGAGCGTTTTTACATTTATTTCAACGTGAATTTAAATATATTATGTGAAACGAAACGTACCTAATTAACATTCCGTTGTAGATGCTCTGTGGTACAGTTTCAATCAGTTTGACACTGACAGACTACATTATTAAGCTAAGTTCATACGACCGCGCGAAACCGCTCTGTACCACTAACCGCGCGGTACAAGACCAAAGTAAGCAGCAATTATCGTAGACATTACCGCGCGTTCTACGTTCGTTGAAAAACATTCTTGCATCCTATTTTAAGTGAAAGACTTTCATTTAAAATAGGATGCAAGAAAGCTTTTTTATTGTCTTTGTCATTTTCTGCGACGACTCAGCCTTCGGTATAAAATCCATAAGCAAATTGCCCCCTCCTCAAGCAACATTGACATCCGGACTGGTATGCACATCATCATGCGAACGCCTCAGACCCTGTCCAGGAGGGCGAATTCGCCGCGATTCTCTCGCGCGTAACACGCGCGAGTGTTGCGTCCAGAGTCTACGCGTATAGAGCGTACGTACGCGCGAGTCGTATTTCCTTCTCTTTCTCTTTTATACGTGCACTCGCTCTGAAATTCGCGCGAAATCTGGACGCAACAAGGCGGCCCTAGTATCTCGACTCGCGCGAGTCACGCGCGAGTTTATTAGTCGCGCGATGCTTGTGGACGCGATGTATTGGTGCCTAGTATCTTGCCTACCCGCGAGTGAATTCGCGCGAGTCGAATCGCGGCGAATTCGCCTTCCTGGACAGGGCCTCAACCACGCGGCGACGCGCGGCTTCTCGCGGTCATGTAAACTTAGCCTAATAGTTTCCAACAGTTTTCTAGATAGTCAGATAAGTGCTTCTTCTGTTCTTTTCGTATTTTTATTCAATAGATGTTAGAAAAATGGCTTCTGGAGATACAGTGCATAATATATAAAGCTGTTGTAACAATTGTACAGCTCGATTTCAACGAAATGTGCAACAACTTTACTTATAAAAGCATTGGCGTCCACAGTAAAAGAATAATCGAAAAAAAAATCACACCAAAGCCAGGTTTTTATGTCATTTACACCTATATTATTATTGAAAGTGCACTATTCTAACATAAAATACCTAGGAAACCTATTCACTCATTAAATAATCGCTCCTGTGAGATTTTAGGTCATTATGAGAGTCATGTTTTGATTGTCGTATTTCCCAGTATTCCGGTTACTTAGAGTTTTGCTAATATTGCCACTGTAATCTAGAGATTATAAGGAATAAACTAACGTGCATTTCATTAATAAATGCCACAATTTGTGGTGGGCCTAATCCCCGAACAAAAAAAATTGTCTCCTTTGGGTCTCAATTTTTGTTTTTCTGATGGGAGGTTTGAGGGTGTTCATGTACATTAGCCGAGGTGCCATTTTATTTTACTTATCCCTTTTATTATGAACTAGCTTTTGCCCGCGGCTTCGCTCGAGTTAGAAAGAGACAAAAAGTAGCCTATGTGACTCTCCATCCCTTCAACTATCTCCACTTAAAAAATCACGTCAATTCGTCGCTCCGTTTTGCCGTAAAAGAAAGACAAACATACAGACAGACAGACAGACACACTTTCCCATTTATAATATTAGTATGGATTTAGGCTACTTATGAATTGTCAACGAGTCAGTCGGTTTGTCCGTAAGGTGACGCAAGTTGCTTGTTTCTTATGTAGGTTCTTCTCTATAGAAATCTCTATTTATAGAGAAGAACAAGCGAGAAACTTGACGGATAAATACTCTTTTCAAAATTTCAAAGTTTACATAATGTAGGTAATTAAGTAATTAGTAAGTACAATACTACAATGTATTCCATCTCCCTCAAGAAACAGAAAACCAAATATTCTTCTCAGGCTCCACATTACTGGGAAATCTGGGATCTCATTCTGTTTTTGATGACATCTGTAGATCCAACACCACTAACTTTTGCTCGCATCGTCATCCTAATGAATTTTGGTTATAGCAATAAACATGAAAACTAGAAAAGTCTGCTATCATTCCCTAAAGTCAAATCTACATATATCTAAAACAGTCGCTTAAGCGTTACAAACAAACAGACTTTCACATTAATTACTATTATAGATTACTCAGACAAAAGAGGTATTAGTACCATCTCCATAACAGTAGTAATTTATTAACAACCCTTCCAAATTCATATAAGGGTACCGAACTATCTAGAACATTCCCTAACTTCTGCACCTAGGACCCCAACAGAGGTCATTATTTCAAACGTAATTAACTCGTTTAACCTATTAAGAGGTCCCTTGGGGGGGTGAAATCAACACAATAACCCAACTGAAAGCAACCCGGCCTGATATTTATACCCCTCTAGGGACATATTTGTCTAGAAAAACAACACAAGTAATATCTAGGACAATGTTGTATCGCTAAATAAATCATAACACTATTGGGAATAAGCATTTAAATTAGAAATTTTGGATGCGTAAGGTTGCATAATTTGGTTGTTTTGTAACTCTTGCTTTGTGTGCAAAAGTTCAAACGTTAGTTAAAAATATTTTAATTTTAGTTTCGACTTTAAATTTTGAATTTTGAATTTTATCACAAAAAAAAATGTTATGTGCTTTTTAAATTATAATCCCCATTGCTCAAAGTGAAAGTAACGCAAAAATATAACAACAAATATCAATGTGGCAATGTTAGGTACTTGCTCGGCACAAACGTACAAATTAAAACTACATACCGATCTTTATTGAAGTCAGTTAAACCTTCGAAGAAATATTTATTCCTCTAGTTGGTAAACAAACCAACCAATGTCTGATAGAGGACTCATTTCAAATTGTTATGATAGTACTTATTTATACAGTACCACGAACTACTAGAACCAACGCAAATAGACGCCGCTTGGAACCGTATCTTGTAAATAAACTTATGTTTACTCTATATTCTACAACTAAATAGAAGTTGGAATCCATTTTAAATTAGTAAGACGTCGATATGCCCACTCATTAAAAGATAAAGATAAAAATTTGTTAAAAAAAAGAGCACAAAAGATTTGTTGTTTGCTGTCCATGAAACATACATATAGTGATTAGTAAAAAATCTGTTGGGTTTGATTTTACATAGTAAAAAACTATTTATTTCTGTGTCCTCTTATTTTCTCAATTTAATTAAAGGCCGCAGCTTCGCACGGGTGTTACAAATCTATAAAAATCTCGGCTTTTCTCTATAATAAGCATGGATTATACTTAAAAACCTTCCTCTTGAATCACTCTTTCTATTTAAAAAATCGCATCAAAATCCGTTGTGTAGTTTTAAAGATTTAAGCATACATAGGGATATAGGGACAGAGAAAGCGACTTTGTTTTATACTATGTAGTGATGTGTACGTGATAAAACCAGTTCTTTTTGTGCAATAAAGATAAGCCTGAGACGTCTTCACGTCATCGTGCATCGTAATAATAGTTGAATAAAAGTCATGGTCAACCAACAGATGCAATATTACACCTATCAAAAGAAAGGCATGAATAACTGTCACTTCACTATCACATTTTGCAAGTAATAAAAACCTGCCAAGTGTGAGTCGTACTAGCATACGAATTGTGCCGGACAATGACCACCATGCAAAATAAATATGACGTAGCCGTTGTGTTTTTCTTCATAGGTACTTATGTATTTTAACTATACCTCGTTCGGACTGGTGTTACAAATTTTTAAAATTCTTGGCGTATCTTCCCTACTACATACAAATTGACTTCCTCTTATTTTTTCCTCCGACTAAGATAAATCAAAAAAGAGGGTTATAATTTTGACCAGTATGTATAGTTGTGTTGTGTTAACGTATGAAATGAAATTAATAATAAAACATGTACTTTTTAAAGTTTATTTTGGATAAAGATGTCCAAATTAAATTTTATAAGGTACATATTTACACCTATTAACTTTTGTGATAGAAAAAAATGTGACCTGGACTTATATTTAATATATTAGGACCAAAATTGTATGCTAGCATTTTTTTTTAACAAACAGGCTTACAACAATCTGCTAAGTATTTCTCTCCTCGTACACGGAACCCTAAACCGCCATGATTACCGACTCAGTAAATACTACAGAAGCCTTGTCTACCCTGTAAGAGTTAATCAGTAGAGTGGTTGAACAGTTCGCGTCGAATTCAGCTCGCTGTCAGTTTTGTTCTATTTTCTAACGAACACATGCAAGCTCCATTTTTCCGGGCAAGTAGTAAACGGGTTAAATGATGCGAATTAGGACAATGTGTTGGGTTGTTTTATTGTGGTTATAGAGACTCGATAATCTCAGAGTTAAACTACGTAAGCAGTTTTGTGTGCCTATGTAATTAGTTTTAAGGGGTCAGAGCCCATTCGTCCCCTAAGATTTGTCCCCCAGCATAAAAGTTGTGGATTCGGCCCCGATATAGGTGCCCATTGGTCTCCTGGTAGGGGAGCAATTAATATTTTAATAAAAAATATTATTTTTAAGGTACCCATTCGTCTCCTCTCATATATACACAATATATGCAAAGCGTATAGAACGGTCAGTACTGAGGCCCTACCGGTACTCGCAGGTGTACTTCCAGTCGATCTTGAGGTACAGCGTCGTGCTTCAATGTACTATTCCGCGCGGGAAACCATGGACACTGACTTTATACCACAACGCGACCTTAATAAAATTTCTAGATTATTTAAACCGCAGACTGAAGTCTGGGAGGAACTCTTATCCGAATGGCAAAGTAGGTGGGATAATTCGATTAAGGGCCGTCACCTTCATCTGTTCTTTCCATCCGTTCGTGAGCGGCTGGCTAAGACATGGTTGGAGGTTGATCATTGCGTTGCTCAATTTCTCACAGGTCATGGCAATTTTAAAAGTAAACTATATTCTTTCAAACTTGTTGCTTCGCCTTTGTGTCAATGTTCCTCATCGAACTGTGAATTCGAACAATCTGCACATCACATCCTATGGGAGTGCATTCTTTGGCAGAATGAGCGCAATGTTATGTGTTGTTTATTATACGGACCTTGTGGAAACCAGAACCAATTTCCGTGCGTTCAAGCGTTTTTGCCATACCTACTATTGGAATCAATCGTAACAGCTCACATGTTAGGACCCATTAATTTTTAACAGATCCTATTCCGTGGTGCTAGGCAATCTGGGCTTCTCCCAGTTGTAATCGCCCCTTTGTGCCTATCGGCTTAGTTCTGTTCTGTCTCCTGCTTGTTATGGAGGGAAGTGGAAAAAATATATTTTTCTTACTCCTCCGCTGTTCTTTTCTGATTAATTTCGTTGCGGGATCCAAGACAGTTGTATCGTTTCTCCGAGACTCGTCGAGCTTCATTGCTCGGCGCTTTTCTGGCGGACTCCACTGTTGATTCTGGCTTTCAGGAGTTGCAGTGGTTGGGAATAGTGTGGTGGGATTGTCCCAAAAAAAAATAATACACAATATAAGTTAAAGATTCGGCACCTATTCAGGTGCCTATTGGTCCCCTGAGATATATATTTTACCTAAGAAACGGTTAACATAGTACACTTGTGAACAGTTTATTAACGCAATTAATTTAAAAAATCATAACAGATCATTGAAAAAAGAGCTATGATGAATGATAATCCGTCATGATAATAATATAACCTGTCGATAGGCTTACGATATAATATTGTCTCTTTATAGCTTGATTACACCTACCGAGTAGAGTGGCGAGACAGTGCCCTCGGCCGAGTACTCGGTACTTGTAAACACATTGCCGAGTACTCGGCCGAGCGCTCGGCCTAGCAACCGGCCGAGACAGTCACTCGGACCCAGTTCTATTTTCTAGGCCGAGTACCCACCTCCCCACTTCCCCGCACTGTCTCGCTCGGTCACTCGGTGAATCTAAACAGCACTCGGCCACCACTCTCCACTCGGAATAAACGATTTCCGATCCATATTAGCCTCAGTTGTCCTTGCACTTCTTATACTAACCGAACTGTCTCGCCACAATATCGAAAATACGTGTGAACACTTACACGGCTACGGCACTGTCTCGTCCGAGTTACGTTTTACTGTCCCGCCACTCTACTCGGTAGGTGTAATCAAGCCATTACGAATGGCTTGTTAAAAAAACGGGTATTAAGAATTGAAAACTTAAGAGAACAAAAGTACTAGGCGCGCAGTAACGTGAAGTAGTCATGTTCGAAAATCTAATAAATGTCACTGTATTTTTTATTTTCTCACAAGATCACCTTAATCAATCCAAAGTACTAGGCGCGCAGCAACGTGAAGTAGTCTTGTACGAAAGTTTAAAATTTACTGTAGTTCACTGTATTCTTAATTTTCTCACAAGATCACCTTAATCAATCCAAAGTACTAGGCGCGCAGTAACGTGAAGTGGTAAATAGAAAACGATCGATCGACGAATCGATTAATTATTTTGAAGACTGACTTAATGCCTAGAGCCTAGAGGCATTTTATTATACTTAATCTTATTTGAAATACTTAAACATGATATTAAAGGAATTATTATATTTATATTTTACCCTTTTCTGCGCGACTGTACCAGGACTACCAAGCTGCAGTATACACATATACATGTACTTATATTACAAGAATGAATTAAAATAAATATTCTTCAGGGGACGAATAGGCCCCTCAAAAGTTCCAGGGGACGAATGGGCACAGGGTGCGAATCTTAGGAGACGAATGGGCTCTGACCCGTTTTAAGAATTAAAAAAAAGCATTCGTTCATTCATTCATTCGTAACAGTTTCTGGATGTTTGAAGGGCATACTACGAAATCATCATCATTTTTTTTTACTAGCTTCTAACAGCAATGGCTTTAGCTGGGCATTGATTATCATCAAAGATAATTAATTCTCAGAATTAAACCCTCTTCTGTCACTTAAAGTTTACATTTGTAAATATGCTTGGTTTTTTAAACAATTTCACATGACAACCAAGTTTTCAAGCTAAACCTATTTCAGATACAGCCCTCTATGACAGTAGTTATGACAGTTAGAAATATTCGTGATAAGGGTCCATATATCGGAGACCCCCTTCTACGTTTTATGAAACTGAATTTATAATGCGAGAGATACTCGTATATTTACAAAATAAACTAGATTTACTAACAGTCTTACTTACATTTTCAAAGGTTTATGGCCGAATACTGTCACTATACAATCTGTTGCTGTCTTTACTTTGTTTCTTAAGTGACAAGGACAGATATGTTTGATTAGTTACCTAGTAAAATTATTATTAACAGCCGTCTATGTCTCACTGCAGGGCAAAGGCCTCCCCTTTCTCCTTCCACTTATCTCTATGGCGATTCACACACGGCACCGCGCTCCGCCGCGGAGGGCGGTGAGGCGGATGTCATGTTGTACAAGACACTTTGAAATCCGTTGATACCTGAAACACGTATACCGCTCGACCGCGCGGTCGAGCGGTGTACGTTTGTTTACCCTCCGCGGCTGTGCGCGGTGCCGTGTGTGAATCGCCTATCTAAAACGGTTTCGGGTCAGTAAAAGATTAACAGGGTTTTTTTTTTCGTTGTCAATTAGTTCAATGGATAGTAGTGAAAACTAATAACTATTGTAGTTTCTTCATCTTCTTGTTTCTGCCTTTGTCCTATTTTTCTTGAGGTCGGTGCAACATGTTTTTCTCTTCCATACCAACATGTACCATATCACCAGTCATGTTATCACTCACTCCTTTTTTTCCTTCATATAATTTTTAACACAATCTGTTTACCTTTTATCGCATTGAAAGCTTACGAAAAATTATTTATATTGTTACATACTGGCCACCTAGCTGGCCACCTAGAATCCTCACTTGTCAGGTTGACGACGTGTGACATTGATCATTCATTGTCTAATTATGAAATTACAATTATAATTCTACAATATTGAAAATGTGTATTTAATATATACAAAATCCCGACAACAACTCTTTCACCAAAACTGCTAAACATTTTACAGAAAGATAGATTAATTATCAAAATAATATAAGAAGAAATATTATTAAATGACTTGTTTTTTCGTTTGTTTAAATACTTCAACCTCCGAAGCTACCAGTCAGTTTGTGAAAATTCTTCCAGTGAATGGTTAAAGAACAAATACAAATGACGATCTATACAAACTGAGTAGGGCGCAACATCAGCTAACTGCTAGATTGTAATATGTGATATCGGGGTAAAATGTAGAAAGTAAGTTTTTTTCGGGCGAAGCTACAAGCGGCAGGATTCTGAAACGATTCACCCACAGTCGATTGTTCCATGAACGGTTAGGCAACAGAATCTTTTAACCATTAACTTTTCACCCAAAGAACGTTTGGCCCATGAACTGTTCGCCAACAGAACGATTCGTCAGTGAATGTTTAACCAACTGAATCTTTTGACAGAGAACGTTTCGCCCATGAACTTTTTGCTAACATGCTAAGAGTATAAGCGTAGCGCTTAACTGAGGAGGTTTTGCATGGCCGAGGGTGGGCGGGGTCGACGGAGCCCTACTTCTAGGTGGTTTATAAAGAAACTAGCTTTTGCCCTCGGCTTCGCTCGCGTTAGAAAGAGACAAAAAGTAGCCTATGTTACTCTCCATCGCTTCAACTATCTCCACTTAAAAAATCACTTCAATTCGTCGCTCCGTTTTGACGTAAAAGAAAGACAAACATACAGACAGACAGACACACTTTCCCATTTATAATATTAGTATGGATAACCAGTTTATAAAGAAGTAACCAATAACCAGTTCTAACCTAACCTATCCGAGTCGGGGTGCCCTAAAGTCCAGATTGCAACCAGTTTCACCCGGTAACAATAGTTGAGGGTGGCAGCTGTATAGGAAAAAGTTCATGGGCGAAACGTTCTCTGTCAAAAGATTCAGTTGGTTAAACATTCACTGACGAATCGTTCTGTTGGCGAACAGTTCATGGGCCAAACGTTCTTTGGGTGAAAAGTTAATGGTTAAAAGATTCTGTTGCCTAACCGTTCATGGAACAATCGACTGTGGGTGAATCGTTTCAGAATCAAGCCGCAGATCGTGTTTAATAATATAATTTGCAACTACCCCTGTGGATTAAACTAACAGTAAAATTATTAAGAATAAAGGTCAAGGTTGACACGTACGTAGGCTCTAAAAATTTGCAATTAATTCAGAGAATGGAAGGCTTTGTGTTGATAAAAGTTTTATAGTCCCCCCAAAATCCTCACAACACAATTCAAGGCATTTAAAAAGTTTTGAAGCACTTATAAATTGTTAAAAAGTCTGTCAGTTAGTCAGATAAGTGACGCTAGTTGCTCGCTCCAAAACCTAGCTACACCTCTATGGAAGAGAGTAACAATACGGACACTCTTTTTAATAAAGTTTAACAAAATCCTCATTACACAATTCAGGGCATTTTTTCCACTTAGACCATTTACAGGCACTTATAAATTGTCAAAAAGTCTGGTTAGACAGAATAATAACGCTAATTGCTTATCGAAAACGTAGATAGATATCTGATATCTGCGTAAGCAGTTTTGTGGGGGGGGGGCTATATAATTATATTTTATTTTTTTTTAAAGGAAAATAAAGGCATTCATTCATCTAGGGAGAAGAAACAAGCAAAAAACTCCACGGACTCTCTTATCAATAAAAAATTACAAAATTTAAGAAAAAAAAATGCTTGTTCTTATTAGTAAAATAAGAGCAATCATTTTTTTTACTTAGTGTTTATAAATAGTACAGCATGTTGTCAAAGTTACCTGACCTACTCTAGAAAAAACTACTTCTTAGGAAGGGTCAGATTGTTAGCAGCAAACTGTACAAGCACTTATTTACTATCAAAGTGTCTGTCACTCAAAAAGGTGACGCCAGTAGATCGTTCCAAAGTGTAACCACACCTCATTAAAGTAGAAATTTATTTTTCAATCGAGTTTAACGAAATCCTAACAACGCAATGATAAATGTAAATTAATACGTTATAAAATAATTTGTAAGCAGCCTCAGGCGATCGTTTTCAGTAGTAGGTATATTAAGAAGGGTTTAAAAGGGTCTCGCTTGCCAACATTATGTTCAGGCTCGATTTACCCTAAGCTATGTAAAAACATATGGGTTACTTGCTTGGAAATGTTGCGGTGTCCCCAAACTTGTTTACAGTATTGTTTTCAAGATATTTTGGGGTTTACTGTGTATGAGTTTATTAATGTATCTCTTTAGTATAAATTTAGGTTTTCATACTTGCGCAAAAGTTGCAAGGAAACGAGTTGTGTACACATATTTTGCATTAGTATTGTCGCATAAAATGGTATGTAATTTTAATTCAAATATAGGTACCAGGAGTTCATAAACTCTCACAGTTACATACAAAGTTGTTGTTATTGATGCAAGTAATAATAATCTATATACAAAAGAAAGTCGTGTTAGTTACACATTTTATAACTCAAGAAAGGCAGAACCGATTTAGCTGAAAATTGGTAGGCAGGTAGCTTAGGACCAGGGGATGGACATACAATACTTTTTATCTTCTTTTTTTAGTAACCAAAAATCTGATATAACGCGGATGAAACCGCGGGGGACAGCAAGTATAATATAATTATAGTTCTGCAAGTCGATAGGTATGCGAATAAATAAATAACTTTGAATGTAACAGTGAGAGTTTAATGGTCAGATAAATAGACGTTACTAAGCACTGACTTTGGCTTAGCACTCTACCTGTCAATGTTACAATACTGCCAAACTTCAAGTGCACGATATAGACGGAACATGGTTAAGCCAAAGTCAGTGCTTAGTAACGTCTAATTATCTCGCCATACATATGAGTCCCTGGTACCTCTATTAAACAGACTTAATAACGACAGTAATCCTTTCACTTTGAGAAACCAGTTTAATTTTATTTACATTAATATTTCCTCTGGCAAGTAATTTCGCTTAGATAAATATATTTTACCTAGCCATATTACCTTGCTGCGTTTCTGACTCTTACGTTGATTGTTTGACACATATGTTTGACAATTGATAGTGAACGATATAAAGCCAAACTTACACATGCCTGAAGGTGAGTATAAATTAGCATTTGCGCAAACATTACATTGTATTGTATCATTTGAGCGGTGCATTATTAAGCGATGCATTATTAAGCGTAATTCTCACGCTGTTCCCGGCGTAAACACAGTGTGTTTAAAGTGAGGGGTAAGAGAGGTGCGGGGGACGAGCGGGGTCGCGTCTTCAACGCGACGCCAGCGCCATCTTGGCAAAACTAGCTTTCGCAACCGCCGCACGCCTCTTGCGCTCATTTTTCTTTTATTCGAGTTTCCCAAATGTTTCTTTTTAAAATAAGTTTGTAATAAGTTGTCAGTGTATCTGTCGTACATAAATAAATGTGTACTGTGCAAATCTGCGTTTGATTCATTGGTCATTCGAGCCAGATCGTAAATGTACCACACGCCGCCGCAGAACAAAATGGCTACCACGCGCAGTACCACACAGAAACGACGCCCGCTAAAGTCGGAAGAAATTATTGCAACTTTATCGGCTAAAGATGACGACACGAAACCCAATGTGATCGAGTCCACAAAAATGGAAGAAAAACGTGACCTTGACTTAGAGTCAAAACGTTCGAGACTGTCACACCGAACGTCGGCATCTTCGATACTTGCGCAGAAGAAGAAGTTGGAACTCGAAGCGGCGAAGGAGAAAGCCCGAATACAAATGGAGCTTATCGATAAGCGGCTAGCTGCTGATATTGCAGCACTTGATGACAACAAATACAGTCCACAAGCGTCGGAGGATGGTGATGGCAAGGACATCGAGGAGTGGTTAGATCGCAGCCAACGTGAACTGGAAGGACAGAGGGTCACCGCACAGGAAAAGTCTACCGGCCCGCTGTTCCCGCCGCTGCCGGACAGCAGCGGCACTAACGGCCCGGTTCAGCAGTTGGTCAGCGCACTGAGGCATCTGGTTGCCACTTCCGTGCCCACTACCCACCACAACGCAAACTTACTCAGCCGCCTCAGCACACCGCGAGAACTACCCTTGTTCGCTGGTGACCCCATGGAATGGCTGTTTTTCAAAAGTGCATACGACGAGTCCACAGACATGTGCAACTTCACTGAAAAGGAGAACCTATGGCGCTTAAGAAAATGTCTCCGCGGTCCCGCAAAAGAAGCAGTGTCGGCCCTGCTAGTTACTTCTACATCACCCGAAATAATAATGTCAACATTGGAACTGCAGTTCGGGAACTCGGACATTATTATATCTAAAATTCTACACGACATAAAGAAGTTAAACGCACTACCGCAAGATTATCATAAAGAAATAGTGCCCTTTAGTGTGAAAATAAAAAACTATGTTGCTTCGGTTCGACAACTCGAACGACACGAGTACCTACAAGGAGTCGAGGTTGTCAATATAGTGCTGTCGAAGTTACCTACCGTGCTGTTATCAAAATGGACAGATTTTAGTTACACATTAATAAAAGCTCAAGAAAAGTGTAGGTTGGACATTTTAAGTGACTTTTTAAGTGAAGAAGCAAATAAAACAGCTACGTGCAGTGCCGGTTTGCTGACCGTTCGGTTGGACAGCAAACGTAATAATCATAACAATGACTGTCAAACTGTTTTGTTACAAAGTGAAAAGCGCGAACAAAATTCTAATGAAAATAAGTGCCGCTACTGTCGTACCGCGAAACACGATCTGCCAGACTGTAAGAAATTTAAGCGATCACTACGCAAAGATCGGTGGTCATATGTGAGACGTTCCGGACTATGTTACAAGTGCCTTTTAACACAACACGATAGGCAAGCGTGCACCGCCGCCGCGTGCGCTGTTGACGGCTGCGAAGAACCCCATCACCGCTTGCTGCATTATGTACCGCGGTCGCGACCTAACGAAAATAATAATAATAACTCAACAACGACTGCGCCACCCGCGCAACCCAGTGTCAGTGCGTCAACCGAGACTGGAACCAGTGAGACTGTAAACAACGTAAATACAAACAATAATAATTGGTCAGTTTTATTAAAAGTAGTGCCCATAAACATTCACGGACCAAACGGTGTCTTCAGTACAAGCGCGCTGCTCGACGACGGCTCCACGGTGTCGATGATAAGTGCCTCCTTAGCGTCGCGAGTCGGACTAAGCGGCCACAAACAGGTCATTCGTGTGCGTGGTGCATGGGACAAAACTGAACTATTGTGCGATACGGAAATACTGGACTTAACAGTGTCTAATAAACTCGGTGAAAAACATAACCTAAATGTGCGCAGTGTCAATGAACTCAACTTACCTAAACAAAACTTTACGTTGGTGAGATGTGAAAATTACGACCATCTTCGTAAACTAAAAGACGTTTTGAGTGCTGGCGAGTTAAGGCCAGAAGTGTTAATCGGGCAGGATAATTGTCATTTAATATTGCCCTTGGAGACAGTAGTAGGCGAACGAAACCAACCATGTGCCACACGCACGGCAATGGGCTGGTGCCTACACGGAGTAGTGCCGCGTAAATACCTACCAACGCGCACGAACCATACTACGTGCTTTATTACTGAGGACGGCGATACAAACGATGCCACAGTGGACAATAACTTCCACGACCTTCATGAAGACGTTCGACGTTACTTCTCCGTCGAATCTATGGGAGTTTCTTCAGCTAAACCTCGTCAGAACTCAGAAGAATTGCGTGCCTGGAACCACCTGGAACAAAACTCAACATTAATTAATGGCAGGTGGCATGTGAGCTTACCTTGGAAAGACGTTGACTGCACGCTGCCTGACTCGTACCCTAACGCGATGTCACGACTACGCAGCGTCGAGAGGAAGATGAGGTCCAGCGCAGGATATTCTTCGCGCTACGAAGAAAGGATACAACATCTCATCTCCAACGACTATGCTTCTGAAAATAATGATAAATTAATAACGTCTGATTCGTCAAGAAAAATATGGTACCTACCTCACTTCGGGGTCGATAACCCCAACAAACAAAAATTAAGATTGGTGTTCGACGCTGCCGCTAAAACAAATGGCATGTGTCTGAACGACTACATTTTGAAAGGACCTGACTTGTTAATTTCTTTATATGGAACCATGCTGAGATTCCGGCAAAATAAAATCGCTGTTACCGGAGACATCCGAGATATGTTTTTAAGAATAAAAATTATAAAAGAAGACAGAGATGCACTACGGTTCTTATGGAGAGAATCACCGGACCAATCTGTAAAAACCTACGTCATGAGTTCACTTATATTTGGTGCTAATTGCTCGCCCTTCGTAGCGCAGTTCATTAAAAACAAGAATGCCGAACGTTTTGAGTCATCTATGCCTACCGCTGTGCAATCTATTTGTAAACAACATTATATGGATGATTATATAGACAGCATGGAAGACGAAGAAACGGCAATAAAGCTTGTGAACGAAATCACACACATTCACAAACAAGGAGGCTTCGAAATAAGAAATTGGACATGTAACAGTCAAGCCGTGTTAAGTACCTTACCTCAAGATAGCCTGCGTTCGACAGATGTTACATTTAAAGTCGGCCAAACAAAATACGACGGCGAACGCACGTTAGGCTTAATATGGAACCCTAAAGATGACTCGTTAAGATTCGACGTGTCATTCAAACGCATTCCAATTGCTATTATGACCGGACAGAAAAAGCCTACGAAACGTGAGATGTTGAGTGTTGTAATGTCGATTTTTGATGTTTACGGCTTCCTATCGCCGATTACAATTAATGGAAAAATTATTTTGCAAGAAACATGGCATCTTAATATCAACTGGGATGATCCCGTTAACGATGATATTTATACGAAGTGGCGGCAATGGATTTGTTTACTAAAATCATTGCGTGACGTAAGACTGCCGAGACACTATCAAGCTGCTACCAGGGTGAGCGAGACAGAAAATGAACCCGGCCTGCGGTCACCTACGAGTACTACGTCAACAGCTGAGTGCGGTGCTACGAGCGTAGGACATGCTACGCGTGCTACGAGTGCTACGACGGTCTCGCCTAGTAACAGCGACAATGATAGCGGGACTATTACGACATGTGATTATAGTCACCTACAGATGCATATATTTTGTGATGCTTCTACAAAATCCTATTGCGCGGTTGCGTACTGGAGATGGATTGACCGCGATTTAAATGTACGCGTAGCATTTATTGCAAGCAAATGTCGAGTTGCTGGGAATAAACCAATTACAGTCCCACGTTTAGAGTTACAAGCCGCAGTGTTAGCGGCTAGACTGGCGGACTCGCTTACAAAAGAACACAAAATAAAGGCAGAACGACGAGTTTTTTGGAGTGACTCGACTGTCGTACTCCACTGGATAAGTAACGACGCACGGAACTACAAAACTTATGTGGCAAATCGATTGGGTGAAATCGACGACCTCACACAAAAAACTGAATGGCGTTATGTACCTACCGAAATAAATGTCGCCGATATCGCTACGAGAGAAAATTATGACTGCTCTGTTTTACAAAAGGAATGGATGTATGGACCTACCTTTTTATACCGTGACTATGAAGATTGGCCGCGAAATATTATACAACCTGAAAAAGAAGATAGTCAATTTGAAGGTTTAACTGTTGTGCATATTAACGAACCTACAAACTTACCTGTACCGGAACCTACCAAGTTCTCCTCATGGTTGCGCCTACTTAGATCTACTTATATGGTACTTACCTTTATTAATCGATGTAGAAAACTTACCGATGATGGTGACGCTGGCATGGAGCGCGCCGAGAATTTGTTGCTGAAGTACTCGCAAGTTCAATCGTTCCTGCAAGAAATAAATGATTTAAAAAACGGAAGATGTTTACAAAAAAGCAGCAAAATACTTACGTTATCACCGCTCCTTGACGAGCACGGAGTCCTTCGCGCTGGTGGCCGCATAGATAAAGCCACGGAAGTTTTACCTGAAACTAAGAGACCTGCAATTTTGGATGGACGAAATTATATTGCGCGGCTAATAGTTAAACATTTCCACATAAATGCCGCACACGGATACCAGGAAACCGTTGTAAATAATTTAAAACAAAAATACTGGATCACACGAATAAGACCTACGGTGAAAAATGTTGCATCTAAATGTTTAGTGTGTCGTATTAAAAAATGCAAGCCGGAAATACCCAGAATGGGTGACTTACCGTATGCCAGGGTGGCCCATCATCATCGGCCATTTACATTTTGTGGCGTGGATTTATTCGGCCCAATGGAAGTCGCTGTTGGCAGACGCAGAGAGAAGAGATATGGAGTGCTGTTTACCTGCCTGACAGTTAGAGCGATACATCTTGAGACAGTCGCTTCTCTCACGTCTGATTCATTCATCATGGCCCTCCGCCGCATGGCTGCGAGACGAGGCTGGCCTCAGCAAATGTTCTCCGATAACGGCACTAATCTGCGAGGTGCCGACGTTGAACTCACGAAATCAATTAAGGAACTTGATGAAGAAACCCTAAAGAATGCAGCCTTGAATCAAGGTACCAAGTGGTGTTTTATTCCTCCTGCTAGCCCACACTGGGGTGGGGCATGGGAAAGATTAATCCGAAGCGTCAAAACTTCACTTAAAGTCATTCTGAAAGAAAGAGCACCGAAGGAAGAGACTTTGAATACTTTACTAGCCGAAGTGGAGAATATAGTTAACAGCCGACCATTGACCCACGTCTCAGTCGAGCCAAACAGTCAGGAAACATTGACGCCAAACCATTTCCTGATAGGATCGTCGTCCAACTTGCCCCAGATGGGAAAATTCGACGGAACGGAGTTTTACCTAAGGAAGCAGTGGCGCATCGCCCAGCTGCTTGCTGACCAATATTGGAAACGTTGGGTGAAAGAGGTTCTCCCCGACTTAGTACCAAGGAAGAAGTGGCATGCCGAGCAGAGACCCTTACAAGTGGGAAATCTCGTACTGGTAGTAGACCCTGACGGACCCCGGAACTTGTGGCCTCGGGGCTTAATCCAAGAAGTGATGCCCGGAAAGGATGGTCGGGTCAGAATGGTAAAGATAAAAACCAAGACTGGACTACTTACCCGATCCGCCACGCGCGTTGCTCGCCTACCGATTGGGGATGAGTGCTGCTAGTGCAATGCAGCACTGGGGTGGGGAATGTTCCCGGCGTAAACACAGTGTGTTTAAAGTGAGGGGTAAGAGAGGTGCGGGGGACGAGCGGGGTCGCGTCTTCAACGCGACGCCAGCGCCATCTTGGCAAAACTAGCTTTCGCAACCGCCGCACGCCTCTTGCGCTCATTTTTCTTTTATTCGAGTTTCCCAAATGTTTCTTTTTAAAATAAGTTTGTAATAAGTTGTCAGTGTATCTGTCGTACATAAATAAATGTGTACTGTGCAAATCTGCGTTTGATTCACACGCCATAAAGGTACCTGTAACATTCTTTCTACTTTCCGTTCACTCTTAGTTAAAATGTCAGACCTACAAGTCGCCTGGGGCCCTAGTCTGCTATTACAATCGTGTATCAATGACCAGTCATCGGCCTGATATTTGACAACTTTAACAGGTTGTTACACGTCAAAAATCGATCATTGAGAGACGATTGTAATAGGATACTAGGGCCCCTGTCCTGCATCCCCGCACTAGTGCGTTTGCTCTGTAAAAGGTTATATCAAAACGCTCGTTGGTCTATAAAATCAGTTAAAACAAAATAACGAATGCCCTATGTTCAATTACAAGCGAATGCTCAGGTATTTTTGCTTTTTTATTTGCACAAAAATTTAAACTTGTACAAACAAATTCTGAATGACCATCTCAGTAGCATGGCAGCTAATTTTACACTTCTATGCAATTTACAGGCAAGTATTATTTTTGAATGAATTCAAAAACATACATGCTTAGACAAAACTGGCGATAATAAAGTTATTTTTGTATCAAGCTATGTTTAATGGTATATTAGACCTCCTCATGAACGAATACTCTAAAACAAAATAAGATAATTTTTGGAAATAATTAGAAATAATTCTTAATTTTTAATGATTAAATTATGGAGGTATAAACTCACGGATTACTTTCACATTATTCTTAATAACAATTAATTATGAGAAGACATCAAACGGAGTAATTTATGTTCGTATAATTGGTTTTTAATAGAAATTGTAAAGAGTAAAAGTATTACAAATTGTGTACGTCGTTAAACGTTTGTAGATCGTAAAGTTTTGTTCTAAAATAAATGATCCGTCTAGTTTCATGAGCATTGCTACTAGTACTTATTTATGATTGCTTGGTAGGTCATTAGCTACAAAGTTAATATAAACTGAATTCTAGCTTGTTAAATAACCCTTCGATGACTAAGCGACAGCCACGTCTCGAATCACGTGTGTTCGGAGGTATGAATTGACAACTACTCAAATACAAACTCTGCTAAAGAAAATAATTCGATGTTTTTATCCATACTAATATTATAAATGGGAAAGTGTGTCTGTCTGTCTGTCTGTTTGTCTTTCTTTCACGGCAAAACGGAGCGATGAATTGAAGTGATTTTTTGAGTGGAGATAGTTGAAGGGATGGAGAGTAACATAGGCTACTTTTTGTCTCTTTCTAACGCGAAGCCGCGGGCAAAAGCTAGTAGATTATAAATAAAGTTTTGTTTGAACCTTTGACCTTTTTTTATTCATAATCGACAAGCTTTTTTCTGCTGGTTCATATGCGTCAAGTATATTGTATTATATCATAAACTTGACCTAACTTAAGACATTAGTGCATTTAAACGTTAAAAAAAAGAACATTAACACAAAAGAAATTATAAAGTTATGAATTACTTATGGTATCGTATGGAAAAGAATGGAAAAGACCCTTTATTCTCATTTCTTTCGAGTAAAAAAAAACATATAACAACATTTAACGTTATGTTTATCATAATGCACAATGCACATATAAAAATAAAAATTGCAAAACCCGATGCACGCCACAAATTTGTCGCCACATAAAATTATTCGACCACCTAAACAACACCGGCCACAAAAAATATTCAAAGCGAAAATTTGAATAAAAAACTAAATTCCGAACTACCCACAACAGTGTCGTATGACATAGGTTTTTCCCTCTAAAGGTCTCAGCACACATATGGGAAAGGGATCGTCACCGTATCGCCTCGAGCCGTTCAGAACGGTTTGTATTAAACTCCCTACTGCAATGCACACAACGAACCGTTACGTATTGGGCACGCCGTTATAGCGGCGGTAAGACCCCTCTTTGAGGAGTGGCTGGAGAGGCGTCATGGCACTCTCACGTTTCGCTTGACACAGGTCCTCACCGGACATGGTCAGTTCGGGAGGTTCCTGTGTCGGATTCGGGCGGAAGCGACGCCTGGGTGTCACCACTGCAGTAACGGTCGCCTGGAGGACACGGTCGAGCACACAGTGGAGGTGTGCCGCGCATGGGCGGAGCATCGACGTGTCCTCGTAGAGGCGATCGGCGGCGGTGACGTCTCGCGCCCGGCGCTGGTTCAGGCCATGCTCCGGGGCGAGACGGAATGGAATGCCGTCGCCTCCTTCTGCGAAGCGGTTATGCTAGTGAAGGAAGCGGCGGCGCGCGAGAGGCAACGACGAGCCTCTCGCCCCGGACTAAGACCCAGGCGAAGACGTCGAGAGTCGCAAGACGACTACCGGCCACCGTAGGCGCGGTTCTGCGGATGGCGAGCGATGGGTAGCTCGCCGCCCGGCTAGGACCAGGACCGCGTAGACGGCGCGCTTTGTTCCACGCGCGCCTCAAAGAGAAGGAGTCAGCACAGGAAGGGGCCCAATAGGGCCAAAGCCTGCCGGGGTTGCGGAATGATTATAGTGGTTACCGTGACCCTGGAACATAAAGGGCAATCGAAGGAACATGAGTGGGTTTTAGTCAGTAAGAGTCTGACACGCCCTCCCGCCGCACCCAGGACGGGAGCAGTCATTGGATGATTTCCCACTCACAAAAAAAAAAACCGTTACGTATTTGCCTCGCCTCGAAACAGGCTCCGAACTTGCAATTCCGCGCTTACGGCTCAACGTCCCCGCGCTTACGGCTCGTTCGCTTATGGCTCGTCGTCCTCGTGCTTACGGCACGTCATCCCCGCGCTTACGTTACTCCGTACTTATCTGGTGCCAACCAGGTCAGCCAGTGGACGGCGTGCTCTAGCCGTAGCCGAGTTGACGTATAGGCGCCGCTGATACGCTTATGTTACGTGCATACGTTAGGTTGACGCCTGGTTGACAGCGAGGCGATCCCTTTCCGATCCCATACGTGTGCTGAGACCTTAAAGCCACTCAAACATGTTTTAAATGGTAGCCTGTGATCACACTCATAGAATATTCAAAACAACGCCATTTCAATAGGTTTGCACATTGTTCGACCATCAATTCCTGAAAACGTATTTTTCAATTCACTGGGTTAGACTATCAACTGAGTTATTGTTTCATTTGATGAATGTTTCAGCTGATAAACAGACTATTTTGAATAAGGAATTCGCATTAACGGTTTAAACTGTTTATGCAAATAAATTTTGTGTCATTTCTGCGAATTAATATATAACTACAGTAATGAGTGAATTTGTATATCATGGAAGAATAATAATAATACCCAAAATAACACTAGCTTGTACTATTGCAGAAGAAAATACCTCTTCTCATATAAAGAAAGCTTGAAATTCAATTCATTTAAAGTCCAAGTTCCTTCACGATTTTGTCCATCAATGTTAATGATGTCATATCTAAGATGAACTTAGAAAGTACGTAAGAATTGAAAAACTTACATTTATTGTTACAGGCAAAACAAACAAAACATACGTAAGTCACTTAAAACTTTTTTTTTTCATAATTATTGAGTAATATTTTTTAATAATAATTTGAGAAAAACAGAAAGCTAAAGCAAAATAACATTTTTAATACTGTCTGTACTGTAAATACTCAGCCTCATACATAAGAAGCGCCTTCACCACTTAGGAACTAAAGCTGTGGAATATAAAATTTTCACAGTACCAACAAAATCACCTAAAAGTTCTTACCTAGCTTAAAACACTCCTTCCCCAAACCAATCCTACATAATCAATACCTCACAAAAATCCTGACAATCTAACAAAAACCCTCTTCAAACACTTATGTCATAAAAGTCACAAACGCCATAACTATCTTCAGATAACTAGACATACATATTTGAATACTGCCCGTACACGATAACTTGGTCTAACGTTCGTCCGCCCATTAACTATTCACGGCCTTTAAATAGAATCGAAAACGTGGCAAGTCGGCTGTAACCTTAGTATGTCGAGGCACGCGATAGAGGCGACATATTATATTAATGCTGGAGCCGTATTTTGGAGAAGGTGGAATGGAGGAGAAATGAGATAGACAGTGAGACTTAAAAGTTTGGTGCATTTAGTGCTGCGGTTCTGATCATGGACAGTTAATCATTAAGGCTCATTTGCCTTTGTCTAGCCTTTTCCCAACTATGTTAGGGTCAGCAGTGTAATCGGATTTAGTTGAATACGTGCGGAGTCACCTCAGACAAAATTTTGGAGCGCACGGAAATAAACCAGTATTTTATGTAGAGTGAATGTCGAACGCTCATAAGCTGACTTAAAGGAGCTACACAATGATGTTATAAGTTTACTTATAACATCATTGGAGCTACAAATGAAAACTAAAATCAACCGCATTACGTCGTTTATAAGGCATGGGATGTTAGTGATAAGTTGGATAAACATAAAATGTAGGGGCATTGATATGTACCTTTGATAAGACTTTTTTACTTGACAACAATTATCTGTAGTTATTTGACAAAATAAAAATTCAGTATGGTTATTTGACACGTCGTTTTTGCTTTCTACCTAATAAAGCAAGTAATTTTTTCGCGCAACCACATCCATGAGAGGCACAACACGATTTCAAAGCAATTTGATTCACACATTGACACAGAGAATAGCTACGCCAAGTACGGGCTAAGTAACACTTATTAAATCACGATCTAAGGCCGATAGTCCACTGTAGCCGTCACCGTCACATCACCTGTAAAACCTGTAGTTAAATTAAAAAAAAACTTTTACTAAACCACAATTAAGAAAAGAAGTCAAATAAAAAAATTAAAAAAAATACAGGATTATTTATATTAAATAGCAAGCAAAAACCTGAAACAGACTTACCTTACAAAAGTTTATTAGGAACAAAACCAATAACTAAGTAATTTATTGCTATTTGTCAACTGTCAAAACTTTTTAAACAGCAATTGGGCATTTGACTCCATCAATAAACAATTCCAAGACAATAAACACTTTAATTAATTTTCAAGTAACTGTAATAACAAATTTTGGTTTCTTTCAAATTAATAGGTTAGACAATTGAGACGGTAAATAAGTGACTTTATAGGTTGACATTGTTGAACATTAGGTATTTATTAATATTGAATTACACCACAGGAAGGGGCCCAACAGGGCCAACGCCTGCCGGGGTTGCGGAATGTTTATAATAGTTACCGTGACCCTGGAACATAAAGGGCAATCGAAGGAACATGAGTGGGTTTTAGTCAGTAAAAGTCTGACACGCCCTCCCGCCGCACCCAGGACGGGAGCAGTCATTTGATGATTTCCCAATCACCAAAAAAAAATTTATTACAAAACATTTTTTGATATTTTTTGAAACTTAAGAAAACCTTGCTTAAAATTAAATTACAAAAAAAACATGGAGATATAATTCTTTCGTAATAGAACTATATTACCTATTAAAACCATCAAAACTATCTCTCTACTCTTACCAAAGAACCAAAGAAGTTATCAAACGAAGTAAACCCGACAAAGATAACACAGATAAAATAGCAGACATTGAAGTAAGAAACAAAATTATTCGAACAACCTTTCACGTTGAACACAGCCATTCAAATAACTGTAATCAGATGAAACTACAAACAAACTTAGGTATTCGTATACTCGATGCTAACTTGGGAACGAAGTTAAAAAGTTCGACTCTACTGTATGATATTACCTACTATTCCCATATAATTTCTAGCTTCGAGTAATTTTAGTTGATTAGTACGTCATACTTATATCTGCTTTATATTAACTTTATATTTTGCTTTATTTTTAGCGCTGAAAACCAGCGTCGTGGACTCATGCCTGTGTTTGGGTCACGGCATTATGCACAGCGCTAGCCGTTTCGCGCGGTAGTGACGCTACTTAGATGTTTTTAGTTTTAAGGTTTATAGTATATAATTTTTTTTTTAGCTCACTATGTGTGAATAAACTGTTTTACTTTCTTTCTTTCTTTTAAAAAGACAGGATTTTTGTTGTTACTTGAAAATTGTTTCATTTTGTGAGGCAGAGGCACACCGCGGTGAAGCGATTTTTGAAAACAACAAAAAGGGGAAAATAGGTAATGAAAATGACCGGAGACATTACAGATCTACTCAAATGGCTCATGTGCTAGAACAGCATTCAAAGACTTTATATGACCCCGATGAGACCGTGGTTACAACTGGTAGATATAAAATAAACTTATAGCAATTTATAATAACGGCAGAAGAAAAAAAATTACATATTACATTATTATAATAGGTCAGCAACTGATGTGTGGAAAGAATATATGTATTACAAGTTGGTAACTGGGATTTATAAAGTTAGTTGGCGTCTAAAGAAAAAGAAAATAGTTGGTAAATTATTGTTAACGAAGTTTTTCTTACACAACTTGTATCCAATCTCGATTATTTACCGTTAATAAAACGATATCGCACCAAAACCGCCCAAGACTTCCAGAATCAAACCCCACATGTTGCATTATAAAGGTAGTCAAGTCAGTTAGCAATAAATTTAAAAATGTATGCGGAACATCGCACTTGCCAGTATTTTATTACTAAGAACCCAATTCACAGAATATATGGATGGGATTTTCATTTTAAACATAACCTTTTCATATTAAAACTTCAAATGGATTGTGGTTTACTTGGAAAAGGCAAAAGATTAAAATGTAAAACATTTAAATTAAATGTTATACATACAGTTTTATTTTTCCTAGAATCTACGCTTTGGATGCAGATGCAGCATCGTACTTTCATTCGTAAAAACCGGCCAAGTGCGAGTTGGGCCCACTGAGGGTTCCGTATTTTTTATCTATCTTTCTACAAATTTACGGTATTTAGTTTTTTCCTTTACAGGATAACGGCAAGTAGTCTATGAGTTGTTTTCCCTAGACAGTGTCAAAATATAAGATTTTTGCGACATAAACGGCCGTCACTTTTTTCCTGAACTTGTAAGTTTGATTTTTTCACAACTTCAAGGGATAGCAGTCCTGAGTATACAGTTTTGTTCGATATATATAGATGGAAGAAAGAAGTGACCCTATAAGGGTTCCATTTTTTCTCTTGGGGTACGGAACTATAAAAATGCACCTTCCTAAGATTCTGCAAACAGAAGGGCGATGCAGTACTTTGCATTCAAAGCAAATAGATTCTGGCAGAATTCAAACTATTAATAACATTTGCAGAACAATTAATTGCCATGAATTTCCGCAAGCTAACGGCTGTCTATTACTTATCTTAAAATATGATGACAAGGCCTGGTGGTTATAGTTTAGGATTGTTCTTAGTTCATGTTAAGACAATATCAGGTTATTTTTACCCGACTGCTGAAAGGAGGGTTATGTTTTTCGAGCGTATGTATGTATGTATGTCTCATTCTTTGGCACACTCTACAGCCTAACCTGTTTAACGGATTTCGACATAAGTATATGAGGTGTCACTGAATTTGCCTTAGTTGTGAGGAGACATAGCCCATATTAAAAAAAAAATTAAAAAATATATATATAAAATCAAAAAGCAAAAACCGCAATTTCGGAAGTTGCAGGCAATAACATGAAACAGAAGCAAAGCCACCGACTTCCGAAATTGCAAATAGGTCTTTTGACTTTCTTTTACGACTGATGTTTTTATGTCACCTTATATATATGTGAATATTATAATTAGTATTTTAAAATACTCACGCCGATCGTCGTGCGTGTGGAAGTCGATCCTTAAGTATTTGTCACACTGCTGGATGCGTTCTGCGGCCTGCGGTCAGGTCAAAGTGAACGCAGCCCGCATCATGTATGAACAACGCTGTCGGTCGCCGCCCCGTCGGCCCAACAAGCGTTCTTTGGTTGTGCTCGCACGGTCAGATCGCATTCTATACAAAATATATTGATACCGACAATGTTGTTCATACATGATGCGGGCTGCGTTCACTTTGACCTGACCGCAGGCCGCAGAACGCATCCAGTGTGACAAATCCTTTAACCGCGGGTTCTGTGCCTGATTTATTTCTTGGTGTTTCATTTACAAGTTTTCCCTAAAAAGTGAGAAAAGAAAAGTTTACCTGTTAAGAATATCTCCAGCTTATTAGGCTAATCTCGGCCCCGACTTACCGCTGTTTTTGAATTTCAAACGCCATTTGATTTCACCCGCGGAAATCAGCTCTTCCGCGAACGAATTCATGGACTTAAACTAGTTTAGAATAATCAAATATTATTTTCTATCTCTCTATGCACTTCCACATTGTACCAAAACGGTATATTAAAGGGATTCTGACCCTTCTCATTATTAATTCGATTTAGAATACGGTAGGTATCCGGTTTTCGATATTATATTCTCGGGACTGACCGCCAGCTTAGCGAGCTTTGAACGTTTCTATAGACCGCTTTTGTGATTTCGGACAGTCCTGACAAAAACGTCGCAGATATTATTCTCATGTAACTTATGTGTTCCTGGTACCTATTTTCCTAACACAGTTGAAATGTTTTAGCTATGTCAGTTAACTTGTATTTTGCAGGTAGTGAGTGCATTTATTTCGGCTTAATAATCGACTTTTAAAAAGGAGGAGGTTCATGTTCGGCTTTATCTTTTAATAATTTTATGAATCGGTGCGATAAATGACGTTTGAGTTTTTCTTGTATAATAAATTATGAAAATAAAAAGTAAAAAAGTGTTTATTTATTTTGTAATGTCTTTTGTGAAAACAAAATAAACATTCGATGAACAGTCATGATTGATTGCCTTATCTGTTTATCTGCTACAAGGAAATCCCTAAAGCTCGATCGATTTCAATTTTTTTATAGTTTTTACCTCCAACGAGTTTTGTGTTGAGATTTTAACATAATCGATTAAAAAGACGTTGGGTGTACCAGGAGATCATAAGGCGAACTTGCTCTTAACTACATAAAAGGAACGATCATAGATACAACAACACTCACCAATGCAGTCCGTCTATTAACTATTATTTATAATAAAATACAAGGGAATAATTATATTCTCCTGAAATTGATCCTTACGAAACAATTCCTTTACTCGAATATTCCATGCTAGCCTAATCAGTATCAAATTATTTTCTGTAGACAATAGTGTACTGCATTTTGCAAAATGTTGATTCATGTAAGGTAAATACACAAACTTGGACAAAGTTAATAATAAATTTTATGTTCTTACAAACATAGTTAGTGGCAAGGAATTCTCATTCAAATTCCCGTACCAAAAGCCCAGCAACCATCAAACGATCAACAAGTATCGTCACGTTCACTTCAGTTCCCAGCACATGTTAATGATAAATTCCGAACTTAGTAAGTTAACGAGAACTGTTACTGCGGTGGTAAGCGCATAGCAATCACGTGAAGCGGGAATTAATTACTCGCAACGTGTTAACGACAGGTAATGTCAATATGTAATAATGACATGTGATTATCATGAGGTCGAGGCAAATTATGCACATGACCAATAAATTGGAGTTTTTTGTTTGTAGAAATCTATATCTGTAAAAGAAGAGACTATGAGCCATGTCTTGGTAGAAAACTGTAAGGTGTTGTACTAATTGCTTTTTGCATAATTAAATAAATAAAAATGCTAGGCTGCTTCACTGATTGATTAATAAGCAGAAATAACTGTAAACGCAGGATTTTTGAACAAAAATGTACCTTAGGTGAGATAAATTAGGTGTGCTGTACAAATAGAAAATATTTAATAAAATTCAACTTCTAAACGAATTTGGATTGTGAAGTTGTATGAGATTCCGCCATTTTAAAGCATAGCAGGCAAAGCTAGTTGATTAATGATGTCTTTAGAGTATAAATAAAACTTAGTAGTTTCTTTTCACCAAAAAAAAATGTATAAATTACATGGTGTACTAGGTTGTCATCAATAATAAGGAGAATGTCTTTATCACCGTTTTGAGACAACATTAAAAGATTTATTTTATGGTCCACGGTTGAAGCTATAAATTTAAAACGGGGCGTTACAAAACCTGGTTAAAACTTGAATTGGTATTGTTTTATTCTCCAAAAAGTAAATAAAAAATGAAAATTAAATAGTCATCTTATAGTCTAGGTTGTTGGAGTATGCGGTTATCACCATTTTATAGATACGACAATTAATCGGTTTTACGACTACAATACAGACATCTATGATTCCATCATAAAATAGTGTAAACAGTGTAAAATACCGAAGACTTAAAAAAAACATAATAATAGCTTTTGTATCTATTTTATTCTCGGCTCGAAATATTTTTCTCAATTATTTGTTAGTCTCCATCCATCCTCGTTTTCAAAGGGACTTACACTGTGTATGTGAGTTATTCTTTTGCATATGTACCATTTTCCTTTGTTTTAATTTCGAGAAAAGGGGAGGCTTACCTGTTTTTGTCTTTCACGTATTTAAAATACCAAGCCGACACAAGAGCTAAGAAACAATGCGACGTGTTCCACTCGTTAAAGTTCTTTGCGCAACCTAAATCCTATCCTGTATGTGTGTGATAGAAAAAAAATACTAGGGGAACATGAAGCGACGTAGTACTGCGATAAAAAACCGCTCTATTCGGAATTCTCGACCCGTAAATCGTTGCTAGCGTCCCCTTTTCTTCTAATACGCGGTTGGTTTGCGATTCCGTGTTGTTGTACCGTTCTGAATGTTTGTATGAATGGGATAAAAATTGCGGAGCTGAGTTTGTGTAAAATATATTTTTAGTTACCTGCAAAATGCAGAAGAATGAATGTTGGTTGAGCTCGTAAACGCTGCGGACAAATGTGTTTGCAATTGTTTTGCAATACGTTAGTTTCTCACGGATATACTATTTTACAGAGCATTTTCACAGTTACATCTTGCTTGTTATTTCATGATGATTGGTTTAAAGTGAAAGCCTTACGTAGGGCCTTGATTACTAGGGAGATAGAAGTAGGCAGGAAATTGAAATTCTGGTCCTTTGAGTCTATTTCGTTTTTATCAAATAAGATGTTAGAACTACTCTAACTTATTTGTATCGTGCGTAAGGGAGTTTTATTATCCAATTTTAGATTGAAAGCTAGTTAGGTACTAAGTTCAGAGTAGCCTTTACATTTAAGGCAGAAGGTAGAAATCAAGCCAAAATACTCTTATTATGAATTTTATTTTATGGTGATTGTTGTTGCGAATTGTGGTTGCTGATTGTTGTAAGTTAGTTGTTAGTTATATTACTTAAAATTTCAATAAATAAAAATACACATGAGTTCATTAAATACATTTATTTATCGCCATAGAACGTGACACCCAATGACAATATTAATATGTTACATATATTTATATAATGCAATATTAAACTAACAAACAAATGTATCACAGAATATTTTGATAGTGTTTAAAATTGACCAATATTTATACAACGTGGACGATCACTAATAAAAACAATTACAAAGTCACGTAGAAATTAAAATACAATTATAAATTTCATTTTAAATATATTGGGAGAATAATATAACAATTGTAGCAGATATAAAATTTATTCAAAAATAAGTAAAATAGTTTTAACTTTTCTTTTTAATAGCTATTTTAAGCCAAGATAAATAAACGCTACTTAGCAAGTGCTTCGGCGAAGCAATATACCTGTCTCCGTCACACAATTGCCAAACTACGATGGCAAGAAAGAGACGGAAGATAACTAAGCCAAACTATGTGCTAAGTAACGTAATCTCGACCTAAGAAACATTTTTCAAAGAAACGAAATCTGCGTGTCTCTAAATTATACATAGTTACAAAAACCAACATAATTAATTATTATAATTAATAATTCCTTTGAATAGAAACGAAAAGAGCAACCGACTAAGAACGTACGAATGAGCTTAACCTTAATTAATTAATTATGAACACAGCGAAAAGATCTCCCAATTACTTAAAACAAATCGTGGAAAGAGTCGTCAATAGATTTTTATAGATTTATTAAATTTAGACATTTTAACTACCTAGCTGTCTTTAATTTTATATACAATTTACACAATAATAACTTTAATATTTTTATTTGGAGTATTTCCATTTGAGCACCGATTTTTTTGAGCACCAAATTTTTACCAATTAAAATATTCAATGGTGCTCAAATACTTTTGGTGCTTAAAGCGTTGGTGTCCAAAAAATTAGTGCTAAAACGGGAATACTCCATTTATTTATTTATATATTGGCACGACAAGTGACAGAAGAGTTTTTTCGTATTAAAATGTTTGAAACAACTGAATACGTTTCTCCTTTGTATTTCTCGGAAACAAAGTAATATCACGACGTTATTAGCAAAGAAAACTCTGTGAATAAACTTTGAACTACCACATTTTATAGTTCACGTTGTTTTTATAACATTGCGAATACAAATTCCGTCATTCTTGAAAGAAATATAAGTTTCATGTTTTCGTAACAATGGACGATGAAATGTACTAAAATAGTGGTACAACTGAGATACAGAAAACTGTATCTAAATTGCATACATTTTCGGATTGTTGTGGGTTAAAATACAGATTATTTTTAACAATGCAAAATCTCCCAATTTGCTAAAAAACCTACAAAAACATCATAGCATGACATTACAGGCATGTTTGTAAGTAAGTAAAAAACAAAAAACTGATTTTTTTTATCCTTTAATTGGGTAGTTTCCACCATTAACCAATAAATGTTAGACACAATTCCTTTAAAACCTCTATGAATTTCAGCCTAATAAATTCGGTTTATTTTCAATTTGCTTTAAAATTTGATTTTTAGTTTTTTTGAAATCAATAAATAGATTGTCAACTGAGTTGTTATTTTAGTGACGTCATAAGTCGCCATTGCCATACAAAATCTATTGAAGAATGGCGTTTTGACAGCTCATAAAAAGTACGTCAATTGATAATGGTGGAAACTACCGTATTGTTAAATGTACCTATAAATTTCATAGTTTTTTTTTTATTTTTTTGTCATACCTTTAACAGTTGTCAAGGTCTTAAAATTAGAGTATTTTTGTTTATATATTATTATTACTTCTTTTACTTTCTTTAACTACTGTATTTGTGCTAGTGTTAATGTGTTTTTTTTTATTCTGTATTTAAGGTTTTGTATTTGTAATTTGTTATCCGTTTTGTAGACATGCTGGTTGGCCTGTAATTGGCGACTGTATAAGTCCAGGACCGTTTTTGTTTTATATTTAAGTTCTTTTGTATACATAAGCTGTTGGCAAACCTTAATAAATAAATAAATAAATAAATAAATCCTCTCACAAAGGTAGTTTTATTATAGTTATTAATTTATTTTTATAAATATTTCTGTTTGCAAATATGGATTTAGGAACTTACTGGCAATACTGACCATTGCGAGGTTTTCTTGTCAGTATTCTATCAAACTCAAATACTGCCCAGTACCAGACTTCATCATCAGACCTTCAAACAAATCACGGTCAAAGAGCATCTCAAGCCAATTCCTACAAAATAATATACGTAGTTAGTAGATTCGTAGTTCTGCAATGGAGTATATGGAACCTTCTGGTTCCATCATCAAATCAGTTCGATGGCACTATTTTTATCGCTTTCGTCTTTGGTATTACATAGTTTTACAAAGTTTCAAAACGACATGAATATTGATAGTTTTTAAATTGGACTTGCAACATATTCTTACATAGTTTGTTAGTTCGTAAAGATTGTTTGTCAGCAAAGGTAAAAAAAATAGAGGGTAGAAATTCTGCTGCGTTCAAATAGTTTTTTATTCAATCCGTAGTTCGTGAGTGACCTACAAAAATGAGAGTCTTTAGTCTTCGCCGCACTGGCGTGTTATTATCGCTGTGTTTATAAAGTCTAAAAATCTTAAAAATCTTAAAAAAAACATTAAAATCATATTTTTTTTATAAGCGAACAATGGGGCCGGTGTTTCCTAGCTGGACTGCTCTGTGAAGAAACATCCGAAACAAACTACTCCTCCTTGGTATACCAGGTCACTCAGAAAGTTTTGAGAAAAAACGTTTTTATGTATAAGACACTGGCCATTTGTAATTATTTTGAATAATTTGGTTATTTAAAAGTAAAAATACCATTGTTCTAATTTTGAATTTTCCTCCACATTTTTTTGAGAGCCAATTTAAATTAACGTGTCTCTTCTAAAAAAGGATCTGCACTGCGAACATTTTCGTGCGATGATTTTCTTCGACTTTAAATGTGGCTTAAAATCTGATGAGTCGTTTGATGGACTTCAAGTTGCTTTTATGGGTGGAAGACTTTCAAAAGCTACCGTCTACCACACGAACAGCGAGTTTAAGTGCGGTCGCTTTACTTTGGGAGATAAACAAAGGAGTGGTCGTCCTAACACGTCAGTCAGGGAAGAAAGTGTGCTGGCATTAAAAAAAATATTTAAGAAAACAAGCGAATTGCATACAAAGAGATTCAGCAGACCCAGCAGATTGAATCGGGAAGCTTTTACCAGATTTTACACAAGCATCTTCCGATGAGGAGGATAATATGCCACTGGGTGCCGCAAAACTTCACTAAAGCTCAGATGCAGGTCAGTGTAGATTGGTGCCATGATATGATTAAAAAATTTGAAGCAGGTTCGTCTTGGCGCGGTTACGACATTGTGACAGATGACAAATCCTGGATTTATCAATACGATCCAGAAACAAAGTGTCAGTCGACAGTTAGGCTGTTTCAAAACGAACCAACGCCTAGGAAAGTGAAGCGATCGAGAAGCACAGGCAAACTTTTGATCGCTAGTTTATTCAATTTCACGGGGTTTTTGAATGCGATTTCATTACAAGACCAAAGCAGCATCAAAGACGAATGGTATACCACAAAATGCTTGCAAGAAGTTTTATCTGCAATGAGCAACAAGCGACCGAACACCGGGCTCCGCGGGATTCTGTTTCACCATGAAAACACGCCCGCGCACCCAGCGCTCAAAACGAGGAACTTCTTGGACACCACAGAGGTTGGAGTCTTCGAGCACCCTCCTTACAATCCTGATCTGGCACCGTGTGACTTCTTATTATTCCCTAAAATAAAAAATCTTCTGAAAGGGATACAGTTTTCATCGCTGGAAAACGCACGAGCAGCCTTCGAGAAGGCCGTGAAAGAGGTGTCTGCGTCGGACTGGAAAAAATGTGATAAAAATTGGTTTAGACGCATGAAACTTTGTATAGAGACTACTGAAGAGTTCTTTGAAAAGATTCAGCAAAAATATTTTTATCTATAGAAGATAGTTTTTTAGTTTCTCAAAACTTTCTGAGTGTGGCACGTATTTGTATGTGACATTACAGACGCAACGCATACAACGTGACACCGGATTTCTAGCTTTCTGCCCTCGCAAGACAGTTTATCACTGTGCTAATACACACATCAAAAGTGTCTAGGGATATTTCAATTAAACCTAAATTACTAAAATTCTATTAACTTTTTGTTAAAACATGTACACATTAAAATAAACCTTGTTTAATAGACTATTTAATCTGATAATAAACTTTTAGATAAAGTTAAATTTAAAAAAAACTTAGAAGAAGAGGAAAAACTCAAACAAAATTTCAATCCTAACTTTTTTTTGAAACATCAAAACTTAAACAAAACAACAATTTTTTTTATAAAAATTCTTGAAAACTTTAAATTAATATTCCGTTGATCCACCTAATACTCTCCTGACACATCTGCAGCGGTTCTGCATACTCAAAACAAGGGTGTCAATATCCTGTTGTGGAATACTGTCCCATACTTGCCGTTTCTGAAGCCATGAAGACCAGTCAGAGCGTTATATCCAGGCTTTGGTCATGTTATCGTGTCACGGAGGAAGTGGTGGAACGGCACCGAGGACCTCAACGCATTACAACACATGTACAAGACCGATTCATAGTAAATGCTGCACGAAGTCAACTAAATGCAGCGGCGATGCAATTAGTTCAAAGGCTACAGAGAGAGTATGGTTTGCTGGTAAGCGGTCAAACTTTGAGAAGGCAACTGCATGAAGTCAATCTACGTCCTCGTAGGCCTTTTTGGGTATCAGCACTAAGGAGAGGTAATCGAGGAAGAAGATTACAATGGGCTATTGCACACGAAAACTGGAACCATTCTCAATGGTCACTTGTGCTTTTCTCTGATGAATCTAGGTTTGGATTTCATCCTGATTCGCGAAGAGTACGCGTTTGGAGAAAACCTGGACGTTGGAATCGACTGCAGCACCCACAACAAGTTCATGCATATTAAGGTGGCACGATTATGGTTTGGGCAGGAATTCGTCTCGGCGGTAGAACGGACCTCGTTTGGATACAAGGCAATATGACTGCTCGAAAATACCGAGATGAGGTGCTAGAGCCTGTAATCTTGCCCCACAAACAGCAAATGGGACAAAATTTCCAGCTAATGCACGACAATGCCCGTCCACATACGGC
Organism: Athetis lepigone; assembly: GCA_033675125.1. NCBI lineage: Eukaryota > Metazoa > Arthropoda > Insecta > Lepidoptera > Noctuidae > Athetis > Athetis lepigone. The sequence continues at coordinate 2,269,460 of CM066236.1, read as the reverse complement.
GTGTATCGTTACAAGTTGGTTACAACAGCATGTTATCCAAGCTTTAGACCGACCTGCACAATCCCCTGACTTAAATCCTATTGAGCATGCCTGGAATATGCTTCAGAGAAGAGCTCGTAGGAATTTCCCTGTTGATATTGTGCATCAAAACCAGCTTTTCTTGCATCTTAGCAGGATTTGGGACAGTACTCCACAACAGGATATTGACCCCCTTGTTTTGAGTATGCAGAACCGCTCCAGATGTGTCAGGAGAGTCTTAGGTGGATCCACGAATTATTAATTTTAAGTTTTCAACAATTTTTATATAAAAAAAATTGTTTTGTTGTTTAGGTTTTGAAATTTCAAAAATAAAGTTAAATTGAAATTTTGTTGAGTTTTTCCTCTTCTTCTAAGTTTTTTTTTTAATTTAACTTTATCTAAAAGTTTATTATCAGATTAGATAGGCAATTAAACAAGGTTTATTTTAAAGTGTAGGTGTCTTAACAAAAAGTTAATAGAATTTTAGTTATTTAGGTTTAATTAAAATATCCCTAGACACTTTTGATGTGTGTAGTTACAATATGTCACTGATATAAACTGCATAACAATCAGATGTGATAATATCATGACGATAATATAGAAAGCACGTGATCATATCACAGCTATCGTTAATATCGTCGTGTCGATAATAACGGACTGGTGCAGCAAAGCTTGTGTATGACCTTAGAATGCCAGTACGTCCGGAATATCAATGTCTGTTACAATATCTCATTGAATATAAACTACATAACAAACTGACCTGAACCACATGTGATATAATATCATAGCGTTAATATAGAAAGCATGTGATATAGTATTTGACCTTAGAATGCCAGTACGCCCGAACTATCAATTTTCAGTTCGATGCCTTGATTTAATGGTTACCGTGCTATCAGAAAGTCAATAGACGTTGATTACATGGATGTAATGTCTTTCTGATACAATGTTTGCAAATAATCTGTAAAGTGTATGAGTTTAGCTACTTTCTTAGAAAGATCAATTATTATATACGTTATTTAACACGTACTTAGCTTAGATATTCTCCACCTTTGTCTTGGCACCATAGATTGATAGTATTCACAGTAACAGTAATATTACTTAGGGCCTTAACACACTAGCGGTTACGGGGTAAGACGGACGCGCACGAACACGCTGCGCAGACGTCGCGGACGCGTGTCAGATACGCACGCGTGTTTTTAGCCATTTAACGAGGAAAATACACCGCTATTTCTGGCGATTACGCTGAGCGACTGCAACAAATTCGCTGTGCATGCGCGGCGTGTTCGTTGCTCGCCCGCCCCATATTGAGGACGCTCCCAATTTGCTATTATATGATAAGACTTAAGCCAAAGCTCTTGCTAAACAACTGTAATTAACTCTGCCTTAAAAATCTCGTAATAAAATGGAAAAAGTCCTTCGACTCGATTGGAACATACAATCAAGTCTAAAATCGAGAATATTAAATATTTAGACTAGGCTTCAAGCGAGTTGCACATGCACAACTGACAAACTGCGACAACAAAAAGACGAAGAACAGCAAAGAAAAATAACGTGATGAATAACGTTTCTTTTTCTCGGCTTTACTCAATTACCTATCAGACTAATGGCGGAATACTCAAACGTCACTTATGACGCTTTTAAGTCTGTTGCTGTCCTTACCTTAGGCTAGCCGCACACACACAATAATATTGTCAATACAAGATTGTCAATAATCTAGATTCTATATAACCAATACCGCAATACAGGCCGCACACACAATATTATTGACAATACGTACTTTATTGTCAATATTATTGTGTGTGTGCGGCTAGCCTTATCCTTTTAGATTGACAAAGACAGATGAAGAGAAGAGAAGACAGGCATGAGAGCGTCTTAAAATTACGTGACGTTTAGTATTCGGCCGTATAAGTTTTTCAATCCTACCACCAAATATGTTCGTAAAAAAAGTATCTCCTCAACAATCAGTCGACAATGACGAACCCATCATTTGTCACCTATTGTACTTATTCTCGTCTCACGAACAAGTCACGATTGCAAGCACGTGCGAAATCGGGTTCGATAGAAATCGAATTTATGCTTCATTAGTAACTCCATATTTTCTCAAGGTCTTAGAAAAAAATCTCGTAGGAGCTAGATTACTCCTTATGAGTATTGATGAGACTTGATGAGCCTTATGAAAAAATCTGAAGATATAAATATTGGGAATTTCTCTCTTAGAAATATTTTTTGCTCGAGTTAGAGGAAAGTTGCTTATACAGTTCTGAGACTATTTTATCAGGGAAAGTATATAATCGGATTAAATAGAGTTTTGTGGTTGAATACGTAGTACATTTAGTATTCATATTAGAAAAGCGTTTTCACGAAGTTTATTCTCTGTACAATAGGAGTAAAATGTATATCTTTTTCTGGGAGATTGGAACGTATATATGGGCGATTCGTTTTAATTTGGGTAATAATTTTCAAACTTTCTTTTGATTATAAATCTGTTTTTAAACTCCAAAATTAGAATTTGCAACGGCTTAGTAGAAAACGGGCTGACCTCACCGGACCAATCAAACATCCGGATCAATATGATTTTTAAATTCATAATTATGTACTTTATAACTTATAAGACATCATTCACCATTTGGGCTTCATAAACCACGTAAATTCATCAATTGTGTTCCGCTCAAATGTCAAAAAATTAAATAATTTTTCATTTATCGCAACGAGAAAACAAAAGCATTTATACTTCCACGCGGTCGAAGTCGCGTGTAGAAGCTTCTTTAAATAAATTCATGCTTCTGGTTATATAATACAAGATAGCAACATGTTCCGCTGTCACGCACCGACATTCCGCCCGACTCCGCCTCGCTCCGCCGTCAGAATCACATTACGTCCCGAATTGTTCGGATTCATGAATTTTGATGATGTCACTGCGATTCTGCTCGAATCTGCGTTTTTGCCGTACGGTGTAAAATGCGAAAGTTAGATTTTTTACGAAATAAAATTAGAAACGCTGATTTTCATACCCGTTATTTTTTGTGGAGGCTCTTGGCAGTTATTTTTTGTGAGCTGTTGGGTTTTTATTTTTATTTAATTTTTGATATTTAGTATTATTTGTAGTAGTATTTAGGGGAATTAGTACAAGTATGTGGGTTTAACAGCCAATTTTATTAAAGACGATATAAATACACGTTTTTTAGCATTATTTCGGCTTTATCATAAACCTTCGAACACACGTGATTCGAGACACAATAAAAAGACAATAGCAGCACGACAGCCGGATGTCGCTTGGTCGTCGAAAGGTTAAACTAATAGTTTGGCAGTTAATAAAAAAGTATGTCCTTAGTAACGTTTAGTTAAGGAAGTAATTCTGAGACAAAATATAGTTAAGGTAAGGCAAGGAAAAAAAAATGTGTGCACAAAAAAAATCCACAACACAAATTACAACTTAAGGAACATTCCATTTGCTCCTGAATTAGACTTTTGTTAAAAAATCTAATAATTTTATTCATGAGATACTTCAATGTCTAAATTATACACGGAACAGTTACGCCTACAATTTCAAGTAATATTTTTATAAGTAGGTAAAAGTTTCATTATCCGCAAGAGATTTTTCTTTGCTAATCACGCGAAATACAACTTTTAGTCATCAAAAACATTTTAACACGACAAAACTACCATTTTAGTGATTCACTTTAACAAATCTAGATTTTGGCACCAAAGTAATGTAATACTATATACAATAGAAGAATATTAAGAACGTGGAAAAATACAGAATTGGCCAAATAATGTAGGGCTATTGCAGAATTCACATTCAGGTAACTTACCTACTGTTTTAAGACGTTCTCCTGGTAACAAAAGCCAACTGCAGAATTAAATACATGCTTTGAACATAAGTGAAGCGTACTTTTCAGGTTATTTTATGAATTTAATTTAAAGTCATTATCTTCTGGATGATGACCAGGGAATGATAAAATGGAAAAACAATTTGCATACTATTTTAAAACTACTTAGGCCCGAGTCACACCGGAATGGCAGCGGCCGGCAGCGGCCGCCCGCGGCGCTGCGAGGCCGCCAGCGGCCGCCAGCGTCGCTAGAAACAAGAGGCGCGCGGCCGCTCGCGGTGCCGCTGGCAGCCGCTGGCGGCCGCTGGCGGCCTCGCGACCTTTTCAAGCTTTTCAAGCGATACTAGTCTTTTAAGTATGTAGTTAAAGTTTAAATTTATTTTACACTGGAGGTGCTCGCCGCGCCGCTGCCAGCCGCTGCCATTCCGGTGTGACTCGGGCCTAAAGGTTTAACTGGAAGAATTCATTTCTGATATCTAACAGATCATCATTGTTCTTCAGGGCATTGTGCTATACATAAAATGCAATATATGTGCATTTATTTAATAGGGAATTTGCGTGTATTTCAAATAAGAGTCAAATATTGTTTTATGGAAACTTTATTATTTCAAAATTATGATTTGAAATATATTTGAATATAGTCCTTTATATTTCAAAGGTAGCAAAAATATTCATTAGCCGCCATTGATCGGAGCAAAATGCCGATTGTATACTGTGTGTAGATGTTTTGCATAAACTATGACGTCACTACAAATGCTCTAAAATGGCGGGCGTTTAAAATATGATCAGTTTTTAACTATTTTTAAACACTGCAAGTATTTAAAAAAAAAAGTTTAGGAATGGCATAATAATGCCATTCCTAAACTTTTTTTTTTATATTTTTTTTGTTTTATGTTATAAAAAATACACGCAGATTCCATATTTTGTTGATAGCTGTGAGAATGTTCCAACAATTATTTAATTCTGCATCTGTCTTCTATGTTACCAGGATCCAAGGAAACAAAAATCAGTCACTTATAAACTAGCACAAGATACTTATATTTTCTATACAATACAGTAAAATTCATAAACATACAAAAATTTCACAGCAACGAAATTTCTAGAACAATATGAAAATACAAAAAAGTAATAAATTCGTTGCGTAAAACTAAACAACGTACAAATAATTTATATAATAGGTAGGTATTCTAACAACAATTTGACAGCGTCATGTTGACAGTTGAACAAGATGGCGGCGGTGCTTACAACAATACAAAATTTGGAATATCACAGGAAAATATAAAAATAACATTCCAATTTTAAAATATTTTTTCAAATCAAGCAATCTAGAAATACTCTCTGCGCTTTGTAAAAGGAATTATATAAACAACTGAATTATTTTTTTATTTTTACTAGTTTTGGCAGTTAATATCACATAAATAAGTCATGCCAGCTAGTCTTGTTAGTGTGTATATCCTTCTTTAATAGTTAAATTATTTAAAAATTTATAATTACTATCTACTGAGTTATGCCCCATTGAAGATACTTGAAGTAACGTAGCATGAGTTTACCCTAACGCAAAAGTTAACGTTACGGTAAGTTAACTGTCAACACGACTTGCCCTGGCTTACTCTGTACATTACATTAACTTATCGTATTCGCATCAGCCCCTTTCCAACATATGTAAATATTACAAATTTTTATTTTTTTCTCGTGACATAAAACATCGAAATTCAGTGCTTGCTATTAATTTATAGAATAATTGATTTTATAATATAATTTTATTTTTATGACATTTTTTATTACAATTATCACAAGTAGCGTAGTTGTATTATGTCGTTTATAAACAAAGAAAATCCTAATCAAGTAAAATAGAATGCCCTCCACAACTTAAATTGCCACATCCTTCCCTATCTACAATATACTGAGCATTATTTTCACATTAACGCCTATCTAAAACACATCTTTGCACAATTCCTTACAGAGAAACAAACAAAAACAAACTTCGAACTCAAATCTGTGCGGTTTTCTTCGAAACTTTCGTACCGACCCCCATGAAAAGTCATATCACATCAAATATGAACGTGATAACAGAAAACAGCGCATTCATGCGAGACAACAGTAGGCAGGCACGGTCAAAGTGCTCTAAAAGCTTATTGGGTCTGACAAAGGATTGAGCCTGGAATTCCCAGCGCCATTTCAAAAGATGTTACAGAATACAGATGCACACGGACGGTGCAAACTCACTCATTTATTTGCAATGCGATGTTTTACTCCTCGCTGGTCCTGTGAGCCTGATACTGTTTTTGAATGTTGAACTTTTATTACCGTACTCTAAAAGCAGTTTAAAAGACAATAAAAAACTAACTTACCAAGACTTAATAAAATACTGATTCCAATAACGTTTTCTGTATTTTATATCCGCGTGATAGTCACATAATATTATGATGATATTGCACCACATCTTTCTAGGTAAATGTTGTAACCAAATAATTTTGTCACGTCGAAAACCACGCCAAGTTTGAAGCAAACTGATTTCAAGCAACCATTTAAATTCGTTACATAAAATTTCATATATCGCTTGAAAATACAACTTTCAGGTACCCAACAAATTCGATGACCAATATTTAACATTAAAATATACTAACTAGACTCCAGTATATTTTAATGCTAGTCGTGTAAACAATTATCGAGAGTAAATTACAAAAGAGTTATTGACTCTATGACAAATACAATGCTGACTTGTGTCTACCCACCAGAATTCACTTTGTTAGAGAACATACCCATTTTAGGCACAAAGGACCAAATTACTTTTGACGTTACCAATCGTAACACAATGACTGTAAAGCCAGTGAGATGTTACAATCATATTCTGTCACGATTGTCGTATATTTTGGACAAATTCGTTGAAAAAAATAAGATATCAACACCTACGATATTCTTCAGAGTTGATTCAATATGACTTTTAGGACCACACGTTTCGACAAGGGTATCGTAGTTTCAAAGATGGCAATATCTCATATCGAAATTTGGAGCTCGAAAAAAAAAAACTAAATAAATCTTTTTCGTTTTTTATCACATCACATTGCAGTTTTCCATAAACGACGGAATACAGCTACGTTAGATAATGTTTACACGCTAAAGGAGATTTGCATTTGATTGTACAATGTAGGCACCAGGAATCCATAAATATTGAATGGTGAACGGAAATAAAAGATCACTGAATGTTCTTACGATTGTTCGTGTTATGTATTTACGAGGATACAATTTGATGCGAAGACTCTTTGACGCTTCCTGCATAGTATGAAGTATGTTTTATATATATATTTATACTTTCAAAATTTATTTATGTGCTGCTTGAGAATACAATGCTTTGATGCCGATTGAAGTACCTACTAAACGTTGAATTCAACCGTTGTTTCTTTTTCATGCAAATGGAACGTGCTTTTTTCTAGATAATTATACTAATCGTTGCAGTGAAACAGAGTAGTCATTTCTAGTAAAAGCTTCAGTTTTCTTGTGTTTTTTCTCACTTGGCTTTAACTGCTGTTATTTGCTATCATGAGCACTTCAAATGGTGTTATTATGGTACTTTTAAAGTATAGCAAAGCTTCATACATTTCCCTTTTCTACGTCCGTTGTGGAAAAGTACCAGGCTTACAGAGAAAGTTAGGAGAGTGATGATGAAAAATGTTGACAGTGGCAGAATGGGTTTGTTGAACATTGAAATAGGAAAAGATCAAACAATTTAAGGGGCTCATTGGGAAATGTCACTAATTTTCTAAGCTACTTGAGCAAAAATAACCCTGTCTATTAGTTTGATGTGCCCGACAGGGTCCATGAATGATTCTACTATCTATATTCACCAGCTATAATTATGTTACATTATGGAACGCAATAAATACTTTGAGTTATGACTTAAGTCGCTTCAACATTCAGTAAATCTTTTTACTTCCTTTATAATTTCAAAGTGTGTTATTTACATACTACTGTATATGATTCTTGGTTTGTAACAGCACCATTGTTGTTACAGCAACATCGTTATAGTTGCTAGCTACACGTTCTTTTACTCTTAAACTGAAAGTCGAACGTCTCTCTCGGTGAATTGAAGTAAATTGAACGTGACGTGAGCTGTCAATACCTGTCATTGGGTAAGATGACATTCACGTTTCTCGCTTGTCGTCACAGCCTCGTTTTCCTCATTGCGGAGGGTCATGACCCCTTGAACACGGAGTAATCTTCAGCTTGATTAGGTTACGCCACCTGTTTCTATTTTTGGCATCACGGAGCTAAAATTCGTTTAAAGTGAGGGCGGTTATTATATACCGTTTTAGGTAAGACGAGGGACAATATACGAAGGAGGTCATTCAGTATTCGATTTTCATCTCAAATATGTAAAATGTCTTTTTTTTTTATAATATACCAAATTGTTTACCAAATGCTTCATAAAATTAATAAATTGTTGACACGTGCGCTAGATACCCATCGAAAGAATAACAAATTATCATGGTTAGTGACCCGATGCAGCCGCGAGCGCTAGGGTGTCCTTTTTAAGACTTTGACAGCCTTATTACGATAGTTCAACTACGGTTTTCTTTTCAATTTTATATTGTTTTATTAATATTATTTACATTTCTATTAGCCACATGTGAGCAAATATTATCGCGTCCTGAAATATGTCCTTCAACTTACCTAACACGTTGCAAAATCGACAAGCAACTTGTAACACGCAACGTGTTGCTGCAACAACTTCGAAAACAGAAAATTCAAGTAAATAGGATCTGTTATTATTTCTCCCCGTGTAAACATTACCGTGATATAATTGTTATCTAACTATTCTATCGCTCGATACTTAAGCTGACACCTACAGCATCGGTTAGACTTCACTCAAGGCACTGTATTTAGAAAATATATGTACTGAGATGCACAACGCGAGCATCAGTACTGTTGCATCCAATTTAGTTGAGTTTGAACCTGCGGACAAGAGATATTGGTTAGTACATTTTATTAAATAAAAGGCCCCGAGCGTTATCGTAAAAATATTTGATATGTGGCGATTTCAAAAGGGAAATACGATAATCCAATTATATCAATTAGTATCGTCCGTCGAAGTTGACGAATAAAGCTTTTAAAGGAAATTGATATGCGAAATGGGAATTTCCAATGCAAAACTCAGCCTTATTGGTATTTCGTTACAATTGGATTTCCTTTGCGTTTGCTCTACGCGCAAGTCTTAAGTGCACTTAAGTCTTAAGCCTTTGGCAGATGGCTAGGCTCTGTGATGACTTTAGGCTTGGGTATATTAAGTCAGTTTGCAACGCTTTGCACATATCCTCCTACATTTCCGAATCGTATAAAGCAATCTTAAATGTGTCTGTCTGTCTAGTTTGAAGACGATATGTCTAATTTGTGCAAGCACGGACGTGTAAAAGAAATAAATGAATTTTGAACTCGGTGGTCATGGCATAGCCCAATATGAAAATGTAAAACTGAAAGTTCTGCAATAACGTTGTGACATATCATTTATTTGATATTCAGGGCTTGTTCTAGGGATCTTATTTTGAATTTTTATTATTAATCTACGAAGGAACCAGGTGGAACAAAACCTTTCTTATTCGCGTCTGACTCGAACCTTACACGTTTGTTTTTTTAAAGAAACGTTTTGTGCTGTAAGGTTTTTCAAAAATTCACGGGCCCGCAATGGTCGACGCCTGCCGGAGCTGTGGGTTATTCGAAAGAGATACCGCAGCCCCGGACACAAAAGGGCTTAAAAGGAACATGGGTGGTTACTAGTCAGTAGAATTCTGACATTCGCTGCCTCACGTCTGAGTCATTTGATGATTTTCTAAAAACAAAAAGAAAGCTGTAATGTTAATATACAGGGTGTCCCACGGCTATGCCACATGGAGGGAAAGTTTTTGACACTATGTTATTTAGCAAAAAATAATCCATGTGATAAAGCCTTTTGATCTGTACCGTAAAACTACAGGCTGATTAATTTTCTCGAGTAACAGGTTCGATTCCCGGTTCAACTGTGTAATTATTTAAATATCTATGAATGCAGTTTAAAATGTTTTCAAAATTCAAATAATGTCTTCTTTCAGTAAAATGCTCTATCTACAATATTTAAGGTACTTTCCCTCCATGTGGCATTGCCGTGGGACACCCTGTATATTATGTACTACATTTTTATTACATACTTATTCTGCTTTTCCAGTTGAGACTCCCGCCGCAAACTACATAAGTGCGTGATAATCATCAATAATTTCGCTTCATTTTCATAATTGGATTTAAGTTAATGCTATAATTGGTTAATTATAACCCTTACAACGGTGTCCCGGGTAGCGGAAAAGCAGCCTTATTGGTCTTTTGGTATCTAATCGTTGAAAAAACTGGTTCACCTAATATTTTAGGTACTACGCTCGACAAAGCGTACGTTTTTTGGCACAAGGCAAATGTTCTATACATTTGCCTTGTTCCACGTACAATGGTCCTACCTTAGAGGACTAAGTGCGGAAACCAAACCTCCCAGAGGGAGGTCCATGATGTAGATGAAGATGAAGCCTTGTGCCAAAAAACGTATGCTTTTAGAAGTAACCTTTAGAAAAAGTCTAAGCAACTTTCAAATATCTACAATAACATTCAAAATCACAAATATCGTCTGTGGTATTTCTTCGTTCATTGAACCAAATATATTCGGGCTATTAACTTTTCTTTGATAATAGAGAAAGTCACTCAACCAATAAGAGATTTGTTATCGAACATACAGACGTACTTATACGGGAATCATGTGCGTCCATGTTCCTCATAATTGCTCCTAGTCCATTGATCATCCATTAGAGCACGAAATTGCACATGGCTCGATAAAGCTCTTTGTAATGTTGAATCCCTAGTGATTTTAAATTGAACTATTATGGATTTATTTGGTCCTTTGAAATTATTTAGTGACATTTTGTTGTGAAATGCGTAGTTGAAGTTTTGAGTGGCAAGTTAAAGAGTTATTTCAAAATGTGTTCCTTTCGCAACTTTAGAAATTATTATTATAAGTACACATTACAAACCGAGATAAGAGTATATAGATTGCATAGATTGATATAAAATCACTGAAAATATAAGTATTATTATTATACAAAGTCAAAGGCAACGTCAAAATTATTTAAAAATACTTTTGAATTGTCAAGGTATCAGTCAGTCAGAAAATTAAAGCTGATAGCTAGTTCCAAACAGCAGGTTTCTATGGAGAAAAACGAGCAAACTCCATGAACACTCTATTAAAATCAATAGATAATAAATTGTTACGCCAAAAAAAGTAAAATGATCTAAATAATTATGACACCAAATTTTTTTCAGTCATTTTAATATTTTAGACGTTGATACCTAAAAGGTAATTTTCCGGTAGATTTAAGAGACTCAATACCGTTTATATGCAGTATATAAATAGACGAACTTCAGCAGATCGCGTCTCGAGTATCTCGCGAGTTCACGAATAGTTGGAAACATTACTAAACTCGAACACGAAGTTATCGCTATTTGAGACCCTTTGCGAAATTAGACAAATAACCCTTAACAGAATGAAGTGGTTTTCTCCAGTATCATGGAGCGGAATGCAAGTCATCTCCGCCATGTCTTAATTACGTGTACCAGGCTACCAGGAGAGCAGAGTATGTTAATTAGTCGTTTGACAGGAGCTAGAAGTCGTGGGTGTCTTGTTGCTTTTTATGTACTGCAATCTTGGTAAGTCTTATCTAATTTCACAAGCTTTTATTTTAAAGGGTCCTCGCAGGGTGTGGGTGTTAGTGTTAGCATCGGTTTGTCGTGGGTTTGTAAAAAAACCATTAACACGATAATTGTTTCAATACAGGCGCGCGACCACACACTTGCAAAAATGTTGTCATACGACATTTAAAATACTTGAAATATCAGTCACTTTTAAATTTTAACAAAAACGTTATTATCAAAAAAGATACTAGAGTCATAAGCCATAAACTCACCTGCAGCTGTAAACATAGACAAATGCGGTGATCTCGCAACTACTAGGGTCGCATTTGTGGCTCTGGTGTAGGCGGGCCAGGTTGGCTGCGTGGCCTCGCAGCGTAAGGCCATGAAGCCTCTGGATGTCGCCACCCGAAGCCGGATGGCTCGCCAGCTCGACCGGAGACCGAAGTCGTTTGCGGCGGAAACTTGCGTGTTGTTCAACATGCCGAGCTCTGTCTGTTAGCAAAGATAAAAGAAACTATAAATTCTAGAGACTTGCAAAGTAAAAGATTATCAAGTTTTTGTGTGTAAGCATTTCCAGTCTCCTGTCCCTTTCTCCTGTCACGTTGCAACTACATTCATACATGAGAAAAAGATCTAGCATCCATCGCAGGAGCAACGGTGACAGAAAATGACCTTTGCCTGACCTGGGAATCGACAACAACTATATGACCGCGAGATTAAAGATGCAGATCGGGAATAGGCATTTTCTTATCAACCAGTTCAGTCCCACTGCTAGACCACGTTTTCCATTTTGAGATTATAATTTTGCAGAAATTGTTGAAACAGTTTGTGCCGCAACCTCCATGGTGTCCTGGCATGACCTAACTCAGGTCTCCTGTCTCGGTCAGGAGACCTGACCTCTCACTCAGGGTCCTAATTCTCTAACACTACATTCTATTATTCATTAACTTGATCAATGTCTGTACTAACCCTATCAGGTCGGCCGTCGATGTACCAGACGATGTTGGCAGGCGGCATGGCCGGCTGCGTGGTGCAGTTTAGCAACACATCTTCACCGAGCTGCACCGTGCCCGGCACACCCAGGATCACTGGGTTTTCTTTTAACGTCACTGTGTAAGAGGAATCAATGTTTAGTTTCGGTCTCGCGGGCATAAGGCACTTGAAGAAGCCAAAAAATATACAGGGAGTATCAATGGGCCCTGAAGGAAAACTACTCTATATTACTTAAAGGAAACATACCATCATTTTTTCAAAGAAACTCAACTGCATTTACGATTCTCAATAAGCTTACCTAAACCGGGAATAGAAACGAAAAAAAACCTTTTTCTTCCTGTATAAGGTAACTTCGTCAAAGTCTCTTTTCTTCGTGTATTTTAAAATACTACTCGGAAATCAAGTAATAGAGAAATCAAGGTTCCAAGGTACCTTTTTATGCAAAAATAAAAGTATTGAATTTTTATAGCACTGCTAAACTTTAAATAATAGAAAGCAGATCAGATACACAAATTAAGTACAATGTTTAGCATTGAAATGAAATAAAAATGTCTATTATGCAAGTAAAATACTAGAATTACTTATACAAGTAAATTATTTTTTTTATTGAGCACTGCAAGGCTAAAAGCTCGTTTTTAGCAGTAGTCACTTTTGTCTAGTACAATAGGGATGTGTGATTTTATATTCTGTATATTTGTAATTTGTAAAGGAATGGAATTCCCTGCCGACGTCTGTGTTTCCAAATTCATATAACCCGGAAGTATTTAAGAATAGAGTGCATAGGCATCTACTGGGTAAGCTCGCTCCATCGTAGGCTCCGTCTATGCCCTCGGGCTAGTCTGGGACCAAGAGCAAGCCCATTGTAATAAAAAAAAAAAAAAAAAAAACATGATTCGTGTTTCGGGACTTTGTCCAAAGTGCCTCCATGGTCTAATGGAAATAAACGTTTTGACTTTGTCCCAATTATGACGGGGTCAGCTCTCAGCCTTACCGGATTCAGTTTGAAACATCTACGTGAAGCGACTGCCTATCCTAACATAAAAGACTGAGTGTCCGAAAACACGTTCAACACACACTGTGTCAAACATAATGTAGCATATCTTTAATCTGCATTAACGGAATAAAATAGCTTAGACGACGTGATACAGATATTTTTAGCATGCGGTCTAGGGCCATTAATCCATTTCAATCCAAACACATTATTATAAATAGTTGTAAAACAAATTCTAATATTTTTTTTTTAATAAAGTCAAAACTAAGAACATTTTACCAGGAGTGAAAACCTTACCAGCCACAGTTAAATTCTTGGTCTGCTTGACAACAGCAAACCTAGGTCCTTCAGTGGAGACCTCACAAGTGAAGGACAGCTTCGTGTTATAGTTCCTTGGTAGGACCACGCTGATGGCGCAGCTGCTCAGGTCACAGGACCCTTTGGAGACACCCCCCGCCGTGGAGTTGAAGGTCCTTGTGGGGGGCTGGAGAACAAGACTTATGTTAGAATGAGAGCATAAAAAGACTTCTTTGATGATTTAGACGGTCCGATGATTGAATATGAAGGCCTGGGTTGCTATTCATTATCGTCAGCTTGTACCAGTCTACTGCTTCAAATGCACACATCCAGCTGCTGTCGCTGCGTAGATCGTCGCTCCATCTGAACGAAAGACCACCAAAGCTATGCTTGCCTAAACTTAGTCTTCAGACTACCATTACTCCAATGATTATCTGAGTACACTGCCGCTTTAGCTTACAGATTTGATTGGATATGTCAGTTTCTTATTCTCTGATATAGCATTGCCTAGCCCTTGCAAAGCTTATGCTGACCATCTTTGACTATATGTGCTAATCCCAAAGTCAGTGACAGGAAATTATGTGTAGTAATTTTAACATAGAGAATTCAGGGATAACAGGAGCCTGGATTTGTACCCGGTTGATGACAATATCATCGATTATAATCATAAACAGACTTATGCAAAACTAACGACTTATGCATTAACCTTTTATTATTTCCAATAATATAGCATGAATAAAAAATGATACTATCACATTTACAGAATTTAATCATACAATCATTAAATAGGTACAGACCGGTACAAACACTAGAATCCAGATACTTTAGTATATTTCATTCTCTATTATTTATCTTCCCTACCCCAATAACCCTTTTTTGGTCTAATAAAGCTAAATAATGTAAATAACAATATCTAAAAATATGAACCATTATTTTCACATTGTAGGCAGTAGGTACTAGGGTCCCATTATACATGAAGAGATTAACTAATTTGCTATTTAGGGATCGTTTGAATATTATCTCTTCGTTTCGACTACAATTGACATCAAAAGTGATTAAGGAACTGTTCGCTTATGTTTAATCTCCTGAGTTACTTCATTACATAATAATATATTTTAATTTCGTGTGCGCGCAGATGTGTAACATGTTACCTCAACAGTCAGGGGCCATCTGAAAATCAGTGCTGTGCGTTAGCACAGCATATACTGAGATGGACCCCTTGCTACGCTGTATTTTTTTTTTCTAAATGTATTTTTTTTTTGTGTTCAGTCTCTGTATGTGTAGCAAAATAAATGGTTTATAAAATGGTTTTAAAGGGTTTTAAATGGTTTAAACGACGTTGTATTATTTTGATATTCTGTTAAAATAACAAATTGTTACTGTTTTATTCTCTGCATCAATATTAATAACTAGAAAAGTCGTAATACATCGGGCAGATAAAATAAGTACGAACTTATTAACTCAATTTTTTGTAATCAATTATCTTCTACGAAAGAAACATACCTTTTTTTGTTTAAATCTATAATGTATGAAAAAACATTTCTAGAATGTTCACCGTTAAGTAAAATTAGACCAGTTTTATACCTTGACCATTTTTGTACATGTCTAAAACATTTTTTTGTGTCATACTTTTAAAACCTAATTGAATTATGTTTAATAAACTTTACGTGATAAATGTACCTACGTACATTGCCCCAAGGTACGTTCATCAGGTGTACATTATACCCCATTAGAGAAATGTTCAAGGGTTTTCTAATACAATTTATTTTCAAAGCACTTTCAGCTACTTAAAAGGTTACATATATCGTTGCTTTTTGTTTTATTTTGTTCTTGCTAATGGACTTTTTATTTTAATGGACTTGAGATCCCAAAGTTGCCAGACTTTCGTCGTTTAAGCAAGGCACAAATTTTAAGGATAGGTAAAAGAATAATGTGAAGTAAAAAGATGTGCTTAGCTTCATTATTGGGTCGTTTTTAGGTATCTGGTATCTCATGGTCTCCTGGTCCTGTTACCCTTTTTACTTATTTTGTAGATTTCAGAGTAAATGGATTTTTTAAGGATTGACGACTACATTAAGTGAATGGCATTCTGTTTAGACCACCCGTCGTTAGTCACACACGAAAAAACGTGTCCATAACTTTTACTAAACGTTAAACGTGTTTATTTCGTAAAAAATGTGACAGCTCTTAAAAAGTATATCGATTGATAAAAAGCAAATATTCAAATAAAAATTGCTCAACAAAAACACTAATATCAAACATCACAATTCAACATCTACCATCTTCTGAATTCCTAGTACCTGTTGTCCGGGCGTGAATCTGAATATCTCATTGCTGCCTCTGTACCACTTGACGGAGTGCAGTGCTGGGTCACTCTGGTCTTTGATGTAGTGGCATATGAGGTTCGCCTCATGATGAGGGTCCCCGTAGCGAGGAACCTCTAGGAACGTGATGTCGTGTGCTGTGGCTATTACTGGGGACAAGAGAGAAGATATGTTACCAGGGTTATATATATGAATCTGTGTCCTATATTAGAACAAAGAGACGTGTAAGACGTGTAGTCAATGAATAATATACAACTAAACTAACAATAATAAAAAAATGCACCTGCATTGCAATAATTCTAACAATGCTTCACGTTTTTAAATGTGTTTTTTCTTGTGTTTTTCCGTTAGGAATTTCATATTAATAAAAGCCTGGAGTTTGAAAGTTAGCGCACATAAATCCTATCAATTTGATAATCACTGATTCAGTAGAGTTTGAACTACTCGAAGACTCAACAACTTGCAACATAAGCCTACTTCAATTTATGTCGTTCTGGTAGTTTCCGAGGATTAGACTACGATGGGATGTAGGAAACAAGTCTACAACAAAACTAGTAGTGATTCTAGGTTCAAAGTTTTGAGAGATACATTTTAGCACGACGGCGACCGATTTTTTTATCTAAGCTAACTAAGTTATTAACCTTTCAACGACCAAGCGACAGCCGGCTGTCGGGCTGCTATTGTTTTCTCTTTCACTTTTCTCTCACTGTTTATCTTAAAATTACTGTTTATCATTCGCCCGCGGCTTTGCAAGTCGAAAATTTCACCTCCTATTTTACCACTTTAGGGTTGGAATTTCTAAAATTGCTTATTCCTTAGTAAAAACTTATTAATCACTAAAATCATACCCTCTCAGTTTTATGTCTCTAGAACCAGCTGTTTGGAGTGTGTAATATACATATTATTAACAACCAGTAAGTCAGTTAACCATTTTATTGCAAAGTTTCGTAACAATTAGGATTGGGAGAAGTAAATTCAATCTTAGTCATGTAAACTTTCCAACACACGAGATTTAAGACACAGTAGGAAGATAATAGCCGACAGCCGGCTGTCGCATAGTCGTCGAAACGTCAAAATGAGGTACATTTTGTCGCCAGAAAAATGGCCTCTTAAGTATGTACCTTTATCTCACAACAACCATATTAAATTATGACTCTTTGATCTCATCCCAAGTTATCGCAGTGTCAACACAAAATGCCTTGGTTACGACAATATATTGCGTAGCTGGGCAATGTTTGGGATTGGTACATTTATTTAGAACAGTGAGTTTTCAGTTACAAAGGCCAAAAGGCGCAGATGTCGGGTCGCGGACTAAATTAAATGTACCTTTACTATTTTTTACTAACAAAGCGTTTTTTCTTTTGAAATGAGAATATTTTGTGTGGTCTTGTCCTAGATAACGCGCTAACTTTAATAAAACAAACCAACGCATGTTGAAATTCCAAGCTTTTTTTTAAGTGACTATTATGATTACAATTAAAGCAAATAAATATACCAACTAATAAATGATACATGTCAAATACATCTTACAAATTCACAAATAATGTTTTTGTAACATCCATTTAATTTTTACATTAAAAATATTCATTATTATTTTTATACACTTTTATTTTACTAGCGACACATAACAATACCTATATACATTACATTGATCTCAATTCAAACATAACGCAAAACAATACAATACAAGAAATAGAACAATACAATAACGCGCACAGTTCTAAATAGTTTCACAATACAACTGTTCATAGGGTTGCCCACCGTACTTTAAAGCAGAATATTGTACTCTATTTCATGTAATGGTACTCTATAATCTATAATACTCTGAGAGTACGCTATAAATGATACTCTATTTTTTATCTTTAGGTTTTTTTTTTAAAGACCAAAAATTGTTATCTGCCCCTAAAACCTAAAAAAAACCTTTATACATTTTTTTTTGCTATATTTATGTAGAAAACCATCTCTAGCCTTTTCCCAACCGTGTTGGGGTCGGCTGCCAGCCTAACCGGATTCAGCTGGATACCAGTGTTTTACGTGAAGCGACTGTCTATCAGACCTCCACAACCCAGTAACTAGGCGACACGATACCTCTTGGTTAGACGGGTCAGAGTTTCTAACTAACCAGTAACGACTGTCAAAGTTCTACGTATGACAACCGGGACCAACGGCTTAACGTGCTTTCCGAGGCACGGGATGTCTGCGATGTCTAAGATAAACTTTAGAAAGTACATAAAATATGAATTGAAAAAGTCACATTGGTACTTGCCCGGATTCGAACCCACAACCTCTTACACGAGAGGCGGGCGCCTTATCCACTGGGCCATCACTGTCCATGATGACTGATGTTATGTAGAAAACCTTTGTTCAAAATTAAATATAATATATACTTTTAAAGATGGATATTCTTTATTTACCTCTAATGAAATTGATGTACTCTATTACTCTTAAAAAGCGCTGGCAACCCTATGTACAGCACAAACAGACAGTAACTAAAATCTGTTACAATTTGCACGTTGCGCAAAATTAGTTTGGAACTTCTTAATCAGCGCCAGCTTAACAAAAACTGCACGAAGTTTGTGCAAACTTGTGTATTGCACAATGTTATCGATATGGCAAAATCTACTGAATGGTTTTGCTTGTTCTACCAGTAATTTTCTCCGTAGCTGTGAATAGATCGTAAAATAAAATGATACGACTACTGTAAAAGTAAGGTTTAATAATAGATAGTAAATGCTCCCGTTTCATTGGTTGCTGAAGTTTCTGTGTCCTTTTTCAAATAACTGACATGTAATAGTCTCGATTACTATGCGGTACTAGGAGTACAGCATTTTTCAAACCGTTTTTATATTCTTTACGTTTCGGTGGACTCTTTTGTATTTTTCTTTTGAAATGTTTTGAACACGCAGTCACGCTGTGCATGAATTTCGTCACATTTTGTTACTGGGAACTGTATGGACTTTTTTAGGAATAATTAGACATGAACCAGTGTGTGATGAATGGATGTTTGTTTGTTATTCTTTATTAAATAACTAAACGACATGAGTTAGGAACATAATTGTGGGTTTTCTTAGTGTATGGTCGTTGGCAGTTATTAGTAGATTAGTAGCCAAGGGCCCGAACCTTTAGGCGGACGAGCGCAACGAGGGTGCCTATAGTTCGAGGGTGCAATTGATACTTACACCCGAGCAAACTACTCTGCTTTACATCTCGATTGTGAGGTAAGTAGAAAAAAACCGGCATTACAAGAATAAAACATTTTATAAGTTTATATAGTGAAATGAGAACAATTTTCAAATTTAAGGGACGAAGAACGAAATTGAACTTCGCCGTTCGATATTTAAAATTGATGACTATTATACTCATACGAAGACAAGGCTGAATAGCGAAGCAACTTCTTTTGTCATTAGGCTGAATGCATGGTGTCCATTGCCAGTATGATGGTTGAATGTACGAACTTTTTAAAAGAGTGAAGAGATTTTTTTAATTACTTACCGCTCTAGGGCTTTTCTAGCTAAATTATTTATTACCCTAGAGCGCTAATTGGTTAACTACAAGCCCCATTTGGGGTAATAAGGACCTACTTACCGAATATGAGAGATGTAAAATACAATTAATAGTTTCGGAAAAAATGTGGACACATCTACGTACATACCAATATTATAATGTATACACCTATAGTGTGTATTTGTTTAGAGAAATCCTTATGATAATGAGAAATCTTAATCATATTATTTTATATTAACATCTGAACTTAATATACATACATACGTTGATTAAAAACTATTTAACTAGGCCGACATACAAAAAACTACGTGCTTCGGCACGTGCAATTCTACATACTCACCCTGAATAGTCAAAGCAAGTAATAATAAGTAAAAGTTTAAAGAGCCATCTTGCCAGGAATACATAAATTATTAAGCAGTGACCATTCAGCGCCTATGCAACTATCGCAAGCCACAAAGCACAGCGACGTAACCTAACATTTAATGCAAAAATGTTCAAACCTATGTACCAGGAGTGCATAAATGAATAAGCAGTGACCATTCAGAGCCTATACATGCTAATGTCCATTCAGCACAATCGCGTCCGTATCGCACATGATGTAGCAACTATCGCTAAGCCTGTACTTAGCAGATTGCTAGCTCAACGCTGAATGCGCTAGATTGTAGAATTAGCATAATACCCCAATTTTGCTGTAGTATGCGATATCTGGCTAATTAGTACCGTGCAACGAATAGAAAAGCGATTTAATAGCTTAGTTCCGATGTTCAGTCGAGAATCATCAATTATTTGCCTCATTGTGTTCGTGTGGATTGTGTTGTTTGGTAAGCAGGCTGTATAGAAACGATGGAGAATCGTGTGATACATGGTTTCATTTTTATTTAAGATTTGATCGGACACTTAAAAACTTATAGATAATTATATTTAGATGCCACTTAATGCAGTAATCCTATGAGCCCCTAAAAGTAGAAGCTTTAACTTAAAATTGTTAAATATAGTACTCTTACTCGTAAATATTAATATTTTCACGCAATTACTCTAAGAAAAAAACAAACTGTACCAATATTATAACTTCAAAAGTAACTCCGTTTGCTTGTCTATATCTACATCTGTTTGTCTGTCTGCCTCTTATGCTTTCATGACTCAACCGATTTTGTTAAAATAACTGGTATAGATTAAGCGTTGAAGAAGGATTTTTAGCAAACAAAGTATACGTTATCTACAGATGCATAGCTAGCTATGCATCTCTAGATTACATGTATGACTTTGAAATAATTTAGTCACAGTTAAATGATTTATTTCAACAATTACACCATTTTAAAGGAATTATACTATTATACAACCTCAAGCGTATGCTAACAGCAAACTAAATAAAAACAATAATAATAATAATTTGACTTGATTCAGAAGGCAGTACTCTGGACACGGCGCGCATTGTCAGGAGCTCACTCTAGAGCCCTGACCACCGGTAGCTTGGCCCCTGTTCCCGATACCGGTGGGTTACTGTTTTTTATATTTTTAAATGTTTTTGTTTTTTTATATTAATATTTAAAAATGTAAATAATTTGTATAAAAATAAATAAATGGAAATAATAATTTTGACAGGCCTTAGCGTTTCGATTCACAGAATACCTTCCTCCAACACCTATCCAAAACGTATATTTATTTAGTGAATATCTATTGAGTAGATACCGTTATTGATCTAAGAAGGATTCAAATTGATTCCTCTAATCTAATAATAACAGCCAATCTAAGATAGATTGTAAAGGCACCAATCTAAGATAGATTGGTGCCTTTACAGGGTGGAATGTTTTAATGGGTTCGGAAGAAAACTATTTTTTTTTTGTTTAATTTAATTAACCTTGTTTGACATCAAGGACATCCTTTGCGTTGACAAAGCTTGTAAAATCATTGGTCGCGGTTGCAATTTGTACGTCGTAGATTGTCGGAGATATCGGTCATACGCAGATCGTTGACAGTTATTCCAGTCGTATATACAAGGTGGAAAGGTTCAATGATCCCTGGAAGAACACTACCTTAAATCGTCAAGTAAGGTTATTTTACTTAGAGGAAACATTTCTTTATTTTTCAAACGAAACAAAACTGCATTTAAAGATTTCGAAAATTTGCTTGTCACACTCGACACACAATAAATGAAAAATTGGTGAAAATATAAGATAAAGATAATAATACACATGAGTTAATTTTTCTTTTTAAATTTATTTATTTATTTATTTACACTTTATGCACAACGGTACACAGGCGGACTTAATGCCAAAGGCATTCTCTCCCAGTCAACTTAGGGTGGTGAAGAGATAGCATAGTAGGTGCATTTATGTTGGTAAAACTAAAAAGATAGAAGTATAATAGATAACAAAAAAAATACATAATAATATACATAATAACTACATACATAAGTAAATAAATACATATATCTATAATATATCCATATTAATATTATAAATGGGAAAGTGTGTCTGTCTGTCTGTCTGTCTCTCTGTCTGTCTGTTTGTCTTTCTTTCACGGCAAAACGGAGCGATGGATTGACGTGATTTTTAAAGTGGAGATAGTTGAAGGGATGGAGAGTAACATAGGCTACTTTTTGTCTCTTTCTAACGCGAGCGAAGCCGCGGGCAGAAGCTAGTATTTATATATTAGTGAAAGTAAATTATGAAAGAACTCTGCTTAATACTTAATGCTGTAAATGAATTTTAAATTTCCGCTTAAATGCATATCGACTGGTCGCCGTCCTAATATCAAGAGGAAGCGCATTCCAGAGAAGAATGGCCTGAATGTAAAAAGAAGAATGAACAAAATCAGAAGTATGGGTAGGGCAAAGCAGGAGGAGATTTTTGGAAGAGCGCAGATTTCTAGCATGGGAGGAACAAATATATTGGAAATGAGACATAAGATAAGGAGGCGAAGAAAGAGAGTTGAGCAAGGAGTAAAGCATTGTCAAAGCACGCAAACTTCTCCTTTGACGAATGGGCAACCATATCGTCAATATATTGTCATAAAGTCATTCCTGCCATTTAAAAGATACAACG
Organism: Athetis lepigone; assembly: GCA_033675125.1. Taxonomy (NCBI): domain Eukaryota; kingdom Metazoa; phylum Arthropoda; class Insecta; order Lepidoptera; family Noctuidae; genus Athetis; species Athetis lepigone. The sequence goes on along the minus strand of CM066236.1, from coordinate 2,246,761 downwards.
ACTCGAGACATACTTCATATAACCCTGTTCAGGTGTCTACAAGTTATAGTGCAATAAAGAAACACATACAATCATACTTGTATGAACACTAAGAATGTTAAGACTCTTTTTATAGAGAGGCGTGTTATAAAAAACTAATACCTACTACAAATAGATAATATTATCCACGTTTTTTGTTCTAATCTGGTCACTTGAATAAGTGTTGCCGAATCCAAACAATTTAGTTCAATTTAGTCAAACCGTTTTGAATATTTTTGTTCAACCAACCAGTGACCCTTTGCGACAAAAAAAAACTAAACCTAGTTTTTGTTCCCATTCATTCGTCAGTTTTATCTCGACATTTTGTTTTACAAGCCGTGTTTGTTTTATTTGTACTGTGTATACAGACAGATTATTAAAAACAAGCAAACAAATATTGTTTGATTTTTAAATTGTAGTTTTAGTTTTTAGTTAGTTTTTGGTTTTGCTGCAACGATAGAAAAAAAACATAGACTAAAATCTTTTTTGGAGCATTTTTTAACTTGTATTTAATCTTAAAAGGCAACCAGTAGTATTTTTTTTTTGGAATTTCCAAATGAAAACGTTAATAAATGTTTTTCTATCTCATAATATTATGTATCAAAAGCCTGTTAACTAATTTTACGATCATTTTAGTAAAGGCGCTCCTAAACGGGCAACATAATTGCTGAAATTTTATTGCAGCAATTTTTTGAGCATGGCCGGCAACTCCGGCAATATTGCCGGTGTTGCTCGGCCATATATTGCAGCAGTTATTTTTCATACAATAAGTGTTGCCCGGCAATACCGGCAATATTGCAGAGAGTTCGGAAACATTGCCGGGCAATGCCGGCAATGTATTGCAGCAACACAATTGCAGTAAAAAATTGCCCGTTTAGGAGCACCTTTAGGTTTGTGTAGGCTTTCTAATTTAAATTAAACTTCTATTATTATTATGCCTGAAAATTACGTTATCATTCTACCGCTGCCGCCTGCAGGGCACTTGTTTAAAATTTTTAATTGATTCTTTTTTTTGTAGATTTTTTATACTTGGGTCGTCCCAAATAAAGAACTATTGTTATGGTATTATCCGTACTAATATTATAAATGCGAAAGTAACTCTGTCTGTCTGTCTCAAGACTTCACGCCTAAACCGCTGAACCGATTTAGGTGAAATTTGATACAGATATAGTCTGGGACCCGAGAAAATACATAAATAGTTTTCATCCCAAAAATCTCCTGGGAACGGGAAGTATTACTCCACGCGGACGAAATCGCGGGCAAAAGCTAGTTATAAATAAAAGAAAAAGTATAATACCGCTCCAAATAAAAGATATCAGCCAGTTTTAAAACATTTACTAAGATTGAATGAATAAAAACAGCTTTTTGCTCAGAAATACATTTATTTCTTTTCTCTGTAAACTAGCATGGCAATTCACCCATTTTAAATTTAAAGTAGTTAAAAAGAAAAACATAATTAAAACAAAACGCTACGAGTTTGCAACAACTATTACCAGGAGAGCATAGCAAACAAACAATGAATACAAATTTAATTTATGAGATACAGAAGGAAACAGTTTGCATCAAAAATGGACTCGTAAAATTTCCTTTGCTAATATTTTTATGCTGATGAATCTGTTTATGTCCTTATGGGGATTTTAGCCGGTTTATGTGTAACTAGCTCGGAACCGTAACGGCTCTCGAGCGGAATAAGATTTTATTGCGAGTATTTTGAAAGAGCAGAATATGGCGTATATTTTTCTTTGTAGACAAGATTCTTGTATTGCTTAATAATATCTATGCTTGTGGTTAGCCATTTTCTACAAATCTACACTAATATTATAAAGAGGTACAGTTTGTTTTATGGTTTTTTTTTTATGTGAAACATCTATAGCCGCACGTAAAACAAATTTCTGGCGTGGTGACGCATGCCGTGTCGACGCGTCGCCACGCTATATGATGGTGTATATATACAGTCACAGTCTTGTGTACTGTGTGGCGATGATGTAATATCGATGTTTCACATCTGCCAGGCGTCCCGTGACGGCTCACTTTTTTTTTTGTTTGTAAGACGCAATTTCCATTTCTTTTTTGTGTTGGTTAGCCCATTTATAGAAGAGGGATATATAACGTCACTTCGACTTATGGAAGCAAAATAGTCACCATAATTATGCAATTATACGCCTGTATTTAAATTACGTAGTTTTGAAATTACCTTTTCAATCTGTGAACGCATTGCTAATAATTGAATTACGGAAAACTAAATTAATATGCATTATTCACTAGTATTTATTATGTTATTACGTGTGTATTATCGTAAAATACTCGTTAAATTAATTTGCGTTGCATAATTATCCAATATTATTACTATTGCTAATCATTAACTTTTGAAAATGGTTATTTATTTAAAGTTGGTTTTCCTATATTGATTTACCTATGATTTACCTTATTATTATACTCTCATATTATATATTTCTATTTATTGCCTATATTATTATACTGTCTATACTTGATTTACCTTAGAACATAATATAATATTCAATATTCCCACATAACCTCAAAATACCAAGTAAATAATAATGATCAACATAACGAGTTACCAGGACATCATGTTAAGTAGTAGTTTACCGTCGATGACTACACAACGTAATACCACTCTCAAAGTATAATTTATGAATATTTTATTCAGTAAATGTTCTTTGTTAAAAGGCACGAAAGGTACTTGATAACTTTTCTTAAGTCTCACATAAATTATGAACAAAGGTTAAGCACACGGATAAGTGGGTCTACTAGGCAAGAGAAATTCTCTGATGAAATTTTCATTACAACGCTGAAAGCTCTGAAAAGGAACACCTCTATAATCTTTTAACGAAAACGTGATATGATATGGGGTTTATGAAATTGCTAAAAATAAGCTTGGAGGTAATGGACGTCTCTTTTATGTTCGCTGAAGACTTAATAGTGTACTTTTTATACCTACTCGGGTATGTTAATGTATATACAAGTTTTACTGTAGGACTAACATGAGAGCTTTAATGCAGTATTTTGTAAATTAGTTTTCTTTTTAAACGCTAATATTACGACGTGCAAAATTTTCGTTTTGTAGTAGGTGAAAACTGTATGCCGTTGTAAAGTAAGTGCAATCCTACATGTACATAAACATATTACATGCTTCTTTTATACATAACTTCAATCATGTAAATGTAGATACTTCCATCCCCTATTTTAGCCTTTTTTTTTTTGGTGAGTGGGACATCATCCAATGACTGTTCCCGTCCTGGGTGCGACGGGAGGGCGTGTCAGAGTCTCTTACTGACTAAAACCCATTCATGTTCCTTCGATTGCCCTTTATGTTCCGAGGTCACGGTAACTATTATAAACATTCCGCAACCCCGGCAGGCGTTGGCCCTAGGGTTGGAATTTCCAAAAAACCTTTCTTAACGGTACCTACTCTTCACAAAGATCACATCCTGCAAGTTTCATATCTCTAGGAGCAGCGGTTTGGGCTGCGCGTTTATATCTCAACAGTCAGTCAATCTGTCAGTTTATCTGTCCATTTTTTATTTAGTTACGTGCAAATTCGTGCTGAATATTATTATTTAGGCCGCTATTATTTAGGCCAAAAAAGCATAATATTTATGTACGTAATAATAATACCAGTCTATTACTGTCCCACTGCAGGGCAAAGGCCTCATCTCAAACAGAAAAGGCACGAGCATTGATCACCACGCATGCTCAAGGTGGATTGGCGATTTCAGACTTATATTAAGCCACATATTATTATATGCATATAAATAAATAAATAAATAAATATACTGGGACAACTCACACACTCTCATATATACATCTACATTACCTGCCTACCAAATCCAAAAACTAGTACAACAGGTCACTGTAGGTCATGCAAATATTAATTGTTCTATGTGAAAATCGAAATCCGACAAGCAACATAGTCACACACGCACATAAACACACACACAGCCACGTTTTAACTATACCAAATGTAATCTTAGGATCTGCATCCTATATTATATTTACTATGTACTAATGAGAAAAAGAAAGAAAATTAGTAAATCATGTCAATATGCTTTATTTTCGGAAGTCTGTCTTTGGTTTTGTTTGTGATTTTGCACGGCCACCACTTCCGAAATTAAAGCTTTTTCCTTTTTGCGATTTTGTTTTTGAAAAACTATATCTTCTCCACTTTGCCACTAAACATTTCAAAATTTATTTATAGTTTTTCATATGTTCCAATGACTATCTCTGAATATTTTGTAAATTCTTAAATAATGAGATTCGAAAGAATTCCAGAGTATATTATTATCAAATAGTAAAAGCATAATCATGTCAAAATTAAACAGTAAAAAATATGTCGAATCGATGCACAATTTAAAAAAATACAAAGAATATGAACACAGACAAAACTGATAACTTTTTCCTGTAAAGTCTGTTGCAAAGTCACAATTTGAAAGTAAGACATTAAATAATTCCGTTAGTTAAAAAAAGTACTTAGTTACTTTTTAAATGTACAAAAAGCCATCGCACTTTGTTTCACATATTGAGTGAAGTCAAAAATAAACTCGTTCGTTTTCAGCAACAACATGAAAAAGGGTTCTCGTTTTCTGCCCAGTGGCCACCCTTTGATCTTGGGCACGGAAAATAAATAAATCATGCTCGTTGACTAAGTGACAAGCTTTTGGCCTACTTTATTGTATAGATAAGTGTAGGGTTAGTACATAATGGTATTTCTACAAGTAATCTAAGGCCGCGGAACGTTGCACGTTGCGTGCAGCGTGATACATGTTATACGATACACGTTACGTGCGAAGTGGCGGCCAATCACGGGTGCCGTGTGAATTTCACTAGTCCTAAGTCTATATCGCTGATCCGATTTGAGCAAGCGTGATAAACAATGGTCGTGCCTTCTTTAAATAAGAAGGTGCCTTATTAGCCCTGCAGTGATAATAAGTTAGTATTATTTTAATTCTTTAAACCCGTCCTGTAATCTACAGTATAGTGAAAAACTTTTTTAACCATACTGGCCCATCTTGTATGTAATAATATACCGTTTCGCAAAAGTATACCTAAATATTAAAATTTAGAGTATATTTTCATCGGTATAGGTATATATATAGAACTAGTAAACTGACTGACTGATTGTTGATACATATATCAATGCACAGCCCACACTAGTCTGAACTGCAGGTCCTGGATATATGAAACTTGTAAGGTGTGTTCTTTGTAATAAGTAAGTAGCCACTAAAGGTCATAGCTCATTACAGCCACCCGGCGGCAGCCACTCCGCACCGACTCGCCTTATAACCTAGGCGATCCGGTGACGGTACGGAGTTGATATAGTAAGCGCATGCCCATACAAGTTCATATAAAAAATACCAGCCGCAGGAGGCGAGTCGGTGCGGAATGGCTGCCGGGTGGCTATAATGAGCTATGACCTTAAGACCAAAAACTAAATTTGACCCATAAAAGAGTAAAATAGTGGATGAAAGTTCGAAAAACACGCGGGCAAAGTAGCGGGCAAAAGCTCGTTGTAGATAATTATTATGACAGTGACTGATAGAAAAGCCTGTCGGGTTAGAAATTGAGGTAACAGTTTTGATGTAATTAATAAATTGCTCGTTAATTAAGGTCGAACACACACAATTCGTCTAAAAATACAAATATTTTGATTAATATTTTATTTAGCCTTATTTACAGTATTGTTTATTTATGTAACTCTTTTAGTATTATTATTAATATCGACGGTTAAAAGGTAATTGGGTATAAGCGACATAAAGTAAAATGTTCAGGAGAGCCGTTCAAAGTTTTAATTTTTAGATAAACTGATGTATTTTTGTCATTTATTTTGATATCGTAAAAATTAAAATTGTCATCGTAGAGCAATGGGAGTAAGCGCATTCGAAAGAGAATTTTCTTTTACGTAGGATATTTACCTCATATTTGACCAAAATGTCGCCCTATTACCTTTTAACCGTCTCGGTATCGAGTGTGACGTATAAAAAGATTGTGCTTATTTCTGGTATTAAAACCATGATATATTAGCTAGAAGATCGCAAATCCAACGGCACCCGTTCACAAATATGCCTTACTATTTGGCACTATTTAACTCAACCATTTTGTGAAGAACCGAATGATCCAAAACACGCTCTTAATTAAAAGCCACTTTGTATAAGTATTATCTCACTCCTCACCTTAGATAGTTAACATTCATCTTTTTTGCCAAATCGGGCATAGCGCCAATTTTGCCAAATGTTCATAAAGGAGTAACGTCGTCAGAATTTTTAGGTTAGGTCCTTCACGACATATTAGACCATTATCACAATTTTAGCTATGCTACAGTGACATATAGTTGTAAATGTGGAATCCGTATAAATACAAGCTTATTTTTGCGCTTAAGGTCACAATACTATTTTGTAACTTTGACAATTTATTAAACACTAGCTTATGCCCGCCACGTCGTAATTGCTTAGCACTCAGAAAATATCTAATACGGAAAACTTTTTACAGTCGGTTCAGAGAGACCTGAGGGCCTAGACAAGTGGTATTGTAGAATAGATAGCGAAAACGAATAGATTGTCAAATGTTTGGAATTGGCAAAGGCTTTCGCTTAACAATTTGACATCTCCATACATTTCACAATCGTTTTCGTTTCGCTATCTATTCTACAATGCCACTTGTCTAGGGGGTCAGAAATTAAAAAAAAAAAAAAAAAAAGACTCAGGCGTTTTGGTCACACTCATCACACACTCTTAGTAGTGACTGCTAAAAATTCATGTATTTAACGTTTTTCTTAAATGAATAAATAAATGAATAAATGATTTATTTTTGTAAATAGGTAATAAATTACACTTTTACACGTCATTTTTTTTTTCTTTTTTTTTTATCGAACGACGGGGCCGGCTTAGCTGAATTAATACTGTAAAACCAGTTGACTTGAAAGGTTTAGCTCGTAGTAATACTTTACGGTAATATTTCTATATCTGGACGCATTAAAATTATTTTATTGGGCCAAGAATGTTTAAAAATTGCCTGATGTCATCTTTATTATATATCTAGATTTTAAACAGCTGTTATCAAATCTAGACAGATTTGGCACAATTATCCTCCTGGATAATAGTTCTTATTTGACAATAAAATTATTCTATCACTTATTCATGCCTGACTAATGCTTGAACAGACAAACCGTATATAATATCAATGTGTATGATAAGGGAACCGTCCGTTCCGTCGCACTATATATTACACTAAACATTAATGTAATCTACGTGCCGATAGCTTCCCAACTATCCCAATATATAGGTCGGAGTAGATATGAGCTCTCGGCTTTAAGTCTAAATTCCTTTCGCATTTATAATATTAGTATGGATGAGATCCTGGTAGTTTTAATCAGTTTTAATAGGTGTTAGGTTAGAGCTCGATAATATGACAGTCAACCGTGTCAACACAAAATATATTTTAGATGTAGCGAAAGTCCGAATGAAAATTTAAACCACTTTCCTCTCTCACGTGTGCCTGTCTATGAGTCTATCTAAATGTATTCGACATATATAAAATAAATATAAATAAATATAAATATAAATACTCTGGGACATCTTACACACGGCCATCTGATCCCAAACTAAGCAGAGCTTGTACTATGGTAACCAGACAACTGATAAACATACTTATATAATTTATAAATACGTACATATTATAGATAAATCACACCCAGACACAGAACAAACAATCGTGATCATCACACAAAGTTTGTCCTGGGTGGGAATCGAACCCACGACCTCCGGCTTAGCAGTCAGGGTCACTAACAACTAGACCAACAGGCCCGTCACAGGAACGTCAGGTCGTCGTGTACAATAGACACGTAATTCATATAATATGTTCTATATTTAATGAGATCCTGGTAGTTTTAATCAGTTTAAATAAGTGTTAGAGCTCGATAATATGACAATCAACCATGTCAACACAAAACAAGTATGTTTTTGAGGTTCCGAGAGTCCGAATGAAAATTTAAACCACTTTCCCCTCTCACGTATGTCTAACAGTCTATCTTAATGTATTTGCCATATCGCTAGCCTAGAAACAATCTTAATAAATAGCTTACCTCAGAACCTCACTAATATCCACGATATTGAGGTCTTGGCTTTTAGCCTACACTTACAGGATCAATCAATATCTTATGAGATCCTGGTAGATTTCATCGGTTTCAGTCAGAATTGAGCTTAATGTGGTGCTTTTTTTTTGTTTTTGTGATTTCCGGCGTCCGAATGAAATAAAAGTAATTTATTTGTTGAATGAACATATATAATAACTGTGTTGTATCACTATGTTTTGCGATTTAACGATATCTTTATAGGCAAGCTTGTGTCTTACGTATTAATTATAATCTACGGATCAGTAACTTTGAAACTGTCGCAGTAAATACATAGATCAACGCCTTACTAATTAATATCCTAGATATTGATATCTTGTATTTAAACCGTTCTATACATTCAAAACGTGAAAGCTCAGTAAATGAAATACTGTTATAAATTTTACATTTCATAATATCCTGACAGGTTTTTAGTCAGGGTTGAATTTGATATGACAGTTCATACAAACAATTTTTAGTTTGTGAGGTTCCGGACATCCGAGTCCGAACGAAACATGAAACCCGTATGAGCAGAGTATTTTTTATTTTATGAAATAAAAAATATCCAGCGCATACGGGTAGACAACATACTTTTTTTTGGGGAGTGGGAAATCATCAAATGACGTGTCCCGTCCTGGGTACGGCGGGAGGGCGTGTCAGACTTTTACTGACTAAAACCCACTCATGTTCCTTCGGTTGCCCTTTATGTTCCGGGGTCACGGTAACTATTATAAACATTCCGCAGGTATTCCCGACAGGTACAACATACTCTTCACTTCGTCAACGGGTTAACAGACTGTCGTAAAGACGTACAATAATTGCCTTATCAATTATGAGAGTACCTACTCTCTTACACTGAAAAAATTATTCGGTCCTATCACGAATTTTCGTTGATTTTACCAAACTTCTTAAGTTGGCGTTACCAAATTTATTTGGTAGATTACACCTATGTTTTGTTAATTTTTCAAAACATCTATTTTTTTTTATAAAAATTGTTGGAAACTTAAAATTAATAATCCGTGGATCCACCGTAGACTCTCCTGACACATCTGCAGCGGTTCTATAACTTCTTAAGTTGGCGTTGTACCAAATTTATTTGGTAGATCCAAATAAATTTGGTAACGCTAACTTAAGAAGTTTGGTAAAATCAACAAAAATTCGTGATAGGACCGAACATTTTTTTCAGTGTACCCACTAGATTAATCCGAGCATAATACGTAAGTCATTCACATCGCCAAGAACTCGGCCGTATACTGACCCACTTCGGAGCGAGGGTGCAAGCTTCGCCACTTATCCACTTGTCGGCTCGATCAGTGATTCAATAATCACCGCCATCCTTTACTGACTAATGCATTGTGTTGCGAATGTGAAATTGGAATTTAATTTTGTAGTCTGAAAGCGATGGAATGATAACCGGGGTTTATGGACAAAAGCAATTGAACAGTCTTTATGTATGTAAAATGGTAAGCTGACAGACTGATTTATTGATTGTTAATATAATATAAACGTACAGCCCAAACCGCTAGTCCTAGCCCTTCATCTGGCCATTGGTATAGTTGGTCGACCAGGCCAGTTGAGTGAACCACACCATACCACAGATGAAACAACAAAATGACAGTGATCATAAGGGTGAACTACGCGTGGCAAGTATTATGACACCCGACAATAATGACAGCTGTCAGATTGAAATTTCGCCAGACCTCAGTCTAGAGACGTAAAACTGAGAATGTGTGTTCTTTGTGAAGAGTGAGTAGCCACCAAGAAATATTTTTTGGAACTTAAACCCCTATGCTGATGACGAAGCGTATATTATGTTAATACCTGTATCATATGATTAACTGACAGACTGTTTAACTGATTGTTGATATATCAGCGTACAGCCTAAACCGCTAGTCCTAGATACGTGAAACTTTGAGGATGTGTTCTTTGTGAAAAGTAGGTAAGAAAGGTGTAATGTATAATAATTGTGGTGGGAAGTTCGACAACCATGCCGGCAAAACCGTGGGTTAACTAGTTTTTAATAAATAACCAGATTGAAGTTATTATTTTCTACTAATAACTTAATTTTGTGTAATAAATGAGAAATATTGTGTCATCATAATTATTTTTCTTTTATTTCTGTACAGTCTAACAGTGATCGCGGTTCAGCTGTTGTCTGTACCTTAATCAGAAGATTCTGTTGTGGCTAATGAGCAAACGACCATCTGCTACTTTGTGGTGATGTCCCCCTAGTACATCTATCTATGCGAAAACATATCATAAGTTTTTTTTTATTATAACGTGATAATCTCCGAAACTAAGGATCTACATTTTCACCAACGGAAAACTATAATAATATGTTACCTGAGTGTTACACACACTAATAATATTTAAAACCCAAGCGATTTTGTTTCGTAAATGTCAATCTATAGAACTACCAGTCTGATCAATTAATTACGACAAATATATTCCACGAACAGTAATTAAGTACGCAAATGATATCACAGAAGACTGCTAGAAGGCTACAATAACACACGCGGGCAAAGCCGCAGTCATCAAAGAGAAGGAGTCAGCACAGGAAGGGGCCCAACAGGGCCAACGCCTGCCGGGGTTGCGGAATGTTTATAATAGTTACCGTGACCCTGGAACATAAAGGGCAATCGAAGGAACATGAGTGGGTTTTAGTCAGTAAGAGTCTGACACGCCCTCCCGCCGCACCCAGGACGGGAGCAGTCATTGGGCGATTTCCCACTCACCAAAAAAAAAAGCCGCAATCAAACGCTCGTCTTCAGTATTGTAGTACAGGGTAATATTATGGCAGTTTATTCCACAGACAAAACTGAAATATAACATTAATTGGTTATTACGCCGGTAAACCATATCCATCGAAACCAAAATTCAACAGCACAAACAACTTAAATTCACGTGAACAGAATTTTCGAGTTATTTATTGATACCAAGCCTGCATCCGATCATTGAAACCATGGTTTCCGAAAATTATGACATTAAAATAAATTCAGGAAACGTGCCTGGATGTATAATAACAAACATGTTCAATAATTATGGTATTTCTGGGAATATATTTTGTTTTCCTTTTAAAAACTAGTTTACCCATCACTTTCTGAGATGTGGCCGCTATCTATAAGCCTTTTAAGAAAACTCACTCAACGCTCGATGGAAAGAGCTACGCTCGGAGTTTTCCTACGAAAACGAATCAGAAACGAGGAGATTTGTAGGAGAACCAAAGTCACCGACATAGCTCACCGAGTTGCAAAGCTGAAGTGGCAGTGGGCTGGGCACATAGCTCAAAAACAGATGGCCGGAGGGGAAAAAGGTTCTTGAATGGCAGCCCCGTATTGTAAAGGTTAGCTTAGAACGGCCTCCCGCTAGATAGACGGATGGCCTTGTTAGGGTCGCAGAGGATCGTTGGATGCAAGTGATACAGAAGCGCATATGTTGGAAAATTTTGGGTGAGGCCTATGTCGTCCGGCGGTGGACGCTCATAGGCTGATGATGGATGACTCATCAGCTTCTTAGCTTGATTCTAGGATCGACTCCCAACCAACTATCCAGTGTTTTACTGTTAGACCATCGCAACCCGGTTACTGGGTAACATGTCTGACCACGGTCCACTGTGTCCATTAGAGCGGATCGAGTCAGCGGAGATGTGAACTAACCAAAAATCCACCAATAGAATTACATATAATCTCCGCTCGCTTTGACCCGCTCACCGCTTCGCTGCTTCGCCCTGCTCCACTTGACAGGCAACCTAATCATCTTCACTTCCGAAAATCTACAAATGATAATCTGATTGTGTTTTGATTTATTTTCGTTGGACTCCATTTTTAATGCCACTTCAATATGTTTGCCGTTTTGATTTTAAGACTACACAGAACGCTGAAAAATAAAATTATCATCTGCTCTTTGCTAGAAGCCTTTCGACGACCAAGTGACAGCCGGCGGTCGGGCTGCTATGGTCTTTCTATTGTGTCTCAAATCACATGTGTTCGAAGGATTAAAGCACGATGAAAAATGTATAAATAATAAATATCTTGAAACAACTCCTACAGTGCCACCTGATCCTAAATAAAACAGAGCCTGTGCCATTGACGTTAAAAAATTTATACACATACTTATACAATTTATATACACATGTTTAATAGATGAATATACCCAGACATAGAACAAACAATCATGCTCATAAAACAAAGATTTTGCTGGGTGGAAATCGATCCCACGACCTCCGGCTTAACAATCGGTCACTAACTACTAGACTATCAGACCCGTTCTGTGTAAAGTCAGACAGTATTTTCTTTTGAGCTATAATAACCAGTTCCTGAAAGTATCCTATTGATAAAATCTACAAACTGTTATTACCTAACTAGAGTCAGCAATCATGACTAATTTATTTATCAGTCGAATGGTCGCAATCACGACCAAAGATCAAAGAAGTCTTCTAGGTAATCTAGACACAACATTTACACATTATTTTTTCAATTCATGTTAATTACAACTATTAACGTAAATACCTAAACCTTGTTAACCAATATATGTAAAATACATGGTTTTTACGTTGGTTAAAAAGAATGTTAAAATGATTATTTGCAAGTGGCATTAATAAAGCAAAGGGAATTACTAAACTAAAACAACGTCTAAAGCAACAACAAAAAATTAAAACAAAATTAGTTTTCTGCTTATTTTAAGCGAACAATAGGGCCTGTATTTCCTGGTAGCTTTGCGAAGAAACATTCGAAAAAAAGTTCAGTCAAAGTCTCTTTGAAATCCATGCAATTGTTTGGATCAAATGATGCGAGAACCATTTAGGATAATGACCAAGGTGCTCTCTTGATTAAAGAAGCACACATATTTAAATTAGCTCAAATAAAAGTTATTAATTTACGAACAATACCAAAGCAAGGACACATAAAATAATACTCAACCAATTATATAAATGTACTTCGACACACAATAAAATAATACTAATCCAAAAAAATTACCATAACTAAAAACTAACCACACAAACAAAGCCGCCAACAATAATACAATCCAGTAAACCATAATCTAGACGTAACTCAAGCATCTCTAACTTAAACTATATCTCTTACTTAAGAACAGTTATCCATAACTAAGATAAACTCACTTCAATGACTCTAGTTAGATATAAACTTTGAAGTATCCTCACTTGACAAGGTCGGCCAGGTAAATTGGCAATCAAAGCCCCAAACGCTCGTCTGCATAGTTTAGCGACGATATCTTACTGCCGAGACTCAATTAAACATTTGATTTAGGTTTGCTTCGCTTTATGGAATCCTAGTTTGTATATTGCGTACCTGAGGGACTGTTACTATATTTTGGAAAATTTGAGTTGATAAAACGTATTTCTAGCTAGTTAAAAATAGCTTGCGCCCAAGGCTCCGTATTCATGAATGTCGAAGTTTCATCGATTACTTTATTCCTTCAGCGGTCGAATAGCAAATCTTTTTAAGTGGCTACCGACTCTTTCCAAAGAACACACCCTCCAAGTTTCATGATTCCGGGTCCAGCGGTTTGGGCGTTGATATATCAACAATTAGTCAGTAAGTTTACCATTTTACTATACTAGCTTTTGCCCGCGGCTTCGCTCGCGTTAGAAAGAGACAAAAAGTAGCCTATGTTACTCTCCATCCCTTCAACCATCTCCACTTAAAAAATCACGTCAATTCGTCGCTCCGTTTTGCCGTGAACGAAAGACAAACATACAGACAGACAGACATACTTTCCCATTTATAATATTAGTTTGGATAAACCGTCGCTAAATAATCTACTTTCAAATGCCACAGGCAGACTGACACACATACATAGCGATAAAACATAACACCCCTTTTTTTGCGTCCGGAATTAAAAATAGATGAAGGCACTACCACACGGAGGCTTTAACACATCGTTATTATCGAACTGTACCCCTACCATGAGTTGTTCTCAAAAACTTCAACTTCAACTCTTAATAAAATTAATGGCCTTTGTGGAAAAGACACCACAATTATAATAATAATAATAATAACAGAAACTTTTAGTAGTGCCATCAGGATGGAATTCGGTGTGGACAAATGTGCGGTCATGCATGTCAAGCGAGGGAAGATTATGGAATCTGAGGGAGTTCAACTCTCAGATTCCATAAACCTTAGATCCCTTTCTTCAACTGAGACATACAAATATTTGGGTATGTCGGAAGCGTTAGGCATTAATGTCGCTGGCGTGAAGCAATCATTAAAGGAGCGCTTCTTCGGCCGCCTGAACAAAGTTTTAAATAGTCTTTTGTCAGGCGGAAATAAGGTGCGCGCCTTTAATGGTTGGGTCATGCCGGTGTTGATGTACTCTTTCGGCATACTCAAATGGACTCAAACAGAACTCGACGCCCTGGATAGGAAGGTCCGTACATTGTTGACGGCATATCGGATGCATCACCCGCGATCATCAGTGATGAGACTGTATATCCCACGGAAATGTGGAGGACGAGGCTTTCTAAATGCCAAGTCTCTCCACAACCGCGAGATATACAGCCTCAGGGATTATTTCCTTAAAGCTGACGTGGGGATGCACCGAGATGTGGTCACTGTGGACAAGGACCTCACTCCGCTCTCCTTAGGTAAAGAGAACTGGCGCAAGCCTGTAGTGCTTGAGACAAAGGATCGCGAGGAGGTATGGCAGAGTAAGGAGCTACACGGACGGTTTTTCCGGGCCCTACATGGGCCTGATGTAGACTTTTTAGCGTCCGTATCCTGGCTGCGATTCGGTGACCTATTTGGGGAAACCGAAGGTTTTGTCTGTGCAATTATGGACGAAGTTATCATGACGAAGAATTATCGGAGATTTATTGTGAAAGATGGTACGGTTGACATATGTCGGGCGTGTCACCTACCGGGAGAATCAATTCGACACATTATCTCTGGTTGTTCTCGTCTTGCTAACGAGGAGTACTTGCATAGGCATAACCTCGTGGCCAGGATTATTCATCAGCAACTTGCTCTGAGATACGGCCTCGTAGAATCTGAAGTACCGTACTACAGGTATGTGCCCGACCCAGTTCTCGAAGATGGCAATGTCACATTGTACTGGGATCGATCCATCATCACTGACAGGACTGTTATAGCAAACAAGCCTGATATAGTGGTGGTGGATCGATTGGAGCGGCGCGCAATGATCGTTGACGTTACGGTCCCGCATGACGGGAACCTCGTGAAGGCCGAGAAAGATAAACAAATTAAGTATATCGACTTGGCTCGCGAGGTTGTCGACATGTGGGATGTGAACTCAGCGATCATTGTGCCGATAGTTGTTTCTGCCAATGGCTTAATAGCCAAGAGCCTCGATCGACATCTCAAGAGGCTCTCGTTAGGTGGCTGGATCGAGCGCTTGATTCAGAAGGCAGTACTACTGGACACGGCGCGCATTGTCAGGCGGTTCCTTTCTCTGGAGCCCTGAC
This sequence comes from Athetis lepigone, assembly GCA_033675125.1. Taxonomy (NCBI): domain Eukaryota; kingdom Metazoa; phylum Arthropoda; class Insecta; order Lepidoptera; family Noctuidae; genus Athetis; species Athetis lepigone. The sequence goes on along the minus strand of CM066236.1, from coordinate 2,231,180 downwards.
CACCGGTAGCTTGGACCCTGTTCCCGATACCGGTGGGCTACTAAATTTTATATTTTTAAATGTTTTTTTTTATAAATTAATATTTAAAAATGTATTTTTTATGTATTTATAGATGAATAAAGATAATAATAATAATATAGTTTATTTATCCAAATAATACACACAGACAGACACAGTTCAAAATAGAGGCTAAATACAATATGGGGCATATTATTATAATTATGTGCAAAGATGATTTATGATTTATGATGATTTATGACGACAATTATAGGTCTATGCATACCAAAAGTTATGAACGCTGACTCTTAAACTAGGAGACCTGTATCTTAAGAGTCAGTGATCGGCCATGTTTGAGTTTAATAAAAGTGAAGTTCACTAGAGTGAAGATGTGTCGATGTAACATCTTAAATGCATTTTAAAAAATAGGTACTTATTTATTAAATAATTATGTGTGTGTTAAGTTGTGAGTTGCGTCTGAGAAGGAAGTGGGAGTGTGTATATGTATGTGTGTGTGCGTGTGTGTGTGCGCATGTGTGTGTGTGTGTGTGTGTGTGTTTGTGTGTGCATTTGTGTGGATAATTGTAGAGCTTGTAGTTTAGAGCGGCGATTGTATCAAGCGATGTTTGACAGTAAGGATTCTGTTTTAATATAGTCTTGCTCCATGAGCCAGTCGGAAGTTTTTGATTTTACATTAAATTTGTTTAGGTTTATTATGTCTAGATCTTTCTGTATTTTTCTAAAAATTTGATTGCCTATTACATAGAATTGGCGTCTTGCGAATGAAGTTTTGTGCTGCACACCCGGGGGAACATAAGTACGTTTCTTTGGGTCAGATGGCGGTAAGCGGGCATGTATCCTCAGAACAGATTGGAGAACAAAGAGCTGCCGAACCGTCAAATTCTGCCAATAACACGTGAACATTGATAATAAACCAACAAACGCTGGAGAGTGTCGCTACCCTTAGCGTAAAAAATAATAATTTAAGCAATTCAGTAATTCGACTAAATAGAAAGGTTGGCGGTTAATGAACTACTCACTGCTATACTGCCATAGACTACCCGTTACTCCTTTTTTAAATAATCTCATTCCATCCAAAGGTTGTCTGGAAGAAATTGCTTTTTAGCGATAAGGCCGCCTATTGTACTCTTGCATATTTTGTTTGTGTTGTCCTTTACTGTTTTTGTCCTATTGGTGTACAATAACGAATATTCTAATCTAATCTAATCTACTCTATGGATTTAGTGTTTGTTTACTTTTGATTACTTATAACTGTCAATTCTATCTGTGACTGCTAGGGGCGCTAGGCATTCCATACAATGTATTAACACGGAGACACGAGTGAAATTATTGATGCAAGCTCATGGTAGAGTTCCTTTGTATATATCTCAATACGCTTCGTTAGCGCTGCTGACAAGTGGCATTATACAATAGATAGTAGAGATGTCAAATTACTTAGCTTAAAAGCTTTCGTCAATCGCGTACATTCAACAATCTATTCAACAGTGCTACTTGTCTAGAGGAAGCCTTTACATTAGGATTACTCCATGCATTCGTACTCTGTAACAAAAGGTTTCTTACAGCAATACTACAATTTTGGAAATATTAGTACTGACACATTAAACTTTCGCACCCACGTGATTCGAGACACAATAGAAAGACAGGCAGCGCGACAGCCGGCTGTCGATTAGTCGTTGTAAGGTTGAATAAACTAATTGACCAATAGGCATAATAAGCAATCTATGACAACTCATATTAACTTATTACCACGATGTTGTAAGTGTAGTGAGTGAGGACGGTTGTCCACCACCGTAACGTTACCGAGAACGAAATGACGACGTCGAAGTGGCTATACATACCTACATTTCCTATACTGCGTGTCCACCACTCGTCACGTCACCTTATACTAGGTGAATTTTTAGTCCTGCTCAAGCCCGCTAGGTGATGATTCTACCCATGAAAACAAACAACTTTTATTATGGAACCAACTCGGAAATCTAGAAAAAAATATCAGCTGTTTCATACATTATGGTTTTTGTCATTATCTACTTACATGCAGCCCTAACTATAATGATCTGTAGCGACTAGTCCATTAGGTAAATCGTTCGTTGGTGCAGTCAACTTTAGTTCAATTAAACATTACGTGAGCTAAACAGTAGTTAAGTCGACCAATATGTGTTGTGAACATAGGTGAATCGAGCGAATTGCAATTGAACATAGTTCAGAGCGCAGTAATTTTGATATGTAACCGTAAGCACCACATATAAATAAAATATTCACCGTTAGAGGGATATACATTCCCGATGCAATGTTCGGGTACGGAGTGAATAGATATTTGAATAGTCGGAGGGGTGTATGATATTTATTCCTAGTGTTACAAGCTTTCATAGGCTTCAGTGACTGTTTATTATTAGGAGGGCCACATACTTTCTTGTTATATACAAAGAAAAATATTTTAATACACATTTGTAAAAATGTATGTATCTCAGACAAGCTTCACGTATACCTATCTCTACTGGTCCGATTACAACAAAACTTTTACTGAAAGCAAAACTATTATTAAGTATTTATAACTATTATATAAAAATAAATGAATTTATTATCAACTAATGTTATATACATAGAAGCAGATTTAGTTGCAAAAGCTTATAATATCTACAAATCTATCATGTCATCCTTTTATTTGTGACACTATGTTATTCAGCAAAAAATAATCCTTACGATGAAACCTTTCGATTAGTATGATAAAATTAGTATGATTATTTTTTCTCGTGGAAAAAGTTCGACTCCCGGCCCAATAATTTAATTATTTAAATATCTATGAATTCAGATTAAATTGTTTTTAACATTCAAGTAATGTCTTCTTTTAGTAAAATGTTCTATCTGGTGTAAATAATCCAATATTTACACCATCGAGAACGGCTGGATCGATTTTTTTTATTTGTTGTATTTTGTTGTTTTCCTCCGCCCTGAATATTAGAATAACGACTTAAACTAAGTTCAAGAAATAAAAAAATAGTATCTTAAAAATTCGTTTTTTTATTTTTTTATTACATATAGCTTGCTCTTGGTCCCACACTAAACCCGAGGGCATAGACGGGGCCTACGATGGAGCGAGCTCACCCAAAAGATGCCTATACACTCGTCTCTTGAATAATAATAATAACAAATTCTAAAACTAAACTAAACTCTAAAACTAAACACGTACAATAACAGCCTGGGAAAATTAGCAAAACCAGAAAACAAATCGTATGGTGTTGAAGTCTCAATTATTAAAATCAATTATTATTCTTTGAATATTGCTAATAAATATATTAAAAGACCCCATGGGAGATGAGCTAACGCAGGGTACTTTAATCAATTTAATTTTCCCAAAGTATTAAGAAGGCACGGTAAGCTGGTTCCGCTTGACAAGACTACATCTATTTGGGTTTATAATAATATCAATAATTGACCATACATTTTTTTACTGCTTCCATTTTTAATCAATAAATTGAACAAAAATATTTTTTTTCTGCTTCCACACTTTAAATAAAGCTGTGTGTTTATAAAAATATGAATAAAGTGTCCAAAAATGAGACTTTTGGTCTACCGATGTTCAAAAATATGAACCTATAAAATAAACGTCAAAAGATCAGAGCTCAGGCCTGACTAATCGCCGATGAACATCTAATCCGTTGCACATGACTGGGTTTATCCACGCCTCATCAGCACGAGCCCAAAAATGGCTGAAGGAGTTAATGTACGATAAAGTTTATATTCTGCTTAACATCTTTTTCACACGTGGTGTTGGTAAAATTAATTTTGACAACCGATTGTGAAAGATATTTTATTGTTAGTTTGTCATAAAGACTGGCTAGCAAAGGAAGGGGTCAATTTTGCGTAAAAGAGGATGTCATAATTGGAGAAACAGACGATTTGATGAACTACGGGCTTAACCAATACCTAAATAGACAAACGGCCGATTTGACGAATATAAGACTGGACCAATCCATCCATCATTATGTGAAAGATAATTTTATTGTTATTTTGTCTTAAAGAGTGGCTAGCAAAGCAAGGGATCAAGCCAAGTGAGTGCAATTTTCGTAAAAGAGGATGTCATAATTAGAGAAACAGACGATATGACGAACTACAGGTTTAACCAATATCTAATTTGACGAACTGCCGATTTGACTAATATTAGACTTGACGAGTGTCGTTCAACGCATTCTAAAGTAGAATCCTGCACGCAGCCAGAGATTTAAACAAAACTACTCGAATTTTAGTGCTTTTAGTGTTGCTTCCTTTTTGGATACTCTACTTTTATCGCTCTCTGTTAGATAAATAAATATAGAAAGTAAGTAAATAATGAGGTATGTTTAATATTAAATTTATTCATTATCACCACTTGAGTAAAACGTAGAGAATTTTTCTAGTTTACATATACGAAAGCAAAATGTGTCTCGCGCATTTTGTATTTACTTTGTATTGACTTTCTTTTGCATTCACCAAACATCCTGTTACTTAATACTTCGTGATCAATATCTTTGATGTTAGAAACATTATAACGTCAACGTTTTCTAGGAATTAAGAGTTATTTTTTGTCCTGTTTGCGAAGTGCTAACTAGGTAGTTATTAATAGATGTGATAATAAATAAAGGTTTATGTTTTATTTTACCTCGCTTACAATCTTTTTACAATAAAATAATGTACTTTAGTGATGGTTCAGTGGTTTTAGCGCTAGCCTCTCACATGAGAGGTTGCTGGGAAAATCTGAGCCGATTTTTTCAATTCTTAAGTTTATCTTCGACTTTCCTTGCTTAGCCCGGTAAGACGTCGGTCCCTGTTGTCATTCTTAGAACTTAGAAAGTCGTTACGGTTAGCCAGAAGCCAGAAAGTCAGACCAGTCTTACCAAGGGATATCGAGTAGCCCAGTAACTGGATTGTGGAGGTCTGGTAGGCAGTCGCTTCACGTAAAACACTGGTATCCAGCTGAATCCGGTTGGGCTGTAAGCCGTCCCCAACTTACTTGGAAATATGATGATGAGTTCCCGTGCCTCGGAAAGTACCTACGTAAAGACGTCGCGACGTCTTTGCGTCAATCCCGGTTGTGTTTCGTAGAACGTTGACAGTCGTTACGGGTAGCCTTAAAATTAATAGGGAAAAGGCTAGGGAGATGTAAATCTAGAAAATACAGTGAATTACATCAAAGTTGCACTCTCTCATCTCTGCTATGTAACAAAATGCTTAGTGTATACTTCACAAGTAACAATACATAGGTACTGCAGACTGTGCCATTTTTCAATGGCGGTAGAGCAGCTATTGTTTCGTGTCGTGAAGGAATGTCGACACGAATCATTCTGTTTGGAGCGCTCACGACTGAAACCAAATTGTTCTAAATACAATCTTTTGTATTTTAATCTCAGACTCAATCTGGCAAAAATATTTTTAAATGCGATTTAATACAAGTATTTAGTGGAATAAATGTCGTTTGAAAGTTTTTATAGGTATAGAAAAGCTGTAAATATTAAAAACTGTTTCCTTTGGTTCTGCCTGAGAATTTTCACACTTACTATCTTTCCATATTTTACTGCGTAAGGGATTGAAATTACAAAAACAACTTCTAAGTAAATCTTCACGTCACACATTAGAAAACAAAAAAAAAACTGTCTAAAACTCGCGTTTCTGGCGTCAAAACTTTCGTCTATTCTGTCAATCATTCTATTACTCGATAACTTAGTCTAATTAACATACTTTGACAATCTATGATAACTTATACATTTCATTTTCATTTATTTAGCAAGCACAAAGATAAATAGTGACACATAAAACTTTTGACATTATTGTATAATATTGTTAGTCGCAAATAGCAGCGTGTCCCAAACTAGGCACAGCCTATATCTTGGTGACCCAGTAACAGTTTGAGGTTAACATTAGCTGTTCTGCTAGCGCAAAATAATTGCATTTACATTATTATTTACAATATTAGTTAGGTACATCATCACAATAAAAATTAAATATAAACATTGAATCTTATCCTTTGCGTAAATTCATGACAATCTATCGTTATTTTAATCGTTATGCAAACATAGCAGGTACCTTAAATTCTGTCAGAATATAAATCAAGTGTCGGATGCTAGATGCAGCATCGCCCACCCGTCTGCATAAATATACACATACAAAAGATATACTTAAATAATAAAGTGGTATTTTATTTACAGCGTCTTGTGCATGTCCATATTTTGGGAGGATTTAGATCCTGGCGGAATTAAAGCTATGGTATACTAGCTCGCGAATGTCATTTTTTCATAAATCTTTTCTTAGCCTTTCAACTGCGACAGCCCGCTGTCGCGCTGCTATTGTCTTTTTATTGTGTCTTGAATCACGTGTGTTCGAAAGTTTATAGGATCACCCAGGACAAACTTTATGTGAAGAGCATGATTGTTTAATAATAATTCTTTAATTCTTTATTTCTTCACATATGCACATAACACAGCATTTTAAGATACATAAAATGAAACACAGTTTAATGTAAAACTCTGACCTCTGAACTAGGAGAACCCTGTATCTCAGAAGTCAGTGCCCTCGTTGGTTGATCCAAAATTACAAAGTTGTTAGGTAAAATTACATTGCTGCTCTTTTAACACATAATAATATCAGTATACATCAAAGAATAGAGAATTTGTGTTTTTAGTGTGAGTGTGTGTGTGTGTGTGTGTGTATGTGTGTGTGTGTGTGTGATGTGTGTGTATGTGTGCGTGTGGGTGTTAGTGTCCATTTGCGTGTGCGTGACTGTCTGCTTAATTACTAATATATAAAAGTAGGTATTGATGTTAATGTTCCATCAAACTAAGCGTCCATGTATGAGGTTTTCAATGTTACAATGATCTAAATTAGGTAGAAATATTTTTAAAGCGGTTTGTCCTGTGTCTGGGTGTTATTTATCTATAAAAAGTATATATTTATAAATTATAACATGTAAATATATTTATCAGTTGTCTGGTTACCATAATACAAGCTCTGCTTAGTTTGGGATCCGATGACCGTGTGAATTGTCCAAGGATATTTATTTATTTACTTAATAGATTCACAAAGAATAATACTCTCCAAGATTTATGTATCTAGGCGCATAGCCCAAATCATTGTTGATAGTTTGGGCTGTGCGTTGATATATTAGCAGTCAGTAATCAGTCAGTTTACCTTCATATGTATATATGTATATACAATGTATATACAATGACATGTATTTACATAACAATTAAGCATTGGAGCTTGACTGTTGCCGAGATTATTTGGTAGAGCGATTAATAATTATAGTTGCAGGGATTGACATGTGTCAATTAGAAATAATGGTTAGTAATTAGTTTGAATGGTAATCGACTCAAATACCTTGCAAGTGATAAAATGAAAATGTTTATTAGGTATGCAAATCCGTACTAATATTATAAATGCGAAATTAACTCTATCTGTACTGTCTGTCTTCCTGTCTGTCTGTCTGTCTGTCTCTTCTTCACGCCTAAACCACTGAACCGATTTAATTGAAATTTGGTACAGATATAGTCCGCGACCCGAGAAAGGATATAGGATAGTTTTCATCCCGGAAATCCCCCGGGAACGGGGACTATTATTTCACGCGGACGTAGTCGCGGGCAAAAGCTAGCATGATATAAAATCACTTTTACATGTCATATTTTTTTAAACTAGATGGATTCTGCATTTCCTAGCTCACTTCCTCTGAGAAGAATAGCCGAAACCAAGTCAGAGTTTTTTTTTTTTATAACTTATGGGCTTGCAGACTAGCCCGAGGGCATAGACGGGGCCTACGATGGAGCGAGCTCACCCAAAAGATGTCTATGCACTCGTCTCTTGAATACATCCGGGTTATATGCTTTTGGAAACATAGACGCCGGCAGAGAATTCCATTCCTTTGCGGTGCGCATAATAAAGGATTTCGAAAAACGCTGCGTGCGGATTCGAGGAATATCGACCAAGAAAGGGTGGTATCCTGCCGTACGTCTGGATGAGATTATCGTCTCTTTTAAAGTACAGACATTTAAAATCAACATTTTGTGTAACAAACCATGCAGAATAGATTTTGGGACAAGCCTATTGAAGAAAGTTCAAATAACAATATTGGTAACCTGCCTCAACAAACATCGTGAGCTCAACTTTAATATCAAGGAGCTCTACGAAAAGTGGACTGCTAATCCTGGAACTATCAATTATATTGGGGAAACAACCGGGACCAACGGCTTTACGTGCTTTCCGAGGCACGGGATGTCAGTGATGTCTAAGATAAACTTCAGAAAGTACATATGAATTGAAAAAGTCACATTGGTACTTGCCCGGATTCGAACCCACAACCTCTTACACGAGAGGCGGGCGCCTTATCCACTGGGCCATCACGGCATTCAATAAGAGACTTAAGTATTTCATATTAAATTCAACTTGATACTTCTAAAAAAGGACGTTAATGACGAGATAAATAGAAGTTACTAAGCACTGACTTTGGCTTAGAACAATACCTGTCACTTTATTATACTTTAAACTTTCGCGTTGCATATTTATACTTCACTACTTATCGGGATTTAACGCGCACATACCTGCTCTCTCTCTCTCTCTGCCTGCTTGTGACCATGGCAGGTGTAACCCTGCCGAAACGTCAAGCGAAAAACAAATAAAAGGTATGTGTGCGTTAAATCCCGTTATGTAGTGAAGTATAAATACCTGTCACTGTTACACAACTGCGAAACGTCAAGTGTGCGATAGAGACGAAACGCAGCTAAGTCAAAGTAAGTGCTTAAAACGAAACACCAAGAGACAATGACCACGTTGATTATTTGTTAAACAACTTGTCCTGTTTTCAATGAGAAGAAAACTCAAAAAATAGTTTAATTTCAACTGTGTTAATTAAAACACTCATCCGTTCGGGTGATGGAGTATTCCTTCGCACTCGAAACTGTGAAATACGGAAGTGAAAGAAGAAAGAAAAAAATACCTTTTTTTAGTTTTCCGACCAATCGGGGTAAAGCTTTCAGCATTCCTTTTACGACGGATAACTTCTTTCATGTTAAAATTGAACTTTGAAGATTCATTAGTTGTAGTCTGGTATCGAAGTTTCTAGAATGTATAGCTTTGAGTGTTTTGATTGCCAATTATATTGGATGACCGGCTTGTAACCATTTAATTTGACGCTATTCCCAATCCCTACTTCCGTACTAATATTATAAATGCGAAAGTAACTCTGTCTGTCTGTGTCTTCTTCACACCTAAACCACAGAACCGATTAGTGGTACGGATATAGTTTGGAACCCGAAAATGGACATAGGATAGTTTTCATCCCGGAAGTCCCCCGGGAACGGGAACTATTCTACGCGGAAGAAGTCGCGGGCAAAAGCTAGTTATGTATATTATTATTTTTGGAATATGCTTTTGGCACTCCATAAAATAGAGTAATGTGTCATGCATACCCATGAAACTCTAAAACATTCGGTAAGCCTGGGTTTATATTTGACTTATAAAAACACTTCGACCATTGGTTCCAGTTGTCATTTGTAGACCTGTGACAGTCCTTACGGGAAGACTGACAATCCCCGTTACCAAGAGATATCGACGGGCCTGTTGGTCTAGTGTTCAGTGACCCTGACTACTAAGCCAGAGGTCGTGGGATCGATTCCCACCCAGGACAAACTTTGTGTGATGAGCATAATTGTTTGTTCTGTGTCTGGGTGTTATTTGTCTATAATATGTATGTATTTAAAAGTTATATAAGTATGTATATCAGTTGTCTGATTACCATAACACACTGCTTAGCTTGGAATCAAATGGCCGTGTGTAAGATGTCCCAGGATACCTATTTATTTTTTATTTTATACCGTGCTGCCCAGTTACTGGATTGTGGAGACCTGGTTGGCAGTAGTTCCATGTAAAACATACTGGTGTTAAGCTGTATCTAGTCCATGATCTAGTCACACTGGAAGCCGACTGTTACATAGTTAGGAAAAGCCTAGAGAGACGATACCTAATCCCAGTTTCAGTCGTATGTCACTTCAACATGGCTGAAATTCCGGAAATTTCTAAAAGGTCGGAACTTTGAACCGTTTAACTAAAGTTATGGGACACGAAAAGTGTCTGGTTATTACGGAAATGGTTTTTACAATATTCTGTAAAAGTCTTTATAAAGTTATCTCATTTCAGCATAAATGAGTTGGTATTCATCTAATTACCATAAAGGTAAATTCTTATTAAATGACGTCAAATTGAAGTGACAAGATAATTGTAACGGCAATCAACTAAATTAAGTTATCCATACTAATATTATAAATGGGAAAGTGTGTCTGTCTGTCTGTATGTTTGTCTTTCTTTCACGGCAAAGCGGAGCGACGAATTGGCGTGATTTTTTAAGTGGAGATAGTTGAAGGGATGGAGAGTAACATAGGCTACTTTTTGTCTCTTTTTAACGCGAGCGAAGCCGCGGGCAAAAGCTAGTCTTATATATAAAATTCTCGTGTCATAATGTTAGTTACCTTACTCCTCCGAAACGGCTTTACCGATTTTTACCAAATTTTATATGCATATTCAGTAGGTCTGAGAATCATGCAGCTACTATCTACTTTTCATACCCCTAAGTGATAAGGGTTGTTCACCCTTAACATATTTAACGTGGCGCGGGTGAAACCGCGGGAGGCAGCTAGTATGTATATATAGTAATATAATATACCAGTTGCAAAAAAATAAATGTCAAGCGATAAAACGACGTCGTGATGGCTCAGTGGTTAAGAAGCTTGCCTCTCATGTAAAGGATTATGGGTTCGAATTCGGGCAATTGCTAATGTGACTATTTCATTTCATAATTATGTACTTTCTAAAGTTTATCTTGGACATCACTGGTATCCCGTGCCTCTGAAAGCACGTAAAGCCGTTGGTCCTGGCTGACAATCGTAGAGTTTGACAGCTGACAGTCTAACCAAGGGATATCATCGTCCAGTAACTCGCTTGTGAAGGTCTGATAGACAGTCGCTTCACGTAAAATTTTGGTATCCAGCTAAATCCGGTTAGTCTGGACCGACCCCAAGGTAATTGGAAATATCGCCAGGGAGATGATGATGCATAGCCATAGAAGTCTGATGAGTTAATTTTGGTTTTTTGGCAGTTATTTCATAAAGTATATAAATATCTGTCAGACATTAATTTAACTCCACGTTTAAAAGACTTACAGTGTTTTTCAAACCTGAAATAAATTATCCTTTAAAGCTTGTAAAATGCGGTAGTTGAGCACGTCTTATTAATAACTTACATCATATTAATTGTGGCTTGTTGAAGTTAAAATATATTTTTGGTAGACGGAACTAAAATAGCAAACTTTGTAATTGCAAATGCCGAAGTTGAAATAGCAAAAATTGCTAAATCTGGCGAGTGACTTTTTCAATTTATACGTCCTTTGTATGTTTATTTTAAACATCACTGACGTAGGTGGAGGAAATCGTCGTAAAAAACCTGTACTTATGTTTAATTTAAATCTTAAATCGCATTGATCACCACTCTTGTTCGATGAACTTTCCCACCTTGAGCAAGCGTGATGATCAATGCTCGTGCCTTCTTTGTATGAGAAGAGGCCTTTGCCTTGCAGCGGGACAATAATAGACACTGATTATATGGCGTAGATCTGTCGAACTTGAATCTTAAACCATGATTATAGGATGAGGATCCTAAAATATCAAACTCTAAAGCCTAAATTTATAAAATAACTCAATTATCCTATTAGAAACTAACAGGATATCTAGTTTAAAATACCATAGTCATTGCAGAACATTATTTTCGTCCGTAGCACCATTCGTCACAGTCACTCAACTAACAATTCAACACCTACATGACCATTCATTCATTCAAACATCGTAACTGAGAAGATTTATGTAAGCAAGAATTGGTACTAAGTATACAATAGAAAATGATCTATAAATCTAGGTTATAGAACTTAAATCCAATTGTAACTTCACCTAAATCCAGTAGCTAAGTGTTTCGTAACAATTCTTAGTTAATTAATACCCAAAAATCACAGGGTTACCGCCCATCGCCTATCTGCGCTTATTAGCAATAACCCTTCCGTCTGCTCAGTTGTAGAACGTGCGGTTATACGTATCTGGTTTACTTTCTTGTGTCTTCTGCAAGCCTGGTACTGTTGGGAAATTGAGTAGTTCAAAGGGTTTTTTTAGGAAAATACGATTTCAGTTTTGCCAATTTAAGACCCGTATAGTTACTAAGTCTTAAATTGGCTTGGTTTATTTTAGATAACTCTCAATTGAGAATTATTTAAAAGATATCTCTGACTCATGCTACTTGCTAATACTACTGCCGGACTCAATTAACATGGCATGTGGTCGTTTTGGTTAGGGACCAACCTCTCAAATATATTTTCTTTAAAGCAGGTGACTGATAAAGAAAATTGAACTAAACTTACCCACAAAAAGTCCAAAAACTAGAAGCACTGGCATATTGAAAATAAAAACTAAATATCCGTAACACAGCAAAAACTTTTTCCTTCACTATACATTTCACATTTTTAACCAAACATTATTCCATTTTATCACTATCCTAACTTTTATTTATAAATAACACATTTGAAGCCATGAGCTGGTTCGAAAACACGCACGGAATCCGCGAGAATATTTTTCGCAACACGAGATCGACTGCGAAAATTGAGACGTAGAGACGTGCGGACGGCCCGGATGCCTATAGTCGACTGCGGCACAGCATCCAGTCCTGCACCTCCCCTGCCCTCCTCAAATTTCCTCCTTCTCACCCCCTCACGCGCCCTTATCGCGATCCCGTAATTAGATAAATGTCATTGCTTTTGTCTGTGTTTTTTTGCTCTTTCCCCAACGAATTTTGTCGGCCAATGTAATAGAGTCCGCGTCGTTTGAGACGCTCATTTACGTAAATGCTGTTTGTCTTGTACGGCCGCTTGTGTGTGTGTACTTCAATTCCGCGCGAAAATATGTCTCAGCCGTATTGCTACTAGTTTATGGGGCTTCCGTCTCACAGCTCGCAGTTTCCACCCACTTCAGATTTGTTTTTACAACCATATTTTTTGAGCAACAATCTTGGTTTTTGTTTCTGGTGTTACAAGTTAGTGAACAGTTGTTAAAAAGATAATATAATAGGCACATGTATGATATGAAGAGGTTCATGAATGTAATGTTAAATCAGGGGTTGATGTGGGTTTATATCTGGATCATAAAACTGTAGTATCTCCGACACGGCCTCAGGTTTAAGGAGCTGGCTGAAAGTTAGTGCTTATCATACCGGCTAGGCTGTAAAATTTCGGGCAAATGGTCATTGTGACGCTACCGAAATTGGGTTGGTAAACATACTGCCACTACAGTATATCTAGGTCATTGAAAGCAGAATGCAAATCGTACGTGGAAACAAGCGGAGCTGTTACAAGAACAGCAAAACTAAAACCTCAAGCGCAATTTTTCAATGAATTTAAAGTTTAACTCCACTCAATAAAGTAAGACCGAAGTCTCGTTTGTCAGAGTCAAATCTCCGTGCTTTTATATGAAGAGTTTTATGAAAATGAACGCCAAAGACTTGAGGAAGAATATTGCATTCATTTCTCTCGCGAGAGATAAAGCGTGGGTCTGCACTTCGAAGTCTTTGAAATTCACTATCTGAAGAGTTCAACTGATTTGATGATGGAACGGATAATGCGCTTTAAGATTCAATTTGTAGCAAAGTGCTGTTATTGGTTTGATGTCTGCACGGTATTGGAGCTGCAAGATTTTTATATTGGTAATTGGCAAGAGTATTGATATTGTCGTTGTTGCTTTGCTACGATTTCTGTAGATTTATTTTATTTTACCCCTTAGTATCTTTTGTAGACACTATAATATTTATGTTTATTTGCCTTCTCTCTATTTTGGTTTAATAGATACGACATCAAATAAAACAAACTTTTCTCTTATAACCTAAACCGATGGTCCTACATGGTTTCCGAAACCCGGAGATGTGTTGGACACCTCTCAAATTCCAAACACTGGTTTGCTTCTAAGAAATTCCTGATGAAAAATTCAATAACATGTTGGACATTTGGAAAGCACGTAAAGCACCTGATATTTCACCGGTGGCATCGGATTACCCCCCCCCCCCCCATCGCACTATGAGAGGGAGTGCATTTGTTTACTCACATATATTGTGCAGTATTAATATACCTACGTCTTTTGTTCTATACCTATATACAAAGTGCATTTGTGAAACTTCAAAACCTTTCAGGAGGTTGTTATAAACTTTATTGTTGATTTGGGTCGAGAATCACTAACATTTGTCTCCTGAAAAGTTTTGCATCAAAAAACACCTTGTATATTGAGGATAAGCTGTGATAATAGTTTTATTTAAAGATTTTTTGTAAACTTCAATAAATAAATAAACGTTAATAATAAAAAAGACACCGTGACCGGAATTCGGATTCGTGAATATTATTATCAATTTCTAGATATTGATCCCTTTGTGGAATGAAACGAAATACCGTTTTCGAAATCTATTTATGTAGATAATGCATTTCTACGTTAAAACATCATTTTCCTTTTTATTAGGCTTAACAATCTAAATTCTAAGTGAATAAAGTGTTAAAATCTAGGAAACGTGAAAGTTATGAAGTACAGAATCATTATAAAGTGGTAAACTGACTCAATAACTGAGTGCCTGTTGATATATCAACTCAGCCCAAACCTCTGGTTCTAGCGACATGAAACTTGAAGGGGATGTTTTTATAAAGAGTAAGTATCCACTAAGAAATTATTTTTGGAAATCCCAACCCTAAAGGAATAAAATTAAAGATGCAAGTTCATCCACGCGGGCAAAACCTCGGGCGAAAGCTATTTTAACTTAAAACCCTTAAATATTACCAAAAAAAAACCCATTTCCCTATCACCAAAAACCAAGGTTAAACCGGAATAAAACACAGGCTTAAAATATTGAGATAATGGCTAAGTGTTGACAAATGGCTGGCCTACCGGCTGACCCATTTCCATAAGAAGGCACTTGAGAACAAGATAAACACGATGACACTATACGATTCCCTTTTTAGCGTTGTTTTTCTTTCGTTGACTAAGAATTAAAACGGCGTTTCTGTATGGAATACAGCGAGACGAATTGACGTGATTTTTTAAGTGGAGATAGTTGAAGGGATGGAGAGTAACATAGGCTACTTTCTGTCTTTTTCTAACGCGAGCGAAGCCGTGGGCAAAAGCTAGTTAAATAATAAACATTCCGAAAACAGCAAAAATGTTGACGTGGGTCATTATAACAAAAGCCAAGTAAATTAATTAAAATAATTTCGTATTTCCTTTGACGTTAAAATTAGTTACCTATTAATTTTAAAATTATCTTTCATGCCCTCAAATAACAGTGTTTAAGACGAGTATCATTTTCAATTAAGTGTTTCAACAATATCAACCGTTATGAGAGAAAAAATATTTTTCATTTTCGTTCTCAGTAACATAAATCAAGAAAGTTGTAGCCTTCAACATTGTTCTTTTGACCTGTGTAAAATAAACGACCCGAAGAAGTTTCATGAACACACTAAAACTCGAGGTCTTGTTTCAGGAAAAAAATAAGAATTATGATTATGAAACCAACCTCTAAATTACTAGCATTTGTTCAACTGCGTAGATTTTGTCGACAAGAACTATTATGGTTATTTTTTTCGTGCACATATATTTTTCTTATATAATTTTCTAACGAAACCTTGATGACTATGTGTTTTCACGGTTAAACAACTTAGATGATTTTCATAAAATATTTTATATTTCTAAATCAGGATTGCGGAGAGTCTCAGGACTTTGATTTTACACAGCTTCAGCATACTTAGGTTAACTTTCCATTAAGTTTGTGTCTGCAATAACCAAACGGGTAGCAAGGTAAGGTAAAAGCCAGTAATATAATAAAAGCAAGTTCAAGTAAATAAATAATAATCAATACTAATATTATAAATGGGAAAGTGTGTCTGTCTGTCTGTCTGTATGTTTGTCTTTCTTTCACGGCAAAACGGAGCGACTGGAGATAGTTGAAGGAATGGAGAGTAACATAGGCTACTTTTTGTCTCTTTTTAACGCGAGCGAAGCCGCGGGGAAAAACTAGTTAAAAATAATTACACCAAACTATATCAGGACTTCATAGCAAACACTGAATACACCGAAGTGACGACACCCGAAAAATATTCCAGCAATAGATTTTGCATTACTACACGTATCAAAAAGAAACTTTATTCTTTAGGACCCTGTAAAACTTTCTGGAGGCAACAAAGAAGCAGTAAGAAATGGAGTTACAATGTGAACAGAACTATCTACATTTACTACCGCGAACGTACATTTATGAGACAATCACGTAGTACTGGCAATATGGCAAATATTACTAAAACGTTAAATCTTTTCACGTTGTTAAATCTTGATGCGTTTATAATAGCAGGAATGATTATCTTTTACGCTACTTATTTAACTTCGTTATGAAGAAAAAAGCATCTTAAAATAAACTGTATGTCGGCTCAATCGTTTTTCTCCATAAATAACTAAATGTTGTTAAACCAATTGAAAATGCTATAACTATCTAGTGATAATAATTAATAATCTTATATAACAAAAGATGGGGTAGATCTGGACGGACATTTTAACTTCAAGGAAAGCAATCATATTGTTTAAGAAATACCAAGAATAATTTGGAGATAGTCTAAAATAGATTTTTATTCATCATAGTTTAACTACAAGTTAAAAAATCTGATAACTTTCTTATAATTTTTTATGTCCTTGGTCACCCTGAGCTACCGAATCTTCCTCACCATTAAAAACCTTTTTATTTGACCAGTTCTAAAGTCAAACTGTGTTCATTACCAAAATTCATCACAATCGGTTCGAAAAACAGATTTACTTGGGACATAGCTTGGTTCTTTTGCCTGAATACAGAAGAGATAATCAATGAGCACTCCACTAGAAGACCTACTCCGTGTTTTTCACGATCACGTATCGGACAGCGCGTGGAGTGTAAGAATATTCTGTTAGCGTCACGTACGCACGCCGTTAGGGAGTTGCCCTATAGGCCGACAATCGGACAGAATTCTTAGTAATGACTCCTCGAGTAGGAAGTTTGTAGCATGTTACATAGCGCGTGATAGTCTTCTCATTCGTCCTACGATTTCTTTAGTTGTTTTGGACATGAAGACGGGTTCTGGTTTTTTTTTTAACTTCTGACGCAAAAAGAGGGGTCTTGTAAGTTTGACAGCTATGAATGTCTGCGTGTTGGTTTGACTATTTGCCTGTCACCGTAGCTCACACTTAAAGTAGCTATGGTTCTGAGACTTATTTCGTCAAAATCAATTTAGCTTTTCACAGTTATCAGTTGTTTGTTAGTTGCAGTCAAGATTTTAATAACTTCAGGGGCGAAAGTTTTTTAAATTTTTATTTTCCATTTGTTCTAAATTATCACTGATAGAAATAAGATGCGTGAGTACGATGACATTACTAGGATAGCAAAAGGAACTGGATTTACTGGGTACGCTGAAGGACACCCACACCCGTGCTGATGAAAAGCCCAAGAAGTAGAAGAAACTTTAAACATATACGTAGACTAGCTTTCATTTGGCATTCGAAATTTCCATCCCCTATTTTAAGAGTTTAGGGTCGGAATCTGCATTTTTTTAAAGCGTACTTACGCTTCTATAAGAAGATTTTCTTCAAGTTTCATGTCTCTAAGGGCCCTCGCCCACGGCGACTTTTTGTAGCGATGCAGTCGCGCGTTTAGCAAACGCGCGACTGCATCACTTCTAACGCGTGTTAGTCGCATTTGCAACGCGCTACTGCATCGCGATTGTATCGATACAAACGCGCGACCGCGTCGCGCTACTAACGCGCTTACTGCATCGCGATTGTAAGTAATCTCTGGGTATTAAATGGATGCATCCAATATTGACGCTGCTTCCGTTGCCTACGCTTCGGCTGCTTACGTAAAAGCAGCACCAAAGACAACGTGACTAATGTTGCCTCAACGGAGTCCATCTTGCAACTGTACTGATCCAAGGTATTTTTGTATCGTAACTGCATCGCGACCGAATCGCGTTTGCATCGCGACCGAATCGCGTTTGCATCGCGACTGAATCTGGTCCCGTGGGCGCGGGCACACAGCTAGCGACTGCTTCGCGTCTGTATCGATGCTACGCGCGAGAGCATCGCGACTGCATCGCTACAAAAAGTCGCCCGTGGGCGAGGGCCCTAAGAATAGCAGTTTAGGCTGTGCGTTGATGTATCAACAATTAGTCAGTCTGTTAGTCAATAACTCAGTAAACCATTTAATATATAGATTGAACTATCACAAAAACAATTCATAAGAACAGAACCCTTTGCAAGCAATCCCGGCCTTACTTGTCTTGTTTATTAAATACTAGCTTCTGCCCGCGGCTTTGCTCGCGTTAGAAAGAGACAAAAAGTAGCCTATGTTACTCTCCATCCCTTCAACTATCTCCACTTAAAAAATCACGTCAATCCGTCGCTTCGTTTTGCCGTGAAAGAAAGACAAACAGACAGACAGACAGACAGACAGACAGACAGACACACTTTCCCATTTATTATATTAGTATGGATACAGATTTAATACACAAACCGACACCGGATCTCAAGCAATCACATTTGAGAAAGAAGTGGAAACATCACAGCTTACTGACAGGCGAAACTGACAGACCCTCAGGCAGTTTGACAAACAAAGGGACTGATATACAAGGACCTCTAAAGGACTGCACGAAATTTATTTGTGAGAACATTTAAAATCTCATTTCGTGTAAGTTTTGTATTTTCTCTGAAATAACAAGAGAGTTGGGTTGTATTTGAGATAAAAAAAATATGGTTAGTTATTTGTTTAAAGTTTTGTTAATTAATGTTTCATATTTTTAAGCAGATTTATACAGGTAATAAAAGTTATTAATATAGTATTAGTAGAGCCTAGTGACGTATCGTGATGGTCCATTTTTTAAGGCCTCTCGTGTGAGAAATTGTGGGTTCGGATCTGGGCAAGTACCAATGAGAGTTTTTCAATTCGGATGTACTTTTTGAAGTTTATCTTAGACATCGCTGACATCCTGTGCCTCAAAAAGCAAGTAACGCCGTATGTCCCAGTTGTTTCGTTTTTTTATTCGTAGAACTTTGACTGCCGGTTACTGGTAGACAGAAGTCAGATAGTCTGACCAGTCTAAACAAGCGGTGTCATATCGCCCAGTAACTGAGTTCTGCAGGTCTCATAGGCTGTCGCCTTACGGAAAACACTGGTATCCAGTTGAATCTAACTTACAAAAAACCAAAAAGAGATGAGAGCCTAGCTACGTGATTACACCTCATTTAACAGGTTTCTGGTACTGCAGATGTCTGTGACGAGTTTACGACCGTTAAAGAAAAGGTAAAAAAAAAGATAGTATTCGTAATTCATTCTATTCTGGTACATTTTTAAAATATGGCTAACAGAGCAGCTGTCGACTATTCTTCAAAAGTAATTCGTCAAAAGTAATTTGAAGTTCATGTTATGTCAATACCATGTTATATCAATATTAAAACTCTAGAATTGGATGGGTTGAAAATAATTTAAATACGTAAGTGATTCCTGGAAGCGATCGTATTAAACTTTCATTTGTAACTCTTTTGCTGTAGGAAATAACAAAGACACTGGAAATTTGTAAAATCGCGATCCTTTCTTAGTAATCTCAAGAGATTTTTTTACGTTTTGCCAGTAAAACCAATCCCTGTTCAATCAAGCTTTAGTCTGAGAACCAAAACATTGTTTTAAATTATTTATCTTCTTCATACAGAGCAGTTATACATCTCATATTAAAAAAAAATATAAAAAAAAAATCTTTTTGGCTGCGGTCATAAAGTCAGCGGCGGTAGCGGTGGCGGCGGCGATGCGGGGAGCGACGTGTTTCAATGCATAGTTTAAAGTCACTTTCCTCTGTCTGTCTGTCCGTCCCTGTACATGAATAGATATTTAAAACTACACAAAGGATTTTGATGCATTTTTTAAAATAAATATATAGAATCAACATGAAGGCTTATTTGAATAATACATACACATTATAGAAGAGAAGAAGCCAGGATTTTCAAAGATTTGTATCAACCGTGTGAAGTTGGAGCGGGTCGCTAGTAGATTATAACCATTCAAGTCCCTAGCAAATTACACATATTAATAGAAAATGTAGGAAAAAGCCGCGACAGTCCGCCATCGTCAGGAGTACAGATTACGAGAGCCTAGCCTCCTAGTTCTCCCGCGTAGCGTCCGCTTACTTCGTGACCCCAGCCTTATTTACCTCCTATTTGTTGAATGAAACCATTCCGCCGTTGCTGTGGATTGTAACAATCTGTAAACACTTACACCGCAAATATTATGTAATGCGTCCTTTTATTTAACGGTGCGAATGTAAGCGCTTTTGTGTCCGTGTTACTGTAGTTTAACATCAAAGCTTCGAGACTCTTCGGTCTGGCTAGTGAAACCTTTGGTCTGACCATAGTCTTACCTTGCCGTTTAATTACCTAATGAATTTTTGTCTAATCATAGGAATAAATAATTTGAATGACCATACGACTGAATTCCTACTACCTAATCGAGGTTTGACTGACTTCACCGAGGATTCTATCTGAATTCAGCGTTCGGCAGTTTTAAAATGACCGAGTCTTGTCAAAGAATATACTAGACAAAGTATGAAACAGGTTATTTTACTTACGACGTTCGAAAACTTTCATACATAGACTAAGTTTGCCTAAAATTAGCTAATGAAAAGAAAAATTGTTATTTATTTTTAAGTTTACCAAGAAGCGTTGCTAAAACCTAAAAATAAACAAGTCATTCAGTGCAAAGGCTTGCACGTTATTATTACAGTACCGGCTATCCTCGCGGATTCACCCGTTTCACTAGGCTGTAGCGCGATGTTATCTTCCTCAATAAATGGGCTAGCCAATACAAAAAAAAAACTATTCGGACTAGTAGTTCCTTTGATTAGCGCGTTCAACCAAACAAACAAACTTTTAGCTTTATAATATTAGTATGATTAAAATGACAAGCTCATTTTTGAGGCTTCTGAGAATTCGAAACTTTAGATATTATGAACTTTTTTTTGTTTTTCTTTATTTATTAAGGACTTTTAAAAATGTCAGTCCTAAGGCTTATCCTTCACTAACACACACACACACACACATAATTACAATTACACATAATTAAAATTATTCCTATTATAATTAAACAACCTATTGTAATTACACACAATTAAATTTAATAATAAATATAATTAAAATTATTCCTATTATAGAAGGCTAGCTCATAAAGCTTGAAAGCCCGCTCCGAAGTCGGTGCAGCCAAAATTCTTTGGATCATACTGACATCCCAGCGGTTTACTCCCAGCTCCTCGCTCTTAATCCTTTCGTTTTGGTTCTTGACACATTTCATCGTCTAAAACACCACAAGTATCGCAATTTGGCGAATCAGCTCTTAGCATAAGATGTTCAAACTTTTTTGATGGAACGTGCCCAGAACGTAATCTATGAGCCATTGTTACAGAGCTTCTATTTTTATTATGAACTTATATCTCGTTTTTAGACTATCCCAAACTGACTATCAAGACTTTGACCCGACTCTCAAAGAGTGGTAATTTAATATTTGTAATAATTTTCAATAGTTAGTACAGAACTGCAATCCACTTTGATAGTATCCTTACTCTAGATTGATGCAATTAAGTGAATAATTGAGAGAAATGAGGTTGGATCAATTTCGCAGAAGCGAGAGGCGAGCTCTTGAGTCGCGAACACCTACTTGAAGTTATGAAGTGAAGGAAGATGGACTTTCAAATTACTAGGAAAGCAGTCAGTTTATGCAAGTTAAATTAAGAGTGAAGACCTATTATAAATAATGAAAGGTGTAGTACTTACGGTCTTTTATTTTATCATTTTATGTGATTCTCCTTGTTTTTAATAGTATTTCTAATTAGTTATAACATTCTGAAAAGAAATAATTTATTTGTAAACAACGTTTGACACTTTTTCACTAGACATTTGTCAATCATTCTATTTGTTTTCTTTATAGGTGGAGGTTGGTTTGTCTTCGTGAAGTTTGCATACGTTTTTATAGACCTGTCCGCCTAATTTTGTTAATGGCACCCTCATTTTCTTTACTATTTCAAATATTTAATTCAAAACATTGCGTTCCTAACAAAGTGTTCGAAAAGAGTCTTCTTTATCGATATTTTTGCAGAGGGAAGTCAGTCTTGTGCCGGCATCGAAATAGAAGGAGTAACTGGGAGGTCTAGAAGTGAACCCTCTCATACATTATCGCAGAATCTCTGAGTGAAGTAAACCTCTAAGTGAACCCTCCTCTCCCTCCTCTCTAAATTCTAAATTACACTTACACAAGTTTCCCTGCTATTTGGTTACTTACTGTTGGGTTTGTAATGCATAGACGCGATGCGCGGCGCTTCAAGGACGACCCCGCCTAGCGTCCCGACCCCCGCACCCGCGGACTCCTGTGCAAGTGTATTAATTTTGGAAATAAAGTCAGTGCGTTTCCAGCTAGCCGTTGTATCACTTGTCCCGTATCCAACAGTGGCGACGAGACCGACCCACGCTACTCACAATGGCTCAGTTTAGTTTCGGTATATTGGGTAATTTTGACCACACAGTGCACGAATGGAAGGCGTATAAAAGTCGCCTGCGGCAGTGGTTCGTGGCAAATGACATTACGGAAACAAACGACTCAACGGGTTCAAGAAAGCGCGCCATTTTGCTGAGCGCACTCGCAGACGGTACCTATCAGCTCGCAGCGGACTTGGCGTTGCCAAAACAACTGGATGAGGTGCCGATAGAAGATATATATGAACTCCTAGACACTCACTTTTCTCCGAAAAAATGCGGCTTCGGAGAACGTTACGCATTTTACGCGGCAACGCAACAAGTAGGTGAGACGCACGCGCAGTGGGCGGCACGTCTGCGCGGCCTCACGAAATATTGCAAGTTCGCGAATGTAGAGGAGGCCCTCCGCGATCGTTTCGTGATGGGTATGTTGGCGGGTCCCGAAAGGGACAAACTGTTCACAAAGGATACTGATGCCTTGACGCTGGCGAAGGCGGTAGAGCTGGCGCAAAGCATCCGGTGCGCGCGGGCAGGTGCCGCGGCCGGCGCCAGCGTTCCAACGTCAATTGCGTCAAGCCTTCAGCAAGAAACATCAGTGTTTAAAGTGCAGGGTAAAAGTGACAAAGTTAAAGAGAAGTGTTCCGTGTGCGGCCGAAACAACCACATATCCGCTCAATGCCGATTCGCGAATTTTATATGTCGGAAGTGCAATACTAAAGGTCACTTACGCAGAATGTGCAAAGTAAAGAGTGTTGTAACCGGTGACGTGAGTGGGGAGGACGACGATGGTAAGTACTTTTGTTGTAACATCGCGTCACGGCGGGGAGAACCTATGACAGAAATGGTGTCAATAAACGGCTCACTATTAAAATTTGAGGTTGATAGCGGGTCAGCAGTTACAGTGATATCCGATAGCTTATATAACAGTTGTTTTGACGGTTTGCCCTTATTGTCGCCTAAGAAAAAACTATATACCTACACAGGTAGTAGTATAGTGTGTCTAGGTATAATTCGTGTACCCGTCACTTATAGGCAGAGTACACACACACTTGATATTTATGTAGTACGCAGCGAAGGCCCGCCATTGCTCGGCAGAGATTTTTTATCCTTATTTAAGTTAAAATTAGCACAATGTAATTTTATAAGTAATGAAACAAAAACAATCGATGACTTGCAAAATAGATTTAGAAATGTCTTCTCAGATAATTTAGGTAGGTTTAATAAATTCGAGGTTAAGTTACGATTAAAAGATGACGCGAAACCAATTTTTTTTAAGGCACGTCCGATTGCGTTTGCATTGCGAGACAAGGTAGACGACGAGATTGTCCGTCTAGTAAACCTAGGGATACTTAAACAAGTTGATCACTCAGAATACGCTTCACCCATAGTGCCAGTATTAAAACGCAATGGAAGTGTTAGGCTGTGTGCAGACTATTCGGTAACTATAAATAAACAGTTGGTTGTTGAACAATATCCGCTGCCCACAGTTCACGAGTTGTTTGCAAAATTACACGGAGGGAAACAGTTTTCAAAGTTAGACATGTCCATGGCCTATAACCAATTTGTTTTAGACGAAAATTCCCAAAAGATCACATGCATCAACACACATCGCGGGTTATTTCAGTATACTCGTATGGGTTTTGGCTTAACCAGCGCGCCGTCGATTTTTCAACGTGCAATGGAAAACTTACTGTCCGGTATAGATGGAGTGTTATGCCTATTAGACGATGTACTTATAACAGCCGATAGTCCGGGGTTGCATTTGCAGAGGTTAACGGAAGTGTTACAGAGGTTGCAAGATGCAGGCCTTACCCTGCAAAAGGATAAGTGTGAATTCTTTAAGAACGAAATCAGTTATTTAGGTTATGTAATTAATAAAGATGGGTTAAAAAAATCTTCAGAAAAAGTTTTAGCCATAGAGAAATCCCCAGTACCCACGGACGTAGGTAAACTACAATCGTTTTTAGGGTTAGTAAACTACTACCGTAATTTTGTACCTAAGGCGTCCGAAATTCTTAGTCCCTTATACGACCTATTGAGAAAGGATGTTAAATGGCATTGGTCGGATGAACATCAAAAAGCGTTGTCGAAATTAAAAAACATTTAACGTCGGATCAAGTCTTAACACATTTTAACCCATCAGCAAAGATAATCCTCACAGTGGACGCTTCCCCTAATGGCTTAGGAGCAATATTATCGCAAATCGATAAAGATAAATGTGAGCGTCCTATTTCGTTTGCATCCCGCACTCTGAACTCAGCCGAAAAGCGGTATTCGCAAATTCAGAAAGAGGCTACGGCCATTATTTTTGGTATTCGACGATTCCATCAGTATTTGTACGGTAAGTCCGACCCGTTTATCCTTCGCACAGACCACAAGCCGCTAATCTCAATTTTTGGACCGCACAAAGGTATACCTGAGGTTTCGGCTAACCGATTACAAAGATACGCGTTGTTTCTTAGTGCATATAACTACACAATAGAATACGTACGTAGCGAAAATAACAGTGCGGATTATTTATCCCGAGCAAGTTTGCCCGATATTGACAAACGGTCAATGACCTCGGACCAAGACGGCGAGAAAAGCGCACAGCACGCCGCTGCCGCTGCTGCGCCCATTGACCGCGCTTCGTATGTTCACTTCGTGATAGACGGACACATGCCAGTAACGCGGAGCGAACTTCGTAAGGAAACCAGCCGAGATGTTACCTTGACGAAAGTAGTTAAATTCCTCCACGAGGGTTGGCCAAGAAGCCTATCGGACGTGAATTTAAAACCGTTCCACGCATGTAGGAATCAGTTATCATACGAAGACGGATGTATTATGAGAGGGCACAAAATAGTTTTACCCGAAGTATTAAAAGAAAAAATATTAAACGAACTCCACACTTCCCATCTGGGAATCGTAAAAACAAAAGCCGAAGCTCGTTCTCGGTTTTGGTTTCCGGGTATTGATAAGGAAATTGAAACGATGATCAACTCGTGTAGTGTTTGCATGCATTTAAGACCTACCCCTCCCCGGGCCCCGCTTGCACCGTGGCAATACCCACCGCGACCATTCCACCGCGTACACATAGATTTCTTGGGTCCGATAGATAATAGACATTATTTAATTGTAGTGGATGCGTACACGAAATGGGTGGAAGTTTACGATATGTGTGGGTCAACGACCTCATCAGCTGCAGTAGAAAAACTATACGAGTTCGTTTCGAGGTTTGGGTTACCAAACACAATTGTTAGTGACAATGGTACGGCTTTTACGTCACAGGATTTTAAACGCTTTTGCTTAGTTAACGGTATTGAGCATGTAACGTCACCGCCTTATAGTCCGGCGAGCAATGGTCAGGCCGAGAGCTACGTGAAAATCGCTAAGAGAGGTATAAAAGCGTGCATTTTATCGAGTGACAATCAAAAAGACAGAAGGGTCAACCTGTTAAAATATCTTTTTGATTATCGTAATTCAGTGCATTCTGTGACAGGGTTCTCTCCGGCACAATTAGTTTTCGGACACAAGTTGAGATCAAGATTAGATCTGTTGTCGTCCAAGCCTTCGTCGTCATCCTCAAACGCGTCACTGGATAATGTAGTAAAAGAAAAACAGTGTTTGCAGAGTAAATATAGTGGTGGCAAGAATAAACAATGTTTTCAACAAGGAGACGAAGTCTTGTTTAAAAAGTTTAGTTTAAATGGCAAATTCACGTGGTTTAGAGGCACAATTGTAGACAAAATCGGAAGAGTTGTGTATTTAGTTAACGATCACATAAGTGGAAAGATGTTAAAAAAACATAAGAATCAAATAGTCTTATATAAGGGCTACGCGAATGGACATCGAAACGGGACGTCTGGGGGTGCCAACGTAATGGAAGACGATAGTGACGATGACGATGACAGCACGTTACCAGCGACGTCACAGAGTTTACAACCCGCAACTCAAACTGACGATGGGAGGGAGGAGAGTCAGATAACTAGCACAACGCCACCAGCGACACCGCCCTCGCCGCCCAGGCGTTCCCAAATGTCATTGCGGCAGCTTCCAAAAGTTGACTACCGAAGACTTGCTTTGGGCAACGATAATTAGGATTTTTAAATATAACTAATACTGTTAAGATTTTATGTTGTATGTTGTGTATGTTCTTTTTTATTTTATCACTTAATGTTGTCTTATTATGTCTTCGAAATGAGGTTGGGAGATGTTGGGTTTGTAATGCATAGACGCGATGCGCGGCGCTTCAAGGACGACCCCGCCTAGCGTCCCGACCCCCGCACCCGCGGACTCCTGTGCAAGTGTATTAATTTTGGAAATAAAGTCAGTGCGTTTCCAGCTAGCCGTTGTATCACTTGTCCCGTATCCAACACTTACTTGGATTTCTAAATTTATTTCCTACCTCTTCTAAAATTCTACCTCTCTATTCCTCTTTGAAAGAGTACCCTACCTACACTTGGCCCTCACTATTTAACTGCAATACTTAAAATTTAAATTTTATTTTTCGTATAATTTGTATTTAATTGTCTAATCTGTTTTACTAATATTTTTAGCTGAATTTTCTAATTTGCTAATAACTTTGCAATCTATTGTGAACTAATTTTTGTACTAATTACTGTTTACTAATATTTTCTTTTCAACACAATGGCTCATTCTCGTGTGATAGATTACAAACTTTCCTCTTCCTCTAATAATACTCCTCTTTATAGGTTGTCCTCTCTCTTCCTCTAATAATCCTCTACCTCTAATAATAATCCTCCTTATAGGTTCATAAATATCATTTATTGATTATATCATTATCTATTTTATTCTACAAGTTTTGACTTCAGTCTTTCGGCTATATTTTGGCAATTTTGTTTGCTTTCTTCTTTTCTCTTTCCTCTTATTTCTTCTATCTCTTCTCTCTTAGCACTCTGCAATAAGAGTATTGTTATTGAGTGTTGCTGTTACTTAAGGTCTACCCCTTAAGGAACCCTATAATTACTTAAGGCCCTACCCCTTAAGTAATTTTTATCTACTTGAGGCTCTACCCCTCTTGTAGGTAATCTCATAAATGCTTAAGGCTCTACCCCTTAAGTAATTTTTATCTACTTGAGGCTCTACCCCTCTTGTAGGTAATCTCTTATTTATTTGAGGCTCTACCCCTCTTGTAGGTAATCTTCTATTTACTTGAGGCTCTACCCCTCTTGTATGTAATCTTCTATTTACTTGAGGCTCTACCCCTCTTGTAGGTAATCTATTATTTTATGCTTGAGGCTCTACCCCTCTGGTAACTACTATTGTCTTTCTTTACTTGAGGCCCTAACCCTCGAGTAATCTATTTCTATTTTTTTTTTTTCTTTTTCTTCTTTCTCTATTGGGTTTTCATATGGAGCGGTTGACTACTCTTTAAATAAGCCTTAGGTCCTATATACGCCCCTCCTGTTGAGCAAGAGCGGATGACAACTCTATAAATAAGCCCTACAGTCAGAGCGGATGATAACTCTTTAAATAAGCCTTATGGTCAGGAGCGGATGACAACTCTATAAATAAGCCTTATAGTCATATTGTTATCTTTTGAAGCATCTTCTCTGGAGTACGAGTCATTGAATGTGAACCGTACCCCATCCTATGCTTGTTTGACGTATGTTTGCTGATGAATGACTGGAGATTATTAAGTTTGTTTGTGTGGAGATTTTGTTTCCCTTAAATTTAACAAAAATTTTCTCTGAAGTCGAAAATTTTCCGGGGTTGTTGGGGTAATGTAGTACTTACGGTCTTTTATTTTATCATTTTATGTGATTCTCCTTGTTTTTAATAGTATTTCTAATTAGTTATAACATTCTGAAAAGAAATAATTTATTTGTAAACAACGTTTGACACTTTTTCACTAGACATTTGTCAATCATTCTATTTGTTTTCTTTATAGGTGGAGGTTGGTTTGTCTTCGTGAAGTTTGCATACGTTTTTATAGACCTGTCCGCCTAATTTTGTTAATGGCACCCTCATTTTCTTTACTATTTCAAATATTTAATTCAAAACATTGCGTTCCTAACAAAGTGTTCGAAAAGAGTCTTCTTTATCGATATTTTTGCAGAGGGAAGTCAGTCTTGTGCCGGCATCGAAATAGAAGGAGTAACTGGGAGGTCTAGAAGTGAACCCTCTCATACATTATCGCAGAATCTCTGAGTGAAGTAAACCTCTAAGTGAACCGGCCTCTCTCTTGGGTTCACCTCCCAGTTTACTCCTGCACGCGCTTCTGCGTTATCTATTTCTAGCCTCCAGTCTCAGCTACCGAGCTACCGAGGTACCTGCTCAGCCTTCGGCGTCAATTGCCGAGGCCCCTGCTCAGCCTCCGGCGTCTGCTACCGAGGCGACTACTCCGCCTCCGGTATCTGCTGCCGAGGCGTCTACTCTGCCTCCGGCCTGCATAGTCGGGGCACCTACTCCGCCTCCAGCCTCCGCTGTAGAGGCGCCTACTCTGCCTCTGGCCTGCATAGTCGGGGCACCTACTCTGCCTCCAGCCTCCGCTGTCGAGGCGTCTACTCTGCCTCCGGCCTGCGTAGTCGGGGCACCTACCCTGCCTCCAGCCTCCGCTGTCGAGGCGGCTACTCCGCCTCCGGCCTCTACTGCCGAGGCGCCTACTCTGCCTCCAGCCTCCGCTGTCGAGGGGCCTACTCTGCCTCCGGCCTGTGTAGTCGGGGTGCCTGCTCTGCCTCCAGCCAGCGTAGTCGAGGCGCCTACTCTGCCTCCGGCCTCCGGCCTCCGTTGCCGAGGCGCTTACCCTGCCTCGTGACGACGTGAAGCACCTCCGAATCCTGGTTTTAACATCCTCTCCTATTTATTTTAAATCCTACGAGTTTGGGCCAAAGTGTAGGGTGATCAGGTACTCTCATTGTTATAATTTTAAATATATATCTGTAAATTTCCTAACTGTTTAATTTCTTCTACTACCTTTCTGTTCGTCTGGGACTCCAGTTCTCTATGGTTCTGGTTTCCTAGACGAACCTACCTGTGTGGTTGTTTCCCTGGGCTTCTACAACCCAGGGTAACGCTACAAAGGCTTCAAGAATTAGAGATTATTAAAGACCTAGGAGTGGTGTACGATAAAAAAGTAACTTTTGAGCAACACATGGAAAGTATCACTAAAAAAGCATCAAAAATGTTAGGCTTTGTAATGCGGAATACTAGAGGCTTTCATACTAAAACTAAAATAATGTTGTACTACAGCCTCGTGCGAAGTATCCTTGAATATTGCAGTGTTGTGTGGAGACCCCACTATGCCGTCCACACATTGAGGCTTGAGCGCGTGCAGAAGCGTTTTCTGTGGCACCTGGCATTTTCGGAAGGAAGATCCAAACGCCTACATTCCTATAGTACGCGTCTGCACTACTACAAATTGCGCACTTTATCAACACGTAGAGACATCGCCGATGCTGTATTCTTGTACAAATTATTACGGCACAAAATAGACTGTCCTCAATTGTTAAGTCTCATCAAAATTCGTGCACCATCTAAATACCCCAGAACCGCAATAACACCACTCTGTCCACCATTACGAAGGACTGTGCTGGGTGCGAACTCGCCAATCCCTAGGTTATGTAGGATTTTAAACAATTACAGCGATTTGATAGACATACACCAGGGTAGTTCCAGTGGACTTTGTCGAGTTATTGTGGCTAACCCAATTGTTAATTGTTAGCATATAAAGTGTGTTATTGAAGGTAGTGTGCTCATTTATTTTATTTTATTATTTCGAACTGATTATTTTATTGTATTATTAATTATGATTTAATTTTTTAATATTTTTCCAATTTTAATTTAATTAATTGTTAAATTATGATTCTTGTTTATTTCTGTTAGTTTAAATTTGTTACTGTTTTCTTTGCATGTGGTGTTAGCCTTTAAGTAATTGTTACACGTGCTTTATATGTATATCTCTAGTTTGTAAGAATGTTATGTGTAAACAATTGTTGGCTGACCTTAATAATAAATAAATAAATAAAATTATTTGTTTATCTATACTCAGTACTCACCATGATTATATCTATGTAGTGTAGTTGTTTTCCTAGAAATTTCAATATTCGCGATTACCCGTCGCGTCGCTCGAAGCTTCCTCATTCTTCCATCCATGGAAGAATGAAGATTTTCTTCGTGTGGTTGCCCGCGTGAATGTCTAAAATTATTTCTTAAGGTCAAGCTAAAATTGAAGCTGTATTTAAGTAACTTTTTTGTCTATTGTTATAGTTGAATAGATGTCCTTAGCGGTTCTATCTGATTTTTTAGTTAATACTCCGCTCCCGTGCGACGTAGCGTGATCAATTATATCTTATAACCTTTCTCGATAAATGAACTATACAACATTAAAGATTTTTTCAAATTGAACTAGTCTTTTCTTAGATTAGTGCTTTCAACCAAAAAAACTCTTTAGCTTTATTTTAGGTATAGATATAGGTATTCTCCTTTGATTGACTCCTTGTTGTCCAATGTTGCCATAAAGAAACAAGTTACCGCCGTAAAACTCTTTGTGCTTCTGCTTGCCCAGCCAGGGACAACCGCCATTTCTATTTTTGTTGCAAAGCAGCATAGATCTGTTATAGTGTGAAAGGTATGTCTCAGTAAATACACGCACATGAGGCATATCATTTCATTTTATATTTTATTTTTTTATTTTAAATTCGAATAATTTTGTAGTTTGATATTTATAGAAATACTGTTGTACCTACCTAGATAGAATGTGAATGATGTGGTCGCCTGTAATTGGAAGCACACAACGTGTACTATCCATAGTTATGCCAGCATGCATGTTATTGTGTAGCGTCTGTTTGCGATCCAATAAATAAATAAATAAATAAATTTTTCTTTCTCATCTCGTTGTCCAAAGGTCACCTGGTTCTAGCAGAATGCTAGTGGCACCCATTGGTGCAAGCTTGAAACAGTCACTGTTTTGTAGGTTATTTTATACTTGTTGTTGGTATTTTTTTTTTGTTTTATGTTGTGTGCTAATAAATGTTATATCGATTATCATAATCATCTTATCTCTAGCATTGCCATTGTCTTCACTCATATTCGAGGTTTTTGGTATTGCAGATATAGGTATATAGGCAATGGCGACCAAAAGTAAACTAGTTTGACGGGCCTGTTGGTCTAGTGGTTAGTGGCCCTGACTACTAAGCCGGAGGTCGTGGGTTCGATTCCCACCCAAGACAAACTTTGTGTGATGAGCATGATTGTTTGTTCTGTGTCTGGGTGTAATTTATCTATAATATGTATGTACCTATTTATAAATTGTTTAAGTATTGTTTAATTAATTGTTTATTGTTAATTAAAACGGTATACACCAATTACATTAATTAACACGGAAAATAAAATACATTAATTAATACAAATAACAAAAAGGTAAAAAAACCGACGATATCTTAAATTACTTACAATACTTCCCAAAAAAGATAGATAAAAAAAATATATGAAATACAATATCTTACGAACAAATAATAGAGAACACTCTTGCATACTTTCCCTCACATAACATCAAACAAACACGCATAAGTCGTCTGGTTACCATAGTACAAGCTCTGCTTAGTTTGGGATCAGATAACCGTATGTTAGTTGTCCCAGGATATTTATTTATTTAGTGCAATATAAAATGCGCTTTTACAAATTGTACAGTACAATATATATAACAATTTCAGCTTATCTATTTATAGTTTACTCCAATTTTTAATTTGATGAGCTTCCTTTTTTATTGTTCGCAGCTGCTTCTATGCTTATGAGACCCTGGTACATTTTAGTTTTAGCTTTAAGAAATTATCAGCCATAATAGCAAACGCCTTACAAAAAACAACATTAAAACGTGATAAAATAGTATAAATTATTATTTCTGTGTCCGTATGTAAATCACTGTTTGGCGCAATGAATGGTAAATTTTCCCCGTCGCAGATGGTATTACCATAAAATACCACTTAAACCCGTTAAGTAGATTTATGTTTACACGGACAGGCAATGTTTTGTTAGTAGATGTTCTTCGCGATATTAAATTATAGGCACGCTGAAATATTTCGAGGGGAAATACGAAAAGTGTATGTTGGAATTGCCAACAAGTTGACACGCAGCCAAGAACAGCGTATACTCTGAATCAAACGCTCCCTAAATGGTCCATTGTTGGTTTTTTTACAAGGTTAAAAATATTCCTCGTAAAGGATATTGACGACATTTATTTATTTATTTGATAGGGATATACAAAGTAGGCATACAATATAAACTTGCAATAAAGTAACAAATACATTACTCAAGACGTTATCCACAGATTATTATAGGTACACAATAGCTAGCTGTTAGCAGACCAAGTTAAAAAAGAACTTATTTTACTTTTTAACTATATGTATATTAGGGCTATGATCTCTTAACATAGTCGTAATTTCACTTTATACAGCTTTGCTGAGAAACATAATATCAATAGAGCGAAACTGTTTATTATATGTCATCTATGCATGACATGGACTCAGTTTCCACTCAGGACAAATTTAATATTTAAATTGTCTGCAAGGATTTGTTTCGAGTGTAATATATCGCATTTTTGTTGCCTTAAACTAGTGTTGTTAAAATAAAATCAATAAGAATTAACTTTCATCTACGGCTTTGGCCGAATGAATGCCGGTTATCAGGGATACCGATGTTCTTCAATTTATTAGTTTACACAAGAAAAATATAACAGGAAAGCGTAACAGACAAACAAATTCTAGCATATTTCCGTTACTTTCTATTTTTTTTTTTGTAATATTTTTCCTCATACTACATTACGCATATTTACCTCCAGATCATATACAAATAAAAACATCTTAAATAATAAAAACCTGTTACAAAGAACACCGTTATTGTTTAAATAACGCTTAGATTTTCCGCTACGAAATAATCAGAAACCCTCTTTAAGTAGGGGCATATATCTCTTGGTAAAGATTACAAAGAAAAACGTTTGCAAACATATTGTATTCAGGAAAAGAGGAACACAGACAGACAGGCGGAAATTAAGTCTGTAAGCATAGCCAGAGAGTGAACAATATGGGCTGATAATGTAACCAGATACTGTAGACCTAGCTATTATCGACTGTGGCTAGTCTAAGTAACGATATTCTTACTACTTTGAAAATACTAATTTTTATTGTGTCGCTATCCCCCGCACTTTCAGCCGCATCTGGATTATAAAATATTTTTTTTCCATACCCAGCAAGCGTACTTTTTTGTTTTAAAATCTTCTAGAAAGTATTAGAAAATATTGTTGCTATTATATCAATTATATCCCATATTTAATAATGTGTTTATACAGTAGAGAAGCATGGACAGGTATTCCCTTTTTACCACCTATATCTTTTGAAAACTTAATTCAACATTTCGCGTCATTACTAAAATAAGAAAGAGATGAATATATTTGCATTAATTTTGCTTAGCTCTGTCTCCGTCTCAGTGACAGTGACAGTAATTTTGCATAGCTAAAGCACTTGCTTTGTAAGGATTTGTTGAAAAACTGAAAATAAATTAAAATGCCGCTGGTACCTAATGAAAGTTTAACGATGTAAGCAAACGTAAATAAATAAATATATTTAACACAAACAGTTAAAATATAAAAACAAATTGGAAAGTGCTCTATATACCAGGATGTCAGTCGCTGCGAGAGGTGCCCAAGGGCATGTTGCATGGAAACGCTAATGACAGCTGGAAATAGGATCCTACCGACCGCTGCCTATCGAAACGACTGAAAATTATTGAGTAGTGTCGAAGAAATTGACGTTGTTAAATGTTTAAATTATTCTGTTTTCCGTATACCAGTTGGGGAAAAATGAGTTTTTTTACGTTCAATATGATCTCCATTACCAAGGCTGCAGCAATATGAATGTTTATTTAATTTAAAAATCCGATAACTCCAACGTAATCCGATTCGATACAAAATATTATTTGAACTTCATACAACACGGAATTAAATATAGTATCATTTTAATTTTAACTCGTGAGTATTTTAAGTACGGTTTTATGAGAGAGATTTGCTCATAATGACCCCTACCAAATAGGGTATTACACTCTTTTTTTTTAAGTATTTCAAATAACTCCTACAGTACTAAGAAACCACTAAAAAAAATCCTAAATTTTTATTTAAGCGCTAAGTACCCTAAAAACGCTTTTAAAAATTGTATTTTCACATTTCGCGCGGAAATTTCCAAAAACGGAAAACGCCGTGGGCGTGGTTTTGCTTTGGCGATATGACGTCCTCACGTCATGTAAATAAACAAACGCGCTGTGACACTTTACATAATTTTTATTGTTTTTATCTCAAAAATTAGTTACTGTTCGACTTACCGTTGGTGTGCGTTTCGGAATGCAAGAACACAAGTGTGAAAACATCGGAATAATTGTGAATTCTAGTGTTAACTGATTCAAATTTAAGAAAACTTAGTTAAAAGTTGTGGGAAGAGTATTCCAACTATTACACCATAAAAACCCGTTTGTACCGTTTGTACTGTTGTTGTAAATATCACTTTGATGTAAGTACACATGTGCATTAGCCATCTAAAATATCTTTCACAATAACTTCCATGAAAAAGTATATTTTTATAATAAAGATCGTATTAGGAGGTTATAAATAAAACAAATAGTGACGTCTAGTTGACACTGTTGACAGTCGACAGCTGTCACTGTCTATGGTCTGTATTTCGGTGTGTTCAAGAACAGGTAAAAAAAACTGAAAACTTTGAATTGAATTTAAAAAAATATTTTCTAGTTTTATGAACTAAAACTAACACTGTTCGGCTGCTTTTTGCTTAAGCTACCTCAATAATATATTTTTATATTTTTTCTCTTATACAGTGTAATACCCTATTATGCCATTAAAGGTATAGGCTGTTATTTTGTCCAATTTGATATTTAAATGTTGCTTTCAAACATCAGATAATATAATATTCAGTTTTGCTTCTATTTACAAATAAACCAAAGGTTTCTATTGTTAAATCGTTGTCTAGGTTAGATACAATTGAAACATTCCAACCAGGATAACAGAGAGGCTTCAAAACTACAAACCTTTGCCTATCAGCACCATTTGACACGGGCTGTCAACGTGCTACCTACAGTTTTCATTTACTGACTTGTCAAAACCAGAGGAGCTGAATCATAGCTGAATCTTCTCCATTTTTTTTTTAAGAGTATACCTCGTTTGTATGTTGCCCGTGTGTCGGATTTTTTTTGTTTCTTTTATTCACCTGTGCAGTTGAGTTTTTGATGAATATTTTTTGGAAAAAGAAGCGGGTTAATGTAAGTTGTAGATTGGGTTTAGGCTCTAATAAATAAATATCTTGGCCTTTGGGTCAAGTCACACACGGCTATCTGATCCCAGTTAAGGAGAGTTTGTGTCATAAATATAAACAACTGATCTTATACAATTTGATCTTATATACTTACATATTTTAGAGATAAATTACACCGAGACTCAGAACAATTAACTATAATATATTATTTATTTTCAATATTTGTCCTGGGTGGGGAACGATTTGCACACTGAATCACTAACCAACAGGCCCGTCAAATCTTAATCTGTTTCTATTAATGCGCCTTGTGGCGCCGGTCCTTTTTATTTCGACTAAAAAGAACAAATTAGGTAATGTCTTCGAAAGATTATTTCTTCATAACAATTTACTATAAGATTTTTTGAAGAAAACTTAATTTTAATCTCTTTCGTCTTTGTAATATAATATCTGAGTGTACTAAAAAGCCTGTTTTAAAGCGATTCCTGTGATCACCTACCAGACATTCAACCATAGACTACAGTTTCCTCAAAATTGCTTGTTTATCATTTCCAGTACCGACTGCCTTGACTAGACGTCGACCAGTGCAAACTGCCTTGTTGATCACATACCTACAAGCGAATGTTGACTCCTGAGTTCAGTTTATTAACAATTTCTCGGTAACAGACCGGTGTTTGTACGTTGGTGGTGTTTAAAGCTGTTGATCTTGAGACTTATGACTGTCGTTCGTAAATCTTTGATAGTCGTTATGAGGTAGTTAGAAGAAGGTCTGAAAATTAGTCTTATCATGGGGTGTCGCGTTATGGAATAGGATTAACACGGCATAAGGGGAGAAAATCTAGTAGATAGACTTTCAACGATATAAATAAATAAATAAATCCACACACCTCGGCCGCCTGAGGTGTTATCCACTTAAAATGATAACTTAATTAGGAGCGCGCGATCTCCATGTTTGAAGCGAACAGTCGACTCCATAGTGATGTGTGTAACCACCAACTGAGTGATGTGCAGCAGTGCACGCTTTAGATTGTTAGTCGATTTTCCACTTGTTAAATTTTTTTCTTCGGATGTGTTCCCTATGCTCCCCTGGGAAGCCGTTTTGCGCTTTTCATCACGCTTGCTACCATGTCACACTAAGAAAGCACATATCGTTGAGAAAAAAGTAGGGATTAGCTACTAGTATAGAAATCGACTGCGATTACGATACATGGGGTATTAGTGTTACTCAGTATGTGAAACCTCTCTGTATATATTTCCCAAAAACGTGTTAATCAACCTTTTGATATTTTTAAACGTCCAGTTGATAAAATGATAACATCCAAAATGATAAATTGATATTTATTTTGTAAATTGGTTAAAAATAACACTTTTAA
The DNA here is from genome assembly GCA_033675125.1 of Athetis lepigone. Taxonomy (NCBI): domain Eukaryota; kingdom Metazoa; phylum Arthropoda; class Insecta; order Lepidoptera; family Noctuidae; genus Athetis; species Athetis lepigone. The sequence goes on along the minus strand of CM066236.1, from coordinate 2,193,944 downwards.
ATGTCATTACACTTTTTCTTATGTTGATTAACGACAGAGCCGGTGTTTCCTAGCTGACTACTCTAAGAAGAAACAACCGAAACAAACTCAGAGGTCAAAGTCTCTTTTGTCTCTTTTAAAGTCCATACAATATTGTATTGTCAAATTATGCGATTTTTGGATGTATCAAGGGGGATTTGCGCAACGTAGCCAGCCCATTTTACAGGTTGGTTCAAATGTTTATATATTTATCTTACGCTTACATCACCAACATTTTAACCAACAATAGATATTTCAATACAGTGTAATTGACCTTTCGAACCTACAACCAGGTCAACCTAACGTTTCTAGCACTTTGAACAACGCGGTGTTTTAAGAATAACCAATAGCCATAAAGACGATCCAATCGCCTGTTATAGCGGTCTTAGCAATGCGGTACGTTTGAGGGTTCACCGAGATACCAGAGCCGTCAGAATTACGTCATTTGAGTCCGACTGAAATTAGAATAAAATGTTAACAACGTATGTGTACCTACTTGTTATGTTCCATGCTAGAAAAAATCACGTTTAAACCTTCGAACACACGTGATTCGAGACACAATAGCAGTGCGACAGCCGACTGTCGCTTAATCGTCGAAAGGTTTATTTATTTATTTAAACTTCATGCACAAGCGTACAAGGGCGGACTTAATGCCTTAAGCATTCTCTACCAGTCAACCCAGAGTTGATGAGATGTAAACATGGCAGGTTATGATTTAGGTTTAACACGATGCTTTAAAGATCAGATTTTTAAAGTTAAAAGCTGAAGATATGACCGAATTTTACTTTTTTAAAGAGAAAAATTACTTTACTCATAAGTATTCTAGGCTAGAAATGTGCGCACTGTCCCTGATGAAGACATTGACAATGAAAAGGAAAAACCTAATGCAATAAGGTACCGTTAATTCTCTTTTAACCTTTGAACACACGTGGTTCGAGACACAATAGAAAGACAATAGCAGCCCGGCAGCCGGCTGTCACTTGGTCGTCGAAAGGTAAGGCCCAAGATTGAAACAAGTAAACACGAATTCATTCATGAATGCATATTCTTCTCCGTTTTCTCAGAATTTCAGCCATGTTTACATTTTTTTTGAGTGTGGGAAATCATCAATTCACTTCTCTCGTCCTGAGCGGGGCGGGAGGGCGTGTCAGACTTTTACTGATACCGATAACCCATTCACGTTCGTTCGGTTGCCCTTTATGTTCCGGGGTCACGGTAACTATTATAACTATTCCGCAACCCCGAAGCCATGTTTACATGTTGTGAGTCTCGCTACATTGAGTTCTTGGACTATAAGGCAGGTACATATTGTTGGGTGGAGTTGTACGACGCAACGTCAATATTGTGAGCTAACAGACCATGTTGTTTGTTGTAGTCATTGATGGTTGTTGTTAAATGTCGATCAGGGTACACTGTGGATTTAGTGCTCACAATCCATACTTACTTACTTACTAATATACTTACTAATATTATAAATGCGAAAGTATCTCTGTCTGTCTGTCTGCCTGTCTCTTCTTCACGCCTAAACCTGAGATTTGAATGAAATTTGGCACAGATGTAGTTTGGGACTCGAGAAAGGACATAGGATAGTTTTCATCCCGGAAATCCCCCGGAAACGGGAACTAATTATCCACGCGGAAGAAGTCGCGGGCAAAAGCTAGTGGTTTATGTGAAAAGGTTTGTTTGTTTTTGATCTTTGTGATCTATATAAATAGGGTGCATTTTCGAAACTGCAAAACTTTATAGGAGGTTGTTATAAAACTCTTAAATAATTATTAATAATACTTGTCGTTCTTTTAACTCCCGTAATGTGTCTCGTATGTTTTAAATCTATGAAATTATCATTTTCGTTTGTGTGTGTGTGACCACGTGATCGTAGGAGGGAGGGAGGGGTAGGAGGGGCATTGGCAGCGTTTTAAGAACGGTAGTTTCACACTTAGAGCGGTTCCGAACCCATGAAAATATTGGTCTAGCAATCACTGACCGAATTCGGATATTGCTTTCGCACTCCTCCGATCTCTGATACAAATTCATGAGTAAACAAGAATATGCGTAAACAATTTTTTTTTTTAAATACCTACTCATTTAATTGCTGATTTGGGTCGAGAATCACTTACATACTCGCCTGCTAAAAGGTTTTGCAGATAAAAAAATACACCTTGTATAAAATGATAAACTGACTGATTGATTGATTGACTGTTGATATATCAACGCACAGCCCAAACCGCTGGTCCTAGAGACATGAAACTTACAGAGCGTGTTCTTTGTGAAAAATAAATCACCAATAAGATAGAATTATTAGAAATTCCAACCCTATAGGCATAAATTAGGGAATTCAAGTATTCAAACGAGCAAAATATAATCTTATTAAATGCAGCATTAAGAGATACTTTAGTTAATGTTGTGCTTAGTTTTATTAAAACCAATACAACCGCAATCTGTTGCTAATTAAATTAATTTTGGTATTATTGCCCGCGGTTCAGTCTGCGTGGACGTTATAATATGACTAAAATACTATGCCTGCATCACTGTTTCGTTCATTCCGCAGTGATAGCATGATAATAAATAGCCTATGTGTTGACCCGACGTTTTGATAATATTCATACACAATTTGAATGAAATCTATGCAGTAATTTTTGAGTTTATCCCGGACAAATATGCAGAAAAAATCTAAGTGCCTTACTAATAAACGCTGCATAAAGTTATGACAGGTTTATACGTCAAAAAATGTATGGTTACATAGGCTTTATACATTGCATAACTTTACACAGTGATTATTAGTAAGGCCATAAATCTATAACTTTAGTTTTTCGCTTCGTCAGCACTTATAAAATTTGTATCAAGTATTCTGTTTTAAACTGAGTTATGTTTTGTATACATAGTATTATTATAATTTTTATTTCTTGATTTTAATAACCCTCCTTTTGTTACATGCTTTCCTGGTCTGTAAAATCAGTTGTGGCTTATTCACTAATCTGCCTTCCTGCTACAAATATTATAAGTAGGTCATTTTTGTCATAAAAATAACTACATAGCACTGCGGTGAAACTGTCGGCCTTGCGACGTTGAGACTTTGAGAGTAAAGAAAAAAGGAGTGCATCTATGTCTCAACATAAACATATCAGATTGATCACATTTCCCAAAAGGCAAATAAAAATAAAAATAATCCCATTTTTGTATCTCCTCAAAGTACCTAATATATCAATTCAGTCACAGGCAACGGCCAAATATTATTACAACCTCACATAATTCTGCCCCAACCTTGCAAACACAACACAATACCGTCTAATTGAATACAAAACCACAAAAATGGAATAGTGTACAGTCCAATTTCATAGAGCACTACATCTCTTCGTAATTCGGCTTGGTGATTGATAACCGAGGCTGTGTCGGAGGCTGGCACCCCATCTGTTCACGTCGGAGGACCTTCAAGCCCTTGTTAATTTCACTGATTTATTGTACACTAAAAAATGGATGTCGTTTTATTCCATTGTAGGTGTTTAGGTGGTACAAATAAATGTGATTACATTTTAGTAAATACACTTTCAGCACGAATTAATTTTTTTTTTTTTCATGTTCGGCTCAGTAACTGTTCACACTCACTTATATTATATCATGTCTATTATGCTCCGAAACAAAAAGCATTTAAAGATGGTTACCCGTTAGTCGCCGCCCGCCGCGTCGTATAATAACCACGAATGGATGTGACGAACTTATTACTTGTGTGGGGCAATTGTGGCCAGAGATAAACATTACTGGGAAATTAGAAGGAAGAAGGGGCGGAGAATTTTTTCAGCAATGAGACACAAGCAGCTATTAAAAGAAACCTTATTTAAAGTCGTTAAAATGGCATAAAATACTACTCGCTACTTAAATACAAGTGGGTAAACACGTGTTCTATCTGATACTTGAAGCTTACGCATTTGGAACTTTCATATTATTTCATTCTTTATAATATTCTCAACCCTTCACTCTTATTGAAACGATAGGTCTGGTGACTCTGATCTAGGATCAAAAAGATTTTGCCAAAATAGGCACAAGGCCGCGTGGTACATACGTAATGTCAATTCAATAAATAGATTGATAATATTAGTTTCCAAAATCATATTAATTTTGTTTGAAAACTTAATTCATTATCAATTGTGCTTGTCGTTTTAAATTAAACCAAAATGTTGTGGTGTGTTTGGCGTGGAATTGAGTATTTTGACAATGATGAAACCAAAATTTCGTTCGGTTCTGAAAACTATTTGATTGTCAATTTAATATTCAGAAACAGTGAATATTGTTGAAACACTGTTTGAACGCGCCATTTTTCAAGAAATGATAGCACGAAGTGCATGGATACGAGTTGTTTCGAATATTTATCAATTTTTAAAACTACTGAAAACCTTTAAGCACCTAATAGTAGATTGTATTACAAGGGCGCAAAATTATATTTTTACGGCGAGGGCGTTTTTTGAATCCAGAGCGAAGTGAGGGATTCTAGAGTAGAATCCCGAACGTAGCGAGGGATTCAAAGTACGTCGCCCGAGCCAAAAATATATTTTGCGCCCGAGTCATACACTCTACTTTTCATCACCCCCTATGAGAAAATTAAAGGCGCTTCATACTTTATTGTAAAATTATTATTGTAGCTGCTATTATTATCATAGCTTGATAATAATAGCAGCTACATTAATAATTTGCTGCAAAACAATCCGTGAAAATTTTTTCGGGAACTCGGGCTGTAGTTTGCGCGTTTTATTTCTATTTGAGTTTTTTTTTATTCAACCGCGGCGAGACAATGGCCGTTTGACGCTGAGCATTTAGACATTCCAAATTCAAAGAGTTTTTAGGCGCACTTATACCTAACAGAGCGTAAAACATGCAAAGACGCTCCAAATTCAAAAAGTGCGATTAAAAGTTACTTTTAGGCGCACTTTTTGAATTTCGAGCGTCATTATTGCCCGCTGAAAGTTTCTTATATAAAACACCAACTTTGGGCGTACTTATAGGGGAACAAAGTCGTCTTTTTCGAATAGGTGGGATGAAAAATATAATTATTACTTTTATTCGAAGAGAGCCATATTTATTTCCATTATAACAATCGGCAAATAAACTAAATATTACTTTTACGTTAGCTCAATCGTAAGTACTAGGGGAACATAACGGCAGTGTAGTAATCTTTACACAAGTTCACCTTTAACATCGTCCACGTCTCATTATCGAATACAAAATGGCGGTTCTCTCTCATAATAAACACGTCGCCGTCAGTCTCTGGATGAGTACCTATTGGGTACGAATGTTTGCACAAATACCTAGTGGTGGCAATAATATCGTGACCAATATGAACAATATATCATAACGAAGTTTAACTTCGGTTACTGCGGTTTATTTCACTTTGTGCCTGTCACATAAACGCTTTGATGCAAAATTAAATGGCGACCACTTTTCATTTATGTGTTTTGATGTAACAGGACAGCAGGAGAATAGACGTGTGTTTGCATTTTGGTATGCATAGAAAGTTTATTATGCAGCTGAATAATTTTCTTTTGAATAAATTGCATGTATAAAGAGTTGTATAATTTTGTTCGAACTATATGAAATATGTAAATATTACTTATGAAGTTTTTTTTTTACTAACAGGCAAATGTGTTTTCGTGAGGATAGTGTACCAATGTGACTGCTAATGTTATCATGTTATCATCAATATGACTATGTCATTGTCGAAAACAAAAAAGTTGAAAACTCGTGCCTTCTCATTATGAGAAGTGGTCTTTGCCTTGCAGTGGGATAGTAATATTTTTTTTTATTTGTATGTTGCGATTGCTTTTCGTCTTAAGTCTGTGAGGGGAGATGGCTGGAAAACTACGGAGAGAAAAGAAACATTTTCTAATATAAAAAGGTATTTAAAATGTCATAGATAGCAAGCGAATGAACAACTTAAAAATAACCATGAGACAAAACATGCTCAAAAATAATCATCGCAAAATAAATGAAATACGTGCCAAATAAAATGCGGACCCTTATTACACTTACTGAAAGCATGTTTATCACACTAATTAGCTAATTACGAACGATTGTGTCGAGAACTTAATTAGGTAAGGCCCTAACCGTTAATTAAAATACTCATAAACGAAATAATACGGAGACTTTGTACGAGGACCATGTTTGTACGGGCTTATTAAATTAGTTCGAGATAAATAGATTTATTTTGAAATAAGATTATTTTGTTTGGATCATTTTAACCTTTCAACAACCAACCGACAGCCGGCTGTCGGGCTGCTATTGTCTTTCTATTGTGTGTGAAATCCGATCCGCCACAGCCTTTTTACTAATTTGCATGCATACATATAATGTTCCACTTGAATCAGTCTATGTATTGCTGATTGCATTAAAATCCGTTAAGTAATTTTAAAGGTCTAAGAATACATAGACAGACAGACAGCGGAAAATGACTTATTTTTATTCTCTGTAGTGTAAAGACTAGTGGTTTCTCGCGCATTTACCCGCCCACTTTCATACAAACTGTCATACCCTTTCATCTCTAAAATTGTTTCTTAGTACATCTCTACTTTATAAAAAGAAACTTTTGGGCACATTACATGTTTACTTCAGTAGTTAGTAGTATGTAGATTTATATACACAATTATAATGCTTGTTATATTAATGACTAGACGTTCCCCGCAGTTTCACCCGCAGTATCACCCGCAGTAATATCCGTCTTTGGTCAGTGCTTTGCTCAGTAGTTCTAGATTTTATTACTAACAAACAAATTCTCTTTATGGTATTACTAGCTTCTGCCCGCGGCTTCGCTCGCGTTAGAAAGAGACAAAAAGTAGCCTATGTTACTCTCCATCCCTTCAATTATCTCCACTTAAAAAATCACGACAATCCGTAGCTCCGTTTTGCCGTGAAAGAAAGACAAACAAACAGACAGACACACTTTCCCATTTATAATATTAGTATATTAGTATGGATGATATCCTGCACTCCTGGTACCTCTATAAAACTCAAATTATATTTTACAGCAATTTGGTTAAAAATGAATGAATATACTTTACATACGAAATTATTAAGTATCAGTCTATTCATTGTTAAATTTAATAATGCTACATAGAATTTAGGAGGGCTCATTAGGCTCATTAATAATGGTATTAACCCTTCAAGTAATTATTCAACTCGCATCAATTATGCACTTTAAGATGTCAATCTTAAGTAACGCGCGCTCGTGCTTGTCTCAGATGACTTTCGTTTAAAACTACATTGTGCCTTTGTCTCTGTCCGTGTATTTTCGGTAGACAAAAGTAAAAAGACAATTTTTTACAAAAACTGCCTTCAAGAACATAAAACAAAAAAATACAAGACTTAACTCCCCGAAGGCTTTGTTCTGTTTGTTGTTTTGTATTGCCCCTAACTAAGTTTACTAATCACAAAGTAATTAGTGCTTAAATCGAAAACCTTATCCTTTTTAATCTGTTAAAAAATAAAGGTTTCTCTAAGGTTAACAACGGATTTAAAAGTAAAGTGCCGTGTCATGCGTTATGGGTTTACCAGGCTCCCGACTAATAGAACTTTAAATATATATAGGCTATAGATACACTCCTAAGATTTTAGTCGTTAAATATCTGACATATTATCCATTCAATCAATTCAATTTCATATATCCATTATTAAAAAAATATTTGTACGCCGTTAGGCAAAACATAACTGTGCTGAATATAATTTTAATTTAACATCTTGCATGCCATGTGTGTATACTTATGTTTAACAAATAAATGATTCTTATTCTTATTCATAACCCTTTGTTTTCCACAAATTGATAAAAAAAGTGCCAAGCAAAAAAATTAAAGGAGTAAAATTGTAATAAACGAAAAGTTCTAAAACATTTCAGCAAGGATTAAGCGTTCATCTCAAGGTGTCAAGAAGAGTACACCAACGCAATATATACAGGGTGTGTGCGGTGTCAGCGGCCGGAGATCAAGACACCGCCCACCAGGAAATGAAGCCGACTTACAGCCACCTCGTTATTATACTTTAGTATCTACACAATGTCGCTGTAAACAGATATAAGGAAAATATTACGATTTCCCGCACTGATTTGAGAAATCTTGGCGGACATAAAAATGTGTATTTTTTTTCTGGAATTGTGTTTTTACAGGGTTAATGGAGCAGGTCTGTTTGAAGTCGCTTTCTGCCAGACAAGTTGTAGAATATGAATTAGATGAAGTAACTTAATAGATAAACATATTCGGGGTTGAATTGATAACCAACTATTATGGCAATAATCAACAGTCGCGGCAATCAAAGCTAAAACCACGGGCTTTGAGAAGTAAAGTGGATTACAGATAGGTAACTGACTACAGACCAATTATTATATTTCATCAGTAGTATAACAAACAAATCTCAGTACCGATGCTATTCCTTGCTGAGGAATCTCATTGTAATTCAAAGTCAAAGTCAAATCATTTATTTCCATTAGACCAAAAAAGGCACTTTGAAACGTCATACTTATAATGACAAACGTGAATCTACCGCGCATTCGGAAATGTTGTTACGTATGGAGAAGAATGGGCAAGAAACTCCATACTTACTCCTTTAAAATAATGTTGTTACAATATTATTATTTGTACATTGTTAAATGTGAAGAGAAGAATGTATATAATGTCAAAACCATTTCCGTCAAAAGAGTATATATAATAAAAATAAAAAAAATAATTAGGAAATGGAAGCTAATCAAGTTCACGAACATTTAGTGTAACACATTTACAAATAAATTACCTTCCTCAAAAAATGAAAAATAATGTGTGAGCCAGCGCTTCCAACTATTAGAAAAAAGAATTGTGTCTAATTTATAATTGTAAAAGTAAAAGTAGTTAATCATTATCAGTTTAAATTAGCCACCAGTTTGGTTTTGTCTAAACTTTGGATTAAATATCCTATGGAGCTGGACCAGCATGCTTCCAAGCATTTTTATCTTGAATGTAGTCTTCCAATTTATAATATGCTTGTTGACATAATTTATTCTTAATATATGTTTTAAATTTCCTTTCGTTTAGTTTTAAGATATCACAAGGAATTTTGTTGTAACATTTAACACAGTTCTCTGAAGGTTTCCGACAGATCTCTATAATATTTTAGGACCGCCCTGAACCCTATAAAAAATTTTCAATTACAAATTGATATGCTAATAGCGACAAGATTACGTACGTACTACTTAACTACAAACAAACAATTCAAGAATGAAGAACGTCTTTATTTAATAAATTGGTTGAAAATAACATAAATTGTATCATAAGATGTTTCCAATTTCAGGGGAAGAGCTGAAAAACCCTATATGCCTGTAATTACACCGTTTTTTTTTTTTTTTTTTTTTTGGTACCGATGGTACCGCGACGTTGTAAAACAGAGTAAAATAAAATCGTCCTGTTATTTACCGACAACAACAACATTTACGTCATTATTTTATCAGATTACAACAGAAAAACACTACTACACGCGATGAAAACAAATAAAAGCGAAGTTTGGGAAGTCACCTTCGCGAATGTCTTGAACCGTATCTCGTGAAACGACCGGTTTCAAACCATACTACCTTGAGCTCCTAAACACTCCTACTCCCCGCGATTTCTTCCCACCTAGCTATAAGTGAGAAGGGAATGGAAGGTCCTACTAAAGTTGTCGTTAATCATATATTATTCAATATCGTTTCACCCATTATGTCCCATTTCGTATATATCGACTTTAAGACGCGTGCACAGCTGGCGACGGTTTTCGTCAATGAGCATTATCATTGTTTTTAATAGGAACGTTTGCGGTCACCGGAGACCATTTCTGAAACGAAGTAATAAATACTTGACGACACGAGTTAGTTAGGAAAAAACGGGAAAACCTAATAACAGCCGACGTAATTCCGTCCGACTATAAGCGTACTTAACGACGACTACTTATCATAATAAATATTGCACAAATATGACTCCATAAATGTCAGAAATTCTTATTTAATACTTATAATCGTCATGTAAATTTCCTTTATCGTTTACTTAACATTCGCTTAGTTTTCTGTGAACACATCCCCAAACTGCGCATAAAACTTGATGTTTAGAAAAGTGCGAGTGAAGATATAAAAAAAGTTTTCTCCAGGTTTACGACGAACATCAAACTATATTTACTAGGGTGTTATGAAGCAGAAGGAACTATTAAGATATCATTGGTAAGGTGCTGCGAAGAGTTGTGACGGAGATGTAAAATACTGATTTTGCATTATGTGATTTCTTTCAGATGGTTTTTAAACAGTTTCTTCGTGTTACTTTTTCTCTACTAGTTAAATTGATCCTGTGTTTTAAATTGTAATAAAAGAAATAAAAATTACACTGAGTCAATACCAGTGTCTGTCAATCTATGTAACCCAAGCTATTTCCTTGTTATTATGTCTGTATAATACAAGAGCTCATTACAGAACGCGCATTATTTCAGGAGCGCATCGTGTTGCCGACAGCCGGAAATAAAACCGTGCTCCGCGGTGTCGCCGCGTTCGACAAGTCATCAAGAGCATATTATTTGAGAAACTAGACGGATGTTATGGTGTCCTGGTACTTAACGATTACAATAATTATACTTTACATCTCTCATATTCGGTAAGTAGGTCCTTATTACCCCCAAATGGGGCTTGTAGGTAACCAATTAGCGCTCTAGGGTATTAATGTAGCTAGAAACGCCCTAGGGCGGTAAGTAATTAAAAAAAACTCTTCACTCTTTCAAAAAGTTCGCGTACATCTAACCATCCATCATACTGGCAATGGACACTACGCATTCAGCCTAATAACAAAAGAGGTCGCTTCGCTATTCAGCCTTGTCTTCGTATGAGTATAATAGTCATCAATTTTGAATATCGAACGGCGAAGCTCAATTTCGTTCTTGAAAAAAATAATTAAAAAACAAAGATGAAAAAGGCGGGAAGAACTTTTACTTTAAATATTGTTTGCTTTTGGGATTTTTTTATAATTACGTGCTAATAAGGAAAAAAAATATGAATTCTGCAAGTGATGAAGATATAAGCTGCACTCCCGATTCAATGAAAATGGAAGCTGAAGCAGCAATTAACAATATTTTGCCTTTTAACTAATAAAATGTTTTATTTTTGTAATGCCGGTTTTTTTATACTTACCTCACAATCGAGATGTAAAGCAGAGACTGCCGCCATAAGGAAAAAAGACGCATCTAACATTTTTGTCGAAATTGAGTTATATACATATTCGGAATCAGTAAAAAAAATGGCATTCACCAGTATTTTTATAATTTGCATAAATTGAACGGAACCCTATAAATCGAACTGTTAAATAAGACGCATTTGCAATATGAATCAAATATTACTAAACAGAAAAGACACTTCTGTCGTACACTAAGTTGAAAAAACGCATCTTAGTAGAAGCGTTTAATTTATCTTAAAAATATATAATTTATCATAAAATGAAAAGACAGTTCTGCATGGTCATACGAAGAAAAGACTGTTCTGCGTAGATGTGCCTTTTCAGCTTAGCTTGTGACGAAAAATGGGCAGGCGCAAGTGGCAGTAGTGCCTTTCCTATGTAGTATTGCTAGTTGTGCGGAGTGAAGCGGGGCCCGCGATTGGAGTACTACACTTCAGTGTTGCGTCCAGGTAGTCAAAGCGACAGACAGTACGCGCTCGCAGCTCTTCGAGTTAAACTTACTAGAATCATTATTTGTAAATATTGAAGCATACCCAATGATATAATAATTTAAGAATTTTTCTACTGAAGCTCGGTAGTTATGAGGTCTATATAATAGAGAACAAAAGTGAGATAAAATACCGACTTGAGGGATGCCAGCAACAAGATCACACCAGCTGGAAGATGAGTCTCCCATCAGGACAGACTGCTGACGCCCCCAAAGATAGGAAGAAAACCAATCCAGAACCTCGGGAGAGACCATAAGATAAGAGAATATGGATAACAGGGCTTAGTGGTTGACGGCATTGAAAGCGTTGGAAAAATCTATCAACCCTAAAATAGAAACTTTCGTCTCTTCCATTCCCCGCCTTATGTCATCAGTCACTTTAAGGAGAGCAGAAACGGTACTGTGGCCTGGCTTGAATCCAGACTGGAAAGGACTAATGAGGGAATTCTGGTAAATAAAGTGGGAGAATTGCTGGTGAACACAGGCCTCAAGTACTTTAGACAATTAATTTTAGGAAGTGGTCGGACAAAGGCTTTCCGCGAGCTGATCGAAAGTCAATACGATCATGTTGCGACTGATGTTATCACAACCCACGGCCTTGGATTTAATGGAGAGGATAATCTTTTTTATCTCACTAGGATCGACTAGTTTGAAAGTAAAAGGGGTAATATTATCCAGCAAGGTAATCCATAGTTTGACATTTGGTTAGACTATCAAGCGTAAGAACAGAGGTGAAATGGCGATTTAGATCGTCTAAACCAATTGTTTTAAGTAGTTCCAAGGAACTTCCAAATATCGGCAGGAGAAGAAGAAGCGATATTATCAAGAATGTGGCGGCGTTTAGCGTTACGTATCATCTGATTACAACGATTGCGAGCAGCTTTAAAGAGGCTCCAATTATCCTCTGTCCGATCTTTCTTGAACCTACGGAACGCACGATCCCTTCGCCGCATTGCCATCCGTACACCTCGGTTGATCCAAGGCGCAGGGGGACGCTTCAGCTTGATTTTTCTGATAGGAGCGTGCTTGTCGTACAACCCCACTACAGCTGTGTTGAACAGATCGACTTTGTCGTCAATTGTTTTTGCTTCTTGTAGAGGTATCCAGTCAATGACAGAAGCATCTTCCAAAAGTTATTTATATAAAGGTTTAGGTTTTGGTGGTTTCAGGATATAAGACAGGAAAATAAGGTCGTGATGGGAAAAGCCGGGAGCCACATGCTGACCATGTGAGGAGACTAAGGAAGGATTAGAGACAAGGATAAGGTCGAGCCAGGAATCATCACCGATAATATAGTGATGCGTTGGTTGGAGTGGCAACACGTGCAAACTAGCTAATTCAACCAGATGCAGGAGCTTACAGGATCTTGAGGAAGTATGGGCTAGGAGGTTGGTGTTGAAAGTCACCCATGATTATGTGATGTGCGTACTCCGAACCCAAAGATTCTAGAACCGATTTGATTTCGATGAAGTAGTGAAGGAAAGGAGGACAGGAGATTTGTGTATTGTATTTATGTAATTCTTTATTAAAAATATAGGTCTGATTCTTATACTTTGTGTTTTATATAATAGAACATAATTATCATGTTAAAATTTACGTCAGTTACATTAAACGATATTTTTTAAGGTCATTAAATATGTACATACTCATATTTATGCTAAGTTGAAAAGCAGCAAATGGCTACTTACGTCTTTTTTATTAAGTTTATTAGAATCTGGTAACCCATTAACCCTAAGTAGGAAAGACATTTAAAAAAATTACTAAGTTGAAAGGACGTATCTAGCCAGATACGTCTTTTTATTGCAGTATCACGTATTTTATCGATATTTTTTTAATAAGAAGAAACGGAAAAACTAATTTTTAAAATATTAAAAAAAATATTTCATTAAAATTTAATATTAATTCATACAGATCCATATCTAATACAGCTTTTTGCCCCACAAAATAATTATTTCGTTTATTTTCTTCCACACAGCGAATTTTTTAAGTTTTTAAATGTTTAAGATTTTTTTTCTCCGTTTCATACTTTATGTAGAAACGTCCTTTTTCCTTATGGCGGCAGAGTAGTTAGCTCGGGTGAAAATCATAAAATCATAAAAAATCATAAAATCATATTTATTTTGTAAATAGGTTATATCATAACACTTTTACACGTCAAATTTTTTGTTTTTTTTTTAAGCGAACGATGGGGCCGGTACCACCGGCACCCTCGAACTATAGGCGCCCTCGCTACGCTCATGCGCCTAAATATCTCGGGCTGCAATTGATCCCTTACAGCCCTTGGCTACTAATCTACTAATATATATAAAACAAAGTCGGGTTTGTTACAACACTTATAACTCGAGATCGGCTAGACCAATTTTCATGGTTTTTGGTTCGTTGGATTTGTCCCCGCCCCGAATAGCAGAATACATCTTAAAAAAAAAATAATGAAAAATCGACGAGAACATAATAAAAGATGAATCATTTTCCCCTATAGTTAATTCTAAATTCAATTAAAGATTAAAAACTTAAGAGAACAATAGTACTAGGAGCGCAGTAATGTGAAGTGATAATGTAAGAAAATTTAAAATACTAAAATACTTAGTACTATCAATCAAAAGTACTAGGCGCGCAGTTGTGTGAAGGGTTAATAGAAAATGTGAGCGCAATTTTAAGAAAATATATGTTTATGAACTTAAATAATATCCATCCATACTAATATTATAAATGGGAAAGAGTGTCTGTCTGTCTGTTTGTCTTTCTTTCATGGCAAAACGGAGCGACGAATTGACGTGATTTTTTAAGTGAAGATAGTTGAAGGGATGGAGAGTAACATAGGCTACTTTTTGTCTCTTTTTAACGCAAGCGAAGCCGCGGGCAAAAGCTAGTCTACTATAAAAATATCCTGTCAATAAGTACCTCAAAACTTACAATAGTTATCTCAATCTTCAACTACCAGGCGCACATAATATAAAGATACCACCTCTTACAACTCTCACATTTCGCCTATACGTTTATTCTAACTGCTGCAACAATAGCGCCGTGTTCAAGCCCGCACGTACTACCTATTCAACAGCTATACCGCTGAAGTGCTGGCACGTTTAGGTAGATTTCACCGACAGAACGCTCCATTCAAGTATTCTAGTCATATTTTGGTCAATAAGTGACTAAGTTTAATGTAATTTGGAAGATAGGATAAGGGTGTTGCGGAATTTTATCATAGTTACCGTGACCCACACGGAACATAAAGGGCAATCGAAGGAACATGAGTGGGTTTTAGTCAGTAAAAGTCTGACACGCCCTCCCGCCGCACCCAGGACGGGAGCAGTCATTGAATGATTTCCCACTCACCAAAAAAAAAAAAAGGGTAGGAGAAGTTGAAAGGACTCTTTCTAGGATGACTTACTCCAACCATACGCATGTCTGTCGCATAGTAACGATGCTAATTTTGGGTTAAAGGGTATGGAACATGAGATATATTATCTTTATCTCTGGTGCTACCCACGCATCTGCTAAACCCCTGGTACGGCATATATCTATAGTCGGCGATTACAACCTAATATCAGATTAACCGTCAGCTTTCATGACACCAAAATAACCAATGGAACCTTCTTGTTATTGAAATATTATAAAGGTCTAAATTCCTCCTTTATATTAAGATTTTTTTTTTGTTTGTTTTCTAGTAAGTATAAGCTTTTGCGTTACAATGAAGTCAAATCAATAAAATCATTTATGAGTACTTAAGAATTTCCAAAGAATCGGTCAGTAAGACAGAAAGTTAAGCTAGTAGCTAGTTACAACAGAAATAAAACTCGAGGTTTCATGGGCAGTATGGTTAGTTACCAGCGATATGATGTTTCATACACTTCCTTACCGAGTAAGCCTGCGTACAGCATACAAAATAAAAAAGTATCCAGGCCGTTAGATATAATGGAAATTATCTAAAAACTGGTTGATAGTTTTCTAACATTTTAAACAAAACAAAAAAAAAATATTAAAGGAAAATTAATTGGATCATCACAACTCGTCCACTGGTGTGAATAATAACAATGTTTTTAAATAAAACTTAAATTACGTTTGATTTGCCTGGATTTCCTTAAGTTTGCTACTATACCCGAGACTATTACTGTATTTTGGAAAACTTTCGCAATTGAAATTTTCGCAATTGAAATTGTGTTACAATATAATAAATTCTTATTATATAATAAATTCTTATTACAATATAATAATATAAATATTACAATTTTATAAATTCTTATTAATACGTCTAATGTAACCGACATTTTAGATAAAAGAATCACATTAAGTATTACTGACACCCATTACAGAAGTTGAGTCTTAGCTTGAGTGGCAGGCTCACTTTTTCTCATTGATCTTAGGTACAAAATTTTAAAACTAAGTTTGTGAGTTTGAGAATTATTTTCGACACAACCTAAATATATCTTACTAGCTGCCTCCCGCGGTTTCACCCGCATTAAAAATGTTAAGGGTAAACAACCCTTATCACTTAGGGGTATGAAAAATAGATAGTAGCCGATTCTCAGACCCACTGAATATGCATATAAAATTTGGTAAAAATAGGTAAAGCCGTTTCGGAGGAGTAAGGTAACTAACATTGTGACACGAGAATTTTATGTAAAAGATTTAGGTATTTTATTACTGACCCGGATCTGATGGACCTCCTCACTTATCTACTTTGTCGAGTGTACACGGTAGTGAAGCACGTGCCACGTCCTACGTTTCCTCTATTTTTCAGTTATGTATATGTGTGGCGGCACGCGACCAGAATAGATTGACTGCAGATAAATCTTCTCTCAACGTATTGCCGAACTGCTGAACATTATGGTAAATGTCGGTGATATCGCGTCTATTTAGTTGTGTGTAGTTTTATTTTTGTGATTGTGAATTTGTGGGTGTGTGGTGGTTTGTTTATTGTGTAAGTAGGTATATTAAATAATTAAATAAATTGTTTCTTTTGGAAGCGAGTAAAGCATAATACAATAAATTTCTTGCGTATTCAATTACAGTACAATAAAAAATTTTATTCTTATCGCAATTTTTTTTAATGCATGTTGTTTGATCATTATGTTGGAATTAGCGCATCTGAGCTTGATTGTTTTAACCTGGTTGATTAAAGAAAGGAATCTAAAATGGCGGCGCTTATCATGTTCTCTCGCTTGCACACTAGTGCCGTCTATACTCACTCGCGCGCGTACCATCAACATAAATAAAATTGTCTTGATTTTCTTCCACGCTGCCTTGACGCGCTCAGTGCTCCTTTTTACGAATATCTTGTTATAGTTTTCTGTTACTTTTCCGTTGTTACCTGTTTGTTATTGTGGTAAAAGTAGGCACTGTTTCCGATAAAAACAATACAAATTTTAAAAAATATTCTCGATTTGAAAAAAAAAACTTCAACTTTAAATTTTATATGCAGACTGTACTATCTTTCAACGCAAGAACATGCCGCCATTTAAGATTCCTTTCTTTAATGAACCGGCTTATAATGAGATTAAGGTTTAATTTCCTAAACTATTCAACCTTAATAAGTTAACCAAAGTCGGCAAAGGCCAATACTAAACCACTGTTCACAAGACACAATCAAAACACGTTAATTTAAATACGAAAATATCATTTTACTTGTAATCCGAATATTTTTATCCTGTTATTTAAAGCTGAAATAATTTATTTTGGTAAAAATCAACAGTCGGTTGGTTATCACAATCAGTTATCAATAAGCTCTTGGAATCCCTAAAATATACAGGGTTACAGGTAAAGTCGTGGTGAAATTAAACGACGTTATTTTTTGGTTATTTTTGATGGATTTGATCCTGTAAAATAATGTCTGAAACTTAACCGTTATGAAGATATTGGATTATATTTTTTTTTTATAATGTGTTGCGGAATAGTTTATAGCTACCGCGACCCATTAACATAAAGGGCAACCTAAGAAACAAGATTGGGTTTAGTCAGTAAAAGTCTGACCCTCCCTCTCGCCCCGCCCAGAGAAATAGTCATTTGATGATTATTTTCCCATACATAAAAAAATACTTTGATGCTTAAATCGATTTTTTTATACTTATGTATTTTATTGGAATTAACGCTGAATTTAAAGTACAGACGACACATTGCGTTCGCCTGGCGTACGCCCAAGTAAAAGTTATAAAAAAATATAAGTCCATCTACATAAAGTGATTGAGACACACATAAAGCGTTACTCTTGCAGATCACGTAGTGTTTTGAGCTCGCGTTTGAAGCAAGCCGGTGCCTGCACCCTTTATCTCGCGTCACGACGAACCGTGATAACATTCACACATGTAGGGATTATATTATGCTGACTGTGGGGTAGATATTTATAATGTCGAGTGTATACAACATGTCCCGGAATAAACGCACACTACCAGACACCCCAATTAAAATATTATGTTATAATCATAATACATACACTGAATTTTTATTATTATGTTTAAAACACTGTTTTTTTATAAATTAAGTTCTATAAATAATAAAATAAATCAAAATAAAAATCATTTATTTCGGATCACAAAGTCCATAGACACCGCAATTTTGTTAGTAACAATTTATTACCGGTGTTTTACGTGGAGCGACTGCCTATCTGACCTACACAACCCAGTAACTGGGCGACCCGATACCTCTTGGTTAGACTGGTCAGAGTTTCTGGCTAACCAGTAACGACTGTCAAAGTTCTACGAATGACAACCGGGACCAACGGCTTTACGTGCTTTCCGAGGCACGGGATGTCAGTGATGTCTAAGATAAACTTTAGAAAGTACATATGAATTGAAAAAGTCACATTGGTACTTGCCCGGATTCGAACCCACAACCTCTTACACACGAGGCGGGCGCCTTATCCACTAAGCCATCACGACACTCCTTACTACATTACTTACATTACATTACTTATAACTAATGTTAGTAATAATAAAAACCTAGGCTTACCACTAAATAATGGGGGGGGGGGTCTACTCAATAGGCTCACTGGTCTCGACCGTATCCCAACACATGGAGTTCAGTGAACCTACTGAGCAGAACAGTATCATATCTGTCGCCTATCATCCGTAGAACGCTATTCCGGCTCCCACGAACTCGCCGCACCATTGAAGCTACTTTTTTACGCATAATTGCGTAGAAGTCATCTACGCTAGCGTCAGCAAACATGCCAGATAGATTGTGGGAGAAAATTATAGTTACATTACAAAAGTGAGATTCTAAAAATGAATGAAATACTATTCATACCGTTTTTATGTATTTTTTTGGATTGTACAGCATTTCGCAGAAAATACAAACAAAATAAGATGTTAAAAGATTTGGTTTCTTATTTTTAGAGAATTTTAGAGATTGATAAAATTCACGAACGCCCACAGCCGGCTGTCGGGCGGGCGTTGAAAGGTTATATGAGTAGTATAAAAAAATTAAACTCTAGGTCGATTCTAATAGTAAACTTCAACCCTAAAAAAAAACAAGACATAAAATATTATTTAACTGCCTTAGCTTTAAGCCCTCTGTAAGACCACTGTAAGCATTATGGAACGCAAATAAAGAATATGAATAATAATATTAAACTTGCTTTTAAGCGATTCTTTTAACATCCAAAGAATTCTTTTTTTATTGTTTCAGTTATCGTATTAACACCTAAATGGTTCGCAGTTTTCTGTCACAATAACTAATATTTTAAAATTAAATGTCAGTGCCTAAACTTGGAAAATTACAGAAGTTTTACTTAGTACTCTCGAATAAAGTTGATAAATACTGGCCAGGTGCGAGTCAAAAAGTTGGAAAATAAAAAAAAAATACAAAGAGAAAACCACCTCCTTAAACTTAATAGAGTTAAAGGCTTTGCTTTTGCACGACCACCGTCTAGAAAAAAAAATAGAAACTCCGAGTCAAACTTGCAAACAATTCAGTTCTTATAAGTTTTTGTGTAAACTATTTTTGGATATTTCTTAAATTTTTAAGTAGCATTAAAGACTTGGGAGAGGGACAGATACACTTGCAAAATAATAAATACACGGTTCTATTTTTATAGACGTTTGAAACCTCAAAAAGGGCCCTGCACTGTACACATAAAGTATCTACTTTCTTACCATCATACTTTCCTGATGACATAATCCTCTTATCCTCACCTGTCCTATAAAAAAATCTACTACCTATACAAAAATGACGTAACACACCGTAAGTAAGATAACTGAAGCTCCTGTAGACCATGACTTGGCATCGATAAATTCGCAAGCGTCTCCGTTTTTTTTTATTTGAACTCTATATTTATTTGTTTATTTATTTAGACAATCCAACTAAATACTCACAAAGACATCCATATAACTTATCATTTACAAATAATGTAAAGCATTGCATGCATCTAAATTAAACATTACAAATCTCACCACACAATAAAAAATCACATGTTCATGATTATTTAATTTATGTTCAAATGTTGCACAGCGCCACTATCGGTCACAGATAGAATTGAGTAATAAGGAATCAAAATTAAACAACTAAGAAATTCATAGAGTATCTCACTAACAGCCAAACTTCCTATTTAGTCGGATTGTCACAACACTTTTACGCTAAGGCCGTTGTCCACCGCCGAGGTTTGTATGAGGTGATGTGTGGTGCGGTGGACACGCGGCCATAGTAAAAGCATAGTAAATGTGTGACGCCATCTCAATCTAACGAGATTGAGATGGCGTCACACATTTACTACGTGACGGTGACAATAGTGGTGGACAATCGGCCTAACGTAGCAAGTAAGTTTCGATAACAACTCATGGGTGCTTAACCAAAAGTGAACAAAAAAGGCCAACCAATTCATTCAATTTAAAACCATTCTTCCTTCCACTTAGCTCTTTAACTAAACCAGATTAAACATAAGAAAGCGTGATATTCGATTAGAACTCTTTGGGAATAAAAAGTAAGTAAGAAAGCCATTTTCTAATTGTGCCCGAGCGACGTTTAAAGCGAGCACATAAAAGTACACGATTCTACTGTATCACTTCTGCAATGTTCCGTACTGGGCTCTTTGTTTAGACTGTTATTCGATTTCCTACAAAAGGAGTGTTATGGGTTTAGGGTACATGTGCATGTGTGTGTAAGTTTCTTTATTCTTCTATAACTTCTCAACGCTTGAATAGATTTAGATGTACGATGGGCTTGTTTGTTTTAATTACGTTTTAGTGTTAGTGTTATGTACTGTTCTAATTTTAATACTAAGCCTTCTTTTGGAATGGAAAATTATGAAATGACTCCTCCCGCATTACCAGTTTTTAGCGTTTTGAAATCCCTTAGAAACGTTTGTGTATCGTTATGCAGTGTTTGCTACGCCGAGCGTATGGATTGCTACGCCTAATGTCCTATTTTCTACGCTTAATGTAATGTTTGCTAATCATCCCATATTTGTGTTCGTTGCTTTGTAGATCAATAATTTTTCTCTTGCGTACTTCATGAAATATATTTTTTACTCATTTTCGTAAATAGGTAATTAAACTTAATGCAATTTTGTAGATAATTTGTGTCCCTGGCGTTAATTACAGTGTTAAACACCAATTTATTACATCACAGCTAATTTATTGGGTGAACCAACTCAATTAAAACCAGTGTTTTAAAAAACTTCCAAAAGTAGGTTGATGCGCATTAATTTTTCTCTCATATTTGTTTCTTCTGTAAGTACTAAGTATATATATACAATAATATCAGCCCATCGATCTGATTTCACGGGGTAGAGATCCATGGCATTTTGCCCATCTTTCCATTCCATTGTTATGCCCCTGCCAAATTAACCCATAAGCCACAGGGCTTATTTGGATTTTCTTTAGACATTTCGATTAATCAAGGGTTTTACAGACACGATGCTTATTAGATAGGACCGGCAACATCAATATTATTTTACATTTATTCATACAAAACATATTTGAAATGTGAAAACAACACTGTCTTTCTTTTAGTCTGTGTATGTATAAATGTCTGTTTAAAAACACTTCTTTCTGATTTAGAACAGGCAAGCTTAAACCCCAAATAACCTCGTAATTACCAAATTCGTGTAAAATTATTATATGATATACATAATTATATAAATAAATCATCAAATATCTTGTTTCCTGTGGCTTCGCCAGACCATTTAATTTAAAATTTTTGTCCCAATTTTGAAAGGGCTGCGTTTCAAAAAATGCTCCTTAGTCAACTTTTTGTGATAAAAAGAAACCAATGTGTAAATTCTAAGTTACCATTTTCAATAATTTCGGCTGTGTTAAAGCCTCCAAAACGCCTATCTCTTTCCACAACTACTCTTAATTATAATCTTAAAAGACCGTTTAAAACTAAAAGCATTTACATCCATCTTTAAAAGTTAGTAAAAATAACTTACTATGCGTGGCATGTCGCCGCGTCAATAAAGTCAGAGGTCATGCATAGGTCACTCGGATTCCTAAACCAGTGAGTTTTAATGAGGAGAATATTAATTGAGAGGATACTTAAGCTGCGTTTTCACTGTCAGATGGATATTTTACTATCCAGATAGTTAATAGTTATTGAAGATACCATTCAAAACTTTTTATCTTAAATTGTTATAGTTGATACGACTTTTTATTTTAATGTTTAACGTTAAAATATCTAATAAATTGGCAGATAAGAGAAAGAGTGAAAGGGGAGGCATTTTGGCAGATAAGAGAAAAGAAAAGAGTAAAGGGGGAGGCATTAATATACTTTCAAAAGTGTTACTACTTTGGCATAATATATATTTCTAGTTCAAAATCTTATAATAATAAAGTTCCAGAATTACATTACATTGAACTACGAGAGCAAAATAAAGTCTGCATTTGTGTTTGTTTTAGAGCACACTCACCTATTATTATATTATACATAATGATTATTAGGACAATGGTTTTTCATCTACTCATTCATTGTATACTCATGATTATAATTAGTTTTTAGCTACACACGCCATCTTAAAAAAAATGTTAAAATCTTAAATATATTAAACTTGCTTTTGCCCGCGACTTCGTCCGCGTGGAATAATAGTTCCTATGTCCTTTCTCGGGTCCCAGACTATATCTGTACCAAATTTCATTCAAATCGGTTCAGTAGTTTAGGCGTGAAGAAGAGACAGAAAAACAGAGTTACGTTCGCATTTATAATATTAGTTTTGATTCTCGTGTCACAATGTTAGTTACCTTACTCCTCTGAAACGGCTTTACCGATTTTTACCAAATTTTATATGCATATTCAGTCTATCTATTTTTCATACCCCTAAGTGATAAGGGTTGTTCACCCTTAACATTTTTAACGCGGGTGAAACCGCGGGCGGCAGCTAGTATTATAAATTAATGAGTTACACAGACGCAATTAGTAAATTATTTTCGCAAACCTTAAATGTAACAAAAAGTACCAGGCTTGCATACATTTGAGGTGATACTAGTTAACTTACTAGTTAGCACATACGATCTTGTCATAATAAAATACTCTTGGCAGAAGATGGCTTCCCACTATCATCACACTTTTGTATCATTACCAAACCCTTTTTCTGCCTTAAAATTTTCCGCTTGGCAATCAACTGCAACATTTACCGGAAAAAGATTTTTGTAACGGACCATTACTTCCAAAGATTACCCCTCACAAACAAACAATTAGATTTATTCCCTATAAGAATTAACTATTCATTTGCTGCATCATTAAAGTTACTAGGGTCTCATAGAATTTAACAGTCCTTATAAGCATTTATTTAAAGCTTTGCTTAGTGAACAGTGTCTCCTTAGCTTTAGCTATGTTGAAACGACACCATTGGAATTTTTAGTCTAATGGCATTCCACAGAGAACGCGTGCCGGCGTTTTAAAATGAAAATTGTAAAATACTCAACTAAGCTTAACGTTTAATCTTTAAACTTTAATTGCCATTTGAAGTCCTAACAGAATTAAATTAAATTCAAGTGGTGATTAAACTTTACTTGGTTAAAGTCTAATTTATTTTGAAGAAGTAAATTGTTGTAGAATTTAAATTTTCAATGATTTTATTGGATTGTCCCATTAGAGGCACACTGCTTCTAGTGCTTATTTATTATTCTGATTTAAGATAATGATTATTTACGTAGATATAACGTCAAATAACGTTTATTTATGCATCTTAAACACTCATAGAATTTACCACGTTTTATTTGAATAAAATAATTCTAAATTTCGAATTTGACATTTAAGCTCAATATAATTATTTGAGTTTGAATAATTTAACTTTCGAGAGAAATGTACAATTTTCAATTACACTTGATGCAATACAACCTACATCAAACTAAAGGGTTATTTGAACTTATAAAAAAAGCCGAGCATAATCTATAAAAATTGCTTAATACATTATTAAGTATATTATTTTCAAAGAAAATTATCATTACATCCTGAACATTTCTAAATGCAACTTAAAATGTAGGACAGAAACATTTTCTAAAACAATATACATTTTCTAAAAACATATACATGAATTTCCTATACTTATCGTGAATTCGACCTACATTTCGAAGCGACCAGTCCCAATAGGAACCTACCGCAGAGATTGCACTTTCGGGCACTTAAAGTAGAAGTCAAAACGTAGAGCGAGACTTAAAAGCGAGTAGCTCAAATTGTTCCCGAGGGAAACCGATCGGCGCCGAACGTCCCCGAAGTTTTCCGAAGCTACTAAATGTTTTTTTTTATTTATTTATTGTTAAGAAAGCTTACAGCTTATCTAATAAACATCTGAAATCTTTAGGTTTAACTGCGCAACTTGTTAATGAATTTTAGTTTTGTATTTTTACGCTAGTTATTTTCGTCTCTGGATAATGCATGATGAAGGATGTGTCGTAGTTGCGGAATTCTTAAAATAGTTACCGTGACCCCGGAACGTAAAGGGCAACCGAAGAAACATGAGTGGGTTTTAGTCATTAAAAGTCTGACACGCCCACCCGCCCCACCCAGGACGGGAGAAGTCATTTGATGATTTCCCACTCCCAAAAAAAAAGGATGTGTTGTAGGGTTTTTCCTTTCAGTTATAATATCAGTATCAGTTTGAAAGTTGGTAATTTGACACCAACGTACCGTAATAAGTATGTAAATCAGTTTTTACGGTACTTATTGGTAATTAAACCTTCAAACACACGTGATTCCAGACACAATAGAAAAACAAAAGCAGCCCGACAGCCGACTGTCGCTTGGTCGTTGAAAGTTTAAAAATCCAAGAGCCTGATTATCAGTCTTACTGAGAGGTTTAACTCAATAACTGGGTGGTGAAGGACTCATAGAAGATCGCTTCGTGTAACATACTAGTAGACGAACCCAACATCGAATTACAAAAGGCGAGGCAAATGATTTTAAAACATAATCTTACTTTAACATTAATATTTGGTAGAAGAATTGTTTTGTAAATAAATTGTTACATCTCGGTATCTTATACATAATTTAATCCCTGAAACTATCAGTCGAATTCCAAAACATATTTATGGTAAAATTATAAGGAAAATTATTAGAGCACTAGATTTTACCCGCGGCTTCACTCGCGTTAGAAAGAGACAAAAAGTAGCCTATGTTACTCTCCATCCCTTCAACTAACTTCACTTAAAAAATCACGTCAATTCGTCGCTTCGTTTTGCCGTGAAAGAAAGACAAACATACAGACAGACAGACACACTTTCCCATTTATAATATTACTAGCTTTTGCCCGCGGCTTCGCTCGCGTTAGAAAGAGACAAAAAGTAGCCTATGTTACTCTCCATCCCTTCAGCTATCTCCACCTAAAAAATCACGTCAATTCGTCGCTTCGTTTTGCCGTGAAAGAAAGACAAACAGACAGACAGACAGACAATCCCACCACACTATTCCCAACCACTGCAACTCCTGAAAGCCAGAATCAACAGTGGAGTCCGCCAGAAAAGCGCCGAGCAATGAAGCTCGACGAGTCCCGGAGAAACGATTCAACTGTCTTGGATCCCGCAACGAAATTAATCAGAAAAGTACATCGGAGGAGTAAGAAAAAATATGTTTTCCACTTCCCTCCAAACAAGCAGGAGACAGAACAGAACTAGGCCAATAGGCACAAAGGGGCGATTGCAACTGGGAGAAGCCCAGATTGCCTTGCACCACGGAATAGAATTTGTTAAAATTAATGGGTCCTAAAATGTGAGCTGTTACGATTGATTCCAATAATAGGTATGGCAAAAGCGCTTGAACGCACGGAAATTGGTTCTAGTTTCCACAAGGTCCGCATAATAAACGACACCGGATGTAACCTGTATACTATCTAACATAATATTGCGCTCATTCTGCCAAAGAATACACTCCCATAGGATGTGATGTGCAGATTGTTCGAATTCACAGTTCGATGAGGAACATTGACACAAAGGCGAAGCAACAAGTTTGAAAGAAAATAGTTTACTTTTAAAATTGCCATGTCCTGTGAGAAATTGAGCAACGCAGTGATCAACTTCCAACCATGTCTTAGCCAACCGCTCACGAACGGATGGGAAGAACAGATGGAGGTGCCGGCCCTTGATGGAGTTATCCCACCTACTTTGCCATTCGGATAAGAGTTCCTCCCAAACTTCAGACTGCGGTTTAAATAACCTAGAAATTCTATTAAGGTCGCGTTGTGGTATAAAGTTAGTGTCCATGGTCTCCCGCGCGGAGTAGTACATTGAAGCTCGTCGTTGTACCTCCAGATCGACTGGGAGTACACCTGCGAGTACCGGAAGGGCTTCAGTACTGACCGTTCTATAAGCTTTGCATAAAAATATTAAAGCCAAGCGTTGACTTTGAAGTAATTTACGTCGTACCGCCCCTATAGTGGCCCTGTCGGCCCAAACAGGTGCACCGTAGCACATACAACCTAAGTAGGTAGCACCATATATAATTTTTAAGGTTAAGAATGATAAACCCCAAGTTGCTTTAGATATTCTCGTTAAGGCATAAAAGTTCTTTTTAGCTTTTTCACCTACTGTTTTTATATGATCGATGAAAGAAAAATTCCTTTCTAAGATCATGCCAAGATAACATACAGCTTGCTGTTTTTTGACGGGAACGTTATTAAATTTAATACTAGGCCACGATTTGAGATCACCTTTTAGTATAAGCTGATACGTTTTTTGCGGTGCAAAGGTAAGACGGTTACGATCACCCCACTGGGATATTAAACGTAGGCAGGTGTCAGCCAAGTTCTCAAGTCCAGCTCGAGTACTTGACTGAATGAGCAGTAGGCCGTCGTCCGCGTAACCGGTTAGGGAACAGCCGTTTGGAAGTGGAATCGCGAGGAAATCATCAAAGCCTAGGTTCCATAAATAAGGACCGATAACTGAACCCTGAGGACATCCCATAGTTAGTGATTTTGACATAGAAAAATGTCCAAGCTTAAGTACTGCGGAACCGTTTAAAAAGTACGAGTGAACGAGATTATAGATGTTTTTGTAGCAACCGCGGGTTTTTAGTTTTAGTAAGAGCATAGGCCACCAAGCGTTATCAAAGGCCCCAGAAATATCAAGAAAGATTCCAATTACGTATTTGTGTTCGGACAGATTAACAGTTTTTCTGACAGAAAGTGCCGCGTCGACTGTAGATTTACCTAAAGTGAAACCGTATTGATTGCTATGAAATTTTGGACCGTCCGGTAGTAAGCGTGGAACGATGAGGCGCTCCAGAAGTTTTCCCAAAGATGGTAGAAGTGTAATAGGCCGATACGACTTGGGGTCGTCCGGAGGCTTGTCGCCACTCTTTGGGATTATTCTTATAAATCCACGCCTCCATTTGCGAGGAAAAACACCTTCGGCAATGCATCGGTTATATACAGTTAGGATCGCGTCACCTGCTGATTTACACGCTTCTTTAATCATCCTATTAGATATTTTATCTTCACCTGAAGATTTGTTGACCGGTAACTTTCTAACAACACTTATGAATTCGTCTATGGATGGTACGTCTGACGATGGTGATTCAGGTGGCACAGCAGCCACGCTCTGATCTGTTGGTGGTAGTCGCTGTCGTTTACCGGTGAATCATCAGGGATAAGAGAATTAAGTAGGACTTCTGTTGTTTCTTCTATGCCAGTGGTATGTTTATTATTGACTTTAATGTTTTGGACGTACGCGAGGTCTATAGATCTGTTAGCTTTAAATTCGTGATATAAGGGAGACCACGGACCCTCCGTGTCTAGTTTATCGACAATTTTCCGCAGTAAATTGCCCTTAGATTTTTCAACCGAAGCTTTGTAGCGGGACTTGGCAACTCTAAAAGCATTAATCGCGGAAGTAAGCACGTCTCCAGTAGCCTTACGTTTTTTAAGTTTATTTAACCGTCTACGTGCTTTGCGGTAACTTTTGCGCTGTTCAATTAAATAATCATTCCACCAATCACATCTACGAATATTGGTCATAGATCCGCGACCAATGGCGATGTCAGCACAGTAAGTAAAAGTTTCCGACATAATGTCAGCACTTTCTTCAACTGACAGCCCGTCTCGAGTGAATTCTTTGGCGTGACACGCAAAAAGCGAGCTGAAAAATTCCCAGTTCGCGCCTTTACATTTATATCTAAAATTACCAGAAATATGAGACGGACCTTGAGTCGATACAGGAACAAACTCGTACACGATCAGGCGATGATCACTACACGACGCGTCCGGTAGGACACGCCACCTATCCAAGCGTACGTCGGCACTAGAAAGTGTGACGTCAATACAAGACTCGCCCATTTGGCTACAAAAAGTAGGTGGTGCATCTGGGGTATTATGAATCGATAGGTTCATCTCAGCAATGAAATCCTCAACAGCGCAGCGTCGTTCGGTATCAGTGGCCCGAACCTTGCCATACCACAGGGACGATGACGCGTTAACATCCGCGCCAACGATAACTTTGCAGCCCGCGAGCGACCGCAAGACGTGACGGAGGTTGTGTATATGAGGAGCAACAGGGTCAGAGTATTGAAAGTAGCAGCTCACAACGTAGACTTTAAAAGAAGCCGATGAAACTTCAGCAACGGCACAGTGAGACGTCATAAGGTTACGCAAAGATGTTACTGTAAAGTTGGAGGATCGCGCAACATAAATTCCGGCTCGTGCTTTACAATCCAGCTGTACTACTTTGTGACGTAACCGCGAGTTTTGATACTGCTCTTGAACAAGTACAAGGTCTAAGTTGTAATCTATAATTAGTTTATCCAACTCAGATGTCGCCACCCTATCGTTGTGAAGATTTAGTTGTCCTATGTTTAAAATATCCATCAATAATTAGTATTTAAAATGAGTTGCTCGAGTTTTAGTTTGTATGTGGCACAATTTTCAGACCCGCAACGATGGTCAAACGATTTTTTAAAACGTTTACACGCCGCGCAAACCGGTGTAAAATTTAATTCGTCCTTATGCGGGCAATCCTTGGTTTCGTGGGCCTCGGAACAATTAGCGCAGGTGGGTGATTTGCTAACGCAATGTTTTTTAACGTGACCGAATTGTTGACAGTACGCGCAACGAACTACTTCAATATCATCAATAAAACGACAAGTGGCCCAATCAATGAATAATTTTTCCTTAGTAGACACAAGATGTTTACGAACCGCAGAATCTATTTCAATACCTATCCATTTCCGGCCGTTTTCAGTAGAACGCCTACGAATTATTTTAGTCGATTTTATGAAGTCGTCTTCTTTAATTGGCATCTCATTTTGAATGTTTTGACGGTATAACGCATTCAAAAAAGCGCTGTCCTCCATAGAGGCAGGAATGTCTTTTACCAACAAACGAGGCCGGCGGCCTTTTGGTTTCTCTAAACGAAGGCCCGCGGACTTTATTGCATCGACCGATTCCAACTTTTTCAGTTGGTTTTCATTCGCGACACGCAATACAACGCCCGACTTTGCGGTTTTTTTGACGCCGACAATTTGGAACCCGTCGTCACTGGGTTTAATCGCCTTCATAAGGGCTTGTTTAGTCGCGGAGGATGACGCGAAGTCAGCCGACCGTTCGTCGGTCGGATACGCGACAATACAAGGTGCTGGGGCTCCCATTCGCCGGGAGGCATCAACCGCGGGGGTGACTTTGGGTAAACGTAGTTTTAAAGAATCCGCGTACGATATTTTACTGTCGACATTGTTTACAGTTTTAACGCCGGGATTTAATTTTAATCTATCTAATTCGCGCTCGGTGTTGGCAAGCTTAGTTTCATTACAAGAAGATTTTAATGCCAACAATGAGACAATACTTGTAACGCGCTGAGTCATATCCATAATAGCGGATTTATTCGCAACATTAATACGGGAACCCTGATCGTTGACCAACTCGTTAATCTTGGTCAGATACGCAGACGCCTCGGAAACTAAGTCACAATAATCACCACTGTTTGCACTGCTTACATTGGAAATATTTAATATGGGTGAAGATTTTTCAATGAATTCGGATGTTTGAAGGCGTTTAGACCTATCTTCGGGCGAAATGTATGTAGGCGACATTTCACTGAATAGCCGTTTGGAATTAGCGGAGGTCGGCGCGGGCGGCGACCTGAGCGTTTTCGTATTTTTACGAAAAATATCTCCGCCACGATCAGGCGGGTCATCATTATTAGATGACATGTTTAATAAAATAAAAAGTGAAAGAAGTCTAAAACGCTGAGAAAAAAAAAAAAAAAAGAACGGTTACAAAAGTTATTTCGCGATACCCCCAACAAGGAAAAAAAATGTACTTACCGAGTAGCTGACAAAATGAATTGATTACACGTAAATTACCAAGTAAACACTAATAAAAACTTACGATACCAGCACTAGACACAATAGCACACAACCTGAAAGAAATCACGAGCCGAAATATCGATAATCGAACGCGATATGCGTAAACAAAACAGGAGCGTATTAGAACGATCCTAACCGGGCCGAGGCGCGGAGGGAAGTGCAAGACAGACAGACAGACACACTTTTCCATTTATAATATTAGTATGGATAATATTAGTATGGATATGACATTAGGTACGTACCCATGGGAGTGGAAAACTAACCAAAGACGCGGGTAAAACCGCGATAGAAAGCTAGGATTAAATATTAACCGTTCTCGAAATATAGAAATGTCATAAACTTGCTGAGTTTGATAATTAAAGCTCGTTATTTTTTATTGTAATAATTCAATAACTATTTATGGTTAAAAATGTCAAAAACTGCTGAATTTAATAATTAAAGTTTGACAATTTTTATTATAATAATTTAATTTCTGTAACATTACTATGTCTCGCACGTTCGCTAGAATTCCAGCGACGCAAACTTTGTTACAAACAAAATATTTTGCGAAGTAAAAACTTATTTAGTATCTGACACAGGTGTTGCACACTAAACTATGGGATTACAGTTACTTCTGAAGTTTTGGAACTTCAATAATACTCATTACGTATATTTATTTTAGTTAGTTTTTATTTATAACACCACTTCTCATACAGACAAGGCACGAGCATTGAACAACTGCTGCTCAACTATCAAGCACATTATAAATAAATTACGATGAAGGATTCTAAATAAGCATCGTAAAGAAATCTAAACTTATAAGTTCAAAATTGCGATCAGAGCTCGTGGCTTCTCTGCATGAGACGAAACTTTTGCCTTGTAGTGGAACAGTAATATATCCTGTTATCATTATAATATTATCATTCCAAATATCTGTTAGTACCAAAGTGACAAACTACCAAACACTAAAAAGCTGTATCTAAAAGTCTCTACCTGTTTTAAACTACGAGCTTTTTGTTCTTTTCATCCACGACACATCTTTATTAAAACACCAAACCAAAACAGAGCAAGAACAAAAAGAAAAACAAAACAAATTTCCCAAACCAATTCTTCAAACCTTGCACCATAATAAAGAACAAATCTTGTAAGTCCAAAGTCATAAAGCTGTCCAATCAAATCATCCTCATAACAGTATTACATTTTTGTTACAATCGTAATGAAGAATCTTGTTCTGGCATCGCTTACTGTCAATAAACCGCGGTCTCGCAACGAAACATTAAAATGAAGCACAACAAAATGGAGGCACTGTTTTAGGCTGCTTGTACATTGGAGCGGGGAGTGAATGGGGTGTGGTGGAGCAGTTTTTTGGCCGTTTGTGATGCGATGGTGTAGTGAAAATGAAGGCCTGTATTGTCAACCTGTTTGTGCTGTATTGTCCTACACCTACATGCCAGTGTATATTGGAAAATAGATATTTTCTATTATGTGGAAAACAAGGATAGATGGGTGCATATATTATTTATAATATGCTAGGAGTTTTCTGCTGCTTTATCCGTCCATTTTCAAAGAATTAGTGGTTAGAGGTAGAATATCAAAATCGCTACCTACTGCGCCTCTACGTCATAAAAAGAAAACTGCATAATGTGACTCCGTTAAATTCTATAAAAATCTAGTTCCAGTGAAGTATGTACTTATATTTTTGAATTTACTCAAAAATATAAGTAAATACTTCACTGGAACTAGATTTAAGAGGCGTCTCAGTGAAATATTCAAATTTTTATAGTAAAAAGCTGTTTTTTTCTTCATATTTATATTCTCACTAAAACATCAATCGCAAAATTGATAATGATGTAAAAGCTATATCGTATAAGACCAAAGTCCTGTCCACCTTACCCAAAACCAATGAAGCAGAAAAGAGGAGAGACAAAAATAAACACAATTATTTTGGTTTACGTTCCCCTTGCGTTCCGTTCCCCAGTTCAGTGGACAAGCAGCCTATAGCCTTATGTAGTGGAAGAGCTTCCCCGAACTGAGATAACTGGTGTATATCAGGGAATAAAATGGAAATAGATGTAAAAGAGCCGGTTATCGCGTAACGTTGGCGCTAGTTAGCGAGTTAACGCGCTAATTATCGCGATAGTAAGGGATGTTATGCCGGTTTAGATTAGATACATGGGTCTAGTGTAAACAGGGATCTATATTAACTGGTACTAGGGCTTATATATTATTTAACCTTCGAACACACGTGATAGAAGATTTAATAATTGATTGAAGCTCGACAGCCGACTGTCGTTTGGTCGTCGAAAGGTTAAACCGATTGAAAATTATTACTCGATTTGTTTTATTAATACTAGCTTTTGCTAAGGACTTCGATGCTAAATAGTTTATGGCTTATCCGAGGTCAAATCTGTACTTGTTCTAAATTTCATCAAAATTAGTGCTGTGGTTTAGTCGTGCAAGCGTAGCTCTCAAGCTCGATTAGTTTGGACTAAAATCATTTTCTAAAATCATAGGCTGCGTAATACACCTTCCCTAACTCTCACATTCCGATGGAACGCCAACTAGACACAACGAGAAAAACATCAGGCACAGAACTATTTTTTTTTTTGGTGAGTGGGAAATCATCCAATGACTGCTTCCGTCCTGGGTGCGGCGGGAGGGCGTGTCAGACTCTTACTGACTAAAACCCACTCATGTTCCTTCGATTGCCCTTTATGTTCCAGGGTACGGTAACTGTTATAAACATTCCGCAACCCCGGCAGGCGTTAGGCACAGAACTATCAGCCTTACGTACTTTCTGAGAGTGTTATTATATGAGTAGTTTCGCCCTTGATCAAGTCATATCTTTGTAGGAATATTTTGGAAAAATCGTATTTTTTTTTCACTGAGTATTAGATAAATCTACACATCATAATATCGAATAACAATAATTTAAACAGTACATGATTTTCCTTGCGACCTGCCAAAGCACATTTGAAGAATTAAAACCTGGCCCGCGGTTTTTATGGATGATACGTCACAACATGATGATGATGATGTCGTGATGGCCTAGTGGTTAAGGCGCCCGGCTCTCATGCAAGAGGTGGCGGGTTCGAATCCGGGCAAGTACCAATGTGACTTTTTCAATTCATATGTACTTTCTAAACTTTTCTTCTGTCTTAGACATCACAGACATCGGTGAAGGAAAACATCGTGAGGAAACCTGGACTTGTAGTTAATATAAGTCCGAAATCGCCAACCCGTCTTGAGCAAGCGTGGTGATCAATGCTCGTGCCTTCTCTGTATGAGAAGAGGCCTTTGCCCTGCAGTGGGACAGTTATAGGCTGGTATTATTATTATTATTACGTCACAACAATAACCCAATGGTATAATAATTATAATAGGAACTCAACAACATTGTCCGTCTTGGGGATCAAACACAAACTCCTCGCTTAGCAGTCGCGAGGCAAAAACGAAACATACGACAATCACCATTGGTTTATACCATATAATACATTTTATCAGTCCACACCATACGTCTTATAATCTTCTCAGACAATTCATCTTAAATATGCATGAGTATAAAAAGCTCTGTATTATGAGTAAAGTCTCAGTGTGGACTGGCAGAGAACAATGACCCCACGAGCTCCTTATTGTGGTTTATTTAGATGCCACTCTGTCAGGCCACCAAAAAGAGGTTTTAAACTTGTCCAAACTAATATTATAAATGCGAAAGTAACTCTGTCTGTCTGTCTGTCTGTCTTTCTGTATGTCTGTCTGTCTGTCTGTCTGTCTGTCTTTGCTTCACGCCTAAACTACTGAACCGATTTGTGTGAAATTTGGTACAGGCATAGTTTGGAACTTGAGAAAGGACATAGGATAGTTTTTATTACAAAAAATAAAATAAAAAATTTAATTTATTCCGGACATACAGCGCCATCTATTGGTCAAGAGTCGGCATCAATTCAGTACTGAAATATCATCGGAAAAATGTAAATAAATAGTAAAAATCTGCCGGAAGTCGCTATTCCACGCGAACGAAGTCGCGGGCAAAAGCTAGTAGCTAAATAAATATCATAACCAGACAACTGGGGTATACATACTTTTACAAATACAAGCCGGTGGTCGTGAAAGAAACAATCTAACGTAAAAAGAAATTTCTACATCTACGCGGACGCAGTTGCGGACATAAGCTAGTTTATCTGTTTTATAAATTATATAAGTATGTTTGGTTACTATAACACAAGCTCTGCATGGCTTGGGATCCGATATACTATATATTTTTTTTGTAATGTGAACGTTGAAACTTCCATTATCCGTAACACTCCCCTAGGTGTTGCATTTTCAAAAATATGATATGTCTGTCGGTCAGCTTCTCCTCATACCTATAATATGTTTTATATATAGATAAAGTTTCCGCTGACTTCAGTTCCCCACATACATCTCTGCTCTGCGATAGCTCATTTTATTACGCTATTATTATCAAATTGCATTGCTATAGTACCTTCGTCTTGACAAGACCCTGAAATGGTTTATATTGTATTATCTTCAAATAAAAATAAAAAGTTCAAAGCAAGGGCTTGAGCGATGTTTCTAGAAAATTGCATCGCGTTTGAAATGTTATTGCGTTCAACGGATTTATGTTTCTCATATTGATTCCTTTGTAGACATGGATGCTGTGTACAAGAGAGTTCTTTGTTTATTATGTTTTAGTTTTTAATTGGTATCTGTTCTAGTGGGTTTGAGGTTGTATTCTCGTATCGTGCCGCAAAAGCAATTAATCACATAAATAAGAAGGTTTATGTGTTTTTTATTTCAGTTATAGTGATGGATACCGTTCATCAAGAACTACCATAAGTCTTCACTTCCAAGAGCTAAGTTTTGGGTTCTGAGTTAAATTAACGTTAAGATTAACAACATATTATTAAAACGGGTATTAACGCAAAAAGTAATTATTTAAATACCTTGGAAGGCTTGACGTTCCGACCTTGTTGCACAGGTCGTGGTCGCAAGCAGACTGAGGATGCGATGTCACAGCCCCCTGAAAATTAAAATAAGGGATAGATGAAGATTCATCGCCCGAATGGCGATGAATCTTCATCTACCCCTTATGTTAATTTTCTACCATATTAGAAAATAATAATATGTTGTTAACATGAAACACGAAAGTTTAAAAGTTAGTAACGTTAAGATTTTTCATCAAGAATTGCTCAGTACTAGCCCGATTTAAAAGCTTGTGACGGATCGACCCCGCGCTTTAGGAAGCATGTAAATCCGTTAGTCTTGGTTGTAATTAAAAAGTCTGACAATCACTCTAAACAAAGGGTTGCCTAGTAACTGGGTTATGAGAATTTAATGGGCAGTTGCTTTATGCAAATCACTGCTAAATAGCGGTATCTAGGTAAACTGGAAGTCGACTTTAACATAAAGGCATATTGAACGTTACTTTTATCCCATCAAAAACAAGATTTACCTAGAAACGATACCAAGTGCCTGTTTGCTCAATTTGCTGATGAGCGGGATTTTAAAGCATAATTCAGTGCCCCGAATGGAATTCTGTTTAACCAGCCACGGTCAATCATATTTTTAATCAGCAATAATATGCATGAGGACCAAAGGAAATTAATATTTTATCGCGCTACAAACGACGTACAAAATTACTGTATAATACATGTGAAAAAAATACATTAAATAGTAATATAACGTTTCATCAAATAAAATAATGTGTGGACTACGAATGTGCAATAAAAGATCTTATTTTACATTCATATTAGCTGTGTTGTTCGGAATAAGTTATATTACAATCTCTATCAGCTCCAACACAGATCTAATCATATATTTGCCGAAAGTAAATGGGAACATAAAATGTTATGATGAAGTAGAAAATGATGACTTGCAGTCTATCGAAGACCCAAAATTTTTACCGAGTTCTAAATCAATATTTTTTATAGACTCTTCTTGTCGAGGGGGGATAGACTCCCGCCAGGCGTGTGCGGTTGAGTCAGCAGCGCGGACGCACTCCGACTGGGAGGTGTACTTGCTGTTCACGGCGCCGGTCACTCACGCTATGCTCACGAGGAGCTGTCTAGCGAAGCTGCTCCAATATCCCAACGTAAAGCTAGCCAGAATACATGCCTTCAAATTCTCTAACAACACGGTAGTGAGCCAGATGGTTCAGCGACTGCAGACCAGTTCGAAGCCTGTCCAGCTCAGTGCTAATATAATGAAGATGTTGGTATTAAACAAGTGGGGGGGAGTGTGTATAGACCTGGACGTTTTCGTGCTGAAATCGTTTATTGACAATCTGCCGAGAAATTGGATTGAAAATGAATTCCCGAACGTCTTCTCTGGAGTTTTGAGGTTTTCTAAAGATGCTGTTGGACAGAATTTTACTGAGGACGTACTTCGGTAAGATTTTATTATCATCTAAAGCGTGTTTTTTTTTGTTTTCATTGATGACTTCTTGGTACTCTTCCTGTAGCTTATAAAGAAAACAGAAATTTAAATTCCACTTTTGTCGCTTTTTCTTCGGGGAAAAGCCGTCTTCTTCCATTTGAAGTATAAAAAGCGTCTGATCTGGAATTTTGTTTTCTTGGTATAAATATTTTTGCAGTCATTTTTTCCCGAAGTCATAGTAGGTTGCCATCAGGTAGGTTAACGAAATTGCACCTAAAGGATCACAAAAAAGAATCATACTTGTTTTTCTTAGCATTTCTTGCCCATTTTTGTTATGTTCAATTGTTTAAACATTTTATTGATATCTACAGGGAAATGTCTGCACTTTCTCATGCGAACATCCCATTCTTTGATGGTGAATTAGCGATAGATCGAGTACTGGCTCGAAGATGCGGAGATGTTCTGTTCAGTACTAGAGAGTGCGCAGGTACAATACTTAATAAAACAATCTTTATTTTTTTTATTATAAACGAAAAAGCTGTTCAGGGAATAAGCAGTAAACCACAGGCGCGAATAGAACTATGCAAAATCAAAATAATTTATTTCAAATATATATATCAAAAAAAAAAAATATTTCAAATATATATATATATAGACATAGATGTATCCGATGGTAAAAATATATTAAGCCCACATATGAAATTTCACTGGCATCTGAAATTGCTAATGGGTGGCGTACATGATTGCGACAAACTTTTGTCTTAGCAACCTATACTGTTTGATTGAGAATTGCACTTTCTTTTTGGGGAGTGGGAAATCATCAAATGACTTCTCCCGTCCTGGGCGGAACGAAAGCGCGTGTCACTCTTTTACTGACTAAAACCCTCTCAAGTTTCACGGTTGCCGATTAAATGTTCCGGGGTCACGGTAACTATTATAAACATTCCACAACCCCGGATGGAGAATAGCATTAGCTTTCATTCAATGAAAACATCTGTTACGAATATATAGCAGTTGTTTATTAATATTATATATAACGAAACGTTGTCACATAAAAGGAATATTTTAGAAATATTTTTTTTGTTTCTCTCATACACCTTTATTAACCTTTCGACGACTCTTTATTGTGTTCGAAGGTTTAACGACCCAAATTGGGTCGCGTCAGATAAGCTATTAAATTATGCTTACTAATATTTGTTGATCATCATCTCCCAAACGGAGTATGGAGTCGGCTTCCAGCCTAGCCAGATTTAGCTGGATACCAGTGTATTTTAGGTTAAGAAAAATATTGACGTGTAAAAGTGTTATATATAACCTATTTACAAAATAAATATGATTTTATTTTATGATTTTTATGATTTTTAAGCCTTTCAGATCTCCACAACCCAGTAACTGAGCGACACGGTACTTTTTGGTTACATTGCCCTATCTTATTTTTACTTGTGGGTAAAAGTTACTTATTTCAATAATATTTTTCTTTTTTCTCAGGTATCCCTATCTTAGGTCCTGAACGGTTTTACACGTCGGTCAAACAGAAGAACTCAATGCCAGATCTGACACAATGCTACTTGTATAAGTGGAACAATGAGATACCTCAACCTTATTATGTACGCGCTAAGATAGCTAAGCAAGTCTGCCCTAATATCTACCGCGAGTATGGTAAAGATTTTAATTTCTAGATTGACATTTATTTCATCATCACTTCATAGTATAAACAGAGCTTTTCGGTGTCTGTCTGTTCCTATGTACCCTTTGATCTTTAAAAATACGCAACAAATATTGATGCGGTTTTTGAAAGATGCAGTGATTTAAGAGGAAGTTTGAGATGTATGTAAAAGCAGAGATTTCAAAGATTTTAACACTGATGCGAAGCTGGGTCTTATCTCTAGTTATCTTATATATTGCTGTAACTATTGTCATTTTTTAACAAATCTACGTACAGTTTGATTACCATTAATTTTGTTGTTTTAATAATATTAATCATTATTGCCTAATAATTTAATTAGTGAAAATTAATTTTGTAAGCGTTTTGTGTACCTTCTGTTAGCTTGTAATAAGATTTTATAAATAAATGAGTGTAGCGTTTAACAAAGAGAGGCTTAACCAAGAAAAACCTAGTAACCTAATTAAATATTTTCCTAATAGTAAAAAAATCGAAAGCGTAACTCGAAATAGCACAGTACTTTTCAAAACTTCAAACTTTTAACCCAGAATTTACAACTTTATCTAGTTAGAATGATTCATTATTTACATTCATAAGTTAATGTAGACCCCGCGTTTCTGCCGGAGATTAGTAACCAAACAATGTAGACTCAATGTTAACGCCAAACAAAAACTTTAAGTTAACAATGAGTTGTCGAATTACATCGTTATTTGCGAGATGAATGCTGTATGAGCTTCTGAGTTGTTCTGACGAGGATGGGCGTTTTAGCTGAGAATTAATTGCAACCAAAAATATATTCTTACAATTGATGATAAAATAATATTAATTGAAGTTAATAAAATAAAATAATAATATATATATATATACTGGGACAACTCACACACGGCCCAAACCAAGCAGAGCTTGAATTATAGTAACCAGACACCTGATAAACATACTTATAAAATTTATGAATACATACATTATCTATATATATGTTACGGCTAATACCCGAAGTGCGGCTACACCTAGTTTTAGCCGGTTAGAACTAGGTGTAGCCACTTACTCTTGGTTAAACCTAGTACGAGCCGATTGTTTTTGGGTAAAACTAGGTCTAGCCTTCATCATGCCGGCTACAACTAGGTCCAGCCATTCCCTGTTGGATAAAGCTAGGTCTATCCGATATCATTCCGGCTAGAACTAGGTCCAGACAATCCCTGTTGGATAAAACTAAGATGCGTGTCCCGCCAAGCCTTCCGCCCCGCGTCACACTCATGACTCACAGCATCTGCAGCAGCGGCGCGGGGTGGAAGGCATAGCGAGGCACGCGCCTCTGCAGGTTGTGAGCGCCAGGTGCTGCTGATCTACTGCAGGTCTACTAGCGAGTGTGACTCACAGCGTCTGCAGCAGCAGCGCGTGTCTTAAAACCAAATCTGGCAACAAAAAGTGCCTCTGCAAAGCTGCTGGTATTTTGTGCAACTCAAAATGTCACTCAAGTTTAAGTTGTTCTATTAAATAGTTTATGTTACTTTCTAAAAGTTTGATTTATGATTATAATAACATTCTTTAAATTATAATAAGCAACTACTTATTGTCTGTTGTTAAAAAAATGTTCCTGATTGTTCCTATTATATTAAAAATTGTACTCCTAATAATTTGTGTTAAATTATTACAATGTGATTTATATGAATAAAAAAACTCTACGTTTCTTTTTATTGGATGTTTTTTTAATATCTAAAAAAGCTCTGCCGATAG
The DNA here is from genome assembly GCA_033675125.1 of Athetis lepigone. Classification (NCBI taxonomy): domain Eukaryota; kingdom Metazoa; phylum Arthropoda; class Insecta; order Lepidoptera; family Noctuidae; genus Athetis; species Athetis lepigone. The sequence goes on along the minus strand of CM066236.1, from coordinate 2,153,788 downwards.
CATGCCAGCTACAACTATGTACAGCCAATCCCTCTTAGATAAAACTAAGACACGCGCTGCTGCTGCAGACGCTGTGAGTCACACTCGCTAGTAGACCTGCAGTAGATCAGCAGCACCTGGCGCTGACAACCTGCAAAGGCGCGTGCCTCGCTATGCCTTCCACCCCGCGCCGCTGCTGCAGATGCTGTGAGTCATTAGTGTAACGCGGGGCGGAAGGCTTGGCGGGACACGCATCTAAGTTTTATCCAACAGGGATTGTCTGGACCTAGTCCTAGCCGGAATGATATCGGTAGACCTAGTTTTATCCAACAGGGAATGGCTGGACCTAGTTGTAGCCGGCATGATGAAGGCTAGACCTAGTTTTACCCGAAAACAATCGGCTCGTACTAGGTTTAACCAAGAGTAAGTGGCTACACCTAGTTCTAACCGGCTAAAACTAGGTGTAGCCGCACTTCGGGTATTAGCCGTAACATATATAAAACAAAGTCGGGTTTGTTACAACACTTATAACTCGAGATCGGCTAGACCAATTTTCATGGTTTTTGGTTCGTTGGATTTGTCCCCACCCCGAATAGCAGAATACATCTTAAAAATAATGAAAAATCGACGAGAACATAATTATAAAAGATGAATCATTTTCCCCTATAGTTAATTCTAAATTCAATTAAAGATTGAAAAATTAAGAATACAATAGTACTAGGAGCGCAGTAATGTGAAGAGATAATGTGAGATTTAAAATACTGAGATACTTAGTACTTAAATCAATCAAAAGTACTAGGCGCGCAGTTGTGTGAAGTGGTTAATAGAAAATGTGAGCGCAATTTTAAGAAAATATATGTTTATGAACTTAAATAATATCCATCCATACTAATATTATAAATGGGAAAGTGTGTCTGTCTTTCCGTTTGTCTTTCTTTCATGGCAAAACAGAGCGACGAATTGACGTGATTTTTTAAGTTGAAGGGATGGAGAGTAACATAGGCTACTTTTTGTCTCTTTTTAACGCGAGCGAAGCCGCGGGCAAAAGCTAGTTATAGATAAATTACACCCAGAATTTCATCACACAAAGTTTGTCCTAGGAAATCGAACCCACGACCTCCGGCGTAGCGCTTTAATTTCAAAGACCAAATGATTCTTACTGAGATTTTATTCTAAACAATAATCTTATCGACTTTAGTACTACCCTAAAAAAGCTACTGAGTGTTTTTTTTTTTATTTTCAGTCTGTTTCATTCTAGGTTTAGGTCTGTCACGCTATCACGCATAAACAGAACCAAATTAAATAAAATAAGGCTCAGAGAAAGTCCATAGAACTTGTTTGGGATAATTTTCGACCTCAACGCTGACGAAGCCGCGGGCAAAAGCTAGTAATTTAATGCGCATTTGTGGCAATTTCTCTTTTCTTACAAAGAAAGGGTTTAATAAAATGCGGAAGCGCCAATTTAAAATAACCTCATAAAAGACCAACCAAGCCTGAAATCCGTTTACATCCAAAATCCTTTTCTGTAATAATCCCATATTGTCTTCCCGGTCGTAAATAAAGTAATTAGGAAAAGCATGAATAAGTTTGCAAGCCGGAAAAGTGTGTTTTAAAATAGTATTAAGTAATTAATAAATGTAGGTTATTAAGCTTTTGTGATTGGCTAGAAATAATGATTTTAAGAAATTTCGTCACCTACAAAGGTTTACGTTTTAAAAGTCTATCTTTCTATCTTTACAAAATTTATACAACACGGATTGGCAAAAAGAATTCAAAAAGATGTATTCAGCTAAAATCAAAATCAGTTAGTATGAGAATATTTTATCGTTACCGACTGCCATATTCGGCCGGCCGAGTGATTCTGTGAGTCGCTATTTTACGTAAATTCGCCAATATGCCTTAAGCAATATTGGTGATTAATGCTCATGCCTTGTCTGTATGAGGAGAATCCCTTGAACATTGGGACAGCATTTTAACCTTTCAACGACCAACCGACAGCCGGCTGTCGGGCAGCTATTGTCTCGAATCACATGTTTACGATGGTTTAAATGCTGATATTATAATTCTCTTTTCTCATTCTCACCTTTCTACTACTACCCTGGTAAAATGAGTCTATAGAATTAACAAAACCACATCACTAAGCTTATAAACGTTGAAAGAAAACCAACATTAATTCAAATTATTCCTCGTAATTATACCTAATTAGTATAATTTATATTCGTCTACAAAATAATGTGTAACTTAAAGAAAAAAATTACAGGAGGCTTTTACCGTTTATTTACATTGTCATCATCTAACTCGGGGTGGCTCGTGGCTCCATTAAACCGACCGTAGCAGGGGGTGTAATGTTTTAAACTCGAAACTTGACTCTCGTTAACTTTGCAGACAGGGACACGAGAAGATGGCAACGTTTTTGTGTCTTTGTTATTAGAGAACTGTTCTACAGAGTATTGCAATTTTAATAGTAACTTCGACAGTATTTTTAAGCGGTGCATCTAATGTGTTAAACCTTAAAGTAAATCTGCTGACTACCTATATCTATGTCCTATAAGCTGTTAACCTTCGCATGTCTCGATAAATTAGAAATATGTGTATTTGTTGAAATAAATATAAACTTGTTTACCACTTTAAAATAAACTATAGATAGGGCAAAAATAATGAGAGGCGGCTCCTTTAACACATAAAGTGTTTATCATATATCTACAATAAATACCGAAGCCTAAGAAAAAAATATAACATTTGCATACCGAAAGGTAGAATGTATAAGGAACCGTTTTTGTAAATTTTGTATTTGTAACTTTAAATGTTTTGACCTTACATTCGTTGCAATTTAATTATTCTATTCTATTCTTAGCATCTAGACAGGTGATGTATTCATTCATTGAAATTGAAACAACTGAATGAATAACTGATTATCGCGACGTTTTCTTTTAGTTTATACAATAATATCAGGGCCACTGACATACCTGATGTATTTCCAATTCTGTGGACAACCCTCTGCTAAGACGACGACCCACTGACCGGGCACAATCTCTGGTATGTAGATGCAGCATGTCAGCTTGCTTACCATGAATGATATAAAAATAACACCATTTTGCAGTCTGTATTTTTCATCAACCTATGCCTCTAATCTGCTTTCATTTTCACTTTAACTTTCAGTCCCTAACTACTTCTCTAAATATACGTTAAAAAAAATTTCAGCAACTTTTTAGTCGCCCGTCTATCGCCCATACAATGTTTATCGCAAATGGGGTTTATTAGGCATAATGAGCGGCGTAGTCGTACATTAGCGTATTATTTGTGACTCCGACGAGGCCAAGCCGAGCATTAGGACGCGTATGGAAACACTGTAATGTCACCCGTCGCTTGTTTTATTTAATTTAGAAAAAAATGGAGCCGTAATAACCTTGATGTTGCTTTTGAGTATGGTATGATTTTTTGACACGTTTTTGCTGTCATGTAATTATGAACGCGACATTATAGTAAGTAATAAAATATGGCGGACAAACAAAGAGCTTTTCACTCTGTTTTCCTGGAGCATAAGAGAGCGCATAATTGTGTTTTTAATTAATTTGCGGTCATTAATGCACATGACAGGGCGGTAATGAGGTACCAGGACATCATAATCTAAAGCAGGTAACCAAGCTATGTTACCTGCTTTCCCTTTATTACCATTCTGAAAAGGGATATTAAGCGCTCCTCATTCCCCTTTACGTATTAAACGTATCGCAGACCACAACAACATAGACGTTAATCGAACGTATACGCTACGCTGACGTGACGTCATCACCGCGTTAACACGAGGTTAGGTCACACACACAATTTATTTGTGACGTTACTGCCTTAATTACGTTCAGCCGGCGTCAAACTAAGTTAGATTTCAGACCAGCGGTATACAATATTATGTGTATATTTAGAGGAGACTTTTCCAATAATAATAACACTAATCATTATAGATTGATTATAGGTATAAGCATTGTAAACTCCTGGCGGTCGATGTACCAGGGCATCATAAATAAAATTGAACCTTACGTAAGCGTCAATAAAATACCCAAGTTATAGCTATTAAGTCGTATCTTCCTCGAAACTGCGTCTAAGAAGCATCTAAATTCGATTTAAACCCAATACCCTGGATATAATCCCTGCAGATGGAAGTTTAAATCGCAGTTTCGCTATTAAGTTTTTGACTAGTGGCCAATTTATTGTTTATTCGCCAACGTTCGGTTCAGTTTGATGCAGAACTTTATTATTGTAACTTTCATATTTTGGTTGTTCAAAACTTATGTCGTTTTGTATTTCTAGACAGGCTTCTGGGGAATCTGTTTGCCTAGTACCTACTAGTATACTTTTCAGGTTTTTAGTGAAAAAAATGTTTAAATTCTTTTATATCAGATTTCATAAAGGGTGAATTGAATACAAAGACTAATCTTTTCAACCTCGTTTACAATGTTTATATTTCAAAAGTCATTTTGAAACAGACGGTAGCCGCTATCCACTGACTGGGTTATCACGACAACATAGTAACAATGAGTTCCAAGATAAAATGTTCTAGAATCTTTGGATATTTACTTGCCAATTCACAAAAACTGACCATTTTACAAAAAACAGCTAGTCAATATTCCATTACATTAATTGAGTATAACATATTGTGGATATAATAGCGAAATGGCTTCAAAACAAATCAGACGGAGTATGGTAGAAATCGTGACAGAATAGTTGGTGGCCGCTAGACTATAAAACCGAGACACTTGATTGAAGAGGTTCATCACGAACTTATAAAGAACTTTTATAATTGTCTAAAACGCTTCATTAAACACCAAATTCATCACCATACATCTGGTAGATTTTAGGGCAGACTTTCTTTGCTATTTTTACGTATTCGGAGTCTGGAGGCATTATAAGTGGATTTCTCGATCTTAACCACGGATATAAGGCGAATCTTTCATAAGGTTGATTGTCTTTCGGATAAAATAGTCCCTGAGTTAGGATATGGATACCTGGAAAAGAAAATAATTTATCATTGCAATGCCTACTATACTGTGATTCTTCATGTCATAATCATCCTCATTTGTCGTCGTAATGGCCCAGTGACTGATTCGGATCAGAGCAAGTACCAATGTGTTTTTTTTAAATTCATATGTATTTTCCAAAGTTTATCTTAGACATCACTGACATCCCGAGCCTCGAAAAGCGCGTAAAACCGTTGGTCCCGGTTGAAAATTTTAGAACTTTGACAGTCGTTAAAGGGTAGTCAGAAGTCAGCAAAATCTGACCTGTCTAACAACTGGGTTGTGGAAGTCTGATAGACAGGCGCTTAATGAGGTGCTCCTAAACGGGCAATTTTTTACTGCAATTGTGTTGCTGCAATACATTGCCGACATTGCCCGGCAATGTTTCCGAACTCTCTGCAATATTGCCGGTATTGCCGGGCAACACTTTTTGTATGACAGAAAATTGCTGCAATATATGGCCGAGCAACACCGGCAATATTGCCGGAGTTGCCGGGCCATGCTCAAAAATTGCTGCAATAAAATTGCAGCAATTATGTTGCCCGTTTAGGAGCGCCTTTAAACACTGGTACCACACTGCATCCTCCGGTAAAGCGGGAAGCTAACTTCGAAACTGCTACATCCTCAACTACCAGGAGACTAGAGATGTAAAGGTGGTGTTGCCGGCCCTTTCGAAGCTACTGTTTTAATAAACATCCTTATATCAGTTACGGTCCGGAATTGTAACAGCTGAATGCTTCATAATGGAGTTGCGTACTGTAAAAAAATGTCGAAAAAGAAATATCCCCATATATCGAGTGGTGATCATCTGCATCATCATGGGTTCGATTTCCACCCAGGACAAACTTTGTGTGATGAGCATGACTGCTTGTTCTGTGTCTGGGTGTAAAATATCTATAAAATGTATACATTTATAAATAACAAAAGTATGTATATCAGTTGTCTCACCCAGATCAGATGGCTGTTATTATATCTCCTAGTCGTCATACCTACAAGTCCCTCAACACGTGCTGAACTGGGAGAGGTGTGACGCGAGAATTCAACGAACGATCTGGACAATTCTTTTCATCGTAGCGCAATTCGTGATTAAGACAGAAATAAAGTAATTGAAGGAAAATCTATATAAATAAAAATGAATTGATGTTCGTTAGTCTGATTAAAACTCGAGAACGGCTGGGCCGATTGAGCTGATTTTGGGTTTAAAATGTTTGTCGTAGTCCAGGGTAAGTCTAAACGGTGAGCAAATAAGAAAAAATTGCGAGAAAGATAGAGTAAAACAACAATTCCATTTTCCCATATAAAAGTTGTCCATGTTCTGTTGGATGTCGTTATCATAGTAACCGGCAAATCAAGTGTGTGTCAAATTCAAGTGTTACAGTCACAACCATAGAGGTTACAGCCCGTCAACCTGACACAAATAAGTAATGTTAATTTGTTTTCAAAATACGAATGGAATCATTTTCATTTATCCAAATCATGCAAATAATTAGTTAGCTTTATTTTAAAGCCATTTAATACGGTTTGAAATAACAGAAAGGAGTGTAATATGCTATAAAAAATAATAATGTAACAGATTTTCTTATTTCCAACGTACAAAAATCATATTACGATAAAAAAATATCTAGATTTAAAATATTTACTAGCTTTCGCCCGCGGCTTCGCCCGCGTGGATGTCGAAATTAACAAACACGTTGATATCAGTCAGTGAGTTTACTATTATATACATATATCAAATGACTTCTCTCGACCTCAGTGTCAGACTTTTACTGACTTTTATGATCCGCAACTCAGACAGGCATTGGCTCTAGAGGGCTCCGTCACGTGCTGACTGCTCTGTGAGGCGCGAGTGGAACAAACGCGCCGACAACACGGGCCTGCTCCTTATCCGCCGGTGAGCTAAATCTCCGTGTCCGGTGAGGACCTAGGCTGTGTCCAGCGATACGTGAGAGCGCCGTGGTGCCTCTCCCGCCACTCCTCAAACATTGATGAATGTATCTCTTCAGTGACTCCATCCACATACAATAGAAGACTGAGACCGGGTATTTAATTTTGCTTCACGACGCACTCTCATACGAAACGATACCCCACATACAAATCGAATAAGGGATAGAACCAAACAATTGTTAAATTTACTGAATTAATTGATTACTTTTTGTTTTTGACCAAGCGACCCAATATTTATCACGAACGCATCGACAACCAAACACATTTTACAACAGGGATAGAACCTGCACGAAGGAAAGCTGCCTGGGATGATTATTATTTTCACTTTGAAACAAAACAAAGACCCCAGCAAACCGCAACGCATTAGTGAAACCGCATTCAATTAGGTTAAGCCGTTTTTGAGATTAGCCCGAACAAACGTATAGACAAACAGACAAAACTTCTAAAAACATTGTTTTGGGTTCTATTGCGTATATAAAGTTCCCATAATTAAGTTTTTCTTATTTATCTTCCATGTACAGACCTGTACCTTTTACAATATTATTAAATAATATATTGATTTTATTATATGTATTAATGTATTGATTAAATAATAGTGCTTTTAATATTTTTTTTGTTTTTGTATGGCCATCCTGGACTTTTTCTTTAAACTAAAAGCCCATTTCATAACATGTCCTTTCAACAATCTTTTCTTCAAAAGTTAGGTGACAGTGACAATGACAGTATTGCCAGATTACTAAACAACTATTAGGCCACTCCTACACACGTGAATCTAGATTGTGATAATGTGGGGAAATCGATACAAATCTTTTATGAATAAAGGTGATATGGTTTAAATAAATTTTGTTTACATTAAATAGGTAAGTGATACGAAGTTCACCGGGTCATCTAGTTGGAAATATAATATACCTTTACAGAAACCGACGTGGCCTTCGTCTTCGTTGCATCTTTTCGCCATAGCTTGTTCTATAGCCAAATCACTGTCGAGGTACCAGTTTCTTTGATCGTACAGCGCTATTTCCCTGTACAAACAAATTCCCAAATTGTAAATGTATTAAAAATACATGAAGTAAAAACTATTCTAAGATTAGTTATAAATATTACAATAATTATCTCTTGGAATGCACTCTTCATCATCATTGACTTTTAGAAAATAACTACGGCATTAAATCCGGCTTTGCAATAATATATTTTGGAAATACATAAAGATCACACTATTTAAATTTCAAAATAATCGTGTATTTACTCCGCGCATTCGATCGGTCGCTCCTAATCTTCAGATCTTTCGCTTTAGTCAAAGAGCATTAAACAATATCTTTGTTAAATAAAACAAAAGCTACACAACTTCGCGGTAGAAATTTACCTCAGTACATCCCAAGTGAAATATGTTCCAATAACATCTTTTGAAAACCTCATGACTCCAGAGAAGGTGTCAGTCAATTCTTTCGCAACCCAATTCGTTGGTAGATCATCGATGAATGTCCTCAGAACGAGTACGTCTAAGTCCAAGCTTACTCCCCCCCACTTGTTTAATAACAACATCTTCATTATATTAGCACTGAGCTGAACAGGCTTCGAACTGGTCTGCAGACGCTGAACCAACTGACTTACTACGGTGTTGTTAGAGAATTTGAAGGCATGTATTCTGGCTAGCTTCACGTTGGGATATTGGAGCAGCTTCGCTAGACAGCTCCTCGTGAGCATAGCGTGAGTGACCGGCGCCGTGAACAGCAAGTACACCTCCCAGTCGGAGTGCGTCCGCGCAGCTGACTCAACCGCACACGCCTGGCGGGAGTCTATCCCCCCTCGACAAGAAGAGTCAATAAAAAATATTGATTTAGAACTCGGTGAAAAATGTGGGTCTTCCACGGATCGCAAGGCATCATTATCTACGTTGCTATAACATTGTATTTTCTCGTCATCCTCCGGCCAATATATAATTGTATCTGTATTCATGCTTGAGAAGAGAACAATGTGAATTATTACGAACGCCACGATGAAGTAACCAACGTATGTAAAATAAGAACGCGGTCTGGCCATTGTCTTTTATTCTGTTTTTTTAGTTCTTGTGATGCTGTAATATGAGTTTCATTAAAAATGTGATAAAAATACAAATTTAATTTGTTCCTCGTGCATATTATTGCTAATTAAAAATAAATTAAACGTAGCATGTAGTAAGCACACGCCAGATTTATGTGCTGTAAAAATCCAAGGCCTTCATCATAATATAACAGTAATTTAAAAAAAATGTGGCACTCAGTAATAGTTCTTGAAAATAAGGTAAGGTTATAATAGTGCTGCAAGACACTGGGCATACAGTTAACAATATCGAATCCACCACCTAAAACAGGCACATACCACCTAACAATATTCTTCTAAATAATTCTGCCGAAGGCCTTGGTCGATGCCCGCGGCCGGATGAGAACAACCAAGGGCTTAGCTAATTAGGTCATTACTATTGCCACTCTAACTGTTTAAATATTTTAGCATACTTTTCATCATCACCATTATCCGCCTGCTCAGTCAAACGCTGGACAGAACCTACGCGATGATGCAGACTTGCATTTCTGCAAGTACGAGCGTAAGTGCATTGACACGAAACATGCAGCGTGATAGACATTTTAATAATCGCCTTACTCTTGCAGATGTCACCAGCCCACTGCCTATGCCTAATTTCATTGCGGGATCCAAGACAGGTTAATAGTTTCTCCGGAACTCGTCGAACTTCATTGCTTCGGCGCTTGTCTGGCGGACTCTGCTGTTAATTCTAGCTTTCAGGAGTTGCAGTGGTTGGGAATAATGTGGCGGAATTTTTCAAAGCCTACTACTTTATTAAAATCAAACTTTATTGGACATAGGCGTCCAATTAAGTCCGATTTAACTAAAGTAGTTGTCGAACGCAATAAATGATTTATAAAGTACAGCCAGTTCAATAATAGCAACAGTTTATTTGCCAGCAAGCGGTGACACGCTGAATTTATAGTCTGTGGCGGCCTGGCTTCTGCCGCCACTGAATTAACATTAAAATAACTCGCAAATTGTACTCTAACTACTTCATGTGACCATGGTGGGTAATGCATTAGGACAGTATGAGTGTTTAGCGGACATTTTTGGTGTAGTAAGGATTTTTTTGTCAATTTACTAATTCCCTGTCCAAATCCTTGCTCTGTCGGTATTTGTGGTAACATAACAACTATAGCTTATATTATTCGATTTTACTTTAGAAACTTTATTTTACAATAGTTTTCACTTCAGAAACTCTACTAGACTAAGAAATCATTACCAACGTCAAAAAACTATTTGGAACTGCAGTAATACTTATAATTTCGTCAAGTCATCATTCTGTCCTAGTCATAACTTTGTTGTTATTTAGATTTTGATAAATTTTTGTACTTCTATTACTTCTTGATCGGTTAATTTGTAAGCATCCACGATGCACTTAGCCGAAGTGACGGGCATACGCTTCTATCGTATTTTTTTTTAAAAGAAAAATAACAGTAAGCTTGACTGTTCAGCAAATAATAAAACCTAAACTTAGAACCGCGCTATATTTAAAATACAGTTTTTTTTCAACATGCAACGCAAAAATAAAAACCCGTCAGAATTTTTACCTCTAGTATAAAAACCAGTTAATACACCTTAACTGTAATAAACATAAACTGTAGGTAAACGTTCCACACCGCTAGTCTATTTTTCCGTAATTCAACCTTATTAATTTAATAAAAGGGAAAATCCTTGCTCTGGCGGTATTTGTGGTAACACTAAGCCGCAACGGCGCGGTAAGTTAAAATGTGCTTGTTCTAAAAACACGATGAAAAGCTTCCAAATGTGCGTTATTTAGCTCTCAGGACATACGGGATAGTATCACAACAAGAAACGTTAACAATTGCCGTCAGCAAACTAATAAAGAAAATATTTTTTTAAGAAACTGCAGAGTCTTACTGCATATAGGAAGTAAAAGAAAGAAAGAAAAACAGTTTATTCGGGCTAGTGAACTACAATATTTATACGGCTTATGTTTAACTTACCACCAATATAGTAACACAATGACATGACACTGACAGACAAAAATAGTAAATGGTCACCAAAAAATAGTAAATGATTACCATATTATGTTTCATAAAATATTCTACAAAAAGCCTATTTTCATTTTTATATGAATTAGACTGATTTTGATTTTGATTAGGGTAAATAAAATGAATCACTAGTAGATCTGGTGTGGTCACAGTTCTAACCTAACCTAACACAATTTGGTGATCATTTACTATTTTTTGGTGATCATTTACTATTTTTGGTACGCAAAAATATTATTTTGGTGAGCGTTTAATTTGTTCCCTATTTATAGTCCACCCCATGTCACGTCACCTTATACTAAACTCGGCTTGCCGTAATCTCGTTTTTGTTGCCGTGACGGCGACGGCGGCGGTGGACAAACGCGATAATAACAAATTTTTTCCATTACCTTACCTACAAAACATACCGATTTGCAACGGTTTTTACCAAAATTTATTCCCGTATATTTTGAACGTCCCACACTATGTTGATATGGCGAGTGTGTAGTTTATGATGGTATTTCGAAAAGTTTTAATGTGCACTTTGATAAAACATCAGCACAAATTCCGCATGAAATTATCATAATAAATGATCTATTGAAAGAGATGTTTCGTATAAGCTTGGCTGCATCGTCATGTTACAGCTGTAAAACAACACTTAGCGAAATGGAAAAATGCATATCCTCTGTAGTCATGAGAGCCTGGTTACGGAAATATAGAAGATATATACAAGTTACTCATTTCCCTCAACTTCATTCGTTAATTTCTAATTTCCTATAATGAACCACCAACACGTAGCAAATTACAACACATTTGGAACAATTTTTAATTAAGTTGGTTTAAATCTTTAATTCACGCACGTAACGTTCAATATCTATTTTCGTACCCCAAAATGTAACAAACGATTCGATTTAACATTATTAGCATTAATTATCTAAGTATGTAAAAACGAAACTTTTACATTTTCTCCGTCTACAAAGCCACACTACATTGAATCCTCTGTTACAATTAAAAAAATATATCGCTATAGTTTTTTTAATTAAACAACAGAGTAAAGGCGGGAGCGGGTAGTCCCAGGCTAATTTAAGATCTAATGAGTTCAAGCTAATCTCAGAAACTAGCGGAATTTAGTGCAGTTTTCACGACCGCTGAGAGTTGAAGCAAGCTTTAATATATTAAATCTTGCTACAGCATCTAAAATAATTACCGTTTCGCTATTTTCATAGTCAAGACGAAGAGTCCAAGTGAGCATAAAAATGGGCGCAGTTCTTTTTCCAAAAATTTAAAACACTACAGCATTTTTGAAAAGCTTACAACAGCTTAATACAAATAAGGTCACATAAAATTATTCTCTCTTCTGGAATTTAACCCAAGTATTATTCATGGCCTTGATGAAAAAGTTATGAGATCTCAACTTGATTGGATCCGTTGTCTTCTCAGTCTTCACGATGGCGAAGTTAACCACTATAAGGTACAGAAGTACCTTGACCTCCATCATCGCAAACCTCAATCCTGTGAAACAAACCTCCTGTTAAATTATGCATGCCTGGTACTTATACAATATTCGCTTTCTTCTACACGCATTATTTTATTAGGTCTTTGGATATTATAGTTAAAAAAAAAACATTTTCTGCCAAAATAATAAATTTCAAACAAATCTCCAACCGCCACTTTACACCCCTGAAGGACATAAATTCTTATTTACTGCACATCTACGTCAACTTACGAATGTATGTGCAAAACTTAAAGCTTTTAGGCTTTGTTATTAAATCTGTCAGTCTGTGAGATTCATTCATAGATATTGGTGCTGATTCTCTTGTTTACAAACTTAACTAAATTTAAGTTAAATGCATCTTTCTCTTTCTATTTCTTAAAAAAAAGGACAGAAGATACATTTTAGTTTAATCCTGTCAAATAAGACAGCGCCTAAAGAAAATTGGCGTATATTTAGTCTCCGGTAACAACCGGCGGATTGCGATTTCGGACTCATTTCATTAATGTCGTTTCTTCATGAGGAAACATGGACTTGTAGTCCATGCTTCCTCACAAAGTTTTCCTTCATACAATGTCTGTGATGTCCAAGATAAACTTTAGAAAGTACATAAATATGAAATTAAAAAGTTACATTGGTACTTGCCTGGATTCGAACCCTCGACCTCTTACTCGAGAGATGGTCACTGGCAAACTAAAGACAAAAGGCCTCGTAGACTGAGCCCCACAAGCAGGGCTGATCTGATATCAACAAGCCTCGAGATATCGGTTAGCACGGCCCTCTACGAAGGTGTGGACAAAAGACTATGGAGAGAAACTGACAAGAAGTTTTTTAAAAAAGTTCCAAACCTCAGTGATGAGGAAACGACAGAGGATGAGGAATTAAATTAATTTTCCGCTTGTACAATCATGAAACTCCGTGCACCTATATTAATATATTGATCTCCATTAGCTACAATTAGCTAATTAATTTCGCAGTACTAAATTGAAACTACGACAAACATATTAGATACGGTAGATGCAATTCAATCTAATGATCCTTAGTAAAAGTTCCATTATTATAATGTTAATGGATGAATTGTTTAATGAATAATTGAATGAATGGATGAATTGATCTAGTGATTAGTGACCGTAACTGCTAAGCCAATCGTAGGTTCGATTCCCGGACAGGACAAACTATGTGTGATAAGTGCGATTGCTTGTTCTGTATCTGGGTGTAATCGATCGTAAAGTATCTGGGTGTTTTTTATTACTGTAAGAATACTAAAAACATGTAATTTGTTAAAGTTTTAACTGTCTAACTAACGTGGCTCTTAAGATAAGACTGGTGACAGACAGATGGACCGACAGACAGCAAAGTCTTTAGTAATAAGGTCCCGTTTTTACCTTCGGGTACAGAACCCTCAAAAGGTTAGAGAGATGATAAGTTTGAGACGAACTGTCATCCCACTATGGTTAGGGACATGTTAGCCGGAGAGCTGGTGAACCCTCCTACTAACGGTCGTCCTGTAAGGCTAGAAATTTGTGGAGTGATGAGTCATAGTACACCAAGGCCAACAACAATGACCTGGCAGGCAACAACCCTGCACGTCATCAGTCTTTTTATTTTTTTAAATGTAAAATAAATAATAAAAAAAAACGTTCTTCTGTAAGCTTCAAAATTTAATATAATTTAGTTTATTGATTAATAATTATGGAAAAAAATTGACAGGCGATTTGGGTAAGCAGAAGTATCTGCCAGGCGAATCGAAAGGTGCATAGTTTAGGGGGAAAAATAAACTTTCTCCTGTAAAGTTGAAATTTAAGTATGTGTTTGAGCAAATCATTAAAAAGAAATATGTACAATGACAGGCGGTTCTGAGCAGCATAAGACCTTGACAGGCGAGGGGAAAGATGCTAAGAGCGTGCGAGTAAGAGGTGTAAAGTGAATGCGTATAGTGTGAATGACATTAAATAAAATTAAAAATTATAGATGCAATATTTTTTATTAATTGTAGTGTAATCTACATTATTTTTTACATTAATTATCATCATCATCCGACACTTCTTCACTACTACTTCTTTCGTCATAATCCTTCAAACCAATTGAAATCGTAGTGATTATCGCAGCTTTATTTATTTATTTTATGGCTCTCCAACGACTTACTCACTAATACACTTAGTTACAATAATAGGTTTTATGACATATTTTTTTTTTGATAGTGGTCATGTATAGGAGTGCACATCACTTGTACCTATTAACATAAGTTAAAACATTACAAACAATAAAAAGTGGATAAAAAGACGACAAAAGCTGTTATAGGAATTAAATAATAATAATAGCCAGGATTATTCATCAGCAACTTGCTCTGAAATACAATATTGTGGAATCGGGAGTACCGTATTACAGGTATGTGCTCGACCCAGTTCTTGAGAATAGCCATATCACATTATACTGGGATCGATCTATTATCACAGACAAAACTATTGTTGCCAATAAGCCTGACATTGTGGTAATAGATCGATTAGAGCGTCGGGCAATGATTGTTGACATAGCCGTTCCACATGATGAGAACCTCGTGAAAGCCAAGAAGGATAAGCAGTCTAAATACCTTGACTTGGCTCGCGGGGTTGTCGACATGTGGGACGTAGATTCAGCAGTCATTGTACCGATAGTGGTGACGGCCAATGGCATAATAGCTAAGAGCCTCGACCAACATCTAAGGAGGCTCTCGCTAGGCAGCTGGATCAAGGGCCTGATGCAGAAGGCGGTACTCCTGGGCACGGCGCGCATTGTCCGGAGGTTCCTCTCTCTGGTGCCCTGACCATCGGTAGCTTGGACCCTGTTCCGATGCCGGTGGGCTACTATTTTTTATATTTTTAAATGTTATTTTTTATATTAATACCTATTTAAAAATGTAATTTATATGTATGTAATTATGTATACTGAATAAATGGAAAAATAATAATAGTATAATATCTTAGGACAATTCACACACGGTCATCTGATCCCAAGCTAAGCAGAGCTTGTGTTATGGTAACCAGACAACTGATATACATACTTATATAGTTTATAAATATATACATATTTTAGATAAATTACACCCAGACACAGAAAAAACAATCATGTTCATCACACAAAGTTTGTCCTGGGTAGGAATCGAACCCAAGACCTCCGGCTTAGCAGTCAGGGTCACTCACCACTAGACCAACAGGCCCAGGCGTCAAATCATAGTTTAAAAAGCTTTACATCAGATTGTCCTAAGGAAATAGGATAAAAACAAAAAAAGAATATAAAAAGTATTCTATGTCCGTCCCCTGGTCCTAAGCTACCTCCCCACCAAATTTCAACCAAATCGGTTCTGCTGTTGTTGAGTTATAAAATGTGTAACTAACACGACTTTCTTTTATATATACACAGAATGGAAAATTTCAATGGGCCCTGAAAGAAAACTACCTTAAATCATTAAGATAGATTATTTTACTTAAAGGAAACATTCCCTTATTTTTTTAAAGAAATAAAACTACATTCAAAAATTTCGAAAATTTGCTTGTCACACTCGGGAATTGAACTGGCTTAAAATGGAAAAAACAACATCCTGTACTTTTATGACGTTAATCGATAGGTCATTTATAAGGATCAAATCTTTCTAACAAACATGGTAAATAAAATTAAAGGGAAAACCATGAAATTTTAACTTGTCAAATCAAAGGACGACTTTAGCTATCGAAATTTTCGTTCAACTAAAGTAAAATTCTTAAAATGTATGGTTTTCCTTTAATTTAAATAACCATGTTTATTAAAGAGATTTTGTCCTTATGAATGACCCTAACGTTTGACATCATAAAAATAGACTGTGTTACTTTTTTGGATTTTTTTGGATTTTTTGGGGTCAGATAGGCAGTCGCTCCACATAAAACACCGGTATCCAGCTGAATCCGGTTAGGCTGGCAGCCGACCCCAACACGGTTGGGAAAAGGCTAGGGAGATGATGACTTTTTTGGATTTTTATCGGTTCGATTCCCGGGAGTGGTAAGCAAAATTTCGAAAAACTTTGAATGCAGTTTTGTTTCTTTTTAAAAATAAAGGAATGTTTTCTTTAAGTAAAATAACCTCTCTCAACGGTTTAAGGTAGTTTTCTTCCAGGGCCCATTAAAACGTTCCACCCTGGATAATAAATAGATTTGAAATATATTTTTATATTTGTACGTGAATGAAATGTAGATTTGACTTTTTGAAAAGTAAATCAATTTTAAACACACTGAAATCTATATTATACTTATATTTGTATACAAAATAGTATAATATGTATAAGTTAATAATTTTCGTGTCATATGTGGCAAGAAACTTCTCATAGCGTGCGTTATCCAATCTTTGACATTTTGATCCGTAAGTACATGATGATGATAATTAATGTAAAAAATAATGTAGATTACACTACAATTAATAAAAAATATTGCATCTATAATTTTTAATTTTATTTAATGTCATTCACACTATACGCATTCACTTTACACCTCTTACTCGCACGCTCTTAGCATCTTTCCCCTCGCCTGTCAAGGTCTTATGCTGCTCAGAACCGCCTGTCATTGTACATATTTCTTTTTAATGATTTGCTCAAACACATACTTAAACTTCAACTTTACAGGAGAAAGTTTATTTTTCCCCCTAAACTATGCACCTTTCGATTCGCCTGGCAGATACTTCTGCTTACCCAAATCGCCTGTCAATTTTTTTCCATAATTATTAATCAATAAACTAAATTATATTAAATTTTGAAGCTTACAGAAGAACGTTTTTTTTTATTATTTATTTTACATTTAAAAAAATAAAAAGACTGATGACGTGCAGGGTTGTTGCCTGCCAGGTCATTGTTGTTGGCCTTGGTGTACTATGACTCATCACTCCACAAATTTCTAGCCTTACAGGACGACCGTTAGTAGGAGGGTTCACCAGCTCTTGGGCTATGTGTGGTTGTGGAATAGTTCTAATTGGTACCATGGCCCTGGAACAAAAAAGATAACCGAAGGAACAAGGGTGGTTTTTAGTCAGTAAAAGTCTGATACTAAGGCGGAAGAAGTCATTTGATTTTCCCATCCTCAAAAAAGAAAGGGGCCTATATCAAACAATGTTTACCAAAAAAACACGTAAAAGCTCAAAAATAATTTACTTAAAACCAATACCTATAACTCACGCAATTCTAATTTACCAAATTAAACTACAAAACCAAATAGGAGTTATCAATTAAATTGGATGCTTTGTTTGCTATTAAATTGCTATTAAATTTACCGATCCGATTTGAACAAATTTCGATTATTAAAGGTTCTCATCCGATTCAACATTCAATTATTGAAACTAATTTTAATAGTAATTATAAACTTTCCGACGCAATTTCTATATGAATGGCATAATCTAAAATACGTTACAATAATAGTTTCTAATTTACAAATGTAACTAACTGTCCCCCGCTGTTTTAACCGCGTTTTTGTGATGTTACATAGTCTATAAACCTTCCTAGATAAATGAAGTAACCAACACATTTTTTTCAATTAGGACCTGTAAGTAGTTCCTGAGATTAGCGCGTTTAACCATACAAACAAACTCTTCAGCTTTATAATACTAACTACTTGATGTTGTATACACTACTACCTTTGATTATAAACATGTATATAATCAAAGCGCCTTACTAATGAACGCTGCATAAAGTTATGACAGGTTTATACGTCAAAAAATGTATGGTTACACAGGCTCTATTGATTGCATAACTTTACACAGTGATTATTAGTAAGGGCAAAAGTCTATTACTACTATACTCTTTCACGAACAACTATAAACGTAATGTAACTAAAACACATATCACTTAATTATTTCAAATACTAGCTTTTGCCCGCGGCTTCTCACGCGTTGGAAAGTGACACAAAGTAATTTATGTCACTCTCCATCCCTTCAACTTTGTTCACTTCAAAAATCACGTTATTTCGTCGCTCTGTTTTGCCGTGAGAGACGAACAAACCGACAGACTATTTATAATTTTAGCAAAAAAGAATTTAAATAACGCCGCGTGCATCCACGATTCTTCAACTTATGAAGGTTTGAACTCATTAGCATAACGATCAATGACCGTTCGACCGAAAACTGCTGAAGGGACACTATGGCCGAGTAGGTTTTGATCGACGATATTCGGGTAGCGCCCGCTTGGTAACTTTCCTGTTTTGTAACACCACATATACGTAGTCAAACCGTGAGTCTAATTTACCCGACTGCGCGACGTAAAGGAGGGAAACATTTTAAAAGTAATGTAAATTTTTGTTTGAAATAAAACTAGTAATTTATGATTTTGTAGTGTATTTTCTTATGAAATTACAACAATTTTTTTTTTTCACATATAAGAAGCACAAACAAATACAATGTAAGCAAAATTTTGTAATACATGAAGTTTTGAAAGAGTGTCCGTGGAGTTTCTTGCTTGCTTTCTGATTAACCGACCGACTTCTTGACAGTTCATAAGTGCCTGTAAACGGTATATGTGAAATAGACGCCATTTTTTTTAAATTCAGAACACACGTTAAAATAATAAAAAGTAGGAAAACTTTGTTTGTGTAAAAATCTAATCTAGTTAATTAAATTTAAAGTCAAACAAAGAAAAATTGAAATAAACAAATGCAATACAATAATTTACAATAATTTAGTAGATGAACCAGAACTTTTGATTTACTGTTTTTTTAAACGTGTCGAGTGTGTAATAATTTAATATCTACATACATATCCAATCATATACATTCACATTACGAAACGGAATAGTAACAAATCAGGCGCTACCCGAATCATCTCCACTTTTCCGCTTTGAAGAGACTTCAATAATGATACTTGTAGGTCGTCGTAATTAGGCCGACTTTTCGTGATAATTGAAGCTATTTATAGGTAAAAAGGATACTTTTATAAGCTTATTATTGCTTGAGAAGAATTTATAAAGCCTCTTCGCTTTTTTGAAACATTAATTTTAATGAACTAGCGACCGCCTCAGCTTCACACGGGTGTTACTTACAAATCTTTGATAATCCCGGCTTTTGTCTGTTATGCATGATTAAAAAAATGATTAAAATGATCTTTATTTTGTAAATAGGTTATATGTATAACACTTTGCACGTATTATACTTATAATCCTTTCTCTTAAATCGCTCTATCTATTCAAAAAACTGCATCAAATCAAATCCGTTGCGTGGGTTCTGCATCTAAGCATACATAGGGATACACCGACAAATGAATAATGGCAAAAATTTAAAATAAAATCTGGAAGAACTTCCCTTTGCCCAGCAGTGGGACAGCACAGGCTAGAGAAAAATATTAAATAATCAAAAACCCAACTGAAATTTCGGAAGCTTGTGGCTATTTTTCGTTTGTTTGTTGCATTCCGAAATTGCAATTGAGTTTTTTGTTTTGTTTTTCACATTTTTGTCACTCCTACAACTAAGACAAGTTCAATGACACCTCTTAAGTCGAAATTTGATTAATTATTTAGGCTGTAGAGCGTGCCTTAAAATGAAACATACATACATACATACGCTTAAAAAGTCAGTAAAAAGAATCGCTTACCTCGATCATGACACTACTACCTTACGCTGACATGTGAACCCCTGTGACAAAGAGAGTTATGCATTTGAATGAAAAGTGATGGAAGAGAGGAAGACCGTAAAGATGAATGGATTTTGTGAAGAATGAAAGAAGAAAGGAGTGAGCGACAGCATGACGGTAGACGAGGCAACTTGGAAAAGAAAATTGTGTTGCATTTACAGGTTGAACAAGCAAATAGCGTCACCTTTCTGACTAACCGACCGACTTATGAACAATTGATAAATGCCCGAAAATGGCCAAAGTACAATAATTGCCTTAAATTTGAATTTTATGAAATAATTGCAAGTTTTTATGCAAGCTTAATGTAAAACGTTAATAGCTCTATTATTATGGAAGAAACAAAATAAGACAGCTTCCTCCTAATCCTGCGGCAGCCATGTTTACCAATCCTAAAAAAATGTTCAGTATTGAATCTGCGGAACCACACAGAGTGGTATCGTGAGACACGAGATAGCTAGACGACATATAGTCGTTAGCCGCGATGACGCGGGCGCATCGATGCGGTAATCCGTTCAGCCGGTTTATTTGTTACAGAGTAGAAATGGTTTGATGATGGATGTGGCATTTGAATTGATAATAAAAATAAAACTTGGGACAATACAGGCACATCCATTTGATTCCAAACCACCGTCACGACAACGAGAACGAGGTGACGGCGCCGACGTTGCGATACATACATTTACTTAGCCGTGTGTCCACCGCACGATACATCACCTCATACTGAACTCTCAGTCATCTCGGTAACATGACGGTGACGATGATGATGGACGAACGGCCTTAGGCAGAGCATGTCTTAGGATAACCAGACAACTAATATTCACTTTTAGTCGTATAATCATGTTCATCACACAATGATTTAACCTGCGTGGGAAACGAACTCACGATCTCCGGCTTAGGAGATAGTGTCGCTAACCACCAAATAGACTAACAGAGGACCTAGACAAGTGGCATTGTAGAATAGAAAACGAAAACGAACAGATTGTCAAATGTATGGAATTGACATAAGTTTTCGCTAAACAATTCGACATCTCCATACATTTGACAATCTATTCGTTTTCGCTATCTATTCTACAATGCCACTCTCTAGAGGAGCAGGTCAGTCAAAAGAATGCTGGGTATAAAAAGTCGCCACGCGGAGTTCGTGCACGTTTTAATGTCAAACAAGTTAATAGGATGGCCCTCAGAATGACTAAATCATAATTCGCTACTCAAGTTTGATTGGTTGGCAATCCTGTAAAATTAAGACGAAGTGCGATGATATTTAAAATCGTAATTTTTTTATTAGCGCGTTCCTTCAACCTAATAATAAAAAATCTTATCAGCTTTATAGTTTTTTTATAGATATAACTCATTGCCTATCTATATAGTATTATTTGGATAAAATTAGGTAGTACAAAATCCACGCGGACGAAACCGCAGGACATAGCCGTCTCAAATTGTTGCTTTAGAAATTAATTTAACAAGTAATTATTATTAATCGTTTTGTTATTGTAACAATAGCAGTAGATATTATTATAGTATCAAATATTATTATTATGCTGACTGTTCTTTACAGACGTTTTTCGTTGAAATGGTTAGGTTCGTTTTCTCAAATCATAAATTTTAAACTCTTTTTCCACTTTCCACAAAGCTCTAGTTTCTTTGTAAATCCTACTTTAAAAAAAACTATTGAGAATTCAAAGCCAAAATTAATAAAGCTAAATCTAAGAAGATTTATAGAGAAAAAGGTTTTTTTTTTCTTTTTAAGTAATAACACAGAAATGTACTTGTATTTTCGTAAACTGAAATCTTGTTAATCTTATCACATATTGAATTGAAAGCAATTTCAAAACGATACATACATAGATATTGCTGATATACTTCTAATTATTAAATACTCAAAGGTTTGGTGGTTCACATTATTATACTGTGGAAAGAGTGGGGCAATCAAGCCTCCTTCTTTTGGTGGTCATTCTTTACCAGGCAACCAGGAATGGTGAAGAGATAATCATGTTATACTCACGTATATTTTATAGGTACGGGCACAATATTTCTAGCACTGGCTGTATTAACGCCTCTTTTCTATCCTCACTCCGTGCTGGCTTATGTCTGCGACCTCCCGATACATAGTAAAACAAGGGCAAAAATTTAATAAAAAATCCAAAATTAAGATTTCGACTGCAGCTAACAAAAACGATAATAACTTCGAAATGGCTAATCCATTTTGAAATTAACATAATTATCTAAGAACCACACCCAGATAACATACATTCAAATAAAAAAAAACGCATCCAATTCTATGCCCACGCTTAAGAGCTATGATGCCAGAGATAGACAGACAGAAAAATATACAGACATACAGAACATACCGGTTAAACTTACAACACCAATCTTTTTGCGTCAGGGGTTAAAAAAACTACTTGCCACATCGCTTTCTTCATAACTTCAGCTCAGATTTCCTTCAGGGATGACTGTTAGATTTTTGATAGATGTTCGCGACCAAGCCGGGGGAGATGAGACATATTTATCTGCTCCACAAAATAATTTTTCCCAATATATATTTTCTCTCCCCTATCGCGTTTAGGCGATACGTGATACGTAAGATATTAAATAAACAGTTTGGTCAGATGGGCAAATATTTTTGCGATCTCATATTTTGAGAACTTTAGCCTCGACTATCAAATTCAGATAATGTAGGTATCTATCATTTGATAAATAATATGAATTTTGGTTCAAGATCCCGACACAGTTTTGACTGGATTTTAGCGTAGCTGACATTAAGTAAATTAGCGTAGTTGAAAACGGTCATTTATGTGAGAGGATTTTTACAAATATTATGTTAAATATTGTATTAAACTGACACGAGACATCAATCACCAGAACTATGAACATGCATTGATAATATTTCCTACTTTACTAGAATAACATAAACTTAACGACGTCATCAAAACACAATGCACCACCGATAAGCAGTTGGCTCCGTTGCTCGGCAAACTTGCAGGCTGGCCATAAATTGTATAATTCAACAACCAGGGTAACAGAAATCAGTATTGGGCCGGGAGTTCGACGCACGTTAACTCTCCACAGGGTGCGAGCGTGACCTGACTGTTTAGGTGGCTGTGTACGAGGTGCAAGTGATGAGAATGTATCTCATGATGTCATGAGCTTCTGGCATGTAAGCTCTTTATTTTTTTTTAAAGACTTTTCATTATTAAGTTCGTCCTGGACTTCACAGACATCCCTTACATGGAAAAGCGAAGAGCGCGGACAGCCGTAGGGCCCGGTGGTTTTTTATATAACTTTGACAGTAATGTCTGAAAAGTCTAACCAAGGGGTATCGTGTCTCCCACTGGGTTGTGGAGGTCTGATAGGAAGTCATTGGTATCCAACTGAATCTGTTTAGGCTATAAAAAACCCCATAAAATTGTCAAAAGGCTAGGGAGATGATGATAAATTTAAAAGAAAGAAAGCAGTAGGTTCTCTAAGAAAATATTGTGAAAAGCTCTTATTTTAACTATAAATCATAACCTCAGTACCTAAACCTTGTAGCTCTTATATTTTCATACTGCGTTGTAACCCAAAACATAAGTCCATTTTGGTTTCTTCTTTTTAATAATAGCAGTTTCTTGCTAAATCTTAACAACTTGGACCCAACCACCCGATACAGTCGCGAGTCGGATACGAAATCAAACAAAATATTGTTTCGCTCGCCTCTTCGGAATCCGATAGTTTTTCATCAAATTCTGGCCAGGCGCTCTCAGCTGTTGTGGCTGTGATAATTTCTCACGATTCTCTGTAATTACCTGATGCCCTGGTACAAGCGAGCTTATGTAAAAGTAAATATAATACAATATTGTACAGAATTTTGGTTTTGTTTTTATCACAAACACAATTACATCACTATTGATATGAATAAAGTCTTCAAACTGAATAAACATTAACAAACAATTCGTACAAACAAAAGCGAAGGAATTTACTTTACATCTCTCATATTCGGTAAGTAGATCCTTATTACCCCCAAATGGGGCTTCTAGGTAACCAATTAGCGCTCTAGGGTATAAATGTAGCTAGAAAAGCCCTAGGGCGGTAAGTATTTAAAAAAAATCTCTTCACTCTTTCAAAAAGTTCGCGTACATCTAACCATCATACTGGCAATAGACATCATGCATTCAGCCTAATGACAAAAGAGGTCGCTTCGCTATTCAGCCTTGTCTTCGTATGAGTTAGTCATCAATTTTAAATATCGATCATCGAAACTCAATTTCGTTATTGAAAAAATTTTTAAAATTGTTCTCATCCATACTATACTAATATTATAAATGGGAAAGTGTGTCTGTCTGTCTGTATGTTTGTCTTTCTTTCACTGCAAAACGGAGCGACGAATTGACGTGATTTTTTAAGTGGAGATAGTTGAAGGGATGGAGAGTAACATAGGCTACTTTTTGTCTCTTTTTAACGCGAGCGAAGCCGCGGGCAAAAGCTAGTTTCACTATAAATTTTAACTAGTAAAATGTTTTATTTATCTTGTAATGCCGGTTTTTTTACTTACCTCACAATCGAGATGTAAAGCAGAGTAGTTAGCTCGGGTGTAAGTATCAATTGCACCAGCCCTCAGCTACTAATCTACTATTATTTAAGCGAATGAATTTACTTTATTTGAGTTTATGCCCGTAAGTAAAGCCCACAGAATGGCAGAATGAGCGCAATGTTATGTTGGATAGTTTACAGGTTACATCCGGTGTTGTTTATTATACGGACCTTGTGGAAACCAGAACCAATTTCCGTGCGTTCAAGCATTTTTGCCATACCTACTATTGGAATCATACGTAACAGCTCACAATTTAGGACCCATTAATTTTTAACAGATCATATTTTATTCCGTGGTGCTAGGCAATCTGGGCTTCTCCCAGTTGTAATTGCCCCTTTGTGCCTATCGGCCTAGTTCTGTTCTGTCTCCTGCTTGTTATGGAGGGAAGTGGAAAAAAAATATACTTTTCTTACTCCTCCGTTGTTCTTTTCTGATTAATTTCGTTGCGGGATCCAAGACAGTTGAATCGTTTCTCCGGGACTCGTCAAGCTTCATTGCTCGGCGCTTTTCTGGCGGACTCCACTGTTGATTCTGGCTTTCAGGAGTTGCAGTGGTTGGGAATAGTGTGGTGGGATTGTCCCAATAAGAGAAGTAAAGCCCACAAGGCTGATATGGTTCTACTGCATGTACTTTGGCTTAGCAATGTTTTGTCTTTTTCTTGCACTCGTAGATTGGCATTTTGTGCAACAGTGATAGAAATAATAAATCAGTAACGTTTATTTATGACGACCAAAGCGTCTCAAATATTAGTTTTTTAATGTATTCGATGAATTATGTTACACGTAAAAATACGTGGATATGTTCTGAGTGCTCCACTAGGGATACATAGAAATGTTACCATGTGTAAACATCCAACGGGGCTCGGCCTCAAAGGGGTTGGTTTGTGTTGCAAATGTCACAAAACAACAACGATGTGACATTTCACGATACTGTGTTATTGCAATATTATGTTGCAAAAGTGTGGGTTACTGTACGGTTTTGATACTTCCACGTTTCCCCATAAATGCTTTTATGGCCGCAGCACTAGTTTACTATTGCATGTCAAAATATTAATAAAAAGGCCAAGTGAGACTCGAAGTCGCGCACCGAGTTCCGCGCAAACTTGTAGGAATAGTAAGTAATCTTACTACAGTTTTTTAAGTTTAACTATATTTTCGGATTTTCCACAATAACTTGTGCTACATGACGTAAGTTTATGCCAAACAAGAAACTAGGTCCACGACAAGTACCTTGAGAATATTGATTCCTTGAGAATGACGAAATAAATAAATTTTTTGGCCATGTTACCTTTTCTCCTCTTAATTTAGAAGTTTGATTTTTTTACAACTTAAAGGTACCGCACTGAGTATATTTGAATTTCAACTCGATACCTCCACGCGTTCCTAAGGAAGGGAAACAGACCGACAGACGGAACAAAGTGATTTTTGAAAAACACGAAACCCTAAAAATTTTCGAAGGCCATTGATGGTCATTTTGGCGCTTCAGTCTAGTTGTAAACTGGGCCACTATAAAGGTGGCCACCAAAGCAGTTTTTAATATACAATAATGAACAGGAAGCCTCTTACCTACTCTTTTAAAATAATGTGCTACAGTAGACCTGCTAATGAACCCAGCGAGAATTGTTCGCATCGGCGAGGTTGTCAATTTAAAAATGAGATATTCTGTTAATGATGTACAAACAAACGGATCGACCGGCCTTACGGAAATATAGCTGTAATTGACGATTATATTTATCGGGTGATAATCAATTGCGGATTTTAAATTATTGAGAAGTAATTTTGTGCTCGTAATTATATTTTGTTCTTTATATGGTAGGGTAGCATTCAATATTAATAAATAATCCTTTTTACACCAAACATAATTAATTATACTACTGTTGTTATGAAAGCGTAATCATTATTAGTATTAGGAGTTCAGTGGTGTCAAAGAGGTCAATATTTGTGTTGAATGATTGTATTCTGAAACTAATGCAATCCAAGAACATACTTAAAACATCTTCATGTAGGTATGTTCAGAGTTATACTAATATGTATAACATGGCTAAACAGTTATTTTTATTGTACTTTTTAAAAGCGCTGTTATTTGGAACTACGAGTCGACATGTCTTTTTTCTTATGTTAGCCTGGTTTATGCGGAATAGAAGCTATATTAAAAACCTTACGCTTCTACTCACGAGGACAAAACTGATATCGAAGACTTAGTTTAAGTGGTTTAGCCACTTGTTAAAAGCTAAAATTAAACTATCTGACTAAAATAGATACCGCCATCAATTGATAAGTTTCTTCCAGACAGCTATTTTCCAAGGTTATTGTCCTGTCTTACAGACGGTTATTGATTAAAGCCTATCTTAGCTCTAAGGGCCTTATCACACTAGCGGTTTTCGAGCGGCTGCGGGGCGGGGCGGGCGCGTTACAAAAGCATCGCGGACACGTCGCGGCTGGTCAGCGAAGACGTGGCGGACGTGGCAACGTTTACTGCGCCTGTTTGTAGCAAGTTGCACTGCCATTCGGCGATCTATTCCTTCAAACACACTTGATTCGAGATACAATAGAAAGACAATAGCAGCATTTTTAACGAATTTTAGTACAGAGAACTGGCAACACGTCCACGGAGGCGTAACTATATAGAAGCGTATATTAATCATTAGGTGTACGCCTGCTTGCAGCTTACACACAAAACTATGAACCTCTGTCGACGAAGCGTAGGCGAAAACGCGACGCTGCCGCTCCGCTCCGAAAGAATTTCATAGATTAGTATGTAAGCTGCAAGCACTCGTACACACTCGTACACCAAGCGAATATTGAAGAATACGTGTCTATACGTCTACGCATCCGTGGACAGTAACACTTAGGTTACTGCGTCCACTATATCCGCGGTCGAAGTCACGTGCAAATTCTAGTTCAAACAAAAAATAACGTAGATTTTCTTACAAAAAATCTGAAAAATATGATGTGTGACAAAAAGGCAACAATAACTCATTGAATGTGAGTCTAAAGGCACACATCACGCCAATTAAATCGTTGTGGGACAGAATGGTATTCGCTGGCACCCGAAACATTTGTCAAAGCGAACGGGACGCTTGAAAAATTTCAACTGAGGCAATACGGCACGAATGAAAGATTAAATCGGGCCTGACGTGGATCTTTCAGTGGCGGAAGTGGCAATAAGCATACGGAGTTTCTACTATTGTGCAGGGTTACAAGTAACATGACTTATTCCTATCCGAATGCCACAGTAATAATAAAATGCAATAATTATATCACCCTAACGACACTTAGTTTTAGATACCTACAACAATAAACAAACCTCGTTGTCTTTACTAGTTACTTCATCTTTATTTACCTACACAAAAAATCAAAAGTAATAAAATATTGCGAAATAATTTTCCTGAATCTAAGTATGTAAAAAGAGGTGAACATTGTACTCTATAGCAATTTGTTGCTGAAATACTTGCTCCGTGTACACACCTAAACATAAAACTAAACAAAAGAAAAATATTCAAGGATACAGTAGAAGGAATTTCATTTGTTCTATTTACCTCGTAAATAACCACGCTTTTGAAACGCGAACAAAGTATAGAAACGTGAATATTTTTTTAGATATTAGTGAATCGTATGTGAATCTATGTTTGTTTTTGTTTTTAAATCTTTAAGTACCTAACTACACAACAAAATCCCTCGCCACGTCTGTCTGCCTGTTCGCGACAAACTCAAAAAGTACTGGACAAATTATTATGCGGTTTTCGGTAAAAGACAGTCAAGAGGAAGGTTTAAATGTACATATTAAGTAAGCACATCTATACGGTTAAAAGATTTCTGACAACCTATGTACGTAGCCAAACCTATAGGAAATTCTCCAGTATTATAGGTGTGTTTCATATAAACAAACATTCGCAAACAACTGCACACGGAACAATCCGTAGGAAATACAAAATTGTCCGATTTGTTATCCCGTGAGGAACTCAAATTTTTCTACTGAAGCAACTATCAAACCAGAAAAATAGACTACAACTAGCGAAACAGAAGTTGATGAGACTGACGCTTTCAACAAACAAAGAAAATCTTCAATTTGTCTGCGTTCCTAGTCCCATCCAGTACACACAAAGTACTTCTGTGTACAAAATCCTGGGCGCATCGCTTTATCATTTTAATCGGTTTCCGGGCGGGCAGGTGCGAGCCGTCGTCGCGTTTCAACAATTTCATTTAACACCCTCGATCAAACTGCACGCTATAACCAGGGTACTAGGCTATCAGGATATACGAGTAGGTGGGTTTTATATTATCGGATTTTGTACGACTTTGTGCATTGATGCGAAAATTTATATTGGAGGGGATTAGTATTGCGTTTTTAAAGGTAGTTTTAGATGTCGATGTTTGAATTTTATTAAATGGCAAAGTTAGTTATCAAGTACTGTTTGTATTTATATGTTTCAAGTGATTTTGGTTTACTATTCAACTATGACAGTAAACCTACGTAAGTATAATGGATTTTTATATAACAGGAGGAGTTTCTATGATACCGTGTATGTTTACAGTTTATTTTTCAGTATGCCCTTGACTTTTTCTGTTGCCCGTGAGTTTTTTTTACTATTAACTTTACCAGACAGGTGACCATACATGTATATTTAAGACTCATATGCGGAAGAGCACAGTATGCTGACAGAATTTTTTACCTGACCCACCCTATAACAAATAAGTATGTGATGGGTCAGTTAATGATGATGATGAATGACGATGATGGTAATAAAGTAACCGAGCTCAACAGGGTGCAAGGTGTTCCCAGTATATTAATCTGCCGAGCTTTTGTAAATCCCAAATTCCCCGTTTAGGCTTCTATACTACTAGGAAATCATAGGCCATGCATGCTGGTAATTTCACTTACATCAATAATAATGTGAAAAAGTCACTCGTTCTACATTAAACAATACAGGTTTTTTCACACGTTTCTAAATATGCTATAATTACTACATAGTAGTCTTGGAGTTTCTTTTTAGGTGCGCAAACTAAAAAAATATATTTTAATATTTTATTTATTATTAATGAATAGACTGAGTAATTTAAGTAGAAAGTATAAAACTAAGGTATAAAATATGTTTAGTAAACATGCAAAATTTTCAAAGATTTAAAACAAGCACGAAGCATGGTCGTTAGTTTATAAATTGCTGCTCTAATCAATAGAATTTAAACTATATAAACCTACCTATCTATAGGTATTATTTCCCACACATTATTAGATTACCAGCTAATGATACATAGGTATGTAATCAATGTAAGCTGTATATTTAGCTATAATCTAACATCTGCCTACCGTCGTCTATTACGAATTACGACTTCAATTAATCCTGTCACTTGATTACTGACTATTGATAAACTAGTAGATTGTATTAGTAATAGATTTGTGATAATCTAGATTTAAACATAACATAGGCATAATTATACCTATTCCTTAGAGGGAAGAAATTGAAATTATAATTAACATCTTGTGGGAGAAAAGTTATTTTCTAAATATCTACATTTTTTTAGCGTTCCGTACTTCCAAAGTTAAAAACGGATCCGTCCGTCCGTCCGTCAGTCCGTCCGTGGGTCAGTCCGTCCGTCTGTCCGTCCGTATGTCAAGACCTTTTTTTAACCTGTCTCGTTCAGAACTTTCTCTCTTGTGGCAGTTTTGTTTATCGAAGTTTTCATATTTTTATGGCTCAGATAAATAAACACTACCCCATTCACTAAATCTATCGACAAAAGGCAAGGGAGAACAAAAAAACAAAAACAAAAAAAAATATTTTTAAAAGTACAATACAGAAACAACAAAATTATTAAACACAACAAAAATCCATTTGGAGATGCTGGGATTTGAACCCAGGACTTTCAGCATGCGAAGCAGACACTCTACCACTGAGTTACATCCCCGACGTGAACACGAGCGAAATAGAGGTTCTATTCACAAACACAACTACATTTAATATCGTATGTTGTAAGTGGATCGTATAATTAAATATACTTTCAACAGCCTTCGCGTAGGTGGGCACATGATTGTATCACTCATTATTTTATACATACCATAAGTTAGTACTTATACCTAGCCGAGCGTAATTAGTTTATTGTCTGGAACGAATTCTTTATTTTGTGTTTATGGTGTACGAATTTTTAACAAATTAGTATATTAAATATCTTATATTCTAAGTAAATGTAAAAAAATATGTATTTTAGAGATAAAAATATTATAAAAACACCAAAAATGTTCTGGGATTTTGCTAGATTTTAGTGTTCCTAAAATTTAAATTGTAATAAAATCAGTAAATTATGAAAACTTAAATAAAAAAGAATAATGACAAGAAAACATAGATTTAGATAATACGTAACAAAACGTGTAATGAATACTTATGATTATTTCATTCAGGAGGAATTAATTAATTACCGAATTACGGCAAAGTCAAAAGGAATGGCTATGTGTGTTGCGGGTACAAATGTTCTTCCGTAGCGAATTAACAATTCAGCTGATTTTTTTAAGTAAATTATGCAAATTTAGCAATTTATGTCAATCAATTCGTTATTATAATCCCTATGACTGTATGCTCCAGAAAACCAAAACCATGCATACATGCCCGTATACCATGTGGGTTCCATATGTCTTAATTTCTGTCTGAAATATTCTCATTATATTTTTGTTCTCTTAAATGTAAGTTACCAATTACTAAAAAAAACCGTGATGTGTAACTGAGACAAATTGCCAAAACAAAACACCATTAATAACATGTTATCCTAATAACATCCTAATAACGTCCGTCGTTCCAGGAAAAACAAAGCGCGCATCGGCAATCAAATCAAGACATCATGGCCAATGATCTGAACAGATATCAAACGTTAGGTACCAGGGCGGCAGAGGCAGTGAGAGATGGCACTATAACGCGAAGTAAGGCAGTTGGGGGTCCGTATCGTAAAAAAGACCGAACGATCGACGTCCGGAGCTCTCGCCATTAAAGTGCGCACGGTCGGTGTGTGGGGTAAGAAGTAAGGTGAAGCGGAAGAAAACGTTTTCAGTTTTTAAACGTTTTCACTGATTGCTGTTGATACTACTTTAGTGAGTGTCAATTACTGCTAATGTAAAGTTACGAATAAACATAATGTAAATACACTACGCCAACATTTAAATAAATTTTCTCCTAAATTAGCCATAAATTCCATTTAAAACACATTTTATGGTAATTATATCATAGATTAACGTTTCAATAGTTAGTCTAAAAAAAAATTATATTAATTAAAAGTGACTATGCCATGTAAATAGTACTTAATAAATTGATCAATTAAATAGTACCATTGTAAAATCCATAAAGTATAAATCCTTTTTATTATAAAATTCTTCAATATTTGTGTTGTTGAGTAGGGGAACTTTACAAACACCATTCACCAAAGGACTGGACGAAGCAACAGTTTAACGTGGTTTCTAAAACACGGGATGTCAGTGGTACCCTAGAACAACTAAGAAAGTACATTATGTATGAGCATATATAGTTGCTTGGTACTTGCCCGATTTCAAACCCACACTATAAAAAAAACTAGACAGTAGTCTAGTTTTTTTTTTCAGTAGAATTATTAACTTTGTAGTAACAAAGTTAATAATTCAAAACATGATAATATAAAATAAATAATAATAAAATATAATTTACTAACTTTTGCCCGCGGCTTCACTCGCGTTAGAAAGAGACAAAAAATAGCCTATAATAAATAAAAATAACAATTCTCACGATTCCACATGTCATTAATAATAGAAATAGATAAAAACACGATATAATAATACGTACCTCTAGTCAATTATAAAATTAAATTTAAAATTATAAACATTCAAAAATAATAATATTACAAATCCAATAAATATTCAAAATAAAAACACATCCAATTACAATCAATCAAATAAATTAAATTAAATTAAAATTAAATACACGACATTATGAAATAAAACAATATTATTATATGACATGTACTACCTTAGCCTATATTTGGGTTTGGATCCAGAGTGCTCAACATGCAACCTGGTCCAGTACCGCATTATTGGACAATCCAGATCCAGATCCATCCTCCAGGCGAACAGCTGAAGGTAGCTGTTGGAACTGCCTCGTACGCGGCGCATTAGGGACACAACTCTCTTGCGAATAATCGCCTCAAAACCATCAATGTTTGCGTCCGCAAACATACCCGACGCACTACAGTAGCGAGGCAGCTTCATCAGCGCCCTGAAAGCGTTATTATAGAGGACACGCAGGGTGTCATACGATTTTTTCGTATGCTTGACCATAGGCTGCACGTGTAAAACGATTGGCAGAAGGCCCTAAACAACGTAGCTTTTACTTCCGCAGTACATCGTGCGAACCTACGAGCCAGCATGTTAGCTCTAACCGTCAAAGCCCTGCGCTCCCTATCTATATCCATGTCATCTACAAGTGACTCGGTGACCCAGTGGCCCAGATACTTGAACTTTGTTACTTTTTTAAGGACACTGCCATTCAGCATGACCTGTGGTACAGTGTCGTAAGTTTTAGACCCCGCTTTAAACACCATGAACTCACTTTTAGTGGCGTTATATCTGAGCCCATGGGCCACCGCATACCGCTCACAGATAGCTATCAATTTTCGAAGGGCACTGATCGATGGACTCAGCAGCACCATGTCATCCGCATAACTGATGTTGTTGACAACAACACCATCAATCGAACATCCAACACCGGTGCTACTGAGTTCCCGAATCAGACGGTCAATATACAAGTTGAAAAGAGACGGTGAGGTTAACCCGCCTTGCCTCACCCCACATTCCAACCGGTACTCAACCGATAGTGACCCCGACCACCGCACATAATTGCTCTGATTGCCGTACCAATACTTAAGGAGACGCACGTACCCAGTAGGAAGACCCGTATCTTCTGACAACTTTTGCCACAACCTGTCATATGCCACAAGATCAAATGCTTTCGATAAATCTAAGAAGCAGGCATAGACAGGTGTGCTTCTGTCAGTGTAGTATCGGACGGTATGCTTGAGATTCAGTATAGCCATTTCTGTCGACAAGCCAGGGCGAAAGCCAAACTGTCCATCATGAAGCTGTAGATGTTGTCTTAACTGAATATCAATTATACCGTCCAACACTTTAGCAATGACTGTCGCAAGTGAGATAGGTCTGTAGTTACATAATTTAGAGGCGTCTCCCGTCTTGCTCTTTATTATTGGTACAACTATAGTTCTCATCATTGCCTCAGGGAGGTACGAATGCCTTATGCAGAAAGTAAATAACATAGCGAGCACCCTCGACAGATGCCCACCAGCGTGCTGCAAGTGTTCTATGCTGAGCGAGTCATGGCCCGGGGATTTTCCTCGCTTCATGTTTCTGATCACTTTGGCAACTTGTTTTGCAGTGATCCGGTCGGGTTGTGTCCCCATACAAGTACCCCCCACCTCGGCAGCCATCGTCGCGGGTGACAAAGGAGAATGTACCTCAAAGTGTTCCCTGAATAAGTTGGCAATCTGGTCGGCGTCACTAACCCCCTCTACACTGACTGGAACACTCGGCCTCGGATTCAATTTATTGGTTTCCTTCCAAAATTTACTAAAATTATTTGTGGCATGTTGTGATGCAAGAATGTCCATCTTAATCTGAGTTTCATTATTCCTACACCACTTAAGCTTATGTTTAAACAAACTTCGTGATTTACACATGCGTTCATAAGCCTGACCTGACGTATTTTTACCCTGGTCGACCCACTCATGAAACCGAACACTTTCCCATTTATAATAATATTAGTATGGATAGCTTCAAGTTTATAACTTAAACCCCAATCGTTAGCTGAATCCCATGGACTTAAACTATGGAAGCGATTCTTGAAGTAACGCCTCTGAATGCCTTCGCGTCACTTTTGCGAAAAAATAACGGAAAATTGCGTTCCCTAAAGTAAAACGTAAAGGTTTTAGATCGTATTACGTGTTTTAAAGCAAAATTTATTTTTATTTTGTTTGGAATAACGCGATTCAGGCTCCATGGAGGCTTATCGTGAGTTTAATACTATTGAAAATGGTTTTTGAAAAGTCTGAAAATAAATTTGAAAACAAAAATGGAGCTGGTTTCAAAGAAAAACTAAATGACTTTACTACATTCGGCAACCTTTTAGTGGGCAAGGGTATTAGGAGCACATAGCGCCAAATGATATATAGGCGTCGCATTTGTATAGGTAATAAACTTTGGTAATAAGTATCTACTTAACTGTTCATCTATGTAAATAGGACAACAGAAGACAAGTAGATGTATATTTTATATCAACGCCAAGGGAGCCATGATAAAAAAAATTAGAGACAAGTAAAAATTAAAAGTTAAATAAATCCTCGCCCCGAAGTAATTGAGATTGTGACTTCAGCTAATCAAGGAGTTGACAACTTCAAAACAGCTGAACTGATTTTGATGAAACATGTCTAGGGCCCGTATTAATAGACGTCACTCAATTCTGAGACGCTCTCAAGTTTATTGCTGTCCTTATTTTTTCCCTTTAGAATGACAAAGACAGCAAGAGACTTGAGGGCGTCTCGGAGTTGAGTGACGTCTATTAATACGGGCCTAAGAACCATTGCTTGTAAACCCAATTTCAAATAAAAGAAACTGCATCCTATCAGTTCACCCGCTTAAGAGCTAGGATGCCAGACAGACAGACACACAAATGTATCGGTCTAACTTAATACGTTATAACAACCCCCTCTTTGCATATAGGGTACAAAATTAAAACAAACAAAAAAAGTCGTTGTTTTTACAATATAATGTTACTTAGTACAGAAGCCTCCATCTTAGAAAGCACGGATGCTTTTCCATTTCTGTCTAGTATTTTGCCTTGCCTGGATATGTTCCGTTACCTTAAAAGCCGGAACACTGCGATTCTGCAGAAAAAGGTTGGTTGGAAAGGTAAGTTACTCTTTCCCGAAGAATTCCATTGTGTGAATCTAGTTTTGTTTTATATCTTGTAACTAATATGCTGATGACGCGTTGCGTTTTCGAAACCTGGTAAGTAATAGTATTCTTCAATAATTATATGTACTTTTTAAGTATCAATCACTTTGTTAAAGTCGGTTCTCAATTTTGTAAAAAAAATAATATATATTTGCTTATCCCTATAAAGCGAAAGGCGTAATGTTTTATGAGTCATTAGGACGCTAGATACATGGCAGGAAACGCGGATAATTTGCTTTAGTTATTAATTAAGAGTTCAAATATCAATCTCCATCAAAAACGGTCTTCGCTAATCCATGCCTGAAAAATAATCATTTCAGTAATAAAAACCCAAATTAAATAGAAGCAGCAATTTTAAAGAAAAGTACAGAAATACTAACAATCGGGTCGAATTCAAAATTTCGAAAGTCAAAAGTCGAAAAACATACAACTTTTAGCTTCATTTAGTTTCTTTTTACGCCCTTTACAATGACATAAGGGTCACTCATAACAAATGATAGTAAATTGAAAATTTATTAAGATAGGTATCTTAATAAATTTTCAATAGACTTATCACAAAAGGAGCCTTTCTTCCAATTCATTCCCACTGATTTCCAATCGTTTACCAAATAAGTTCTCATAGACCAGGATCCCAGAGTCGATAGGTCTACGTCTTGTTAATGCGGCTAAAATTTTGTTGTGTTATTATTAGATGGGACGATTGGAATCAACCACGCCCAAAAGAAGATCAAGCGAGTACATGTATTCACATTTTTATAAGAATACTACAAAAAATCGTAATAGTGAAATTTTAATATGACTGTCTTATAAACAAACAAATATAAAAACTAATACCTACTCAAATCACTTAAACGCAAGTGTGTAAGATACCTGTTGAACTTTAAACACAACAAAGCATTAAAGTAATTAAGTACCTATAGAATTACTTATTATTTGTAAATAAATATTCTACAAATTTCAGTCTATTTTACCAGCGCAACTTTTTGCCTCAGCCATGCTAATGACCAAATACTCAAACGTCACTTAATTTTAAGACGCTCTCAAATCTGTTGGTGTCCTTACTTTACCACTTTAGAGTGACAAGAACAGCAATATTATTCAGCAGCAGTATTCGGACATAAATGACATAGCCCTGACACCACAAATAAATATTTACGGGCCTGTTGGTCTAGTGGTGAGCGACTCTTACTGCTAAGCCGGAGGTCGTGGGTTCGATTCCCACCCAGGACAAACTTTGTGTGATGAGCATGATTGTTTCTTCTGTGTCTGGGTGTAATTTATCTATAACATTTATGTATTTATAAAGTATATAAGTACGTATATCAGTTATCCGATTACCATAACACAAGCTCTGCTTAGCTTGGGATCAGATAACCGTGTGTGACTTGTCCCAAGATATTTACTTATTTTATTTTATTTATTTAAATAATTTCAGCCATTTTTAAAGCCAAACTCTTTATTTCAGAAGTGCTAAATGACGTAGATCAATCATCTCTGGGCTCTTAGACCGTCAGTTAGCCAACTAATAACCTTACTACTTTATAGTCCAGACTGTAGAACAATGGACTTACAGTCGGACTCAGATATTGGAGATTCAAAATGATACCTCTTAAAGTCCTCACTTTAGCGTTCCTTAGGACACGAATGTCTTCAATAGAGTAATGGTTTTGGCATTCGTCCTTTTGTATTGTGTCAAAGGCACTGCGCTCCTAGTAATTCTGTTCATAAATCTTACAAGTTTAGTTTACTGTTTTGTACATTTAGGTAATAGTTTTCTATCGAGTATATGTATACCTATTATTTTTACGTAATCAGCTAAGTACTTACAGAAATTAATTATCCCTTACTAATTATTGAATGCACAGCTAGCTAAAGAGAAAGGCAACCCCCCCCCCCCCTCCTCTTTCGCTCGAGCGACGGTGAAGAGATGACTTTTTTTCTGAAGTTGACTGTATCAAGTCAAATGACAAGATATAAATAGACGTTACTAAGCACAGACTTTGGCTTAGCACAATACCTGTCACTGTTACACAACTGCCAAACGTCAAGTGTACGATAGAGACGAAAAGTAGCTAAGCCAATGTACGTGCTCAGTAACGTCTATTTATCTCGCCATTAACTCTGTTTCATAAATAAAATAAAAAAACTATAGAGAGAATAAACACGAAATCGAATCCTAGAGCCTATGGAGAGCAATCGCATTTGCGGAAACTACAACTAAGAGGCAGTCTGATCCCCTATCTACTTATGTGCCCCTAGTACTATAGTATCGATTTACACTTCACGATCTCTTCTTACAATGGAAAACTATATTTACACAATTGTCCACACAAAGGGGTGCATATATTATGTACTAGCTTTTGCCCGCGGCTTCGCTCGCGTTAGAAAGAGACAAAAAGTAGCCTATGTTACTCTCCATCCCTTCAACTATCTCCACTTAAAAAATCACGTCAATTCGTCGCTCCGTTTTACCGTGAAAGAAAGACAAACATACAGACAGACAGACAGACAGACAGACATACACACTTTCCCATTTATAATTTACTAGCTTCTGCCCGCGGCTTCGCTCGCGTTAGAAAGAGACAAAAAGTAGCCTATGTTACTCTCCATCCCTTTAACTATCTCCACTTAAAAAATCACGTCAATCCGTCGCTCCGTTTTGCCGTGAAAGAAAGACAAACAGACAGACAGACAGACAGACAGACAGACAGACACACTTTCCCATTTATAATATTAGTATGGATAATATTAATATGTATGTAAGTTTCTCTTACCTCTCATAACTTTTAAATTCTTAACTGGATTTCGATGTAGAAAGTATCGTTAGAGTCATTGCATCGTTCCGAGTCTTGTAATATTATTACTCATATTTAGCTATACCATATTTATTTCATATTAATAACTCCTAATTACTTAGGAACATACAAGAAAAAAATAATATAAGGGTGTTTTATAAGACTATTTAAAAATGGGGTATTTTTTCATTTCTAATTTTCCACGTGTTTTATATTTTGCAAACTAATTCTAGGATCTCCAAATGAAAAGGCTCGCGTAAGCTCTACTAATAGGTTTTAATATTTAATCACCTGTTCACAACAAATTCACGCTTGAAAATAAATTGTCCCATTAATATTTCGTTCGACAAATAACGGTTTAATAACTATAACCGAACTAGACTTTTTGTTCCTTATCTGCGTAACCCCTGGGGAAATATCAGCGCGATATTACATCCGTACTTATATTATAAATGCGAAAGTAACTCTGTCTGTCTGTCGGTCTGTCTGTCCGTCTGTCGGTCTGTCTGTCTGTCTGTCGCTCTGTCTGTCTGTCTGTCTGTCTCTTCTTCACGCCTAAACCACTAAACCGATTTAAATGAAATTTGGTACAGATGTAGTCTGGGACCCGAGAAAGGACATAGGATAATTTTCATCCTGGAAATCCCCCGGGAATAAGAACTATTATTCCACGCGGACGAAGTCGCGGGCAAAAGCTAGTTTTACATTTATGTTAGCAATGCGTCATGCCCCGTCTTCGCATGGATGTTATAAATCTTAAAAAAAACTCGGCCTCTTTACCATAAAGAGTAAACCTACCTTCCTCTTAAGTTACTCTAACGTTGATGAAAACCACATAAAAATTCGTTTGGCAGTTCAAAGGTCTAAGCGTACTTACAAATAGGAAACTTCAATTTATTATTAACTGGCTTTTGCCCGCGACTTCGTCCGCGTTTAATAATAGCCTCCCGTTCCCGGAGGATTTCCGGGATGAAACTATCCTATGTCCTTTCTCAGGTTCCAGAATATATCTGTACCAAATTTCATTCAAATCGGTTCAGTGGTTTAAGCGTGAAGAAGAGACAGACAGACAGAGAGTTACTTTCACATTTATAGTATTAGTACGGATTGTAAAGATTACACCCAGACACACTTTAATCTAAAATAATGAATCTCAATTACTTAGCTCAGCAATCAGAGTCATACTATGAGACCAAAAAGCTAATATGTACAAATAATTAGCAAAGTTGAAACAAAGAAAATTAATAATATTTGCTACAGAACCCCGAGGTACACACGTTCGATACTAACTTAGGAATCAGGTTTTTTACAATCTCGCCAGACCTTACAAATAGGTTTTTTTCTCCCAATGTCGATAGTAAGCAATAAAAAGGGTGAATGCTCCTAATTTGCTCCACTTAAGCGTGATTTATTTTTATTAAAGTCTTTTAGCTTTAAACTGGAGCCACTTTGGCCTGTTAATTCTATTGTTTCGTCTAGAGCGCTTTGTGGTAAGTTTCAGTTTTGTTGGAGCAAAAAAAAGCTTAATTTTCTGCGTTTTAAAATAATTAATTAAGACTTGAATTTTGTATTCAAGTATTCTCTTTATATATCATTATAAATACCCATTCGTAACAGAATATTAAACTGCTAATGTAAGGTTTTAATTAACCGTTGTTTTAACAAACTAGCTTTTTCCGCGACTTCGACCGCGCGTAACTTTATAGCCTTTGCTGCCCTCAAGAATATCATTCTAACAGCAAAAATATCTTCTACAAACAAACAAAACAACAACAAAAAACCTCACCTCTTTATTATATTAGAGCAGTAACTACAAAATCCTAATGCAACAACCCACAATATTCCCTTAAGTACCTTCTTCAATTTCATCGTTACGGCGACCATTTAACGATATTATAGTAATTATAATTAACTAATCCCATTTCCAAAGAGGTCTCAATATGGAGGGACTTACAAAATCCCCTCTCGAGGTCTCGGCGAAGCATCAAAAGCTCCAAACTGTGCTGCAACTGGATCTTGTACTAATTAAAACTTTCGACCAATCGCCGAACGCTAATTCCAACTCGGCGAGTTACTTATCCATTTAGACTTGAGACGGCAATTGTACACTTCACCCTGTCTTGTGTTCGTGTTTGTTTTCCATTTCTTAATAGAACTTTTTTAACTTTTATTGTTACTTTTTACTCTTTCCTATCTATATTAATACTAATAGAGAGAAATTATTTGTACTATTGGAGTTTGTATCGAATAAACTCAAAAAATATTGTAGTGTGAGATAAGGCAGAGCAGTAACCAATTAATTACGCAGGTGAAATTGTGGCCACTGGGGACAGTCAGTTTAAAATATTAACCATTATAGCTGTCTGGCTAATTTTATCTGTCCATTTCAGTTTTTTGCGGTTGGAAATCAGCGAAATCATCTATGTGTTTAAACGAATAAGGTTCAAATAAACTAAGCTAATGATAATAATTGATATAATTAAACTTGATCTAAACACCACCTACTTGGGCAATCCTGGTAATTATGTAAAGCTTACGAGCTACAAAGTACCAGGGAAACATGACTTCACAACAAGTATCTAGTTCTTTCTTGTTGTAGAATATTTAAATAACTTGGTAGTTATCTAGACCCTCGTTTACCGTCATCTGTTGCGTCGCTGAATACACTATGAAGGTTTCTTTGGTCAAAGTAACTTACAAATAAAATCTCAAGAATGATTCTTAAGTACCAGAGGTTAGAGTATATTATTGAAACAACTAGAAGAACATAAACACCACACCAATTGGAAATACTCCATACAATATGGTTACAATCCTTTCAAATACAGACGCAAATACTTCCAAGGTAAGTACGGCTTTGCTAGGACCTCTGCCGACCTCTGTAGATAATGAAGTGAGTTTTATGAGCAACTCAGTATCATGAGCTGAACTTTATAACGAGGCATCCAGTTGCTCCAAGATGGTGTAAATATGTAAATGTCGCGACAGTTACCTTGGCGCTGAGAACCGTAACGCCACCTATCGGCTAAGTTAGAACAACGTAGGGCATAATGCGGGTTCAAAAATGCATACATAATATTTCAAAATAAAGCATAAATCTTTATTTTAAAAATTTGTACTAAGAAATTCGCTGCTAAATGAATATTATATATTTTTATGTAATAGGTAGCTCATCGGGCACCATTATATTATTAAATGTAACCCCAGTGACAATAAAGTCTAGAAACCAAAAGCATAGTATAGGTAAATCAACCAGGGTCACAGAGCAACAAGAAGGTACCTTGATCCGACGGATTAGGAACAAACCGACTTGACTCGATTTAGCCTCAAGCCCCCAGGCATAACTGCGCCATTCTCCTCGGATAATGACTGCGGTGTCACCTTCAAATTGATGAATGGCGACCAAAATGGCCCAGTGTATACTGAAATTGTCCAATTAAACTCATCCTAGACAAAATTGAGTATCTTCTAGGCTAGCTTTTACTTTTTACTCTTACTGATGAAGTAGTTTAAGATACCAGGATCGCATAGTAGCAAGAAACTCGAAATTAAATTACGTCCATTTGACTGAACGCCAGTCCAGTTGCCACAAGCTCTCAAGGCGGTTCAATTCTCAGATGCTATTGACAAAGTTATTCAGTAAGATTACTTAAGGAAGTACGTTTTGATTACCCAGAACATTTCAGATCGATAGATCTGTGAAGACTGACTAAGTTTCAAAGGTTAAATTGACACAATTCAATTA
This sequence comes from Athetis lepigone, assembly GCA_033675125.1. Classification (NCBI taxonomy): domain Eukaryota; kingdom Metazoa; phylum Arthropoda; class Insecta; order Lepidoptera; family Noctuidae; genus Athetis; species Athetis lepigone. Next base: position 2,111,620 of record CM066236.1, on the reverse strand, counting down.
CCGAAGTCCTAAAGCAGGCATTCCAAATTTCCAACTCCTTTTTATAATGAAAAGAACGTATTTCTTGCTATAAAAATGTGTACAACTTGTCTGTAAATTGTTATATCAACTTTTTCACATTGTTTTCGTAAAATGTTTGCATGTAAAACAAGTGTGTCGAGAGGTCGTCATACAAAACAGAATACATGGAAAAAAAACTAACGAAACATGGTTTTAAACATTTCAATTCATGCAATTCGTTTACAAAATACGACACAAGCTGTTAACACTACATTTAAGAGAGATAGCTGGTGTTTACATAATATAATATATTAATGATGTGGTAACAATATCTAGGAACTACAAAACAAAGCAAGAAAGAAATCTAAACAGAACATACGAAGACTTTCACTGTATCCTTCAAACGCCAATCAGAGGGCCATCGAATTTTGGATATTCTATTAAAGTTACAAGACTATTAGCTCTGTCCTATTTTCCTTCAGATTTCAATCAATTTATTACAGAAAATTAATAAGAATTAACTGAAAATAACCAACATGAAAATCTGTAGTTAGACCAGTCAGAAATTCACAAACAAACCTTTTTTTCACCTTACTTCGTTTAAAATGGACCCTTTTCTCGCGTACAATAACCCAACATACCCTACACGTACCAGGAGCAAATAAAAGGAATAGAGGTGATGAAATGACACGGCGGTGAATAAATCACGGTGTGTATGAGAGCGTTTAATCAAAATTCGCTTAAATCACAGTTGATGGAAGTTAGTTCCTGAGACGTGTGGGAACATGTTACTGTATAAACTGCTCCTAGTTGCTTGGGGTAGTTTCGGTAAGGACGGGGCTTTGGAACGGGGAAAATAAAGAGTTTATAGAGAACTTCCAGAATAGTTTTTTTTTTCTAAGAAAACTATATTAAGCTCCAACATAAAATATCTGAGTATTGATTTGTAAAAACATTTCGTGTATTTCAGACGTAAATCGTGAAAGCAGAATGTGTGGATTGCTACTTTTAGTTCTGTTCTGTGTTTTCAGGTAAAAAAAAAGCTTTTTTCAAAAAAAGATAACCGACTTCAAAAACTAAAAGCACAAAAATAACTATTTCGGAAGTCGGTGGCAACACCAATCGACCGGCATGCAGAAGAGAAACCACCGACTTCCGAAATAGTTATTTTTGTGCTTTTAGTTTTTGAAGTCGGTTATCTTTTTTTGAAAAAAGCTTTTTATTTTTTACTTTTTAGTTAGAGTCCCTATGTCTGACTACGTTTTAGAGTAACTTTTAAAATTAAACTACTTATATGCTTATAAAATGAAAACGGCCCCATGCGGACAACGTCACGGGATATCCATTAGTGTTATATACTAAAACCTTCCCCAGAATGTAACAAACACATAGCTGAAAACCGCATCAAAATCGGTTCAGCCAAACGCGAGATAATCGCGGACAAACATACATACATACAGGTCTAACTGAGAACCTACTTTTTTTTTGAAGTCGGTTAAAAAAACACTTTACTACATTTCACTCATTTACTTTCATACTGAGATAAATAAAATTTGCTACACATCGGCACTTAACACTTCAAGTTTCAGTTGAAAACCAGCATCAAGCCCAAGTGGTCTGACGTCGCTGTTGAACTAGGCCTATTAGGCGCTGGTTTTTCTTTACTATGCTACTCATTCTGGGCATACCGTTTATATTTCTTTCTTAAGATCCACGCGAGACTCAAAGCTTTTTAAGTGACAGCATTCGACCTTTTCATCTGACGAAATAAAATTTTGTAAGTACTTGTAACCAAAATACAACAGAAAGTATCCAACTCACCGTCACCATCGAGAACACCAGTCTACTCTAGCTTAATCTGAATTTATGACGCGCTCGACAACTCCCACTGAGCTGTCGTATCAAACGAAATGAATACAAAGTTTGTTATGAATGAGCCGTGCCCTTACATTGCTACACCGTGGAAATATCGTGGAAAGTATAATGACACCATGCTTTGAATGAAGACAATTTGTAAGGACTTTTTATGAATTCTTGAATAGGTTTGTGTGAAATTTTTATTGTGGTAACACATGTCATATATATAATCTGATTACTTTTAACCTTTCAAAGACCAACCGACCGCCGGCTGCCGACCTGCTATGGTCTTTCTATTGTGTCTTAAATCACGAGTGTAACTTTGAAAATTTATTAAATCCTACTATCCGACTACTACTAATCCTACTAATATTATAAATGCGAAACTTTGTACCTATGTATTTATGTGTGTGAGTGTGTGTGGATGTTTACAGAACGGATCTTGATAAAACCTAACAGGAATATAACTTATTCATCAGAATAACATATAGGCTCATCACGCTATAACTTACAGGAGCGGAGCAGTAGGTAATCTAAAACATGACTTAACGTTGGCAGGTAAAACCTTTTTAGGGTTCCGTAGCCAAATGGCAAAAACGGAACCCTTACAGATTCGTCATGTCTGTCTGTCTGTCCGTCTGTCTGTCTGTCCGTCCGTATGTCACAGCCATTTTTTTCCGAAACTGTAGGAGCTATACTGTTGAAACTTGCTGAGTGGATGTATTTTGTGAACCGCATTAAGATTCTGATACAAAAATAGAAAATAATTAAAAAAATTTGGGGGTCCCCATACATAGAACTTAAACTCAAAATTATTTGTGTGGGGTTACATATTATGTGTGGGGTATCTATAGATAGGTCTTCAAAAATGATATTAAGGTTTCTAATATCATTTTTCTCTAAACTGAATAGTTTGCGCGAGAGACACTTTCAAAGTGGTAAAATGTTGGTCCCCCCCCCCCCTGTAACTTCCAAAATAAGAGTATGATAAATCAAAAAAAATATATATGATGTACATTACCATGTAAACTTCCACCGAAAATTGGTTTGAACGAGATCTAGTAAATAGTTTTTTTTTAATACGTCATAAACCGTATATCGGAACGGAACCCTTCATGAGCGAGTCCGACTCGCACTTGGCCGGTTTTTTATTTAAGAAGATTTGGTCAGAATTTTTCTTTATAAGTACAATCAAATATAAGATTTGTAATTTGAGTTTAAGTGCACTGTAAAATATGCGACAGAAAAAAATGACAGGTTTTATAAACACAATACATTTTTTTTTCTGTTTATTAAAACTGGCTGTAGTTGACTGTGTATCTTGTAGGGGTATTAGGAACTCATAAATGTGAACAACTTTACTAAGAACCAACGCAGCAAAGAAGTACATTATGTTGTTCCTTATACTTCGAACTTGTTATAGTGCACTTATGTAGGGAACATAGGAAATGTTCCCTACATAAGTGCACTACAATTTAAATATCCTCATAGAAATGTGAATTCTTCGTATTCATGAGGAGGTACTTTCATTCTCTGAGCGATATACGATACGATTGTTATTTAAAAGTAGTAAGCCCTTTTAGAAAGTAAGAAAAGAGTTTTGTTCGTAAATTTTAAGTAAAATAAATAATAGACTTTACCAGAATCAGAATTTTAGTCATGTTTTAACCTTTAGAAATAAAATCCTCCTCGCATTGTTTTCCTCATTGACGTGAGATCGTGATCCCCTGTACCTGTAGTATATCTTCTGCTTGATTATATTGTCCTCGTATCCTGATCGATCTTAAGACCTTGAAATAGACTTTACCAGAATCAGAATTTTAGTCATGTTTTTAACCTTTAGAAATAAAATCCTCCTCCTCGCATTGTTTTCCTCACAGACGTGAGATCGTGGTCCCCTGCATGTAGTTATAACTTCTGCTTGATTATATTGTCCTAGTATCCTGATCGATCTTTGGTACCATGGTGCATAATTTTTTATTTGATTTGACCACCTAAAAATAGTTTCAGAGCCTTCAAAACCTATGAAGCCCTGGTCACATAAAATGAATGTAACGTGAAACCAATACGAGAACTAACGGCAAAGCTTTGTGTAACTATAACAAATACAAATTGTGTGTTCCAGTTTTGACAGGGAGAATATTGCATCCGTTGCTAAAAGTTTCAATATCGCTTGCAAGGTGAATCTACATGAATCCAGTTTTAATACAAAATTAAACATGATAAAGCATGACCGAGCATCGCAAAGTTACCTTTAACTGCAGAGCTCCACCGAAAATCACTCAATTTATTACTCGATCAGTTATACAATATGAAACTTTATATAAATGAGCGTAAGGTAGGTATTGTAGTAATTGATTTTCCGCTTCTCTATTTGTATAGTTTAGGCCACGAAGTCTGAGGTTTTGTAGGTGTTTGGTGTTTCTTTATAAATGTATGTCTGAATTTTGGGAGGATGCAAATGTAGACTGGTAAATTTTGTTCAATATGTTATAACATTGATTGATTCATAACATAAGATATTTAGGTAGACATTACACGTCATATAACTAACTTAGTTTAAAAAAGACATTTAAATAAATAAGCTACATTATAGATAATTGATTGGCCCGTTGGTCTCGTGATCTGTGAGTAAGCGTGACTAATGGCGAGATAAATAGATGTTACTAAGCACTGACTTTGGCTTAGCACTATACCTGTCACTGTTACACAACTGCCAAACGTCAAGTGCACGATAGAGACGGGAACACCGCTAAGCCAAAGTCAGTGCTTCTTAGTAACGACTATTTATCTTGCCATGAGTCTTGGTTCGATTCCCAAGTCGAGTAAAATGTTATTGAGTTTTGCTTTCGTTACATATAATCAGACACCAGTCTTATAAAAGTATCGTGTTACCCAACAACTGAACTCCATTTAGGTATTTAATTAAAGGTTAAAAATCTTGTCTTTTTATTTAAAAAAAAAGTGTAAAAGAAGCCATGCTTATTTAAACATCGGTTGAGGTAATTGATAAATTGCAAACATTTTTAGGTAATATTTTAGACTAAATATTTAGTGAAATGAGCAACCCAAACAAAAATATACAAAAAATTAAAATTAAATGAAATTTTTGAGCACTTTAGTGCAGGTAAGCATAAAGAATGTTATAGAGTTCAGTTACCGTTACAGAAACTTTCGGATATCCAAAAAAAAAAAAAGATATCCGTAATCGTAAGGTCCGAATCTGGATATATAAAAAACAAGCTGTCCCCTGCGGTTTCACCCGCATTTTTCGTTAGTGCTCCGCTCCCGTGGGTCGTAGCGTGATGGCATATAGCCTATAGCATTTCTCGATTAACGGGCTATCTAACACTGAAAGAAATTTTCAAATCGGACCAGAAGCTCCAGAGATTACCCCCTTTATAATTTTACCTCTTTATAATATTAGTATAGATATAGATTGGGATGATAGGAACGAAGTCTAAATGAAGACTAGCCATGCGCGCATAACATTGTTGAATGGTATTTACCTTTAATTATGTAATAATATCTCTTTAAAAATCTATTTATTACCCGTAAACAAAAATAACCAATAATCCGGAATAATTTCAAATCCAAACCGTACCGAAACCAATATCGACGGTTAAAAGGCAATAGGGGATAAGCGACATTTTGGTCAAAAATGAGTTAAATATGCCATCCTACGTATTTTTTTTTTCTCTTTCGAATGCGCCTACTCCCATGGCTCTGCGATGACATTTTTGGCGTTTATGCCCTTGCAAAAAAATGTAATTTACTAGTATTACTTTTCACAACCGACAAAAAATCAGATCATTTTTGCTTCAAAGGTGCTTGTATCCCTACAAAAATGATTTATTTTGGGATTATTGTCGGTAATGCTTTTTTACTTCATAAGGGTGTCAAGCTTTTGGTTGGTTAAGCCTTTTAAGCTTTTCCCTCAAATAGTACAAATGTTTGAGCTTTGAGCAAAGGCTTTGAGGGAGACCTTTGCCCAGCAGTGGGACAGTATAGGTTAATAAAAAAAAAAAAAAAAGTACAAATGTTGTTTATCGCCTACTTCCATTTCGTAATTTAATATAGCTATGGCGCTTGTACCCTATATACAAAATTCATTTTCTTATTAGTCTGTCGGTTAAATCCTATTACCATTCAGTACTTTTTGACAGCTATGTAGGTTATGCCCTATTACCTACATTTATTTTAATATCACACTGTTAGTTATACCTTACTACCGTTTACAATATAAAATGAATTAGGTATCATGGTGTCGATTTTAACCTATATCAGTATACTCACTGAAACGGAACCCTAAGAGTAAGGACCCAGTCTTTTTCTATGTAAATCTACTCCCTAATACTTATAAGGTACTTTACCCTATTTTACGAGTTAATAATACCCATTTTATCCTTTATCCTGATGTAGGATCTTGTTGGTTGCTCTAATTCATTATTTTTAGGGTGTCATTTCATCCATATTTCTTTAGACTCACGCAATGCTAAATGTTGATTATCCTTCTTTGCCGTTGAATTCAAGTGACATTGAGTGTCACTAATATCTTATGTCCTAGTATTGTTTTGAAAGCCGAGTGTAACTTGTACTCTATTATCTTTTATACATCCACTGTTTAAAGTACCTTATCCTTCTTTTCCTATAACACTTATTGTACTGTCTAGTCTCATATACGTTTTTACTTTGCGATGTGAGAAATCGGTATGTCGCTTATGCCATACTTCCTCATTGAAAAATTAAGAGCTATGGTTATAAGCGACAAAAACCACCTTAAATAATGTTAAATCATTAAAACTAAAAATACCAGTAACTGCTCTAATTTTTTCTGATTTTATAACTGTTTCAATTTTCACGATATCTAAATAAATGACAAAAATACATCAGTTTTTCTGAAAATTAAAACTTTGAATGGCTTTCCTGAACATTTTACTTTTTGTCGCTTATCCCCTATTGCCTTTTAACCGTCGATATCTAAATAAATGACAAAAATACATCAGTTTTTCTGAAAATTAAAACTTTGAATGGCTTTCCTGAACATTTTACTTTTTGTCGCTTATCCCCTATTGCCTTTTAACCGTCGATATAAAATTCTTACTAAATCGGTTTCTAGATTCAAAATTACATATCCTTAACCTTCTTGGTATCCTGGTAGCATCAGACATGAAAGCACTACGCTAGTTTTTTAGCCTCGCTCACCCTAAACGGCGGGCCGCGGCGGGCCAATTAAAAGTTTGGCCAATTAACCGGCATCAATGGCGCCGCACGCAGTTGCATCTGTTATGTACGACTTTATAACTTGTATTACATACCCGTGTGCTATGTGATACCTATTGGTGCAACATTTTGGCATTAGCTAGGTATTTGTTTTGGAAGGAAATTTCAAACTGTTACTGGGCGGGCAGCTATCGCTAATTAATCAGATTTTATCAGAGTTATCTACTAATGCATGTATACAAGAATCCCTTTTTCTATTGGCATGTTTTCTAATGCTATTTATTAGATCCTATAAAAATAAGCTTTGTGTGTTAATAAAATGTTTATTGTGCCAACAGATCTGTATCAATCAATATTAAGTAAAGGTACATAAATTGTCTTCTAGAAATTAAACTGCTCTCTTGATTTAGTAAAAACTAGCTTTTGCCCGCGACTTCGTCCGCGTGGAATAATAGCCTCCCGTTCCCGGGGGATTTCCGGGATGAAAACTATCCTATGTCCTTTCTTGGGTCCCGGACTATAACTGTACCAAATTTTAATTAAATCGGTTCAGTGGTTTAGGCGTGAAGAAGAGGCCGACAGACAGACACTCACACACACACACTCAGACACACACACAGAGTTACTTTCGCATTTATAATAATATTAAGTATTTGAAATAACAATATAAAAACAAGACAAGAGATTTTCTAGTTACCAGGAGAATAGGACAAGCAGGAGACATCGATTCCCGCTCGTTACCTGCCACGCACAGAAATAAATTAAACATTTGGCTAGATTTACGCCACATTGACGGGAAACAGAAGGTGCAGTTAGATGAACATCAGGTATGACGAATTGGATATTTAGAAACAAATATTGCTTGATTGTTTCTAAGTTGTTAAACAACAACAATTAAGCATTATAGCTAATCGTTATTACAGTAATAAAAAACATGTTTACGAGAGACGAAAATTTTGTAAATCAAATAAAGCTTTTAACGCTATCCTCTTATTTGCTTTTTGATTTTGGGCGAGGTTTAACAAAACAGGCTTATTCCGCAAATCCTTCATGTAAATTAAATCATAAAATTTATCATTCAACATAAAATAAAATCATCTTTCAACAGCTTCAAAAATTCACGCACTAACGAATTTATTTCAGTTGACTTACCGCTTACTCATCGACTGGGGCCGAGGCTCGTTCAAATTCAACACTGGCTCCGTCCGTGGCGGGGGATTTTCCCGGGATTACGTCGAATCCCGTGACGTCATCGGCCCGTGGCTTATACCCGGCTGACTTATCCGGGCACGTTTTTTTCTCCGCGGAAAATATCGTCTTCGCAGTCGCTTAGCTGTTACCAGAGTGACGCCTCTGAATTTTAATTTGCTTAGTCTGTGATGAATGAAATTTGAATTTTTTGTATTGATTTTTTGTTACATTTTCTGTCATATTTTTTTATGAATTCAATGTGTATTTTTGTAGAGCCCGCTTGACTTTAGTAATAATGTTGAATAGACAATACGTATTTGAAGTAAACTCATATAAAACTCTTATTTATTTAGTCTGTATTCGTATTTTTCTCTGATACTCTTCAATCGAGGTCGATGCCTCGTGTATTCCGAATGTACACAGATATATAACCACTGAACCAGCCAGGATCACAGACTTCGTAGTAATAATAAATGGCAGCGGGTTAAACCGTGATAAGCTGACGTGAGCTAAGGCTCATCTTGTAACTCTGGTCTGTGTGTTTGTAGATACTTGTGTATTTTCTAGACTTGGAGAAAATCGTTGATACTCGTTTTTGTATAATAAGAAATAAATAGTATTCAAATCTTCGACTTTATTCTTCTAGCTAAGATTTAGAATTCCTTAAAGATAAAATCAAACCTTATTTTAAAGAATATTCTTTTAAAAACAAGAGCTTATACCTACGATCAATGATATAAGTAAAAAGGTGGTAGGTACCATTTTACTTATATTATCATTGCCTACGATGGTTTATTAATTCCACATGAAAAACCTTCAAAGAAAACCCAAAAATACAAACAAACCATTATACAAAGACAAGCATAATTAAAATCAGAACAATGGGCTTTTAAAAAGCCCTTGGTATGAAAAAATAGTCAGTAAACAACAATACCGGTGGACAGGGAAATCCCATAAAGGGCCGCCCGCGGCGAGAAACTACCAGGTGACTAGGATACGCGAGAAGATAAAAAAGTAACGTGCCATCGCTCATAATCAAAGTTGTGCGAAGAACAAAGCGAACATAGGGGAAGATTATATTAGGGGAACAGTGGGATGCAGAAAAAAGGGTACACATGCTATTTTCATGATAATATTTCACATTTAAATTCACAAAATAATTCCAAGCAGCAATTTTTTTTAACCAGCATTTCATTTTAGCCCAAAAAACCAATTAATCTTTAATATCGGTAAAATATTTTTGGTAGTTTTTAAATCAATTAACAGTTTGTCAATTGAGTAAGCAAAATAAGAGATGTTACAAAGATCCATCCTAATATTATAAATGGATAAGTATGTGTGTATGTTTGTCCGTCTTTCACGGCAAAATTACTGAATCAATTTAAGTGAAATTTGGTACAGAGATAGTCCATAGCCTGAGAAAGGACTTAGGGTAGTTTATATCACAAAAATCCCACGAGAACAGGAACTACGCGGGTGATACCCCGAAGACATAAACGTCAATTGATAGATAAAAATAATATTTATTCACCATCAATTTGGACAAAAACGTTAATTGATAGATAAAATAAAAATAATATTTATCCACCATTCGTTTTTAAAAAACCAAACGCAAAAAGGATCCTTTGAATTTCATATAAGATAATCATAAAAACGCATATCATTATGAACAAACGAACAAATTGCAAAAAGCTTTTGTCTGCACCACAATCAGACAAAAATGTTGAAATGTACTTAGTATGTAAACCGCTGCATGTCCGTCTGTCTATCGCACGTGAAGCGTACGACTGTCACGAAGATTAAATAATACCCAAAGCGGCTACGAATGCATTGTATTATCCACTGGGATGCTGAATACCGTGGAAATTAAAAACAGGTAATTAAATAATAGAATAATTTATTCAGACTCAATTAAAAAAATCAATGAATGACTGACGAATGGTCAGTGAACGAAGTGGGGAGGATTTGTGGTTCTTCCATTGATATCAAATATCACTGACAATGGACATTTCTAGTAGGTACCGATAAAAATAGATTTTGCACGGATGTAAGTGAAACAAAGCTATGAAAATCTTTTGGCTTTTCTCTACTATAATATGCATTTAATATACATATCCATACTAATATTCCATACTATTCCATACTTTTCCATACTAATAATATAAATGCGAAAGTAACTCTGTCTGTCTGTCTCTTCTTCACGCCTAAACCACTTAACCGATTCGAATGTTTGGCACAAATATAGTCTGGGACCCGAGGAAGGATATAGGATAGTTTTCATACCGGAAATCCCCCTGGAACGGGAACTCCTATTCCACTAGCTACTACAAAGCTAGTAAATTATAAACCTTCATCTTGAATCATCTATCTATTAAAAACCGCATTAAAATCCGTCGCGTAGTTTTAAAGATCTAAGCATACATAGGGACAGAAAGACAGCGGAATGCGGCTTTGTTTTATACTATCGCCAAAGCGCTTGAGCAATCATCATTATATTAAGTTCAGAAATCCGTGAAACTATATTACTGTTAATTTAATTAAGGAGCAAATCAAATTAAGCAACGTTTGGTCTCTAGTTAAAGCAACCGGCTACTCTAGTTGCTATATAGTATCTACTCTGGTGGCAATAGTCGGTTGGATTACATCAATAGACTATTTTGAAATTCGGCCACTAGCGACTGACTTTTTACAGTCGTTCAAGTGACGACGGAAAGGTGATTTTTCTCTGACGCTGACTATATCAACCCTTAAGTTGCTCCTAAAATTCACTATTTGCCAGTGAAAGTCTCGTTAGAATTGTTGCTGTTGTTGCTAATTTTAATAGTTGCTGATTTTAAAACGAAACGATAATAATGATTTAGACATTGGCTTTTTCCAGCGCCTTCGATCTCTCAGACATCTTTCCTTTGTTGATTTTTATTTAGTTGAATCTACTGTTCCGATTATTATTTAGTAGGGGCTAACAAAATAATATAAAAATATACTTATATTTTTATTTAATGAGAGTAGATTGAATCACTTGTATACTGGTTCTTTTTAAAATTGTTAAGTTGATAGCAACGTTAACTAAAGTTGCCCCTTTTGTCTTATTTGTAATTTGTAAAGCACTTTTTTTGTGGATGGAAAATCATCAAATGACTTTTCCCGCTTGAAAGGAGTAAAAAGGAGAGTCAGACTTCTACTGACTAAAACCCACCCACCCATGTTCCTTCTTAGTACTTTGTATCCAGGGCCGTATCTCTTTCAAACAACCCGCAGCCCTAACATGCGTTTTTGAAGCACCGGGTTTACTTAATTAAAACACCAGGTTGCGCAAATTGGTGGCGCCACGAATCGTGACAATTACCATACATTTTTTTTGGTGGCGTAAATTGCGCAATCTCGTGTCCTAATGAGATAGGATCTGAATAAATCTGTGGCCCTCCTAGTAGTACTTAACTATGAGTTACTAGGAACGCAGAACTATGAGGGATTAATTTTCGTTTTTAATGAAATATATGAGATAAAACAGAGTTAATTAGTACTAGTAGCGCATAATATTTGGAATTTAACTTTATTAATGTAACGATCAATGTTGCTAGATTAATATATAAAGTTTGTGTCAAAGGGTTATTATTAACTCATTCTATCATTTCAAGTTATAAAACGGTGTACAGATTATTTCACATAAATGCGTTGTACATATGTTATTTAAGCTAGATATCATGATTATCAGATACTCTGAGTACTTATACGTTCTAGCCAATTGTCTATTGTTTGGTGAAATTCGTCCAGTCACTAAGCTTCTTAAATTCTAAGTTGAGCTCATAGTTATTGTGTTTTGCGTGCATAGATTCACTCGTATTCTTGTGTCTGAGGAGGTAAGTACTATCATACAAGTACTTGTATGATTATTGACGAAATAATCAATATTTTATCCCGAATTTGCGTTTGCGTGAAATGACACATTAAGTCTCTAAGCATAAATCTAAATCGTAGGCAGAACATAATCACTAACCACAGATCAATCATGAAAGAAAACACCTAGAAAACTGTACTATACGTAAACCTTTCCCCCATTCTATTAAAGGCCCTTCTGCCGTAATGATGCAGTCATCATAAAGCGTTATGTAACCAGCCCAATATCCCTGAAGAAACCCGGGTGAGAAGTAATCTAATATAGCAGCTGTATACCGCATTTTGTCCGCCATTGTTTCCCTGAGGTAAACCCGGTTATCCGCCATACGCGCGTCATCTGTTTTGATTACCTTCCCCGTAATGCGTTAGATTATTTATATTGCATTCCCAACCAGAAACTATGTTAGGGTAACATTTATGGGATTATTTTTAAGTTAAGTTGTATTTGGTAGAGTTTGTGCGTAAAGTATAAAATGGGGTATATTTTCTGCCTATGTTTGTAAAATCCATAGTTACTATCGTATTGGAAAAAGTGTGATATTATTATTCAGCGATTTGTCCCTTATTAATCGGCTGTTCCACTGATGGGCAATGGGCAAAAGGAAGCAGATACTGCCTATAATAAACTGCATCCCTGGTATAACATAACATTCTACGCATGGTCCAGTACCTGCTTAGGAGTAAATAGATGATCCAAGAATATTTTAGACAGACATTTTAAACAACTCAATACTTTAAACCTCCAAACACACGTGATTCGAGACACATTAAAAGACTGCCGGCTGTCGCTTGGTTGTTGAAAGGATTAATATTTATTTTGATAGCCGACATAATTATTGTCACAAGATAAATAAAAAAGAAAATCACGCACTTGTACGAAATCGTTCAACGCAACACGTGTGTAGCCGAGCCACTGGCGTGGATCACCTGCCGTGTGTAACCTTATTTGTGTTCGTAGGGCTACCACACCGTTAGGGCTCTTTCAATTATTATTTATGTTTCATTTTGTCCCGCGGTGCAGTAATAGTCCTGTTGCCCAGTCCTTATAGTACTTTGTCTTCGCTCCACCACTTTTAGATACCTGAGATCCTGGTACTTGCGCTCGCTGTAATACATAAATAACCACATGTCTAGTAATCAAACCATGAGTCAAACAAACACCATGGCCCAATAAGGGAAGGCTCCATGTAATATTTTTTTTATAATTAAAGGCAATTTGCTATTGAATAAAAAAAGTATTCTCGACTAAGATTTAATTGTAAAAACTCGATTGTACCACATCACTATTTATTTGAAACTAAAAACCTGCAACACTGGAAATGACATTTTTCTGACTCGAATTAAAAATCGTACTCTAATGTGTATTTCAGCATGTGCTAAAATTAGTTTCGTATTCATACTAGGAGTACAGAACCGGTAGCAGCCCTACAGATAACCGCGAAAGATGTATGTCTCCATTTGTACCCGTATGAAATGTACCGTGTGCCGTGCTGTCGACGCGAGAGCACATAATTTTTGTAGCACGCGTCATTTCAACAGCACTTTATGAGCACACTGCACTGAGGCAGCTAGTCTTCTAGGTGTCAGTGGAGTGGAAAGTTTTAGTAGAGTAAAAATTCAAGTGCCTGGGTGGGTAATCAATAAGCATGGCCGTCGTGGCGTGGCTTTTGGACACTTATTCGACGGACAAGATTTTTGATGGATATGGCATAGCTCAGCTTTTAGAGTTTCTGTTTTTTATAATAACGTAAAATTAATAATATTTTCTTTTTCGAGGCCATCAGGACAAAAGTTTTACCAATTGAACTCGGTGGGCTTGTTAGAAGGGTCTGTTTTTTTGTGTAAATTATTAAATACTTGCTTTTGCCCGCGACTTCGTCCGCGTGAAATAACTCCCGTTCCCGGGGGATTTTCGGGATGAAAACTACCCTATGTCCTTTCCCGGGTCCTAAACTATATTATTTTTGATTAGACGTGAAGAAGTGACAGACAGACAGAGTTACAAGAACACAGGAAAATGTTCTTTTCCTCCCATTTCTGTGAAACTCTAAACCCTGAAATACATTGAACTTTGTAAATTATATTTTTAGGATCTCTATGAACCCAAACAGCAAGTACTACTTTTGGTATTATTTTCGTTTAACCAACTTCCTACCAGGGTCTCAAAAATCAAAAACACTTGATCACATAATGCCTTATTTCAAGCGTACGGGTAATGAGTTCCTTATGTGTGCGTATTAGAATAATATAAACGAGCCCTTTTTCGCGTTGATACAATTTCAGTAAAATATCAATTTACTTCGCTTCCTTCACTGACAAAATGTATTATCAACAGCCCTCTGTTCATTTTGCTCCCCTGGTATTAATGTATGCTATTGTATTTTCATGAGCTTTTTATAAGGTAGGAATTAACTGTCGTTTGTGCAAATAAAGTAGGTATATTTTTAAGTCTTCGCCCTAGCCTTTTTCCCAACTATGCTTTACTGTTGTTTTTTGTTTGTTCCAACTATGTTTTTTTGTTGACTGCACGAATTGTTGGGGTTGCGGAATAGTTCTACTCGTAATAGTTACCGCGGCTCCGGAACATAAACGGCAACCGAAGGAACATGGGTGGGTTTTAGTCAGTAAAAGTCTGAATTGTCCATCCACAAAAAAAAAGTTGACTGCACGTCAAGCCGGATCTAGCTAAATTCGTAAGTTTTCCACAGCGACTGACTTTCAGACCTCCACAACCCAATAACTTGGTAACAGCGTTTCCTACATACTGCTATCAAATTTTGCAACTGTAGCATAATATAAAATCCCGACAGCAAATGTCAGGCGTCCGTCCGTCTTATTCAAGTAGACTTTTAACACTAAATTTTATTCTTCATCGAACTAACTAGTTCTATTCGAAAACTAACTATTTTAGTATCTATTGTAATTGCCTGACGACGCTTCCAGCAAAAAAAAATACCATGATAAAAAATAAAGTACAAAAATAAATATTCACAGCGCAAACCATGTTTTATTGATTCCACAATTTATTACTCAAAAGCTACCTACATTTATCTATATTGTGATATGACTACTACTAACAAATCGTTAGTTTAAAAAATAAAAAGACCTATATGTACATAGCACAACAAACATACATAATTTACATCCCAACAGTTCTCGTAAATTTAAAATCGTCCCCGTACAACAATTTGTCGCGACATTTGACATATTACCAACGAATTGCGTCGGGAAAAAAGTTGAAAAATCGTTGGTAAACTTTATTACAAATATGTATGTAAACTATCGTATTTTACAGATTCGTGATTTGTTTGTGATAAATGGTGATTTGTAAATTGTTCGCTTTGTTTCGTTCAACTGTTTGTTAGATAGAATTTGAAACTAAAATGTAACGCGTGAAAAAATATATTGTATATTGCTTTGGTTGATCCAATTCTCCATTGTTTGGCTTTTTAATTAAATACAAGCTTTTTAATCAACACATATTTAATTCCAGACAAGGACTGGAGGCGAAATCCCAACAAGAGTTTATTTAAAATCTCAACTACGCAAGACTGTAATTGCTACACGCAAAGAACTAATTACTAAGAAAAACTAATTCAAAAAAATGTATTCACTCATCACTGACGCAGTGGTAATTAATTTACACATTTTTACATATTCTGCCATCTGTCAAACACAGCCGACATGCACTATGCAGTATGCAGGCTCGCAACATGCCAACACATATTTTATAATAAAGCCTAATTGGAGTCAGC
Source organism: Athetis lepigone (assembly GCA_033675125.1). Lineage (NCBI taxonomy): Eukaryota > Metazoa > Arthropoda > Insecta > Lepidoptera > Noctuidae > Athetis > Athetis lepigone. Next base: position 2,095,697 of record CM066236.1, on the reverse strand, counting down.
GCACTAAATATTATAAAAGCTTGCATCCATTAGTTTGTACCGTATTTTAACACACATGATACATTTGGCTTGCGGTTTGAATGCCGTATGCTGTTGGCTCTGAAACAAATATACTACCGTGGAGAACACAAAAACGAATGCCAACTTCATTTTATTTAGGTACCTAAATCGAATATTTATTGCAAATGTTGTACCTGCGTAAAAACCCCTTAAGACCATCGCAATCCATTAGCCATTATTGAAGCGGTCTATGGAGATTTTGTGGACTATAGCGAAAAGCGTGGATGGAAAACTTAAATGCGTTGTAAGCATTTTTTTAATTGCGCAAATAATATTTTGTGGGGTTAAAAATGGATATTGTTATTAAGTTATTATGCCAGCACATTTCGATAGAAGGCCAGTTATTTATTAAGATTTGTTTTTGATGTTTCAGCAACAGATCGCCTACCTGAAAACACTCCTTTAAAAAAATACTAAGGATAGCTTAAGCAGTATGTAAGCCTAAGCTCTCCGTAACAATGTTTAAAATATAATTTGAGCTTTCTTCTTTACATTTACGTCGCACCCTACAACATAAATTTTACAAAATAAAACCACTTACATCTTAAGCTGACGTATGTTATACTTCTGCGAGAGCTCATATATTAAAATAAAGTCTATCTCGGCTCAGCGCTCGCCAAATAACGTGGTATAAAACAGTACATATTTTTTGTCGTAATTTGACAATATGCGCACCACAGCAGTGCAGGCTGCCAACACGTTGTGACTGCGTTTTGATTTATTTTACCTTTCGTTTACATAATTCCTTTTGAAGAAACTATGCAGTTTAGCTTCAGTGGTGAAGCCCTGTATAGTGCTTCCTATTTTTGTCTGCATGTAACTACGATTTATAAAAGTTCATAGATAGGTATTTTAATCAATTGTGAAAATATAATAAATCTTTTTAAATTGCCCCAGAAAGTCGTTATGGCCCAGTGGTGAACGCATTCGCTTCTTATTGCCGGACAGATACCGGACAAGCACCAATATGACGTTTTACTTTCTAAACTTATTTAGAAAATTACAGAAATCGACAGGAAACTTGTACTTAGACTCACAAGCTCGGTTGCTCAAGGTGAAATCGTCAATTCACCTTGAGCAACCGTGGTGATCTGTTATCCTGCCTTTTTAGAGGAGCCCTTTGTCCTAGAGTGGGACGATAACTGGGAAACCTTTCAAACTAAACGCTTTGCAAAGTTATTGCTTATCAACAATTATTCATATCAAACCACATCATTATCATCAGCCTGTCAGACTACTGACATAGGCCTCTGCCATAGCATATCACTTAACCCTATCTTCGGCTACGCATTCAGTAGCTGGCAGCCGCCAGTCACTCTTTAGCCGGAGGGTTTCTCAATACGCTACCCTGTGCATACAAACGATACTATACCTATACTCCGTGGCAGGTAAGACGAAGTACATATTGAAGAAGGCTATTCAGTATTCGATTTTCATGCGTACTAATATTATAAATGCGAAAGTAACTCTGTCGGTCTGTCTGTCTATTTGTCTGTCTGTCTATTTGTCTGTCTGTCTCTTCGTCACGCCTAAACCACTGAACCGATTTGAATGCAATTTGGTACAGATATAGTCTGGGACCCGAGAAAGGACATAGAATAGTTTTCATCCCGAAAATCCCCCGGGAACGGGAACTTTCATTCCACGCGGGCAAAAGCTAGTTCCCAACTAAAAATTCGCTTTTTGACTAAAAATTGTCTCACAAAATAAATAAATTGATAGATAGGAAAACAGATCGTACATACTTTACTCTCTTATTAGTTAGTGGCCGCTAGGGTGGGTATGGTAGTAGGTCTTTTTTAAGACATTGAGAACCGTATTGCGTTTGGAACCGAAATTGATTAATCACGGTTTTCTTTGCTATTTTAAATTGTTACTAGATGTCCCCCGCGGTTTCACCTGCGTTATATCAGATTTAATTGGTAGTAAAAAAAAAGATGAAAGTATTCTATGTCCGTCCCCTGGTCTTAAGTTACCTCCCCACAAATTTTCAGCCAAATCGGTTTTACCGTTCTTGAGTTATAAAATGTGTAACTAACACGACTTTCTTTTATACAATTAAATAGATAAATATCTTTTTATTTACATTTGTTTTAGTCATATGTGAGCACACATTTTCCTTAAATATATACCTCGACTTACCTAGCACGTAGTATATAAGCCCCAAATGGTATGTAATGCACAATCAACCTGCATAAATAGTTATGGCAACATTAACATTTAGATGGTTGATGTAATAATATTTTACTGGCTTCCAATATCTGGCGCGAGTCATTAGTGATATAACGTTGGTAATTGAATAGCGTATATTATGTAGATATCGCGATATTATGCCGCACACGTCTCTCAATGCATCAATGGTCATTACATTAAACGAAATTTGCATTAGATAGTAGGAATATATGAGATTTAGCGGGAGAGATATACGAATGCCGGCTGTCTTGCCGAGTAAAGTCTCTTGTCATACAAAGAAGCCACGATCTTTAATCGCTAAGTTGAGTCTGATTGGCGATTAAAAACTTATATTTAGTCAATGTACTGTTGACTTTACGATATTTTCATTCACCGATGTCAGTGTTTTCCAAGATAAAGGTAACTTATGGAATTAAAAAGTCAAAATGGGACTTGGTTGTGCTTAATTGTGAACACATTACTATGGACACGATAGTTGGGTGTCATAACTACTTGGCCCTTGCGACATTCTCTCCTTTTATCACAAAAAAAATCCTAAATCTGACGAGTAATTCCAGAGATTACCTCTTTCAAACAAACATTTATTACCTCTTCTTAAATCACATAAAGAACTCTTAAGCAATCAAGACAGCAAATCCGTAGCAAGTGACAGTTATTGTACCACACAATAAAAGCAAGTTAATCGTTATTCTCATAGAAATAACAAAAAAATAAAAGAAAAATTCAGTAACACAATATTCTCTAAGCACACACTCGGAGCGTTCCAGACAGCGTACAAAAAAAGAATAGCTAAGCAACTGCAATTAACAACCACTTTTTAATACAAAAAGTTGATTGCCTTCGCATTCACTCAATGGAGAAGTGAGTATGTGTGAAAGAGACGGGCGAAACATTGTCGGTTCGCATCTGCGTCCCCCCACTTACAGTTTTTCCTGCATTTTTCCCACCTACAGGGGTTTTTATGCTAGTGTGTCGGTTATGCGATGTTCTGATTAATGTGGAAACGTTAGATGCTGATCTGGCTTTTATAATACTAACTGACCTGACAGACTTTGCCCAGAACAAGAAAGGAAAAAGGCTCAAAATGTTTGCCGAATTTATTAATTTTCTGGTTTAGATTATAAACTTTTGCCAATTTTTCTCAACCTTACTGAGTCTTCGACAAGTGTTTACAAAAAGCACAATCAGTCCATCTGTTTTTGAGAATTGCGTCCAATACATTTATCGTTCACGTAAGTACTACATACAAACATTGCGTGCACTTTTTGTAGAATTCTATTATTATTGTATTATTTTAAAGGTCAAATTTAACAAGTAAATTATTACGATATTACTGTAAATTATGTTTTATTATACTCTACATAATTACGTACGTTTAAATAAAACGAATTTAGGATTACTTTTTTAACTGCTGTGTTTAAAAAAGTTGATCCTTAAGTATACTTAGTGTAAAAACAACATCGGCAAAACTGTCAAGCCCCTAATTTAAATCACTATCTGCCTAGCCTTCTAATATATCAGGGTCGGCTTTCAGTCTAACTGTATTCAGCTAAATACCAGTACTTCACATGAAACGGCTGAACGTCAAACCGCCACAATCCATTACCTACATAATACGACACCCCGTAGTTAGATTAAATGTCAGGCTTTCACACTTCTGCCTATCCGTAACGACTATCTGAGATCTGCCTCTGCCTAATATCTGAGAATTAACAAACTACCAATCAAATGGCTTTACGCGTTGCCGAGGCACAGGATGTCAGTGATGTCCTAGACAAAAGAAAGTACTTTTAGAATTGAAAAAGCCACATTTAGTACTGACTAAAACATATTTTTCAGAATTAGTTTTCTAAATCAAATCTAAATCATATTTTAATAACCGATATGACCCACAAAAATATTATACTGGCAAACTCTTGACATAATAGCAAATTGCCTCTTGCCGTCCTCTCAGAGTCACAATAAAATTTATTGCCAGCTCTAAAATATATCTTAACTACACAAAAGCTTGTCTCTGCTATCTACCAATTTCCAAAGAGAAAATTATGTCTTGAAAAGATCTCAATCGAACAGATTTAATGCCATGTTATCAAGATAAGTGTAAAATAATGGATTTTTCCGGCTGTCTCTCCTTGGTAATTTATTTTCCGTTCATTTAGTGACTGCTTTAAGTTATGTGTGTACTTGGATTAGGTCTTTGTTTAATTTGAATTCAAGTTTGGGATTTTAGAAAAGTTTTTTAAATTGAAGACTCAATAAGGTTTCTCATAATAGCTTTCATGTAAAAATAATACGTAAACCCGAGATACGTAAGTATAAAGAAATTCTTTTCGAAAAGAGTAAGTAGAAGCTGATGTTAAAGATGTTATGTATTAATTCTTTAAAGGATTTAGAAATTCAGATCCAAAGGACAACCAGAGATAAAAATATTTTTTCAGCCCGGTCCAAAAAAAAGGGTCTGATTCAGAAACCGGTACCCCTGGGCACGTTGTGCATTATCCGGAGGTTTCTTAAATGAAACCATCCCACGGGCAAATTAGACTCTATTTCCGATACTTAATTAATAAAAAAAAATTAAACGTTAATATTTAACAAATAAAAAAATAAATAATCAAAAAACCTAACTGTAATATTCTATGTTACTCCCACTGCTGAGACGAAATCAATGACACCTTTTATATCGAAATCCGTTAAACGGTTTAGGCTGTAGAGTGTGCCATAAAATGAGACATACTTGCATACATACACTCGAAAAACATTACCCTCCTTTCGGCAGTCGGGTAAAAATAGCATAAAAAAATACAAATTAAATTTAGATCGAATGCATGTTCATAACCGGCAGTGCGGTAGTGTCCCACTTTTCTCCACGTTACCCTTCCATTACTCTATTATGATGAGCGAATGTTTTGTCGTTTGCACGCCTCTCTGCCTAAATTATCCGTTTTTGTTATATTTTTCATTAAAAATATTTCTTTCCTTGACATTTCGATAAAACGTTGTGGTTAACGGTTGGCTAATAACAATCTTTCTGGGTTTGTTGACGCTTTGTCTGTTGTAAGTATTTTGTGTTTTTATTTAGATAAAATGGTTATTTTGATTAAGTGTTTAGGTCATTTAGAGAATTATGCCTATTGTTGGGAGAAGGCTGAGACGATGATGATCTGTCTATTCTTTTCCTAACATTGAGTAACTGATCAGATCTCCACAAAGCGGTACTGTTAAACTGATTGACAGACATTCTGGCACACTGGGTGTCATCACCAGCTCCCAAACTTCTGGCTGGTTAATGCTATGTATGAAGCTTGTGATCTTTAGGCTTGCCCACCAGAGCAGCAAATCAGGCTGCTTTTTTTGAGACTATTTAGTATTTTGTTGGGCTAAACATAATTATGGATTGTAAAAATCACATTAGTACCACCAGCTCGGATTCAAACCACAAAATGTGTGTCAGGTACGTTTAACAGACAATACATTTACCACGATCTAACAATACGATATAACACTAAGTTATTATTGTCCTGCTGCAGGAAAAAGGCCTTTTCTCTAACAGGCAAGAAAACTTTATTAAAACAAAATACAAAATAAATAAAAATGGTTATCCAAATCCTATTAACCACTATAATAGCAATTACTATTGTAACTCTTATTAATATCTCCACTAACATCACGTAAGAATGCAGTGAACTTATGGGCAATTATATTGCTTACCATTGTTATTTCCTTTAGCCGCGCTCTTATTATAATCTATACTTTATGTAATACTAGCTACCCCTCTCGGTTTTCTCGCATCCCCGTAGGATTTTTGGAATAAAAACAATCTTATGTCCTTTTTCTGGCTGTAAGCTATCTATAGAGATAGCCCATGAACCGATTTAAAGATTCAGACCTATGTCATCATCATCATCATCATCAACAGCCGATAGACGTCCACTGCTGGACAAAGGCCTCCCCCAAAGATTTCCACATGCATCGGTCCTGCGCCACCCGCATCCAGCGGGACCCGGCGATCTTGATGAGATCATCGGTCCATCTTGCGGGAGACCTGCCCACGCTGCGTTTACCGGTACGCGGCCGCCACTCGAGAACCTTTCCGCCCCAACGGCCGTCAGTTCTACGAGCTAATGTGCCCCGCCCACTGCCACTTAAGTTTGGCAATTCGACGAGCTATATCGGTGGTATCAGACATATGTATATTTAAATAAATCCAGTAGTATTTAAATTCAGTAGTTTTGGCGTGAAAGGTAGACAAACAGACAGACCGACTTTAACATTTATAATATTTATTAGTATGGAAGTATGGACTATAAAGAGGTAAAGTTTGTGGATGATAATTTTTGGATCCACTTGACCGAGTTCTCTTACAAGTAGAAAGCCACAGTATTTGTGAGTGTCACAGGTAATACAACATGTCCCGGAATAAACGCACACCACCAGACACCCCAATTAGAATATTTTGTTATAATCATAATACATACACTGAATTTTTATTATTACGTTAAAAACACTGTTTTTTTTATAAATTAGTTGTACAAATTGTAGGAGAAAATTATAGTCACATTACAAATCTACGCATGCACACAGTCGCACTTGCATAAGGGTCTAGCGTAGTAGGTATTTCATCCATTTTAGTTTGTTTTGACTGTACAGCGGAAGTATGACAGCAGTTTGCGTAGTTTTAATTATTTTTGGGATAAAATATTACCTATATTAAAAATTACAAAAATGGATTCAGTAAACGACTCTGAACAAACTATTTTCTCAAAGTGCATTAATTTAGTTACACATTGTATAACATCACTCCGAGCCCCACGGGAGCGGAGCAGTAACCATAGTAGGACCGGAGCAGTCACTAGTTAGTTATTTAAGATTTTTTGTTCTCAAGTAAATGACGATCGACCAAATCTTTATAAAATTATGTAAAGTAAACAATGCACAGGCAAAAGTAGTAAAATATGCAAAATATTTACTTTTTGATAAGAAGCGATTTTTTGATAAAACTTTAATAAAACAAAATACAAAATAAATAAAAATGGTTATCCGATTAAAATAGGGGATGAGAATTTGTATGAAAATAGGGGGACGAAGCCGCATGAAAGAAATAGCAATTAATTTAAAGATTTATTGTTCACATGTATATGACAATTTTCTTTATAAAAAACAATGTTCTTTCAATTAAAAATTGCCAATATTTTCCAATCTCAGCTAGCGATACAGTCAAAGCATTCATTCATTTTGTAATCCACAAGCAGCCATTTTGCAACGCCGATGTCGGATCAGTGCTGCTAATAAAATCGATGGGATGACGCTGTAACTCTTTTAGAGAATAAATACTCGGGAGGATAGAGGAAAAGATTTCTTTCTATGGCAAGTAATGGGGTAACAATGTAAGGTTGCTTCAAAAAATCTTTTGTAAGACGTGAAAGACGTTCTATGTTGCATTAAATTAGTTTGTGTACTAGGAGCGCATGAGATTACGTAAGCTTCTGGTAACGGGATTGATGAAGGATTTTATCGAAATTAATACAATACTATGCCGTCAGTGATGTTCGTTAAATTAAATTATTTAGTTGCGTTAAATTAGTTTTTTGTATAATGTGTGCCCAAAGGACTAGTAAGCATTAAGTTCGCCTTTTAACAACGTTTTTTTTTACCCGACTGCCGAAAGGAGGGTAATGATTTTCGAACACACGTTCGATGGATGTCTTCTATGGCACGCACTACAGCTTAAATTTGAATTGGACTCGTCTCAGTACAGTTCAGTGACATAGGACATATTAATTTAAAAAAAAAGAAAATATATCAATATAATTAAATAATTCAAAAACCCAACTGAAATTTCGGGAGTTGATGGCAATTACATTAAACAGAGACAAAGCCATTAAGCTTCCGAAATTGCAGTTGAGTTTTTTAATTAAGTACCTACTTAATTTTATTTGTGCATAAAAGTAAAAAGCTTTCCCACAATTTGTTAGAGAAAAAAAATACTTAGTACTTCAAAGTCAAATAGAACATTTTGATCAGTATTAGAAACAGATTTGCTTGGAGTCAAAAGCTTCTTCTTGTCTATCTGAACATTTTTTTTTGCTATCTATTTGTAAATATTTTTTAAATTCTGTAATATATACTCTTCTAAGACCGTTTTCGTGTAGGTAGAACGGAGGTAAACCATAAAAACTATTTAAGCCCCTTTTCCAATATGGCGGCCGTGGGACAATCCACTAACTTCAATTTAACTTTAGACTGACCATCTCTTAATAATTATGTAAAAAAATATATAAGTCCTGTGACAAATGCACGCTTAGCCTAAAACAATACATTTCAATGAACTGTTGTGCCTTCATATAATCTAATTAAATCATTCATAACTTATGATAAAATTATTAACAAATATTTATTTTGTAAGTTGGTTAATAATAACACTCTTACACGTCAATATTTTGATTTTATTATTTTAATCCAATGAGGCTGGTGTTTATCTGTAAACAAATAATGAGTTTACCAAGTAACAAATAATAAAAGATAAATTCGTAGCGCGTAATTTTATAGTAAATTGTTATAACACTCGGGAATAATCTTTATATCAATGTTTTCTTTTTTTAGTTTCATAGATACAAATAAAATAAGAAAAAGAAAAAAAAACTTTACATGTTTAGTGTAGATTAAAATTCAGAAAGTTATGAGCTATTGGAGGAGTCTAACGGCTTGTTGGCTTTAATATTGAAATTCCGGTCAGATATAATAATGTAATAAGTTGAAAGTTCATACAGACCTAAAATTTTATTGACTAAGTTCACTGCTGCTAAAATGCCTAAATTACGACCCAAAGTTCAAGAGTCCGATACACAAAATAAGATAGGGGTTAAATTCCTTCATATTTCCAGCAATATTACTCAAACGGAAACATTATTCTTTCAAATTAAATACAAAACAAGAAACTCTTAACACTCCATAGGCCAGACTTAAGACTTCAACTTACAAAGTCAGCGACTTTTGAAGTCCTGTCAAAATATTTTGTTGGGCACTACGACTCTGTCGGCAAAGTTGGACAAACTTTTATTGTCGTATTTATGACTGTTGAGTGTTGTTCATTCATTGTTTTAATGTCACTAAATCTACAAAACTTAGTTTGTTTCGCGTTTTATTTGAGTTAGATATTATGCATGCGATATTTATGGCTGTATAGGAAAGATATAAAAGAATAAACAAACATTGTAAAGAATTTTTGGCGAACGATCCAAATTCAACATAGTTGTATATTTTGATAGCACTAATTGATTTTCAAGGCTTATTTACATTGATACAGTAGCTGGCGCCATCATCACTGGATTTTGGAGCTGGATCAGTGCTGTATCAATGTAAACATAAGGAGTGAATCAAATTTAAACAGGTTTAAACGTAAATTAAAATTACATTATTTAGAATTATTTTAAGTTTTATACAAATTTAAGTTACAGAATAATTAATTAATTATTAATTTACAATTTAGTTATAGAATACTTAATTATAATTTCATTTATTTGTATTGTTACTGTTAGAAACTCGATGACCCCACAGTCAAACCATTGCAACGGTTTTGTGGGGCTAAGCTTATATTATAACTTATTTTTGTGATTTAAAGATAAATAAATAAATAATAAATCGTGTTTCAATACAGTCCAGCAACCAGTATCCAGCAGATTGAATCATGTTCCCAGAGCGAGAGAAGTCATTTGATGAATTCTCATCCAAATAAAAGCAGTACTGCTGGCGCTAGCTACTGAATTAATGTAAATCAGCCTTAAGTCAACTGAAGTGGTGAAGATCGGTCACATCCGTCGCAGAATCAACAATTGCTGCACTGCGTGCTCTGTTGCCAGGACACCATATATTGGCAAACATAGTATTTGACACCATACGGCCCGATAGAGCGACCACCTGCATGTAGCAGATGATCGGGTTATAATGGTGCGACTTCTGGGGGCGTACCACAAGCCCGTATACCAGTATTACTTTGATATTACTTTCAGTGGGAAAGAGACGGCGCTAGACAACGTGTCTAACGCTGTCACTTGCACACTCCTGAACAGGAATAAAATATTCTTACTTTAAACGTCATGGTAAGGGGGCAGGCATATTTAGCAAAATATTTGCATGTTGGTTGCAACGAAATATGAACCTTATTCTTACAATTCTATAGTGTAGTTTGTAATCCGTACTAATATTATAAATGCAAAAGTAGCTCGGTCTGTCTGTCTGTCACTTCTTCACGCCTAAACGACTGAACCGATTTGAATAAAATTTGGTACAGATATAGTCTGGAACCCGAGAAAGGACATAGGATAATTTTTATCCCGGAAATTTCCCGGTAACGAGAACTATTAATCTACGCGGACGAAGTCGCGGGCAAAAAATAGTAGTCAAACAACGCAAAATTTTTGCCAAATAAGACAAGTGAGTCATACCATTAAGTAGCACGCCTTGAGAGAAGCGTGTGTCCAGCAGTGGACTGTTGCAGGCTGATGAATAAAACAAGCATTTTTTGTAAAATATAGTATCTCTCACTCAAATCTCACCTCAGAAAGACTTTTTCCATATCGATATCTCAGATTTATAAACGCAATACAAAGTGTGTGTGTTTTTTGTGATATTCAAAAAAATATCGCAGGCCATCGACTTTTTTAAAATAAAACCTTTTGTAACCAATCATTCTTATCAATTTCCATTTTTTGGCACAAATCCGACACACTATTCCCACACCCAACCACTGCAATTCCTCGAAGCCAAAATCAACAGTGTCCACCAGAAAAGCGCCAAGCAATGAAACTCGAAGAGTCCCGGAGAAACGATTCAACTGTCTTGGATCCCGTATCGAAATTACATAATGAATTATCACTGTACCCTTCATAAAACTACAGTTTTCACAACCGTAATACAAAGACTTCCTCCCCCTAAACGTGTATGATTGCCATACAATGCCACTCGAGTGCCCAACATACATAGTGTGGTGAAACTTTACTAAAAGGCCCGGACTTACTCTTTCATGGTTTAACTTGCTAACTCCGTATAAACAGGCGTTCAGCGGAGTATAATGAGGGGTTCAACTCAACTCTGGTTAGTTAAACTAATAAATATTTTATGTAAATAGTAGGAGGAAGGCCGTACTGCATAAAATGTTAAGCATATCTAGCTACTTCAATATTTAATGAATTTTCAAGTTTATTACCAAGTTTTAAAGTGCAAGGTTGATTAAAAAAATAGTTTCGGTCTAGTAGAATGTGATGTTTAACCAGTTATCGATCATTTAGGATACTTTTGTCAACTTTTAAATCTGGCTACGACAACAATATGTAAATAAATTTGTTTTATTTCTCTATATCTTCGGTTTCTTAAGCATGCCTACAATTTTAGCATGTTTAATGTGACGTCATAGTTTCTAGCAAACACACCTAAGAAATAAGCATTTTCAAAATATTTTACCACCTTTTGAAAACTCATTTGCTCTTGCCTAAGCATAAAGAAATAGTAGGGAAAAATATTGATAAGGGCATCAACTAAAAACGTTTGTTGAAAAAAAAATTAACTCCCATTTGAATTACATTAGAATTCCCTATTTCACCACAATTATAAATACAATACTACCAGCATCCATTCATTCCCATACACAATTTTTTTTTTTTTGGGTGTGGGAAATCATCAAATGACTCTTCCCGTCCTGGTTTTTACTGACTAAAACCCACCCATGTTCCTTCGGTTGCCCTTTATGTTCCGGGGTCACGGTAACCATTATAAACATTCCGCAACCATATGCAATTCATTAACGACACAATCATTTAATAAAATAAACCCAACATAATATTTTAAACGACCCCAAATAACACGAAATCGGATTCCATCGCAAATTCGAAACTATTTATTATGTCCATCGTGGTTTCAATTAGCACCCTGACACTAATTAACTAATTGTATCTGTACCTACTCAATGGAGATCAATGCGTTTGTACATGTATAGGTATGTATGTGTTGGTGTGTAGGTACAGGAGTGTGTGTAGTTGGGAGGTCAATTAAACTCATTAAATTATCAACCTGAGATTGTTATTGATAAAGATGAATATTATGTAGAAGTGATTTTGTTTTTTAAAGAATGTCATCGACTTCATTTCACTTTGACGGGTCTGTGGGTCTAGTGGTTAGTGACCCTGACCGCTAATCCGGAGGTCGTGGTTTCGATTCCCATTCAAGACAAACTTTGTGTGGTGAGCGTGATTGTTTGTTCTGTGTCTTGGTGTAGTTCATCTTTAATATGTATTTGTACATTCCTCTATAAATTATGGAGGAATGTATATCGGTTATGGCTCCACCTATTATCCCGCATAGTCCCAGAACATTAGCAGGCTATTTAGTTTGCTAAACATTTCTGGAAGTGACCACCTGCCTTGTAACACGAAAGCAAATTTATTTTAAAGGTCACACATATTTTTAATGTTCTTTCCACTTCATTATGGTCGTAAGAGTAGTCGGTCGAGTACATGGTTGAAAATAAATTATTTTTAAATTAAGTAATACTGCACCTTTAAGATATTTGTTACAATTTTTTAAGTAGGTATAGCCAGTAAGAACGACAATCCGAGGAATACAATTTGTTAACACCATTTTTGTATCTATCTTTTGAGATATTTTTCTTATCTGTCGAACGTGGGGCAATTTTCTGTGGAAGCTGCAATTTCTCCTTTTCACGTTGAATGAAAGACATGTACAGGAAGAAATTTGTGAAGTCAGAATATAGCATCACAGATTTCTATGAAGTTAAAATACAGAATAAACCTTTAAAGCCCTTTTGTTAAAGAGTTGAAACTAAAATAAAATTAATGAAAAATTGATCATTCCAAACTGGATACGTTTCCATGGAAAAAAAAATAAGCAACGAACTTTCATTGAAACCGTTTTAAAAAATACTTGAACGTTGCATAATTTTGTCCCAATATATATTTTGTCAAATCAATAATTTATATTAAATATTATAGACAACCCACATTTGCTAACCATATTTTATAACTACGAGAGATGTGGCAAGAACATTGCCACCAATTAAACGCAAATCCAGACCAATTTACCAATTCCAGAAATCCAGACACATGACCTCATTCCAATCAATTGCGCCTGTCACGATGCAGTGTTGGCATGATAACAATGACGATGCAATTATATTCCCTTTAGTGATATCTGTTATCATAAGACGTGTTTACAACAGTTTATAGGTTAGGTTATGACAACAATGACAACGCATTATCGACCGGAATGAAATTTGCGCAAATGTACTCGAGAAAATATATTACCACAAGAATTTTTTGAGGAAATTACTTTGGCGGCATTTTTTTGCGCCTTTCGTGAAAATGTTCTTTACATTTATTTTTAAATAAGCAATGGCGTTTTTAAATGTAGGCCACGAATTTGAAAAAAAATTCGCTGATTGGGATAGAATAACACGAAATGATCAAACCTTATATTAGTACTGATAAATTCTGTGCCCTTTCTAAAATATTTTGACTGCACTCATATGAATTGGGCATATTCCTTAGTATGGGGTTAAAGCCTCTATACGTTTGCAGATACGTCCGCGGACGTCATCTTCAGCGTCCGCCGACGTACCTATAGAAGGTGTAATTTGTGCGTCTGTTGTAGGTAACGTAAGTCTAAAAATCATTTTTTTGAGTTATGTCCGCCGAAGATGATCGACCGACAGACATGTACTGATTCATCTATTCAAGAATAGCTTGTACTGATTCATCTGCGGATGCGTCTGCCAGCGTCCGCGGACGCATCTGTAGACGTGTAGACGGTTTTAGAGCTCTGAAGGACACTTGCGTAAATCCACTTAGGGTGACCTAAGTGGATTTACGCAAGTGTCCTTCAGTGAAAGGGATTCGGCAAATGCAGTGCGGAGCTTGTTGCTAACGCTCCACGTCTGCAGCGTAGACCTTTGTTATCATTACTAAACAAACTATTTACGACAGACTGTAATAATCATTAGTGCATGCGTCATGACAACAATGACAAGGCATTATCGACAACTGATAACAGTGGACGCAGGGCATAGAGTAAATTTACTTTGTGCCCCCAGGGCAAGTGCGGGAATTTAAACGTAAATTCAATCATGTTTATTAAGTTGAATTTTCTCTCAAGCTTTATATTTGAAAGGATGAATCTATAAAGAGGTTGTAACGCACAAAATAATTTCATGTAAATATTGCCAAAAATGTCCTTTTTTCACAATATGTTATGTGTATCAATTTTGTCCTTGTGAATTCTAAACATTGAAAACTTTACTTCAGAGAGACACCTCAGCTTATTAATTTGTTTACCATAACAATTTTTGTACGTATTCCTACTTTAAAACATTTCCCATGATATATTCTGTAAATACCAGCTGAATGTAAAATGGCCTAAGACTCCTGGGAAAATAGTCGGGTCAACGTCAAAATACAGTCGTATCGAATTCTTTACATTGGCACGCTTTCGCTAGCCCACTGTTATCATCAAAAACATGTTTACAACAATGCTATTGTTGTTTTCATGGACAATGCCCTTTTAATCACAGCTAGGTATAAACACTCCCACCTTCATTATAACTGTCGATAAAATATACATTCTGTTATTAAAGAATAAGGTCTACAATCGCTCGGTGTCTAACTCGAGTCGGGTTCTTGAAATAGACTACTGTATCAATTGAAGATAACACTGTAATTGGAACAATTTTATGATAATTTTATTGTTAGTACCTCTGGACTCATAGAGGTCGATTTTTGACCTTCAAATTCTGACTAGACTAAAAGAATAGATGAGATATTGGTTTGAGGATCCTATTCTTGCACCTAATCTAGCTAAGTTATTCAAATTTGTCTTTGTTTGGTTTTTTAAATTGTATACTACGGGACATAGATCCTCTGCCCCTCTAGACAAGTGGCATTGTAGAATAGATAGCGAAACGAAACGATTGTCAAATGTATGGAGATGTCAAATTGTTTAGCAAAAGCTTATGTGAAAGAAAGAAAGAAAGAAAATCAATTTATTTGCCCAATGTGCGCCACAAATAAAAAACTTATATACTACAAACCTTAAAACTAAAAACCGCTAAGTAGCGTCACTAATGCGCGAAACGGCTAGCCATCAATCATCATCTAGTCATGCTATTTCACTTTCATACATTTGACAATCTATTCGTTTTCGTTTTCTATTCTACAATGCCACTTGGCTAGGCCCTCAGCCTTAACTCTATAATTTGTTGTAGCTAAGTGTTTCATACATAGTATTGCATTAGCGAAGTCAGTTTCTACACGAAATGTTTAAATAGTCTACATGTAGTTTTTCTTGTTATTTATTTATCTATACTAACAAAATAATTTTAAATGAAACAGTGGTTGTTAGTTTTTCCTTCTTTCACGGCAAAACGGAGCTACAAATTGACGTGATTTTTTAAGTGGAGATAGTTTTTTTTTTTTTTTGTTGAGTGGGAAATCATCAAATGACTCATCCCGTCCTGGGTGCGGCGGGACTTTTACTGACTAAAACCCACTCATGTTACTTCGATTGCCCTTTATGTTCCAGGGTCACGGTAACTATTATAAACATTCCGCAACCCCGACAGGCGAAGTGGAGATAGTTGAAGGGATGGATGGATGATCAACATAGGCTACATATTGCCTTTTTCTAACGCGACCGAAGCCGCGGGAAAAGTAAAAAATGTATAATATAGCCTATATAATAAGCTTTCTCGATAAATGGGCTATCCAACACAAAAAAAAATTTTTTTCTATTTGGACCAGTTTTTTTAACAAAATCTTCATCATCGTTCGTTACCACTCACTCTCGTATATCGTAACGTCATGTTAATAGCGTATAACTCCTTAATGGCTATAATCTAATAGCTATACACCCAAAACAAACAAAAAAACTCGTCAATTTTATAATATCAGTGTAGATATATTATATATTTTATACTAGAAATCTGCGACACAATATAATCCGTGTACATCCTCTTGGCTCAGACTCGTGAGTCCCCGAGCAGTCGTAACAATCACACGCGACGCGCGCGCACTTCAACATGATACTCGAAATATTAATATTTCTAGTTACTGTCCTAGTTGGATATTTCCTGTACAATTTAAAACGTTCAAATGATTTTTTCAAAAACAAAGGCGTGAAATATCTTCCTGGTGTCCCGTTTTTTGGTAATACTTATTACACGACGTTCCAGAAAAAACATTTTCTGGATGAGCTGCAAGAAGTGCATGATGCGTTCCCGGATGAAAAGTGAGTTATTAAGATTTTTTTTACACAGTAAAAAAATGTATAGACTATAGAGCCATATTTACGTTTGCAGTATATTGTATTAGTTGATTTTTATTCTAATAATACTATATCAAATACGAAAGTATTGTCACTCGATCTTCCATAATATCACTTCTAATTTACTAAACCAAATTTAAGAAGCTCAAGGCAGACAGAGTTAGAATCACAAATACTGGCTGCCATGACCGTAACGTTTTTAACTAGGCGATTTTTTTGCAATCTAATCTTATTTCTCAATCATAAGATCTAATGAATATCCTGGATGTAAGCTAACTCTAGCCAGTTATTGATATTTATTTAGTTTTGGTCCCCAATGACACTTTTGAAGAATGAATCTACCTCTTTGCCTCTTCAGAAACGGTCAACAATCACCGAATCAAAAATTATGTTAATATAAATTTTACACATTTCAGATACGTCGGTTTCCTAGAATTTACGATGCCAGTAGTCTTGATCAGGGACCCAGACCTAATCAAGAGCATCACCGTCAAAGACTTCGACCACTTCACTGACCATCGCGAGTTCTTTAGCGAAGAGTTGGATCCTCTGTTTGCTGGCAGCCTGTTACTGATGAAAGGTACGGTAATGTTAAGTTTTGTTACATCTCATGTGTTTTACCATTGTATGTAATATCTTCTTGAGACAATAAAGTTTTTATTATTTATTATTTATAATGGTATCTCATACACGCTTTTACGGCAAGAGCCTTGGAAAATAATAAACCGATTTTAAATAACTTAAACGTTGAAATGGATGGGACGCCCTGCTACAAAATCAAAGCATATTATCACTTAAAGAAAAACAATTTATTCGTGTAATGTGCGCTAAAAATAAAAAACTTATATACTACAAACCTTAATACTAAAGACAGCTAAGTAGCGTCACTACTGCGCGAAACGGCTAGCGCTCAGCATAATGCCGTGACCCATACGTAGGCTCATGCCTACGTATCTACCTACCTACCTACCTACGTATATACCTAGCCGAAACTTAGACCATTTACAGGCATTTATGAATTATCGAAGAGTCGGTCGATAGTCAGAAAAAAAGTTAAGCAAATTTCTTGTCCAAAACGTAGGTTGGTCTCTATGAAGTAAAACAAGGAAGAAACTCCATGGAGTCTTTTTTAAATCATCAAGTTTTACAATGTGTTGGGGACACATGGCACTCGTTTTAATCATTAAGTTTTACAAAGTGTTGAGAAGTTAGCTACCCAAGGCACTGCTTTTCGGCAGCTCAAATCCACCCGCTGCTCGCCACTTTCTACAAATCATTGATCCCGGATAGCTAGCGCTCTTTGGAGAACGCCTACGTTTGGCAGTTAGCTGATATGGATTAAATGCATAACTTGGAGACAGAGTGTGTCAACCTCTTCCCTCTCCGTAAATCTTTAGCTGATGCATCTGGTAGCCAGAAACCAAAAAATCTGACAATCAGTTTAAGAATTCAATTCCAAGAACTGACTTGTCGTGGTCTGATGGGTAGTCTTCAAAATTTAAATTAAACACTGGTATCGAGCTGCATCCGGTGAACAGTAAACATCATAATTGAGTAAAATAGTTAAGTAGTATAAAATAATAATTTAATTAAAAGTTTTTAACGATTTAAGATCCTCGCAAATTGCGGGGATTCCTAGAGAATGTATGAAAAAACTGCGTCAATCGGTTGTCGCGTGATTTTTGATTTTCAAGTTTTCTCTTCAAAATGTATATAGTAACAAAACCATTCTATATACTCCAACATACACAAATAAACAAACGTATTAGCGAAATACACATGGATTACTATTAATATACAGAGGTATCGATATTTCTGTGTAACTATGTTCAATTAATCCCTGCTGATGCTAAATTTACCGGTTCTGAGAAACCCGGTTTCTAATTACGGCTCCACGGTTATTCAAGACCGGCTGTTTACTCTAATTTGCAGAAGCCACAATATTATCAGTATTTAAATGATGGTCACTTAGTTTATTTTGGCTAATTTGTCTTGAAAATTGTTCTAAATTGTTCCAGCAATTACCTTTTGTCATTCGTAATGTCAGACAATACTTTTAAAAATCCCAGTATTTTTTTTTTACAGGCACATGTTTCAATACCATTTTGAGGCACTTTAATTTGTCGAGTGATGGGTCAGTTAAAAAGTTGAAGCTCATTTAAAAAACGATTTTTTATACTAGTTTTTGCAAAAATAGTTCCGCTGAAATTATTTTTGTAGCTCCTCTTAATGTTATTAACTCAACCCAAAACATTTTTGTTAACGGTAGGGAGTCCTACTGTTTACCCAAATGTAATATAATAAGGCTGAGTTTCCAGAACAACCAGATGTAACAAAATACCAGTATTTACATGGAGTGACTGCCTGTCAGACCTCCACGACCCGTTACTGGATAATACGACATTATGGAAAGCTTACGGACATTCTGACTTCTGAACATCGTATTAAAGAATCCTAAACACCAAACCTCATATATTCTTTATTGCATACAAAAATAAAAACATTTATTACACGACTGCCCAAAAAAAGGAGTGTTATGTTTTCAAGATTCATGTATGTATGTGAGTTTCTTTATTCCACCATAACTTCTTAATGCCTGAACCGATTTAGATGTATGATGTATCGTTACAATCCGTACATAGCTCCGAGTAATATAGGTTAGTAAAAATTTGGAAATTCAACCCCTGTGTGTGTAAAATAGGGGATGAAAGTTTGAACGAAAATCTGTCGTTATTGATTTATGTAAGTTACTGGAAACTTGGTGTTTACCATTTTGGACGGAGATAAAAATTTTGAAATTCAACCCCTATGTGTGTAAAATAGGGGATGAAAATTTTAATGAAAATCTGTCATTATTGATTGAAGTAAGTTACTGGAAACTTGGTGTTTACCATTTTGGACGGAGATAAAAATTTAGAAATTCAACACCTATGTGTGGGAAATAGGGGATGAAAGTTTGAACGAAAATCTGACATTACTGTAGTTAGTGACTGGGTACTTGGTGTTTAACTTTTCGGAAGAAAATAAAAAAAAAATGTTTTTTCCACCCTTAATAGGGTAAAATATGGGTGGATGAGTATAATACCGTCATGACTCACGAACTTTCGAAAACAAGTCGGATGTACGAAGTGAAGGCAGAGGATACTTCTGTAGAAGCCAAAACTTACGGACAGCGGCCGAATCCAGAGTTTATACCTTCCGATCCCAATAAAACTGGAGGTATCGTCGAATTTTTGAAGACCTAGAGTAAGGTTAATATTAACGTTGGACACGGTTTAGTAAACGGTGCTATGGGAATCGTTAGAAAATTTGAATGGCCATCACTACGACGTGATCAACTCGAATCTGGAGAATTACCACAAGCCGTGTTCGTTGAATTCGACGATAAAACGATACGTGGGAATACCATCGGGCTCGGTGTCAAAATTGAAGCTAGTACAGTCGAATTCGACGCATTAAGGGGTCACGGCAAAGTTGAGCAGCGCATGCTACCACTAATATTTTGTTAGGCCGTGACAGTCCACACACTATAAGGGACGACACTGGATAGAGCCGTCGTGGATCTAGGCCCTAAAATTTTTGCCAAGGGCCAAGCTTATGACGCGCTTAGTCGCGTGAGGCAGCTAGATGGTTTGGCAATCAGTGTTCTAGATCCACGTAAGCTTCTCCACGAGTCACACGACATAAGTCTCTCGATGAACTACATCGCCTCAGTAACCTTTAAGAGCGCGGCAACCGATAAATTATTTTCCATACAAACGTAATACGTTTGTTGATTTATTTTTAATTACCTAACATAAAGTTTAAACGAAATTGCATTTCGTGCATTTTTACAGCTTAAATGGCATGTTTTCTTAACTTCAACCAAGGTATTTCCATTGTTATAGATATAGGTAATTGTTGTTATGGCAATTTGTAACTTCCGTCTGTGCTTCCGTCTTAAACAATAGAGTCAAAATTCGAATGGAGTCGAGAGCTTGTCCGCAGAAGCGTCGGAACACCACGTTTTGTGGCCAAAAGCTACTTTAGAACCCTACGAAGCGACTACATTGTTCTAGAAACGTCTTTCTCGGGAATATTCCTGGCTCAGAGTATAAAAGCATTGCCCCGACCGGAAGAAACTCAATTGTCTGGTTAAGCAGCAATAAACAGCGGTATAGCTGAACTGCGAGATGAAAATGTCATAAAAAGAAGAAACTCAGTGTGTTTTTGATACCGACACAAATGACACGAGAAACGTGATAATTATTGTGATAAGCGACATAGGTACTCTGACAACCTTTGCAAAATTTTAACGGATTTTAATATGTAAGATACATCATGATTGGTTACTGTCGTGGTGCTATATTGTTATTGTTTGTAGTTAATAAAAACATCTACTTGTAAACCGACATTTGATTATCCACGAAGTAACAATATTAAAGGAACGTATCACTAAAAGGTACAAAATAAAAATAAATATTTAAAAAAATTAAAAAACACGACTGCCATTGATGACAAATAAAAATAAATAATTAAAAAAATTAAAAAACACGACTGCCATTGATGACACAAAAGAACTAAAAGGCAACAAACAAGATTTTTCATAACAAAAATTATTGTATTACTGTTTACATAAAAAGTGAAAGGTCGCTCATTTAGTCACGGGCTCTATAATTATGAAAAATCCAAAACTACTTGATTAACAAAACTAAAATTTTCGTCGCAGTCGGAGGACCGCCTTGCGGGATACTTAAATACTGCGGAAAGGTCCCCCGACTGCTACGAAAATTTTAGTTTTGTTTACAAGTAGTTTTGGATTTTTCATAATTATAGAGCCCGTGACTGAATGAGCGACCTTTCACTTTTTATGTAAACAGTAATACAATAATTTTTTTATGAAAAATCTTGTTTGTTGCCTTTTAGTTCTTTTTTGTCATCAATGGCAGTCGTGTTTTTTAATTTTTTTTATTATTTATTTTTATTTGTCATCAATGGCAGTCGTGTTTTTTAATTATTTTTTTTTATAGTATAAAATCTTGAGCAAACGTGATTATCAATGCTCGTGCTTTCTCTTCTCAAAACGAGGTTTTCTGCCCAGAGCAATGTGATAGTAATAGGCATAGATTATTTCATGGCTATACCTATGCAACCTGACTTTGACCCATTTGGGACGCATGTACAGTACGATCGTATTATTGTCGCTCCCCTCCAATTTGGTTATTATGTCACAAGTGCGTCAATGTCATAGCCACGGTATTATAAATTGAGGAGTATGAGTTGATTGTTCATTGTTTCCGGTATAATTTTGGCTAGATTGAAATAGGTATTTACTTTTTTCGAGGTTCGTGCAGAAAATTGCAATACAGCATCGCAAAATTCTGCCAGCTCGCACGACTCAAAGTAAAAACTTGCAAATTGATCCGTATCGCGCATTAAAGGATTTAAAGGCTTGAATGGCAGCACGAAATCGCATCACAGCATTCGTGTTGCAGATTTCTGCTTTGCAAATTCGTATCTGTTTTATGTTCAAGCCATGTTTTTATTTATGGGTTTGTCGTTAACGTCAAAAATCGATCACTGTACCACTATTGCAATAGCAGACTTGAGCCTCTGTACTATTGCAGCTAAACCAATGTTAAATTAAGTTTCTGGTTTCTGCTCCACATCCACCACATCAGTGTTCATAGCTTTTTATTGTGTATATGTTACCGGCCAAACCCGATTTCAGGACAAACAAGTTTTGCCTAGGCTAAACTAGTGCTTGCTCGCCTCGACTCAGGGCACCCCGATTCGGACAGGTTAGGTTAAAAGGCTAAGGCGGGAGCTCCACTCCACCTCGCTTCCGGTTTAGCCTTCGTGGTTATTTATTTTTAAACCACCCGGTAATAGGAGCCCCGCCCTGCGGGGCTCCGTCGACCTGTCTTAGGCTATTTTAACATATATGTATATATAGTATATAAGCGGGTTATGATTAAAAAACATAATAATAAATTGGAAAAGCTTAATATTTATCTCCTAAATATTTACTAAAATACCTTTAAATTATTCAAACACGATTTATTTCAACATGTACAAGGCTTTCTTTAAGTGTTTATAATAAGTCTTAATTAGGCCTTTTTTTTTAAACACGCTCTTTTTCTTCATCACTTTCTTTGTTTAGACGATTGTGGGTTTTAAAGACCAGTAAGAGCTTTACTTAGTGAATGAAATGATTAAGAATATAACCGAAGTGTATTTTGACAAATTAATATTTCGTTGATACCCGCTAATTATGTTGAACTTTTGATAATTTTAAAGAGTTTTTATTTAATTGAGTGTTAAATTATAAATGGAAGTGCGATCATGGTTTGAACAGATTATAAAAAGGCAACGTTATTAGTGTTTATACCGTCAAACGCTAAAAAACTACTAAAAAAATACTAGACGAATTAAACTAAAACTAAACCAGTACATGCAAAGCGTTGCTAACCACTGGCGTGCATTTAGAGTTAAATGCTGGCAAAAAAATAATGGCGTCCAAATTTGCCCTTGTACAGTATGAAATAACAACTTCTACTATATTATTATTGTACTTCTTCTGTGATATAAGTATATATACACGAGCTGTCACAATTAAACGTCCTAAATAAATAAAACCCAGCATTTTAACTAGAATACCTTCTCAACAATTTAATCTTCTTCTCAATAACCATTTTCAAAACTGCTGTTCACCTAAATGACGTATGTCCGACTCTGTTATTTTCCGTCTCGGTGACTTTTTTTCTGTTTTATGTGACTTTTTTTTTCTGCCATCTACATCCGATTGCAGTAGGGTATTTTTGTTTTTTTTTTTTGGTTTTGGCATACGCCCGGAAACCATAACCGAGTTTCGGCACTCGAGCAAAATAGAATAGAATATTAACCTTTCAACGACCAAGCGACAGATGGCTGTCTGGCTGGCTGGTGCTGATTCACTTGTTCACAAACTTAACTAAATTTAAGTTAAATGCATCTTTCTCTTTCCATTTCTTAAAGAAAAGGACGAAAGACACATTTTAGTTCAATCCTGTCAAATTAGACAGCGCCTGAAGAAAATTGGCGTATATTTAGTCGCCATGTTTTTAAATTGCGTTTAAATTATAATGGAGTGTCTAAATTTGACAGGACTTAACTAATATTTTATTTTCTGTCCTTTTCTTAACGAAATGGAAAGAGAAAGATGCAATTAACTTAAGTTTACGTTAGTTTGTGAACAAGAGAATCGGCTTGTCTTTCTATTGTGTCTCAAATCACGTGTGTTTGAGAGTTTAGCCTCAGTCTAAGACTAGGCAATTAAGAGTATCTTAGAATTATTTTAATTACAGTCTTAAATATTAATAATTCCAGGTGACAGATGGCGAGAGATGAGGACCACTTTGAGCCCCGCATTCACTGGCTCCAAGATGAAGATGATGCTGCCGTTAATTTTGGAAAATAGTAACAACATAATCGAGTACCTTCGTGGTAAGATTAATATAGAAATACCTACAGGATCAGAGGAAGGGGAAATTAATATTTGGAGTATTCGAATTGAGTTGAAGCATTTTACGAAGCAGGTTTAATTAAAACCACATCTGTCGAATTATTGCTTGTTAACGGGAAATCCAACTATCATGAATATGAGAAAGTAGCTTTAACCCGCCAATTCATCAGTAAAGAAGTCAAAGATGTCATGAAACAAAACGTATTACACTCTGCACCTAAAAATTTTTTTCTTATTTGGTGCTATTTTATTTTTGTAAAAAAACTCATAACGTCAAAATTTGGACTATTTACGAAATTAGTGTAAACTGTATCAAGAAAGCTAATCTAAAGCAAGGTTTTTTTTTTAAATAGAAAACATTTATTTGTAAAAATTAATACCTAGAGCTTGCAATAAATGTTAGGGTCAACTCTTATCTAGGACAAATCTTTGTATGATGAGTATGCTATGTAAATTACTTTATAAAATGTAAGTATACATATTGATTTATTATAAAAGAATTTACCTAGCACGTTATCAAGTAATAATTAATTATTTATTTATTAAAACTTTATGCACAAATAAAAACATTGCACTACGGCGGTTTTAATACCTAAGGCATTTTCTTCCGGTCTACCTTAGGATGATGTAGAGACAAAACATGGTAGGTGCAAAGATATTTAAGTTATATAAGAATGAATTATAAATTAATATAACGAATTAAATTTTTGACGTGTCTGGCAATCTTTTGCGTAAATATTCGAGAGCTTTTAACCTTGGATGTAAACCAACTGGTCACCGTCCTGATATTCTGGGGAAATCGTTCCAAAAGAAAACCACCTGGACAAGAAATTCATAATAATATTGTTTATCAGTTGTCTGGTTACCATATTTTGGCTCTGCCATGAGTTAATTGACCCAAGATATTCATTTATTCAGTACTAGCTTTTGCCCGCGGATTCGCCCGCGTGGATGTCGGTTATATCGCCTCCTTTTTCAGATCACCAATCAGAAAACATAGAAGTGGATGACCTGATGCGTCGGTACACGAATGACGTCATAGCATCAGCTGGCTTCGGTCTGAAGATCAACTCACTGGAGGACCGAGACAACGAGTTCTATAAGATTGGACACAAAATATTTGATTTCACAATAGGACAACGAATTTTATTGATTTTTGTTACTATGTTCCCTGAACTTACCAAGGTTAGTCTTGTGGAGTTTTATTTTGTGTTGGGTCGGTATGGAGCTAAAAAATTTTGATTCAATTAGTAATTTGTCATTCCTTACGTCTCGTTTTGACACCAGTGGTCTTAAAAAGAGAGTTTTTGGATTGATGATTTATGTTGATACTAGCTTTTGCCTGCGACTTCGTCCGCGTGGAATAATAGTTCCCGTTCTTGGGGCATTTCTTCAAATTTCATTCAAATCAGTTCAGTGGTTAAGGTGTGAAGAAGAGACAGACAGAGTTACTTTCGCATTTATAATATTAGTAGGTTTTTTCTTTTGATTTTGTAGCCCAAATAAAATAAAACGGTTTATACATTATATTATAATTAAAAATGCATGTAAGAACATCAATAGTATTCTCTAACGTCACTTATGTTACTTCAAAAACACCATTTAATAATCTAATAGAAATAATATCACCGAATTTGTGAAATGTCTTAAACAAAAATGCATTATTGTCTAAAATATTGAAAGAAGGTGACTATCTATCAGAACTAATTCGATTATCTTTTGTCGTATAGAAATTAGGCTTACGTCTATTCCCCGAGAAGACGTACAACTTCTTCCGAAATCTCGTGGCTTCTACTATAGAATACAGAAAGAAGGAGAAAGTGGCGCGACCCGATATGATTCAACTGCTCATGGAGGCCAAAGGAGGTAAATATATATTAGAAGGTTTATTCTGTTGTTCTCTTGGAGAATTATGGCGAAATAAGAATGACAACTAGGTGACAAGTTGTACAAGGCAGATATTTAAAGAGCTGTTCAAATAGGGCCCTCCGTAATAGTAATAGGCGAGACGACGAAAAAAAAGTATTTAGTCCGTCATTGAGATTATTAAAAAATCTTGGACACGTATTTTTTCTTTTTTCTCGTAAACGAAAAATGACGACGTTACAGTGCGTTGAAGTTGTGCGTGACGTCACGATCAGATACAATTTTTGCATTACGGTAGCGTCAAAAGCCCCCACTATGCCCCCACTCCAGAACTTTGTTGCTCTTTATCTTTGTATTTTATTATTATTTTGATGAAGCAAAAAATACGTGTCCCGTATTTTTGGCCGATCTACAAGACGGACTAAACAGAATGTCATTTTTTTTATGTTGTCGTCATCCCTATTCTAACAAGATTCGAGGCAAGTGTGGCAAAATTGACAGAATCTAAACGACGCTTACAGTAAAACTCTAAGAGTGAGGATGAGATTCCACGCGCGCCTCAAAGAGAAGAAGTCAGCACTGGAAGGGGCCCAACAGGGCCACGCCTTCCGGGGTTTATGATAGTTACCGTGACCCTGGAACATAAAGGGCAATCGAAGGAACATGAGTGGGTTTTAGTCAGTAAAAGTCTGACACGCCCTCCCGCCGCACCCAGGACGGGAGCAGTCATTTGATGATTTCCCACTCACCAAAAAAAAAAAAGAGTGAGAATGAAAATAATCACTGCATTGTACCATGTATAGGCGAAACGTGGGGAATGGGTGTCTGGTATATTAAGAAATACAACTAAGTAACTATAATAATAAAACTACATTTTCCGGAAAACACCGGACTTACCGAGCTATAGAGCTAACCAACTAAAGCGATGAATGTTTAATAATTCCTGTTACTATTTCCAGAATGGTCTCCAGACGAGTTAACTGGGCAAGTGTTTATATTCTTCGCTGCTGGCTTCGACACGTCAGCATCTGTACTAGTGATGATCATCCACGAGCTTGCAATAAATCCTGACATCCAAGAAAGATTATACCAGGAGTGCAGACAGTTAAAAGAAGACCATGGGTTCTCGTTCGATAGTCTGGCTGAACTCAAATATTTGGACTGTGTAATAAACGGTAAGTTATTTTATATACGTCCTTCAAATTGTAGTAAAATAATATCTAGGGTTTATTTTCTGATATAAAATTAAAGAGTACACTATATCAATCCAACATCCACAAAATGGAAAGTATTTAGTTTCTTGCGCAGCGAAAAACGAAAGAAATAAGGAAACTAGAACTGTGCTTCAACTATAGAAAGGTGTATTATAGGGAAGTTAACAATGTTTTGTGATACAACCGTACACGTTTCCAATTAAAAATAATAACCGTTTTTTTTTTGTGTAGGTATTTGATTATAAGTTTCTCTTCCTTTTAGAAACTCTTCGGATGTGGAGTCCTGCCATCTTTATGGACAGGACCTGTGTGAAGACGTATGAACTGCCGCCACCGAGGGAGGGTGGAAAGCCATACACCGTAAGATAAGCAGCGAGGGTCCAGTCATGTGTTCCTAGTAACTTCGATTGCAAAACTTTTTATTTTCTCCTTTGTTTGCAGTTGAATCCCGGTGACCTTGTCTACAATATGGTGAACTGTCTCCATATGGACCCACATTACTTCCCTGACCCTCATAAGTTTGATCCTGAAAGGTTTTCTGATGAGAACAAACACAATATTAAACCATGCACCTTCTCACCATTTGGAGGAGGTCCGAGAATATGTATTGGTAAGTTTGAAGCTTACGATAAGCCATTATCTACGAAACAAGTACTTAAAATTATTTTAGATAAATTAACGTTTTCTTAATCTTACATTATTGACCCATAATTTTCTCAAGTTTTCACTTAGAGCAACGAAGAAAAATATTTTAATATTCAAATATTACTGCACAGCGTAGGGGGCCTAAGCCACGGACCCAATTATTTCATTGCTTTAATAATAAATCGCAAAGGACGCCACATTTAAAACTCAAAATATGTCTGAAACAAATTGGTTTTAAAGAAATGTTTTCTTCATATCGAAATACTTATTTCGATTTTATAATTAAAAGGCAAGGAAATGCTCAATATTTATTTAACGAGTTTTCGAGAATACAATTGTACCTGGCATGTATAATTTACCAGGTGGTTTGTTTCACAGGAATGAGGTTCGCGTACATGGAGATCAAGACCCTTATATTCCACATCATTTTGAACTATGCCATCGTGAAGACGGAAAAGACTACGGACCCCATCAAGTTGAAGCCACATAACTTTAACATCAGGGCTATGAATGGCACCTGGGTTAAATTCCAGAAGAGAGAATAATTAATTTAATAAAAACTGCTATTTAATGTGATTTTTTTATAAGCGATCGTGCCATTATTAAACATACTATCGTTCAACTTTAAAAGCAGGTTGTATTTATTTACTAATAATGATTTAGTAACTAACAAAATATTTTTAAATTCAAGCGACAAAATAGGGATGTTGACTACATCAAAAAAATGACATTCTGTTTAGTCCGTCTGTTAGACAATCCAAAAATACTGGACACATATTTTTTGCTTGATCAAATTAATAACAAAATACAAAGATAAAGAGCATCAAAGTTCCGGAGAGGGGGCTTGTGACGTCACTTCTGAGTAAAAATTATACAAAGGCGTGACGTTTCACGAAACTTCAACGCACTGTATTGTCGTCATTTTCTGTTTACGAGAAAAAAGAAAAAATACGTGTCCCAAATTTTTTGATTATCTAACTGACGGACTAATTACTTTTTTTTTGTCATCTCGCCTATTATAATTTGCTAATAACAAAACAGCATCTCTCAATTTGTACCGCTTCTAGGGGGCATACTTCACCATGGAATTCTTCAAAATAACGAAATATTAAATTAAAAACCTCCCATACTTACACGTCATATTATTATTTGTTCAAAACGTACGTAATATAACGAAATAAACAGAAACTTACAAGAAAATAATATTCAGTTTTTAATTAAGTGACTTAATTACATGCGAGGCAAACAACTCCCTCAGCAGAAGAGGGTTAACAATTTTCAGCAAGCTTCACTTTATAATAATGTAGAATATGAATAAATAATAAGTTATAGTTGTGCAGACCGTTGGGAGTTTCTAGAGTCATTCGTCGTGTTTTTGAACGTATTTTTTACTAATTAACATTTAGTTAGACGCTTTGTTGCTTTATTTTACCATGAGTATAATTTAAGTCTTATAAAAATGAGTTGATTGATAATGCACTGTGTAATAAATAGTCGTTTTATGTTTTTTTCTGAGTAATATTTGCATTAATGCCTAGAAAGCTTATAAAAAAAAACAAATGAGGTAAACCGTGTACCAGGGTTTCAGGCGTATTAATCTTTAGTGAATCCGTTTCAAAATGTCAGTAAAAACCAATAAGTTCGAAACAGTTATACCTACATTAAACCTAAAACATAGGTGTCAACATCGAGGGATAATCGTATAATCTGTTAAACTTACTTCGTAGTTGAAATCCTAACCAGCCACAGAATCGCGAGCGTCTGTAGGCCTAGTACACGCTTACCACAGATCTACCTTACTGTATCCTTGATGTGTGATATACGTTATTATAGACCCTTTTATTATACATATGAAGGTCTATCTATCCCCTTGGCCCTTGACCTATTAAAATGGATAGAAGGATAAGTAAAATGATCTATATTTATAAGATGGTAAACCCTACTGACTGATTGACTGACTGTCGTTAATATATCAATACACGGCCCAAATCGCTATTTCTAGAGGCATGAAACCTGGAGGGTATGTTCCTTGCAAATATTTGCTGAGAAACAAAAATTCTTCCATTAAAGGGATAAAATAGGGGATGAAAGTTTCAAGGGCAAAGTCACGGGCGAAAGCTAGTATCGAAACGAAATAGTCAGTCAGATCTAAATACTAGGATTACATGAGTAAAAGGGAGTTTTAGTTATAGAGGCCATTCATGACTTTAGTAAGTTCTGTGTTAAGAACACTCACCAAAATTACCTATTTCATTAAGTACATTCGATTTCAAATTAGATTTAATCGTTAGAGTTTTAAAACAAAGGGCGTGAACTGTGTGAATTGAACACAATTATTCGTGTTAACCCGTATTGACACTAGTTACCGCGATGATTGTGTTTGTAAAAGCAATTTTGATTGTATCCCGTTATAGTGTCCTAGTGATATTCACATCGATTGAAATAAACTATTTCAAACTAATAATATGTTTGGAAATAACTGTAAAAAAGTAAGTTACTATGTCATCCATGGAAGATGGAAATTGGCTGCTATTTATTTACCTTCGACTTTTTTACATCGACAATGGTGTCGATTCCTTTGTTCTAAAGTAATCTAAACCAAATTTAAGTTCAGTGCAATTTATTCTTTTTATTTAAATAGGAAAAGGACAGAAGGTAAAATATTAGTTTAGTCCTGTCATATTAATACTCCATAGATAATTTAGACACGATTAAAAACATAGCCACAAAAAATACTTCGATTTACGTCAGGCGCTGGCTTATTTGCCAGGACTAAACTCTTATGTATCTTCAATCCTTTTCTTAAAGAGAAAGATGCACTAAAATTGGTTTAGTTTAAGAATAAGAGAATCGGCACCAATAACCGACTTTCTTGTGGGCCTGCAGACAAAAACTGTTTCTCATAAAATAAAGTTTGTACGTTCCCTTGTATTCTCTTATGCACTCACTCTTACTCGAAAACTAGTTTAATAGCATCATTAACCTCCATTGAAGAAGTGAATAACCCAAACCGAGGTAAACCTTCGAACACACGTGATTTAAGACAATAATTTAGAAATAGCAAACCTATTTCAAAATTTTAATTCACTGGCTAACCGATCCAGCCCAGCTTCGTACCTATGGGTGTTACAAAGCTTTGGAAATTTCGGATTTTTTACGATAATATGCATATCTTATGCAAATATGCACTCTATCTATTCAAGAACCGCACCAAAATCTGTTGAGTAGTTTTAAAGATCTAGATCACATAGGGACAGAGTGACAGCTTAAATCGACTTTGTTTTATACTATGTAGTGTAGTGCGGCTTGTATATTATCTAATAAGTGGCTCTTACAGACCAAAAAGTTGAGATGATAACCACTACAGCATACATACATAGGTATATAATAAAAAGCTAGAAACTAGCTCGAAGCGAAAAAATAACGCTACCCTGCCCCACAGCCATTATAATACAAAGGATAAATCTTCCTAGTAATCAATTTCCTGTATGTAAGCGTTAAAAAACCAGAGAGAAAATTGTAAGAGTTCGTCGGAAGTCAATTAAATCTGTCTAAAGTCGTCGCGTTGTTCGAGAACTCGACCTACTTTGATTTGTGAATATTAATACCCAGTAACGAATGTCAAAGGTCCGAAGTTTTGTAATTAAGGCTACGATTTCCTTCTTTAACTTTAATGAGAACGATAGGTATACACATTGTGTGTCACTTTGAAAAGTTGAAATTTTGTAGACAGTTGAAAAAGAGGCAAATGTAATAAACAGAGCCTATTAAGCCGCAGAGAGACAGACGGAGCGAAAGTAAAAAGGTCCTTGTTGAATAAATAACCCTAAAAATTCGAAATTAAGTATGTCAGTAGCTTTCAGATAGACTCGAAATTAAATAACTACGAATCGAGGGTCTAGCCCAAACTTTTCATATAACCCTTTCACTAAAAGATACAAATAAAACATAAAAGCACCAACTATTTGTCTACGTTCGCGGGTCCAAAGATTTAGAGATTTCAATTTAAGTAAAGCAATCCAATTTCACACGGCCATGGATATAAATGGGTGTAATTTTATACCGCGGATGTAAGCCCCACTTTAAATTAACGACTGTTAGTTATGACGACCTGGTAGCCGCTGACTGATATTTCATTAGTTTTCTTGAAGATTATGGGATAGACTTATTTCTTAATTGTTGAGTTTTTACGGACAATAATAATTACACTCTTTTGTGTTAAATTGATTGATCAATTATGTAAATTTATTGGTATTGTTATACTATCGGACCCTGACGGACCTTGTCCTATCATGTACCTATCAAATTACATGGCATTAGAACACATTTTTTTAAGTGAATTTCTTTCTTACTTTACAAATTGCGCGAGGCAAATTGCGCGAGGCAACTTATCAAGGTAGAAAGATAAACATCGTAATCAGTCAAACACTTCTTGAGATACATAGAAAATAATGAATTTCTCGATGTATTTTATTATTTATTATTATGCTACTGAGGGTGGAGACACTAATAAATCAAGTATCACAAAGTTAGTGCTTATCAATAATATTTGGTACCCTTCGTTCTAATTTAAATATATACTGTTATTATTAATATTGGAAAGCAGAAGAGTTTGTTTTTGTATGTTCGTTAATTGTTTGTTTAAACGCGCAAATCTCAGGAACTGCTGGGTCGATTGGAAAAAACAGTTTAGTGTTGGATAGCCCATTTATGAGGAAGGCTATATAACATCATTCTACAACCAATAGAAGCGGAACAGCAACAAAAAGTGTGACAAAAACGGGGGAAAATATTTTTTCCCCGAGCTATGAACTACGTGAGCGGATCAATTACCAAAAACTTAACATAACGCGGGCAAAACCCGGGAATGCCAGGGATTGCGAAATAGTTCTAATCGTTACTGAGATCCCTGAACTTAAAGAGCAACCGAAGGAACATGGCGGGTTTTTGGCAGTAAAAGTCTGAAAGTTAGCGCGGGACAAGTCGCGCGAACGCGAATGAATCCGCGGGGCACAGCTAGTGCTTTATATAATCTTGACACAATGTTGCTTTTCAACCATTTTCGCACAATAAGTTCATCTTCGCAAAGTTTTTTACTCGGAGTTCATAAATAAGAGGCAAACCCCTTCAAGTTACGCCAAACTTAAATCTCGTAAAATGTATGATTAAATTGGAGTTAAGCTGTGTAACTTTTCTCCATATTTTATACCTGGGTAAATTTTTACTATGTATGAATACAGCAACCAACATTTTACTAACAAAGAATAGCGAGGGTTTATTCGCTACATTGTACTCACTATGTATTTGAATAGTATATCTATAGGTATACATTTCTTGTATTTTATAAGCTTAAAGAATAAATGCACGGATTGATTACTTCCGATAACAAAGTTTCACAACACCAATACTCTTATAGACTCATCGTCTCCTAGTTTTTTTCGAACTGTCTTAGAATTCTAGTTCGTAACTTGCTTAATAATATACCTGTGTATCAACCGACTATCTATCAGTTGTCTATGTCAATGTTATTAACTAACACGATATTCCTGGGTTACACGAATTCCCAGACTTTAAATTGTAGATTCTGACTAGCTATTTATCTTTCTAGAAAACTCAACGAGTGAAAACTGAGAACAACGACTTTTACATGCTTTTCGAGGCAAAAAACTATCTGACGTCCTTTCTAATGTTGTCGTGGACTATCTCTGAACCAAATTTCGTTTAGTCCTTTTAATAGTTTAGGCGTAAAAGCATAACAGACAGAGTTCCTTTCGCGTTAATAATATTAATATGGGTATTACAGTACATATTAATATGGTATTTTAAATGTTTGTTACTCATAAAGTTCACAATTCATCTTTATTTTTTATATTTATTGAATGGAACTGTGTATTTAGTGTACATCGCAGTATTTTAGATGGCCTGCGCCTGTCTGTAGCGTGTCGCCGACATCCGAAAGGCGTCCCAGCCCTCAGGCTGAGAACGTAACTTTACGTGCTGTGCGTAACTGCGTACATTCATTTTTGTGTACTTATTTTTTTTTTAAGAGTTTATTTGTTCGTGTCATACATGATATACTATAAGGATTAAGAGTTTTTTTAGCCTAAACGTCTGGTCTAATCTATCAGTCGGATTGGAAAAAAATTAACAATTGTAGCCTAATTTCTGTGGCATAGCTATACAATCCGTACTAATATTATAAATGCGAAAGTAACTCTGTCTGCCTGCCTGTCTCTTCACGCCTAAACCACTGAACCGATTTGAATGAAATTTGGTACAGATATAGTCTGGGACCCGAGAAAGGACATAGGATAGTTTTCATCCCGGAAATCCCCCGGAAACGGGAGCTATCAATCCACGCGGACGAAGTCGTTGGCAAAGGCCAGTATAGCATAACGCTTTAACCATTAACCAACTATAGCTATTTGTGACGTCTTTTGATTTCTAATAGCTTTATACGCTTGCTCCTCAAAACATAGACCTTAAGCGTACTGCACTGGGGAAAACTGGATGTTCTCTTCTGCTACTCTGGTATTTTTTAAATAAAACATAGATAGATTTTAATATGAATCTAGATAGATTATTATATTTATCAGTGAAAGTCCTCATGAGAAAGGAGAAATCCGGGTGAATCCTGAGTTTGTTTCGGCATTTCTTTTCAGAGGTAATTAAATTACTATCCTACTTGGGAAATTCCATAATATCTCTATTAGGAAATTTGAGAAATAAAAAGGATCGTAATCGAATCTACTCAAATTCGATTACTTTCCTGGGAAACCATTATAAAAGGAAACTTGTTATGTTGTAACATTTACGTGCACTGGCCGTACAAGTCGGTCACGTCACTGAACGGATTAACGCTACGTCAAGCACTCGATACACCTGTTGGGTGCAGTGACGTCAGTTCCACGCAATGTGCTCCATTATTATCTCTATCTGTTTATGTCGCCTTGGTAACCATAGTGAGGTTCGTCCAGGAGTCCTACCAAGATGAAAAATTATCTACATTCTATTTTGACTGGAAGCCAAAAAAAAATATTACAACCTAAAAATAACAAACAATAAAATATTGTGTACTAGCCCTTTCCTGCAGCTTCACTCGCCCATTTTCATACTTACGTCCTTGACTTTACTCCAGTAGGGGTTGAATTTCCAAAAATGTTGATTTCCGATTACCGATTACTGCCACCATATATGGCAGTTCCGCACGGTTTTACCCGCGTAATGATAGGCTTTTCTCGTTTTTGCCACATTTTCCATTAATGCTCATTGTCCTATTGGCCATAGCGTGATGTTATTTATTTATTTATTCAGGAAACAAACAGTCTCATACATTTTTTTTTTGTACAAAGAAAAAATATGAGCACTTAAAGACTTAGAGTAATAGTGTATGTTACTCGCTGATAACGTAGGTTTGATTTGGTAAAAGAATGTTTCAAATCGGATCAGTAGTTACGGAACCAACGGAGAAACAATCGAATCTTTCCTCTTTATTATATTAATAAGGTAAAGAGTAACTCAAAAATTATGAGACGAATGTGTTTCACGATATGTTATATTTTAAAAATACTAAAATTCGCCAGTACCAACGACTTTCGCGGACGAACACTCACGAGAAAGCAAGTAAAGGTTTCCAAAGGACAGTCATCACACCACAACCTTTTCTTTCGAAAACCAAGCCAAAGACATGCGTCTACAATTCATAATAACATAGGTAGATAAATTCTATCGTAATATACGTATTTACGTAATCACATAAGGAAGCCTCTTACTAAATAATACAACACATTTTGACAGTGCATGATCTCCATTCTCCGCCATGACAGATAAAAAATGAATACGCATAAAGTACGATAGTTGTGCCGCGTACTTTCAATGACAGATGTATTTACATTTCCGTGTAAACACAAATCCTCTAAATGGCTTTTTGCGAACACCATCGTTCATCATACATCATAAATTTGATGAATACAAATGTAAAAAATCAAATATTATCAAATTGTATCCACCGGATCAAAAGTTTTAACTTTTCACCAAACATTTTAGTGCCTACCTCTTTGTCATGGTCTCCTAGTACCTACCAATCAATGCAGAAAACACTAGGTATTTCCTAATTTAGATTGGTAGAGATGTCGTAAACCTTTATTTTTAGTTTTATATTTCTCTCTCACCTGGTTCTATCCCAAAATCCAAGGTTTTATCTTTTTTTAAATAAGTCACCTAGGTCTTTCGTCTCTGGAATTTCGCCGATAATCTTATAAACCCAAGCCTCTGTACGTAGCTCACTACAACAAAAGTAAAATTTAACAATCTTTCGTCATTTTTAATACAACAAAACAAAATGAACTTTCTCAGAAAACAATGATTTGATTGGCGTAAAACTTATTAGGTAGGTATGTGGTGACGAGATCAAAGATTGATGATAGATGAAATTTATTGAATTCCAATATTACTCATATTTATTTCAAAATTCAATTCCCTAGAATGTTTTTCGTCCTATAAATAATTTGATGCCCCAAAGATATTAAATCCAAGTGCGGCCATGCGGCATAACAATTCCTCAACAGCAAAAATATATCAACAACTTTTACCTACCTGTTAAAATTTCTTTCTCAGTGAAATTAGGAAAAGCTAACTTGAGGAGATATTTGGTCATGGCAATCCTTACCTAAAAGCTAACTTGAGGAGATATTTGGTCATGGCAATCCTTACCTAGCATAAGATAAGAGATAAGAAGACAGAGAGAGGACTTTGACTTGAATTAAAGTTGACATCGCCAAAATTCACCAAGTTAGGTATTCCCAGAATACACATCTGGATAGTGAAACAAGAAATGTGATTACAACTATACCTATCCTACTGGCTGCCGACAAAATGTGTAAATAGCTTTCCCGCTTAAAGTTGCAGCGAACACCGGTCCGAGCCAGTTTAAACTAGTTGTAAATGTTAGGGGCGCCGTTGCGAAACTAAAGTTTGTACTAAAAATTATCGTTGTTACATACTATTGTTGTTCTTTTTACTTCATTTCTACGTACTGTAAGTACCTAATTTGGTATTTTACGTTTTTACTGCAACGTTTTCCATGTAGAATTAAAAAGAGGTTTAAATCAAAGATTCAAATGGTTCTTCGCATACTGAAATGGCACAACCATTGATCGCCACTAAATGCGGTTTAACCAAGTCAGCTTTATATTTTAAAGAATCTTACTTAATATGTTCGTTCTTTTTTACCAGCTTAGCTTTGAAAACTTCCAAAAGTTCTTATCTGCTGCTCAGTATAAGTATTTCTAAATCATAATCGTTGTTTATCTGTTACTATATGTGTAGTTTGTCTGTCTTTGTATCACTTTAATTATTTGTTAACTAAATTTCGAACTTTAAAGCTTGCTTGAGACAATACTATGTAGTGTAAACGTTTTCAACCTAAGCTATGTTAAATAATCCCAAAATATATATCAAAAATTTGTCAAGCCTGAAATAACTCAAATCCTCAAACAGAATATATACACAGAGCCCTGAATATGTGTAAATCCTCGTAATATATGAGGTGTAAGCTAGCCGTAGGCCTTCGGTTTACAGTTCAGTCACGGAACCCCGACACGTACCGACACTCGACACAATTATGACCCCCTACGTGACCCCTCTGTAGCTATCACGGAGCATACCATTATATGTTTCTATATACATACCTATAAGTCCAGATTGTATTTACCATATACCTGAGAATGAGTCGTTGTGGTTATTTCTCAAAATTGTAACGACTATAATGTCAATTCAACTTGAAATTAGTAGAGACTAAAACAAACTAAACATTAGTAATTCTTGTTGAAACAAAAAGCTAGGTTGAATGTGTAGTGTTGTTTTCAAACTTTTCTTTATATTTATCTTCAATAGGCCTTTTACGCGTATTTCCAATAAAGACAGAATAAAAAAATACCATATTAGGCTAGTAATGTTCTATTGTCCCATGTATCCATTGTGCTACCAGTACCAAAGAATCAATCTCCTTTCTTTCCATGTAAAGTAGGTACTAGGGTTTCAGACATTAAGCAGAGTTGTACCTATAAGTGTAGTCAGCAAAATAGGCATGCAAGGCCTATGATTAGATTTTTGCCCAAGAAGAATTATGGTTTTTGACAAAAACCGATGGATGTTTTTAAAACAAACTTTAAATTAATTCAAAAACAAATTATTTTTTACTTTAATTATAAAACTTTGACGGGTCTGTTAATCTAGTGGTTAGTGAACCTGACAGCTAAACCGGAGGTCGTGGGTTCGATTCCCAACCAGGATAAACTTTGAGTGATAAGATTTTGTATGACATGATTGTTTGTTATGTGTCTGGGTGTAATTTATCTATAACTAGCTTTTGCCCGCGGCTTAGCTCGCGTTAGAAAGAGACAAAAAGTAGCCTATGTTACTCTCCATCCCTTCAACTATCTCCATTTAAAAAAATCACGTCAATTCGTCGCTCCGTTTTGCCGTGAAAGAAAGACAAACAGACAGACAGACAGACAGACAGACACACTTTCCCATTTATAATATTAGTATGGATTTTAATGTGTTCATAAATTATATTAATATGTATATATTATCAGTTGTCTGGTTACCATAGTACAAGTTCAGCTTAGTTTGATATTTATTTATCGGCTTTTTAGAAAGCTTAAATTAAATCTGAAGTATCCTGCATACCTTTCTACTTAACTGACTGTACTTTACATTATACTACTAGTACCAAAGAATCAATCTTCTTTCTATGTAAAGTAGGTACCAGGGTTTCAGACATTACACAGAGTTATACAATACATTTATATTTAAGGAAGTGCCATTGAGAGTGCTGTCGACATGCGAGTCGTCGAGATTCACTTGGAGTCCTTCACAATTGTCATTGTAAGGGAGAGGGGGAGGTCGAGAGACGAGGGTTAGCAGCCAGCTCTCGGTGAACTCGTGACGTCATAGACTTGTTGAAGGGAAGTAACGATCATTGAGTATCATGCAGTTTAGATAGCAAGCCAAGTGTTAATTTTCAAGATAATTTTCACTATTTTTTTTACATTTTTGTAGTAGTTGAGACCTTTCCCCATTTGCAGCCCACAGCAGCATGGCAACGTTGCTATATTCTTGTTTATAGCGAGCTGATGTTATAAAATAATCGTATCGTAAAATATGTTCTCTCAGCGTATTTTAGATTACAAAGTACGCTTACAAATAGAGTACATCCGTCTAGTTTAGAGCACGGTTGGCAATCCTATCAGGGCAACAATTAACATCGGATGGAGCGTAAGCTGGTTTTGCCATCCAATCAAGTGAAAAATTTAATAAAAATTAAAGACCTAAAAATATGAAAGACGACTTCGTAGCTATTTCAAATCACCAGTTTCTTCGTGGAATATTTCAACAATAATTAAAATTTACAGCATTCAAAATTCCTTTAGCAATTTAAGGAATTTCAATAACAAATCACTCAGAACTATGTTCGGCAGTCGATGTATTTCATTGGAGAACTTAGGTAGGTACCTACTTACCGACTCAAGCTTCACAGAAGTAGCCGATCGATCAAATTGTTCCGTCAGCCCTTAGGCGCAATATTTATTCTTATTCCGAGTCCCACAATTCAATATCATAAACCTAATTTTCCGGATGGCATCACAATTTACAAGTAGCCGCCTAGATTTGCGAGGAAAATGCCGCCAGTAGTAATGGAAGCAACATTGGAAAATACTTCAAAGGAAGTTGTACAGTTCATTAACTTCCCCTGAATACGTGCTTCCAGTTAATAAAATATGTATGTACATTTAAATACACAAGCAACATATTTCGTGCATTTTTTCTGTTTGTGCCAGTATTTCGTTCTTTTTACAAACATTCTAGCACAAGCTTCTTAGTTGAAATATAATTTCACTTTCTGTCACTTCTCACGCCCTGGTACTGTAAGATCAGCTCCGACGGTTGCTATGACAACTTTTTCCTTTCCCACCAACCCAATGTCAAAAAATAAAAGACAAAGAATAATATCTGAAAGCTCACATAGGACCACACAATCTAAGACACCGCATCTCAAACAGTGAAGACATTTTTTCAACAGAACGCGACGTTGCCCTCCATAAAACGTATCATATGAAATTCTCAAAGAAAATAAAACCTGCTACGCGCGCTATCTTTATCCCTTTTATGACAGAGCGCGGGCAGAGAGAAAAAAATACAATATTTCTTTCATGAAATGACTGTGCCCCTCAAACCGTTGAAGAGGAAAATACAAGTTTTCATATGAAAGAATTGTACCTTTATTACATGTAGCTCGGGACGTTGTCGATGTCGTAGTTTAGAAGTATATTAAAAATCAAATCAAATATCGTGACTCAATATTTGCGGAAAAATAACCTACCTACATTATCCCGGTGAAACGAACTGTGTTACTTCTATCTTTCACTTTAAGTTCGCTTAGAACTAATGATGTAGGCAAACCGAATGAAACATAAATTAGTTTTTGTATCCTCTCATAATATTTAGTTCGATATTCGACAGAAATCTCTGACTTCCTGACAAAAATATAAAAAGCAAACAATACAGAATAATACCGCGTACTCCGCGATTATAAGAAAATAAAACCTAAAGCAATAATAATTTAACGAATCCCAAGAATACAACCAGCAACGAAAGCCACTTTGGCTTTTTAAATCTTGTTACAGAAAATTGGGGTTATGTGTGGAAGAAGACAAGACTTTGGATTTTATTGTATACCACCTCATCACAATAACGCCCCATCCGCCTATCCCGTCTATGCGAAATCACTGTAATTTATTTCCTTTGGTTGACAACCTAATAATAAACTGTCAGTTCTAAGCATTGTTGTGTTATTTATAGTTA
Source organism: Athetis lepigone (assembly GCA_033675125.1). NCBI lineage: Eukaryota > Metazoa > Arthropoda > Insecta > Lepidoptera > Noctuidae > Athetis > Athetis lepigone. The sequence goes on along the minus strand of CM066236.1, from coordinate 2,055,047 downwards.
CAAAATACGGGAGCACGTACTAGGAACATAGAAGTCTAAAAGAAACTAGTAGACTAATATTACATGTTTTTAATTTTAACTTTTTTAATTTTCCTCATCAAATTCGCTTCTCTCCGGCTCTTTCGCCGCGGCTAGCCGGCACTCGCGAGCTACACTCAATCACAAGTTGAACTCGAACCCAGTTCAGAACGTGCACAATTATCTTCTAACTAACCAACTAACGAGAAAGTTAACCAGCACTTAAACAGCCACTTCGCCTCGGGCTTTTTGTTTACGATAGTACTCGCTTACTTCTCGTGTAAGTTCTATAACACGACTTCTCATTTGATTTGTTTATGCATTTGTGAACTAGTTAGGTTTACTGTTATCCTGGTAGTTAGGTTTACTGTTGGAACGTGGTATATATTATAGTCCTGAGGGCTTAATATTAGAAACTGGGTACATCTATAGTGAAAAAAAAACAAAAGAGTAAAATTCTAGTGAGCTAGTAAGCAAGCAAGTAAGTTGCTGCGTAAAACAACTAGCCTCATTTACATCCCCCGTATTGCTCATCTCTTAGAACAATACACAATACAAGACTTTGGAATTCCCTCAAGAATATTCGCTGTGTACCATGATTCTCAAAGTTATTTGAAACTTTGACAAGAAATTAATGAAAACCTTCATTTTCCGAGAATAACTTCAATTTCCCTCTAAACTATAATAGAAGGCAGACAGACGATACAGGTTTCCGCGTGACATCGCTCCAGAAAGTTCGACACAACAGGGGAACTTGGAACTACTTTCCCCTTCGGAGTGCCTTAAAAGCTTCTGACTTACCTTCAGAACTAACATTACTCCGCGACATAGTTTCAAACTATAGTTTTAATGCTTTCTGGAAATGTAGGCACGTTACTGAAGAAATAAGTTTGATGTTCGCAAGCGATTTCATTTCCCTTTCTTTGAAAAATAGTAGTTCTAAGATTACAGACGTTTGATTTAATATAGGTACTTGGGATTACCTTGTGGATGATTAATAAACTTTACCAAACACGTACTTTAGGTTGGCTAAGCATTATCATTGTCACAGTTAAATAAATGACAAGATACGGAGTTGGAAATATCTAGAGATGGAAATATTAAGTCTAAACCAAAATAGGCAACTGCGTGTTTATTAATTTGTATTTATAGATTCGAGAAGTTGGCGATATTCTTAACAAGTGATTAAGGTATAATGTCCTGCATTTATATCTTAATGACTCATTTAACATTTGCTTACCCCTATCGGGTATTTTAAGATTCGCTTTCCTTAGCCCATCGGGAATACTTAATAGGTGTGAATGAATCAATAAACCAATTAGAAAATTAGCTTAAATATCGAAGCTTCAATACGAGTATACAACAATGCTACTGTGTAAAATTATCTATAGAGCACTGAGGGTGACGATGACGGTTCTCTTCACCGAATGTCACTGAAAGAGATTTTCATAGGCCCGTATTAATAGACGTCACTCAATAATAATTCTGAGACGCTCTCAAGTCTCTTGCTGTCCTTGTCATTCTAAAGGGAAAAAATAAGAACAGCAATAGACTTGAGAGCGTCTCAGAATTGAGTTACGTCTATTAATACGGGCCTTATAATATTGTATGGCAGACAAAAACCACGCCTATGGACATGTGCAATAGCTGGGCCTTGTCTCTGGTATGCGATGCCATACCAGAGACAAGTTAAAAGACGACACCTATTTCTTCGCTGCTTAGGCGAATAACGACCAACAGAGGCCTAAACAAACTAAAAAGTTACCTTTCAAGTGTACAAACACAATCGACATCACTGTATAGGTTATTACCACGGGCTATTCTATTACTATCTAGAACCGGATCCCTGTAGTCAAGCGTAATAATTGAATTTCAGTGAACCGTCTCCTCCAAAATAACTGTGGTTGGTTAATACAGATGACTGTATCAAACGTAACAACTGAATGCAAGGAGCTCATTACATCTCATTCACAGAGCATTGGCAATTTCATGCACCACCAGGCAAGCAGAGCATTTAATAATAATCTGGTTTTATGAACTACTTACTACACAGAAGTAGGTAATGCAATGTTCTTGTAGGAACTCTTATTGGTTAGAGTTTCTGGTTGTAATATTCCTGAGTCTACTTTTGTATTCATATTTTATTAATTGCGTAGATATTAATTTGTTTTTAAATTAATTGTTTATTGTTGTTATTTTTATTAATCAGAGATTTAATAGTTAAATATTTTGAAAACTATTTGTTGTAATTATTTAACTATGGTGGACAAATAAAGTAATTTTAAAGATCTTTACTAATTTGCTTGATTGTTTGTTTACGCAAATCCAACTAGGAATCGGTTTCGCCAGATTTATGAGAAAGACTACATAACATCACTCTGCCACCGGGATCGCAGCAGTAACAAGAGATGTAGCTCAACCCGGAAGAAACCGCAGGGTTTCAATAACGTTTACATAGTTTTTAATAACGACAGCCATGAATCGATATTTGCCACTTACCCGATGCCACGCTGCCGTGTCTCGGCATACTAATACAAACAGCTTCGCTGCTGGTTCAAAAGAACCTTTCACGAGCACTTCTGTCGTGAATATTTTAGCGGTGCTAATTGGTTTACATTGCTCCCCTACCAGGATACCATATCTACCCCTTTTAATTGGCTATCGTGTTTTTCGTGAGAGCGCTTCGAACGGTGTATACGACGAATAATGTATCGACTCGTCTAGCCTATGAATTTGGCATCAGTTTGGCTGGAGTGTCATGCTGTGATGAAAACCCACTAAAAACCTGACACTTTTATATCAAGGTTAAAGGTAAAGAATTGCATAATCAAGATATTTTTTCTAGGACTATTATTTTCTACAGTAGATAATAATATGTATAAGTATATAAAATACGGAAAGAATATATATTGGTATATAAAGTATATTATTATGTAGTATAAGTAGATATACATATAAAGACACAAAGAAAACAACTAGTAACAAATTCTTCTTGAGAGTGATATACAGATGGGTTATTAATAAAAACTTGACGTTAAAAAATACCTGCCTTGTCTATCGACACAAATAATGTGCCTAAATACCTAACGTAATATTTACTCCGAAATCGGTTACAAATTTTTAACGAACGTAAATTTACAAAAAAAAATATTCTCATAAAATTCATGCAATAACTCATATTAAATATTCTACATACGTATAAATCATGCTTTTTAACTGCACCTATGTAACCAAAAACTCTTTTACAGCGCATCATATTTCACGAAATCACAGCAACCGGATAACCATCGTTATATCGGAGCACGCCATAGGCCATATTTACGCCATGTCATCTGATTAAGTTGGGAAATCGAGCTGAACTTGATTGATGGATGGCAGGCATCGTTAATTACGCTATACGGATGATCTTGTTGCCAAAAAATGGATAAACCTTTACGGTTTTGCTGGATCTTGTGAAAAAAAGAAAATTGGTTATAGATAGGTAAAATCGTCACTTATTTAAACTTTATTTGTAGTTTAACCTCATTCTTTAAACGAACGGCTATTTGCAAATTAACACCATTAAAACACCACCATAATACAGAAAATATTACCATATAAATACTAGGTTAACATAACATTTGCAATAAAGATTAGTGCAAACTAGCAAATAGCCAGCTATGCGCAAAGTACGTTTGCATCCGGCACTGGTGCGGGCATCCGCCCAGCAAACAAAACGCCCCTTGAATATTTATGCTATCCTGGTATGCGGAACAAATTAGTACACACATGCCTTAAGGGTTTTTGCGAAAGCCTACTTTAAAATAATTTATTATTTTACTAACTTCTTTCTTTTTGCATTTTTTCTTTAAAGTAGAAGTCGAAAAGCAAGTGGTAGTTAATAAAACACATTCGAGACTTTTTAACCGGAAATAATTACGGCCATAAGCTGCTATTAAGAAACACCAAATTGAAAAAAAAGACGTTTCGCCAAAAAAAATGTTTAACAATCTCCCCCTTTTTGAAAGTCGGTTAAAAACAAACACATTATTTAAAGCCTATTCAATATCATAATAATATTGTTTGTAAAGCGAAAGTCATCAAGGATTAGTACCAACTAATTAGTAATGCGTAAATTATGTACATTTGTCTATTTATTTACTTAAAGCTATGTGACATCGAAATCGTCGGCCATTACTCAGATAGGCTTAACTCGCTGAATTTTAACTGGGATTTAGTTTAAACGCTCGTTCACGTTCATGTTTAGCGTGTGCCAGTTACTTGAGCTAGTAACTGGAAGTGGAATTACAGACGATTTCATATCATTCATATCAAAGGACATTCTGTGAAAAATTTAAAAAATATTTATCAGAAGACATAAATTCTTTGATTATTTTAGTTTGACTTTACAAAAAGAAGTTTTAAAACTAAAGTAAGTAAGGACCACTACTTTCACATTTATGTACTTCTCACAAGCTAACGAAGAAAAAATTGATATAATAACATTAATAACCATAATATATATAAATAAGTTTGAGTTTATAATAATTGCTAAGTTAATATAACCAATATAAATTAATTAATAAAAATTGAGCCTAAGCATCAACTGCCTAGCAAGACCGTGGGTAGTGAAATATCGATCAGTTTCTGGTCTATCTAATTAAGCTTAGCTTAATAACTAGTTAAGACTTCATGGGCATAGTAACGACTCAGGGGGCTTAGCCAAAGTAACATCGACTCGTAGCGAAACGATATCTAAATTCGTCATCGTTTTTGAGATAACGACAAACAATTCTTAGCCAATGTAACACTATTGTCGCGATTGTTATGACGAACTGTTTTGCTCGTTAAAAACCAAAAATATTGGTTATGGTACCGAAAATTTTGCTGTCAGTGTCAGTCAAATAGTTCAAACATAGATTAATATAAGTACTAAGTTCAAATCAGATCAAAATCTGCGAGATAAAGTAATTTTAAAATTTTAATATTAAGTATAAGTAAGGGAGTGTAGTGACTAATCTATTCAAAGTTTTAATTAAACAATATTTTGACAGTGGAAAACCGATACGATTGTATGGACTTTAAAAGAGACTCCCTCTCCTCTGAGTTTGGTTCAGACGTTTCTTCTCAGAGCAGTCCAGCTAGAAAACACCGACCCCATCGTTCGCTTCCATCATTCCACGAAGGTTGAGGAGTTTGTGGAATATGTACGAGTCAAGACGAACTGGACTTTGAGAGTTGTGCAGTTGGAATCGCGCCATAACACTAATTTTAAGTCGTTCGTGGTGCGGGTGCCGACCAATCATCTGGAGACCTTCCTTAAAGAAGAGTTTTGGCCGAAGAGTGTCGTGCGTGTATCGACGTTTTCGTGGAAGTATACCGACCTCGCAGCGAAACACGACGCCGACACTTCGTGTGCAATAGTTTAGAATTAGTCTACATTTTCTTTTATATGTATTGTTTCTATGGACCTCAGTGGCCTGATAATAAAGGTTATTATTATTATTAAAACAAATCAAAATATTGACGTGTAAAAGTGTTATGTATATAACCTATATACCAAATGTACCAAATTTCATTCAAATTGGTTTAGTGGTTTAGGCGTGAAGAAGAGAAAGACAGAGTTACTTTCACAATTATAATATTAGTACGGATTAGATCTAGCTTTCATGTTGGATTATAGCCTATTGAGGTAAGGTTTGTCTTGGCTTGGTAAAGGCTGATTAATATAAGTGTTGTGTTTAATATTGAGTTTATCAAGTGAGTTAATAAAAATATAAAAATATTTACTAGTAATTTTATTTATACACCTCTAGTACACTCTACTAACTACTAACTACTCGGATTGGTTAATTTTGGTTATCATTGGTGGAGGTGCTATGTTGTACTGTTGTACAGCATAAATAAATAAATAACACACTCATCTGATCCCAAGCTAAGCAGAGCTTGTGTTATGGTAACCAGACAACTGATATACATGCTTATATACTTTATAAATACATAAATTTTATAGATAAATTTAACCCAGACACAGAACAAACTATCATGCTCATCACACAAAGTTTGTCCTGGGTGGGAATCGAACCCACGACCTCGGGCTTAGCAGTCAGGGTCACTATCCACTAGACCAACTGGCCCGTCATGCAATACATGATCTTCACTACCTTCTAGAACCTCGGCCGGCATATCACTTGGAGGAGGTATTCTAGCATGTAATGCAATGTTGTGCAGCACACAACATGCATTAGTGATTTTGCTTGCCATGTAAGGGTGATAGTGAAGAACTCTGTGTCCAAGCATACACCTCCAACGAGCCTTAAGAAACAGCGCTCAATGCGAGATGGCTTGAACATGACGTCGTGTGTACATCTTTTCCTAGAGTCCCAGAATTTAATATAGGCGTCATCAACTAGAGCCGCAACTAAAAAAAAACAAAAAAATCTGAACATTGAGCTATTTTCTTTAGTTATCTACAGGGTCCTAGTGATCGCTAAGATACCGATTGATCGCTTCGACATCTCAACGATGACGAATGGCAAAACTGCCACTTGTCTACGCATTTGTATGAATAAATCGTTCGTGACATTCGTTTTCTTTATCGTTTCTTTATGCAGTTTGACATTGTCTAGCAATTAGCGATCGAAAACGTTTGATCACGTGACCTTTCGGAAGCTTATGTCATCTCCATACATTTTGGTGTTATCTACTTTCGTTATCGTTATTGAAGATGTAACATTGGCTAAGCCCCCTGAACTGTCAAGACTAATCTCCACTTACCCGTGTAAACGAGGCACGAAGAAGAGGCCTTGCTTCGGTATTTACGATTTAAAATAAATGGTTGGGATTGGCGGCTCAGGCTTGTGCGACAACGTCGGCTTACAATCTAAGCGATGAGGCGATACCGACAGACTCGCTTCAATTCCAGACCTTTGCTTTCTACCTAGATAATTCGCGCCTGTATTTTCCAAAGGGGTAAACAGAGATGTCTATTACGGCCTAATTTGGGTTGGGGAACCTAATTAGAATAAGTCTTATGCTGACTAGATGAGAGCGCTATTCTCGTAAGTTTTAGGCATGTTTCTATTCTAATCTTAGTCTCAGAGTTTCAGAAATACTTCTATGTGTTTACATCTAAATATTTATTGTAGACTATATGAGATTGCAATAAGATTATGAATGTTAGGACGAATAGGCTTTCAGAAATCATTTTGTTTGTTACGTTAAGTTACGTAAACGCGTAGATCCGCAGTTTTATCTTAGTTCGGGTTAATCGCGTTTTATCTAACCAGCTTGAGAGAGATGGACAAAAAATTAGAATTTCATATATGGGTAGGAATTGCCTAAAGTATTTGTATCACTTCATTGAAATGGCATATTGGGTATTTATTATAGACTAGCTGCACCCCGCGGTTTCACCCGCGTTATGTTAACTTTTGATTATTGTTCCCCTTCTGTTGATCATACCGTGATGTTATGTAGCCTACGTGTTAATCTGATGTAGAAGCTGTAAAGTTTTACCAAAATACGTTCCCTAGTTTTAGCTTGTAAGACAAACAAACTGTCACAGTTGTAAAATTAGTAATACTAGATGGGTAGTAATAAAAGATCCGACAAAAAGAGAAGAATTGTACTTACTCAAAATATTAAATTTACTGCCTAAAATACTAACTTTCCGACTACTTTTTTCCGATTTAAAATGACAAAACGACAAAATGAAATCTCCGAAAAATAAACATAAACGTTTATTGCTATAATACTTTTCTACCAGCATAAATTACATTCAACTAAAAACTATGCTTTTACCTTTGCTTTTGTAATTTTTACCTTTACTTTTATTCTATACATGATCGAGGGTGGGCTGGGTCGACGGAGCCCCGCTTGGCGGGGCTCCTACTTCTTGGTGGCTTAAAAAAAAATAACCACGAAGGGGATGGTGGGGTCTATTCGCTCGCTTCGCTCGCTCACACGACCCCGCCATCCCCTTCTAACCTAACCTATCCGAGTCGGGGTGCCCTAAAGTCTAGATTGCAATCAGTTTTCATTATTATTGAGAGTTAAAAAATAAATTTGATAACTAACAATAGAAATTAAAACAGTTCATGCAAGTTGTAAAAATATGATTATTTTGACGTAACCTCTGTTGTCGGTAACTTAGTAATTTTGTCGGAGATTTAGCATTCTATTCGGAAATTAGGATTTGGTAATTCATTATAACGCTGGTTAATTAGAATAATAGTCGGCCACAGATCGCTGGAGATTAATTTGTTTGTCGGAACCATTATTATTTCCCATACTAGATGTTCCCCTTTGGTATCACTGTCTTGAAAAGTGAAAATAATCGTTAATTTTTTCTGAAAATTTCCAATCTTCTGCCCCATTTTCTTAATTGCCTATTCATTCCTTTTACAAAGTGTTAAACCATTTAAAAAAAAGTTGAAAGAAATCGCGTAAGTCGTTCTCAAGTTCAGGCGTGACCAAAATTAAAATAGCGTGACCAATAATAAATTTAGAAGTCTTTCGGTAGATTCATAAAATACTACAGACGGACAGATCCGTATCGTTGCTCTAAAAGAGTTCCGTTGAAATTACAGTTAGCCAGAAGCCCGGTCACACTGTGAGCGCTGTAAGGCACATTCACACGAGTGCGAATTTTTTCAGCGACAAAGAGTGGAAAATTCCGAATAGGCTGGATGAATAATATTTGTTAAGCGCAACCTGTCTAAGTTTTTTACAACTGAGTAGCCTACATAGGGCAGATAAACCTTATTTATTTAATTTATATAGTATTAAATTAATTAATTTTATTCTTAAATGTAACTTAGCGGTAATAACATGATATTATGACATAATTTTGACTCTGCAATTTTATGAATGTAGTCGTCATCTATACGAGTGTCGTGATGGCCCAGTGGATGTGGCGCCCGCCTCTCGTGTAAGAGGTTGTGAATGTGACTTTTTCAGTTCATATGTACTTTCTAAAGTTTATCTTAGACATAACTGACATCTCGTGCCTCGGAAAGCACGTAAAGCCGTTGGTCACGGTTGTCATTCGTAGAACTTTGACAGTCGTTACTGGTTAGTCAGAAACTCAGACCAGTCTAACCAAGAGGTATCGTGTCGCCCAGTTACTGGGTTGTGGAGGTCAGATAGGCAGTCACTCCACATAAAACACCGGTATCGAGCTGAATCCGGTTAGGCTGGCAGCCGACCCCAACACGGTTGGGAAAAAGGCTAGGGAGATGATGAGTCGTCATCTATACGAGATGCGCTTGATGTTGATACAAGGGAATGATCATGACAGACGCGGAGAAGTAGCAGACTGCGCTCGTGGTCGTAAATTCTCGTTCATTCATTATATCTACCCAACAAGTGAAGTAGTAATACATATAGTGGTGCTGATTCTCTTGTTCACAACTTAACTAATCTTAGTTATCTGCATCTTTCTCTTTCCATTTATTTAAGAAAAGGACTTATATTTATTTCGCTTAGTTTGTGAACAAAATATTCCCAAAAAAAAATATTATCCATTATTTTTTGCCTGGCAAGCCGAGGACGCGCAATGATGGCGGGCGTCTTAAACGAACACACAAAGTTTTATTTATTTTAGACTTTTGGGAACTCGCGTTACATTAAATCAAGCACAATCGTGTAGGTATAACAATAAAACAAACATTTAATTGAATATTCATATAATTAAAACTTCATACTAAAATGCCCTATTTACAAAATATCAACAAATTGTATTAAATAATAATAAACAAAACCAAAACACGATATAGAAATTAAACAAGTCTGTGCATGTCGATTTTACTAACATTGTGGCGGAAGGGATACATACCAAGGTTTTAGTAAAATGATACTAGGACCTCATAACGTCACGACATCTATTGTCGTTACATGTCAACTAAAATTGACGTATTGCTACACCGCGCAATCTAAGTTCTTTCCGACATCAGACGGACGATCCTCTCTTTTCAATGCAGGATGGAGTGAGATGAGGAGATGAGGTTGTAGGAAAGAGTGGAAAAATTTCACTCTTTTCCTCATACCCCTAAAACCTTTTTTTTAACGCGACGAAAAATCCAAAGATTTTCGTGTCTACGGGACTGCGTCCTATCCCTGTGTGTGTCTCTTCCACCAAGTATATTATATAGACAACTATCAACATAACGATTACACTTTTATCACATTCAGCTTCACTTACAATTAAAGTATAAAAATATCTACAAAATTTATATTAACATTAATTTGTTTTAAGTCAAAAATACAAGTTTACATAATTATCTAATTCAGCTACTATCGTTTTATAATCTTAGTTTATAAAACAGCGAATAAGGTATATTTGGAGCTTTACCTATTATGATGACGAGGGCTGGCATGGTCTCACTGTCATCAAAATCACTAATAACAGATAAAAAAAATGACAAACAAGAAACTCTGAAGAAAAAGACTTAAAAAATGGTTCTTCTTCTAATGGAATGTTATCTATTGAGCTAGTCTTAAATTAATAATATTGCATAGGTAAAATATCTGTAACATGTAAGGTATAGAATCTATTTTTTTGTCTTAGTTTTACTCAAAACGATATACATATAACTGGAAAAAGTCATTACTATTACATACTTACTATATTTTACTAGGATCTCAGATCATTCAAGCAGCATCATTATTTGAAACAGTCGATCATTGAAATAATATCCTAGTTACAATACTGCAACTAGGGAACATTTTCAGAGATTTTTCAGAACAATATAATTATTTAGCTAAAAGCCATGTTTGACTTAACCTTTATTGCGAAGAATCAAACCACTGAGCATCGTTCGGGCTGGTATCGGCCCGCGAAAAAGTACCTTTTATTTGTGTCTTTAATACATAATAAAAATAATTAAGGTTACCGGCAGGTTATAAATATTTTTTCTGTCAGCAGAACTTTTTAGAAAAAAGTATAGGTTATGCTTGACGGGGTATCTCCATACCTGAAATAATACGACAAAGTGTGTAAGTTTGTATTCTCATAATTACAGGAAGACAATTTCAGAATCAGTTTTTGACTGAAACAAGGGCCATTTTCGGATCTTAAAACACCAGATTTTTGTCGTAGATAGGTGCAATTCAGAAACAAGTAACGATCAGTGACTTACCGTGCTTTTAGCTATATCTGGTATCACTGGGTGACCATATTTGGTATAGTATAATATTCACAGCCTCGAAATAGTTGGCGGGACCTCTGTGAGAGCGTTTTGGATACGTGGAACAGCTAAAAAAAAATAAAAATATATAAAACGTTTTCTAGCCTGCAAGCATATTTTTTGCACAATAATTGTAGTATTTTCAAAACACGAATGCTCAACAAATTTGCCAGAATAAGTTTTAACAACACACGACTCAAGTTTGTAACTCCATTAACGCTATGTGTTCCTAGTACCTTTTTTTTTTTTTTTTTTTTTGGGTAAGTGGGAAATCATCCAATGACTGCTCCCGTCCTGGGTGCGGCGGGAGGGCGTGTCAGACTCTTACTGACTAAAACCCACTCATGTTCCTTCGATTGCCCTTTACGTTCCAGGGTCACGGTGACTACTATACACATTCCGCAACCCCGGCAGGCGTTGGCCCTGTTAGGCCCCTTCCTGTGCTGACTCCTTCTCTTTGAGGCGCGCGTGGAACACTAACGCGCCGTCGACGCGGTCCTGGTCCTAGCCGGGCGGCGAGCTACCCATCGCTCGCCATCCGCAGAACCGCGCCTACGGTGGCCGGTAGTCGTCTTGCGACTCTCGACGTCTTCGCCTGGGTCTTTGTCCGGGGCGAGAGGCTCGTCGTTGCCTCTCGCGCGCCGCCGCTTCCTTCACTAGCATAACTGCTTCGCAGAAGGAGGCGACGGCATCCCATTCCGTCTCGCCCCGCAGCATGGCCTGAACCAGCGCTGGGCGCGAGAGGTCACCGCCGCCGATCGCCTCTACGAGGACACGTCTATGGTCCGCCCATGCGCGGCACACCTCCACCGTGTGCTCGACCGTGTCCTCCAGGCGACCGTTGCTGCAGTGGTGACACCCAGGCGTCGCTTCCGCCTGAATCCGACACAGGAACCTCCCGAACTGACCATGTCCGGTGAGAACCTGTGTCAGGCGAAACGTGAGAGCGCCGTGGCGCCTCTCCAGCCACTCCTCAAAGAGGGGTCTTACCGCCGCTATCACGGCGTGCCCAGCACTAGGTTGCGACAGTCGCTGTCTCCAGTTCCTAGTACCTTAAGATAGTGGTGATATTTGATGTAATTAAAAAGCCATTATTAATACTAATAACTAGGTCACATAAAATAAGCATTTATTTAAGAAAACCATAGAATAGAAAATGTTGCAAAAATAACCTAATCTATCTCTCAAGCCTTTGCCAAAATATGTAACAATATTAAATGAATATTTACCTAAGATATGCTGGTCAATACTGGGTCCGTCCACGAACCGGCTCTCGAAACCGTGGTGGATGTCCTCCATCAGCTTCTGATGGTTCTCCTTAAAGTTCCAACAAAAGAACTTGTGGCCTTGCTTCTCTAGGTCTATTATCACAGATATTAAGTTCTGGAACAAATCATGAAGTGAGGTTAGGTAAAGCAAGAGAGATGTTTCAATAATTGATAGCGGAGGTCCATGAGAGTAATCTTTTTCCAAAACTGCTACACACAAACATGTTACCGGAACAACAACCCGTACCAACAATTGTGTACTATCTTGAAATAATTATATTTGGGTCACGAATTCACGAATAATAAACAATATCATAAACAAAACCAAAACACGATATAGAAATTAAACAAGTCTGTGCATGTCGATTTTACTAACATTGTGGCGGAAGGGATACATACCAAGGTTTTAGTATAATGATACTAGGACCTCATAACGTCACGACATCTGTCGCGTTACATGTCAACTAAAATTGACGTATTGCTACACCGCGCAATCTAAGTTCTTTCTGACATCAGACGGACGATCCTCCCTTTTTAATGCAGGATGGGGTGAGATGAGGAGATGAGGTTGTAGGAAAGAGTGGAAAAATTTCACTCTTTTCCTCATACCCCTAAAACCTTTTTTTTAACGCGACGAAAAATCCAAAGATTTGCGTGTCTACGGAACTTCGCACATATTTTATTCAGCACCATTCGCGTTAGATGCCCCTGTGTGTGTCTCTTCCACCAAGTATATTATATAGACAACTATCAACATAACGATTACACTTTTATCACAACAACCCGTACCAACAATTGTGTACTATCTTGAAATAATTATATTTGGGTCACGAATTCACGATTTTATTTTCTCTAACGTAAAATGTAGGTGCCAAATTGCCAACGCGTAAGCTGTGATTGAATGAGATAATTCCATCAAATAATCACATTAGCTTACGAAAATGTGAAAGATTCTGAGTGATGAAAAGTGAAATCTCACTACAGCATTTTGGTTTGCTCAATCCTGGGTTAAGCTCATAGTACGGTGGGCTACACATCAAGCTATACTTAACCAGTATAAGCTGACTTCTGATTGTACGAAAAACATACACAATGCGAGGTCAGCTAAAACTGGTTTTGTATAGCTTGATGTGTAGCCGTGTGTACATAAGATTTTTGTATTTTTGCTATAAGTTTATATGTATTTTTACTTTTGTATGTAATAAATAATGAGTGATGGCCGACGTTAATGATAATTCTATTACCACGTCTAACAATCTCCAGTTATCCTTACCTCCGCCACCCCCAGGTCCATGGCATACAGCTGCCTGGCGTCGATCACCACCACCATAGTGTAGGCAGGCACGTGTAGCCGCAGCTTGCTCTGTACGTGCTGCGCGCTCGCGTACGTCAGCGCGCCTGGTAGCGTGATGGATATGCAGTCCTGGTTGCCCACCTGTGGGAGTAGGGTGTGCTGTTATTTTTTGAAAGGTATTTAATGTTTATATTTTTAAGTGAGAATTTTCCAAAACTAATACCTAGTCTAAATCTTCACTTCAAATAAAAAAAACAATTTATCGATATAGCCTGTGGTCTGGCGAAATGTCAATTTGACAACTGTCATCAGAAATTGACCCTTATGATTAATGTCATTTTATTGTTTTATCTGTGCTACGGTTGTGGTTCACTCAACTGGCACGGTCGACACACACCAGATGAGGGGATAAAATAATGTCAAAATGACCATTTTCATTTGTCATGTCCATTTAAGGAGTCAGAATTATTGGGTACGAAACGTGTATGTTAAATAAAGCAAGGATAACACTACAAAATATTGACAAACGTTAACGTGACGATTAGAACACAAGTGTTCAAAAGTAAGTATATCATAGTTCATGTTCTCCTGGTACCATGAAAGCCGCAGCGGGCAAGGGCTGACGGGTCAAAATATTGGTAAAAATTACAGAAACACTTAGATGGAGTGACAGGGACTATTGACAGCAGACTTCTTTCGGCTGATGATGATGACAAGAACAATACGGTATTTGACACCATCATCAATTGACGTACTTTTTATGAACTGTCAAAACGTGATTCTCCTATAGATTTTGAATGGCAATGTCACATTGTGACGTCACAAGCTAGCAACCCTATTGACTAACTATTTATTGATTTCAAAGCAATTAAAAATCCAATTTTACAGTAAATTAAAAACGAATCCGATTTTTAGGACTAATAAAAAGAAAGGTTTTTTAAAAATTATGTCTTAGATTTATCGGTCAATAGTGTCAAATACCGCATTATAAAAAAAAAATCTAAAATTTTAAGTTGTAACAGCAACACGATTTAGAAAACCATCAAAGGAAACAAAGAGCCAAAAACATCTAATTAGCAACAATTTCTACACTTTATTACCAGGGCCACAACACAACAGAGAAGGTACATTAAAAACGGCACGAGAGAAATGTCAAAATTCAAACTTCCTAAACCACAAAGAGTTTAAACATCTTATAATTCATGTTCTCCTGGTACCTTGAACGCTGCGGCGTGCACGGGCGGGCGCGCGGCGAGGGCGAGCGCTCGGGCGGCGTCGGCGGCGGCGCCGCACACGATGCCGTACTCCAGCCCCGCCACCGCGCCCGTCACCACCGTCAGCGTGTACACTAGCAGCTCCACCTCTGTGACACACGGGAGATAGGTTCTTATCTTGTGGGTGAGAAATCATCAAATGACTTCGGATACCCTTTATGTTGCGGGGCCACCAAGTCATAATTTATGTTCTTTCTGACTTTACGCGGTGTCCTGCGGGAGATTCAGCTCGATTATGAAGCGGCGCGCAAACAAACTGATGTGGTGTTTTAACTTTATTTCAACCGCGCCTCTTTGTGATAGCGTCAAATCGCCCACGTAGAACACCGTGTTATCTATCCCATATGACTTGGAGCCGGCGCAACACGTTGTTGCTTTCCGTGTTGTCCTGGTATCACTCACTTCTTTACCTTCATACCTCACTCTCTCCCTCTCTTTTACTCGCACAACAATGCATGTTTACGAAAATTTATGCGGCTTATTGGGGCACTTTGACAAGAAAATATAAACGCTTTCACACTTTCTGATTAGAATTTGATGTGTACGACTTTCATAATAACTTAATAAACTTTTTTAAACCCTACGTATTAAATAGCTACTCATACTGCTGTTAACCAACCAACTTTATTTATTCGGAAATTTTCAAAACGAATCATCACACTTTCAATAGTCACACACCATTACACACTTCATCCATGCCTAATCTGCAATGCGTAAAGCATTAATTAACTTACTCTTGACATCATAATAATTTTGATAGGACCTTAACAATAACCCATATGCCTTTGCAGCTACTCACTGCTATTCCTCCACAGCCTGGTGATGATGTTGACCTCCATGAGCGAAAACATGGCGACGATGATGATGCCGGCCAGGGTCGCGCGAGGAATGAAGTAGAACGCGTCTGCTAGCAGTGTCACGGCCAACAGCACCAGCATCGCTGGAGACAGGGCATAACAATATTATACTTTGGAGATATGAGGAATAGAGTTTAAAGTCCCTCATCCTCTGACAAAACGGGTGTTGTGTCTAGTGGGCTACTTCTGACGGTTCTAGTCGGGATTTTTAATGTTGCCGAAAACTCTTATGTCGCGATGTAGTATATATTGCAGTTGAGAATAGATAGGTTACTTAAACGACATTCTATCTTCAAAAACGGCCATTAAGTATGCTAAAAAAATTGTAGTATATACACCTATATTTTAGTCTAAGTAGGCTGGCAACATTACTGAAACCTAGTACAGATCTCATTCTCCACGAACAATCCATACTAATATTATAAATGGGAAAGTGTGTCTGCCTGTCTGTCTGTATGTTTGTCTTTCTTTCACGGCAAAACGGAGCTACGAATTGACAAGATTTTTTAAGTGGAGATAGTTGAAGGGATGGAGAGTAACATAGGCTACTTTTTGTCTCTTTTTAACGCGAGCGAAGCCGCGGGCAAAAGCTAGGAATAAATAAACTTTAAACAGCTTAGAATTACCTTTAAAGAAGCAGCCGGCCGGCGTGATGACTCCACTGGCGTGGTTTAACGCCGTGCGAGTGAAGGAGCCGGTGGAAGGCATGCTCTGTGCGAACGAAGACACGAAGTTACACATGCCGATGGCCAGCATCTCTTGAGTTGCGTCTACTGTGGTGCTGCCCGCTGTTTAAATGTAAATATCAAATATTTATTGCATTCCATATGTAAAGAAAGATGTTACAGAGGTTAGATAAAGAGAACAATATGGACCCTGTCGGGCACAGCAAAATTAGGAAAGAGGAAGAGGGCTAAATAGTTACCTATTATTAGAATTAGTATTATTCAAATTAGAAATGTATTTAATTAATAAATGAAATATGTGATTCAATTGGTATTTTATTGTGTATATTATTATATTATTTGTTATAAAGGGAATTTTTTAAGTCAGGTATTTATATGTATATTTTATTTTAGGCTTAAAAATGATTCATTATCATATGGATTTTAAATATGTTTATTATCATTAAAATTATGTTATTATATTAAGGGGGTATTCATTTAATTTAGCTATCAATTAAAAATAAAAAATACAAAGTAAAGAAATACATTGCGATAATATACATAGCTGGGGCACTGCCGCATGCCGTGCCCCTCGATTATCCGTGATAGTTCATTACCATCGCTCATAGCCAAGACGGTTGACCATTAGTGAATTATTACTTCCCACAGATTTTAAAGGTTTAGTTTTTATAAAAACAAATGAGCACACCATCGGTTATGCTCATTTGCTTTTATAAAAGCGAAGTGTCCATGGGAACCTGTGATTGGTGTTGCTTACACTACTTCTACCTATTTAGTTTGGCTGTCTGTTCTCCTAATAATAAATTATGATATGAGTTAGATAAATTTAAGATTGTTGTTACATAAGAGGCTGCGTTTAAAAGAGAAAATGGTCAGCGCACGACGTTATAGAACAAATTTTTAGATAAAATAAATGAAGATCAGACTTGTAAAAATGGCGCCGGAATTTTTTATTCAAACTGTGACTAACGAACAACGCCAAAATGATTGAATAAAATTACATATTTTTAAATATACAGTATTTTTTTTTACAAAACATTAAGTAGTATAATTTGATGAAATTATAATGTTTAAGCAGTAAACTATTTTAATTTAATACTTATTAACATAACTTGCAATTTAATTTTAATACAGTTTACATTTTAATATTACGGAAAAGTCGAGATTTTCAAAGGTTTGTAACGCCCGTGCAAAATTGGGGTGGATCGATTAACAAGGATGACGACTACATTTAAAAAAATAGCGTTCTGTTTTGGTTCGGCCGTTAGACCGTCCAAAAATACTGGACACATAAAAAAAAACAATGATAAAAAATTTAACTAGGCGTAACGTCACACGAAACTTCAACGTACTATATCGTCATCAATGATATTATAAGTTAAATAAGTATAGATAGGTTATATGCAGCCAAAAAGTGGCACTTTAAAAGTTTGCCATTTGACCAACATGATACTAAGTATCGCGTTGACATTTGACATTTATCTCATTATCACTCGCACTACTTCAAACATGCCCATCCCACTTTGACGTGTAATGTATGTGTGCGTAAGTGTGCCGTTTTTGAAGAAAGAATTTCGTTTAGGTAACCTATCTACACCTTTTTACTTAAAATATCATTGATCGTCATCATTTTTCGTTTACGAGAAAAAAAGACGTGACCAAAATTTTTTGATTATCTAACTGTCAAAAATAGTTTTTTTAATCGCCTAGCCTATTAAGTCTAAATAAAAAACGTTTACAAATATTACCGAAAGCCTTAGCAATGGCGATGCTCTCAAGTATAGACACGAGCGGCAACACCACGCCCTCTCCGCCGAACACGGCCAGCATGTCTTCGAAGTACAGCGTCTGGTTGTTCACCTTCGTACTGAAGGGAGGCAGACCGAAGTTCGGTAAGCCGCCTTGGATTGTACCTGGTTATGGAAATAGGATTGAGTTAGGCTGTGGCAAAGAATATGTCCGTTTGAAGAATAAGTTTGTGTATGTGGGGTGGGGTGTCTTGTCATTGGTGCCAATTCTCTTGCTCATAAACTGTGCATCATTTTCTTTCTATGTCTTTAATAAAAGGACAGAAGATAAAATATATTAATTAGTTAAGAGCTTTCAAATTATGACACTCCATAAATAATTTAAAAATACGACGATTTAAAGCTAATTTTATGGGACTCAACTAATATGTATCTTCTGTCCTTTTATGTGAACGAGAGAATCAGGAAACTTGTATGGCTTTTCATATTATGAACATTTAAATCAAAGCTAACGTCGTTCTAATGTCTTAATGATGAAAACGAAAAGGTAGTGCATATAACTTACAATTAAAGTTAATATATCACGGGTGGGTGTTATTTACCATCATAATGATTTCGAAACTGCCCCTTTCGCTTTCAATAAAGTATCTTTGCGTAGCCCATAATAACCCGATCTTTCGATTATATTAAACGTGATTTATTTTTATGGCTAGTTCTTGCACGGGCTAAAGGTATTGAACATATTATTTTAAAGTCGCTCAAAAGTGGTAATTAGTGGCCTAATTGAAATAAAGGTTAACGTTATTTTACATTAACAAGTAAGACTCCTAAATGAAATGCTGCACATCACACTTCATTAGTATAGTAATATACCGTAGACTACCAGGAGCACAGAAAATACAGGAGATGCACTAACTCACCAGTGAGCGCGAAGGGTGTGATTCCATACAACTTGAGTACGAAGGCAAGTATAGCGGCTGCGAACACAACGAGTGCGTTTCGTGCGCGCACGACGTTGAGCCAACAGCCGGCCAGCCATGTTCGGCACGGACTTGTGTTGGCCGACACGGCTATTGTAGCTCGCTGTAAATAACAATTTGTATGAGCGACCACATGGCGTTAAGCTCCTCCTTAATGTTAGTACCCTAGTACCCATTTTATCATCAAAACAAGCACTAATTGATAAATGCTATTGTTCCCAAAGATAAACTTTGCAAATGGTTTTGTTGGGGGTTTTCAGGATGGTCCAAGCGGATTTGATATAATATGACCGATCACATAACATAAAACATAGTAGGGATAAATGCTAATGTTCCCAAAGATAACTTCGGTTACAAATGGTTTTAATTAAAGATGAATGTGAAGCATTTGTCAATAATTTCTATTAATTTCCACCATACCATACACATACCATACATATAAAGACAAAAATTAAAAATAACATGGGCAGTCTGGGATGTGCATTCAAAATATATTCCAAAAATTTATAATATGGGCATAAAATAGATGCTGGAAACATAATACTTATACTCACTTTAAGTAACAACAACGCTATAATGGTGCAGATGCCTAGCAACGTATCCCAAATCTGCACCGTCTTTATGTTTTTGAAAAAGTTGATCACCTCTTCGATGAATGTGTCTCCCCCGGCCCCTGGAAACCAAAGTAAAGTATTCGGTACTACTTTTAAACTTTATCCCTTTAGGTGATTATTATTCCTATTACGAGACTTTCACATGAAGCGGTGGTAGTCTTTTTTTTTGGCAGTGGGAAATCATCAAATGACTGCTCCCGTCCTGGGTGCGGGGCGGGAGAGCGTGTCAGACTTTTACTGACTAAAACCCACTCATGTTCCTTCGATTGCCCTTTATGTTCCGGGGTCACGAAGAAAAGAAAGAAAAGGCTTACCTTTTATCCTGAACAAGGACTTAAGTTGTGAAGCGCTGATCTGCAGCGCAGCCGCCGTTGTAAACCCACTGATAACAGGTTTCGATATAAAGTCCAGTAGAAAACCTGGAAAGAATCATTATTCGTGTGAGTGAGGTTAAATCATTACAGAAAAAACACGTTAACATTAGGTATAATCGTTTTAGCGATAAGACCGCATTCTTGTAACTTATGTCACGAAGCTGCGCATTTACCTATTAGAAACAAAGGTGACAAACTGTTGCGTAAAATTGTTACAAATGCTATGTTATTGGCAACAAGTTGCACTAATTCTTTTATGTTTCACTACATGTTGCTCGCAACACTCCTAACGTTGCTGTAAACGTTGGGCAATTCTAAATTATCTTTATTACAAAAACCGAATAAAATAAACATCACATGAAACGATACCTACGGAAATAAAAAAAACAATACCATTTTCCTTTTATTTACCACATTTATATGAACCATGAATAATATAGTGACGTCACGGATGAATGCTCGGCCTTGCACTTGCGTTATTCATTATGAGTTCAAGGTTAATGCGACGGCAGAGAGCTACCTCTGACTATACAATAGAATGGAAGAATAAAACAAAAAACATTCTCGCTATACAATAGAATCTAACAGTCAAACAAAATAAAATAAAAAGTAGTAAAATAGAATTAGCCGAGTTCTTGTATTTCAAGGATATTATTATCAGCTCTTTAGTCAAGGCTCGAGTTTAATAAATTGGTGTGGTGACTTTTATTTATTTAGGTTTAACAACAGTTGTTACAGATAACAAATATAAATAAACAAAACCAAATAAAGTATTTAAACCTACTGCACAACCAGTTATAGGTAAACACCGCATGTAAGGTGTATTTAACAAATAGCACTAACTTACATACTAAACAACAAATTAATGATTGAATAAATTAGTTAACTACCAATACCTATTTTTTAATTACTTATTCCCGCTGTCCACGGATTCGTTGTTGCATAGACATATTCGTCATTTTACTTTAGGTGTACGCCTGCTATGTAGTTTAGTATGCAACCAGGCGTACAAAAAGTGTATAATGACGAACGAATACGCGTCTATGCCACAGAATTATAATTACTTTTTGTCTATGCTGCTAAGCCTCCGTGGATAATTAGCCTAATGACATTTGTCTAAGAAAATTCTAAACAAATTCTAGCTCTACGAAAATTATAGTTGAATGTTATGCATCATTGCAGCTTTGTCTCGCATGATAGTGTTTCTCAACCCCATTTATGGTATTTGAACCTACCCCCAAAGAAAACTACCAGGCTGACAGAACTTGCGTAAAGTTCGTATCGTGGTAATTTTCTGTGTACCGTATCTAGGAGTGGAGTGGAGTTTTATATTTTTGCTTAATATTCATGGAGTTATTTTTACCATTATAATAATAACGATAGTACCTGTTGTCTTTAAAATCAATCAACGCCCGAAGTTAAGTGTCTTGCATACATTAGCATAACACCACTTTCTCTTTATGTAACAGGGCTACAGATACCAAAGGAGTTGTTAACACCGTAACACGCGATAGATGATATGCTAATGGATAAATTTGAATATGCTCGTTTCTTTTATGAGAAAAACAATATAAATCTCAACAAACAAAGTTATTATTATAGATACATAACAGATAGATTTGTAACAACATATTTTGCTTAACCAAACATGTGGCTCTGCAAAAGATTGTTATTAATACATTTAATAAAACCGTAACGAAGTAGACATCAATTTGTTTTTAAAGAATACTTGATGCATACTCTAAAATCGATACCGAAGCCTAAAATATAGTTTTAACAATTTGTGTTTTATCAGTTTGTCTGTATCGTATCCGGGATAAAAACAAAAAGCAAAGATTTCATTTAACTTCTGCATCACGCTATCACTGTTGTGGGATGAACTAAACAGTGATGTATTTCAGCTGCCTTATAACATTCACGCAGACAACGTCGTGGGCAGCAGCTAGTAAACAATAAATATACATAATTGTATTTTAATATTATAGCATTATTAGATAATATATTGTCATTGTTACGTCACAATTCACTCACTCACTCACTTTAGGCTATTAGATACCGAAAACAAATTGTTAGTCACCACAAACGCTAATCGAATATATTTTTTGTTAAGGAAATCGAAACTTGTTTGGATCTGTACAAGTATTTATAAAATCAATCATCTTTTTTCAACGTTAATTTAAATGTTTATTATGTCGAAGATAATTATAGAAGGCGGCGGAAAATTGTTTTTAGGGTTCCGTACCAAAATGGTGCAAAAGTAACCCTTAATGTCCCTTCGTTCGTCCTCGGCTACCCATCCAAACGGTTATTTAGAAAGGTGAAATATGGATTTTTACCACTCCAACAAAGTGCTCAAAAAAATCTCGACAAATATTTTTTGGGGTACCCCACGAAGGAGATGGTGGAACGAAATGGATAGATTTTTGCCCAATTGGAAGGAAGAAGCAAAAAATCGGGAACGTTGAAAGAAATGGAGGGAGGCTTTTGTTCAGGGGGCGTACCACAAGCCACGGCGCTAGACAACGTGTCTAACGCTGTCACTTGCACACTCCTGAACAGGAATAATACAATCTTACTTTAAACGGCATGGTAAGGGGGCAGGAGTAGGACAGAATAGGCTACAAAAAAACTCTCCTATACCAAAAGTCTAAAGTGGGAATTATTTTTTCTCGCGTTTACCCAATAGGTTCTCTATTTGTGTATGCGTTTTTACATTTATTTATCTGAAGCCTCGATAGCTACCTACAGTACTATGTGATAGGGAGTACAGCAGTGCTAGGAGGTATTGCAACAGCACCTGTATGAATATACTTGACTTCAATAACTTTGTTTGTGATAACGAGCCGATAACAGTGGAAATTCAGTACAGTATTTGAATTTCCACAGTTATCATCCAGGTGACTAAAATGTTGAAATATATTTTTAAATCTATTTTATTATGGATGTATTAATACAGTGACCCAATCTAAGTTATGAATACAGTTTTATACAGTGAATACATCATAATAATATCTTATGTAGGTATTTAAATATTTATTTATAACTTATATTTATGATACGTTGAGTTCATAGGTGTGAAAAAAGACGTTTTCCTAAAAAAATGGCATGCCAATTGACAGAAGTAGACACGGCCCAAAAAAAAGGTTTATTATTATCATATTTTATCCCATTATAAGCCTTAAGGCACACTGTCACAAACGTTTTATTTAACTGAGATGTGGGCAAACGACCAATCGACCCGCATTCGAGGAGTTAAAGTAACAAAACATTTTTACCCAAATTCCAACATCAAAAATGCAGTACATTGTCTAAATTGAAATGCAGGTCATGGAAATATAGTACATGAGACATTTCAATATCGTCTCTAGCATTTATGTCACCCTGGTAATTCACAGACTCGCCTTGATTATTTTAACCATAAAATAAACTACACTCACCTAACTGTAGAATCCCAAGCAACAATATAAGGCATCCTGAGAGAAAAGCGGCCAAGTATGCAAAGTCAGGGGACTTGGCGACATACTTGGCCAGTAGAGCGGCCAAGATGGCGGTGGGGCCTACGGTGACGTCCTTACAGCTGCCAAACATCATGTACATGAGGCCAGGGAATATGCTGGAGTACAGGCCCACCTGGAAGGAAAATGACACAGTTTTAAGAACAGGTATGGTGGAATTAACCCTGCGTTGCCGCGTGTCCAAAATACAAACTGCAAAGTCCAACTTGCACTAATAAGATCCATAATAAGATTGAACAAAAATATAATTAAAAATAAATAAATAATAATAAAATTAATAAGTTGCTGAAAAATATCCGTACAATGCTCAAATTTCAAATCTTCATGTTTATCATGCCTTCAGATATTGATGATGGATCAAACTGGACAAAAGGATGATGGCATTTTTATACTTTTGTCCAGTTGCGCAAATTAGACTCATAAAGCTATCAGTCTTTCCCTTGATAACGGAGCAGTAGTGTACCAAGGGGTCAAAATGAGTCCAATAGATTTTTGCGTTTTGTAAAAATTCTAACAACTCGAGTGACTTTCCAATCATCTAAATGCAGGAAAAAGGAGACAGGTTAAATATAAAGATTTGTAATTAGAGCGTTGTGTGGATATTTTCTGAAACATTTTTTATTTAACCTTTTGACGGCAACGTCAAAACAGCAGTCCCTCAGCATCAAGCTTTTTAAAATGTATAGAAATTTGACATGGGGCGTGCATGTGGCGTGCTAGGCATATTTTGGTTTGTCATCTATACATGACTATGGCGGTTAAAAGGTTAATGTATGACTGAACTTTATATGGCAATATAATAAAGTCTGGAGTTATTTAAAAAGAAAGCTCAAGAGCAGACCAATTTAGTAACTATAATAAAGAGATATATTATCACCTGAGGAGGTAAACCAGCTACCATTGCATACGCGATGCCTTGGGGTATTGAGGTCAAGCCCACTGTAATACCTGCAAAAAACAGATAAACTTGGGTTAAGGCAAAAACAATACAACAATTTACACAACTTTTTACAAATGTCCTTCTTACAGAGTACTTGGTAATGACGAAAGGATAAGACGGTATATTTTCCTGCGCACGCACAAGGTCATGCTAAGCGCTAATTTCTTTTCCTCAATACATTCTAAATTAAACAGATAGAGCCTTTTCTAGATAAAGCCGTAGGGCAGTCTTTCCCAAAGTGGGCGATAACGCCCCCTTGTGGGCGCTGCAGGTCCCAGAAAGAAAATGGGGGCGTTGTGTAGAGGCCGGGGAGGGGGTGATTTGTAATTTTATTTGACAACGACTGCATGAGCTCTCGACTCTCAACAACAACAACTTGTGAACATCAATTAATATGAATTAAAAGATTGCTCAAACTCAATTCTTTATTTCTCTCCGCGTAGTTCATATATCTGTCCTATTTGATTAAATATAGAAAAAATCAAAATCATGTCAATCGGTCGCTTCTTTTTGTAATAAAAGTAGACACAAACAAACAAATAAAAAGGCAACAGACACACTTTTATTAGTACTCGTAGATATCTATGATGTTTTAACAAGTTTTTGTAAAATAACCCGAATTATGCATTCCTGTATCAGTCGGCTGATTCATTGAATACTCGTTCGGACTTGTTGAGTACGATTGAGCGTCGAATGAGATAATCGAGTTTATGCATGTTTGTTTTATTCCTGTCGGTGCGTGCTGCTTAAGCATAATTAAATTCGGATTCATTGAAAATCCCACAAACCTATCGTCGCCTTTGTGTCTTCTATGTCTAACATTTTCTAATGAAGCAATGAAGCCTTCAAGACTGCAAGATCATTTGAATAAAATGCATCCAGATAAGAAAGACAAGAATGTAGCATATTTTCAAGACCTAGAGAAGAAGCATAATACTCAGCCAAGTGTAGCAAAACTATTTTCGGCGGGTGCTAAGCAAGGTGACGACGCCGACGGACTTCGAGCTTCGTACAATATCTCTTTGTTACTTGCTCAAAAAGGCAAACCACATAACATCGGAGAAGAGTTAATATTGCCAGCAATAAATGAAATAATAACTACTGTGCCTTATAAACCGGCCGCAGATATTATCCGAAAAAATCCTTTGAGTAATAATTATAAGCGCCGTTGAATGTTACCTACTGCGCTCAGGTTTCAAGTTGCGGGTTGTAGTAAAAGTTTCGTTTACAATTCTCCATTTACATATATAGGTCACAATAATTAATTAATTTAATTTGCAGTTATAGTGGTTTTTATATAGGTGAAAAAATGGGGGCGCTAAAGAAATGTTTATTCTCAAAGTGGGCAGTAGACAAAATAAGTTTGGAAACCACTGCCGTAGGGTTTGGCCTCATAAATTAAATAAAACCATGATGATGAAACTTGGATGTCAAAATTCACAAGCCGAAAAAGTTTTGTATCCGACAACGCATTCGCGTCAAAAAACCTAGCCTAGTGTAGTTTCTGAATATATCTCGAAAGTGCTGATAACTATATTTTATGATTCATAAAACAAAACCAGTGCGACATTCTAAGCATTATACTTATTACATTATTTATTTCTTGCCTTGAAATAATCAATTATTTTGAACACGGTAGTACCTACCTGCCATTCAGTTATGGCTCATAAAGTTCAGAAATGTAATCATTATTAGATTTGTAGCATTGTCAATATGTATAATATTTTAAATTTAAATAATGTCGTCTTTAGTTGTTGCTCAGTATTGTAACATTGTTTCACTTTCACCATTGTAATTTTTGGCATCCTCGTTTTATCAGTTGATGCGTGGTTGGTGCAATGTAGAATCAAGTATTCTCTTTTGTGTCATGCTGCCCTGGTACTTCAACCGGAGTTAACTCGGTTCAATTACCTGACTAACTGAGAAACTAAACTAATTGAAATTGAGTTACAGCAAATTTATCTATAACTAAAAGCCTCCCGCGGTTTCACCCGCGTTAAAAATGTTAAGGGTGAACAACCCTTATCACTTGGGGTATGAAAAATAGATAGTAGCCGATTCTGAGACCTACTGAATATGCATATAAAATTTGGTAAAAATCGTTAAGCCGTTTCGGAGGAGTAAGGTAACTAACATTGTGACACGAGAATTTTATAGATAATGCAAAAATGGCATTCTCTTTATCAGGTTTTGAAAATAAATTATCAAACCAATTCAAATTAAGACTTTCATTTCAAAGCTGTTACGTTGTTGCCCCAGCCCAGCTTATCTCCAAAACAATGACTCACCGCAGGTCATCGACCTAAATCATGACCAAAAACATTGAGTAGGTATCAAAATTGTGTATTTGAAATAAAACGTACGAGTAGAACTTCAAATTTAGATTCGCTTTGCACCAGACAAAATAAAAGCAAAGAGGAGCTGGAATTAAATAAGTACTAAATTCTGTTTCCACAATTGCGTGGGAAGATAAAAGATAACATCATATAAATTCAGTGATTATCTATAAACCCCAGACGTGCACAGTTTACAACCACGGTATGTTTACGAAGTTAAAGTAACATAAACAGACAATTAAAATTCTGAACGCGCGGGATATTACGGTTATTAGTGGGCACTTAGGTGAGGTAATGTGTTAATAGTTTCATCACAGAACCGGTATTTATCGGTCAGGTCAAATTCTAACATTTAGATAGGGGTAATGTATTGATTGAGGTGCATTTTGTTAATTGTCCTCTCCCCGTGAGCCAGACAGACAGATCTAAATAAATAGTGAAACGAGCTTCTTCCCCATAACCTCCCCAAAACTTACCCATTTTACTTGGACAAAGCTATATGCAGTACCAGGATAACATAACATATGAGGAAGTGTAACTCACCCGCAATAGCGTCTCGCAGTAGATACTCGCAATTGTATTTCGGCAGCCATATTGTGATGGGCAGTCGTCTCTTCCATGACTCTATGCTACAGAGCTTGGAGGTTACCCGCCGTAGTCTGCTGTTTGAGTGGACATTTCCTGTATAAAGAACAGTTGAAAATGAGAAAGTGAAGAAGAGTTTCAATGTGGAAAATAAAATCAAAATTATACATATGTATGAGTATAGAATGAGCAATTTATTTTACAATTTTATTTGGGGTTGATTGGTTTGACGTCATATTTTATGCAAAGCCTATCAAATACGTAAAAAATTGCCATTGTTGTAAAATATTTTTAAATAATTAAAAACTCTGTCACATTAAAATTATAATTTCCTGATCAAAAAAATATAGGTAGTCAAAAATATACTCTGAAATAATTAGTTTTTAAATGGTATTCGACTTTCGATAAAATCACACGCCTATTCCATTACGATTTTATAATCCTACAAAATCAACATTTCAACACTGACGCTTACAATGAAAAAAATGAGCAATCATCATTATAATTCTCTAACAATCGCAATAAAATCAAAGTAAAACACTCTTTGTATTACTTGAAGATTCTTGGCTATAAACTGAGTGTCAAGTATTGAGATAAGGCTACACTGATAGTACTAATACAATGATTGTCAAGGATTAAAAGTAACTGTCTAAAGAGGATTGTAGAAACGAACAGTCATTGTTTTTAAACGCATTGTGATAGTGCAGCAGATTAACTCAGCTACGGTACCAGGTGTTCATAAATACAGGAAGATAGTCTCTGTTTATTGAATAACAATACAAAATAAGTTTTAGACCCATTTTAGAACAAAAACTAAATGCTGCACTAAAGACGCTCGTTGAGACACAAACTGTATCGTTAAACTACACTCAGAAGCAAGTTATATTTGTTTTCTAGAAAACAACTGTTGTTTGTGCATCGGGTTTGAACTCGAGACTTTCGTCTCAGCTGCTATGTGGTCTTACTCCTACACTATCACGACTTTTGTGGATTCATTTATTAACGCAGAATCCCAACTTGAAATTGTAGCCAACTGCTAAGTAGCAGTTGGCTACATTTTCAAATTGGTACAACGATACGTTTTACATTATAAGCACCCTTAACCTTTCAACGACCAACCGACAGCCGGCTGTCGGGCTGCTATTGTCTTTCTATTGTGTCTCAAATCACGTGCGTTCGAAGGATTAATGGTTGAAACTGGTAATCTTCAAAATATTTTCACATAATCATCCGCGGGCTATTATTTCATAGTAGGTATTTCATCTTTAGTTACTACTCCGCTCCCGTAGGCCGCGATGTTCTATACCTACAGCCTTCCTCGATAAATGGGCTATCCAACACAAAAATATTTTTTCAATACGGACCAGCAGTTCTTGAGATTAGCTCATTTTGAGATTTCTACCACTGAACGTCACTCGCTGTGAGGAACCATTAAATCCTTGGAGAACAAACAATAAAACAATTTGAATACGTGAAGTGGTTACAAGTGGGAGCGAAAATACATTGATTACTTTTAGTAAGAAGGTATCTATAATCGACACTTATTAATTACTAGCTGTCCCCCGCGGTTTAATCCGCGTAATTTTAGGTTTTTAGTTAAAATCCGTTCAGTAGTTTATGCGTAAAAGAATAAAAAACATCCAAACACTCTTTCACACACACACGCACACAAACAAACACACATAACATTCACATTTATAATATTATTAGGACAACGTACCGTCAGCAAAAAAAGCCCCTGAACACTTCCAAATTTTTTATCACAAAGCAAGATAAAATAAATTCTAATTCTGAAAAACAAGCTTCGTATTTCTTCGTGCGCATTCAAACCTTCAAACACACGTGATTCGAGACACAATAGAAAGACAATAGCAGCGCGACAGCAGGCTGTCGCTTTGTCGTTAAAAGGTATACGTACAACATTCGTGTCGTGATGTACTAGCTCTCGTAGCGACTTTGTCTGCCAAAGTCGTGAATTAAAGTAGGTACCTAGCCTATGCCAACCCTCTTTTAATTTTTGGGGCTCCATACCTCAAGAGGAAAAAACGGAACCCTTATAGGATCACTTTGTTGTCCGTCTGTCAAGAGACCCTTTAACTCCAAAAATCAGAGGTCCCTTGACGCTGTGAAAAAATCAAACTTCTTTGACACGCCCTCCCGCCGCATGACGGGAGAAGTTATTTGATGATTTCCCACACCGCAAAAAAAGTCCAGGTAAAAAAAGTTACTTTAAATTACTATAACATTTATTTTTACCTGCAAATATGTACGGGACCCTCGATGTGCGAGCCCAAATCGCGCTTGACCGGTTTTTTTACGATCGTTTCTATATTTGTAATTGATGAGGTAAGAATTACAATCGTATTTATAATCTTTATTGGCGTGGAAGTGTGAATGAATGAATAAATAAATTGTAGTAGGTATCAATATACCGAGAGGTAGGTATGTATCCACGGACAGACTCACGGTAGTCGTACCTGTGGTTTTTTGCATTAAGAAACAAAAAGAAGTCTTCACGTCGAGTCGCGAGAAAATGGAAAAACCGGCCAAGAGCGTGTCAGGTCACGCTCAGTGTAGGGTTCCGTAGTTTCCCGTCCGTCACAATAAGTGTTCCCAATTGTTTAAAAGGCGAGTGAGTTTAAAAAAAGGCTATTTGCTACGTTGCCATACTAAGAACGCAGAAATTATTTAGTACAACCTTTTTGTCTTTTTTGTACAAAAACTGTTCTCTCCATCAAGTTCAAAATTATTTCCGAAATTATTGACATTATCAAAAAATGATTTTAGTAAACCCCTATTCATTTTTAAATACCTATCCAACAATATATCACATGTTAGGGTTAAAATAAAATAAAAACACTTCCCACTTTACATATAGGGGGGTACCCTAATAAATATTTTTTTCCAATTTTATTTTACCACTTTGTCGGCGTGATTAATATACCTATTGGTACCAAATTTCAGCTTTCTAGTGCAGAGAGATTAAGCGAGGATGGACAGACAGACAGACAGACGAATAGACAGACATAGCAAATCTATAAGGGTTCCTAGTTGACTACAGAACCCTAAAAAAGCGAGCCAAGTGTGATTTGGACTCGTACATAAAAGATTCCGAACCACCACTATACAATGTAAGATCGGGAAAAATTACGTTTCTTGTACCGAAATTCCTTACCCTCCCAGACACCTTGCCTCCTACTGCCGCTACCCCTATATTTTTACCGCATATGAAAACTATAATGTACACATAATAATATGGTCGCCTGTCTAAGTTAAAGGATTCTGCCGGGGGTGTCGAAAGTGTTAAAGCGGCCCCGGAACATAAAGGGCAATCGAAGGAACAAGGGTGGGTTTTAGTCAGTAAAATTCTGCCACTCCCTCCCTCCCTGCAGAGCGGGAGAAGTCATTTGATGATACCCATTCTCAACCAAAGCCTTTTAAGACTGAAAAGTTTGCTACTGCTGGGATGCAGTGTGGGATGGTTGGAATACGCGACAAGTCAAATCACACAATGGCCCAATCATGAGGCTAAGTATGGACCAGCCCAGCGAAACTAAAACTAAATCCAAACAATTTTGTTAAAATTGCTTGTCATAATGGCAAGTAGGTATATACATTGTCTACAAATTGGAACTATCCACCTATTAGAGTTACTGAGATACAGTCTGCACACAGACGGACGGACGGTCAGAGGAACCCTGAAACCCAGTAATATTAACCTTACTTAAACAGTTGTAGATATTTCAAAGTTAAAGCCAAAGTCAAATCATTTATTTCAATTATACCATTAAAATAGCACCTCAAAGCGATTTAATGATTGTAATAAAACTACAGAACAGATAGGAACTATTAGTCAACGGTCATTAATAGAGTAAATTAACTACCTTAGTATTTACAACTACATTATCGGAATCGGAATGTAAACCCATTTATTTTTTTAAATATTAAGTAAGTAAGGAAAAATGTCTTCCATCATTTTTGTCCCAATGAACGATGACTTATAAATAGCCCTGAGTAAATAGCAGTTATAATTATTTCAGCCCTTTTAGTAAAAAATATTAATACTAGCTAATAATAAATAACACTGGCTTTCGTCCGCGGCTTTGCTTGCGTTAGAAACAGACAAAAAGTAGCCTATGGTGCCGATTCTCTTGTTCACAAACTAAAGTAAATTTAAGTTAGTGCATCTTTCTCTTTCCATTTAATTAAGAAAAGGACAGAAGATAAAATATTAGTTAAGTCCTGTCAAATTTAGACACTCCGTAGATAATTTAGACGCGTTTTGAAAACATGGCGTCTAAATATACGTCAACTTTCTTCCGGCGCTGTCTAATTTGACAGGATTCAACTAAATTGTATCTTCTGTCCTTTTCTTTAAGAAATGAAAAGAGAAAGATGCATTTAACTTAAAATTAGAATAGTTTGTGACCAAGGGAATCGGCACCTATGTCACTCACTCTCCATCCCTTCAACTATCTCCACTTAAAATCACGTGAATTCGTCGCTCCGTTTTAATATCAAGGACGGACAAAAAAACACACACACTTTTCCATTTATAATATTAGTAAGTATGGATACTTTATCTTCATAAAAAAGGTATTATTTGTCCATTAGAGTCACTTACATTTTGTTTATTTTAGTTTAAGACATGAGAGATACTTCGGAAATCACGCTTAACACAGTACTTAGCTTACTTTACGCAATTTGTTTTTGTTTTGTTTTTAGTGTGTAATCTCTGGAAGTTAAGATACAATAAAAAAACACTCATGGAGAACTACATTATTTTCAATTGATATAAAATTACGCACGAAGTAAATTTCAGGCTACAGTCGTCTAGAATTGATATCTACATTTAGCATTGACATTTGCACACAAGCATTGAAAACCGGGTTGCGGAAGGAACATAAAGGGCAATCGAAGTGACATGAGTGGGTTTTAGTCAGTAAAAGTCTGACACGCCCTCCCTCCGCACCCATTACGGAAGCAGTCATTTGATGATTTCCCACTCACCAAAAAAAAAAGCATTGAAAACTCACTTTTTACCGAACGATTTTTTATAACATAGCTGTTCCTCCCTCGCGGTTTCACCCACGTTACATTAGGTTTTTGTTTACTGCTTCGCTCCCGTGGGATATAGCGTGATATTATATAGCCTATGTTACTTACTAGTGGACAATGTAGCTTTCTAAAAGTGAACATTCTAGAAGTGAAAGAATTTTGAAAATCGATCCAGTAGTTTTTGAGCCTATTCATTACAATCAAACAAACAAAGTCTTTCTCTTTATAATATTAGTATAGAAGTATAGATTGATGCTCATGGACAGGTTAGTATGGCAGAAAAAAACATGTTGCGCCGACCCCAAGTAAAATGGGATAAGGGCAGGAAGAGAAGATTGAATTGATTGAAAGAAGATTGATGCTCATGTAGAAAAATAATTAAGAAGAGATATAAATATATTTCATAATAAGAAAAACCCAAACAGTTTATCCAAAAGATGATCCATAAAAAACTGATCATAAGATAGATTAAAATGATTTAAATTCTCAGGTACAACCATTAAATTAATTCAATTGCAGTAGCTTCCAGTACCCACGTATCAGCAAAAAAATAAACAAACATATTAAGATTTTCCTTATTACAAAAAAAAACAATAATAATAAATTATTGAAACAAGTCACACATTACCGATAACTTCAATCATTTTCACGTAAAACAAAACAAACTGTGACAATTTCCACGTTACATATCGAAAACCATTTTAAACTAGCCGTAAAAATACGATAAAATGAAAAATTACGCGACGTGAACAACCACCGTCTTTGGAGATTCAAAACATACTAAGTTAGCATAACACAAGAGGCATCGCGTCTTGGCGATCCAACCTTTGTTTAATTTAAATGTTGGCCGACCAACACCTTTCGATCACTGTCGCTGTATAACTTACTCGAGTGATATAACACTTATGAACACATGTAGCATTGGATAACAACTTAACATGAGTGTGTTGGTTATCCAGCAATACTTATTATGAGACCGAAGCAGGGAGATAATGCAATTGTACTATTATGTAAGAACTTCTTTTCGGGTGACAGGGGAACATCACACGCAAGTAGATTATCCCTTTTGCCGACACCTCCTTTCCCGCTTCCGATATAGCAAGGGGTATACCGCCGTTTACCCGAATTTTATTTGCCCTAATTTCATTTGCCATAATAGTCAACAGCCATAATATCATACGACATAATACTCATTTGCCCTACTCTCATTTGCCATAATAGTCACGTGCCAGAATCATTGTTTCCCATAAAGTCACTTACCATAACATCATTTGCCATAATCATTGTAAGCCATAATTATCACATGTCCTAATTATCACATGCCATAATTATGATATGCCATAACATAATTTGCCATCGACATCGGGTGTATAACGGTTGTTTATATCAAGAGAAATTGGATGCAATTGGGACTTTAGGGCACCCCGACTCGGACAGGTTAGGTTAGAAGGGGATGGCGGGGTCGTGTGAGCGAGCGAAGCGAGCGAATAGACCCCGCCATCCCCTTCGTGGTTATTTTTTTATAAACCACACAGAGGTAGGAGCCCCGCGAAGCGGGGCTCCGTCGACCTAGCCCACCATCAACCATGCACAGAAAAAAAAAACCATTACGGGGCTTAAATATTTGTCTAATACTTGTTATGCCATTTAAATATTATGCCATTTAAATATTATGTCTAATAATTATTATGGCACATAAAATTATGGCAAACAATACTTATGGCATTCGTATCTTATGGTATCTAAAATTCGGGCAATTAAAAGTATGTCATATGTCTTTTAGGGCAAATGAAACATTCGGGCAAATGAAATTCGGGTAAATGAAATTCGGGAAAATGATGATTATGGCATATAATCTTCGGGCAAACAATAGACAACCATAGCAAGGGTGTATGTCGCCATTCAACTTCCATGCTGAATCTAAAGCCCTGGTACATTTCGTTGTATTTTTTTTTTTGCACTATGTATCCCTGTCGCACACTGGATCAATGATGACGTCTTTCTTTTGCCTGTGACTAAAACTTCCGCGATTGAATACGAAATTCATAGGCGGGTGTGTCAATATAGAAAAGATAATATGGGTTCGGCTCTGGTATTTTTAGGGAAATGGAATGTGATGGCAAAGAAAACAACAGGCCCACCAAATAAGTAGTTACGCTGCGCTGCCTATTGACAATGTAACACTAGGGCTGCAGAAATAAGGCAAGACACCTAAGCTTCAGGAACCAGGATAAGCCTGATAAAAAAGGCCCGACTGGCAATTAACGGTAAGTAGCAGTAGCTGTCAAAGATATTCATACAAATAAATAAAATTGAATTGTATGTGTGTAATGATAAAATAAAAGCTCCTTCCGCTCCGTCTTTCGAACACACGAAATCTGGACACAATAGTAGCCCCACAGCCGGCTGTCACTTGGTCGTCGAAATGTCAAGAAATGTACTTACTTATATGAAAGCATGTTTTATTTAAAGTATTTGCGGTGTTATACCAATAAATTCATTTTTGTCTGTCTGTGTGCTCCCGGCTCTTCTTCTTCTTTCTGCCCTTATCCCATTTTACTTGGGGTCAACGAAACTAGTTTTTACCGACTTCAAAAATGAAGAGGTTCTCAATCCGATGGGTATTTTTTTTATGTATGTACACGATTACGCTGAGATTTATGATCCGATTTACGTAATTCTTATTAAGAAAGATGCAGAATAGTTGCCATTTGGTTTCATAAAATTTGTACAGTTGGTTCATTTTATGAACATTTTTGTTTTGTTTCTCTGATTTATATCGACGACCTGATCATGTTCAGTTTAGCTATCAACCTATAACTGGACTAGATTTAGGGCTGATTTTTCAATCATCAGTTAACTTCTATCTGAGGAATAAATATGACGTTTTGACATATTTTCTATACAAAAGCTGTCAAAACTTCAAACATATTCTTCAGATAAAAGTTATCTGGCGATTGAAAAATCGCCCTTAGACTACAATAATGTAAATCACTTAGTAAATCAAGCAGACCGAATCTGCAGACAGAAGTGAAACAGATTGTACTATCTAACTAACAAATAGGTACGCTTATAATAACCACCGTTTATTACAACATAATAATTACTTCTGGTTCGTTCGTTTTATTATATCCGCGCAAACCTGCTCAGAATAGGAATTGTTAACAATCAAAGCAAATGTAATTACTTAATACTTCAATTTGTTTAATTATTACATGGTATTTATTATGTACTATTTATTAATATACATATTTTTGTGGCCGAGCAATGTTGATATATTGGTGGTGCCTGTGGTTTGTTGTCATTTGATCGAGAATTCAAAGCTGTAGACGAACGGTCAGGAGTACGGTCTGAAACGAAATTCGCTTAACTTGTTTTTTTTATTCTGAAACGATTTACCAACAGTCGATTGTTCCATGAACGGTTAGGCAATCGAATCTTTCAACCATTAACTTTTCACCCAAAGAGCGTTTGGCCCATGAACTGTTCGCCAACAGAACGATACGTCAGTGAATGTTTAACAAACAGAATCATAATAATTATGACAGAGAACGTTTAGCCCATGAACTTTTTCCTATACCTGCCATTATGTTTTTACCTGCCACCCTCAACTATTGTTACCAGGAGAAACTGTAACTGTAAGAAGTAACCAAAGGGAATTAAACGCGGATAAACCCGCGGGGGACAGCTAGTTATAAATATTGGGTATTGCCTACATACATTACTTAAAATGGTAACAATAACAATTTAATTCCTAAATACGTCATTGTGGCTTTGGTTTTGTTTTATTGCCATTGAAATAAGATTTTTTGTTTATGAAGGTGGTAATTTATGTAAAAACAGGTTTTTAGGATCAGTTGCAAAATGAATAATATAAGGTACCTACTAATTATACGTTATCAATTAGAATTTACATATTTACGTGCTGCTAGTCTGTCGTGATGGCCCTGTGGATAAGGTATACATAAGCCTCTCGTGTTGGGGTTGTGGGTTCGAATCCGGGCAAGTACCAATGTGAATTTTTCAATTCATATGCACTTTCTAAAGTTTATCTTTGACATAACTGACATCCCGTGCCTCGGAAAGCACGTAAAGCCGTTCCCCGGTTGTCATTCGTAGAACTTTGACAGTCGTTACGGGTTAGCCAGAAAGTCTGACCAGTCTAACCAAGAGGTATCCTGTCGCCCAGTTACTGGGTTGTGAGGGTCTGATAGGCAGTCGCTCCACGTAAAACACTGATATCCAGCTGATTCTGGTTAGGCTGGAAGCCGACCCCAACATAGTTGGGAAATGCTAGGGGGAAGATAAGGATGCCGTGCTGCTAGTCTGTCATTGACTTGTAGGTTGGTGCAGCACTTTTGCGAATAAGCTTCCACATAGAATTTAAATCGCCAGCTCTTTTACAAGCTGGCTAGATGACCTAACTCATAGTTTATCCTTTAGTTTAGCTTTGCTCAAGTGAGTTTTTTTTAAGATACGTATTTTTATTTTATTTTTAAGAGTGAATAAAATAATGAAATAATAAAATATATAAATAGTAAAACAACTGGACTATAGGCATTTTCTACCTGACAACCATCATTAGTGCAGAGATACGATGGCAGGCACAAAAATAAAAAAATAGAAATCAATAAAATACACATAATAAATTAAATAATTACATATGTATTTTCTCCGTACGATGAGGTTTTTGCCCTTTAGAAGGACAATACATAGGCCTACAATGATTTAACCATTTTCCTACAATGTCATGCTTGTTAATATTATTTTTATATCATTATTACCTGCCAGACAGTTAAACAAATATAAGATTAAAATGTAACAAAGTAAGTAGACTCAATTTAAAGTAAGCTTAATTTTAATATAGATAAGGTCGCAGCTGCTTACGTTGTTTGTTTAATGATCGTTGATTAAGACTTTACATGTTTAAGGTGTATGCTATTAAGTTTACATGTAATACAACATAAACAATACAGTTTAATGTATTGTTTGTATTGTATTATAAAAGAAAAAAGGTCAATAGCATCATTAATGCTATCTCGGAATTGGAAGGCTAAGATTATTCTTTGATGATTATAGCTTGGGACTTGGGATCTCAGTGGAGCGTTAAAAAAAAAGTTTAAAAAAAATTTGCATACTCTTGCAAGAAAAACAAAACAGACTTGACTTGGGTTGGTCCCAAAAAGAAACTTTTGGTCAGTAAAAAAATGATTTGCATTTTAAAAAATGCGGAAAATGGCAATTTTCTTGCTGATTGTACATTTTTAACCGACTTCAAAAAAGGAGGAGGTTCTCAATTCGTCTGTATGTTCTTTTTTTTTTTTGTATGTTTGTTACGCGATATCTCCGTCAATTGTAAACGGATTTTGATGGTTCTTTTTTTGTTTGATAAGTCATGATTCAGGGGTGGTCCCATATAAATTTTGTGGCGATCGGTTCAGTGGTTCTCGAAAAATTCACCAAGAACAAAAAAAAAATGACGAAATATTCATAGACGATGTGTGTTTTTTCTTCAAGTTTCTATATCTACATTGGGAGTCGACACTAAAAAGTAATAAATAAAACTTTTTTTCAAAAAAATAATAACCGCCTTCAAAAACTAAAAACCCAAAAATAACTAAAATTTCGGAAGTCGGTGGCTTCTGTTCTGCCAGTCAATTTGTGTTGCCACCGACTTCCGAAATTTTTGTTATTTTTGGGTTTTTAGTTTTTGAAGGCGGTTATTATTTTTTTGAAAAAAAGTTTTATTCAGAACATCTGTTAATCGCGTCTTATTATTGGATTATATTAGAGTTTAAAACCTTAGTTTTATATAATTTAAAAGCATTATTTCCATTTTTTAACTGTGAGTACCATCGAGCCCCATTTATTTATTATTTAGTTAAATGTTTAACACAAATAAGCATGGGGGTTAAGAGCTTTGTCATACTCATATGCGGTGGCATATGCGTTGGATCGTTCAGAAACCTATAAAATGATTGAGCTGGATGGTGCTTATACATCGGTCAAGCTCATGAACGGGTGCTATCATTTTGGATTGGCTAACTCTTATCTGCATAGTTTCATATTTTATTTCTTGGTATTATTTTATATTGCTCCTTACCTTCACAGTTTCCACAAAGCAACTCAAATAATTTAACCAAGATATTGTAAAATTTTAGAACTGAAAAGAGTGTGCATTGAGTTTCTTGCTTGTTCTTCTCTGTAGGGATCTACATTTTGGACAAGCAACTAGGAACTTTCTGATGATCTGACTGACGCTTGGACAATTCTTAAGTGCCTGTAAATGGTCTAAGTGAAATAAAGTGCTTTGAATTTAGATTTTGAATTTTAAAAACGCATTAAAATCAGTTCGCTAGTTTTTAAGCATATTGAGAACATTCCATTATTATTGTGTTCATTATTTATTAGTTCATTATTTAATATATTTATGTAAGGTCCATGTTAATTCCTCTCTACAGGTATGTTTTAGTGCTAGCAGGAAACTTATGAAAACAGACAAGATAGGTATTTGTTAAGAGTTTACACCAAGAAATCAGAGAGTAACGGTCACAAAATTACTGGTCATTTCTTTACAACTGTTTTACTGTTCTTTTTTTGTTTACTTAGTGTTTCATTTATTCAGTTTCAAGAGACCGCAGACCTACCCACATGATTATAATTTTAACTCCTTAATTCAACGCATTCCGGAGATAAAGGGTCTTGATAGACAAACAGACAGACAGGCAGACAGCACCGATTTCGTTTTTGTCTTCATGTATGTAACCCTACAAAAACAGGTACATTATACCTGCATTGTAATGATTAAAAGATTTCTAAATGCATTGTGTCAAGGCTGGTGCAGCTGTTCATCCACACAGCTTTATAATAATAACGAAATTTCTAACCATTAATATTTCATTATTTTAAACTTGTTGGACAAAAAGTAACCTAATGACCGACGCACAAACTATGACCTAGATAAAAAACAAAAAAAAGTATTAATTTTATAAATTCAAACGTAATATTATGATTATTTTAAGTTATGAATTGAATAAAATATTTAACGTACCTAACAGCGGTCTACGAGGGTCATCAGCATCCATTTTCAGGAGTGGTGAGAGAGATTACAAATTAATGTGAGTAACACTGTATTTTTTACTTTTTGAATAAAGATTTGACTATAAAATCAACTAGGTTTATACTGCTATGGCTATTTTAAATATTAAATCAGCTTTTTATCTAATGCTAACGTCACGGAATTTGTAGCGTTTGTGCGTATCCGAAACAAGGTAAATAAAAAATAATAAATTAAAATAATGTAACTTAACGTTTCGTTCACAAATAAGAAAGTCTATACCTATTTTTTAGTAATCTTGTAAATGATTTACCATAAATACAAAATTTATAAAATACTAGCTGTACCCTGCGGTTTTACCCGCATTTTTCGTTACTGCTCCGATCCCGTGGGTCGTAGCGTGATGGTATATAGCCTATAGCATTCCTCGATAAATGGGCTATCTAACACTGAAAGAATTATTCAAATCGGACCAGTAGTTCCAGAGATTACCCCCTACATACAAACTTACAAACCTACAAACTTACAAATTTTACCTCTTTATAATATTAGTATAGAAAATAACCTTAATTTCTTTTAAGTCTAGTAAAGTATTCTTATTAGTTCTTGTAAACTTGACCATTTTCATAAGTAACTATGAAAAAGACTGAAAACAATACTGAAATAGAAACATACTTTATTGTTAATGAAATATCAATTAGCTTATCATATTTTTATAAAATTCCAACAAACTTTCACGTTATAACATTATTTTCTATGATAATATATTATATTCATTAATAAACACAACTATCAATTATAATCAAAACATCAATGATAATTTAGTGATTTGACCAAGTGACCACAAACATTAATAATTAACAATCATAACATCTGTTTAGCAAGCAATGATCTCAAACTCTCAACTGTATCGTACAACGGAGACCTGAATTCTACTCATAGATAAACTATTAACTAAGAGTCGAGTCGAGCCGCATTCGCCCAACTTGAACTGGTTGACTTACTGGTTAGAATCAGTTTATTGATTAACGGTTATTGGTTATTGTGCTGATAACGAAAACTTTCGACCAACACCTAAAGAAACTGTTGGTCTTCAGCTGGGCCAAGAGTCACAAGTATGCAGAAGATATTGTTTTAGACGCGCTTTGTGAGGAGGTATAATCCTGGTTTACTATTCACAGCTTGGTCGGTATTTAAAAACTTTGTGGTAATAGTCCTAGGTGAAGGCGGAGCACTATTTTTAACCGACTTCAAAAAAGGAGAAGGTTTTCAATTCGTCTTTTTTTATGTATGTTCTCCGATATTTCCGCTAATTATGAACGGATTTTGATGGTTTTTTTTTAGACAAGTCATGTTTCAGTGGTGGTCCCATTTTATGGCAATTGGTTCAGTGCTACTTGAAAAATGGGACAAAAACGTTATGTATGGGCTTTAATAGCGCAAAGTTTCAACAACACATGTTCATTAGTTTTGGCGTGAAAGATTAACCCATTCGACTCCGGCAATGCACACCTCGCGTTTTGCACGTTTTTTGTCGTGTGCCACCAACGCACCATATGCGTTTTGGCCATAGTTTCATAAATACGTATTTTTTGTAGTTGCGTTCAGATTTAAACGACTGTATTAGTCGTTAAACTATAGACAAACGTCACTGTCATTTGACAATTCAAACGGTTTTTCAATGTCAAAACAGAAAGTCACATTTTCAAGTCGTCTTTGTTGTACCGGTAAATGTGTTCTGAATTTCGTCAAAATATATTGATTTATTCATGTGAAAATAGATATTGGATGTGTGATAACGCAAGATAAGTGCCTATTACTATTTATCATTGATGTGGATTACGCATTTTTAATTAGATTCTGGTAAAAACGATACCAGTTAAAATTTCAACGCAAATGGTGCGTTGAATGGCACACACGAACAACAATTGGTAGGATGGTATACAAACATCTTCACAAGTTCGTTATTGTAAGTAGGTACATATTACATCTGTCTATTATTTTTGTGTCTGCTTACTAGATATTGGTGGTCATTGGTGATTAGTAGACAGTTTTACAACGGCAAAGTTTTAAATAGTGTATTTTAATTTGTTATTATTATTTTTTATTTCCCAATTCAATAAAGAATTAAAATGCATATAGGTATAAATTATATATATTTCTTGGTTGGTTTGATATGATTGCATAATACCGTCCATTCTAGCAACGCGAGGTTTGCGTTGCCGGATTTGCCTATAATATTTTTATAGCTATGTGCCACCAACGCAACTTATGAGTTTGCTCTTTTTTCAGTATTTTCAGCTTGTTTTTCGAATAATTGATTATTTATTTGTGTAATAATACTAATTTAAAATTTAGTAAAGAAAAAAAAATAAGTGGACCAAATTTAAAAGAAAAAAAAAAACTTGTGGAGTCGAATGGGTTAAAAACATCCCTATGTTGGCATTTATAAAAACAAATTATTATAGGTTTTAACAATATAATAAAACTCTCAAAAGAGTTTTCATATCTCCAAACTTACGTTCAATACTGCCTGTCATACCCAAAAAACAGGGGACAGCCATTACTTATTTGTTAAGAAAAACAAGAAATAAAAACTGGCCAAGAGCGTGTCGGGCCACGCTCAATGTAGGGTTCCGTAGTTTCCCGTCCGTCACAATAAGTGTACCTACTTATTATAAGTTTAAAAAAAGGCTATTTGTTACGTTGACATACTAAGTACGCAAAAATTATTTTGTACAACATTTTTGTCTTTTTTGTACAAAAACTGTTCTTTCTATCAAGTTCAAAATAATTTTCCTAGAAAGTCCTTATAAATATCAACTTTCCAGATTTTTTTCATATTTTTTAAACCTACGGGTCAAAAGTTAGAGGGGGGGGGGGACGCTTCGATTTTTCCTTTTGGAGCGATTATTTCCGAAATTACATTATCTAAAATGATTTTAGTAAACCCCTATTCATTTTTAAATACTTATCCAACAATATATCACACGTCAGGGTTGTAATTAAAAAAAAAACACTTCCCTATTTACATATAGGGGGGCTACCCTAATAAAACGTTTTTTTTCCAATTTTTATTTTCGTACTTTGTCGGCGTGATTGATATACATATTGGTACCAAATTTCAACTTTCTAGTTCTAACGGTTACAGAGATTAAGCGAGGACGGACGGACAGACAGACAGACATGGCGAAACTATAAGGGTTCCTAGTTGACTACGGAACCCTAAAAAAGAAACACAAATGGCATTACCAATTTTTTTTTACGCTAGAGGGCCAGTAACCCTTATGAAATAATAAATGAAAGAAGATCCAATGAGATTCTCGAGATTGTTTCTTAGCTAGCTACATGCTTAATAAAAAAAAAACTGATAACGCCATAGCATAGAATGGACCAAGTTTATCTGTTTTAAAAGCGCCTGATTGTTCATACATCGCAATCTGCGTAACTGTGTAATTTACCAATATCTAGTGCAGTTTCTTTCAGAATGGTTTTAGACGTGCATTTTTACTTTTTAAGTATAAATAGCAGAACTTTAACAATAATCATTAGTTGATGATGACCATCATCAAATAATATGTTCTTGTATAATTATGATCTCCTAGTAATTCCAGCCTATTCAATGTGCAATTGGGTAGTTTCCACCAATAACCAATAAATGTTAGACACAATTTCAAAAATCACATGTTGGCTTCAAACACTATTACTGTTCTTACTGTTGGCTATGATGAAACAGAACAATTGTTAAATAAAATAGTCTAGTAATTAAATACTCACGCGTTAAGTAGTTAAACACACGCATATATACACACATACACACATTCACACACACCGACACATACGCAACCACACACACATACACACACATCATCCATAATTATCTTTAACTTTTTTGTTTAGTTGCACTCTATTTTTCGTTAAGAAATCTTTATGGCAATTAGCACAATTGCTAAGAAACATTATAGCAGTATAAGCATTCATACTTGTGAAATACTCAACGAGGGAACACTGACTCCCAAAATACAGGATCACCTAGTTTGGGAGGCAGCGGTTTTATAATTTGTAAGCTGTATGCCTATACCTAAATTAAAATATTTGTAACTCGCTTCTTTTAGTAAATAAAGATTATTATTATTTTTTTTTTTATTTACGTTTTCGTATCTCGGGACGCTGAGGTCCCGGACCTTTGGAAGGCGTACGAGGGGCCGAAGCCAACTCGCAGAGGCCCCTTGAGGAAAACTTTATGTGAAATGGGACACCAACCGGCGATTATCCCTATATGCACCACTCAAGTGCACCTAAGGTCAACCCCCGGTTGGTGGTGGTCTATTGCAGGTCATGGAATAAAGAAAGTATTGGACTATGGGTTTGGGTTGCTAAGATGGATTACTTATCTGAAACTATTGAATGGCTATGGCCCCTGCCTAACCAATGCTTGTATACACGGATAAAAAGGCAGGGGGTGACTTGCACACTCAGTAAATGGGCCCCCGAAAACGGCCGCTAGCACATAGTGACGTAGCGACAAAGGGGCAACATATATCGAGGTGCTGGAGGAGTGGAGAGGTATTCCACGGCTATCAGGACAATCCCGGAAGTACGGTCAAGATCCCTACCAGCATCTTACTGGAATACTTCCTTCCCCCGAGCAAATTTGCTCTTGCGAATCTCCACTCAAACCAGCC
Organism: Athetis lepigone; assembly: GCA_033675125.1. Lineage (NCBI taxonomy): Eukaryota > Metazoa > Arthropoda > Insecta > Lepidoptera > Noctuidae > Athetis > Athetis lepigone. The sequence continues at coordinate 2,010,590 of CM066236.1, read as the reverse complement.
AATTAAGGCAAGAGTGAGGTGGGAGCCTTGTTCCTCGTCAGTGCTCACTCTGGCCGGCCAGTTAAGGCAAGCCAGAGATGAAGAACAAAGGGTCTCCCAGGAGGTCAGGTTCACGGGGTCGCTACTGCCCGACAGCTCGCCACAAGCTGCCCTGCGGGTTATTATTATTATTATTATAATTCCTATAAAACCTCTATTAATTTCAGCCTAATAAATTCGGTTCATTTTCAATTTGCTATAAAATTTGATTTTTAGTTGTTTTGAAATCAATAAATAGATAGTCAACTGAGTTGTTATTTTAGTGACGTCATAAGTCGCCACTGCCGTACAAAATCTATTGGAGAATGGCGTTTTGACAGCTCATAAAAAGTACGTCAATTGATAATGGTGGAAACTACCGCATTGTGCACCGCAGGGCTAAGCCTAACCTGCCGGGACTGCGTGTTGTTCGAAAGAGACTCGCGACCCTGGACTGGACACAAAGGGACGTGAAGAAGGAACATGGATGAGTTTTAGTCAGTAGAAGTATAACACTCCCTTTCGAGTTTCGGTCTGCCCAGACCGGAAGAAGTCATTTGATGATTTCCCATCCCAAAAAAAGGGCATTTTTGCATTTCTTGATTAGGATTTACCATGTTTTGACAAATTTCGGGCCTGAACCACTCTTGTGCATTTGTTGTTTTGGTCCAACAGATTTATTAAAATTGCCTAATTATTTTGTGCCACGTAGACTTAATGAATGCCCCATGAGTGGCGCAATGATCTTATCACAGAATAATAAACATTATTTGTTTTTGTATTGTTAAACTTGTCTTATTTGGATGGGAAAATTCTTCTTACTATGTCCTTCAGTCCTAGTCACGACGTCATAATAATAGTTATTATTGTTTTCTAACACACCAATTTTTTCTTGAGTAATTAAAAACAAATAATTATTTTCTTAGGCTATATCTACACTTCTACACTAATATTATAAAGAGGAAAACTTTGTACGTTTGTTTGTTTGATTGTAATGAATAGAACCGATTTTAAAAATTCTTTCACCATTTGAAAGTTACATTGTCAACGAGTAATATAGGCTATGAATATAATATCACGCTATGTCCCACGGGAGCGAAGCAGTAACCAAAAACCTAACGTAACGCGGGTAAAACTGCGAGGAAGAGCTAGTAATTAATATCTTGGCTATTATGCCTCTATCGAAAAATAAACATGTTTATTTTTCTTGGCGTTATGTACATTTTCCCAACTAAATAAAATATGTAATTATTTTTATTAGTTAGATACGCTGACCTATTATCTTGTTAGTAAGTATCTCTACATCAACCTTTACCATGCTGTTTTATTTAAAACACGAAGGGCTAACTCCTCAACGTCATAATCTTAAACATAAACAAACACCTCCTCCGTTAGCTGCACGCCTGGTGCAAAGGTTCCGTGTGTTACATCAGACCCGTAGCCGATTACCTGCAGAAACTGCATAATATGCACTTCTGTCTGCATTATTTGTTTGTATATATTGTATTGTCTACTATGGTGCAAAATATTAGAAAATATTTTGTATATTTTGTACATTTTTTATTTTGTGTGTGTTTTAGAAAGATGAGATTGAATAGGTACAAAGCAACCCCAACAACAGTACCAATTAAATTGGTAGGTAAGTATGGGAAATAATAAAAGTAAAGAATTAAAAGTAAAGAATCATAATTATTCTTTGCAAATTCCATCCTATTTTAGGTCTTACGCTACGAAGGTACAAAAATACCTAATCATAATACTTGAAGCCATTTCTTTCTCCCTTCCTTCTAATGCAAGTTGCTACCATGTTGCGTCAGACACGCCAGTTTGCTCCTAATCAACAAAATTCTACGACATTGTTCAACATGAATACCTTTACATTATGCATTTATAAATATTGGACACGCCTCGTGTAAGGCGATAGTTTGTTACGTCAGAATGCAACAATCCTGGAATGGTTAGATTTTCAATTAAAAGTTATTTTCTAATTGGTACATAGAACATCACTCAAAATTAATTGAAAACATACATTTTCTTAGATTTTTTACTAACTGCAACTCCATTTTATCTTATTCTTTTTACACACAAAACATAAAAAAATCATACTTACATGGAACTTAAAAAAAAAATTAAACCAGGTGCTATAGCTTCCTTCGTTTACTATTATGTGTAGTTATCTACACTAATATTATAAAGAGGAAAACTTTGTATGTTTGTTTGTTTGATTGTAATGAAAAGGCTCAAATACTACTGGACCGATTTTTAAAATTCTATTACCATTCGAAAGCTACATTGTCAACGAGTAACATAGGCTATTTTATAATATCACGCTATGTCCCACTGGAGCGAAGCAGTAACCAGAAACTTATGTAACGTTTACGTGGGTGAAACCGCGAGGAACAGCTAGTATATTATATTTTTTTATAATATATACACAAAATAGTATCAGAAAAAGTTACTTTCAAATGTGTGAAAAATGTGCAATATGTGAAAGAAAATTGACACCACTGTAGAACAAACCGGCTTATTGGACGATTGGCACGAATTTAACTCGCACAAAACGTGCGAATCGACTCCTTTAAAAAAATATTATTTTTCTGTAGTCGATTCGCACAAAGTTCATTTATTGGCGTGCGAATCGACACCTTCACAAATATGTAGTAGGCTATTCGCACACATATTGTTTTTTTTTGTTATGAAATGCAGTTAAGATAAAGTACACTTGAGTACAGAAGCAGTAAGGTCAAATGTGTTTTACTCGTAATAGATAGAAAATGGGATGCCTGGACAGAAAACCTCCTCGTGTGCCCGAGGGCTGGAGTTCGCTTATAGATTCTTTCGGGGCGAAGATCAGTCCTTGGGCCGGTGCACTTTGGAAGGTGGGCAACGACTCGTTACTGAGTACGGGGTGCCTGGGGCGGGGGTCTCGTTGCCCGCCTGCGAATGTTCTGTCGCGGTGGACTTCACCACCTGTCCCTCTGAATGTAACAGAGGGCAGTGTGCGTTGGAGTCGGGGAACGGGCTCTGCGTGCACTCACCCGGGTTGTTCCCGTTCGTCCACACCCCGTCGTCCACACTGCGGACGACTGGGAAAGTTGCGTTCTGTTCGTTCACAGTGTAGATGAACAGAACGCAACATTCCCAGTCGACCGCACCTCGTTTTATGTCTAGTTTAAGAGTCAAAGAGAAAGAGTTTAACAGCCGATTTCTGAATTGAGTATTTTACGTTGAGAATACTTATCTATGACTTAAGTAGGACTTAAAAAACATTTTTGTTTCTGAACTAAGTTTATGTTTGATTTAAGCATTGAGTTTGAGAAATCTCAAATTTAAGCATAAAGTTTGAGAAATCTCAAATTTGACAGTTTGGAACATCAAATATTGTAATCAACTTGAGTTTTGTGAACTTTTGCGTTTCTGAACACTATATACGGTACTCAAATCCTGCTGACTGCTAAGTTGAGCATCGGATAGTTAAGTACCCAAATCGGACTACTTAAACTGTGCTTAGCGTCAAATAAAACATCTTCAGTGTCGATACATCGTTTTCTATCACGGATAGAGGTTCGTAAAGTAAGGCTACCACGGCAAAACATCGACCAGACTTTTTTGTGACTCTCGATGATGAACAGTTCAAAACTAGATTTTAGGAATTTACCATTTGCAAGAATACAAAGACTTATAACTGTGTGTCATTTTAGGAGATAGTGTTCATCCATGCCTAAAATATTTAATATCGCCTTTTGTAAATTATACCACATCATCACAGGAAGCAATGTTTCGATTCGTATTTAAACAAATAAAAAAAAACCGCGGAATACACCTGTTGTTAGTTGACTTTTATCTCGGTTGTCAATAATTCAATACTAGTGATCACTTGTCATATTTAAATACGTTTCGTTCTTCGCAAACACACGTTCCCTACGAGATAATTAATAATAACAGAATATCAAGCATTTTTACTTTTTAAAATAATTTCGATCTATTGCAATTTATCGTTCCGGAAACTATTAAAATATATTTCATAATTGACAAATGCAAATATTAAGACAGAATAACTGTAATAGTAAATACAGTTTTTTTTACTTGTAATGGAACGTCCCTGTATTGATTTGTTCTCAATTTTTGTAGGTAAAGAAAACTTAACAAATTATGGTTTGAGAAAACCAAATTTTTACGATTGAAACGTAGAAAACTTAAGTATTAATCAACCACTTGAGCAAAACTTTACTGATTCCAGCTTGAATACTCAATTCAGAAATCGGCTGTAAGAGTCAGAGTAAAGAAATTTTAAATTGAGCTTGACTTGACTTCATTAATTTTTTTTAAAGAGGACGAAAGTACTAGGCGCACAGTAACGTGAAGTAGTCAAGTTCGAAAATTTAAAATTTGCAGTATATAATTTTTCATTTTCAGGATCACGTTTTCTATTTACCACTTCACGTTACTGCGCACCTAGTACTTTTGATTAAATTAAGTGGTCAAATGCGAAAATTAAAAATTAATGTGAATTTTAAATTTTCGCACATAGCTACTTCACGTTACTGCGCGCCTAGTACTTTTAAAAGCTTTACATTTACTTGGTATGTACTTTTAAAGTATTTGCCTTACTAAATAAAGTAATAAGGCTAGGGGCATAATATTTTTAAAGTATGTTTATTATATAAAAGAAATACTATTATCATATTTTCTTTACTAACTCTTAGACTAGACGTGAGATGACGGGGTGTGGACGACTGGGAATTATGCGTACTGTTCGTCCACAGTGTAGACGAACAGAACGCAACATTCCCAGTCGTCCGCAGTGTGGACGACGAGGTGTGGACGATCGGGAACCCACTCACCCTGCCGCAGAGCAGGCAGTTGGGGGTCGTCAGCGTCACCTCCTCCTGTCACCGTTGTTCTCGTAGCCCCGAAGATTGTTAAGTTCATGTCTCTGACTTTCGACGGGGGTCGAGGGCCTTGGCTTAACCGCCCGGGCCGCGAGGAAGACAACCTCTATAAAAAATTACCAAGTTCTGGTGCGTGGCGAAGATACGAATGGCTGAGGAGTAGTGTCATTTATAACTTGCATTTGCAGTTATGGATGGCGCATCAGTCTCTAGCGCACCCCCAGCCAGGGAGCTGGTGGACCCTCTGGTTGGGTTATAAATGTACTCTTGCCCAAGGACGGGGGGCTACCCTGGGTGTACTTGACCCGGGAACATAAAGGGCAACCTTAGGAACATGAGTGGGTTTTAGTCAGTAAAAGTCTGACAGGCCCTCCCGCCGCACCCAGGACGGGAGAAGTCATTTGATGATTTCCCACTTCCTAAATAAATAGATAGAAAATAAAAACACAATCTACTACACACAACAATCAACATGGTCTAGGGATATTTTAATTAAACAAATAACTAAAATTCTATTGACATTTTATTAAGACACCCACACATTAAAATAAACCTTGTTTTTAATATCCTATCTAATCTGATAATAAACTTTTAGATGAAGATACATTTAAAAAAAAACTTAGAAGAAGAGGAAAACTCTGATAAAATTTCAATCTTAACTTTATTTTTGAAACATCGAAACCTTAACAAAAAACTGTTTCTTATAAAAATTGTTAAAAACTTAAAATTAATAATCCGTGGATCCACCTAAGACTCCCATGACACATCTGCAGCGGTTCTGCATACTCAAAACAAGGGTGTCAATATCCTGTTGCGGAATACTGTCCCAAGTCCTGCTAAGATGCAAGAAAAGCTGGTTTTCATGCACAATATCTTCAGGGGAATTCCTAAGAGCTCTTCTCTGAAGCATATCTTAGGCATGCTCAATAGAGATTTTTAAGTCAGGGGATTGTGCAGGCCAGTCTAAAGCTTGTGTTGTAACCAACTTGTATTGCATTGTCGTGCATTGGCTGAAAATTTTGTTTTAATTTACCTTTATCTAAAAGTTCATTATCAGATTAGATAGGATATTAAACAAGGTTTATTTTAATGTGTAGGTGTCTTACAAAAAGTTAATAGAATTTTAGTTATTTAGGTTTAATTGAAATATCCCTAGACCATGTTGATGTGTGTAGATTGTGTTTTTACTTTCTATCTATTACGAGTAAAACACATTTGACCTTACTACTTCTGTACTCAAGTGTACTTTATCTTAACTGCATTTCGTTAAAAACCATATGTGTGCGAATAGCCTACTACATATTTGTGAAGGTGTCGATTCGCACGCCAATAAATGAACTTTGTGCGAATCGACTACAGAAAAATAATATATTTTTAAAGGAGTCGATTCGCACGTTTTGTGCGAGTTAAATTCGTGCGAATCGTCCAATAAGCCAACAAACCTAATACCACTAGAAAAGGCCAGCGTTATTGTTTATATTGCCATCTTGCTCTCACCGGATGATATCTAATGCAAGGCGCTTGGATAGTTTCGTCATACATAGCGTCCACTTTAAGAAGGGCCCTCCCTACTCCCTTTTGTATGCACCAGTAGAAGCAACCCTATAAAACGGCAGGTCTTGTTATAATAGGTACTAGGCTCACAGCAATATCTAGGACAGAGGACAGTCAGATCAAGAGGTTGGCAAATAGTTGCGGCCCTTTTACGAAATTCTTAAATACTTCTTGTTTATTACTTTACATTAATTATCATATTCGTAACACGTTTACATTAATGCGTAATCGTTTCTCCGGGACTCGTCGAGCTTCATTGCTTCAACGCTTTTCTGGCGGACTCCACTGTTGATTCTGGCTTTCAGGAGTTGCAGTGGTTGGGAATAGAGTGGTGGGATTGACCCAAAAAAAAAATATCATATTCTGTCACTGCGCTATACTCTGATATTATATTAAGTTGAAATTACATCGATAGATAAATGGGTGATTTTCTTTCTTGAAGAACAAATGCAGATATTATTTATATGTAAATGAAAAAACATTAAATAGAAGATTGTATTTATCTTATTGTCCTTTCATTCATAGAGATAAGAAAGTTCATGTACATCTATATACCTCTATAAAAGTAAAAACATTGAGACCAAACGCTCGAAAAAATTTAGTCATAATATTATCATCTCAATGCAACAAAAACGCGTACCTATCTATCTAAAAATTTTTATAAAATCAGGTCGTTTTAAACCATCTAAACCATTTATTTTGCTACACATACAGAGACTGAACACAAAAAAAATTACATTTAGAAAAAAAATACAGCGTAGCAAGGGGTCCATCTCAGTATATGCTGTGCTAACGCACAGCACTGATTTTCAGATGGCCCCTGACTGTTGAGGTAACATGTTACACATCTGCGCGCACACGAAATTAAAATATATATTATTATGTAATGAAATGAAATAATAAAAAAAAAGATTAAAAGCACTTTATACATGAATAATAAAAAAACACACACACATTAACTGAAATTGACAAAAAGAAAACATTACAAGAACTTATAAACTTATAATAAATAAATAACAACAAAAAAATAATATGATAAATAATACTAAGAGGTATTTTGACTGACACTATATTTGGAGGTTGTTACTCTGTCTTTTGTTTTATTCTTTGTCGCTATTTTCTATATTTATGCATTGGTCTTATCGATCTTTATGTCATTGGTCATTTAGTCTGAAGACTAAACCTAAAATATATTTTATAATAAATTTACATAAGTAACGCATTCTTATTTTAAAAACAATGAATTGAAAGAAAAGCCTAGATGCGCCTGCGATGGCAATAAAACCGCACTGCGCTTGCGTCCGCGGCATTTGCTTAGCAATCGTTGTTCAGTGAGGTCGAGAATACGTCACAGTTATTTATAGTGACGTTAAAGTGCATCGTATTTTGTTATTGATAAACCAGTGATTTTTTTAAAAGGTAGGTTTAATTTAATTTTGCTATCTAATTACCAACAAAGAAGTATTTAATTTACAAATAATTACTATAATAATTTTTGTTAGGATAATTTAGGAAGTCTATCTTAAATTTTAGTAGACATTATTTTTAAAATTAATATTTATTATGTATCAAATATAATTTAAATGTTTATATTATGGACACTATCCATCCAGGCAGAGCTTGCGCGTGCGTGCGTTTTTATCTGCAAAAGAAACGCTTTATCTGGTTAATAACTTATAACTAGCTGCCCCCCCCCCCCACAGTTACTGCTCGGCTCCCGTAGGTTATAGCGTAATGTTAAATAGCTTTTAACCTTCCTAAATAATTTGGCTATCAAACAAAAACATATTTTTCAAGTTTGGACCGCTAGTTCCTGAGATTAGTGGGTTCAACCAAACAAACTTTCAGTCCTTTCAGCTTTAAAATATTAGTGTAGATAACGTTGCCAGTATTTTCGGGAAGGCCTTATTGTTACTCACCCCACATTTTTTATAGTATAATGGGTTCTATGTACCCTGTACTTAATAAGAAATGTGATACAATGTCATGGCCATATACCTATATCCAATTGAAATGTTATTATTATATGTATAAGCCTCTGACTATATAAAATATATTTTTCTTACTCGTCCGCTGTTCTTTTCTGATTAATTTCGTTGCGGGATCAAAGACAGTTGAATCGTTTCTCCGGGACTCGTCGAGCTTCATTACTCGGCGCTTTTCTGGCGGACTCCACTGTTGATTCTGGCTTTCAGGAGTTGCAGTGGTTGAAAAAAGTGTGGTGGGATTACCCGACCTGGAGATCAAACTCAGAACCAAAAACTTAGGCTGACTAAACATAGATAACTGGAAGTGTGTCTGTACTTCACTTTATTATCTCAATTAGATTATATTTACTGTAGTTTGTTGTAATCCTACATTGTTTCGGTGTGTGCAATTTCGCGCGTTCATTTCAACTAAATCGCTTATGTTCCCATCCCTATAGCTAAGCGATGGATGCTGCATTACGCGAGTTCGAGTACCGATTAGATATTTGTAAGACCATTTCGTTGCATAAGATTATTTAAATAAATTTTCAAGTGGTTTTCAACAACTTTCTCATAAAATGACTCCTAAGTGAATTTATTTCACACGTACGCGTGCGTCTGCGGGTCAATTCTTTAACACATGTAAGTACGCTTATTAGTTTGAAATTTAAAAGTCCAAAGTACAAATTGTAATGGAATCATAAAACGTAAAGCTCAAAACTTAAAAGAAAACGCACTTTTATTACCTGGCATGCATCGCTCATTTACATGTTTATATTGACTATTTAAACCTTCGAGCAGAAAACACACAATAGAAAGACATTAGCAGCGCGACAGTCGGCTGTCGCTTGGTGATTGAACGGTATAGACTGACTTGGCTAAAACCATGAATACTTCCAATCCTCTAACCAGCAAAATCTTAAATTATGCCAAATTACTTACAACATATCCTCATCATCAAGGAGTCCAAAGTTGTTATGTATGTAAATCAAAATGTCATTTTCCATTATTATAGAGGAAATACCGTATATAATTGTATATAACTATTGATTGATTAGTAGGTAGGATAGGTGAGCTTAAGCAACAGTCAAATGATAGTCTAGGGACCTTAGCTTACCGTCACTTACGAAACATCTAGGTAATAACAGCCAACTTTATTAATTTTGCTATAAACACTGAAAGCAATTTGTAATTAATGGTTGAGTAATATCTGCTTGAAGTAACTAAGTAGGTACTTGGGATTGGATTTATTGACTTAAGCAAAACGAAGGACGACAATATCTTCAATCTTCATAAAGTTTTCTGTTATAATTTTTAACTTTTTCAAATTGACTGATACATTTTTCGCCATGTACGTACTGTAATGCAGCCTTTTACTTTACTATTACGGCACTTGTACAATAATGACTTCTTTAAATGTCGTTTCAGAACAGCTTATGACGTTATTAAACAAAATGTTATTTAATTATTTTGAAAAGATGGACCCTAGAGTCTAGGACTAGGAGACTTCGCGCGGTATTTTCATAAATCTTTGACTGTAGGGTCACAGGGAGTTTAAAAGCATTTTATCATTGCGCTCTCGGTTACATTACGCAATCAATGAATAATATGCAATCCCGCCTGTAGTATAATAACAAACTTAGTTTAACTTAGCTCATCATAATTTAGTGATTAGATTCAGTGGCGTGATCCCCGGATGCAAGTCTGCCAGTTACTAGTTTCATTCACTCTTTATCTTTACACGCAAACTTTTCTATGAACTGCGACCCTGGTAGCACAGTCTGATAATTGCAACTTTGTAATCCTTTTTCAACGATATTATTTTCATTCATTCTGTTTATCTGCCCTGCGGGCAATGAAAAGTAGATATTACTGCCAAAAAATCGATTATTGCAAATAAAATGTTTTCTTTTCTAGTAACTTGAAATTGAAGATTTTTAATTGTGTAATGTTTTTGTGAGTGGCCTTATATCATCTAAGGATAGTAGCTAGATTACCTACTTCAGAATTAAAGTGAACTTAATTAGGTTATATCGAGAGATAACTTTTGTAACTAAATAGTAAGTGCAATCGACAAATTGGATTCATGACCCATCATAAGCTTATTTTCCTACAGATATTCAAATATAAATTAAATTAAATAAATGACACTTGTCACGTCTTGTTATTTTGACAGTCTCAAACGATTTATCGTCAAAATAGGTCATGATTCCAATTTGTCGATAGTACATTATATTCATTCATCAATTCAGCCTAAATGTCTTATCACAATGGTGTAAACAAGAAAACGATACTTATGTCTATAAACTTGTGCAGTTTTTTAATCTATTGCACTAAGGTAATTAGTAAGGTAATTTATAAGTTCATTTAATTGTATTGTTAAGACAGACTCGATGAGTCAAACCATTGCAACGGTTTTGTGGGGCTTTGTTTATAATTATAACTTACCCTTGTGATGTTAAAATAAATAAATAAATAATAATCATACATGTGACGGTTTACTTTAATGTAACATTTTTTTTAAATAAAGTTATAGGCTGAATTTAAATAGCCGCTATAACAATAAAAACAATAAAGATAAACATAGGTGGTGCGATACATTAATGAAACTCATGGAAACCCATGGTCATACGGAATCCTTTATGGAAGGGACTCGCACTTACAGCTTTTCGGTTTGATGATATTGATCAATGCCTTTTAATTGCTTAATAAAATTAACACCTTTTGACGTCATTCTAAATAATATGACGTCAGCTCTGGTACTAAGAAGTAACTTGACTATTTTATTAGTGGCATGTTTAGTATCTGTAATGCATTTCATAGAATTTTATGGCCGATTAGGAAAATATATATTTCCATAATAAATAATGCATAGCAGTACGTAAACACATATTATTTGACCTTAACATTACACTAGCTTCCTTCATGCCTTATATTGGAGGTAGTTTCTCCACGTCGGAAACTGTTTGTAAATAGAAATACTTCATTAATTATAATTATATCCGGCTGTTTTTCTACAATAATAAACATCTGCTTGAGAAAATTGTTTACAAGACATGTGTTTAAATAGTACAACCTTTTAACGACCAAGCGATAGCCGGCTGTCGCGCTGCTGTTTTTCTATTGTGACTCGAATCACGTTAAAAAGGTTGAATAAAAAGCATTATAACGTAATAAGCTGCCTTATCATCAGTAATCAGTTTAAAAACGATGCAATAAGAGTGACTTTACGAGCGTGTCGGTTAAAAAATATAGTTTATTTAATGTTTTTAATTTAATTCTAAAGTGGTTCTACGTTCTAGATAGGGTTCTATCTACCTACCGTCTTAATTTACTTAGAAGCAATAAAACCTTGGCAACGAATAAAATTACTGGAATTTAATATCCACGTAATGTTTATTATATTATTAAAATAATAATACATACAACAAATAAATCGAAATATTTACAACTTTATCAAGCGTGTTAATATTTCTTTTGTTCAATAAAGGTTCAATAGTTTAATTAGAAGATAAAATAATAATGATGATTGTCAATTTTTTTGCGCGAAGTTTTGTGTGTAAATTACATAATGATAAGAGTTGTCAGGCTTTCCTAACATTAATAATTTAAATTTTGGTCAGACGAGTCTGTTTGTAAACATTTAAAAGTACATAAATGTACTTATCTTACATCTAAACTTTCAGATATTTTTTTTTTTTTTTTTTTTGGTGAGTGGGAAATCATCCAATGACTGCTCCCGTCCTGGGTGCGACGGGAGGGCGTGTCAGACTCTTACTGACTAAAACCCACTCATGTTCCTTCGATTGCCCTTTATGTTCCAGGGTCACGGTAACCACTATAAACATTCCGCAACCCCGGCAGGCGTTGGCCCTGTTGGGCCCCTTCCTGTGCTGACTCCTTCTCTTTGAGGCGCGCGTGGAACAAAACGCGCCGTCTACGCGGTCCTGGTCCTAGCCGGGCGGCGAGCTACCCATAGCTCGCCATCCGCAGAACCGCGCCTACGGTGGCCGGTAGTCGTCTTGCGACTCTCGACGTCTTCGCCTGGGTCTTAGTCCGGGGCGAGAGGCTCGTCGTTGCCTCTCGCGCGCCGCCGCTTCCTTCACTAGCATAACTGCTTCGCAGAAGGAGGCGACGGCATCCCATTCCGTCTCGCCCCGAAGCATGGCCTGAACCAGCGCCGGGCGCGAGAGGTCACCGCCGCCGATCGCCTCTACGAGGACACGTCGATGCTCCGCCCATGCGCGGCACACCTCAACTGTGTGCTCGACCGTGTCCTCCAGGCGACAACTTTCAGATATTGCTACTTTAAGATTACTCAAAACATAATTACTCAGTCGTGGACCGTAAGCTTGAAGTAAAAATGTATAATTAAAGGTAAATGAATAATCAGTCATTGTCAGCCTGCGTATAGTTCGCGTCACGTAAGCTTGCCCCTCTGAAGTTAGGCTTTTGTGACGACTGCGCAGGTACAATCACGTACAAAAGTGTTACGTTCGGTATTTTTTTTTGTTTTATTACAGAATCGAATTAAGTTGTAAACATTGCGATTGTAAAGCTGCTTCTAAACGGGCAATAGTTTACTGTATTTATAATAGCAGTTATTAGTTTGATTTATGTTGTGGCGGTGAAAACAAAATAATTAAAAACCATAACAAAGTTTAACAGTTTTCGCAACAACAGTACTTTCGCATTGAGCAAGCAGGACAGAAGTAAGCATCGAACATATGCGAGTGACAGAGACGCCATTACAAGCGCCATCTTTCAAAAACCGCGCATGCGCGGTGCACGTTTGGTTGTAAAATCGACTACTGCGCAGCCAATTGCGACGAACTTCAGAGGGGCAAGATTACGTGACGCGAACTATACGTTTGGTATGAATACAGCCTAAGACTACTAGAAAACCTCTAAATCAGGTTTTGTTGTTTTTCATAATTAATTACTATACCGCAGTATTTTAAAATATCTAAACACAAACTAATATTGGTCAATGACTACCAGGGTCTCATAAGTTGTTCTACATCTTCTTCAGCAATGGCTCGCGTATGCGTGATCGGAGCGGGGGCGGCTGGTCTGTGCGCCGCCCGTCACCTTCTAGTAGAGCCCTGCGTCAGCCAGGTGGACATCTTGGAGCAGGCACCACAGCTCGGCGGCACCTGGGTCTACACTGAGAATGTTGGTTACGACGACTTTGGACTACCCATTCATACGAGCATGTACAAGAGTTTAAGGTATACTTACATTCATACATTTCTAGGCCTTGTATTCTTTAGCAATTTTCGAGTGCTTTGTGCTCTCTGGACTTACTGGGTACTTACAGCGTATCATATATTTTTTTTAAATTTTTGATTAATTCCTAACAATATGTTCTATCGATTCGAAGTCAAAGTTGTATTCTGACTACAGCTCACAAGTCCAGCAAAGATTTTCAGATGTTTCCCATAAGAAAATCAGGGTTACATTTTATACCATTAACAAAATACAATCGTAATGCTGAAACTGCAATCACATTGAGGCGCATTGCTCGATTTGTTTTGTCTGTTTGGCAGTCTGTCTGACGACCTTATCAGGAATTTCCACTCATAAAACTTAACTTCGTAATCTCAAATATTTTTTATCGTAAATAATTTATTAATGGAAGTGTTTCTCAAAGACACATAGCAACAACAATGAGGTCTTAGCTTACGCCACGTTCGTATCAAGGGTCGGAGGGTATCAGGGCAGCATAGCACGCTGGAAATATTTATGAGCAATACGTACATTCTAAATAATATGTTTAGAAATGTGATTAAGTATTCCATTTTGTATTTACGTCAGAGTTGACAGAATATGTTAGAAAATTAAACTTTTCCTTTGCATCTTTAAGAATCCTATATCTTACAATTTAAAAGGAAATTAAAAGCTCTGCTCTTAAGCCTGGGGTGGCCCACGATTTAGCATTAAGATCAATGATATTATATTAATATCATTGATTAAGATGCCTTTTCTTGCAAATGACCAAAACGCTGTACGCCTATCCAATAGAAAGTGATCCGATAGTTTGTTACGTTTTGATGTAATCCTAGTACCGTCGTCTCTATGCTATCTGATCTACTTGACGTATTATGCTATCATACCTAGCCCCAACATACACACGGCGGGTATGTTTACTTGACCACGTCCGTCAAAACATTTCCACAGTAATAAGACCCGCGAATATTCGCTTATCGAAATAAAGTTGATTTACGATTCCACGTGGTTCAAGGTGACGATTACAGATTGAGTCATAAATAAATTAATTATATTTACGTTGTTTGTTGTATTGTGAAAATAATCGACAAACAATATGGGGTCAATGGAGAGAACATACGAGAATAATGTAAACAGAACAAAGATAATAAAATCGTCGTTGGATGTCACCGGCTTTACTCACGTGGTTCTAAATTAATGTTATTTATTTATGTTATTAATTCTATATTAGCGTCTACATAATTAAATAGATAGATAATTTTAGTGCCAAAACAGTATAATGCATCTTGTCGGTTAGAATTTGACTTTTATTCATAATTATGTATTTTTGGAAGTCGCCATTATCTCCCGAGTCTTTTCCCAAACTATTAAGTTAAGTAAGTTGGCTAACCGGATCCAGCAGAACAATTTACATGAAGGGCTTTCAAATCAACACAACTCAGTGACTTTGTAACACGATACAACTTGGTTAAGCTGATTGCCAGACTTTCTGGCTTCTAAATACTCTTAACGACTGTCAAAGATACACTATGACAACCGGTGCCAACGCCTTTACGTGCTTTCCGAGGCCAGTACCAATGTAACCATATATGTCAGTGATGTCCTAGATGAACTTAGAAAGCACACATGAATTAAAGAATTGTGGTAGATCACGCTGTGTCTAATGGTTTTCGGTAGTATGTCTTGATAATGTTAAAGTACTTCTTTCTATTTCAGAACCAACCTACCTAAAGAAATAATGGGTTTCCCTGACTTCCCAATCCCGGAGAGCGACAAGTCTTACCTTCCCGCTAAAGACATGTTGGCGTTTCTGAAGTTATACGCCGACAAACATGGCGTCACGGAGAAAATTAAGGTAAACAAAGTTCTTTCATATTATGAAAAAGTTTCTTATTGAACGATAAGACTTAAGAATTTTAGAAGAAAAATATCTGTCTTATTGAAGAATAAGACTTAGGAATTTTAGAAGAATGTGACTGAAATTTATTCTCAAGAGCAGTAATGTAACTTATTTGTAATATTTAAACAGTTTATCTACCTAGGTCTCGATCAGAACAATGAATTAAGTATAACTCTCGGTAACCAGACATAATCGTATTTAAACATCTTATTTTCAATTTATATAGGTAGAAGGTACTAATATTAATTATAATATACGAGTTTGTAATACTTTCAAAATATTGACGTTGAATTTTTTTTTTGCAGTTCAGTCACCACGTGCAGCTGGTGATACCAAAGCAAGGCCCTTCTGGAGAGCTTTGGGATGTAACCTTCAAGAACATGATCAGCGGAGACACGGAGACCAGAGAATACGACTACGTGTTCGTTTGTAACGGGCATTACAACACGCCATTTATACCTCACATACCAGGGCTGAAGCAATTTAAAGGTTAGTTAGCGAGAAACTACTGGATATCACTGACATCCCGTGCTTCGTACGGCACGTAAAGACGCTGGTCCCGGTTGTTATGCGTAAAACTTTGACAGTGATTACGGTCGGATGCTGACCAATCTAACCAAGGGGTTTCGTAACGCCTAGTAAATAGGGCAGTGAAGGTTTGATAAGCAGTCACTTAACTGGTATCCTGCTGAATCAGGTTAGACTGAAAACCAACCCTAACAAAGTTGGGAAAAGCTAGGTAGAAGATCATTCATCGATATC
The DNA here is from genome assembly GCA_033675125.1 of Athetis lepigone. NCBI lineage: Eukaryota > Metazoa > Arthropoda > Insecta > Lepidoptera > Noctuidae > Athetis > Athetis lepigone. The sequence goes on along the minus strand of CM066236.1, from coordinate 1,994,268 downwards.
CTGCAAAAGCTAAGTTCAAATATCTTGAAATTAGTTATTACATACAATTCAACCAACAGGTGAAATAATGCACAGCCATGATTACCGAGTTCCTGAAGTCTTCGCCGGCAAACGGGTCTTGGTCATCGGCGCCGGACCTTCGGGCATGGACATCGCTTTGGAACTTACCAGCGTCTCCAAGAAAGTCATCCTCAGCCATCACTTAAAAGAACATCCTCGGACGGTGTTTCCAGAAAATTTGACACAGAAACCTGATGTAGAAAGGCTTGAAGGCGATAGGGCATTCTTTATCGATGGCAGTGAAGATGAGATTGATGCAGTCTTCTTATGTACTGGTAAGTCTGGTATTTCAGATCAATTCAAATAAAATCATTCAGGTTTAGTCCATCTAACATTTTTCATAAGTTTTATTTTATTTGTGACTAGCTTTTGCCCGCGACTTCATCCGCGTGGATTAATAGCTGCCGTTCTTGGGGGATTAAAACTATCTTATGTCCTTTCTTGGGTCCCAGACTATATCTCTACCAAATTTCATTCAAATCGGTTCAGTGGTTTAGGCGTGAAGAAGAGACAGACAGACAGAGTTACTTTCGCATTTATAATATTAGTACGGATTTGTAATATTCTTTGTTAGTGATGCATAACTCACGAAAAGGCGAGTTGCGTTTTCAAGGTTCATTTATTCAGTATAACCCTCATAACCTCTTAACACTTTAATGGATTTAAGTTTTACTAATAACGTAGTCTATAGATTTGCATTAAGTTCATATTTTGCCACGGTAAACGTGTTTTTAATGTTATTAAAATCTTGTTATCTCTAGGTTATCTCTACAATTTCCCGTTCCTGCACGAGTCGTGCGACATAGTGGTTGAGGACAACTGCGTAGAGCCGCTATACAAGCACGTTGTCAACATGAACCATCCCTCCATGTGCTTCATCGGCGTCCCGTACTACGTGTGTGCCTTCTCCATGTTCGATTTACAGGTAAATGTACTCTTGTATACCAGGAGATAAGAAAGACATGATTGGTTTTCCTAACAGTTTGGTCTTGCCGCGTAAGCCTACTTGTAAACAAGTTGAGAAAACCAGCCCCCTTACCATGACGTTTAAAGTAAGATTGTTTTAGTCCTGTTGTAGGAATGTGCAAGTGACGGCGTTAGACACGTTGTCTAGCGCCGTCTCTTTCCCACTGAAAGTAATATCAAAGTAATACTGCTATAAGGGCTTGTGGTACGCACCCTGGACTTGTAATGAAAACTAACAATGCAATCAGTATGAGAAGAAAGAAGCCTTTTTAATAGGCTATTATTACCTCCAATTTCTTCCTCCTGGACACAGATTTACCTGGCAACTCTTTTGTTTTGAGAACTGCCTGAAAGCAAAAGTAGCTGTCAAAGAGCAATGACCTTGAGATTTGAGTTATCTTTAGTTGATGACAACAGGCCCTTTTGAATTGGGTAGTTTACACCATTAACCAATAAATGTTAGACACAATTCCTATAAAACCTCTTTTGATGTCAGCGCAATAAATTCGGTTCATTTTCAATTTGCTATAAAAATTGATTTTTAGTTGCTTTGAAATCAATAAATAGATAGTCGACTGAGTTGTTATTTTGTGATGTCATAAGTTGCCATTGCCATACAAAATCTATTGGAGAATTGCGTTTTGACAGCTCATAAAAAGAACGTCAATTGATAATGGTGTATAATACCGTAAACTTGTCATAAATCTTCTTTAACAATAAACTCCAACGATCCAGGTCCGCTACTACGTCCGCTCAATGAACGGCACCTTCTGTCTGCCTAGTCCCGAGGAGATGGCGGAGCACTGGGAGGAGGAGAAGAGGGACAGAGCGGCGAGGGGGTACACGAAACGCCAAGCGCATATGATGGGGCCGGACCAGGTAAACATAACTCTATATTACTATCACAGTAAACGAACGTCAAGGGTCGCATCGTTTGAGGTGTTGGCTACTATGATAAGCTGGTCCTGAGACACCTATGGTTGGCTGAAGTGAACTCTCAAAAGGTACTTATTGTTTTTTTTCCAATAAGTTCTTATTTATTGGAAATATTTTATAGTTGTAATTGCCCCTTTGTGCCTATTGGCCTAGTTTTGTTCTGTCTCCTGCTTGTTATAGAGGGAGGGAATGGAAATCATTTTTTTTCTTACTCCTCCGCAGTTCTTTTCTAATTAATTTCGTTGCGGGATCCAAGACAGTTGAATCGTTTCTCCGGGACTCGTCGAGCTTCATTGCTTCGGCGCTTTTCTGGTGGACTCCACTGTTGATTCTGGCTTTCAGGATTTGCAGTGGTTGGGAATAGTGTGGCGGGATTGTCCCAAAAATAATAAGTTCTTACTGTCCCACTGCTAGACAAAAGTCTTCACTTTTATCTTGAGGCATCTTGCGTGAAGTTTTATACAGTTTTATTAGTAGTTTGAAATGATTCGAGACCTTGCTAAAGCAAGTTGAACGGTACGATACTTTTCTGATTCGTTTTGAGAAAATCACATCGGAATTACGCTCACAAACCTCACCTAAACCTCTATACCCTAAATTACTTCTGCAATGGTATAAAAAACTGCCACGTTTTTATCTAAAACTGCTGTTATCCGATAGATAATAGTTCAGGAAAACAGTTTGCAATTGTTCACTATATCTTGTATCAGTGGAAACAGTAGGTGTTTATCCCACCCAGTAGGTCGTTGACTGTCCTATTTCGTCATTGCAAGTCTATGTGTCACGTGAAGGCTAACTAACTACATAGTAAAGGCTAACTAGGTAATAATTTATTCCTAGCTAAGTACTACACGATGTCGATGGTCTTGGTTATGCTATAACTTTGAGCTAGCGTTACGAAGCGAGTAACAGAATAAAACAAGGATTTTCGAAGTGCTTCGTAACTCCCTGAAATCCTGGAACACACTAGCGCTTGTTTACTTTTCCTATAAGGTTAGTAAACCTTGTAATAAGAGTTTTGACTTTTGTTTTGAGTTTTGTGGTGGGAAATCGCCATTACTTCATGTCTAGCGAGTGCAAGTGAAAGGGAATGCAACCTTTATGTTGTAAACATGAACCTGCTTGAAGGCTTGACTGGATAGGCTTTTGTACGTAATCTATTAGCAGGCTCTGCCTTTGAAGTTATTCATTCATTAGGGAATTTACGCACCAAACACATTACGTATCGTATTTATAGAAAAACAGTTCACGCATATTTAAACCTATCCTATTACCTATTACCATGTCTCGATTACACATGGTAATCGAGACACAATAGACTGGCTGTCGCTTGGTCGTCGAAAGGTTAAGAACAAAATAGAAAAACGTAGCCCCATATTAGGAATTCCTCCTTTGCTGAAGGTGCGTTTACAAGATAAAAATCCATATACAGCAACAACCAGACTCGCAACAAATACCTGTATATTATACAAAATTCCCGTGCGTGCGGCTGCGGAAATCGAACCCGCGACATGCTTGCTCGACAAGGGATCAAGTCCACTCGTCAATTTCAATGCTTTTAAATTAAAATTAAAACGACCTACAGAATGTTTTGCTTACAACCTGTGGCCAATTACTACCACACACCTACTGAAAATGGAAAGTTAACTGAGTACTAGTATAATTAGCCAGCTAGGCATTTACTCTGCTTGGCGTATTTAATAAGCGTTTGCGAGAGCTCTTGATATCTCTGTTCTCCTAGTCTATTGACTTCTTCATCCAACATCTAGGCCGACTACTACATATCCCTGGCCCAGGAGTCTGGCACAGCATCTCTACCACCTGTCTTCACGAAGGTCCACAATGACAGCAGTCAGAAATTTCTGGATAATCTTACAGGCTACAGGAATGATGTGTATTGTATCTTAGACGACGATAATTTTATCTGTTATTGAGATTTGAAGCTGAGGATTTGGTCTTAATTTTGCCACAATTAACCCAACCAACCAAGTTACATTTAAATCATTTGTCCTAATAAAGGATTTCAAATTATTGGTTGTCTATTGTTTGCCCGAAGATTATATGCCATAATCATCATTTTCCCGAATTTCATTTGCCCGAATGTTTCATTTGCCCTAAAAGACATATGACATACTTTTAATTGCCCGAATTTTAGATACCATAAGATACGAATGCCATAAGTATTGTTTGCCATAATTTTATGTGCCATAATAATTATTAGACATAATATTTAAATGGCATAATATTTAAATGGCATAACAAGTATTAGACAAATATTTAAGCCCCGTAATGGTTTTTTTTTCTGTGCATGGTTGATGGTGGGCTAGGTCGACGGAGCCCCGCTTCGCGGGGCTCCTACTTCTGTGTGGTTTATAAAAAAATAACCACGAAGGGGATGGCGGGGTCTATTCGCTCGCTTCGCTCGCTCACACGACCCCGCCATCCCCTTCTAACCTAACCTGTCCGAGTCGGGGTGCCCTAAAGTCCCAATTGCATCCAATTTCTCTTGATATAAACAACCGTTATACACCCGATGTCGATGGCAAATTATGTTATGGCATATCATAATTATGGCATGTGATAATTAGGACATGTGATAATTATGGCTTACAATGATTATGGCAAATGATGTTATGGTAAGTGACTTTATGGGAAACAATGATTCTGGCACGTGACTATTATGGCAAATGAGAGTAGGGCAAATGAGTATTATGTCGTATGATATTATGGCTGTTGACTATTATGGCAAATGAAATTAGGGCAAATAAAATTCGGGTAAACGGCGGTATACCCAAATTATTCAGCGAAATGACTCCAATATTAGTCAGAAAAATAGGAGAATAATAGAATTCTAATCCGTCGTGGGTCCGTTTTGGCAGAACTAACACCAATTAGAATTTATAATAAATAGGTACAGTTTTATTTACCCAGTTTGAATAAATACATATTATTATGATGTAATCATACAGTAAGTTTTATTAAACTTAAGCATACATAATATAATAAGTTTAATGTACTAATTTAATATAAAAGTAGTACTTGCTTACTAATATTAATGTGTTAGCTACCAGTCATTGTACCTATATATAATTAATCAATTAATATATAAAACAATAAATATTGCATTTACACGTTTGTTTACTTTAGAAATAACGAAGTAGACATTTTGAACAAACCGTCTACATTTTACAACACGAAATTGCAATATTATGTTACAATTAGTTGGCTTTAATGAGCTAAAAAGAAAGAGATTTAAGGTTTTAAAGTATTTGGCTAAAAAGAACACCTAGCAGATCATAATATGAATATATTATTGTACTAGCTGTCCCCTGCGGTTTCACCCGCATTTTTCGTTACTGCTCCGCTCCCGTGGGTCGTAGCGTGATGGTATATAGCCTATAGCACTCCTCGATAAATGGGCTATCTAACACTGAAAGAATATTTCAAATAGGGCCAGTAGTTCCAGAGATTACCCCCTACATACAAACTTACAAACCTACAAACTTACAAACCTATAAACTTACAAACTTACAAATTTTGCCTCTTTTTAATATTAGTATAGATTTGATGTTAGATAATGGCGCCGTTATTAGCCTCGCTGCCTGTTGTCATGGTTAAACTATTGAACCAATTTTGATAAATTTTCGGATAAAGTAAGGTCGAACCCCGAGGAAGGACATAGACTACTATTTATCCGACTTCAACGTCGAATTTTGCGACCTTGATATCCGACAATTACGCGGACAGTCCCCTTACCATGACGTTTAAAGTAAGATTGTTTTAGTCCTGTTGCAGGATTGTGCAAGTGATAGCGTTAGACACGTTGTCTAGCGCCGCCGTCTCTTTCCCACTGAAAGTAATATCAAAGTAATACTGCTATAAGGGCTTGTGGTACGCCCCCTGAATGTCAGAAGCTATAAAGCTTAGAATAAAGTTATAACATTATATGAAATTTCCATTTGAATTATAAACAGATTCAAGCAAATTTTTAATTGGTGGTGCAAACACCACCAGTTGCTCGCCCAGTGGCACCACAGTAGAGAAAAAATACTCAATAACCGAGTTATACTCAATTACAAAGACTTCCTGTTTTGTCCTATACAGGGCGTCCCACGGACATGCCACATGGAGGGAAAGTACCTTAAATATGTTAGATAGAACATTTTACTGAAGTAGACATTATTTGAATTTCAAAACCAATTTAAACTACATTTATAGATACCTATTTAAATAATTACACGGTTGAACCGGGAATCGAACCTGTTTCTCGAGAAAAATAATTACCCAGCAGCTTTAACATACCACAATCGAAAGGCGTTCATTCATCACAGGAATATTTTTAATTGATGCGTACTTCACAAGTGGATGGTACATTTATTAGTAACGGGTACTTATGATAATATCAGCTGTATGTCCTTACGGGCAGTGTCAGTCAGCTTTATATTTTTCAAAAAAAAAAATCTCATGAATTGTTAAAATTCATGGTCTTCCTTTTATTCGTGACACTATGTTATTTAGCAAAAAATAATTCTTATGATGAAACCTTTCGATTGGTATGATAAAACTACAGGGTGTTTATTTTTCTCGAGTAACAGGTTCCATTCCCGCTTCAACCATGTAATTATTTAAACATCTATGAATGCAGTTTAAATTGTTTTTGATATTCAAATAATGTCTTCTTTCAGGTAAATTGTTCTTTCTAAAATATTTAAGGTACTTTCCCTCCATGTGGCATGGCCGTGGGACGCCCTGTGAATTTTTTTCAAGACTTCTCAGGGACTATCTACAAACTTGGAGTATTTCACTCCATTTTCGATTTTACAACTGAAATATATCATAATATTATAATTATTTTACTTACGTATCATCCCTACATGAATCTTACTTACAATCTCTCAGCCAGCCCACTTGGTTCCCCTGCTTTCCAGAAGTCCTCTAGTACAACTGGGGTACCACAGCTTACGGTCACCGTCACTTGTCTAATAATCTTGGAATCTATTGACTAAATATCGAATCCCGTTCTATTTAGGAGCCGAGCGAGTATAATAGAGTAGTCGGTAATGCGAATATTCGTCGTACATCGCGATTATGTAGCCATGACATAGTTAATATAATATTATACTCGCTCGGCTCCTAAATAGAACGGGATTCGATATTTAGTCAATAGATTCCAAGATTATTAGACAAGTTATTAAATAAATAAATGATAATCTCAGAAAACACTGGTACGGTTTGAAATATTATTTTTGGTTTGGATAGCCCATTTATCGAGGAAGAATATGCTAGAATTGTCACATGCTAGGTCGTAGCATGTGATAATTCTAGCATATTTTTTACGGGAACAGAATAATGTTCATTATTGCATTTTGTGAACTAACGCGAATATTCATCGTATCGCCATAATGTAGTTACGGCATTACCGTCTCGTCTCGTACCGATGAAACTTTTATATATTTAGTGTGTTGTGTGAGCTTTAAGTAGATGTATGTATGTTTTTAATTCCCTTTTACTCCATTTATGTCATAGATAATTCTAGATTTTTTCAGTTACAAAGGTTGCTTAAGAAACGGAACAGTCCTACAACACAAAATTTTCAATTAAATTATAATAACTTACCCCGTTCGTTACACAAGGTGAACCTAGTATAATTTAATCCAATAAAAAACAAAAGAATCAATCATTTATTTTCATACACGCAGCAAACAATATGTTAAGAATAATCTTAGCAGTCAAATACCAGGAGTTCAGAAACCGCAAGCGATATGCAGAACGGTCAATTAAACCACAATAATAAAAATATAGTCCGTGCGCCACGTCTTGATACAATCTGCACTTATTTCACACTACCGACCGACTTGCCATTTACTTCAAGAGAGTTACTCCGTTGTACTATAGTTCAACCCAGTTGGAGGTTATCGAATGTTTGCCTTGGCTCGATCGTTTACTGCGAATATCGAGGCGTCTTCCTCACTTTAATCAAAACAAGGATATGTGTTTGTTAACTAGCCAAGTTTGCTGAGTACTTCCTCTGTAGTAGTAGTGCGGCCATTTGTTATTATTTATCGTTTCCTTTCATAATTATTCGTTGGTTTTATCAGTTTAGGAATAATTTTACCTGTTTAATTTGTGTAATTTTTACCTGTTTGTATCTGTGTAGGTATTTTTTTTATTTTATTACCTAGTTGTTGACTAGTAGGTCTGAGGCCGTCCGAGTGGTTAATCAATTAAGAATACTGTACTTCTTACTTTTAGGTAGCGTATAATCGCTGTAACTTACCAAATTTTAAATATCTTTAAATAACAATTCATTTTAAACTTGTTACAGGAAAAATACTACGCCTCATTAGCAACAGAAGCGAAAACGAAAACTTTGCCATCAGTGTTGACCAAGATCAGGGACGAGAGTTCAATACGGTTTCTTCACAACCTGAAGCATTACAGACAAGACGTGTACAAGATTATCGATGACGACACCTACGAAATCATTAGTAATGGGAAAAGAGAAGTTATTTGTTGAGCCTAAACTGAGAACTAAGAGTACAAGTACAAGTAACAATTAGTTTTAGTCTTTAATTTTATCGTATTTTACAATTTATAGCTATAATGGTTTAGTATTAACAAAAGATTGGTTAGATCATTTAATTATGAGGGTCTTTTTTTTCAATCCAGAGTTGAATAAACAGTTTTTTTAAATTTACTGTTAAATTTCCATGTTAAGTCACATGCATTGTATTAACAACCATTTTAGAAGTACAATAAAGTCGACTGGATACAGATAAGAGTGTAGTTTTAATAAAACAACAAATTCAGCCAAAAATATTTTATTTAAGCGTATTTATAATCTTTATATTATCAATGCTGATATATTATTAATCTTTAATTCTAATATTTTTATGGCTTTCCCCATTCTATTACACGCTAATATTGATAGGTATAATTCATGAAAATTTATAACAGTCTTATATTGTAGCTTGCAATACCATCCGTTAATTGCTTTCTAAGGCTGTTTTAACTTTTAATGAATTAAACCAGTGTTAGTATACGTACACTGGGCCGAGCCAAATATCTTTCATCAACAAGTTTGTACTTATTGTAATAATAACTTCGCTTCACATACTTTAAGTTTAAAAATAAAAATGTTACTTTTACGTTTAATATAAAAATACCACATTTTTCAATATTGTTACCGAAATTCGCACTTTTGTTTCTCTAATATATTTGTCTCAATTTTTGTCACCAATATTATCATTTTTGTCAGTATGCAAACTTATAAAGAAATTAACTTAAAACTTACAACAAAACTTACGTCTAAAGCTATTTATTCGTTAACAAAAGTACGACGCACGCCTTATAATAATATAAAATTGTGTTTTAACTAAAGGTTTTAACTTAAATAAACTGAAGACCTGAATATTTATTTATTATAATCATAATCAACTGCCAACTTACACTCATTTGGCAACGTTTACCAATATATTCCTTTTCCTTGTTTGTTGTCAGGCAATCTTAAGGTCGAATCATTTGCAACAATTTCATATAAACCTCCAGGCCATTCCGTACAAAACCTACCCTACAATCCTACCCTTGGTCGACCTACCTACATCCCTGTCTTTTCAGTCCCTTAAACTTCATGATATAAATAAAAGGATCAAAAGAAGGGCTCAATCATACCCTGTCGAAATAATATAGTTATGTACTAATTAAAAATATATATAAAAGCTGATTTTACAGTAAAATGGCAACGTTTTAGGAGTACAGAGTAGCAGATGAAATGAAAATTCAGAACGAACCGTAAAGTTACACATACCAACTAGTTTTCCAAACTTATTTATATACAATCTTAAGTTACTACGGCGAAACGTAAACGAGTAGCATCAAGCGTCTAGCACCATTTCGATATAAAAGTATACTTCAAATTAACATAACCAACCAAGAAAATATAAAAAATTGATAAAAACAATAAAACAACAAACAGCTCCAAGAACTTCGCAAGACAATATTATCATTAAATCTCCGAAATTATTCAAAATAAGACTAATGATCACTGGTAAATTTTGAATTAAAGAGTGGACTAGCTGAAAAAGTATTGCATTTTAAGATAATAGACATTTATACCAAGGAAAACTACGTATACATAAAATCTAATTGAATAATTAATATACATGAAAAATACATTTATACACTGAGATTACAGCGTTACGCGTATAAAAAATAAAATCACATGTCATCACCTTCGGTCGCACAACAATCGACCAACAGTTCGCACAGATCAACACTACGCCTCACTCACTCGGCCCACAAACCAGAAATATTCAACATTCCAAATGGATACCACTAAATATAACGTAACGAGGGTAACTTTTTAAGATAATTCGAGTTTTATACGTCAATATATCGCCTCCTAAGGACGGGTGAATGTGAAAAATTGCCACAATTTGAGCCTCAAAAATCTACATTGTACTTTAAGACGGTGAATCTCCAAGCTACGATCAGTTAAATGGAAGAAACACATTGATATTGTAAAAATCTATTTTAAACACGCTAACACCGAGATAGATAAAATTGTGTACTTTTAAATTACGGCGCCACGATACAGTGACTGTACTGCGACTTTAGTAAATAAAACATTAAATGATCAAGATCGTTATTGCACTCTAAAATTAAATTTGCAATTTTTTAACATTTTTCCTTCACTGGATTCACAATGACGTTGATGTCAAAGTACTAGGGGAATAGTTTCGTTTAGGAAGTCGTTTTGTTCGCGAACGGTATGTCTGGTTCCATTCGCAAGGTTTGTGGCGTTGGGTCGTAGTTTCCTGCTAGGTAGTACACGTCATTGTTATCGTAGACCGTGCTGTACTTGACCGGGTCGTCGCCCATGCGCTCCTTGTACTGAGCAAGCGGCAACACCTCGCATTTGTGAGATATCGTTTGTACGTCGTTCTCGTCCGTATGTGGAGATTCAAACAGGCCTCCCTGAAATAAAAAAAAAGGATTAGTTAATTAGTTATCGTAAATTTAAATTTTTAGTTGTGGACATGGCAAGGACCTTGGCTACTTTTTTTTTTTTTTTTTTTTTTTTTATCTAGCCTACGCTGTCCCACTGCTGGGCAAAGGCCTCCCCTAACTCCTTCCAGACTCTCTTTTCCTTCGCTTCTTCGAACCAGCTCTCGTGGTGTGCGTCAAGCTCATCACGCCACCTTTTCCTGGGCCGGCCTCGGTGACGACGTCCATCCTCCGGCACCCACTGTGTAGCGACTTTAGCCCAGCGGTCACAACTCATGCGGCTAACGTGACCCGCCCAATCCCATTTGAGCCTGGCAGCTTTTTTGCCCACATCCGTTATGCCTGTTTTGGAGCGCAGCGTGGTGTTCCGGATTCGGTCCTGTCGTTTTTACACCAAGAATGCTGCGCTCCATTGCTCTTTGACAAACCCCAAGGCGAGACTTTTGCGACTCGGTAAGTGACCAGGTCTGAGCACCATAGGTTAGGATGGGCAAGATACACATGTCGAAGAGCTTGCGCTTCAGGGAGATTGGTAGATCACCCTTCATTAGCGCCTTTATGGACCAGTAGCTTTTCCAGGCGTTTCCGACGCGACGGCCGATTTCTTTTTCCTGCCTGTTTTCGAAAGAAACTAACTGGCCCAAGTAAATGTACTCATCAACGTAAAGTATTTCTTGCCCATCTACCGCGACCCTACGTTTAGTGCTGTTGGTCATTAGCTGGGTCTTAGACCGATTCATCGCAAGTCCCACCCTGAAGCTAGCCGTGCTCAGTTCTTGGAGCATAGTTTGTATTTCGAGAGCTGTGGGGGCAAAAAGGACTATATCGTCAGCAAACCGGAGGTTTGTTAGCCTCTTCGTGCCGACTTGAATGCCTTTGGTCTTCCATGAGGCTGCTAGAGACTTGAAGACCTCTTCGAGTGTGCTTGTGAACAATTTGGGAGAGAGCGGGTCACCTTGCTTGACTCCTTTTTGGATTTTAAATAAAGGTCCAGCAGTATTCAATTTTATATTTGCGGTGCTATTGCTGTATATGGTCTTGATGAGGTTTATATACTAATATAATATAAGAAATTTATACAAGTGGTAAATTAGTTCTATTTGTCAAAAAGTAAAAAAAAAAACTAAAACTTTTAGGAACATGAGCTGAGATTTAAAATGTAAATACATTGTTCCTGTACCAAGCGAACAGCAATCAGAGGGAATGTCATGTTGTCACAATGACTCCCAAGTTCTTCAAACTTTGTAATTCTAATTCATGGTATTATGTGCATACGTACCGGATAGTGCAGTTGGTCCGTAAAGCCGACAGTCTCCTCGGGGTGGTAGAACCACTTGACGCGCACGGCCATGGCGCCGCGGGCCTCCCACAGCGCCACAATGCGGCCGATGTATGGCCGGTCCGGCCGGCCCGTGGATAGGAATACTGCTGCGTCGCCAACCTGGAAAAATCATTGTAACAGTTGCTTATTACTTATTTTCTAGTCAAAAAAGCTTAAGTAAAAAAGCCGGTCAAGTGAGAGTCGGACTCGCGCAACGAATGTTCCGTACAAAAATAGTGCGACGCTTTTCTGAGATAAAGGGTCTAACAGACGGACGGACGGACAACAAAGTGATCCTATAAGGGTTCCGTTTTTACTTTTGGGGGTATGGAACCCTAAAAACATGGAAATACTATCCTTAGAATTGTTGGCATAGGTAGCTCAAGCAATCTGATGAAAGCAATTACTGTCAGAAGCCTGTGGCAACCTCATCTGAGACCTACACACTCTGACGAAAAAGTCATTCAAAATTCATCGGGGTCCTAATGCATAGCCATATTCAGCTAGAGCTACCCTTTAATTCGAGAACCCTGTAGCTGCTATCACCTCGTGAGCGCCTTTGTTTCATGACCCGTTGCATTTTGCCAGTCCTGCTAAGCTGCCACTCTGTATTGCCACGCCACTGGTTGGCCAAAAGTCATGTTAGAGGACCATGATTACAATTTATTAAACCTGCATCAAATCCTAGTTAAATGTTTATTATACTAGGAGCTCACTACACTGTAGGAGATGCGACTTACATTCAAGACCTCCTCTCCCCGCTGTATGGCGCGGTAAAACAGCTTGCGGTGTCGCGGGCGCGCGGTGCGCCTGTAGGCGGCGCCGTGCCAGCGCCACAGCGCGCCGCCCGGCAGGAACGCGGCCATCTTGCTGACGCCGCCGCCGCCGCCTTCTGATGAGGTTGATGATACTGTGCGACGCTTCGCCTTCTGGAAACAATAAAGTATGAGATGGTAAAAAGCTGTAAGATCTAAATAGAACTTAGGTCGAAATCACTTTCTATTGTTCCGATGCATAGTAGTTATCCGTAATCACGTACCTTCTTAGCGTCGCTAGTAGATGCAGCAACCGCTTCATCTTCTAACCCTATACCACTATCTTTCAAATTGTCTTTACTTTCTTCTTCTTTCTTCAATGTGACTTTACTCAAATTACTGAAATCCAAAACAGCGTTTTTGACCAAACTCTTTTTAGACAACACCGCTTTCTTTATCACAGTCTTCATTTTGTCTTCTGGAGACTTCTCCATAGCGATTAGAGTAGAAAGTTTGTCGTTAGAATCCACCGAGTCCTCATTAGACTTATTTGAGTCGATGTAGTCGGAGGAAGACTTGACTCTTTGTTGATCATCACCAGAGGAACTAGAATGTTCCTTGCAACTTGAGTGATGTCTTTTCCTGTGTTTCCTATGGTGTTTCTTATGATGTCTTCTGTGTTTGCAGTGTTCTTCGCAACATTTATGTTTCTTCTTTTTCTTTTTTACGTATTCCATCGAGTTGGGATCGTCTTCGCTGGAATGACGCTTTATTTTGTCTTTTCGATGCTTTTTAAGCTTCTTTCTGTCTTTATGTCGGTCTTCGTCTTCTTTTGGAGTGGCGACAGCTGGCTCTGCGACTGGTGGTTTAACTTCAGCACTTGTACTAGCTGTAACAGACGTGACAGTTACGGCGACTTTCTTGTCTTCTGTGCTTACACCACTAACACTGGTATTTCGTCTTCTTTTACCAAGAGTAAACAACGGGTTTTCATATTCTGAAAATAAATAATTAAAGTTATTGTAGAAGTTAAAGAAAAACGGCGATATAAAATGTACAAGTGGTATATAATATACTGACCTACGACAGGATAGTTTGGTTCCAAGAACCTTATATCCTCGATAGCTATTCGGCCCGAGTCTCCGTCGTCAAATTCTACGGCAACAAACTTGTCATCATGAGGGTCTGGAGACGAGACAGCTACAGTACCTGGGTACAGACATCGGTACTGTTGTGACCAATACGCGCACACCCTGGTACCAGATGGCAGTTCTGTCACAGATGATGGACTTACTTCCAAAATCTGAAATTAGTGAAAAATTTATTAATACTATTTTGACCATTACAATTTTATTCTAAACCAGAATAAAATATTTTTGGTATATATAACTTACGGCATCTCTTAAGGTTTCTTCTCTTGACATAATATGAGGCTTGTTCCCTCGTTCACCATCGAGAGTGATGGCATACACGTCGGGTGCAGTCACAGCACTCAGTTTCCCTGCGTAGAACAACCCTCCCATTGCAGTAAGTACTCGAGGTGATAGGTCTACTTTATCTTCTGTCAACGTACACTTTGATATTGGCAGCGGAGCAGCTGGCTCAGAAGGTTTTTCTTTTGATTCCTCATTATTTCTCTCCTTTGATTTATGACTCTTTCGTCTCTTTTTTGCACGCCGCCTCTCTTTATCGCTTTCACTAGATGCACTGGCACGCCGTAATGCAAACTCAAGCTCGGGTATGTCATCTCTTGAATGTTTCCGAGCTAAGCGGTCAACTTTCTCTCTATTCTTCTGTCGGACTTCATTGAGACTTTCCATTGAAGAGCTCGCTGACCTGTTTAACGCCCATTCTGCTTCCTCCATGTCAGAAGATGCCTTCATAATCGGTTCAGCTTTCAACTTGGGACGCACTTTGCTTGTCCGGTTAACCTCCTCTCTGGAAGGCTCTCCTCTTGTACACAATATGCCTCCTTTGAGTTTACCCTTTGCCAAAAGATAGCCTACAAGACTACTCTTGGATTTTGGCTTCTTTGCTACTATAGTCTCGGTGGTTTCTGGGCTGGAGACTTTTCGTGGTCTCCCAACTTTACGTTTCTTTGAAGATCCCCTATCAGAGTCAGGCGATAATGCCGGAGGGGATGGTACACTCGTTGGTGATAAAGTGGGTAAAGGCGGGTTTAAAGCTTTTAACTGGGCTTTTCTTTCATCAAATTGTCTTTCCAGTGCTAAAAGTCTCTCACGCATATCTTTTTCTATTGCACTGGCAAGCGCATGAGCCGAGCGGACATTAGTGTTGTGCGTGCATGTCACGGAGTTACAAGAACAAGCTGTGACACGTCTTAAACTTGTCTCTAATTCTCCTCCACTACTTCTTCCTTCGTCTCTTTCTCTATCTCGTTTTTGTCGACGCATTTTCTCCAGTTTGTGTCGTAATCTTTCTTCTCGATCATGACTTCTAATTTTTCTCCTTTCACCACTAGAGTCGCCGTCTCTATGTCTATGTCTGTCTTTTTTATTTACGGAAGAATCTGCTGAGCGACTTCTGTCGGTGGGACTTAATAAGGGTTCACTTTTAATAAAGGGACGTGATACACTAGGCATGTTTGTTGGGGGGTTTTCCACTACTTCCTCTCTGAACCTCTGTTCTGCTAGAGCACATAATAAGCCCAAGCCGTCAAGCGATGGTTTGCCTTGTTCACTGGTATTCGGATCTGCTGGTGGAAACTCGAAGCGCCTGTGAGGCTCTGCTTCGGTTCGCGGTGGTGATTTAGGCGATGTCTTTATTAAAATATTTAGTTTAGTTGGTGTTCTCGTATCAACTGTCAAAGGTGTTGGATCTAATGATGGCATGCTAGTTCCCGGTGTGGTTCGCTCGAACTGCTCGATGCTGTTGGAAAGGAGCTCCAGACCGCTTACATCCACTGGTGGTCTAGCATTTTGTGTAGGGTGTGGAACTGGCGTCGTTCTGGCTGTGTCTATCACAAGATCATTAGAAGTATTGCTACTTGAGTTGTCTAAGCCATCATCCCTTTCCATAGAATCTATTGCTTTTTCCACAGCTCCTGTGGTCGCTAGGCTCTCGGATGATGATTCTTCAGTGTTATCGATAGATGGATGTTGTAATAATTGCGTGTGACTTTGCATCATATTGTCTTCAGGGTAGTGTGCGACCCCGACGCATGCCACGTCCCTTTCGTCTTCATCAGCATGGTTTGGTGATTCATCCTCCTCGTCGATGTGATCTGTTTGGTTTGATGCGTCTCTGTGTGCCGGAAGCTCAGGAGCTTCAGGAGGTGGCGTTGGAGGAGCAGCTGGTGATGTAGCTTGACTTCGGCACGCCTGCTCTGAGTAATCAGGCTGGTAGTATAAGTGTGTCGTGATCATCGGCTGTGGAACCGGTTCTGGTGCATAAGTCGGCTGTGGTTTCTCAAGCTGTGGTTCTGGTTCAATTTTGATCAAGTGTGGCGTTATAAGTGGCTGCATAATTGGTTTTCTCTTGTCTGCTGTATGTCCCGGGTGGGGTTGAGGTTGAGGAGCCGGCGCAAGGGTTACCAGGCGTGTAGAATGCGTGTGAGTATGTTGTAACGTTGCTGTGCTAGCGAGAAGGTCGCCTGGTAACAGTTGTAGATGGTGTGATGGATGCGGCGCTTGTGGAAGAAGCAGAGGTGCTGATTGGTAAGGCATTCCGCCCCAGACTACAGCGTGGGGTAGGTCGGGAGGTGCGGGCAGCAGTAGCAGCGCGCCAGAAGTGGGCTCCCGCACCAGCTGGAAGCCGCCAGACATGCCGCCGCCCACGGATCCGACGCCACCAACGCCAACACCGCCAACCATCATGCTTTCCATTGACACTTGAGCTGGAAAAAGAATTCGATTGTAAATAGATGTTCAAAGGTTCATCATTACAAAGACTTTTACCAAGGCCGCATAACAATAATGAAATGGCATTTATGTTGTTAAATACTGAGACCACAGAATAGGAAATGAATTGAGTGTTAACCGAGAATCAAACTCGTTAGCAAGTTTACGACCTAGCCACACACAGTAGGCCTGCAAAAGGTGCACTGTGTTCGCGAATGAATAATCTATTAGTTTATTTATTAGTCCGTATGTACGGCTCATCACTTAGTCACAATACAGCATACGAGCCGATCGCTTAATATTCAGCGGCCGCGCTTCCGGAGACGAGTAGGTATGTTAATGTTTTCGGTGGGAAATTACTCTTAATGTCGTTCGAATGGTTATCACCACGTAGAGAAAATAAACCGCGGAAGTGTGAATTTATAAACAACAATTATGTAGACAGTTTGATTAGGGGCCCATTTTTACTATATTTTTGACTTGTTTTACATTAATGTGTACTTCATAGTAGAGCATGATACTGCCTACATAAATACAATGTATCTAATCTACGTAATTAATATTTTAACGTTACTTCATTTATAATTCATAACTATAGCTATTTACATTAAATGTGTAAGACTGTTGTGGCTACAGGTGTCATACAAATAATTCCATTATTCAAATGAATGCATAAAAACAATCATTATATTTTACATCGAAGAACAATTGCGTAAGTAAACGGAAATAAGTATTAAAGGGTTCAAAACCTGGCAAGAACTCATGTGACTTTTTAAGATGAAATATGAAAAACATCGGAAGAAAACTTAAACCATTGTTAAAAGAATAAAATCGCCAACCCACCATAAGCAAGTGTGTTGATCAATTCTCCGTAATTCTCGTGCCTTCTCCATAAGAAACGATGGCTTTTGCCAAGTGCCAATTATTATAAAAACCACGCAGTTCTTTGTTCAGTGTAGATTATACTTAACAATTAACTCTAAAATAGATGCATGCCATTCAACAATATAAACCCAAGATTGAATCGATAAAAACAAACAATTGATTGTTTAAAATTCATTTCAAAATGGGCTCTGCGCCCAAACACATCTTAATGACTTGCATTATACTGTTCCAATTAATCCATTATTCTTTTCACATCTCAACCGTGAGTGAACGAGATGGAACATACAGAAAACTGGTACATCAAAAAGAGACAAATCAAAACCATTAGCATCGTTTTAATTTTAAACGTTTCTGAAAAGCGGCCGGTTTTTTAATAGTTTGATTTAAATTGAGTGATGAGTTGAATGTGAAATAGTTTGGGATGTTTACGATGTGAAGTTTCTCTTTATTATGGTTGATGATGGGAACTGGGTTAACTAGTAGCTCCTGAGCTACCTTTAGCCCTGGTCACACCAAAGCTGTGTGTGATGGCACGATCGTAGTCAGAGGCGTGGTAATGGCGTATTTTTAGCAGAAGTTTTTAATGAAAATAATAGTAGATTGTATTTATTACAAGGGCGCAAAGTAATATTTTTACGGCAAGGGCGTTTTTTGAATCTAGAGCGAAGTGAGGGATTATAGAGTAGAATCCCGAGCTTTGCGAGGGATTCTACTCGTTTGATTCTTTGGCGCAGAGCATTAAGACGTTCCAAATTCAAAGAGTTTTTAGGCGCACTTATTACAGGGCGTAAAACATGCAAAGACGCTCCAAATTCAAAAAGTGCGATTAAAAGTTACTTTTAGGCGCACTTTTTGAATTTGGAGCGTCAATCAGCGTCATTATTGCCCGCTGAAAGTTTCTTATAGAAAACACCAACTTTGGGCGTACTTAAAGAGGAACAAAGTCGTCTTTTTCGAATAGGTGGGATGAAAAATAAATTTAGTGAAAATAAATAATTTGACTTTAACTAAGGGATTTGACCGCGCAATAGTCACCCCATGCAGATATGAAACTTTTTCTTATTTTTTTACGCGCAAGAAATCGACAGAAATTTATCTTGTATACCTAGATTATCCGCCATAGGCCCATAGGTATATTATCCTAATTACAGCTTACGAAAAGTAACATGGCATTCTGTAGCTAACCATTGGATTTAAATCACAATGACTAATTAGAGTGAGTCGAATGCGTGCGTGATTGCCTGAGGTATTACCGAGATGCTGAGCCCAGCCTTCTTATTAAACAGCAGATTTTCTCTTCAAAAGACAGATAGATTGCTACATTTCGATCTACTTATGTACCAGGAAATCATAGAGACTACATAGCTTTTGAAACGCAAAATGAAACAACGTAAGCACAGAATTTTTTGATGGAATCACTTTTATTATGGCGCGAGCCTAGGTACCTAAACACGAAGAAATCATAATTTGATACAGAATTTATACAAACAAACATTAAAACTAGTGTATCTACGTATTAATAAAAATCGTAGCATGTTACACTTAAAAGTCATGAGCTACAATTAACTTTTATACAGCATAGTAAATGCTAGCGTTTATTTTATTAGCATAAAGTACTCTGAAACTCGAAAAATCGAGACACAATAGAAAGACAATAGCAGCCCGACAACCGACTGTCGGTTGATCGCTGAAAGGTAGGATAGGTAAGGAAACTTTTATAAAGTCACTAATTTCACAAATAATTGTTTGTTGTTAAATATTCGTCATTGGTTCAAGTATTGGAATTTATAAACTAAGTATAATTACTACCTAAATACTTATACAGGTCTTCTTGTACAATAAAGGTTTTAGTTTTGGAATAAAGATGAACGTTTCGTTAATCGAGTCCTAATATTGTCATCTCATTCTGTCAATTTTTTTTTTACTTACACTGACAAGATTATGCAATAAATTGTCAAACAGTTAATAGCGATTGTATTATAATTTTGTAATAAATAGGTACTAGGGTTTTAGCCTCGCCTAGGAGTTCGTGCGAGCTAATTTCCTGCAATCGCAATGTTTTTGTGATTGCTCCATTTTTACTAGTTACTCCGTGAGAAGTTCTTAACGATAACGAAGAGAGATGATAGCTCACTAAACAAAATAGACCAAGCTGATTTCACACTCACTTCCAAATCCACGAAGTCGTGATTCCGGAACCAAGCTTAGGCTATCACCTCTTATGAGTTATGTATGTAAATTTTTGATTTCATTTATCTACTATCCGAAGTCTGCGCGATGCTTTGATTTTTCTTAAGGTGATAGGAATCACGAATCACCTTAAGAAAAATTAAAGCATTTATTTCACTTAGACCATTCACAAGCACTTATGTATTGTCAAAGAGTCGGTCGGTTAGTCAGAAAGAAGGGTGAAGCTAGTTGCTTGTTCTAAAAAGGTTCTCAAAAGAGAAGCACAAGCAAGAAACTCCATGGATACTCTTTACAAAATATTAAGGTTTACAAAATGTTGGTTATATTCATCGTGTTTGCTTCTATGTTTATGTGAAAACAATGAAGGTAAGAAGCAATATCATATAGGTAATATTAATGATAATACATTATAGAAAGTCAATAATCAAATTAAATGTAGAGAAATACCTACAATTTGTGGGTAAGAAAATTCATAATGCTAAAGTAAAAAAAATGGTATATGTCGCCCGCTACCTATACCCAATACCTAGGTATGTATGTATGTAATTCTGAAATACGCAAGTTGATTGAATATTATTATAATTCTAATAAGGATACTGGATATCTACATAATATTAGGTAGGTAATAGGTTTACCTAGGCCCATAAATATAAGATTATTTTTCTGCTTGCTAAAATTAATCACCCACTAAATACCTACTAAATTATACTTAATTTCCTTATCAGATATGTATCAAATCAAAGCCACCAATTAAGGTGCCATCAATCATTGTAGTGAAACGGTATTTCTTCAACGGTCGCGTGAGGTGTCAAACGCGCGGCGTGCGTCAAGACGCGGCAAAAATCGCCATTAGCGCACCACAAGTACAAGAAAAACATAAACGCAAAAAAGTCATTCACAACACTAAAAAGATTGAGGCGGCGAAGATGACGCACCGCCTTCAGACCCGCGACAGCTTCTTATTGGCCGAGACGCCGAGTAGGCGGAGTCTTGTGGGCGGGGCGATAAGTGTTAGGGCTGCAAGTAAGTCGACTCGAGTTTTATCGATAAATGAGTTTTTATGTTTTTTTATGGTGTTATAATTTATGGTGTGGAAGTGACAGAGTTCCGTTCATGGGGAACAATTTAGCGGATGGTGAGCGATGGATCCTGACGAGGATTTTTTTACCTCGCCTTAAGTCGCATGACGTCATTTATTTCAAAGCGATACGTGAGAAATATTCGCTGATTACTGTATTGTGTGAGTAGGTATCAGTTTATGCGATTATTATTTTTAATGGTTTGTTAGAACCGGTTTATGGGCTTAGATAGCTGTTTACGAATTGTTAAGTAAATTTGGTTTTTTCTTTGAAAGTTTGGGCGCGATTTTCGGAAAATTTATGTGAACATTATAATTTGCGGTGTAGTTCTCTTAAAATTTAAAATGCAATGTAAGTATTAATCAAAGTAGAGACATTACCTAATGTAAATAATACATTCAAATTTCTTACGCCTTTTTGCCCCTATGGGTGGATAAGTAAGTACCATAACCTGATATTTCTCTATTAGGCATTCATTAACATTCGGAGAAGAGTTATTTAGATACTTATTTGTAAAATAGGTAGGTATTTTCAATTAATTAAAGTATGAATTATTGTTTTAATTGAACGATTATATTATTTTATGTTTCTATTATTCTATGTACAGTACCGACTAGTATCATAATATCGGTGATTCGATACCGTACTTAATTATAAAATTATTTATTTCAAATTTTTATTTAACTTATTAAAATTTTGTTTGAGTAAGTAGGTAAGTAAGTAACTTAAGTCATATCAGCATAGATTTTTGATCTTCTACCCACGCCATCACCACAAAATATCCATCGTAATGAAGCGAAAATGATTGGTTTTTTATCTAACCTAAACATTAAAAACAATTATTTACATAGAAGAGAGAGAGTAGAAATAAAAAAACATGTCCTATTAGAAATGAAATAGTTCGCAGGAAGCATATACCTATATACCTAAGCAAAATTAAATTCTTTCATACATAAGTACTTAGGATATCCTATGCTCGTTTGGTATGGTATAGTATAGTATACAGTATAGTAAATAAATAAACTATATAACAGTTACGTCAGTTACTACCTAATTACTTAAAAATCAAGAAACTATTCATCATACCTTTAGATAACTACTTAGTTAGCTATCCTAAAATGGCAATTTTTCTTATAATGGCAACATTTTTAAAAATTCGTAGGTTAGTAGGTACTAATTTTATAAATGCGAAAATAACTCTGACTGTCTGTCTGTCTCTTCTTTACGCCTAAACCACTGATTCGATTTGAATGAATTTTGGTACAGATATACCTAGTCTGGGCCCCGAGAAAGGACAGGATAGTTTTCATCCCGGAAATCCCGCGAGAACGGGAACTATTATTCCACGCGGACGAAGTCGCGGGCAAAGGCTAGGATAACATAAAACAAAACAAAATTAAAGATATAAAAAAATGACAAAGTTCATTAGGCGTAAGGCATATCCAAAGTATAACAACGATGCGATTACTATGATCTCCCCGCCCGGGAGAAGTGATCTGATGATTTCCTATCCATTAAAAAAGGATGCCAATAAAAAACCTGAATAAATAGTTAACATGGTACAAAACTTTTAATTGTCGCAAATTAAAAGATGACTCAAGCCGACATAAGCCCGTACAAAGCTAGTTAATTTCTAAGCCCGGATTTAAGTTAATCAATTTTCTAAGTAAATTGTATAGTAATTTCGCTCTTTATTTTCGCTCTTTATTTTATTTAAATGTTTATTCTATATTGATTAAATAACATGACGCCCATTAAAATATTCAGGGGATCTGTAACTTACGATTAAGTATCCTGCTCTCATAATATCTGTCTTCTCATTTACATTCAGGATTCGAGATAATTAAAAATTTATGACTGCGATTACCTACTATTCTGCCTATCGTATCGTGTACTTAGTTTACTAGCTTAGAAATAAAAATAGTTCTGTCCCTTATTATTGAAGCGAGACTAGTAGCTTGTCTTGTAGCTCATTTATAGCTAAGTATCGGTTACATGTGTGTTGGGCATAACAATAATCGGGGCTGAACTGAACCGTAATTATCATCTTATATCATACGCGTGTAAATGGTTCGTTCTTCCTTCCTAAAAGCCATGTGTTCCCAGTATATCTGAGCCTTGGTCTACAAAACATCGATTCTAAATTTGATTGACGTTTAAATAACGACGAGCGACAGCCGGCTGTCGAGCTGCTATTGTTTTTCTATTGTGTCACGTGTGTTCGAAGGTTGTAATGTAATATTACAAACTAAATTCTTATAATTAAGACTTTTAGCTATTGTAGGTACTAGGTATACATAATCCTAAATCGCCGAAACTTGCCGATTCTAAATTATGCATCATTATGCAGATAGAAAAAAAACATTCTGAAAGTGCACATAAAATCTCGACATTCGTTCATTTCATTCCAATCCGCCACATTCACTAATTAACTTTTGTATAGCATACCTGTTTCATTCAACAGTACAATCGAGTGCGAAATTCAACGCCGTCGTTAATGGCAAAGGGTTTTCATTAATTTATACCTAATGATGAGAAAGAGATAAAAAAGTTTGGTGTCCGATGAAAAGAGCCGATGTTCCCCGATGTGGCCCGATCCACATTATAAACGCGATCGGGTTACGGGTTAAATTGTTTTGTGCATCGTATGTGTGTGGTTCAGTATAAAAACTGAACAAATGTGAATTTTAATGATGAAAGTAGTACCTATTCATCTTAGTTTCTTAGTAGAAAATCGACGAACTACTTAATTATGTAGGTAACAATTTAACTAAAATAAGTTATAAACCTATATTTTTATGTTTATTAAAGATTTAGGTATCTAGGTAATTGTTATTTGTGGAAGAGAAATAAATTATTTAATTGTTTTGGTAAGTAAGTACCTAGGCTTATTTTTTGAATTAATAAAGGGCACATTGAACAAGAAGTTGTAACGTGTAACTACTCAATTAGCAACCAATTATTAAAAAGACAAAAATTATTATTTAAACTACTTAGGTGAATTGTCTAGAATTCTACATCTTACTCATAGCGTTTTCGCTCTGTGCTGCACAATTAGGCTGAGGCTACAGTGGGCAGCAATTTACGATGCGAATGGAAGAGCGAAACTAGATAAACATGGAATGGCTACATTATAAGCGAAAGTTTGTCGTATATTCGATTTAATTTCGCTAAAACGTCGATCGCTGTAGCCGGTGCCGCGATTACAGTGATGTAGTTCCTGTCGCAGAAAGAAATCAAAGATCGCTAGTAGTATTTGATAAACGGTGTAGCCATAAACGTGAGCATCCATGTATCTGGTTCAATTGCTAATGTGTCGCAGCTCGCGCCGCAGACTAGTGTAGCCTCAGCCTTAGAGTACTGTTAAGGACAAAATTAGCTTTATCGAAGTGAGTCCCGTGGAAAATGTTGGTTATTCTAAAATTACAAATGTTATTGACGCAGCTTGATGTGCACAGATTCTTGCATATACAATGCTTTTGCCCGTGACTTCGTCCGCGTGGAATAATAGTTCCCGTTCCCGGGGGATTTCCGGGATGAAAACTATCCTATGTCCTTTGTCGGGTACCAGACTATATCTATACCAAATTTCATTCAAATCGGTTAAGTGGTTTAGGCGTGAAGAAGAGACAGACAGACAGACAGAGTTACTTTCGCATTTATAATATTAGTAAGGATTTGTAACGCTCGCCGCCCACGTCTTTTTTTTTAGATTAAAGTTAAGCAAGTTAATCAAATTAGAATATTGTTGAACTTCCTAACTCAATAATGTAGGTAGGTACTCGTATTATTAACGAAATAGGTGTAACTAAACAAGCATTTTTATTAGTCCAAGCTTTATATTAATAATCAATTAATAACTTAACAAAAGAAATACGATACATTAAATTAGTCAAAAGGAACCCTGTAAAAAATATAAAAAGAAAACAATATAAAAAAGCGCCAAAGTAGCCACGCGCGAATTTGCCGTCATTACAATATAACCCGACTGATTTGAAAAGTCGTCGTATTTTATGCAATCCAATGAACCAAACCACCTCCTCACTTGGCTGGTTTACTCGAACCGGTCAACGACGACTATTGACCGGACGGACGAGTACAGTTGCAATGCTGCTACCAAAGCAACATGACTGAAGAGGTGGTATATCTGAACGGACGGCATTCTCATTCAGAATTAGGCGCCTTTTTCCTTAGACCTATTTTCTATCTCTTTTTAATTTTGGGATTTAGAAAGAGATAGATATACCGGTTTAGGAAAGTGTGCCGGTATTATAAATTTTAATTTCTGGTCGAGGTCCCGATGTCGCTGAAACGGCGGTCTCGCAATGCAGTTGGCGCGTAGCTACCAGGGTCGCAGATATCAGTAGGAGGTGACTTACCGGGGTAGGGCCAGAGGGACGCGGGCGGCGCGGCTGGAGGCGGGGCCGGCCACGCCAGGGGGGCGGGGCGTTCGTCGCACAGCACGTTCGCCACGCCGACCGTCATGGCCGCCTGCGCCGCTTCTGCACAACAACACAGTGACGTGGCGGCTGCAACGCGCGTCACGCGTACAACACATGAAATTACTTCACACGTTAAATATAATACAACTCTTCTATAACCTGACTTCCTGGTTTTCCTACTTTAATTGCTCACATACTAAAGCAATGAAAAATAAGTATAGTTTCGCCTTACATCGTTTTATTGAAATAATTGAGTTAAATCAGAGCACCATTTAAATTCTTTAGAAAACAGAAATTAATACAAAACTTTAAAATGAATTACCGAATGTTACGCTAAATGCTGAAATTATTTCCGATCACCTTAAACATGGGAAAATATGCAAGGTTAATTAAATTAAGCTTAGCATACTTATAAAACCCACCCAAGTACTTTAATGTAACGATTACTATAAAAGTGTTATCTATAGGTATGTCAGTAATCATAAACTACTGAAGTACCTAAAAATTAAAAGCACCTCATACTTATCTCTGTTAACCTGAACTACTTACGTTTACTTAAAAAAAAAACAATTTTTAAGACTCAAATCTTAATCATTTCGTTAGAAGATTAAAAAAATAATAACGAACATAAAAAGATTTTCGCATGCAAATCTGTGATACAGTAAACAACTATACGATTTTTTCATGAAAGATACAATTAACATACGTATATTAATTAATATGCAAATGTTCACGAGAAACGCACTCGTAAAACCAGCTTTCTTATAGACCTTAATGAATACGGTCGGATTGCGTGCAAAGTTGTTTTTAAACGGTTGTAGTGAGGATAGGTATTTAAAGTCTATAAAAGTCCTAATCATCTCTGCATGTAGCAAAGATAAAACATTAAAAATACGTTTTAAATTGGATGATTATCCAATTAATGTTGGCTGATAACAACAAGATTCATTATACAAATCATTTGGACGGACAAAAACGTAAAATATTTTTCAGTCCCACCACACTATCAGGTAAAACCTGAAAGTTACCACTGTTACCAGTACCTACGTAATCGGAAGTTTTTCTTAAACACCATCTATGATGATTAAGAGAAACTTCCTATGATAGACACGAAGGTTCGAAGCTGTAAAATACCTAATCCTATGCGTACTTGACTTTTTCTATTTTTCATGATCATCATGACTCCGATGAAAGATAATATTGTGAAAAGTCTGGACTTATCAAATCCGCCAAGATGCCAGGTTTTTTTTAACTTGAATATCTAGGTGATAGATGATTAGCATTGAGATTAAGCTCGCATGAAGAACTCCGTAGCAAACAACAAGATGGTGATAACTAGAATTTATAAAAAACTTTGTTGAAAAGACTCCCTGAAGAATCTTACGTACTTGATATTGATAGAGACCTACGACTCTATTCTTACCGTATAGAGATATCTTCCTCCAATGAGAGGATGTTTTGAAACTTTCATAAAAACTGATAAACTCCTAGACAATTTAAAAAGCAAACAGTTAATAAAATTAGATTTAGCTTTAATAAACTTCATGTTGACAACGTGTTAAAGAACATCAGTAAATATCAGTAAATTGAAATCTTGAGATTTGTTCCTTGATCCTAATTTACATAAATACTTTGGAAACTTGATTATTTCTAGAGATATTTATCTATGGAACGAAAGTCTCGTATAAAGAATGAATCACCGATTAAATCAGATATCAATGAAACCGATACGAATAAAGTAAATGTGTTTTAATTTAACGATCTAAGTAAATCAAGATAATCAAAACATGTTTTGTTCTTATCAAATTGATTAGGAATACCAAATGACTAAAGGTATTTCTTACGTCAAAGAGACGATAGCATCTTAGGAAGTCGTAAAAATCAAACGTGTTTCTAACGTATCTAAAGTGGTATAGTAAAAATCTGAATTATAATATGGCTTCTCTGAATTTTTACACAACCACAAATAAAATTACTGTAAAACTTTAATTATAATTATTTTTTTAAGGCACCAATTACCAAGTGCTCATGAACAGAACGGTAGTGATAGCATCAGAATTTAAAGGCAGTCATAAAACTGTTGAAATCGCAATGTGCTTTCATGGCAAATGCTGATTAAAAAGGATTAAAATCAGGTGAACGGACCGCAATAACGACCTCCCCATTGTCAGAATTTACTGCGTAATATGGGGTCCTGCGATTAAGCGGCATTCGCTCAGTTAACACCAGAAGCATGCCGCATGGAGACAGGTATGGGCCATAAACTTAATACAGCTACCTGAATCTAGTTTGATTGAAAATTTGTTTAGCATGTATATTACGATTGACCCAGAACTTAACCCTTTGTTTTGGTCTAAGTTCAACTTGGTATATTACAATTCATGATAATCTACATTTGCGTGGACGAAGTCTTGGGCAAAAGTTATGGGGACTCCGGTTTGGGTGAGAGCTAAATAAGTGTGCGCAATGTCTTACTCATCTATGAATCTCGATCTTTCTTTGATTCAACTATCTGGTGCCTTGAGGTGTCCAGAGTTCTTTAGTTGACTCGCAAAACTATAAACAAAGCAACGTATCTAGAGGAGGTTTAACACGGGCTAACGAATGGAATAAGAAGATAGTATATCATCATCATACTATACCTGTCTCTGTTACACAACTGCCAAACGTCAAGTGTCCGATAGAGACAGGAACATGGCTAAGCCAAAGTCAATGCTTAGTTAGGTACGTCTATTTATCTCGCCATAAGTGAAGAAATTAACAAAAATGCTCTGGTAATTTTAAAATGGGAACCAATCAAATCTAGGTGTTGAAATTAGAAACTTCTACGTTTAGTTATTCAGCAATTTGTCTTTGTTAAGTTAAATAATTAATATCTTTCAATTGATTGATCAATTCGTATCAACTTCTAGTACTAGATTGCGACTTATATGGACCGGTTTTTGCAGCCTTCTGTCTCTACGTAAGAAGTAAACATTGCTTAACTTAGGACATTTTTGTAGCTTTGGAATACTTATTTCACTTACTCAGAGTGCAAAGTTTTTATGTAATTACATACATATTAGTAAACTTTGCTTTCGAACTAAATCCATTAGTAAATTCCCTGCCTACCGGACGTGGCCCTAACATATCTGTAGTAGGTATGTGACCTGACCGGGCCGCCCAGCTGATCGGAAACCGGTCCGGACCGGTTCCCAACTAATTTATAAATATTGTAATTCATTTGGACTCGTGGACTCGTTATTAAAACCCAATGGCCCTTAGCTTAGTGGGCTATAAATTGTGGTCTAACAAGTCCTGGCAGCCCGTTTTATAATGCAGGAATAGGATAGTGTATTTTGTTAAGCATGATGCATGTAATATTTATGGTGCCTTGGTATTTTAGATCACTACTCCTAAGTTTCGATCAAGTTTTGAGCTTCTTTGTTGGTATGCTAAAAAATTGTTTAAAGAATAACTAAAATGTACCAGGAAGACCTTTTTTATCAGGATCTTATGAAAAAAATAATATCTTTTTATTGCGGGCTTACCTAAGTAAGTACCTATTAAATTAGCATAATTATTAAGAAAATAATTTAAAATGTGGGCTTCACCCACATGTTGCACCACGCCTTGTTGACTCGAGACAAAGAAGTAAACAAAAAAAAACATCCGTATATCCAAGTCAACTGATCAATCAATCACATTTGTAAAAAAAAATATATTCAACTTCAAGATTAATTGTAATAGGTATTAAATAGACATTCATTTCAATTATTAAGTTGCTTTCCTTCCATTTATTTCATTGTGACTACATTTAAAATGTAAACTTATTAACAAGAAATACTTACTTATAAAAAATAGAAAGAAATAAAAATATATTCAATACAATAATTGATATTTCTCACGAAACAAATTCCCACAACACAATCAAATGAAATATCGGAGTAGCAGAGAGGAGTTCACACAAAAATTATGAAAGGAAGCACGTGCTACTACTTCTGTCTCGCTCTAATTCTACTCCGTCACTTGTCTTGTCGTACGTAAACGTAAGTACTACATACACAGTGTTAAGTTTTAATTTGACTCATTCTTTAATGAAGGTGTTTTTAAATGATTATAAAACTTTGTTTAGAATGTAATCACATAAAAGGTTTATATCTAGCAAGGTGATACTTTTGCAAAGATCAATGAAATTCAAAAATCAATGCAAAAAATCAAAGTTATAAAAAGTGCCTATGTATCTGATTAACCTATTTATTAAATAAAATATCCATTTTCTTTATCGCGTCAATAATCTTGATACGTATACGTTTCATCTATGCTTGAATTACACTGTGTATCCTATTATCAATTGACCTTCACCGTGACGTCTCTGTCTAACGCTAGCATTCCTCGCGCAAGTGTGTCTCTTTCACTCCTACAGCTACACTCGCCGCGGCGCTCCGTATAACTCCTCGTACTTACTGCAAGCCTAGTATCACGCGCGCTGAAGAAAAGGGTTTATCCGACGCCGAATGACCCGGTGGAACTAGGATTTTCCGAGCAAAGAATCTATTTAGTTTTTCGCGATACAAACTCTATTTTTCCGATAGAAAAGTTTATGAGATTTTTTTTATTTTATTGGTTTATTTTGTCGGAATTATATTATTGATATTTTTACAGGTGAATGCTACGATAAAATGGCTACACTTTGATTTTTTTGAGGCAAATTGCGCAGGGAGTAACATTATTTTTCAGCTAGGAAATCTAGGCCACAGTAATAGCGTCCCTATTCTAGAATTAAAATAGCTGCACGTCGTCGCATCGTCGCGTTACGTGGTCAGCGTACGGCAGTGAAGCGTACCGTCCGAAGCGTAAATAGACTGACGCTGCCTCGTCGTCTCGGTCGCTTGGTGTCGTTTATGTAGTTTGTTGCCTACAAATTGCAAATCAATAAATATCAACAGGCAATTTCTTTAATTATAATTTGTGTAATTATAGTGAGAAAATTAATTAACTTGTAAGCGACTTATACCTGAGTTACACTTAACAGGCTCACATTTTATACGTTCAAACGCGCTTATTAAATTTCCTTGAAAATGATCATATTCATTTCTGCTTAAAAAATAGATTTGAGGAGTTTGAAGCACTGCACTGAAGCTCATTTTCCTTAATTATTTCGTAGTTTTCTACATAAGGATTTATTTAATTAAAAATCTTCTAAATGGAGATAAACGGATCGGTCTAATAATTATCAAACAAAATAAAGAATTTCAGATTCGTCTCTAATCTCGATTGCATTAAAATTCAGATTCGAGAGTGTAGCACGATCGACCTACTACAAAAATCTACCAGGGCACCATGGTAGGCGTGGAGTTGGTTATGTATTAGCGCGCCGCAAACGTGTTGTTTCCGTTGATACAGGCAAGTATGCGCTTTATTGCTAAGTTAGTAAGGTATAAATTCGAAAAATATTATCATCTGGTTTCAGGTTTAAGTTCCGAAAAGTGCATGCATCGGGAGTATTACAATAATTAGAGGTACGCTCCGCCCGTGCCATGTAAGTACAAAAAATATAATAGTGGGATTATTTCATAATAATATTATGTCAATCTAATACTCCAGTAAAATTATTCATAACCTTTCAACAATCAAGCGACAGCCGGCTGTCGCGCTGCTATTTATTGTCTTTTTATTGTGTCTCGAATCATGGTCAATATTGGTTTTTGCTATTTCTACAGAATATTAATGATTGTTTGACAAACCACTTAAGCGGTATCTAAAATTACGATTATAATACAAATAAATGTCAACATGCACATTTAATAGCAAAGTCAACATTTTTTACCCAAACAACATGGGCTGGGGCGAGATTATTGCACCCTCTTTGCCACCCCTCATAGCACAACAACTCGCTGAAATATAACATTTAGAACCTCCAATTAAAGTATAAAATGCAGGAGCAAAGTTGTAGAGGGGTTCATTTGGTTTATTTGAAAATGTTAGGCATGCATTACGGAATTGAAAACTTTATGGAAGTGCAAATTTTTATACTTAAATACCAAAGGTTTACGAAGTCAACATGATTGATAGCTTTGTTTTTATGGTTTACCTATTCGGGGCAATAAAAACTTAGGTAAGTAATAACTTAAAATATAAGTACCATCTTAGCTATGTCGATAGGTGAGTAAATATAGTAGTTTACACTTGACAAAATTTGTACCTAGTATTAGGTATTTAGGTACCGCCCGCAAATTTATTTATTTTGAAAGAAGCAAAACAGTTACATTATAGTATAAATGGGAGGTATCTGGTATAGGTAGCCACCACCTTTAAACATAATCTTGTAAATTATTGTAAAATCAGAATTTAAATGATAGCTAAATAATATAAATACTGTGTTAATGCACATGATACTCAGTTTTCCTCGACAATAAATTTTTGTAATC
This sequence comes from Athetis lepigone, assembly GCA_033675125.1. Taxonomy (NCBI): domain Eukaryota; kingdom Metazoa; phylum Arthropoda; class Insecta; order Lepidoptera; family Noctuidae; genus Athetis; species Athetis lepigone. The sequence continues at coordinate 1,962,358 of CM066236.1, read as the reverse complement.
GCCCATTGAGCGGACATATTTGATTGCATGCTCGTTAGAAAATCGCTTTTTATGGTCCGTATCAAAAATTAAATAAACCTGGTAGGTATCTGAGTAACCGATGATGTTCGTACTGATTTCGTGGGGCTAATATTATTTATCTTTTAAGATGAGTAGGTCGCATAGATTTGCGCGCATAGAAGTAAAAAACATTTTTTTTATTGACGAAGTCTTCATTGGAACTTCTTTTGTCTACTAAGCACAAAAGGTAGGACACAGAAAACAAAAATTTGACTGGGATATCATAATTAGTGGAGAGCTGTTAACCAAGTAATTATCTACGTTTCTATGATTGATGCGCAGCATTGAGAGCTAAATTAGAGAATTAAGTGGCGGACGCCTCTGTTTATTATATCAAACACAATTTCGTAACAGTAATTTATTCAGACACCGTGAATTATTTCTTTATTGACCTGTTGTGGTTATCAATGTCTTGTCATGTTCATGCTTATTGGTTGAAATGTGAACCGCGCATTAGTTTAATAAATGTCTATAAATTAAGATGAATACATTGGATGAATAATTGATTCTGTACATGCTAAATACACGCCACATAATAAGTATTAGATCAAAAATAACAGTTTTTGCTATTTACTTACCTATTGATAGAATTTGTTTGTGTATTTTCGGTAAATACGCTAAATACTCTGTAACTGTCTAACGGTAAATAAAAAAACAACATAAGTCTGACGGTGACATTATCATCATGATTGTCAATCGTCAAAATCAGAACCTGTTGGTTTCATCTCTACTCTAGTCTTATCTATCAGTCGATTGTCTATCCGATATCGTCTCTCGACGTAGACGGATGGATAGAAACGTCACGGAATGTACCAGGGGCGCAGTACCGGGCAGGCGGTATGTGTGATCCGCTCGACAGTCGCCGACTCTACGACTAGGGTCGAGCGAGCGAGGGTCGCTGTGCGGGGGAGACTGTCTTGTAAGTCGCTATGAGGGTTGTCAACTATAATGTTTGTATTAGAAAAAGTTTATTTTATATTTGAAATCCATAAGCAAAATTGCATTCTTATTTTCATCATCAAAAAAAAATTTTTGAAAGAAAATGTGCAAAAGTTACTTTTATACAATGGCGCTCCAAAGTGCCGTGTAATGTAAGTATTTCTTAACAGATAACAGGTTTCAAATAAAGGTGGAATAATGATATTTTTAATTGTTTTATTCTGTTTGCAAATTAACATTATTTTGTAGTCAGTCGTAGTGAAAATCAAAAAATCAAAATCATATTTATTTTGTAAATAGGTTATAAAATAACACTTTTACACGTCAATATTGTTTTTTTTTTTATATTAAGCGAACGATGGAGCCGGTGTTTGGTAGCTGGACTGCTCTGAGAAGAAACATCCGAAACAAACTCAGAGGTCAAAGTCTCTTTTAAAGTCCATACAATCGTACTGGTCAAAAATGTGCGAGAACCATGAAGGTTTGTCTGAGGTACTCTCTAGATGAGAGAAGCACACAGATTTGAGTGGACCTGTCCAGACAGTGCAAGCATTTGTCAGTAATCGTTTAGCTCAACTAAAAACTTTAAGGAGCTCAACGTCTTGACGAACAGTACCAAAGTAAGGACATTTGGGTAGGCCGCATTAAATACTCAAACAAGTGTGCGATTCAATCTATGGTAAATAAAGTACTATAAAATAAGTACTATAATGCACTGCACATATTACATTACTAATTAAACCGAATAAAATAAGCTACTAAGCCTTACCCATGTTATAATTAAAGTTGACTTTTTGGCGATACGATTTTATGATATTCAAATACGTTGCATTACACTATGAGGTTTTAGTTGAATAATCTTCAAACTGCCGTGCAACTTTGCATGTCAGTTTTCAAAATATGGCTGAACTTGTCACTTTTTTTAGCGCTGCCTCACCACAGCTGCAAGCGTAAAGAACACGATTGCATCAAAAAGCATGCAACAATGTATAAAAGGCAAAATAATTTTTAAAATAGTATCCAAATTTTTTAATCCCTAGAAAAAAATACGCTATTTTTCACCACAAAATATGCCTACATAAACTAAAAGACTGAAACCCGCTGAAATCGCAGTAAGCGTCAATTCACACGTACCACAACCACACCACGTCGCAGCGACAAAATGTGGTCAAGATGTGGTTACGTGTGAATAGTGTCGCAGCGGCTTTTTGCAGCTGCGTTGTGGTAGCCACAAAATGTCGATGTGGTTGCGTTGTCGCTGTCGTTGCGATGTGGTAACCACGTGGCCATGTGCAGTTATACTCTTTTTTTTCTTAGAGGAAACACGGCTTGACTGAACGTAGTCATGGAGGAATGATTGTTGTTGCTATCCTTGTTATGGCTAATAATACTAAGCAAAATGAAAGAAGGCCGGGGGAGCGCAGGCGCCAGCTAGGCGCGCGTGGACGTCATGTCGTGGCGATGTGGCCGCGCTGACGCCGCGCTGCCGCCGCGCTGCCGCCGCGCTGCCGTCGCGATGTGGTTGCGATGTAGTCGTATTACACAGGTGGTCGATAACAACCACAAAATGTGGTGCGTGTGAATTGTAATATTCGTTTTCAATACAAAATTTACGCCCGACCACATCGCGGCGTTGTGGTGTGGTTGTCGCTGTGGTGTGGTTGTGGTACGTGTGAATTGAGCCTAAGTAGGTAATGTTATATTCTGCCAAAAGCCATAGTCGTGGTCGCTAAAACTGTGTAATGCCGTAAATTACCATTCGTTGCCAGCCCTGACTGACCCGCGGATTGGCGGGAAGCGCGCCAAATGTTTGTGACGGGCGGTCGGGGGCCGAATTGCCGCGACGTGATTAGAAATACTCTGCTCGTTGGCTGCAACACGCCGCTGGCGATGAAGACAGCCTCGGGCTTTAGGATTTCTTCTCAAATTTCTACCCCCCTGGTCTCATTGATCACAAAATACTTATGCCACTGAAGCATAAAATACGGAAATAGCAACCTTGATAACATTATCGATATACTTTGATGAATGTTCTCATTTATTGTTTACAATACAAATACAAGTATACAACATACACTAGGAAACTAAGCCAAGTACTGAATAAGTAGGTATTCTTTTATTAATCTTTTCGGAGTGAAATGCTTTTACTTGACTGTCCTAGAAAAAGGTTTAATTGTTTTCTACCCTTACATGTAAAGAAAAAAAAACATAATTGTATACGTGAAAAGTTACACGCTACGTTCGCATCTTCTACATAATACGGTACAGTCAAAGAGCAAGTCTTCAAAAACAAGACTAATACACTCATGGTCGCTAAAGTCACAGATTGAAGTGTTACCTAAGTTGGCCTCTTATTCACGATCTATCTATACTAGGTACACTAAGCTCAAGGTTAAATTTTAGCTAGTAAACACTGAGGTGCAGCCGAGTGTAACTTACAGTGCTTACAATGCAATAACAAATTTTTATATTTTATCTACCTGTAAAGGAAAACCTACTGATAAAACACCTACCTACTTAATTTTTATATCCATTTATACATATTATTTTTACCGTACTAATTTTATTATCGATGTTTGTTGCTAAATGTATGATTAGATTAATACATTAGAGTAATACATGCCTAACATCAGATTCATACGTTAGCATGACTTAACGCTGGTAAAACGGACTTTCACAACTAAACCACTGAATCAATGTTGATGAATCTTTTGTATAAACAATTAGACATAGATCTTGTCTTATCTATAGCCTATATGTGCTACTAGAACCCTTAGAGCAGACTTCTCTTCAATCTTTGACGTGCCTTCGTGTGCTACAACTGTTTTTTTTTTACCTTTAATAAAATCAATAACAAAAATATTTCCCATGTTCCATTATTCCTACTATTTCTTACCCAATCAGTTTGTTCGATACCCGAGACTATCTCATACTTCTCAAGTAAAATTCTTGAGTAAGTAATAAATACGGGTGAGACAGTTTATAGTCTCGCTAGCTAAATAATGACCATTAACATTTCTTAGAACATTTGTATTGTAACACTAGTGCTAGCACACAAAATAGTAATGATGTGAGTGTGCAATTAAAAATAAGCGTCGCTTTTTGGACTGTTCTCTTATCGCTGTACATGTTTGCTGTAACTAACAAAATAACTATGATTCATAATCGTAGTCTATTGGAAAGGTAATGCTACTAAATGTTCAACGTTCTTATACTAATCTTAGACCGAAAAATCCAGAAAAACGAATTTAACCCAAAACTTTATACCTAGTTTTACATTTTAATGTTTTTATTTTTATCAAAACGATACAAATTAAAAATTAATTTCACAGGCTTCTACTAGCTAAAATCAAATTTATGTACCCACGTTTTTATTATTTTGAGAAGTGGTAAAAAAAGGATAAAGGTAAGATTTTAAAAATTACGACAACCCTGTTCAGGGATATAAATACAAGCAACTTTTTTCAGTGTTCCTAATACTGAACGAATCAAAATACAAGGAATTCATAATCATCGTCACAGTTTGTCAACATGTTTTTGTCCACTTGTTGTGTGGCATTTATTTATCTAATCGTTGTGATATCTTCAACAAGCAAAATAAGACTTTATATCTATTACATTAAGACGGAATTTTACTATTAAACTAAAACGTACTTCAATATCACTATAATGAAACGTATGACTACTTCTCAATTTCGTGGTGCCCTGGTATATGAAAGTCAACTTTGTAGTTGCGACATAAAATGTCATGTCTCCGTAGAACAAAATGACGATGATTCATAGTCGAGTCGTGCGTAATTTATTGATTGTGTGAAGAAGTAAGAATAGTTCACTTTGTAATAATTCCTATGTTAAATATAAGTATGTATTAAGCATATACAAAAACGATTGCTTTTATTAAAATTAGGATTCTAGCTAATCTATTCCTCTTAATTTACTAAGCAACGATAAAATAAGAAAGGCAGGCAGGCGCACAGGAAATTGCAAAAAAATTGGAAACTTACAACGATTAAGTATTTTTAACTTCCACAAAATTCACAAACACAGGTAAAGCACGGAAAACCTAGTAAGAATTAATTATCCCAAAAAATGTAATATCCCAAAGTTCTATCAGTAGCCCCGATTCCAAACACTTATTGTCATTTATTTACATTGACAATAAGTGTTTGACAGATCGTTGAATTACGATCGAATTGTCGTTCTATCGTTTGATTTTACGTGAATCGGGCTACTGAATAGGAATTAATTATAGACAAATCCTAAAATTTTGTTGAAAGGACCAAGACATCATAAATTAGACATTCTCAGAAAGTACATAAATATTAATATTATCCTAGTTTGCGGATATTCCACATCGATAAGGCTGGTTGATGATTTTATTTTACATGCAAAGGAAACATATTCGGAAAGTAGCATGTCAAACACACAATCATACATACTCGTACCTCGTATACATTATACAGTGTGTTCAAAGAATAAAAACAAAATCATTATTATTTTTTTATTGTTTCATTCATGTGTTATAAAACCACCAAGAGCGCAGTTACAGTAATTGTGAAACCGTGATTAGCATGTAATTGGTAGGCCCGGTGCGTTTTTGCAGTGTAAATAATTTTGAACGTGATAATATTCGTTCGCTTTCGCGATGTTATCTGTGGAGAACGGGAGCGAGGGCCGTATTCCGTACAATGTTGCGTTAAGCATAAAATATTGTTTAATTAGTGCTTTTTTTCTAGATATTATATAATTATTTAGTTTAATGTGGGGCTTTGCTTGAATAAGATTAAAAAGATAAATTCTACAATTTATAATATGCTTTAACAACTAAATTAGAATGCGCTAGTCACTAACTATGCTTCTGTCAAATTCATTAAAGATTTTTTTAACTAGAAATATTAAAGCAATTGCAGTTACTACTTACTTGTTGAATGCTTTAAATATTTTCTTATTCCTACAGTTTACAATATGACTTAGAAAATACGAGTAATAATTACATGTTTTCCTTTACCAATTGACTTGTAAAAGGCAATGAAAACGAAACCTTTTACAGGCTGTGTTTTAATATATTTTTTTTAACATCTACACTTACATTAATGCATTTAATACTTGCTTCTTCATTAGATTTGGCTCAAGTGTAGGCACTAGGTACTCATAAAATGTGTAAAATAATAAAGGTAAGGTTATTAATTAACTTCATAATGGAGCTTTATTGTGTCACGGACACCGCCGTCGTAAAGAGCTAGTCAAAATGTTAAGTGTAACATTAAATTTAACGATTTATCACTTACGACCCGCCCCGGCTTTGCATGGTTGTTATTACATAGTAGTCTTTGAAATTTTTGGATTTTCTCTGTTAAATTATGCATTTGGACAAAATTCTCTAAATTATAGCGAAAACTGTTTTAAAATCTCTTCCATAGTTTACAAGTAAACTAAAAAACAGACAGACGAATACAGCGAATTAGCTTTATATTTATATCTTATACCCTTTACTTATCAGGGAAAACAATTTTATTGTACTGTAGCTAGAAGCTTTAACTAGTTGGTATAACGAACAATTTTATTAATATTAATTTAGTAGTTTACTACACATAATTTTTATTTTACAGCCAACATTAAGTTTTTATTTTTTTTTCCATTTAGAAATGAAAACTCCTTTATTAAAGTAGGAAAGCAATTATACTTAATATATATAACTATGGGTAAATAAAGGCAGTTGAAAGCCAAAACAGTAATAAAAAAGATCCTAATTTAGTCACTGAATTAACAAACGTTGTTTACGTCGTCAATAATTTTAGCATTCTGTGGCAGGTGTCGGTACAGCGTTCTACGTTTATTCACTGTTCAACCCCTTCCTATCGATTTGGTCATACAACAGCCATATTTGTAAGTTTTATACGACATTTTTTTATTATATTGCCACATTATTTTGTACGCGGTTGTAAAACAAGCAAATATTGTAAAGATTTTTATCAGAATGAATTTATTTATGCACCTTTTATTGCATGTATCGCGTTCATGTGTTAATGTGTCTTGAAACGTAAAGGGACAATTATTATAATCAGTAGGAAGTTTTGAAGTAATTCATAAAAAATGCTAGTTCAAATTAAACAATACGATAATTTATTTATTTAATAAATGTATTCTTAAATTCAATAAAAAAACTATAAGTTTCATCATGACAATAAACGTTACATTATTTTTTAATTAATTTATTCCCTTTTTTAATATACCAAAAATAATAATTCTATTTAAAAAAATTGAAAGCTGTTGTTTACTTTCTGACCTAATTTGGCTTAAACATGTAATAAATGCTAATAAACATAATATTATTAGAACTAATTATACACACTGTTGAAAAGTATAAATGTTTACGATGCAATGGGACTATCTATCATAGCTGTACGCTTTGCGTGAAATTCCCTGGCTAGGAGTAAATAACAATATAATTTTATACATAATCCATACTAATATTATTAATGCGAAAGTAACTCTGTCTGTCTGTCTGTCTGTCTGTTACGCTTTCCCGCTTAAACTACTGAACCGATTTGAATGAAATTTGGTACAGATATAGTCTGAGACCCGAAAAAGAACATAGGATAGTTTTCATTCCGGAAATCCCGCGGGAACAGGAACTATTCCACGCGGACGAAGTCGCGGGCAGAAGCTAGTTATGTAATAAAAGTAGCATTCATTCGTAATGTAATGATGAAGTAATTGAATTAAAATTGCTGAATTAGCTTTGAGACACACAAGATTCAATTCAAAATAAAGTTTACTGTGTATAAAATATAATGTTATATTCAGTGCACGTCTGTCGATACCATCTATGGTAAGCTATTTACAATAATAAGGGCCGCTAGAGTATTAAATTTTTATATTCACATAATAATTGCAATTTCCAGCCGAAACAATGTCTGCCACGTTGTAATTATGAAAAACCACCTGCTTGCCATATTAATTGATATTTTAATGAGTTTAATCGTTAAACAAAGCGTGTTTTCATTTAAGTGTAGGAACAAACATTTCGCAAATTAGCTGTTTAAAACACTATTTCAATTGATGTTTTCTAAAATCTCCAGTTTCCTAATGAAAATGAAAACGTTTCTCTTCGTGGCCACTTACAACATAGAACTCAAACATTGCACACGTTACAAACAGTCCTGTAAATCTGATTAGCATATAATTGTCGGATACAGGCGCGCTTTTATGCCATAAATCTCTTCTACAAAGGCCGATACGCAAAGTAATTATAACTATACTTATAGGCCATAAATTAAATGTAAAACTATTCTCTGGAACTGTAAAGGAAAACCTTACATTCTATAGAAACGTCGTTCAACTTGATCGGGCAAAGTATGCAAGTTCTTTTTATAATAAACAGGGAAAATTATACCCTGGTATGATGTAACGTCTTTATAAAATTCATTTGCGTTTCATGAGTGTGTAGAACCTGTTTGAAACATGGTTGTTCAATAATGAAGGCATAATAACACAAACGGTTCACGTAGGTTTTCATATGCCTAGTCCGTTTTGTTGTTATATGTATTGGAGCATGTTTACTACTACAATCTACATAATGGAAGAGATATACGAATTTTATTAAGAATTTGATGCAGAAAGCAAGGGGATTTATTGTCGAACAGCTTTTGCCCACGGCTTCGCTCGCGTTAGAAAGAGACAGAAAGTAGCCTATGTTACTCTCCATCCCTTCAACTATCTCCACTTAAAAAATCACATCAATTCGTCGCTCCGTTTTGCCGTGAAAGAAAGACAAACATACAGACAGACAGACAGACACACTTTCCCATTTATAATATTAGTATGGATAATTAAACCTTCGAACACACGTATTTCCAGACACAATAGAAAGACAATGGTGCCGATTCTCTTTTTCACAAACTAACGTAAATTTAAGTTAAGTGCATCTTTCTCTTTCCATTTAATTAAGAAAAGGACAGAAGATAAAATATTAGTTAAGTCCTGTCAAATTTGGACACTCCATAGATAATTTAGACGCGAGTTAATAACATGACGTCTAAATAAACGTCATTTTTCTTCAGGCGCTGTCTAATTTGACAGGATTAAACTAAAGTGTATCTTCTGTCCTTTTCTTTAAGCAATGAAAAGAGAAAGATGCATTTAACTTAATTTTAGTTTAGTTTGTGAACTAGAGAATCAGCACCAACAGCAGCGCGATAGCCGACTGTCGCTTGGTCGTTGAAAGGCTAAGTAATTGCTAGTCGTCTAAATCGAACTTCTAACATTAATTAACAGAACAATGAGCGTTCTCATGATTGCATCTTAATCAATATTCTTACGAGCGATAAAATCGTGTCCCTTTTTTTTATAATCAAGTTTGCTAATTTCGCCAACAAAGTTTCGTGAGAGCTACTGTAAGTGTAACCCTAAACTAAATCAAAGTTCCAACAGTAGCAACATAACGTGAAATAAGCGGTCCTAAACGGTAGAATAACAAAGGAACAGAAGCTAATTTGAAATGATGGCGACTCGAATTCCCAAATAGGTACTTAATCGTTTCGATTTTCACATTCGATCGATAATGCAAGACCTCGATGCCTAACGGCGCCATTCAATACAGTAGCATGCTATTAATGTCAATTCCAAATTCAAATTGAGATCCTCAAACGAAATTATGGCAAGAAAGATTTATATTTGTTTCTTTTAACAATATCCATTGACGATATTGTTTGCATGAGTAAATATTATACAACAAGCAAATTAAATAGAAATTAATGTTGAAAACTTCGTAATCGGTAGGTAACTAATAGGATCAAGCAAGTACGTGAGATTTATTTGTTTACTAAATACATAATTATCTGAAACAAATATAGAATAACTGAGACTAAGACTAAGTTATGGCTGTAAAATTCACAATTAAAATTTTCATTACCGTTTTTCATATAATACTTTGAACACAAGCTTCTAAGTTGCAACAATGTAGTGCCTTATTATTTATGCTTGCACATAAATAACGTACATTAGGCACAACGACTGTTGTTATTTATTCATTGGATGTATGCAGCAATAATTCAAGGTAGTACATAGTATCAAAAACTGTGTTTGCGTGATCGAAGCGATTCGGCGCGATAACAGCGCGATTTCATTCCAAACGCGCAATCAATTAAACCAGACATTTGACTTGCGTACGAGTCCGAACGTTCGATTTTGTTTTTATTGGTTTCAGCAGAACGAAATCTATCTGCGTCGATTTTTTTATTCAAACTTGCGAGCAAATAATAACGGAACACGGAAGCATTTGTTGTAAACCAAAAAAGTAGAGCAACCTGTAATTTGTCGCCACACTACACTCAATATTGGCTTTTATGTTTATCATTCTAAGCGCACTTTTCGATTATACATTATTTGGCCTTCAACAACTTCTTTTTTTCATTACCAAGCGCATCTTAGTAAATACATAGTAGTACCAGGTCAACAGAGATAGCAAAGAGGTTGTAGCGTATATCGTATAACTTACCGATATCGTGCATGCGTTGTTGGTTGTCTTTTTGAGACAACGCTGCGAGGAGCCCGGCATCGCCTACTCGTTGTCGAGCGACAGCAATACCAACGGGAATAGAACCTGAGACAGAAATTTCGACAATAATTATCAAGTAATTTATTTTATACGTAGGTACTTATTTTACTGTCCCCTCCCCCCCATCAATTTTTTTTTGTATTTACCTCAACCGTACGACCGACGACCGACGATTTTATAATAAAAAAAATTGCTAAAATCATTTCAACCACGCATCTATCAAAAAATATATATAAAAATTAAATATATATAAAAATTACTTGAAAGTAATTTTTATACGCTGGTATTTTACATGTTATTTTTTGTTGAGGAAAATGTTGCTGCGACTGCGATACCGGTAGCTTTTTCATCGCTGTCTCGCATAATATGGTACGAATGTACTAGGCGAGCATAAAGTCGTGGAAGCTTACCGTTGTTCAACGACGCCGGTATCGCCGGAGGCGGGTGGTCTGGCTTGTTTCCAGGCGACGCTTGCTCAAGCTTGACGGCAACCAGTTCTGACACTTGGACATGTTGCGGCTCTCGTTTCACCTGGACTTGCACATTTTGCCCCGCAACCCCAAGCCAGGTTACAGGATTTGTTCGACTACAACCGCTGTCTGCGTGCATAACCTGTTGAGGAAAATGATTTCATGAGTAAAATAATTCTAGAATATGAAAACCGAAAAAAAAATACCTATGCTAATAATGAAAAGTAAAACAGTTTCTTACAAAAAATATAGCAGTATTGATATCCATTTTCGCTACCTTTTTAGGAGAATTTGTCAGGCAAGTGTTGCATGACCGTTTTGCCTGTTCGGTCTTGATTGTAAGCGGCTGCATAACGCCAATATTGTCCAGCATCTGCCGCTGGTCACCAGGACAACATAAAGAATCGGGAAGACAAGCTTTGCCCAGTTTAGCGTCTTCCATCTTATTGTGATCCCTGTCAAGAAAAACGTGTTCAATGAATTACTTTTATTTTGTAAACAGTACAATATTTTTCTATTTTATTTCTACGAATTATGCTTTCCTAACTGTAACAGGACAGGCATTGGATATTTACAATTATACTAATTTTACATCGAGACATTGTTGCTGGACTTTCCTTAGTAGGATTTTTGCGTAAGTTTTAACTTACGCAAAAATCCTATCCTAAGTAAAGTACGAAACCACACCTGTCACTGTTCTTTTCAATATCGCTTACCTGCTAATTATCTTTATCTATACCATTGAGTTATAATGTACTACGTACTAGAGGAGCTATTTCAAACAAAATATGGCGCGTAATTTGGTGACAGCGGAGCATGCGCAGTGCAAGCGGGTGCCATAGATAACACCAATGCGCGCAGATGCGACATATTTTTGAAGTCAACTTCTATAGGCTTCTTTAATATTATGTGCATTATGAGTATCGTTATAAAAATAGTAATAATTAAAATAAGAAATGTATAACATAAAATTATGTGGAAAAATAATAAAATAACAAAATAAAATAAAAAAATATTGAAAGGGTAGTGAGGAAGTGTAGTGTCGATTGTGTGAGATAGAGTATCAGTGTCGGTCAGTGTATACGTGGAACTTAGCAGAGGCAAAATTTGTCGGGAAGTCGTGATTTTAGAAGATACATAGTATTTTCAGTTGCCTCACAATATCTTGTATGATATTATATAAATGAAACGAATTTAAACTGTAAAAAATTTAATTCCCATGAAATAATATAAGTACTCTTCTTGACTTTGTGGTGTATTTCTCGTTTTCCTTGAAATGAACGGAACATATTCGTGAATATTCTATTGGCAATCACGTGACTTTGCTGCGATTCTTCTGAATAAATTTAATCCAAAATAATTCTCTAGTACTAGGACACGGCCGACGAAACCTTAAAAAAATATATATATTTAATAAATAAAAAATATTAATATTACTTAATAATTTTTTTCTCATGATTATTAATAACATTTTCTTGTCTTGTTCGTAATTGTTTAACGTTACCCGACGTTAGTGTCCATTCTGCGCATGCAACAAATATTTTACTCTTTGATATTAACAACAACATGGCCGCCGTCGAGGTGACTCGTCATACATAATTACAAATAATAAAATTAGGCATGTTTTAAAAATGATATTTTGAACTTACTGGTAAAAAATCACTCCTTGAATTTTATTTATATTTCTCAAGCTGTTTTTTGAACAGTATCTCAATGCACACGAAGGCATATTTTTTTAACAAAACTTTGCACTCGAAATAGTCTAGCTGCTGCAAGCGCTCGACATAGACTAAGCGAGTTAGGGTGCATGCACCCTAACTCGTGTTACAAAAAATTTAGTTGAGGTGACTCCTCTAGTACGAAGTACATTATAACTCAATGATCTATACTTATATAAGTAACTTAAACAGCAATTTACGACGGTTATAATCTGCACTTACTAACTTATTACTCATACAAAAGTGTGTCATCATCAAAAAACTTACTTATCGGCGAGGAGTACCCGCTGCGAGCAGTTGAGCAACTCAAGCTGCAACGGCGAGTAGGGGGAGTTCGGAGGAGGAGTCGGCACTCCGAACGTTGACAACGACGTCGAGAACAAACTCTCCGTCACTGGAACAACTGGATTCATTAACCTTTTGAGTTATGTCATCTTAGTACTTCTTAGTGTGTTAGTGCTTGAACTAGAAGTCTAGGTGCTACTGTATACTGCCATCCTAGTACTTAGGTCTTATATTTGAGTACTAAAATCGAATGTATTTCCGTCTCTCTCTAACCTGCGGGCAATTATAGCCGATTCATGAAAAAGAAACACAGACAAAAAATATATTTCCTAACATTACGCTAACTTTTCCTAAAGGGTAGGTAGAGGTGTCCAGTATATGCTTTTAGCCTTTATTTTACTTCTTATTAAGTATCAGTAATAAATACATACCTAACCAACAATCATTAAATCGACTGCCTAGTAATTTATACATATTTTCACTATTTACTTGTACAAGTCCCGTAACTGAAGAAAGACTACATATACTGAATAATTTTCTAAATGGCTCTACGATCAAAATGAGTTCCAAAATCAAGATAAAAGCAAGGAAGTCTTTAAAAATACGAACTAACCCGGCCCAGCAACTAACAAAATAAACTAAACATGAACTCTTTGGGCATTAGCGAACAAAGAATCTATTTCTGTCGAGGCCCAAGGGATCTAAGACCTTAATTACTGAGTGTCACTCGACAGCCGGCAACTCCCGCGCACACACATGTGTTCATATTTATGTCACATACCTACTTGTGATGTACGAGCGTGTTTTGTCTACACATTACTTAGTACATTTCGCCATAAACATACAAACGTAATCATTAATAAATATTTAAATATATCGGTGCATAAAGTTAAGACATGCTTAAGCGGCAAAAATGTATGGAAGATTTCCACTATGCAACTTTTGTAACTACAGGAGATATTTTTATAAATGTACCTATTGCGCAGTAGGCAGTTCGGCTGTTTTAAAGACCAATAACGAAACTTAATTATTACAACAAAGCCATACTTTTAAAAACTTTTCCAGTTAGTACAACAAGAAGAAACTTTTCGTTTAAGTTCTTGAAAGTTTTCCTGGCTTCATGTTTTACACTGATATCGTTTTATATAATTTTTATGTAGTCAAGCTGTCCAGGAAAAAGGCGGATAAAATAGGCAAACGGCTGTTAAATTAATTAGCTGTTGTAATAAATACATTGGGAGGAAAACTTACAGAAAAAATATGATTGTGTGTGTTGTGTTCACTGATCAGTATAAAAATGGCCTTATCGAAAGAAAAAATAATTTTATTATGAACATGACTAGAAGGGGGCTTCTAAGAGGATATTATATTTCAATTTTACAAAATAATGGAAAATTAAATTCCTACTTATAACAAATTCTTGCATTGTGAGTTTGCTTGTTTGAATTCGGAAAATAGCGCTGAATAAAACGTACTTACTAAAAGTACTGGAAATTAACAACCACTTCGCGTATTCTGTACTAGTTGACCTGAGTTGTCTTTGAAAACGTGTTCACTAACGTTAGCGTAAAAATGTTGTGACAGTTAATAAATCCGACTAAAAAGAAAGGTTTGCTGCTAGTGAACTGCTTAAAGGATTAGTGGTTGTTTCATTCCTTAATAGTCACTGTCAATTCATTCTAAGACGGTTAGCGCCGCTAAACTATCTATTTCGCAATATGGAGACGTTGATCTGAAATGCTGTCCAGGGAGATACGGAGCATCTTTATCCAGCACCACATCTCAAAGGCGTCAATGCGTTTCCGGTCTGCAGCTTTTTATGTCCAAGTCTCAGCGCCATACGAAAAGATCGAGAAGAGAAGTTTTTAGGGAGATGTTGCGATCCCTTAAGATTTTATCAAGCTGGGACATGGCGCTCTTAGCCATGCCAATTCTCCTGCAAACTTCCTTCTCGCTCGAACCATCGGTGCTGATGTTGGAACCCAGGTAAGTAAAGTTTGCCACTATTTCTGGGTCCAAAGCGCCAGTGAGATCCAATTTCCCGGTTCTATCCACCACCATGATCTTTGTTTTGGGAAAGTAGAGGGGAAAAGACCTCGTGGACGCAGCCCAATACGCTGGTCTGACCAGATCCGCACCACCCTTGACTCCACAGTTCACGACGCCGTTCACACCGCCAAAGACAAAGTTAGATGGAAGAAAATCGTCCGAGAGAAAGTGATGAAGAAGGACGGTCAAGACCCTCAGCACTGAGGAATAAGACGCAAGGAGAAGGAAAGTTCAGATTTTGAAAGATTTGTTACATTCGTTCAAAGCTGGGGCAGTTTCATGTATGTTTTTATTAAAGAATACACTGGTTAAATAAAGTAAAGGAAGGAAAAAAATCACGTTTACGCCCTACAAGAGACATGTAATATGTCGTGGTTTTTTTATAATTTCTTCGATTATTCTCTAAAACCTCTTCATAAATCAAGACAATTCCGATCTTTGCTATTACGATAAGACAAATTGCATTGAGGTGTAAACTATCTTCGCCTTTAGAAAACTGTTGACCAACTGCAAATAATATGCTGGTTTTTTTTTCTTGAAGTACCAAGTCTACATAAACCGCTGAAGGTAAACAAAACAAGTAATTTCGGTGTGTCGGTCGCTATGTCGTCCATTACACGGGTGTCACGTTGACGTCACACCGAGCGCTCGCGCCGCGTAACTAATCGTCTTAATTCGGAACTTCAAAGTGTTACTTTGATTATATACGCATGTCTTAGTCGAAAAATATCTTACACATTGCCTTTCAAAGTTTTGGGGTTGTCATAACTTCAAGTCTTAGGGGGAAGCAAAAAAATGGCTGCAATAACGGTTGTTGGGAAGATTTTTGCAGTGATCACAGTCATGTCTTTTGAATGAATGAATGGGAGCTGGATAAGCACTTGGTCAAAGATCCAAGAGTCACGAAGTGTCGAAGAATGGATAATTATTAGGTATATGTTATAATTTACTTGGTTATAAAATGTTAGTTACAATGAAATTCAGTGAAGAATAAGTACTAGGTACTTACTTACTTACTAATGATACCGTTTGTTTTTTCTGCCTTCAACAGATTGACATAAAATTTTACGTAATTAATGTAATTATGCACCATATTAGAGGTCCAGCCAGAATAATATTTAAAAAGTGCTTTTAAATACTCCGGAAGGCAGATCAAATAATATACGACGAAGCCGCGGTCAACAGTTTTTTGTGAATCATTTTAAATAGTAACAAATTATTGTCACATTAGGCAATAGCGTGGGTATAAAAATCCTTCTTATAACTTTTAAAATGCTTAATAGTGCTTAGTCGTACAAAAGTAAATTGTAGCTCTAATAAATAAAAAAATCAAGTGATGCTAATCCCTCATTTGTTTTATAATTAAAAATAGTTTACCGTATTTGGTGGAAACTATATTTGTATAAAAAACACTTCCTTCGTATTGACTACATTGACTAAATTTTTCAAACCTTTGGGACCCATACCGCTATTTTCAAAGGAACCCAATACTTAACTTTGTCAGTGGATTGTAAACGAGTCGTTAAAGCTAAGTTAGGGATCGTCACTCGTTGACACGCCTTGTTTGACTTATTTACACGACGTAAGTTGAAAAACCAGTCAAATGTCAGCCAAACAATGTCATTCCATATTTAGGAAACTTGAACCCAACTGAATCCTCACTCAAACTAATTCAATTATTTACTTAATATTAAATTAAAGGTGAAATTGTGGACTTTGACCTCTGACTAACATCGCAAGCATGTTGATTGTTATGAATTGTGCATGCGATTCATGATTGATCACTATCATTCATTATTTAAAAACTTCTCCAAGAATGTTATGCATCCCTGGTCGCAATGATCTCTGCCCTCAGGAGCGTTTACACTCCATACATAATATCGCCGGCCAAACCACCGGTGTGCCGTCTGTCAGAAACGTCACGTCAGACATATCCTAACGCCCGTCGCCCGGGGGGCACCGGGCAGGCAGGCATCACGCGATGTGTAACCCGGTTACGAGAACAACATTAACTCGTACACTCTTTGTTTTGTATCTGTTTTGTTAAAATGTTGCATGCGGTATATTACTATGTATTTAAATCAACAACATATTTGACACGTAAGCAAGTTTATGACGGCGCCAACTCAAATTACTTTAACCTCTTTTTACATTCCACTAATTAAGTAATTAAAATTCATATTATCGTATTTGGAGACCATTTTTTCTTTTCATCGTCGATAACCTACTAAGGAATCATCAATTACCGATTCCATAGAATCAGTCCGTACTCGATCTTCGTCTTCGATGTAGGAGGAAGCCTACTTAAGTATCCCCAGAGTCCCCAGATCAATACAATATTTACTAACGGAACATGTAGTTAGGGAGGGAGGTATGAATCCTTGCGAGATTGAATACTGGACCCTATAAATTTGAGGTTACGGGTTTAAAGTATTTTACATGTTAAAAATATTCTAGTTATTACATTCTAATAACATTACCTAAAGTTAATTTCAGAGCACGTCTAAATAAAGGTACACTAAGTAGGTTTTTAAAACAAAGGTTACTTTCATTTACACTGAGTAAATGTCTTTTGAATAAAGCTTAAATAAGTTGGTACCCCGTTCAGTTTGAACTCACCTTTGTGTAACGTGGGTCGGCTACCGGTCTGCGTCGGGAACAGTGAATACAGCGGGAACCGAGCCACACCTGTGAAAGAAATATGTATGCATTTTATACCGTACATTGAGTAGCTATTAACTCAGGTAAGTACATACATACTTCAGTTTTTTGCATTTATTACTAGTTATTGCTTACTGTTCTATTATTAATCATTGCCATTTAAAATATTCAGAAAAAACTTTCCTCTTTTCGTTAGAAATGTTTAAATAGATTCGTTCATAGGGGCGCAAATATTTTTTTAAGGTTTAAGATAAAAATATTAGATTTCCAGTACCGAGAGTACTAGGATAGCATACCTTGCTGGAGATCAGTGGGCGGGCGGGAGCGGGCGCCCCCCGCCGCCCCGCCCAGCATCGCCTCTCGTGTTGAACCACCTCACCACCTGTGAACATACCACACGTTATTATTGTATCCATAACAAACAAATATTACACACGGGCGGAAAAATATTAGTAGTGTAGATTAACAAACAGGATCCGTAAATGTAAATCGTCTAAGTTGCTTGAAAATTTGTTGTAATTGTTTGAAGCAATAAAGTAAAAAAAACTTTTAATACCGAGTTTGTAATTTAATTTTGACAATTGTACCTATACTTACTCAATTCAATTATATTAATAAGTTGCAAAAATTAATAATGGGTATAAATAAGATACGCAAATACAACTAGACCCAATCAATCATTAATTAAATAGGACTGCTGAAACAATAAGCAGATAAATTGTAAACAATTCAAAATGCTACTAATTTATCAGTGAGTCACATGAATGGGCGCCAAGAAAGAATACCTACATTGAGAATTAAGTAACGGATGCTCTTTTGATATCTGTTGCCTTGGTACATCGAATCTTCGTTTACTTTCAAATCAAGAATCAATTCGGAGATGCGGCGCATGAATGAAAAATTACATTGGTATGTATGTATGGTTTCATTAATTTTGATGTTTTTTTTTATTCATTATTATTTTATTAAGTTGGCATTATAGGCAGGTACGCTAGCTGTCCGAAGTAGTTTCACCCGCTTTAAGTTATATTTTTAGTTAGGTTCTGCTCCGCTCCCGTGGGGTGTTGTAGCATGATGTTACAATATGATTTAGCATCTTATCAAATTACGAAAATGAAAAAGAGAAAAAAAAAACATTTTTTTTCCTTCCATCCTCCAACTAGCATATTTTGCAAACAACTTTTGGCATCCATAATTTCGCATTTTCCGCTCAATTTTACACAGTCGCTCGTTAAGCGATATTAAGAGGTGTTTCTCTTAACATTCTTCTTCAAAACAAAGTAATACATTGTGTGTAGGTAGTTTGGAGGCAATTAAATTATCATTTAATAAGGAGAGACTCGCCTAGCGGAACTAAACTAGCCTGACACAGAGTATAGTGCATGGAAAATGGAGTAATAAGCGCGAGTTACACAGGGTACCGTAATACCGATGACGAGTGTCGCAAAAATATGGTGTAAGCTATATTGAATAATCATTTTCTTACTACCAAAAAAAACTGTAATTTATCCTTCGTAATTCTGAAATCCTCCATTCTGCTTATCTAAGTATTAAGAGGAGTATGAAGTACATAAATCGATCATTTTTCTCCATACGAAACTACCTCTTAGAATGGACTTCAATGGAACTACCTCAAGATTGAACAATTTTTCTTGTAAATGACGTTCATAAGTGCCTTTTGATTGGTTTAACGGAATAAAACAATTTGAGTTTGAGTTTAACAGTAAAAGCAAATGAAGTAAAGCATTTAAAACATATTATAAGAGATCATAATAGATTGATTTATTTCCAAGCTATGTTAGAGTTTAGATACAGTAACATATTGTGAGATTCAAGATGAGTATCTCACTTTAAACAATAACCGGCTGACCACTCCATTTACCACACACTCCGTGGTTTCTTAGATACTATGGGAATGTAACGGTGCACGTATGAAATATTATAATTATGTTGTTCTAAAATGTTTTCACTAATTATCATATTAACTAGATATTCTCAAGACGTATTGTGGCAGTTCGCTGAGCCAACAACTTGGTATGTCACGATCTCACGAATGTACACAAAGTTATGGAATACAGCGATAACAAATGTCATTCTTGACAGACAGACAGACAGTGAAACATTCCGGCGGCGCTTAGAATAATCAGGTACCTAAGACTATTTCCATGCGTTTTGCGTTCTTGCCAGAGTGGCTTGCCTAGGGGTCAAATTAGAGCTATCCTAGCAATTAGAACATTAAAAAAAAACAGTGTTTTAGTCGCTCCTTTAACAGTAATTCATGTTTTATTAAAACATTTTTGTATATTACTAGCTTTAGACTGCCTACCTGACGTCCACAACCCAGATACTGGGCGACACGGTACCCCTTGGTTAGACTTTCCGGCTTTTGGCTACCCACAACATCGTTCGATTAAAGTATGCAATACCAAAACATTGACGAGTAAAAAGTGTTATATTTAGCTTATTTATAAAATAAACACGAGCAATAACTCATTCTAATATAACCCGTTTCACTCAAACGAACAGAAAATCACATCTCGTAATAAAACTCTTCGTTTTTTCAGACAACGCTAATATACTTCACAAGGTTCAATTAAAAACCCCAGGCAAGTGCGAGTCGGACTTGCACGCTGAGGGTTCTGTACAAGTTGTACTCATATTATCAAGTTGGATTATAAAAGCACTTTTACACGTCGTATCTTTTTTAAACTAACTGGAGTTCGCATATCCTAGCTGACTACCTCTGAGAAGAAACAACGAAACAAGGTAAGTATCACAGTCACTTTAAAGTTCAGACAAAATTTAAATAGTATTCGGGTTAGCATTTTTGAGAAAAGCGCCCAAAACAGTTTTGTAAACCTCCGACTCATGCTGCAAGATATCGTTTCTTGCCAAATTCCATGTTACTAGGTCAAAGGAAAGGACCCTTGGTTAGGTTTTGATCAGTAGTGCGCACTTAAGTGAGGCACTGTCTACTTACTTACTACAAATCAATGCCCGCCTCCAATAGCTTTAAGCTTTGTCTGTTATAGTATAGAGTTTATCAGGCTATTGAGAACTGTATAGGCATAAAACCATAATATTATATTGATTTTTTTACTGATTTATATGAAGTAGGCTCTTTAGTTACCTATGCCACTGTAACTTAGAAATCAGATTTTTACTTAAGTTATTTCAAGAAACCAACCAATTCAGCAAGATTTGATATTATTTCTGGTTGATATCTCATCAACGCGTAACTGAGAAAAGGGTTTTGATACACACTGACAAAAAGTGACAAGAAGTGATCATATACAAGTTTTCACTTCTAAAGTACGGAACCCTAAAAAACATTGTTAACTCGCAAACGTAACAAAAAAAGAATAGAACTAATCATTCAAAATTGTGAAAAAAGAAATACACGGACGTTCTCCGTACAGTCGGACACGGCGCGAGACGATTAAAAAAAACTCAACAAAAAACCTGGTGTGTCCTATTAAACAGTAAGAGATGCAGGGAATAAATTATGCTAACCCATTTGAAATGTTAGGCTGAGGGCTCGGAGATAGCGGACGCGGTGTGGAGAGCGACGGGTTTAGTTTTATAAATTTATACGAAACGCCTCGAATACTACGGCGCGAGGAGGAGAGTAGTCGGTTTCTTTCCAATCCAGATTAGATTTTCGACACAACAAGTTCCGGGGCTTTCACAGCTTATATCTTATATGAAAACTTTAATGCGCGAGTCACCTACATAATATAATATTTTGTCTGATCTGTAAAAGGACCGGCGCGCCCCGGTGCATAGGTTTATATGGAACTTAACGATCCGCCCCAGTTTCGCACGGGTGTTGGAAATCTTTAAAAATCCAGGCTTTTCTCGACTATAATATGCATGTACTTTACATAAATACCTTAAATCACTGTATCTATTGCTGTAAGCTTTTACAGTAGTTTAAAAGATCTAGGACTTAGCGACAAGATTTGGAGGGAGAGTATGTGCTTTGGGAAAAAAGGGTGACCTAAGAAAGGAATTTTTTAGGGGTAAAATAGAGGATGATTATATAGATTTTCTTAACATCGACGAAAGCTGTGTTAAGAAACGAAGAGCGGCGTACGACAGTCTGGCCGCTTAGCCTCCCCGCGTCCGCTTTCTTTATAACCACAGCCTTAAGGGCATCGCATAAAAGGCCGGTATTAGGTCCTTCCCGGAATGCCGGCACAATTCTCGAAACGGCATTAGATTAGAATACCTTTCCAGAATAGTTCGTGAAGTTAATTGAAGTGATCGTGTTTAGTCGTGTGCGCAGTTTATTTGGAGATCTGTCGCGATTGGTGAGAGTTTTACATGTTTTGTGTTTGATAGTTAACATTATCATGTTAATTTTATACATTAATGCCCTTACTAATAATCACTGTGTGAAGTTATGCAATGAATAAAGCCTGTGTAACCATACATTTTTTGACGTATACACCTGTCATAACTTTATGCAGCGATTATTAGTAAGACGCTAGGTGTTCTCTCTATTGGAATTTTTATTACGTGTGTTTACAATAAAAACTATTTATAAAATATATTATAGATAAAAAATATTTATTACTAACGGGGGTCGAAACCGAGACATGCAGCGAGCCAACCGCGCAAAAGTAAAACAAGTTTCAAGTTTTGCATCAATTCTGTGCATCTTATTATGTCTTTGCCTTATTATAGTCTTTGCATTCATCAAAAAATCGAAGCCAAAATGATGATGATAATATTATTTTGTACTAGGAAAACATAAGTCCGTCGTAGGTCCGCGTTAACAGTCTGCGGTTAACAGATCAGTGGCGTAATTTTAAAAGCCTCCCTTTGTGCCAAGTTCACGCGTGAACGAACTGAATCACAATGAGCTCAGAAATATCCTACTGAAGGTATTTCATAATTTCCTTATCAATGGGACCCGTAAGCTAAGATTTTACAAAAAATACGTTCAGGACTTTTTATGTACACGAGGTGATTATTCAAAGATTTATTACGACATTATCTTACGATAATTAATGACTTTTTAATTGTTTGGTCTATTGGCTTTGCTACAAATTTAAATAAATAAATAATCGTAATTTCTATCGTGTGTTCAATTCAACTGTTAAATCGAGAAAGAGTTATAAATAAACGTTTAACTAAGTATCGATTTTCACAACGTTTCACATAAAAAACTTTTTCCAAAAAAAAGATAACCGACTTCAAAAACGAAAAGCTTAAAAATAACTATTTCGGAAGTCGGTGGCTTCTCTTCTGCCGGTCGAATTGTGTTGCCTTGCCACCGACTTCCGAAATAGTTATTTTTAAGCTTTTCGTTTTTGAAGTCGGTTATCTTTTTTTTTGGAAAAAGTTTTTTATTTTTTACTTTTTAGTTAGAGTCCCAACTACGTTTTAGAGTAACTTTCAAAAAAAATGTAGGTACGTTTTTCTATAAAAAAATTGAGGAGTTCCCTTGATTTCGGCATGATACCATCATCAGATCCTGGACCTGATGACAATGGGACCATTTGGGAAGTCTACCCTTTCAAACAAAAAAAGAATTGTTCAAATCGGTTGGCAAACGACGGAGATATGCGCGAACAAACATAAAAAAAAACATACAAACATTCGAATTGAGAACCTTCTCCTTTTTTTAGAATTCGGTTAAAAATAATAGTAGAATATTGGAAATAGGGCACAAGATCTTGATTCTACCGGTTAAAAGCTAAATCTTCAAAAAGTCAAGTTATTATCCGGAAAAGGCAGGTTAGCCGGTATCTCACGATCAATTATAAATTTATAACTTATCGCAAGATCTCCACGCGATCGATCGCGCGATAGTATCGCGCGTGGGTTTATGCTCTAATGAATGATATGAAGGGCAACACGATTATTGTGAAAACTTTCACACTAATATTAAAACTAGCTGTCCCCCGCGGTTGCACCCGCGATTTTGGTTTCTGCTCCGCTCCCTTAAGACGTATCGTGATGGAACATATCCTATATCCTGTCTGCCTCGATAAATGGGATATCCAACACAAAAAGATTTTTTCGATTCGGTCTAGGACTTCCAGAGACCTCCTATAAACAAAAAAACATAAAAACAAACAACCACTTTATAACATGAGTGACCTTTAATTTGCGACTTTGTATTTGTCCGTGATATCGGACATTCCCTCAGACGACACTGCAGACAAAAGCTAGTCATTCACTCGAAAGGTTCCCTGTAAACAGGTTTCAATAGACAGAAGAAGATATTTCTTAGAAGTTAATTTATTTCAGTAACAACATTAAACTACAGTTACCTTTCACTGTAATTGAGAAAGATGAGAAACACATGGATTCTGCTAATCATGCGTCACAAGAACTCGCAATTCAACACCATCGGGGTGGGCCATTCATATTCCAAGATGACATAAGACAAATTAATCTAACAAAACTGTTCATAAAATGTTCAGTGCCAACGTAATTCGCATTTATGTTTCAAGGGAATGCAGACAATAGGATCTAATAAACAGTTGTAAACGGATGCAAAGTGTGAGGTCCTCACTGCCAAGCCGCAGGGCCGTAAATGTTCAAATGCCTATTCTTGGACGACAAAGGACTCTTCACTTAGTTAGGGTATTGGAAAAGTTGTTTTACTTGCTTCAGCTCACGACTTTGACGGCATAGATGGCGGATAAATCTTCTAAATTATCTCAAGGGAACACAATAACGGGAGAAAAATATATTGTGTGTTAAGAAAGACCTATAAAATTATATGTGTATCAAATAATTAAATGTGTGCAAATAAAATCCAATAGCAACACTTCACATGATCTACACAGAATAGTATTACGAAGAGGGATAGTCCAAGAACTTAGCAATATATAGGTTTACACTGAACATTTAGGCAATATAGGGTTTTATAGCTACGAAACCTTCGTTCTTTACTTAATTCTAAACAAATTCTTTACTTAAAAGTCTGAGTCTTTTAAAGAGTCGGTTAAAGAAGTATTAGGGTTGCGATTAAACGGTTAATTGACACACCTATTAAAAAATAATTCCTACACAAAGTATTTGCCCCTACAATCATAAAGGGACAGGGCTCAAAAACATACCAAATTAATTGCTGACGATGCCCCAAACAATAGGGAGGGAATTCCAACGCTGAAAAGGCTGCCTACTGTTTCAGTGGAATGTCCGAGGTAGATGTACTAAAACCAGATTTCTACGAGTACCTAGCGTCGTCATAAATGTGGTCCTATCACACTTGCTAAGGGCCAAACATAATATTTTTTATTTTAATTAAAGCCATCAACGCAGACGAATTCTAGGGAATGTCTCCTATGTCCTAAATAACTAAGGGTTTCGCAGTGAAACACGAGGCAAAAATAATATACAGAGAAGAAAATTACATGAAGCACTCAGCAGGTCCTACAACCAACGGAAAAATAACTAAAACGTATCGTAAGGCACTCGGAATTTTCCCAATGTTTTTCTTCTCTTTTGACACAGCATGGAAATGATAAGTCTTTGCCGCAGTTCGTAAAAAAACACCTTTTTGACAGCAAAGAGAAAA
This sequence comes from Athetis lepigone, assembly GCA_033675125.1. Lineage (NCBI taxonomy): Eukaryota > Metazoa > Arthropoda > Insecta > Lepidoptera > Noctuidae > Athetis > Athetis lepigone. The sequence goes on along the minus strand of CM066236.1, from coordinate 1,937,077 downwards.
TTGTACAGCTGCAAAATTGGAAGAATTCCTATCGGCTGCTACGAAAACAAACTTTGTGTAACTTGACGAAGTTAAAGTTATGTCTGCACATTAAACATTAATGAATGTTATTTATACTTTGTTTTTAATACGATACATCTGGGTGGTATGCATTTATGTAGATACGCAGGAATTATGTATGCATTTATTTTGTCACGTACAACCTAAATGACTGGACCAAATTGGTGTACCGTTAAATTCATCTGCATATGCAACGAATAGTTACATTTTGGACATCCATTTTAGAATACGTATTTCGTTTTATGTTTTTTTTAATGTAATCACAATATTATAACTTCAATGTGGTCGATTACATATTAGTTTTATTTATTTCCGATTCTATGTTAACCAAAATAAGCCTAATAAAAAGTTCTAGGAAAAATATTCAGAAACCCAAGTAATCCTAAAAAAAATAATCATAAAATAAATATTTTAGTATCACCACGTGGCGACATAAGTACCAGGCGCCCACGCTATCATAATCGTTATCAGGAGATTATAAAAGTTTGTTCTCAAATATGTGAAGACTCACAGCCGATTTCTGAATTGAGTATTTTACGTTGAGAATACTTATCTATGACTTAAGTAGAACTTAAAAAACATTTTTGTTTCTGAACTAAGTTTATGTTTGATTTAAGCATTGAGTTTGAGAAATCTCAAATTTAAGCATAGAATTTGAGAAATCTCAAGTTTGACAGTTTGGAACATCAAATATTGTAATCAACTTGAGTTTTGTGAACTTTTGCGTTTCTGAACACTATTTACGGTACTCAAATCCTGCTTACTGCTAAGTTGAGCATCGGATAGTTAAGTACCCAAATCGGACTACTTAAACTGTGCTTAGCGTCAAATAAAACATCTTCAGTGTCGATACATCGTTATCTATCACGGATAGAGGTTCGTAAAGTAAGGCTACCACGGCAAAACATCGACCAGACTTTTTTGTGACTCTCGATGATGAACAGTTCAAAACTAGATTTAGAGAATTTACCATTTACAAGAATACAAAGACTTATAACTGTGTGTCATTTTAGGAGATAGTGATTATCCATGCCTAAAATATTTAATATCGCCTTTTGTGAATTCTACCACATCATCACAGGAAGCAATGTTTCGATTCGTATTTAAACAAATAAAAAAAATAGCGGAATTCACTTGTTGTTCTCAATATTAGTGATCACTTCTTATATTTAAATACGTTTCGTTCTTCGCAAACACACGTTCCCTACGAGATAATTAATAATAACAGAATATCAAGCATTTTAACCTTTTAAAATAATTCCGATCTATTGCAATTTATCGTTCCGGAAACTATTAAAATATATTTCATAATTGACAAAATAATGCAAATATTAAGACAGAATAACTGTAATAGTAAATACAGTTTTTTTTACTTGTAGTGGAACGTCCCTGTATTGATTTGTTCTCAATTTTTGTAGGTAAAGAAAACTTAACAAATTATGGTTTGAGAAAACCAAATTTTTACAATTGAAACGTAGAAAACTTAAGTATTAATCAACCACTTGAGCAAAACTTTACTGATTCCTGCTTAAATACTCAATTCAGAAATCGGCTGTCACTGTTACAACAAACATTATGAGCAGGATAAGGCTAGGGCATTGAACAAACTTCTAACTTAGGCGGATACCATACTTAACGGAATTTGCCGAGACGATATCCATTAGGGTAAGTTTATAGTATCACAACTTCATGATAAACCGGCAAGCAACCGCTATAATGGTGATAGACAACAAACACTACCATTCAATTTATAATGAAGACAGCACGATGATGTAAACACCAGGGATGCATAAACGCATAAAAGCTGCTTTTATTAATAATCACAATACCGAAAATCGATTAATTCGGCAATACAAATTGCCGGCGATGTCTCTCTGGGGTTGCTATGCGACCCCAGTCCAACTGAGCGACCCCTCGGCACCCCTGTCCGAACAAAGATTATTTATTTGTTTATTTCGAGTACTTAGAAATATCGTAACTTTATTGTGTTTGTCGTTTTATTTATGACAAAATATTAGTTGGGTAGGATTTGTATTTTTTCTTTGTTGCACTAAATCGTACAGGATAGGTTAGTCGTTGATAATAATATTTTATTTTCACCTTTACGTTTTTAGCTTATTTCTTCGCCCCTTTTGCCCGTCTAGTTTTCATACTATCTTACCCTGATAGAGTTTGAAATTCCAAAATGCGAAACATGCTTGCATCCCCGCTTTTCGACCTTTTCACAATTAATAAGTAGTATTTACTTTTCAATGTTTGTTGCGGATTCCAAACGCGGCATTTTTAGCTGCGTGTAATGCAGTAGCGTAATACAGTCTTTATTTTATACTAGATATTGTAGATAAACCGCTCTTTTAATTTATTGCGCATCGTTCTGGGAATTTGTGGACAATTAATGTCTAACTAAAGTGCTTCTCTCTCATAGCATAAACCTACGTCATATAAACCTACTACTCCACCTTGCCTATTAGATAAATTCTTATAATTTTTTTAATATAACTATCATCCACAAAGAATACAAAGTACAGTTTTAGAGATTGGCACGTTTTAAAGAAACAATTAGCCAAATATTCTGCCCAAGTGTCTATACATTAGAACTGTTTTAAATTCCGTTTCGCAATTTCAAAGATCCAAAGACCTAAGTAGATAGTAACCAGGAGGCATCGGTTTTGTGTTCATATTATAGCGACCTGTCCCAGCTTCATAATATGCATGTATTTTACTCATAATAAAACTTAATTTTAAATCACCCTATCTACTAAAAAACCGCATCAAAATCCGTTGAGAAGGTTCAAACAGCTAAGCATGTATGTATAGGGACAGAAAGACAGCAAAAAGCTACTTTCTTTTATACTTTGTAGTGATGTACATAGATTCCTGTGACTGCATATTGTTAAATTGTCAAAATGTTTCATCCCGAGTCGATAGCGGTCCTGATACCTGGCTCGCCACACCTACGGTTAGCATGGCTGACATTTTGAGGGCCAGCTGAGGTATGTCGTTAAGAAGATATGCACGCTTCCTAATTTCAGAGCAAGAGACTTTTTCAGGTATACCTACACGAATGTAATAAAGAGGTAAAGGTTGTAACATTACATAGTATAAAACAAAGTCGCTGTCGATGTCCGTCCCTAAATATGCTTAAAGCTTTGAAACTACGGAACCGATTTAGATGCGGTTTTTTTAATAGAACGAGTGATTCAAGAGGAAGTTTTTTAAGTATAATCCATGCAAGAATTTTAAAGATTTGTAACACCCGTGCGAAGCTGGGGCGGATCGCTAGTTATTTTGTATTATTTTGTTTAAGTAACGTAATCTATAGAACTACGCACACTTATAGGTTATTTCGCGTATCAGATGTTACCTGTTTAATTTAAATAAATAATTTATTATGCTTAACTGGCTGAACAGATTTTTTGTTTGATCTAGCATACCTTTTGTTACGTTAATTCGGATCTCGATGCCTGAAAAGAGCCCTCAAAACTGCTATCCGAACGCCTACTGCCTGTCAGCAATTATATCACTTAATCCTTAACAGTTAGTTCCATGAAGCGTACTACAGTATAGAAATATACTACATATTATAGAGCGCTGTTACAACAATACAAAATCCATTGTGTGCGATTCCGACTTCCACTTGGCGGGTTTTCACGTTCTTGTGGGTGGTTTAGCACTATGGGTTTCAATCTGCAGTCTTGGTAGACTAAGTCGAAGACAGAATTTAATTTAATTTAATAATATTAGGTACTTCTTTTTTTTTATTTTTTTTTATTACATATGGGCTTGCTCTTGGTCCCAGACTAGCCCGAGGGCATAGACGGGGCCTACGATGGAGCGAGCTCACCCAAAAGATGCCTATGCACTCGTCTCTTGAATACATCCGGGTTATATGCATTTGGGAACACAGACTTATTCCAACACACTAATGATATAAATTATCTATTTATCCTTGAAATTTTACCACTAAAGATTAACACATTGGTGTCAGTTATTGTGATTTATGTTTCTTTAGTAACCTAATCTACCGATAGTAGGTTTATAAAAGGTTAATTTGCCATTTACGAAATTAACACATTTTAAGTAAGAGTAAGGGCCGATTTTTCAATCGCCAGATAACTTTTATCTGAAGAGTAAGTTTGACGTTTTGACAGCTTTTGTATAGAAAATATGTCAAACCGACATATTTATTCCTCAGATAGAAGTTATCTGATGATTGAAAAATCAGCCCTAAGACATTTATTTAATGATCAGTTCCTCAAAAGTATGACCCATGTTACTAGGGGAGCATAAATCAGGCATGACATCACACCACCGAGTATCGCTACAGAAAGATCATCGCAGGCAGCACCGCTCCCAATTGTGACGCCGTTTAACCTCAATTGGTTAATTCACACTTTGCTTAGCGTCAATTAAATATAATTACTTGATTATAGCCGGGGTGGCTCGTCATTGTACTATGTTTTACACGCGGTTGCTGCGCGCTTTTGTCTTAGACTTCTTTTTAATTGCTTTTGCAAGAAGCCTAGGAAGTAACTTCATTGTATGAAAATAAGAAATTCTCGTTATTAAATTTTCTATAAATAGGGTAATTTATAAAACACAAAATCAAAGTTAAAATAAAAACAGTTCAACATTTTTCTATGAATGTACTTTTGATATTTAAATAAATCAAATTCTACTGAGCTATACTTCCATTTGATTGACATTTGGTCGAGTTTTGCGACAAATGTATAGAGCTGTCATTTTTATTTACAGTCATAGAGCTGAAGTTGTTTTCAATGACGTTAGCAATTTAATATATTCCAGGTTGTTAGTGTTTATAGTATTGTATATTTTATCTATGTTTCTGCGATATTTTTAGTGGTTTCCCATCACTCTAATTATCGTAGAATATTTTAGGGAACATTAGATATTATTATTACTATAACAATATTATTATTTACTTAAGTATGTTTTTATGTATTATCGTAGAATATTTTAGGGAATATTAGATATTATTATTATTATAACAATATTATTATTTACTTAAGTATGTTTTTATGTATTTTTTTTAGCGTATCCATATATCATATCGGTTATAAATTAGCGTTACATAGTGTGATAAAAGTGAGTTTTACTTAACTTCTATAAGCTGAATACTACAGTATTCATAACGACCAACTGCATTATAAAGGCTAATTAAATATGACAAATATACAATAAAAATAAGTAAAGTATTCTTCCAAATCTATATTTAAAACTAAATAAAATTTAATTAGTGTTAAGCGCAGATTATCATTAAAATTATTACGGTCAAGTTATCTTTTAATCAAATAAAACTAAATCAAAATCGAATTAACTCTTTGTTATTTATAAAACCACAGACAGAATTAAACTTATAACACCTTCTGTTCATTATGACATGGGTAGATATTTTGATTTTGCAAAACGTAATCCCAATTTCAGTTTAGTGACTATTGTGGAACATGAAACAGTACAGTTTATTCAAGTAGCGTTTCATGTATGTACAAACAACGCAGTTTTCAATAAAGATTGTACAGATATAGAACAGGAAAAGACCCATAACCTCATTCAAAATCTTCCAGTCTCACAGGTACCAGCAGAATTCGAACCAGTCATCGTCAGTCACCATTGTGACCATCACAAACATTTTAACTGCACTCGAGAAAAGTTACAGTTCAACATTAACGGAATTTATGAGCGTGACTCAGCGAAACCGAGTTTAAGTCAACACAGTCAGCAAGTTACGAATACTTTACAACTAAGTATTTATCAAGTTTAAGAGTGTAGTGTCGGTTGAAATTGTATGCGGTAAGTTACGTTTTTAAAGCGCAAATCAAATAGGTGTAATGATTTGAATATGATTAATGGAAGAAGGGAATAACTGAAAAACTCCGGACTAAACAGTTATCTCTATCTATATCTAAGTAAGGAGTGATGAGACGCATATAGTTAGGACAGTTATGAGTATGAATGTAGAGGGTTGGAAGAGGAGAGGAAGACCGAAGAAAAAATGGATGGAATGTGTGAAAAATGATATGAAGGAGAAGAGAAAGGGGTAAGTGATAGCATGACGGGTGACAGGTTGGTATGAAGGAAAAAGACATGTTGCGCCGACCCCAAGTAAAATGGGATAGGGGCAGGAAGAAGGAGGAGTAAGTGCGCGAACGTAAGTGGTCTTTTGCTTTACTGTTCCAGGACAGCAATGCCCTACAAATAGCTAGAAATTGTGCAAAGAAACAAATGCTTGGCGTAATTATTCTAGCACGGGTTACAACGCCAACGGCTAAACAACCAAACTCACTGTGATAAGGAAATAATAAGACACATAAACAAATCGAATGAACTTATACATACAAAATCTTAAATGGAAGATATCAATCAGTTATGTATGGTTGTCGAAAACATTGAAACGGACACACAAACCATCAATTACGTATCGAAAACCTAAGTAGCTACACATCTTCGGTAAAAACAGTATGCCTGGCAAAATATAACGGCATTGAAACAAGATATTATTTTACTCATTAAAGGATTATCTCCTAATTAAATAGAAGATTATTGGAAATCTGTCTTAAAATACCACAAATCCATTGATATGTCTGGCGTTAGACATTCAGCGCCTTCCAAAGATGATACCGACCGACATTTTGACGTAAAATGAGAGTAATATCTAAGGATTAAGGTTCAATATATTTTGGACGATGAAAGTTCGGAGTAGCTAAAAGTCTATGGCACTTGGTAAGACGAACTTTAACGATTTGATGTAGAAGATACTTGATGTATATACAATATGAGGATATTGAATAAAAAGAAGCTAGTAGGTCGATGTAAGATGGTAGATTTAAATATAAATGAATGTTATCTACAAGTGCTAGATACTAATATTACAAAGAGTAATACTGATCCGATGATAAAAATCTTTTGATAAAGAGTTACCTACATAATTTCTGAGTGTTATGTTTGTAGGCAACATTTTTCAGTCAACCTTTAGTGAACGTCAATTTTCTTCGCATTATATAAGTATATGGAAAGATATTAACGCGAGGCATAACTGTTTGATTTCTGAATTGTCAATTATGTGGCATTAATATAAAATACATAATTAGGGCGATAACAATTGTACTATCTATCTCCCTAACCTTTTCCCATATATATTAGAGTCGGCTTTCAGACTAATTGGATTCAGCGGAAAATCCAACATGGATTTTCCGTATAAAAACTGTTTGTCAGGTTCCATAACTCAGTTATTGGATAATACGATATCTCTTGGCTAGATAGATCATAATGATCAAGTGATGACAATAGATGCATAATAGTTTCAGCTCATAACTAACAAAGGTTAAATATTTAGCCTATTTTACCAATGTTATGTATTTTAGCATGCTCTTTCCTTAATACAGCCGACAACCGGCTGTGGCTTAGTTGTCGAAAGGTTAAATAAACAGTCTCTAACTGGACAACTTACTGAAGTAAGTGACATAGCTCACCGAATAAGCAAACCGACGTTTCAATGGGCCGACCGTATTATTATTAGCTGTAGAATCGATGACCGTTGAGATAGATGTTTTTGTAAGTGCAGAAAATGCTAACGTTAACGGTACGAATGCTTTTTCGCAAGTTGTTCGTACTAGGGGTACAGGTCTTGAATTGGAACGTAAGGTAGGACACCATAAGGCTAGGTGGAGCGACGATTTCTGTTAGATTTTCTGTAGGATCAAGTCTGCTTCTGAAATCGTGTCTCAATAACCAGCCATTGACCGGATATTCGACAACTTTGACAGTTTTTGTATGAGAAAAGTTTGACGTCATAGGTCAAAAATCGATCATTGAACAACTATTGCCATAGCAGTCGTGAGCCTTGAGTAAAATGTTATTGGGGAAGCCTACATCTGACTGTGGATTGCTACTAGCTAATGATGATGATAATAATTAATTATCAACGATGAATCAACAATACAAAAGACCATGAAAACATGAGTCAAGCCATTCTTGTTATAACAAAAATAATATAATAAATAAGTAATATGAACAATGTAACAATGTACGTTATTTAATATTTCACGGGTACATACGTTATACGAGTAACAATAATATTATTTATCGCTTTCCCGGAACCGGTGATAACGGTTATCAAGCAGGGCTGCCACGCGCTGCTTGATTATACTTTTTGTTTATAAGTTTTGTGAAAACAATTTTAATTGAATGTGGTAGATAAGGAGTTTCTTCTTGGGAGTCTTTTCTTTTTGTTTTTACAAATGTATGTAATTTGTTTATCAGTTTCCTTATTATTTTTGTGACTATTTTATATTTCGTAATAAAAAAAAAAACTTGCACCCACAGTATTTTGATTTTTGCTCCACACTAGTACTTTCTAATGTACTCTATCGTAGTGAAGTTTACAAACATATACATACACACCCACAAACAACTAGATCAGAGCAAAGACGGAACAAATGATATAGGTCAGGTAAGCTTAACCACTTCACCAATCGTTCCACCGAAACGATTGGTGAACGTTTTTCTTATAGCACAGCAGTATTCTAAAAATACTGATGAAATAATTGCCAAAGAAGTAGCACCCCTAATAGATCACGTTCCACAGTGAGCGGACAGCCCTGGCCCTGCTGTGATAGTATGTCTATAAATACATAATATAATACGAACCGAACGCGCGACACTCGAGAACGCGCCTCTCGGAATATACCACGAATTTTCACTAGTACCAAAATGGAGTGATGGGCAAATTGTAACTAGTAAAAAATGACAGTATAGATGGAGTATAGGTATGAAAAGCAACCAATCAATGTCTGTTCATCTTCCAAGCTTTTATGGCTAAACCACCGAACTGATTTTGATGTAATTTAGAATGAGGTATGTACATATAAGTGTCTTTACCTATATTATTTCTTTGGGTGACTGACAACAACAACAGAAATTCACGCAGACGAAATCGCGAGTAAGACATAGTAACACAACAAGTTGGGAAATGGCGATGAGATGATGAGTCTCATCGCCATTTCCCAACTATGTTATGATCGGCTTCCAGCCTTAACCGGATTCAGCTGGATACCAGTGTTTTACATGAAGAGACTGCCTACCAAACCTCCACAGCCCCATTACTATGCGACAAGATACACTTTTTAGTCAGACTTTCTGGTTTTTGACTGTCAAAGATCTACAAATGAGAACCAGGACCGACGAGTTTACGTGCTTTCCGAGACACGGGATAGTAACGAAACATGCTGGTGCAAAATATTGAACTGAGTGAAACTAAGGGGGTTATTACTTTGCTATTCATTGCAATATCGAGCTTATGTGAAGGCCTTAAAATTGTTATAGTTTAATATCCTTTTAACTTATGATGTAACAGTGATTTGTCGGTGAGGAATTCAAATATCAATAGGCGTTTTCGGTTTTTCTAATAAATATCCGTAAGCTTGCAGTACAGACAGATCAAGGATTCGGAAATAGGGGATGAATGACGATTTGTATTTCATCTTTTTATCTACGGCTATAGTTAATTCGATCCATTTTACGTCTGAAACAGTGCACTATTCTTCGAAGTTTTAAACTTTGTACTCCATGTATTCATACTCCGTGCCCTATACTTATGCATTACCAAAAATATCAAATTGCAAGCTTATAATAATTAAAGAGTTCCAATGCGACGCGAGTTATTTGACACTGAATCGGATTTCCTGCTTAATGAAAAGTTATTTATTTTATCAGGAGATAAATTAATAATTATGTAGGTTTGCTTATACAGGCGATTATGGGTTTTCAATAAATTTGATTACTAGGGTCGCATACTCGCATTGATCATTGGTAAGTATGCGACTTTTCCTAAAACGTATTTACGTTTACTGAAACATACTTTTGTTTATATACAGTTTGATATCTCAAGTTACGCCAATTTCTCTGTTTTCCAATATTATCAATATCCCATTTTCCAATTAGTTATAGGAAAACCTTCATGAAACATAGCAAAGGCTCGCCAAATACTCAACTAGAGACGGGCACACCTCCTACATCTATATGCGAGCCTAATACTAGGTAGGTAGGTAAGCACCGGCGAGACACGAGCGAAAGTCCCTCGCTACGCTATAATTCGAATACCTACCTACGCTACTGGGAGTACAGACGGCAGATTAAGTCCACTTTGATGTTTCAATTTATTAGTAGGCATTAGTTCTTGTTAAAAATTGTTATTTTTTCGGTAGAATTTGGTTTATCATTTTTAGTAACTGAAGTATTAGTTCAAAATATTGAGAGTAACAAAAAGACCGTAAATTATTAGGTATAATAAATTGTTCTATTCTTTCCAGGCACTAAGTACTATTTAATTCTTTCTAAAGGCATTACGTTAATTATCAGACAAATTAACATTTACGACACTTTCTTTATGTTAGAATTATGTATGTATATTGTATGAGAGTAGAGAAAAATTAAATACTTATGACTATTGTTATGAAACTACTTCTGCAATTTCATTTTATAGCTTGTTTTATTAGATTCAGGAGAAAACATATAAACCCCGCGGTTTCACCCACGTTTTTTTTTTGGCGTGATTTCATGTTTTTATGCAAAAACACTTTTTTCAACCTAAATAGCTCCAGAGATTAAACAAACAAAAATATCTTCAAGCTTAATATACAACGTTTATTAGACATACAAGTACATAATAAATGAGATAAAAAAACACATTAACTTTTTACTATTATGATTAAAGTGACCTCTTTGCTCGGAAAATTCTCTGAAATATAATGCAATAACATTTTTATAGGAAAGGAAATAAAAGCAAGTTTGTGTGCAAACGTTACCGCCTCCCCGCGTAGTTTTTCAGCGCAGTGAGAGTGGAGTGGGATTATACATAATTGTGTGTTTATTTAGGGTTTCCTGCCAGACGCTGCCTACTACTGCGCGCCTATGCCGCCCTGGTACTTGCTCACGTAATTATATCTGGTGGGGCTCTCCCCTTGTCTTCTGTCGCACGAGACGGGCGGACTTTATTATTATGTTGTTTGCTACGCCTTTATTTACTGTTTGTCTGGATGTTTCCTGAAACTACTCCACGTAATAATACGTCGTAGTGTAGAAAGTATGTTAACGTTAAAAGTACATAATATAATTTGCAAGCATTTGGTTTTACAATTTAACCTTTAAAGACAAAAACATTATCAGTTTGTACATAATGACCGTATTTTAAGTCAACAAAGTATTCCCGTATAACTTTAACTTACCAGGCAATGTAAGTAATGGTGTCTAATACTTCTCTTAAAAAAAGTAAATAAATTCTATAAACTTAAAAGTTGTCCAAGAGCGTTGCCTTGTGGAACTCCACCCCGCATTAACTCAACGCTCGCTCGGCAATTAGTGCAGTTGTGTTTTGAACTTTAAACGAACTTAAACTATTAAATATATATCCTTGTGATATTATTTTTATTTTTTGCAGATAAACTTGAACAAAACAAGCACAGTTACTGTACTTGCTCAGTAAAATGGCTATGCTAGTTCCATTATTACTTAACTTTTGGTTTTAATTTACAAACTAAAAATAATAATTTTGTTTGTGGTCGTATATCTTTTTCTATATTACAATTTTCTTATAAATATGTTTATTACACTGCCAAGTGAAAGAAGTTTTAGGTTTAAGTAGTTTGGAACTTGCGAGAACTTTTGTCCCACTTGATCTATTGAACTGCAGTACAAGTATAATGCATTTTTATGGATTTACTCGTAAAGATTGCACAAGTTCCATTATGAAATTGAGCAATGGGACTACTCGGGCCAGATAGAATGGAACTGAGGTCAACAAAATAAATAAGACGTTTATTCAATAGTAGAGACAATCAAAATAAGTATCACAACAATAAAACCGACTAATAATCACATCAATTTTTTGGAAAAAAGCTTTTTAGTGTGGAGTCCAAATGTCTGGTTGTGTATTACAGTAACTTTCAAAGTAATTTATATTCAAAGTAAAACGACTTACACTTACTTGTGAAACGCACATGACTGTCGTCAATGTATGTTAATGAGTCAATTCTTTTTTGTCTTTTAGTAAAAATTTTTCAAGAAGCACTAAACCGATCGCCATAAAATTTTTATGGGACCACCTCTGAAACATGACCTGTCTAACAAATAAAGAATCTTTGAAAATCCGTTTATAATTGGCGGAAATACAGGTGAAAATACATAAAAAAACACACAGACGAATAAAGACCTTTTTTAAATTCAGTTAAAAATGTGTCTAACATACCTGAATCTTTATTAACTATAAAAACAATGTAGATGAATATATACACCGTAATCAATTCCATTCATTGATTTATATTTGATAATCAAAGCGAACATATCAATAATTACCAGTAACGTTCACGAATTGTCGTGAACGTTACTTATATTCAATTGGTTCCGTAACAGCGACAATAATATCGAACCAAATTACATTGTGAATTCCATGGATACTGTTGTTAGCAGCACATATGGTGAATTTGAAATATCTGATGTTAGCTAACTGCCACCGACTTTGCCTGAGTTGTAATACAAATACAACATAGTCATAAAACAGCATACCTTTTATGTCATTCGGCAAATCTTTCTTTTTGACTAGCTGGGCCCGAGCTGTGCTTACATATACATAAAAAAAAACATAAATAACGAATAAAAAAATATACCTAAAAGTTATCTATGGTCATAAGTATTAAATACTACGTTTAAACCTTCGAACACACGTGATTCGAGACTGTCGCTTGGTCGTTGAAAGGTTAATACTACTCAATCATAACACTAATGATCCTAATTCATCTAATAAAAGTTGTAATAGTTTTTCCTATGAAATTCATTTGTCGATGGTCCAAATCTATTTTTGTTCCGGGCAATTGTTTAGGTACAATTATAAGCGACAGGGTTCAGTCCGCGACTTATTAAGCATAGTTATAGATAAAAAAATAGCTTCCTATTAGGCGAAAGAATTTTCAGAACCGAATCAGTAATTACAAATTATCACGTTTTAAAAACAAACTCTTCAGCTTTAAAATTTTAGTATAAATGCGACATGAAGTAGTAAGTAACTAAGAAAGTTTTATTTTGATTTTGTACAACGCGTCTAAACTCTGTAAACTAAACTTAATCTCTATCGTTATTTCAGATTTAAATTAGACCTAATCTCTCATCGCATCTTTACAAAAAATATTCTTAAACGCAATATCCCCAATATCCCCATATCCTTATTCATCAATGTTTAAACCTCTACCGTGTCCTGTACATTAACGATTTTTAATGCGCCGTGTAGCGTCGGGCCGGCTAATGAAGCAATCTGTCTGTCTCCGTCATTATTCATTATATTGTGCTCGCCGGGTTTATTTCAATACGATCCTGTTTGATCGTCAGGCTCTAGATAGCGGAAATGAGTTTAATTGTTTTCATTTATTGCTTTTTTAATAGGACGCCAGTGATGTTTCGTGTAATAGTTGTGTGTAATGAATTTGTAAGTTGAGTTGGGGTTTTCGTATGCCGTAAACAGGCAGCACTTTGTAAAGGCACTGGAACTATTGACGAAGATGAAGTCAATGAAATAAAATATACTGAAAAGTAGCAAGTGCAATAATAAATTGATCATGTTATAAAAGAAAACGATGCAAAAGGCTTAAAGTAAAAGTTATTCAGATGTATTTACAAAGCTAAAGTTGCTTTAAGAGTCTCTAAGAATTCTGAGTAACTACTAAAAAGGTAAGCTTCTTTACAAAGTATAAAATAAAAACGCTTAGACTTTTTGAATTACGAAACAGATTTCAATGTAGTTTTCAATTTATCGATGGAACGATTCAAAGAAGATTTATATGTGAAGAACATGCATATTAAAGCAGAAAATACAGATTTTCAAAGATTGGTCACACTCATGCAAAGCTAGGGTAGGAACCTAGTTAATAATATAAAAGAAGCTGTGGCCATCAATATACGGGCTCCGGTATGTGTAACTTTAACTAAAAACTTAATTCAAATTCATAAACATCGCGTTAGGATAGGACGGGCCGATAACGCGGCCTTCCAAGTCCTTCATAAAAAATATTGAATACTTATTATTCGTGCGATAGAAAAAACCTATCGCGGCGATGGGAAGTGGGAATATTAAACTAGAGATGTGTGTACTCCCTTTGAAGAAAGTATCGACGTCGATTGTTCGCCAGATTGTAGTGATAGCATAGAAATATATTTTATAAATTAGTTTTCTAGACATATGAATTGACTTTTTCAATTTATTACATATTCTTTCTAAAGTTTATCTTGGGCTTCACTGAAATCCCGTGCCTAGAAAAGCATGTAAAGCCATTCGTCCTGGTTATCATTCGTGGAACTTTGACAGTCGTTACCAACGATCCGTCCAGTGGTTTGGGCTGTGCGTTGATATATCACTATGTCAGTCGGGTATTCAGAAGCCAGAAGTCTGATAGGCAGCATCACGCAAAACACTGATATCCAGCCGAATCCGGTTAGACTGAACCCACCTCAACATAATTGGGAAAAAGGCTAAGGAGATGATGATAAGTTTTGATCACGATGTTTTCCTTCACTGTAAAAAGAATTCTTATCAACTTATAAAAAGCCTTTATGAATCAAATCACATCGATTTAATAATCGATAACTTTTTATAATGATATCTGATTTTCAACAAACCAAGTTGAACGTGTGCAAAAACTGAACTTGTTACTATCATTCAACTTTATACATCGCTTTGCCTCTACGACTCGATAGCTGGATCAATTGTAACTGGTTTTACAAATTAAATAAGCGACTAGTTTTTGCCCACGGCAATGCCCGCGGGGATGTCAAACTTACATCCTCTATTTTACTTCTTTAGGATTGGAATGCCCAAAAATCCTTTTTTAGTAGATACTTATTCTTCACAAAACATATACCCTCCAAGTTCCATGTCGCTAGGACCAGCGGTTTGGGCTGTACATTATAATATATCAAAAGACAGCCAGTCAGTTTCCCATTTTATAATAATAATAGCTTTTGCCCGCGGCTTCGCTCGCGTTAGAAAGAAACAAAAAGTAGCCTATGTTACTCTCCATCCCTTCAACTATCTCCACTTAAAAATCACGTCAATTCGTCGCTCCGTTTTGCCGTGAAAGAAAGACAAACATACAGACAGACAGACACACTTTCCCATTTATAATATTAGTATAGATAGATTACTAAAAGTGTCTTCTGGCTATACTTACCGAATTAAAATATGTATTATCTTTGTTAAGGAGGATTTTGGGTCTATATTTGCTAAAAGAATCTTTGTTCAGAATTTGCGAAAAAATTCGAAATTATGCAAAAAATGGCTCGAAAGAATACTTTATACAGGGTGTCCCAAAACTCAACGTCAAGCCGAAACGGGGTGACAGGATTGATCATAACCATCACGAGAAAAATCTGAAAAAAAAATCTATCCCATGCAGTTTAAAAATTATGGGCATTTTAAGAAAAACCTAGAAATTTGATCAAACTGTACCATTTTTCGGTTATTGTGGTTATTCTTTTTTATTTTTGTTCATTTGAACTTTGGAAACGTAATCCTAAATAACATTTCTAGAATCCCAATAAAAAATAATGACACAATTGCCTCAAGTTTCCGAGAATTGAGACTATTTGTTAAACTACGAATTTAAAATTTTCTAGATTCGTCGACTTTGACAGGCCCTCATATAAAAAAAATGTACTAGAGTGCCTTGGCAAGTGGCATTAAAAGTTGGCGCATTTAATCAGAATTCTAAAATGGTACAATACTTGTTAGTTCCATACAATAGAAAAGAGTAAAAAAATTAAAACCTCAAGTAACCCGATTTTTGCTATCTCATTTTACTCAGTTAAAATGTTTTTAATTCACACAAGCTCTAGGTAGGTTCTTAATTTTAAGACAAAATGATGAGAGAGATGGATAATGGGTATGTTCGCCATGAGTGAGCGAGACAGATAGTGACGCCACTTTTACCAAAGTGAAAAAAAGTTAGTAAAATTAGTAAAATAATTAGGTTTGTTGGAATAAAAGTCAGATGATAGAGAAATAACGTTTTTTATTACAATAAATGTTCAAATTGTTTACCATCAGCCTCAATACAAGCCCTACATCTTCTTAAAAAAGATCTACTTATTAGTCGGGCATATCTTCGAGAGTTGATCGCCTCAGCTACTTGAGAAATGCGTTCACGCAGGTCGGCTACGTTCTCAATGGGCTTTGAGTAAACTTTTTCTTTGAGAACTCCCCAATAGAAAAAATCCAGGGGATTTAAATCTGGTGAACGGGCGGGCCACGAGATAGTGCCCGAACGTCCAATCCACCTTCCCGGATATTCCTGGTCAAGAAAATCTCTTACTTGCACTGCGAAATGCGCTGGGCAGCCATCTTGTTGAAACCACATGTCGCGAAGATCTGCTAGTGGTACGTCCTCTAACAGGGTTGGTAAATCTTCTCTTAAAAAATGTAGGTAATTAGTTCCATTCAAGTTCTCAGGCAGTTCAATAGGCCCAATAATTTTACCGTTTAAAATTCCGGTCCACAGGTTTACTTTAAAACGATACTGGGATCTATCTTCTCGCATTAAATGTGGATTCTCCACATGCCACTCGTGATAATTGTGCAAGTTCATGTAACCATCTTTTTTAAATGTCGATTCATCTGACCAGAGAATTTTTTGGATGAATTGGGGATTCTCATTATGCCTCTATAGCATTGTTCTACAAAAAGAAATCCTTTCCTGATAATCTCGAGGTAGAAGACTTTGAACTCGTTGTACGTGAAACGGATGCATTTCGGCTCTTTGTAAAATACGATGAGCAGTGCTTTTCGGTATTCCCGTTCTTTCTTCAATTCCACGTACGGAAATACTTCGGTCACGTGCGACCTCTTGCAATACTTCTTCCTGGAAAGGAAACACAGGTCTACCTCCAGCCTGTATTTGATTCGGGAAATGGCCGCCCTCTGTGAGTGAACGGTGCACATTAACAAACACGCGGTGATCCGGGTAGCGCTCTAAATTTGGATATCTTTCACGATAAAGTCTAGCGGCAGCACTTGCGTTGCATCTGCATTCCCCATAAATGAGGTGCATGTTCGCATATTCTTGTGAAGTGTAGCGCGTAGGCATGGTAGATAAAAAGGATGCCAACACAAAAGTCCAGAGAGAAGCCAAAGTTGCCGGTATGTTATCAACAAGTCCAATTCACAAAGATTCAAGTCCAAAAAGAGAAGCCAAAGTTGTCAGTACTAAATCAACACAAGCGAATACGAACGTGCGCAGTAGACGAATGAGCGAAACGTACTAACTGGTTGGTGTCGGACTGGTAGCGTAGCCATTTGCTTGGCTAAAACTAGTGCGAATGAAACAGATAGATGCCATAGCATCTATCTGTTTCATTCGCACTCGTTTAAACGACGCATCTCCGTCTCAATGCGTGGCATCACTATCTGTCTCGCTCACTCATGGCAAACATACCCATTATCCATCTCTCTCATCATTTTGCCTTAAAATTAAGAACCTACCTAGAGCTTGTGCGAATTAAAAACATTTTAACTGAGTAAAATCTGATAGCAAAAATCGGGTTACTTGAGGTTTTAATTTTTTTACTCTTTTTTATTGTATGGAACTAACAAGTATTGTACCATTTTAGAATTCTGATTAAATGCGCCAACTTTTAATGCTACTTGCCAAGGCACTCTAGTACATTTTTTTTATAGGAGGGCCTGTCAAAGTCGACAAATCTTGAAAATTTTAAATTCGTAGTTTAACAAATAGTCTCAATTCTCGGGAACTTAAGGCAATTGTGTCATTATTTTTTATTGGGATTCTAGAAATGTTATTTAGGATTACGTTTCTAAAGTTCAAATGAACAAAAATAAAAAATAATAACCACAATAACCGAAAAATGGTACAGTTTGATCAAATTTCTAGGTTTTTCTTAAAATGCCCATAATTTTCAAACTGCATGGGATAGATTTTTTTTCAGATTTTTCTCGTGATGGTTATGATCAATCCTGTCACCCCGTTTCGGCTTGACGTTGAGTTTTGGGACACCCTGTATAAATTATAGGTAGTGTATGTCTCGTTCCATAATTAACTAGCGGCTGCGGCTTTGGCAACCCGCTTTCAAACGAACTTTCATAACCTATTTTTACTCGTTACGGGCTGAATTTTCAAATATCTCGTCTCAATGTGCCTCTACGTCATGAAAAATAAACCATTATGCAAGTTTCATATTTCTAGTTTCAGTAGTTTCGGCTGTATGTTGATTACCACCAAAAACCCATGTTCATAGGTAGATAAACTATATTTCAGAGATTGTGTGTTACATAAATATTTACTTTATCAGAGTTAAAGACACAAAGATTTCGTTAATAAGTACCTTTCGACGACCGTAATTGTGTAATTTACTATTGATTTTGACTATTGATGTAATTTACTCTATTTAAATGAGATCAAATGAATCTGAATCTGACCAAGCGATAGGCCGGCTGTTGCGCTGCAATTCTCTTCCTATTGTGTCTCGAATGTTTAAATAAACTCTAAGTCGAAAACCTTATTTCTAAGCCCCAAATTAATCAGGTATCTTATAAATATGTGGGCGACATATCGACACATTCGGCACGCGATCCACATCCCTATTTTTTTTGTGGGACTTAGGGCGCTACCTGGCTCGACGTAGGTAGGCGTTTCTGGGAACCGTCGACACTCGATAACTGCGATAAACACGCCGCGCCAGGACGCGCGTTCCCTGTGAGAACTGTGCCTTATTACGTAGGTTTATTGGAACTGTGAAGTTATTGGTCATTAGTTATGTTCTGATTCTATGTAAGTATTGAAGTAAAATTTTTAGAGAGAAGCTAGAATAGAAGAACTCGCTGAGATTTTGTACCAGGAGTCCAGGTATCATTTAGAACTACTTCAGATCTCAGGCCGTGATAGACAGACCTTCCTAAGCAAGTGATTTGGATGAGCACGGGCTGTAATACTATCTCTGTTGTAAAACTGCTAAACTATGATAGCAAGTAAGCATGTAAGAGACAGGTATACAGGGTGTCCCACGGCAATGCCACATAAAGGAAAAGTACCTTAAATATTGTAGATAGAGCATTTTACTGAAAGAAGACATTATTTGAATTTTGAAAACATTTTAAACTGCATTCATAGATATTTGAATAATTACATAGTTGAACCGGGAATCGAACCTGTTACTCGAGAAAATTAATCAGCCTGTAGTTTTATCCTACAGGTCGAAAGGCTTCATCACAAGGATTATTTTTTGCTAAATAACATAGTATCAAAAATAAAAGAAAGACCATGTATTTTAACATTTTTAATACAAAATTAGTCAAATTTTCAAATGCTCAAAACTAGTCCCTTCTTCTTGAATACAAAGTGATAACTTTGATTATTTCGATCCCTGACGATTTTTTGGTCTTGTTGTGGTGGATATTTATTTATTTAAATAATGCGTACTACTCAAATGGGTAGATTAATTAATCAATTGTATGTCCTTACGGCAATGTAAGCTTTTAACTTTTCAGAACAAAATTTTACATCAAATGTTAAAATTCACGGTCTTCCCTTTATTTGTGACACTATGTTACTTAGCAAAAAATAATCCTTATGATGAAACCTTTCGATCGGTATGATAAAACTACAGGATGATTATTTTTTCTCGAGGAACAAGTTCGATTCCCGGGCCAACCATTTAATTATTTAAAAATCTATGAATGCCATTTAAATTGTTTTTAAAATTCAAATAATGTCTTCTTTCAGTAAAATGTTCTATCTACAATATTTAAGGTACTTTCCCTCCATGTGGCATAGCCGTGGGACACCTTGTATACCTAACTAAGCCGAAGTATAAGCAAAGTAACGTATCGACGTTAAGACATGTGAACATGAAGTAAGTTGACCGGCAGTAATAAACAAACACCTAAGATTTAGTCGTAACTAAGTTAGGGCTTACATAATTAATTTTACGTGAATAACAACTAATAACACACAGTTATTAACAATCTTAATTTCCTATAATCAGTTGTTTATGAACTGTTAACACGAAAAGGGTTAACCGCTCGGTTATTTGTTACCTACCGGTAAAACCTAGATTCCGTAGTTCGCGTGACTGTAAACTTTCCAGTGATTTAGCTATTTCCCCATAATTCTAACGTCCATTGGGTGTAGTAATTAATCTGTAAGTACGTTATTAAAGTTTCAGCTGCCTATCACTAGAATTCATGATGGCTTGGTAAAATTTCTGGCGTTAACTTAATTGAAATACGATTTCAAATATCTGGCTGTTAGGTTAAATAACAACAGTTCAATAATTATAAGCAGAAGACATATATTTATAAAGGATCTTTCAAAATAGAGACTAAGGTACATCTGACCAAACAAACCATACATTAAACTCCTAAATAGTCAAGTGTGTTGATTAAGTACAGATCAAAGGGCCCGCTCGCAGCAAGCTGTTAACTCGTCGTATTGACTGACACTGGCATCGAACGTCACTCGATGTCCTACGACTGTCGAATGTTGACACTCCACATATTTGACTGAAGTGCTCTCAGTCAAACTGATAAGTGAGGATTGTGAGGAATCTCCACCCAATTCCTTAGCGCCTGGTAGAGAGCTTCTAATGTTCGGACTTTGGAAGATTATCAATGGTAGATACAGAAAAATAATTAAGGAGTCCTAGTAATTATTAAAATTGAATTTGCTAAAATTTTGTGTTATAAGTTCTTTATTAGTGATCGATGGTTATTCGCAATAAAATACCTAATTACTGTATTTAAACCTTCGAACACACGTGATTCGAGACACAATAGAAAGACAATAGCAGCCCGACAGCCGGCTGTCGGTTGGTCGTTGAAAGGTCTCATTCTTTAACTACATTAAATTTTCATTAAATGATCGAAATTGGTAATCAACACTTATCGGTATCTTTATTGCCGTGATAGTTACAGTCTTATAGTTGTAAAACATTCAGAGAAGCAAACGGGAAGTAATTAATGGCCACGTGAATTTCATTTTTTCTATTCATCAGGGACAAGTACGACTCGGTGACCGGCCGTTCAAACATCAGAATGAACGGTCACTCTTAAAATGTTTAAAATCTTCTAGAATACGATGGAAGCAATTGTTTGAGAATAGGAAGCAAATGGAAGCAATAGGGAACCATTTGTTGGGCACAAAGTCAACGTTAAATACGCCTAGTGACCGTTCATCCTGACGGTGACGAAAATTCAGAATGTCAACGGCAAAATATTTATGAAAATGAAACTATTTTCAGAATCGACACAGTCCTCAATAAAAAATTGCGTGGGTTTGCACAAAAGTTGAAAACAGCGGGGTCGGGCTACAAGATCGATGGTGGGTGCATTTTTTATGGTAATGTACCTACCTACTCGCGCCCCAGGCCACCGCTGTTCAGCGCTGCCCATTGTACGAACTACATGCCTTTTTAATACTTGCACTAAAATATGGACGCCTAGTACTTCTAGATATGTGGGCAGCTCCAGTCTAACCTGATACTGTTCACAGTGTTCACTTACTACACTTATTATTGGATATCAACATTAAGAAAATTAACGTTAGTAATTCCACAGTAATTCTAAGCACAATGTAACAAGACGGAGGTGTTAGGACGTTAATGTACAATTTTACAACTAATTATTATTTACTGCTAATTAGTATCAACGTAAAAGCAGTAAAGGCCAGCTAGCATATGACTGGTTGGAAGCGTTAGTGGTTATTGCGAGACAAGGCAATTAAACTTTTGTGTTTATGTACCACTTCAGAATTGGTGACTAAGTTTAATCTAAGAAGAACCAACTGCAATAGCTGTTTATGACAAACCTACTTCAGACAAACTAATTTAGTATCTATGTACGTTTAGTTAAAAATGTACATGCAACACAAAAAAAAACACTATTGCTATTCACAAACCCATAAAAATCCGCATCTAACAATTAAAATAGACAAAACCATCCAATTAAATCTAATGATGTTATAATGTTCGACAAAACTATATTTAACAACAATACCAAAGCAATAATTAAAACTAAACAGAATAATAACAGTCATCCAACTCAAATGGATAGACATTTTGCTACAAATTCAAAGTAAAATAAATCATTAGCAAAAAAGGCTGAGATCAATTAAGATTGTCTGCTTTTTTCCTCTTTAATTACATCAGCATATCGAATTATAACGATATTATTCAGTAATAACTCAAAAATTACCAAGTGTTCGCTGTGTGTTTAGCCATGCCCCACCTGCGGGCTTATACCCCCATCGTTGCGCAAGCGTTCAAATATCAAGCATCCGATTAAGCTTGATAAAGTATCAATTAATAACGAGCAGGCTACGTTTACAACGTTGTACACTAATACTCATTAAAGGAACACCTGTCTTGCAGGAATAGGCTTGGTGTATACTGCACACTGCACACTGGATGGTTTTAATTTCTGTTCTACGTCATGTTTTTAAAATTGACCAGACTGAGGTTAAGAATTTCAATTTTATCAAATTACAGTCAAGCTATACTTATATCAGACTGAAAAGGGGTTTCATTAAAAAGACTCCCCATATCATTGATTATTATTAATGATTTGATATGAACTACAGAACAAAGTCAGACAATTGAGTCACAAATATTCAGTAATAAAGTTAGCGATGCACAAAGTCTTAGCAATTTATCTAACGAATGCAGTGTCACGATTATCGTGACAGCAGATTAGAAGGTGTAGGATAAAGCCAGTTGTTTGTTTATTCTGAGGCTAAAGGCTAAGGCTAGGATACGCCTACGCCGTAAACGGAATATACGTACTAAGTAAACCGACTTCAACAATAAACAAATTAATTTAAATCAAGGTTACCAACAGATCAACAGAGCTGTTCAAGCCTAAGAACAACCGTCACTGATCACTACTGCAGTCTAATCGACAACTTCCTTTGTTTACAGTATTAAAAGACCATTAATTTTAAACCCTTTACAAGTAATAATTAACAAATACCACACCGAACTAATTGTTGCTTCGAAAGTTTCCCGCAACACAAAGGTGTATTGTGAACTTCAACGGAACCTTAGTCGCAAGTGACCGCAGTTACAAAGTCGTAATCGTAGCTCCGTACCCATTGCCCGAGGCAACTGAGTTGCCCGCCGCATTTGCATTTACTTCATAGCACCGGAAACCAGGCTCGTTCGTACTAGTTGCCATAAAAATACAGGCACTCCAATTAGAATAATTTCTAGCTTTACTACATGAAATAATAAATTGCTACATGCTAACCGAATCCATGCATGAGATTACTTGCATGATTTCAAACGAGTGACAGTTAGAAAAGAGAAATGTGGATTCGTTTGTGAAAATAGTGTAGAAGTAAGTGGTACAAATGACTATTAGTCTAACGAAGATGGCAAATTAATAAAGAATGTACCGGTTACGTGTCATGCAAGTATGCAACGCAAGTTAATAGGAAAACTGTAACTATTCGACATGCTGGACATATTGGTAAAACTTTATGAAAGCCTGTCATCGCTAAACAGACTTTACAAACAAGACTGACTTTTAATCAAAGAGTAACACACGAAAGATGTTAGTTATTAAAATGTTTTCACAGTTCGTGGCGCTCCTTTTATCACATCAAGGGATCGTAATAAGTGAGATGATATAATAGGTATTATATATATTACAGATGTATAAAGTAGTGAGAGAGAAAATAACGAAGGGACACACTCGGAACGATTTATCGTGCACTGTAATTGCAATTAAAAGTTTAAAAGTGCCGCAGTTATGGACTTTGATGTACCCTTGTCAAAGAGTAGTTGTGTGTGTCGCAAATGCTATTTACTTAGGAGAATTTTAATCAATTTAAAATTAAGTATGGATTTTGAAATGTTAGTTATATCTTACAAATCGAGAATGAAGACAGTCCTGCCCCCCTAGACAAGTGGCATTGTAATTCTACAATGCCACTTGTCAATTCCATACATTTGATGATTTGACAATCTATTCGTTTTCGTTTTATAATCTACAATGCCACTTAGCTAGGCCCTCTGGTTTCCTATCAACTAGTAAGATTAAAGAAGAATATGAGCCTAAATGTTAGTGCCTTGATCATACTGAGCCTCACTGACTATCAGATAACATTTTGAATGACACTAAGTACCTGGCTATACTAAAGATTGTCTACGTGTAACTGAAACCTGACATTGTTGCGTGTATGGCGTGCACTTGAAGATTACTGTAAACTGTTCCTCGAGAGGATTACAAGCGTGACTGCAATTTTGCAGAACTAACCTTTTTTCAAGGGAATACTTAAGCAGTGACATTTAAAGAAACCAGTCAATTACTAGTAAACAGTACGCCACGTTTCCCGTATCGCTGGCTGCGCGTGATTCACTTAGGTGCACTCAGTCCCACTTAGTCGATTCTTTGCTATTTCCGTCCATTAGTCGAACATTGTAGTTTTTGTGACTAACGCAAGTACTCATTGTTGTCGATAAATCGGAAAAGTGTATTATTCGAGCTTATTTGTTTTGGCTGTAACACCACAGTTCTTTAACAAAATATGTGACTCAAGTCGTGTCTATGTCGCGAAGTACACTTTATACATCAAAGTACGTAATTGACAGCAATAGTGAATAATTCGATTAGGTTTTGTATGGATTTGGTAGTAGTCATAATGGTTAAGAAGCCTAAGGGCTCTGTGTGGTAGCTGTTATGTTGGTTATAAGCCAGGATTACTAACAGAATGCAGAGAGTTCACTTCCATGATGAACGTAAGCCTTACTATGGTAACAAGTAAAAAGAACCCATTTTTTTATTTTTACTTTTCTACTGCATGGATCTGTCTGCGCTCGAAGGTCCAGGACAAAACACTTAAGTTCGGGGTTTTAGGTATAGCAAAAGATTTTTCAGAACCGGAACAGCATATTCGAGGGTTGAGTTTTTAATTCAGAAACCAGTGTTTAATTGCGAAAATCGTATAAGATACAATAGAACAAAACGTAAATGTAAATGCTATAATTTTTTCAGCTTCCTAGAAAGTCGTTGCTTTCGATATTTGCATGCGAATGAAACAATGCAAATGGAAATAGTAATAACGGAGATTAATTCATCAATACTTATATAGGTATGGGATACACTCATATACGGTTTTAATATCTCATCTGATGCCTAGAGCAAAAAGGAGATTAAAATACGTCGCCCAGAGATTATTAACTCCGTAAAATTTGAAGGGGAGACGAAAATCTCATTAAGTGCACCCCCTAATGGAGAATTTAGAGTTTTAGGCGTAACTTACGACGGCTTAAAGTATGTTCTGAATTCCTGATTAACCGTAGTCGTGGTGTTTACCTGAAACAAAACAAATTGGACATTAGAATCGCTAAGTTACATTACAATCGAACTTACTCGATGACAGTTGATGATGAAAATAAGTTTTGTGGAAGTTATTTTGAAAGTACAGACCTTTCTTAATATCAAATTTAAAAAAGAATTGTACTTTCTAAAAGAAGCATTAACTGTGGCAGATGAGAAACGCTGGTCCATGGTGGTATATTATTATAAGACGGAAGTTCATTAATAGGTTCTACGTCCACCTTGTTTCGAGATCCTTAAATAATTAAATTAGTGAAAAATAGTTGCTGGGATCCCTATTATCAGTGCGAATGTTGAAAATAAAAAAGAGTTCCGGAGATGTTCAAAAACTTCACACTCACTAAACAGTCCAATAAAACCACACTCCCGTCTCCGATACATACGTGTGTACTTCCAGCACATATAATTCCCATCGTTACCGCGGCAACAAAACCAGGAGTACATAATAGAGAGGAGCACATGTGGCGAATCGAATTACCCACACATTAGAGCTGTTTAACGTTTTATTTGTTTTTTAAACGCGGGCGCCGGCGCGTCGTCGCTTTGCTTTATGACCGTAACTATGGGCACTACTGCACTAGTCTACATATATGAGGTCTTAGTACAGTGGGCTCAACTTAAATAGAATGATTGTTTGGGAAACCTTTTTATTTAAAGTTTAGAATTGTTACCGAACGCCAAGTCGTTAAAGCCCAGCAATCATGTACAATATATTTGTTTTATTCTTAGCCACGTAATTAAATTAGATAGATAGCTTGGCGAATGTCTCCGAGCAGGCAAGGACTTATTTAAGGTAATTTATCTAATCATTTTATCTCGTATAGTTCAAAGATACCACACCGACCACACGTTATAAAATCCAGCACATATATAGGTACCTCATTTTGTAAACGAACCTTCCTTTTTTTCTTAAGCCACATCCATAAGTAATTACGCAACAGTCGCAACAGACCCTTAAAAAACAGTTTGAATGTTTTTAACTCGTTCATTTCCAGTGTTGTCATTTCCTCGGTTGCAAAGGGCTGTCCCGCAGCGGCGCGACAATTACCGCGGCGACACATCACCGCGACGCGTCTTAAGCACCGCAATCATTTCGCCAGTTTTCTTCACCACTGGCGGTTCAACATGCAAGTTGTAAGCTAGAAGCGGATTCTTATCGTAAAGAAAACAAAATTTAAAATAACTACTTATTTGCAATTCATATTTTTCAGATTGAACGCCAGATTTGGTTCGTATTGTCACAATTAAATGATACCAAAATGCTAGTACGTTTAATTATAAAATCGATTACAATTATAATTTTTCGATTGTGTTAAGCGGTCTCGTCTACATATCTATTAAACGTTTATTTTATTTACAAACTTAAACTTTTGAAATAATTTTAAAAGGTCCAAAATAGACCAAAAAAAGTTACTTTCAAGCCCAGTACTATAATCAGAAGCCTCAGCAACCGCATCTCTTATAACTTGCACCAACGTCGTCTGGTCCCAAGGCGCTCGTCGTAGTCCCGCCACTACGCGACATTACTCATCGGTCAAGTGCGCCTTTGGGACAGAGCGGGACAACACTACTTCCATCTCCTTCTACACACACGATCCAAATACTACGCATTTCTATTTGGACCGGATCGTGAAAACTACGTCTGCGAACGCGAAGTCTCCAATAACATTTTTGTTCTCGGAAAGCTTTGTAACTAATTTTATTAATTGTCATTGAAACTCGACTTTCAAAATTCTTTAATTATCATTATTAGGGCAGAAATTCTGGCTTCTGAATACCATGACTACTGTCAAAACTGTGTAACAATGGGAATCCATTTCCGGGGACTGGCTTATCACCATAAACTTCTCAATTCTGGGCTGCTACTGAGAAATTTGTAATGGAATGACCCAAATAACGTGTTGATACACTTTAAACAATCCAGGAACCTAGGACACCTCGTTTAACAGTCGCTTTTTGCGACCACGAAACCAATGGGAAGTTTAATATTCCATTAGCTTTAACTTTGATCTGAAGTCTAATTCTACTTTTAGGAAAGTTGTTACTCTAACTAATATCACTTTTGACGTTGAGTGACAATTTCGCCTAGATTTTGAAAGCTTTCAAAAGCGTAATCATTTGTTTTGATATCTACAACTAACGAGTGTAACCATTCTAGGAGGCAGAAACATGAAAAATACAAACCTTTGCACCTGTCCCATTCCACAGAATTTTGACAAGTTAGACAGTTCATCTATTGAAGCCATCGTAATTAATCTTAACGACAGTCATTACAGCTAACAAAGATGAAATGCATCTATTTCTACTGACGATCTATCTGCAACAGCTATCTGACTGAAATAGACGCCACTATGTAGGTCTTTCCGACATTTACGATCACTATTCGTCGAAATAGATCCCATTTCGACGTCATTAGGTATTTATTGGTCTGTGATAAGTTTATATGAGAGTACACAATATGGCGGATGCGAATTTAATGTATTTTCTTGGAAGCGCAGTTCTTTTTGTTCAGTTCCGTCTACGCCAAAGTTATTATTTGCCACAATGTCTCAACTTATTTCTCACAATATTCAACACTTTCATATTATCTATCAGATGTTTTATGCAACTCATTCTCATTCAAACTTTTATCCTTTATTTTATTTCGTAAAGTTAGACATTATATTTGGGATTGAATTTTAAATAGGTCTTAAAGCGCCTATACTTTATTAAATTTATTTCTAAAGTTTTTTTTTTATTATTATGGGCTTGCTCTTGGTCCCAGACTAGCCCTAGATTTTTGTTTCTAGCTTCAACACTTTCGGCAATGTGCGAATTACTACCAAAATCTTTATGAAGAGATCAATTCTCCATTATAGCTAGTGTTTGTCCGCACTGCTGTTTAAATCATTCATTGATCCAAAAACACTTTTTCTATCAGACTAGTTTAAAACTAGCTTATTGGCAAGAGTGGGTCCTGTGAACATTACATTTTATCACAATTTGTATAAGTGGTTAGCGATAAACTTAGCATTTTCATCGTAATATGATGGCATATACACGTAGGTGGCAATTCATTTCAGACTCCAGTTTCTTACTTTCCGCCTAGCAGGCGCCGAGTTTGACATGATCGACGCCTACAGAGAAACGACCCTCATGATATAAAGCTATTGTCTTTACGTCATTATGATAACCTATTCACAACACGAGCGGATAATTCGTACAAAAGCTGTCTTTTCCAAAGGTTTTGACATCCTTTCATCGCCGATATTCATGTGCTTACCTTAGAAAGTAATAAAGTACACATAGATAGACAAATACATCGCCATAACAATGCAGCGACACAATATCCCATGATGACGGCTGCATGCTCGTCTTCATTCAGCCACATTGCATCCCACAAGCAGTTATGCAAGGCTTGCTTCAATAGCTGTCTGGTCGGTAACCACTAGTTTGAATGTTGTCATATAGGTAAGCACAATGCGAAGCTGCTGTGGCCGCAACTATTAGCTACTGTAGAGTCTTACGATAATAGGCACTCGGTTTGCCCTGTAGCAACACTACATAGCTATACCTTTATGTTATATCGTCATTGTCTCTAGGCTCCTTTTCTCTTTTCGACAAATCTCACAGACGTATAATTTGCATCAAATGACTAGGAGGGTCAATTTTAAATGTTCGATGGTTTTCTTTAACATCCATTCAGAAAAAAAACAAAAGAACAACCTTTTTATCACGTTGACTAGTAGCTACTCACAGACAAAGCGATTTTTAGTGGATGGAATGGGACCATTCGAACCCTTTCTGTGATACAAAAAGCGGTTAGGGTATAACTGAGGGATAGACGCGGACAGGGGACAGAACGGAATCGATACTATTAGCATATACAGACAGTAACACACGGGTGTAGTCTCCGATGACCATTCCTTCACAGTTTCAAGCAGAAAATATACAAATACAAAAGATTTTTTCCACGAATGGCGAAAAAATTGTACACAGCATAGCCTATCAGCTAGTATTTCCAGCAAATGACGTAAGTGCCTTGGCAACTGTGCGTCAGCGCAGATTTCGCTATGAAATCGTAATTGAATCCAGTCGCCTGCCCTGTCAGCGTTACGTGAGCTATTGTCTTATTAGCAGCTAATTAAAACGTGGAGCAAATGTACGGGTTGTGCGAACAAGCCTGGCATTAGAGACCATGGAATTAAAGAGCTACTGGATAATGGCAAAAAAGCTTGACAGTTACGTTAAGAGAATGCTAGCGTAAGCCAAGATTAATAACACTAGGCTCACCAGGCTGTAACAGCCACACTTTTTCGTCCTAAAATCTAGCTTCTGTAAATAACAGTAAAACATGTACCGAGCGTTGCTGTTTTTTCTGGAAGCGAGAACCCTAAGTGCGCGTCCAAATGAGAATGAATGAATATAGGCCACAGCGAGACCAAGAAATAGGAATATTTTTCACGAGAATATGTTCATTTTACTAAAAAAAAACATTACCTACCACCATTTTTGGTTAAAGCTATTTTAGACAACAAACATAAAATGCGCGCCCAAAATTGGTGTATAACAGCCAGACTTTCAAGGTTTCAGAAGCCTAACCGTTGGCAACAGAGCACTAAAAATTCCGCTTTTCGTTTACCCATTAAGTTTTTATGTTCCACCATAAACTCGGGCCGGGATTAAGGTCAGGATAAGTTCGAATTCTGTCAGCAATTAAAGGCAAAGGCAGTGTCTTCAGAACCCACGTCTAATGCGTAGACAGGTTTAGGTCCCGGTTTATTAGAGGCACGCCTTTCCTCGCAAACAATGGTTTTGGATCACTGATCTTGAGATAGTCATAATGAATCATTTTACCTTCGAAGCGCATTACTCTATTTTTGTGAAATAGGTATAGGTATTATTTCTGCCAATTATCGTGTAAATATCTCCAGGCATAAATAAAACATTTCCTT
Source organism: Athetis lepigone (assembly GCA_033675125.1). NCBI lineage: Eukaryota > Metazoa > Arthropoda > Insecta > Lepidoptera > Noctuidae > Athetis > Athetis lepigone. The sequence continues at coordinate 1,906,678 of CM066236.1, read as the reverse complement.
TGTATCTAGGTGGACGAAGGATTAATAACAGTGTGAGCAATTAGAAGTTTTTGTGAAGGATATTATTTTACGATGCCAATTAAAAGTGAGCTTGCTAAGAATAATTATGATACGCGCTGTGTAAATCTTAGTCCGATGCGATACGGTAACAAAGCAATAAATACTTGTGTAATTTACTACTACAGTCAAGAATTAGCATAGGCAGACAGACACCTTGAGCGTATTGTAGATTTGGTCCTATCTATGAATGTAGAGACACGATTTTATCTGGGTTATAGACTTGCCCTGTGAATACGAATTAAATCCGTATTCCGTACTAATATTTTAAATGCGAAAGTAACTCTGTCTGTCTATCTGTCTGTCTGCCTGTCTCTTCTTCACGCTTAAACCACTGCATCGGTTTGAATGAAATTTGGTACAGATATAGTCTGGGACCTGAGAAAGGACATAGGATAGTTTTCATCCCGGAAATCCTCCGGCAATAGAATTCCACGCGGACGAAGTCGGGGCCAAAGCTAGTTAAATATAAAATAAAACAGAAAGGAAGTATAGCAAAATAATAAACAATAGATAGAATTTTTTTTTTGGTGAGTGGGAAATCATCAAATGACTGCCCGCGTCCTGGGTGCGGCGGGAGGGCGTGTTAGACTTTTACTGACTAAAACCCACTCATGTTCCTTCGATTGCCCTTTATGTTCCAGGGTCACGGTAACTATTATAAACATTCCGCAACCCCGGCAATAGATAAAATCATAGAACAGAATTAAAAAAAAAAAGTTGGAACCCTCCTAAGCAATCAACATCAAGAGGTAATGATACCAGGGTTGCATAATGCATAAAGCAAAACATTTACATTTCTCCCCTTTCCTTGTATGAGGAATGCACATAAAACGATGACAGTGTCTTTTCCACACCTCCAACAATTCATTACTATTGCATGGACAGTTGGTTTGTTCCCAGAGCGGGTATTACGTGACCGTTTGGAAGAACTTGGATGGCGCTACTTGTAAACGTCAAAATTTCGCGTGAAATGCCGACTGGTAGCGAGATTTAAGTGTTAATAAAGGATCAGAAACGGAATTCTCGAAACTAGGGTAGCAATAGACCGTGGAAATATAATCAATATAGTAGTTAAAATGATTCCTTGGTTTGAACTGATAAGAGGATTAAAGCAATCTGAGGATACATCATAAGACTGATAATGATATTTAAACAGAAATACCTATTAACATATTCTCTACTTTTGAAGTTTTACATAACTTAAAAAAAGTGCATGGTTTCCCAAAACAATTTGTACCTTAACTCTCCTCACAGTAATTTATTGAAGGTTCTTGCGTGATATATTCGTTGTAAAGATAAAAGAATAAGAAATGACCCCATGGAGATCGACAGTCGTAAAAGTCTAGATATCATAAAGGTTGAAGGAATTACTGCTCTTGTTCGCACTCATCATTAGCTTGTATCCATAGCTACAGATATTAAAAGTAAAAATTGAGCATTTTCAAATATACATGGGTTTTTACATAATTAAGATTTTAAACAAGTGTTTGGGTATTTTGTCGAAAGGTGAATCTTTTATGTAATATAGAACTTTTATTAAGTCTTCTACTTGGAAGCTTTCTACTTCAACTTACTCAACAACATTATCTCTCTATTTAACCCGGGCTACGGCAGAATCATTATTAACACGTATTATAATTTCATTAACGCTTACATAACAATCAACGTTTAATTCAACTGTACTTCAAGTTTATCCCGCATTCCTTCGAAGCTTGATAGCACTAGTACAAACTACAAACTTAATTATTCCAATCCAGTTTGAACCAGTTGTGTAACTTTGTACTGCTTGCATTGATAAACTCAAGCGAGTAGGCATGATAAGTATGCAGTATCCCATGTATCTGATGTTGAATATATTAAGTCTACGAATATTTTATCCGTAATATCATATTACGAAGCAGTCCAGATCAATTTGTAGAAAAGATCTTAGCAGGATAAGGTTATTTGACACCCGGAGATGAGATTTAAATTCTTGTGTAAAGAGGTCTAAAGATAGTAATTAATAGATTATATCTAAAATACTGAATTCGTTATGCAGAAGAAATACTGGTATATAAACCGATCAGCTAGAATACAAACAATAATTTTAGTGCGGCATTATTTAAATAAGACCAATCTTTTCTTAATGTGAATTCAGAAACGAGCAAAAAGTCCCAAAAGCGTTTCAAAATAAAGAACTGAAAAAAAAAACATAAATAAATTATAAAGGAGAATACTACACAAATAACTAGATATAGCAATACGTTGATCACCAATTCAAAGTTCAAAAACAGACGCTACACTGAAACGAAAACAAGTCCCAATGAAATGCGTCGTCGCCGCCGATTTGAATGAATTAGCGTGTCCTTACTATTGCTGCGACCTACATTAAGTAATAACGTGATTGTTCGTATAAATTATAATGTTTTGAATGAACACTATTTCATAACACATTATTGAACAAAACAATTTGCGTAACGTGTGTACTACGGTGTTCCTGTTATCATCTGCCTCGTTGTTGTTTCGATATTAAACGCTTCGTATTTTAAGATAACTAGTTATGTTTTGAAGTATGATTGGAGAACTTGTCAATTTCCTGTTTAGTGCTAAAGATAAAAGAACTCTTCCTGATTTCTATGAGTTTTCAGTGTTGTCAATCAATTTGGTAGACCCCGTGTTTTAATACTCTGAAGTTATTAAACTGTTTTCTACCGTAATGTTGCAACCGAATTTGAAAACAATTCCCACGAAAAGCTTTAATTTATCATAATCAGAAACAGATTTGGCTCGTAACATTATTTGAATCATCCATCCTAAATATGGCGTAGTTGCGAACGCTTACATTGATCTAGAAAGTTCCGCCCAAAGCATTTTCTCTTCCAACAGACGTGCGTCCTTTTTGGTTCAGGGACGGCAACTGAACCGTAGACCTCAGGTGCTCATTCTGGGTTCAAGACGCATGCGCACTGCAAACCAGGTCTGCATGCAACCACCAACATTTACGGTGCGCAAAACTTTCGCTACAGAAATTTGAGCTTTAGCTCCGTACACAAAGCCTCGATTTGGGATGACAGGCAATATATCCTGACTTCTTTATAACCCTTCGTGAATGTTATGCAAAACTGCGGCCACCTATTTGGAACGTTGTGATCAGGTGATGGAAACAACGTGATAAGCATCTCGGATTGTAGGTTCTATTTGAACAAGGAGGAACTAAGCCTTTTGTCGAGAAGTATTTGTTGAAAGCTTACTATCAATCTTGGAAATACGTGAAACATTTTCAAAAGAAACTGAAGATATTCTGTCATTTAGAAGCGAATATATTTTTAATGTAGACAACGATGAATTCTGCGCCGCATTTGGTCGTGACTTGGCGGAAACGTGGGACAGTATCAAACTAAGTGGGAAATGGGTCATAACCACAGGCTGATGTCATAGCAACATTCAATACGACGCGCTCGTCTGGCTAGGAGACCGAATGTAAATATTATACGATCGTGAATGAAACCGACCTTCGCTAATTCAAATGAGTGGCGGGTCCGAGCCTTGGGAATTGCTGAAATTGTAATAAGTATAAATTGTCAATGGTTTGTCTGTGGAATAAAGGACGCTGATTTTTTTAGCGGGGACAGATATTACGTCGCTTTAAATATTCCTTTTCGTAACATGTTTCCAGTTGTGTTACAATTGTTTTTTGTTGTAGAATACAAAAGCGAAAGAGTATCTGTGTTTGAGAAACCTGATTTAGTAAAGTTATACCAATTGAATGAATAAATATGCACAGACAGAGCAAACGGCTCGTAAATTTTCCAAAATTAATTTTCAGTCAGCACTATCTTTTGTTTGCGACGCAATTACTTTTAAAAGCAACCTAATAAGAGGGGCAGTAGATGCCAGGCGGGATGCAGAGCCCAGGGTTTACCAACAAAAAGGGGAGGAAATTGATTAAGAAATAGCTTCTCTGTTTACATTTTAATATTGCACACATAGCAATCCAATAAAGTAGGAGGATTCAAAGAACCCCAACAGATTCAAGTTTACTTAGCCAGAGATATACGGAATTAATGTAAAAGAGAATACGTACGTACGAACGTACGTGCGTATATGGTGGTTAGATAAAACCGTGGTAGCCAAAATTTATTAAGGTCTTTATTTACATAGAATCCATAATTTCGTTTAATTTATTTTGTTTGTATAAGTTAATCAAATTCTGCTCTCTAATGAACTTCATTCAAAATATCACATGCATTTTAAGGCGGCGTAGATAATGCTTACTTTTTCTTTTCTATTTTTCTTAACTATTACTAATTTTATACCTATATTACTAGATCTCGCGCGCGTGGTTTTAATTTCCAAAAATCCTTTCTTAGTGGTTGGTTACCTACTCTTTACAAAAAACACACCCTGTAAGTTTCATGTCTCTAAGACCAGCGGTTTGGGCTGTGCGTTGATATATCAACCATTTGTCAATCAGTCAGTCAGTTTTCCATTTTATGTAATGTAGATTAGCGAGACTTCAAGTAGCAATTAAAAAAAACAATGACAACTGCTGCAGAAACCCAACTTTGTATAAGTATGACCTGTCTACGTCCTGTCTCGATCGAATGTTTTCATAACAAGGAATGGAATATATGCTCTTTCCACATACAGTTCTCCTTTGAAATAACTGCGCAATATAGAAGCTGTTTATAATTCTTCATTGAGGAAACTTTGTAAGCATTTGTGGAAATATTGCCGTTAATAATATACATAATATTAATTCTAAACATCCTGTTTGGGTTACTGGTAGGATTATAGTTGTGGCTAGTGACACAGGTCAATGGTCTCAAGTTGGTGAGATTATTAACAAATGGCATAAAATTAATACTAGTGGTAGTGAGGTTCATTTAAGAATGCTGGAAGTTAAATAGGATCACATTGGTCATGTGAAAGATGATGTAGAGGATTCTGTGATAGAAAATGTAAATAAAATCATTAAAGATATGATAGATGTGTCTGCGGTACAAGAAGTTAATGCAAAAGAGAATATACCTCGCAAATGTAATACAAACACAATGTGTAAATCCGTACATTTGTCACTAAATGGTGTACAATTTCGTAAATTTAACCAAACCACGATTTACTTTGCAGATCCCAATTCTCAACATTGTTTCGAGTGGAAGTAGCAACTGTTTGACTTTCTTGCTACTTCCGATTGTTTTTCTTACAACTTTACTTGGAGGAAGCTTAATCTACTGTTTATGTTACAAAGCTTTGAATCTGAGCGTACGAGAAACGGTATAGTTAACAGAATTAATACTTTTGCACATTTCAACTTAAGAGTGTCTCACTTAAAACGTTGTAAGTATCGTTGGTTGAAAGGAAAGTCGCGAACCCTAAGATCCTGATTTTTGAGATGAGATTCTTAGTTCCAGAAATATATCCCTACCAACAAAGAAAAAATCTTTACCTCTGAGTACTTATAAAAGTAGCATTGTAGAATAAATGGTAGAGTAGAATAGATTGTTAAATGTATGGGATTGACATAAGCTTACACCAAGTAAGTCATTTCGTATCGAATTCTATTCTACTATGATATCTATCGGCCTTAGGTCTTATCTTCTTTGCTGAATATACAAGGGATTTATCCTGTTTATGTTCTCGTGGGAAAATACATGAAAAGCTAAGTAACTAAGTATAATGATTGAATCATTCTCAATAGCCAACGCTAAAGAGCTTAACACGATTTAAAGAGACGAAAATGTTAACAATATCATAAATTAGATGTTTATCACGAATCAATAAGGCTTAGCAGACGAAAATACAACAAAATATATTTCTCGTTTTCTCGAAATAGAATCCGTTTCCCTGGTTACCTATTTTGATGAGGATAATGACTATTTCCTCATAATTTTGCAAAGGGAAAGTTTTGCAAACATCCTGTGAACGGAAAATTATCGGCAAGGACGAGTCTGTGTGAAGAACTTGAGATTCACATCAACTTGTTGAACTCTTAGTTGTGAGTTTGTAACTTTATTTGTGCTATATTGTGGCTGTAAATAAAATAGAGAAGGTTAAAGTCTATGTAAATCTAAACTAAAAATCATTTCCTGTTTAAAGAAGTTGAAATTCCAAAAATCCAAATTTTCTTTTCAACACAAAATGTAATAACATCAAATTACCAAATTTTCAATTTGTTAATTCTGATTCATTGTGACTGACACCACGGTTGCTCATGGCGTATTGACGGTGTCAAAATTATATGTGTTGCCTACTTCAATTCGATCATTCCCAGCATGTAACATTTTTTATATTAGTATAATGATTGATTGATTTAATTGATATTTCACGCAATAAAATATAACACGTCAAATTATCAGAATTCTAATCCCCGGAAAATTATAGGTGATTTTTTTATTCCATTCCTAAATTTATACCTAAATTCCATTCACTGGTAATTAGATATTTCTTTAATCAATGCTCAGTTAACCTTCTGCACATTTCTTTCCACTCAACAAACGGCGCTACTATTTTTAGTTTGCCGTTTAATTAAAAAGGCCGTCAAGCGTGAATTGCACTCGTAATACGGATTTCTCATCGACAGCAATTTGTTTGAGGTTGTATTATGTTACATAGTGATGTAACTATTAATTACTTTTATAGATTTGAACACAGAATAATATTGTCGGTCGTCCCATATACGTGTTAGTTATATTTAGGTAGAGTGGAGAGCGTGTGAATAATTTGGTGTGATTTAGATTTACCTGGTTGTTTCGTTCAGCGTTGTTCGTGTAGTAACTAGTATGAGATGATGTAGAAATAAAGCTTTGAATGTAGCTTATATTAAACAACTAGAACCTTGTCCTGTATTGTAACGCCTTTACTAATAATCGCTGCATAAAGTTATGACAGGTTTATACGTCAAAAAATGTATGGTTACACAGGCTTTATTCATGGCATAACTTTACACAGTGATTATTAATAAGGGTATTAGTGTATAAACATCCATACTAATATTATAAATGGGAAAGTGTGTCTGCCTGTCTGTCTGTATGTTTGTCTTTCTTTCACGGCAAAACGGAGCAACGAATTGACGTGATTTTTTAAGTGGAGATAGTTGAAGGGATGAAGAGTAACATAGGCTACTTTTTGTCTCTTTCTTACGCGAGCGAAGCCGCGGGCAAAAGCTAGTATAAAATAACTACACTAATTGTAAAGTAAGTAAAAAATAAAGGTACACAACTAAAAACTTCTTCTGTATTGTAAGTGCATAAACATATAAAATGCTTAATAACTACGCTAATTGTGAAGTACCTAAGTAAAAAATAAAGCATTTTTATAAACCTTTAATTTTATTACCTTAATTAATGAATAATGTAATTTATGAGGTTTAAACATGAATTTGAATTTTAACGTTAAATTCAATTTTAGGGTACATTTTAGGTACATTTAGATACAACTTATTTGTTCATGACTATATATAACTACTAATCCATACTAATATTATAAATGGGAAAGTGTGTCTGTCTGTTTGTCTTTCTTTCACGGCAAAACGGAGCGACGGATTGACGTGATTTTTTAAGTGGAGATAGTTGAAGGGATGGAGAGTAACATAGGCAACTTTTTGTCTCTTTCTAACGCGAGCGAAGCCGCGGGCAGAAGCTAGTTGCCCATAAAACGAATTCACATAGAGAATAAAATATTGTTAGGAAATGACTTATTTTTGGTGCAAACACAAAAGATACCACTTAAAATAATATGTTTACAGGAGCATGAAGCAGTACGAAGGTCGTGAAGCTATATCAAGTTTAGTTACAACATTTAAAACTTGTTTTCTGAAAAAAGTTGAAACTTTAACCTTTAATGTCTCCGTAATCAGAACGTAGACGGTATGGTCGAGAGTTAAAAATCGGCAAAGAGTGTAACGGGTTGGCGCAATGAGAGTTCCGTAGGACTTTTTAGTTGTAATAAAATTATTAAGTATGCCTTTTTACCAGACTGTCGAAAAGAGGGCTTTGTTTTTCGATCGTATGTATGTGTGTATGTATACATCTCACTAGCTTCTGCCCACAGCTTCGCTCGCGTTAGAAAGAGACAAAAAGTAGCCTATGTTACTCTCCATCCCTTCAACTATCTCCACTTAAAAAATCACTTCAATTCGTCGCTCCGTTTTGCCGTGAAAGAAAGACAAACAGACAGACAGACACACAGACACACTTTCCCATTTATAATATTAGTATGGATTCTTTGGCACGCTCTACAGCCTAAACCATTTGAAGGATTCCGACATATAAGCTGTCCTTGAATTTGTCTCTTTTGTGGGAGTGACTTAAGGTACCTATATAGATTTGTGTACATTATATTTGAATGCGTTGATTAAGAGTTTTCTTACAGCTTCAAATGAGGTATTGTTTACCTGCATGTTGAATATGAATTCATTTCAACTTTCTTGATTTCCTCAGAAAAGGCTATTTATAGAAAGATGACAACAAAAGAATTTGTATCGGTTACTTTAGATATTTCTAAAGGACACCTATATATCGCGATGATTAAAATAACATATAAGTGTATTATATTAATATTTTTTTACACCTTTCGTCAATAAAACTTCATACTAAAGTTAGCAGTTCGATATCTCTATACAAATGTTTATCAAAGGATATTGGTCTACGATCGGCTTTATTGCCTAACGGTTAGTAAGCTCTCTGAGGCTCTGACGTCATCAGTGCATTCGGACTGTGACCGCATCGCTATCATTGGCGCATATCTATCGTAGTTTATGCTTGCCTAGTAAAATTGTGGTTACCGTGATAGAATCTACTAGAAAAACAAGCATTTTTTTTTGCTTTGCCGTATGTAAAATTGAAATGAATTGTTTATTATTCAAGTAGGATAAAAGAATCACTTTTACTAGTTATATGGGATAGGGAATATGTTTACATAGTTTAGTATAATAGTTTTGACTCTTTACGCAAAATTTTGGCATATTTCTGCCCATCGTTAAACGTAGATTTTCCCTAAAGAGCGCCAGCCATCATCTTCAGTCTTGGGTAAAATCACTACGTTTGCCTTAACATGGTCTAAACTGTAAAGCGTGTCTGTTTTACCATACGTCCATACGTCTGCAGACCTGGCCTGTACTGATTCTGAGCTAGTAATTGTAATCAAATACTTAAAATATGGTAATTTTGTACGCCATAAAAACATTGCCAAAAAATAGCGCACATATATTTTGACATTATTTCTATCAGTAACCTTACCATACGTACAATGTTTAACACAATACTTATTAAATCATTGATTAATTTAACTGTAGGATTCTTTTAAACAAAACGTGATTCTTTGAATTAAACATAGGAAGCACAGGTAATACAAACATATTTGTTAACTTCAGTTTGTAAGCTTTTCAAACTGAAGTTGACAAAGATTTTTAGGTACACTGAGGCATACAATTAGAAGTTTATGCGCCTTTGTTACTACTGACATGCGGTTGACCGTTCCTACCTCCTACCTACGTTATCTTATACGGACTATACTGTGACCACTATGGTGTTCAAACATAAGTTAACTCTTAACTATCTTCATAAAGCAGAGACTATTGTGCCTAACACTGTCCGACCTCTGTGAGGACAATATGACGTCACCACGTTAGTAGTCTGCATAGAAACGACACTGTTATCAGCAGTGCATATCTATTCGTACTCTATCACTGTTAGCCATGTTGCCACAGACTGTAATAAAGTCTGGGTGAGGCGATGAGCTTACCTATTGTCTTTGCAGGGTTTCTTAAAGGCCAGTGCTTATTGGCAGAAAGAATGACATAGGAGTCTCCTAACACAGGCATTGTTTGTCTAAAATGGAGGCTCCAAATACATTCTTTGTTTATGAAGCACTTTGTTTAAATAATAAATATTTTTTAATTTTACATTTTATTATTATCTATTTATATTTTATCTACTAAGTTGCGAGTTGAAATGTACTGCCTATTGCTATGTGTCGATGTTGTATTTTGAGCACTAAAATATGCAGTGTTTTTTAAGAAAAGCTTAATTTAAATAAATAAACGTCGCACTAATATTTCGTTAGAAATGACAACTGTTGTTCTATGACTTTTTAGTTACAAAACTTAATACAATGATGCCGATTCTCTTGTGCACAAACTAACGTAAATTTAAGTTAAGTGTATCTTTCTCTTTCCGTTTAATTAAGAAAAGGACAGAAGATCAAATATTGGTTAAGTCCTGTCAAATTTACAAACACTCCATAGATAATTTAAACGCAATTTAAAAACACGGCGTCTAAATATACGTCAATTTTTATCAGGCGCTGTCTAATTTGACAGGATTAAACTAAAATGTATCCTTCTGTCCTTTTCTAAATTAAAAGGAAAGAGAAAGATGCACTTAACTTAAATTTACGTTAGTTTGTGCATAAGAGAATCGGCACCATTGTGTAAATAAGATATTTATTTTGTACGAAATGTAGAAAGTCCCGCCCGTCACAACATAAGTAACGCACTGTTTGTCAACTTATCTAATGGCTTTTTTTATTACCGCGTTTATAAGTAGAGCAATCAATTATATAGAGAATATTTATACTATTGAACAAATAAAATATATAACACAACGTAACGCAAATGTCTTGTGCATTGATTGTAAAATAATAATTGTATTGTTATATTTTTCTCATAAACCTAATTTCCAAAGAGTATTGCGAAAACATTGCAAGTTTTTTTTCATTACAAAAATAACTCTTAAAAGCTCAATGTACCAGTCTTTATCAGTAAAAAGTTCTGTCCTATAAAAAGATGTGTCCGGATATAAAGATGATCGTCCCTAACTTATAGAACCAAGGATTACTGACGTCATTACTAGTCACTGGTCTACTCACATTGCGCATCGACCTAGCCGTTATCAACAGTGCATATCTATCAGTTACATCACTCAGTTGCCAACGCTGCCAGTATTATGCCTAACGCTTGGCTGCCTCTGTGAGGAAACCCATCAGCGGCCGAACATTTAAAGTGCAACGCTGCAGTTGTAGATAAATAGGTATGGAGTCGCGTATATCGATTGAACTGAATATTTTTCAACAGTATTTTGTATATTATGTGGTGTGCGTTCTGCAGCTTGACTATATTGGTCAGTTGTATATCTGAAGAGGTATTTCTGAAAATTATTTCTACCACTTTTTGGATTGGTAACAAAATTGAGATTGTAGTAGATTACATTACCTATTGTCCAAGAAACTTATTCATATATATATGGCAGCACTAGCTTTCACAATTTTTATATTAAAGATTTCAAAACATTTATACTTTGATCGTTACATCACTATTCCCTACTGCGCAATACATTACAGAGATTTATGATCTTGGATTGTTCATTCTGCAGAAAAAGCAAACTCAGCAATTCGAGACAAAGCTTCTTTTCGTCCACTACGTTCCATAAAGTTGCAAGCTGCCCACGCATCCATAGTACTGGCCTATCTGCAGCCTGATCTATGTGGTTCCCGATCTCCATACAATGGGTGGGGTCGGGCGCGCGGGCGCAGCGCGCATTACTACGGCTGGCTGCGCGCATGCGCGCTGATCGACACCCGCCACGCATTACAACGACGCACATTTTCCACGAACACGTATAAATAAAGTCGTCGGAGAATTGCCGCAATTTCCTTAGCCTTCTGTGAATCAGCGATAATTATGAGATAAAAACCACATCTAGAAAATTTATCGTCTAGGAAATTGACGATGTGAATTATGATGGTACTTCACTGGAGAGATCCGGCGCGCTAGAGACACTGCTTAAGAACTAGCCCAACAATGAGTGCGATGGAAAAGTCTTCAAGTAAACAATTCACAATAAATTATAAACTAAGTCACGACGCACAGCCTGCGCAGTGAAACCTGTTTCAAAAGAAAAGTGAACGAGTGTTTGAACATGCTCGCTCTTTGGGATAAGTCGAATGAATGTTGGACTCCCATCAGACTGAGCTGCTTCGGAGATTCACTGCTTATGGAACTTTCTCACGATCGAGCTAGAAAAATCTGGTGTGAGAGTGGAACCGACCAGCCAGATAAGGGATTAAGCAATACATTACAAACTAGTTCTTTAGAAATCTTGTGGAAAATTGCAATAATGCGCAAAGCCCCTGGTCCAGCAACATTAGATTAACATTCAACCAATTTTAACAGTCTAACGATCTTCGTTAGACTGTTAAAATTGGCTGTTTTTCGTTCGCTGCAGTATAAAGCTTAATTACGGTTAAATGAACTAGTGGAAAAACAACTTCAGATACTTAAATTTTTGAGATAACGAAATTCTCAGAAAAAAGCACTAGTCATGGCCTCAAACTAGCTGGTGTTTATTTTCGATGCAATCTTAGATTATCAATGTGGAGGACGAGTGGTGACTAACATTCTGTACGGTGTTGCTTGCGTCGAACCTTTGATCATTCAGTCATTCTACATTAATAGGTTATTACGCGATAAAATTATGAAAGCAGCGTTTATGTTTATAATACGCTAAATACGATGTTACACGCAAAAGATTTATTGTTATTGAAGAACAGCCGTGACAACTGTTGCCGCGGCAGATGTCTGCTTCACCGATTTCTAAGAAATTCTTGGAACACTATGTGTCTGTACAAATGATTAAGTTCTCAGAACTGCGTTGTTTTCTTTACAATAATTATCGAATATGAATGTAAACAAACTGCTTAGTTTATTGGATAAAATCTATTTATAACACTTCGCCACCCACAAAGGGTAGCGGTTTACAACTGAAGAGTCAGCAATCATAAACATTAGATGATTGATATGAAAAACTTGTATCGAAGAATTTACGACTTACATTCGAAAATGTAACGATTCTAAAAGGTAGCAACTTTGTTTTTATTGAAACTTGTTGTATGAGATAGCTATGAAATTAACTGATTGGACAAATTTTAAGTTAAAATTAATAAATCACAGGAAAGTGGTCTGTTTTAAGAAATTTCAAATTCGAATTTTAGATGTTACTTAGAATTGGCTTTTATCTGCGTCCTTACTTAGTCATACCTATTTATGACAGTTCTTAGAAACAATTCTTAGAAACAGGTTCTCGGAGACAATTTTATTAAGCGACCTCAAAGAAAAAGAGCTTCTGCGCGTTGGTTGTTGATCTTTGATGAATATTGATTAGTGATTTACAAGTCACATTAATTGGAGCACGTATTTGGCGAACTCACTCGGCGGTCTCACTATGTGGATTGATTGCTTTCACGAAAGGGAGGTGCGGAGCGAAAGATTACATTGATTTACTTCCATTTGCTATCCGGAGCAGCCAGAACTAATGTTCTATATTCCATCCTCTCTGTAGTTTCTTCAGTGTGACTACAACACTTAATAAAAGTCACAAGGCTAGTAATATAAGCCATAACTCACGGGAGAGTATCTCCGTAAGACGCAGTAACGAGGCGGCCAGATGTGTACCGCACTTAGAAGATATAAAGCGCACATGACGCGCACTTTTATATAACTATAGCGTCATCTATATGACAGTCCAAATGTAGCGCGAGAGGCAGGAGTACCAGGGTCGTATGAAATAGAAGGGGTTCTAAGGCGAGGTGTTGGGTTGTTCTCTACGGGGCTCCCAAACTACGTCAAAGTTGAAACTTGTGCAGCCTTTTTAGATAGCGATTGATTTAAAAAACGATGACTATGTGAATGACGGATTTCGTACTTAATAAACGTTCGGAAGAGTAAGTTAAGATTATTACGTATATTTTGGAATGAGCTCTGGCAAAGATTTTACCTTATTTCCTAACAATACCTGTCACAAAACAGCTTGCCAACTCAATTCTTATTACTAAATAGATTTGGTGAAACTGCACCGAACCAAATTTCATCCGGATATTTGGCTCTCCTGTTATGTATTTACGATACCACTAATATGTATATTAGGTATTAAAGTATGCGAAATATCGCTGCAGCTGCCAATGGTCGGCGTAAAGCGAATGGACGTTTTTACAGCTCAGCGTTTTAGTGCTCAGCCGGGGCTCTGAAGTTATTTACTGGTGGTTATGTGGAGCAAGGCATGAGAGTAGCGGGGAGCGAAGACGTGCCGAAAATGGCTTTAGAAATTGATGATGAAATCTGTGATGATCATAATGATACCTTTGCTACATGTCTATACAGATTAGATAGTATTTAATTATAATCATCATTGATTTGAATTAATCCGAACGTAAAACAATCGAAGGTGTACTTTTAATCTAGATGCTAGTAATGATTGCAAAACCCAACCCAGAAAAAAATTAAATTAATACCAACAAAATTACTTTCTAACAGTAAAGCAACAATCTTAGCAACAATACCATAAAATATTGCGATTCTTTGAATAGTTAGAGCCTACCTAACTAAATGCAGTTAATCACAACCAGTTAGTTGGAATGGTAAATCGAGACCAGTCGTTAATGTCAAAAGGTTAATTTGGGCACATTCCACAGGAGATTGGTCCATTTTAAATGAAAGTATCTAATCGAAGCAGATGATACTGAAAACGTTTTTTTGGTTAAGTATTGAATTTATGGCGTTTTAAACTGGTTTTTCATACTGATTGGGACGATGAAATATTGCGACACGTCATAAAATAAAATGTGCCAGGTTGACGGTGATTTGCAGTTAATAAATGGATCAAGTTTTCAAAAACGTAAGACCGAAGCCGATGGCGAAAATGGGACGAGATTTTTGCCCAGCAGTGGAATAGTATCAAAATAAATTAATTATCAACAATTATTATCAATTAAGTGATTCAGCATGGTAGTGATTAGGACAGCTGTTTAAATATGAAATTCGAAATATTAGGTCGCATCAAAAACGCCAATTGTTTAACTTTAAGCAAAGTCTAAACAAGAACTCAAAATATCAATGAATAAGTCGAGTGATTTCAATGAGTTCTATTACAGAAAGATGAGAGATGACAGATGGAGTATTATTCTAAAATATAAGTAAAGTTCTAAAATATAAGTCTGCATTCGTCAATATATATCTATATTATGATTACATCAAATCGCTGTAAGTTCATACTCCGCACCGCGTTTTAAACTAAAAATTGGTGGCTGTACCGGCCCCGTCGCCCGCATCGCTCGGGCCGCACTGTGTTATTACGGGCCGACCCGACGGATTGCCCAACTTTACAACATGTTGTTATTAAGTCATTTTGTTTTGTTCCTCGTCACTGTGCCCAATAGTTCCCTCACCTACTTTTTAGTTCCCTTGTCTATGTCTTAGTTCTCGTAACTGTGACTTAGTTTCGTTGCTTACGTCATAATCTTGCTTATATCTTAATTTTTGAACCACCATTATAGGACTCTTGTCTCCGTCTTAGTTCTTTTACCTACTTTAGTGCTATCACTGACGTTTTACTACTATTACCGGTCTTAATTCTATTACTTATGTTTAAGTCCCTTACCTTCGTTTTAGTTCCAAACTAAACGTCTCAGTTCCATTAACTAAGTCTTAGGTATCTTGCCTATGTAAGTACTTATTAGTTTCGTCACCTTTGTCTTGAGTTCTCTTACCTATGTCTAAGTTGCTGAAGACTGCTCACCCCTCTAGCCTTAGCCTTAGTTATTTTGCTTGTCTTGTTTCCCCGTGTTAATTCCCTGCCTACGTCTTAGATCCCATGTTTGCGTATTAAGTTCCATCGCTTATATCTTAATTACATCGCCTACGTCTAAATCCTTACCTATGTCTATTTAAATGTAGTTTTCTGTCTGTTTCGGTGTGTGTCTGTGGCTTAGCTCCATCGACTACGTCTCAGTTCTCTTGCCTATGTCGATATGTCGCTTGGTTTCTATCTTCTTCTTGGACTACTTTTTAGTTTCTCAACACTTCAGTACCGTATATTTGTAAACATTTTTAATTAGTTGTATAATTTTATTACTTGCCTACTTAAAACTCTTTTTTTTTGCCATTTGCATAATTAGTTTTTATTGTTAGAGTTGTAAAACTAACATAATTTATTTTAGATTGTGTTCACAACCGAAACGCTTTGAGTAAATGTTTTGTTAGAAGTTTGGACTAAATTTGTATTTTTTGGTAGAATAAAGAGTACTTAAAGTTGGTGCAATGTATGTAACCTACAACAGGTTCTATTTTCGCAAGTGACAAATATTTAGTATGATCTACAGATATTTGAAAGTTTGGTTGTTGGTGCATTTAAGTTAATGTTTACAATCACGAAACAATCATTGTACATTATTAATTTGTAACAACAAAAAAAAAATATTTGAAAAAGAAAAAAAACGTAAGATTATTCGTAATACACGTACTTATTCTTAATTTAGGATAAATGCTTTAATCGTGCTTTGTCGTATAAAAATATACCAACCAGGAGAATAGACGCTCAAATTTCCAATTTGGAAATCGTATGACTTTGCGTTCAGTAGAACCTAACACGTAAATTCGCGAAAGATCAACAAAAATTTCAAATTCCGTACCGGACGACGAAAATAATGAAATGCTTTACATTGCCAATTTTGGCGCGGAACACGGAACTCTAAAAAATACCGACTTCAGTTTCACAGAAGTGTAACAATTTATCACGCCGGGCTTTCTTTGTTAGTTCATTTATCTAAATGTTTTACGAGTAAATTATATAACACCTTTGGTTGTTACTAAAGCAATAGCCGTGTCAAATGAAAGTTGATCAATAATTATACAACTTTTACAATCGATATCTGCTAAATTTTGTTTTATATTTAAAATTACATTATTATATTTAACTAAAGCGAATACTCATGCTCGATTTTATCATAACTCTGAACTTTTTATTTTATTGACACTTAATAAAATATCTTAAGAGAAATTATCTTATTTGGAAATCCATATCAATTAAATAAATTGTAATTAAAGGTTAAATAATGCATCGTCTGTCCGACAAGACCCTTTTTCGCAGGAACGCATTAGGTGTCAAGTTGAACACTGAATAAAAACTAAGAAAAAAACATATTACTAGACAACGGAATCAAAAGCTTGCTTTTGCAGCAATTTTTGACATCCGAGAAGGAATCAAAATCTATAGAGTACTTTTTAATGACAGAAAATAAAGTAAAGCAAAAAAATAGAATCTTAATAAATTTGTTCAGAACCCCTAGTTCACCAGTCGTCTTCTCATTTGACCAGTTTTTTAAACACACATTAGTAAATTCAATTATCTTATACAAAGCGCATTTATTAAAAGTGACAGTTCGTTAAGTTTTTATTCAATTTTTATTAACAAAGTTACAAAGTATATTTATAAAGAAAGATAAGGTGGTCATGAATTGAATGCAACGTTTGGCGTTAGATACCAAGATATCATAGCTTACTGAATGCAATACGAATAATCACAACATGTAAAAACATAGCTATTCAACATCGAGCAGGATCCGTGTTCTTGGAAACGTGTATATTTCACGAGTTATCCGAGGAGGCGAGAAGGCGTCTAATAAAAAACCCAGTGGACGTTATGTACGCCATGTTTCCTGCGCGATAAGCCGCTGATGGATCACTTCCTATGGATTAGGGATGCTCGATACAGCTACAATGCACACTGATTCCAATTATGCTAGCCAGCGTCCTGGCGCCTTCTGCTCGCCTAGTACTTTATACAGAAATCAATGAGATTAAAATGGCTTTCACTTGACGTGATTCCGACGTGGGAGTTGTGATTGAAATTGGAATTCAAAAGAATATTTTGTATGAAATATATAGAACACTCGAACCTTCGTTTCAATTTCACTTCAATTTGCTTTCAGAAAGCAATATTATAATATAAATATTATAGTGATTGATTAATGATGTGATTCAAACCTATCTTAAATAATTACTCGTGTAATGAATGATAGGTAAATACTATGTAAAGCACAAACTAAGAAAAAGAGTAATTATATCGTATTAATAATCCAGCAGATCCAATACTGAACGGCATGGCATGAAAAGGAAAAAATATATTACGAAAGCCTGCCCACACGTGATGTCGATATGTCTATTGACGCAAGCATTTAACCAAACAGTCTTGATAAAACTTTATCAATAAAAACATTACGCACATTTGTTTACTTTAAAATATGGTGCAACAGACTTTGTCGATCAAGAGGCACGACTACAGCCCAACGCTGTTTCATCTTTTTCTTGGATATTTTTTTTCGATCATAAAGCGTAATGGAAAGTCTTTAAGTAGATAAATCCAATTGTACTTCCAAAGATTCTTAGAGATGCAATTGTAGTAAGTTTTCATATAGTAAAGTCTACGTTCATTATTTTGGCTCGTCACGCAGTAAAATGTCGCCAACACAAGTAAAAACTGATGAAGCAATTAGAGAAACTATTCAAGTGCAATTCAACGCGTCATTTGCAGATAATTTGTAGCAGATGCTTTCGCCACACATGTGACCAATGCTGCCTGACTTGTCTCGACTTTTTCATAAAGATCAACGTTTATGATAGCAGTATCATCTGGCAGTAATCGTACAGTCGTATTGAATTTACTCGAGCGTTTTTTAAAGCTAGTTTTCAGCAAACAAATGATGTTAAATCTATGAGCATGAAAAAAATTGCGCTTGAGTATTAATTTGTAGTAGGTCGTGATCATCCATGGCTTGGAGTTCTAGGATGAGGAAAGGTAAACATACAGTTTTTGGTTGTTGCATATTTGGGCTTATACAATGATAGAACAAATTCTAATGGTTACTATAAGAATGTATTAGGGGGTCTTATAGTAGCTGCGATTAAAGCTGAGGGGTAACAATTTGTGGACTGGTGGTGTAGACGCATTTTATGCAGGAATAAGTAAGAAGCGCATATTACAGGCGAATTGTCACCAAAGCCAAGAAAAGTTAGTAGTATTATGTGAAAGGGAATTCAAAATTCGATGTATAAAAGAAGCTAGTCTAATTCTAAATACAATTCAATTGAATTAAGAGCAACAAACTATCGGCAGGAGAATAATGAATATTGATGGTGGTGATGACAGAATCGTCACTATTAAGATCTTAGAAGAATAGCTTTTGCCATTTTATAGTATGATTGCTATAAGCAACTGAAAATATAAATACAAAATACTATACAAAAACCAAAAGCCGTCAAAGGAATCTAATAATTCCTACATTAGCGGCTCGCGTAAAGAAGGAATAAAGTCTTTTCTGGTCAACAAGAACCTAGCGGAGAGGTATTTAATATATTCCAACTTCAAGACGATGTTAAAACCAACAACGTTTCACACCTACCAAAAGTTTGTGGTTACAGTCTCAGTATTGTCTTAGAGATGTTTGTACAGTCTCGAGCTCCGAGTTATGCATAACTTATTAGTAGGTATACAAATTTTATCGACGTCGTCTTTTTTCACCTCAATCTAACATATTTTCGTAAACTATAGCTTGTTCTTTCTCACGATACTTTTGATTATAGTTTTATTATGCAAAAACATTTTTTATAACATTGAAATATTCCTTTCAATTTGGCAATAACATTCGGATATCGAGATTCATTTAATTTTCCTTCTTCTATTCCGTAACGAATGAACTAATTTATAGTGTTGTTTATTTACGATATTCTTTACAAGAACTGTACGATAATATTTTATTGACAATAAATAAGTAGTTTGTGTAAGTTATCTTATCTAGAGAATAAAATGTGTTTCGTTGTTCTTTCTTATTACTTTCGTATTTAAAATTAAAAGAAGTAAGAATAACCGCAACAGTGGCTTTCTTTTGTTGTAGTTTCAAGTGATAATTATACGGTACTTTTATTTTAATGCTTGTGGTGTGCCAGTGTCTTGGTCGTTTTTAATTGCTTTACAAATAAAAATATTTAAAGTGAAGAATAAATAAAGACGCCCGGGAAACTAGCGCAAGATAGTAACCGTTACGCTGTTGAGTATGAGATGAATCTTTATCAAAGATTTATTGGTATAGGTCCTACTATCTACATTCTCCGAGATAGTGATTCTAATTCAGGCCAAACAAGGTACAGAAAGTTAAAAGTCTTTGTGAGCTATTTAAGAAAAACTTTACAACAAGATTTTTGACATGCAACACTAAATTTTAGTAGTTGATTTATTAGATAAAGGATACCATATGGAAATAACTAATTAAATCAATACCTTATTCAAAAAACCGGCCACGAGCGAGTCGGGCCACGCTCAATGTAGGGTTCCGTAGTTTCCCGTCCGTCACAATAAGTGTCCACTTATAAGTTTTAAATAAGTTTTAAAAAAGGCTATTTGTTACGTTGACATACTAAGTACGCAGAAGTTATTTTGTACGACTTTTTTGTACAAAAACTGTTCTTTCTATCAAGTTCAAAATAATTTTCCTAGAAAGTCCTTATAAAGTTCTACTTTCCAGATTTTTTTCATATTTTTTAAACCTACGGGTCAAAAGTTAGAGGGGGGGGGACGCTTTGATTTTTCCTTTTGGAGCGATTATTTCCGAAATTATCGACATTATCAAAAAATGATCTTTGTAAACCCCTATTCATTTTTTAATACCTATCCAACAATATATCACACGTTGGGGTTGAAATTAAAAAAAAAATCACTTCCCACTTTACATATAGGGGCGCTAGCCTAATAAATCATTTTTTTTCAATTTTTATTTTACCACTTTGTCGGCGGGATTAATATACATATCGGTACCAAATTTCAGCTTTCTAGTGCTAACGGTCACAGAGATTAAGCGAGGACGGACGGACAGACAGACAGACATGGCGAAACTATAAGGGTTCCTAGTTGACTACGGAACCCTAAAAACTGGTATAAGTTAATGGGAAACATTCCTTCTACTAATTACTTTCCTTATTCTATTTATGAAAAATCTCAAGAATTTTTTTCTTGAGATTTTCCATTTATTAATTAAAATATGTCTTGTAAACCCCACTTATTGAACAAGAGAAGTAAAGAAATAAAAGACTTCAAAGTCCGTAAATCGTAGTAGAAGATTTATAGAAGAATATACCTATGTAACTTAGAACGTACATTAGTTTAGCTGCCACCCAGTCTCGTAGTTTAACGATAGAACGACAGAGACAAAATCTTGCTCAAAACACGTACAAGAAACTTTAATTAATCCCGGTCTAAGTAAGGATTTGAATAAAATACAAAGTTGCTACACTTCTTGTTCACCAATCCCATCAAACCAAAGCTTTGAAAAATGTTACACCAGGCACTCAGAAACAGTAATTAGACAAAGATTTAATGACGCACCCAGTGTACAGAAATCATTCTATCTACAAACGAGGCTCATTTCTCAGTAACACGCAGCTATCGTGTTTACTGCAAATGCTCGGAAACTTGCTTTATCACCATTATTATTTACACTAGGCTGCTTATCTGTACCGCTGGGGGTATTAGGTTTTTGAGACGATAGGATTTCGTTACTGACGGTTTGATTAGTCTGGAGGTGATAAGATCCACATGTCATGTCTTGCTGACTTGATTCCAGTATGGAATTTTTATGTGATCACTGAAAAGCAGCGCTGTAGTGGTAACCAGCACAATGTGGTCTGTTAAGTGGTAGCCATATTGTCACAGTTATAACGTGAGAGTAAGTAACCTACTTCTGAGTGGTAGCTCTATTGTCAGAGTTACAACGTGTGAGTAACCTCTTCTTTTTCATGGATCCCTTTTCCACAGGGTTTTGTTTTCGCACTTAGTTCTTTAGTATGGACTGTAATCATGAGCTATGGCGGATGTTACTCTTGCCAGTCTATCTGAAGGAACAGATCATGCAGACGTGGTGTAACAAAATCAAATTATTTATTTCCATTAGGCCATTGAAAGACACCTTGAAAGCTCTAAGTGATTTATGTCCTGTACCAGTCAAGTGATTTGTTAAAACAATAAACAATTTTTCGTCTTTCTCTCAAACTAGCTCCTCCTCGAGTTTATTTCGTCTTTCTAAGAACTCGCATTCTCGTCAATCGGACGAAACTTTTTTGCCTCGTTTATAATTGCGACACATTCATACGAGTCTACTGTGCTCTACGCGATCGAGGATTTAAAGATGAGGCGAAAACAAAACTGTACTAGTCAAAGTGAACTAGGTATTTCGACACGGCAAAACAGAAACTTTGAATGCAGGAAGTATTAAGTTATTTTGTGTTAGTGATAAAATTTGTGTGAGAAACTAATACTTTTGATAGCAAGAAATTACTAATTCTGGTGTGAGTTGTGAATCGTAATAATGAGGGATTTTAAAACATTACGTAGCTTATGTTGCATGTTGCATTCTACATTCCCTAAAATATTTCACACGATTTTTGAGCGATGATTGTTAAGCGGAAGGGCGGAGACACCTAACACAAGCATCTTCTTGCTTAAAAGGTGTTCTCCAAACTTATTATGTAAAAGTAATGTGAAAACGCAATAAACATTTTTATTATTTATTATTATTATTATTTTTATTTTACCTGAAGAACAGAATCTACGTGCCATATTCCACAAAATTAAGTTGGGCAAAATTTTAGGGAAAATTTAATAGAAATATCTAGCTCTCGCATGTTTGGGGAGCGAGGCTGACATCATCCTGTCCCAGGGGGCTGAGAGCGCGTGCCGAAACAGCTGATTGCCGAGCGACCACCATAAAAAATCGTATAAAACAATCTTCATCCAAACTTCAACCTTATCTCAACAGTTCAGACACTAATTTACCATGCTGCTACCAAAACGACCCTTAATATAAGAGTCTCTACACAACTCTCAACTCTAACATACAGCAGATGGGTCTAAAATCGTTTGCTCACTTTTTTCCCCGTCCACGTCACCTCCAGAATAAAATCTGTAGCGCAGTTAAATTTAGGCTCTAACACCGGGGCACACGACTACTTTTTGTTTGTCCTTTATTGTTAACGAGATAAAACAGAATGGATTTTGTGCATTTCACTTGGTTGGAGGCCGGTGCGTGCCTCGAGCGATCAAGTTCTGCTGCATTCGGCTCCGAGGCTAATAAATGAGAATATTTCTTACCAGAAGATGGATCGTTCATAATTGTTCAGCTACGGTGTTACTGGCAAGAAACACAAGAGATTGTACACTACGTAATTCAATAAACATCGATGTTTTGATTGCTGTATAAACATGTAGTAGAAATGATTATATAATAGAGCGTGTTATTAATATAAGTAGAGCTATTAATAAAAGTAATTATAATGGTCAATTAAGTGATATAACTGTATCGAGGTTGTACAGCGCTGTGTTTGAAGTATTCGTTAGACCACCGCCAGAGATGATTGTTCGCATCACGCAACGTTTTTTGAGTATTAGAAAATAACTCATTCGGAACTACAAGTACTTACAGCATAGAATAAGGCAGAAAACTTTATACCTACTTTACTTTATGTTTTCATATTTTTTGTTAGTTTAAAAAAGTTATTCAGACAAGTAATAGAATTAAAAGAAATAAATTAAAAGCCTCTGTTTCCCCGAAACAAGTCTTATAATTAATACCTGTTTTAGCAATGCTTAATGCAAATGACGACATTAGAACTCAACAATTAACAAAGCAAGTAAAAATGAGTTTAAGTTACGAACAAGAACCTAATATAGTCAGGTATTTGAAGTCCCGAAACATTCAAAGCTTAGAAATTCTGGTCACATTCACTGCAAAGTTGATAGACTACGTAGTATGTAGACGTGGCTTTGATATTAATATGCTTTAAGTTACGAAAACGTAGAACAGTAGGAATCTATGGAATAAATTGGCTTAACAGTAGTTCGATTGGCTTTCAAAGATTGCTAACGATCGGTTGTATCCCGTCATTTATTACAAAATTTTGCTTGTGGCATTTGTGCAACCAAACAATTCAGTTGACGGTCGAGTCGGTCCATAAGCTGATACAATCAATCAATCATCTTCCTTAGCCTATCGCCATTATCACAGGCTATGACCAGATATCGAGTATTTTAGAGTTCCATGTTTCTATCTACCTACACAATCGCTGCTTCACTTTGCATATCTTGTTTATCGACAGCTTCTGTAAGTTTGGTCTTAAACTTTCTGAATAGAAGCTGATTTTCTGTAGATATTTCTAAATTTGAGTATTTTCTTTGAGCTCCAAACACTACTTGCTCCGACAATTTCTTGCTGATTGATACTTATATTATATGAATGTAGTTTGCAGAGAATCTCAAGACTTTGACAAACATTACAGAACCATCGTGTAAAATATTGCAATTCATGGATCCCAAGTGAGCTATACTTTATCCGGCTTCTTGTATTTAACCACAATTAATTAGTACCTATACTTTTCGAGCAAAAGAAGCTTGGAATAACTGGAGCCTACGTGACTGTATGCAGAGAACAGTGACTGTAGAGGAACCGTGGCGTGGACGCTCAAGAAATTGCCTCATTGGCCTAGCTGAGCATGTAATGTTGCAATTCTCTAAAGCGTTTCGATTTACACGATCAGATTAGATTGTAAAAGTCATCGGCTTCTGATACAAATGGTAGTATTACTTGTTTAATATTTTGTGCTTCTGACTGATGGTAATTATGGACCGAATGAAGCGAAATGTTGTAATAAAACCCGAGATTGAAATTGTCGGACCCGAAAAGGGTGTCGCGTCACCCCTGTTACAATCACGTGTTACAATGTTTCTCTGTTAAACGTTTCGGGTTTTTGGTTTACGGACAGATCTTGGTTACCTGATAAATTTTATATTTCGTGACCGCTAAAGTGAAATTTTTAACTTTTTATAGAAATAAATCTATTCTCATGAGATTTTACGAAAGTATCTATTTTCAACTTGGTCGATCTTTTCGCCATTATAGGAATATCATCTTTGCTTACATTCCTTTCAGAAACGAAATAATTAGGATATCACAAGGTTATATTACGTCAAAGCTGTGTTGACAAAGAAATCATCAATAAAAGTCCGTGACAAGACTTTCTGTATCTCATTCATTTGCATTTCGCATGCGTAATCAGGAATTCTGTCCAAATACGCTATTGTATTGCAATATACTTTGTTTTCGTTCAGATCTGTCATACTCTGGAGTCCGTATGCCGTAAGCTTGGTTACAGGAATTTCAAACAATAGAACTGCGTTTTATGAATAAGCTTTTGATGAGAGTTCGTAGACCTTCTAGCAGTGCGCGGTTTAATAATACCTATATCTTATTTAAGGTTGTATACGATTTTATTGATTGACGTAAGAATCGAAAGGTGTGGCTTTCAAACTGGTGTTAAGGTTTTGGACAATTAAACGCACTATCGAACTAGTACGGGATGTTAAGAGGTGGTCGTCTAGGTAAAATTACGTATTTTCTCTATATTCAATCTCAGTAACATTGAATATAGAGAAAAGAAAACGAATCGAACACCTAATTTTACCTGACAGCCGATTACCGATGTTCTGGTATAAAGTTCTTTTGCAATCCCTAATAATAACTAGAGTCACGCTGACTAGTTAAACATGATAAAATCCTTTGAGCAAAGCTAGTGTTGTAAATTTGAAAATGGCTCTGTGTTAGCAACTGGTTATATTCTTTTGTCTTGACAATATAGACGCCAGGGGCGAATTCCATTCCATAGAATTTGCATCGCTACTTAGAATATACCTACGGTCATTGTGTTGAAGCTCTTCAAAAAGGAATGCAGGACTCAATGTTCTGGGGAAAGATTCCTGGACTACGTTGAATAATAATATAAAAAATAAGACATCCTGCAATATTATGGTTACCAGGTATCTCGAAGGCCTTTGCAATTGATAGTCTGAGGTTTGCATACTAAAATATTGGGTCTCCCTCCCAGTTTGTAAGATGCAACTTAATATACAAAAACTTTTTGATTTATAATAACTGGTGAAGGATTTACGTGTAGCTTAACAATTATTTATGTCGCTAAAAACGTAAATAATAGTGTGTAGTTAGAAATAACTCATGCAAACATGCAGAGTAAAGCTTTTAGCTATTTGATCACAAATTCACAATCTAACAAACTATTTCGGGAATTGTTATTCATACTTTTAGTAAAATATTTACTATTTTGTTTTTCTTTTTTAAATTATCGAAATCTGTAATACTTATTATTAATATGACAAGATATATTTCTGTAGCAATTTCGTCATTATTATTATGGGATCTTAGTCCGGAAACGTATCGATAACACGTTTCTATAATAAGCGTTGCTCCGGAAACTATTGAGTCATCATCATTCACATCATTATTATGTGGTGTGAATAAAACTTCTTCACTCAATTACTTAGCGTATTTTTAGTTTTAGTTGTTTACTTAATGAAGTTAGACATTTAACTTACAGTCTCTAGAACAGAGTCACACAGATATTTCTTTCTTTTCATCAAGAGCTTTATTCTGATGATGATTCAATAGAATTAGCTGTCAATCTTGATTTAGATCATTCACACACAGTGTGACTGTCACATTCACATTTATGTGTACACACAATTCCTCTTATAATAACATCAGGGGGAGAGTGGCTGCAATTTCGGACTTTGTGTGTTCCCCAGGGATTCGGTTAAGTGTAGTCGTTATCAACTGTAATAAGATGGCAATTTGATGTGATTGTTCCCTATTTATTTTAGAAACTATAGTTTATTTATATTTCTATTCCTTGGTTGATTGTTTTACCTAGAAGACAATCATACTGTCTCAGTACAAAGGTCTGCAGTTGTGCTATCACCAAACAGTCTTAATCGTCTAGTCTCCTTATGTTATGTTGAAAGAACTAACCGTATATTACTTTTTTTAAAGTAGTTATGTAGTTTCCATTTTTCCTGTATTGCTAAGAAAACTTCTCTTTAACGGTAGCTTTTGGTTGGGATGGCTCTTATTTATCTTCTTCCTTTTCTTTTTCTGCTTCTTACTGTGTAGTTTTCAATGAATCTTCAAAAGAACTTACTGTTTTAAAGTTATTGTTCTCAACTCTTTCATAAAATTACAAGAAAAATAACTGCTAATTTTGCATGATTTCAGTATTTCCTTTCATCACGTGTTAATTCCATAAACACACCTTTCTTTTCACAACAATTCATCATCAACCAATTTTCTCAAACACTATCGTCTTCTTTTTGTGTCCTGACAAACCTTCGCAATTGTGCAATAAAGTACAGTGTTGGCACAAGAATTCTCGTGAAATCAGAAGCAAAAAGTGTTTCAAGTGGTCATTCTCCTTTCTAGCAAACTTGCAAAAAACATAAGCGTAGATAACAAATGGCTACTGTAGCGGAACTCGGTTTGAAGCGCTGAATCGCTAGATAACGCAAGACCTTATCGCGCCAGAAACACATAAAACGAACTATACTAATGGAAAATCACAAAAAAAGTTATCGTTTATTTTAGCTTTAAAGATGGGGTGATGATGAGGGAATAAAGTCAAAGAAATTTATATTGACCAAGGGTTATTGCAAAATCCCTTCGTTACATTTCGTATTTAACTGTACTCCCCTACTCAAGCTATATTGAGAATTGGAAGTAGAAAACATTACTTTGTATTTGTTTTGGACTAGGTACATTCAAAAGGTTCTAAACAAAAATTCGAGAGTTCGAGGTTTCTTTAAAAACTACTTGTAAGGTTTGAGTTCGATTGCTACATCAAAACATTTGGTTAGCAAATCCTGTATTACCTATACCTACGTTACATTAATAACTTCAGAGTGTTATCTCGTTCACGTAAAGTCTTTGTTTCTCTTAGAACGTGTGGTTTCCGATCCAGTTCAATAGCATTCGCAACCGGGCGTGTACAAGGGGAGCAGGATTGGTAGGGAGCGAGTCGGCTTTACTGACGTGGCTCTATACTATGTGAACACGAAGCATGAGCTTGTTGCAGACGCTTCCGAATGTAACGAGGAAATACTTTCTTTCTAGCTCTAAAGATTAGAAGCTTAGGTTTGCCGTTAAAATGTATTTTTATATTCATAAAAGATCCAAATATAGTAACGTTAAATATATTCTTAGTATTACACTGAGTCAGAATCAGAAAGTTGGTAAAAGTTTTCACTATCTGTTAAAGTTATTGTATATTCAATATCAAAGACGTTATTTCCAGCAACATTCAAACGTTTCTTTGTCAAAAGAAATCAATTTTTTGCTGGCTTAAGTTTCATAAGCACGCTAATATGCATCGTCTTTTTGTTTGTATTTTATTCCAAGAACATCTCGGGGAAATAAAATTAAAACATCGTCTCAAGGAACTTTTATTTTTTAACTATCTGCCCGCGGCTCTGGACTCGAGGTTACCGGCTTTTTCTTCTATTTCTTAAACTTCCTGTCGCAGTATTAAGAGAAATCCCATTCCGTCTCGCCCCGCAGCATGGCCTGAACCAGCGCCGGGCGCGAGAGGTCACCGCCGCCGATCGCCTCTACGAGGACACCTCCACCGTGTGCTCGACCGTGTCCTCCAGGCGACCGTTGCTGCAGTGGTGACACCCAGGCGTCGCTTCCGCCCAAATCCGACACAGGAACCTCCTGAACTGACCATGTCCGGTGAGGACCTGTGTCAAGCGAAACGTGAGAGCGTCGTGGCGCCTCTCCAGCCACTCCTCAAAAAGGGCCCGGGTCTTACCGCCGCTGTCACGGCGTGTCCAATAATAATGACACAATTGCCTCAAGTTTCCGAGAATTGAGTCTATTTGTTAAACTATGAACTTAAAATTTTCAAGATTCGTCGACTTTGACAGGCCTTCCTTTAAAAAAATGTACTAGAGTGCCTCGACAAGTGGCATCAAAAGTTGGCGCATTTAATCAGAATTCTAAAATGGTACAATACTTGTTAGTTTCGTACAATAAATAACAATAAAAAAATTAAAACCTCAAGTAACCCTTTTTTGCTATCTCAGTTAAATGATTCGCACAAGCTCTAGGTAGGTTCTTAATTTTAAGGCAAAATGATGAGAGAGATGGATAGTGGGTATGTTTACCATGAGTGAGCGAGACAGATAGTAACGCCACGCATTGAGACGGAGATGCGTCGTTTCAACGAGTGCAAATGAAACAGATAGATGCCATACCAAGCAAATGGCTACGCTACCAGTCCGACACTAAACGGGGGTCCTAGTCTGCTATTACAATGATCGATTTTTGACGTGTATCGTCAAACTTTTGACAAACTTCTCATAAAAAAAACTGCCAAAGTTGTCAAATATCCGGCCAATGACTGGTCATTGAGACACGATTGTAATAGCAGACTAGGGCCCCAGTTAGCACGTTTCGCTCATTCGTCTACTGCGCACATTCGTATTCGCCTGTGTTGATTTAGTACTGACAAACCACTTTGGCTTCTCTTTCTGGACTTGGATCTTTATGAATTGGACTTGTTGATAACATACCGGCAACTTTTGCTTCTCTCTGGTTTTAACTTTGGCTTGGTATCCTTTTTATCTACCATGCCTACGCGGTACACTTTACAAGAATATGCGTACATGCACTTCATTTATGGGGAATGCAGATGCAACGCAAGTGCCGCCGCTAAACTTAATCGTGAAAGATATCCAAATTTGCGCTACCCGCAGCATCAAAAACATTTTAACTGAGATGCAAAAATCGGGTTACTAGAGGTTTTAATTTTCTTACTCTTTTTTATTGTATGGAACTAACAAGTATTGTACCATTTTAGAATTCTGATTAAATGCGCCAACTTTTAATGCGACTTACCAAGGCACCCTAGTACTTTTTTTTTAAAGGAAGGCCTGGCAAAGTCGACCAATCATGAAAGTTTTGCTGGCTTAAGTTTCATAAGCACGCTAATATGCATCGTCTTTTTGTTTGTATTTTATTCCAAGAACATCTCGGGGAAATAAAATTAAAACATCGTCTCAAGGAACTTTTATTTTTTAACTATCTGCCCGCGGCTCTGGACTCGAGGTTACCGGCTTTTTCTTCTATTTCTTAAACTTCCTGTCGCAGTATTAAGAAGTTGTACGAAGTCTGCAGCCTGAGCTCCGGAAATTAAGAAGTATCGATTTAAGTGGAGAAGTCGCCCGGAGGGCAGGTTTTAATTCATACGTGAAACTTAAACATAGTCAAAACTGCAAGTACGGAACTTTGGTCTATAAACTTTCTGGTTTTAGTTATTTATTTACACTTCATGCACAACGGTACCCAGGCGGATTTTATGCCGTAAGCATTCTCTACAAGTCAACCTAGGATAAAGCCGAGGGTTTTCGATTAGTTTGGCTGAGATTAAAATTTCCAACCGAAGGCCTTTTCTCTGTGCTCTAAACAGAGCCTCGATCTGAAGTGAAGCTAAATCTTCACAGCGTCAAATCTTAGTGTTACATCTCGCTTATGTAACGTTAATTGAATTGCCGCATGTAGCAACACTGAGTTGCATGGAAAGGTCGTTGGCTGCACGTGCAATGATTGGTCTTGGATACTTCGCGTAGGTGCCAACCAGCGGATAAATGACTTGCCTACTTTGAAAACCGTTAAAATACCTAAATGTAACTTTTATTCTATTAACAAATATGACTTTATATCGGTCTTCCAAAAGTTACTTTCTAGATTCACTGAATCACACACACATCATCAATATCTGGTAGATCATAGTGATATAGGTACTTAGTGGTAACGTTTGCAGGAATCTGGCAATAACAGTGTCAGGTACTAATACTACCATTTTTTGAAAAGAACATTACGACTAGCTACGTGCTATCGAAAAGAATGGATTGGAAAACTGAACTTTCGAGCTTTAAAAAGAGATGGGCCACCTACCAACTCTCTGTCCGTTTTGTTTGTCCAAAAATTCTGTACATCTACTGGCTACCATAGAAACTATGACTAAATCTATGTCAAAGAGTCTAACGTATCTTCCTCACTGAATAGTTTTTTTTAAGCAACTCATATTGTTTACTCACAAATTTTTAACGGTTAACTCATTAATTCAATCCTAAGTTCTCCAGTAACTAGAATCATTTGTCATTTTTGTTATTTCTCTGAGACAGTTTTGTCTTTCAACTGTTTAACCCTTCAATGTCCTTTTTGTCCTTGAAGTCATTTAGCTTTTTTTTACCGAATATTGGCGTAAATATTTGGAGTGCTACCAAATCCAACAGATATTTCTAAGGCTGTTTTAGCCTGTTTTTTGACGTCAAAATTGCCTGCAAGCGTCATCATTTATTTTTCTTATGAGTTTGAGTTCAAGATATTAACTATTATGTGCTGTTAAAAACCCCATAATTTGGAGCTCTCATTGAGAACGTTTAAACACTATTGCTACTAAAACTCAAAGTTCTGCTTGGTACCGATTTCGATACATTTATTGAATGTTAACTTAAATTGGTAACAGCCTGTCCAATATTCTTCTATTTTCTTTCTGCAGTTAAAAAAATAAACGACGAAAAAGAGGCTATACCTGGTTAAACCGAAAAATGTCTTTGTAGCGAAAAAGAATATCCGATACATACCTACCTACAATACGAATTTTTCGCCAAAT
The DNA here is from genome assembly GCA_033675125.1 of Athetis lepigone. Classification (NCBI taxonomy): domain Eukaryota; kingdom Metazoa; phylum Arthropoda; class Insecta; order Lepidoptera; family Noctuidae; genus Athetis; species Athetis lepigone. The sequence continues at coordinate 1,875,249 of CM066236.1, read as the reverse complement.
ACGTGCTACAGGTTTTATATTTTCCATATATTTTTCTTATCATTCCTCCTTTAAAAATGGCTGTCCAATAAAGAGCTTTACTGTGCCGGTTTGCCCACAAAGTATTCCTTATTGTTCTCTTTACACAATGTAAGTTAGATCTCTACTTTGTTTAAAATTACGTAATATTTCTATACTTAGTCCATTTTATGAGGCGTGCAAACTCCATTTCACTTTTACCTAATTTGATGCAGCAAATGCAAACCTAGCAACATCTAATTTTGACTTTGGGAATAAAATTTACGGTTAGAATACATCTTTAATGGACCAAACTTACTAGGGTAGCAAATCTTTAATGGAACTGTTAGAGTCTAATGATTCCATGTCAGTATCATGCTGTTTTCTCCCGGGATTACCCAGCACGATTGACTTTGCTTGCCGGCTTCCAAAAATACCTCCGTTGAGTTGCCTACTGAAGCTGACGTTGGCTATTTTGCGTGCTGGCATGATTCCAGTACCAGAGCTACACACACAGTCAGACACGTAACATCACCAGTCTTCGTCTTGACGTCACTTTCCAACTTCACGATTATGACAGAAGTCTCAGGAGTCTTGTCTCCACAATGTACTAACTTTTTCACAAGATTTTTATATTTTTATTCCACAATTCGTCTTTCTACACAAGAAACATTGTCGGCTAAATGTAGAAACTGTTCGAAAATGTTTCGGATTATTGGGCAAACTTATAACACTTGAATCACGGTTAATTTTAGTTTTTGTCTTGATATTTTTACTGAAGTGGGATCTATTGAAACAGTTAAAACAATTGAAGTCGTTTTAAGGGGTTTTAAGAGTAAAAGTGGTGTAATAAGGAACAGTATAAAAGTTTACGGAAACGCAACTAGAGAGTTGTCGGGTGCACGATTAGGCCTACAGTTTGGCGGGGCACCGGCTGAGCTTAGCCGGCACCTAACGCTTATAACTTGAATTTCTCACACAGTTCCACTTAAATACAAGCAAAATTACATCCTTACCTTACTAACAAGTTCCAATCCAGATCGTCGAAAAAAATCCAATTGATGAAACACAGTTTTACACTGAATTTTGAACCAACACACATGCAACGAGTGCAATGAACTGTTGTGAACTGCAGTCGTTCCAACGATGGTTTTTATATATTTTTTCACTGCGTATTGTTTTAACACACGTTAATAAATCCACTATATTTACACTATGAGCCACAAAAATTCGACAATTCGTTCGATAATTTTTATTAAGGTCCTTTAAGCCGGAACTGTTTTATTTCATGTCTTGAAGTATTTTTAAATTGGTAATTTAATACGACACCAAAATCTCGTCTCACAAGGAAAAAGTAAAACAACTATTCCGAACAGCGAAGTGCTTCCGCATCCCCAAAACAGCTGTTCGGGACTAGTGACGTCCAAAAATCGATAACAACCGGATTAGGACAACCGTAATTACACCACACAACTTTTTCACAACACAGATTACCGGTTTCACTATCCTTTAATGCATGCCTACACCGAACAGTTGTTGTAAAAATACGGTTTAGTGATTATATTTGCAATAGTAGGATTAGTAGGAGATAAATTTTATACAGGGTGAAGAATTTTTTTTAGGAACAGTTAAGTATGCGCTATAAAACTCAAATATTTTTGTTTTGTTTATGATGGTGATTCTTTTGTGAGCACATGCTAGTGTGGAGCAGCACAGCGCACGCGGTCGCGCTTCGTCGCGGACTGGCGGCTGTGGCGCGGGGCGCGCGGGACGGGCGGGGGGCGGGGCGCGGGCGGGCCCGAGCCAGCGGAATGCTATTGTAGGCGAACTTGTCCGCTACTTTTTTTCTCAATTCTGGTCAAACAAGTTTTGTATACAACCTGCATTGTAAGGATTCCGCCATTCTTCGTACGAGGCAACGGTCTTTCTAAACTTTGTGAAGTATAAGGTTTCGCTGAAACTTCAAAATCTGAGGCTGTAACTTAATTAGATACCCTTAGTATCTAACTAAGGACTGTAATATGAGTCCTGTATAAATAGGATATTTCTTACAAACTCAATAGCAGAAGTTTCTGCAATTTTATCCAAGCAGCAGTATTGACCAATGCAATTTCGATACACTTTCAAACTTTATTGAGCTGATAATGATGACAATTAACTTTACGAAGAAAATTTACTTTCTATACATAAAAATATCCGAAACTTAAATAAATCCTGAAACCTTTGGAAAACCCATAATAGTTCGAAAGTCATCCATATAGGAAAAACTGCAACATGTCCACAAACAAACAAACTTAACCGAAATTCCATAATGCACCCCAGTACAGACCCGACTATCCTTCTTTACTTAAGATTTTACAGAAAAAGAAAGAAATTAATAGCTTTATAGTTATCAGGTGCTCAAGTAAGAATCTAATAAAATTTGTTTAAAAGCCGCCATGTCCTGCCATGATAAGACCAACCAAATTACTAAACTCGAGGTTGATAAAGAGTTTTAAATTGGCAAATAACTCGATGACTAATGAAATCAGTAAGGGTTTCATCCAAATATTCCCAACTTGATTTGTTTTCCAAACATCGTAGTCACTAGCCACGGTAATCAGGCAGGTATTATTTGCCAAGACCTGAGTAGAATTCTAACATTCAAGGTTAGAAGGGAACTTCTAAACTAAGTATTTGAAGAGCGATAAACGAACTTCCAAAAGGTCGGATAGACTCGGCTCCGAAAGGGACAACCTTATTGCCGGCTCCTAACGACAGAAAGAGACAGAACGATTTATTTTATTTATTGCCATATCAAGTTACGTCGCGGGTTCTGTATCACGGTTGTGGGAAAGAGACGAATATAAATATATTGTTTCCCTTGACCTCGTCAGCGGGAGATGCTGTTGATCAGATTTTTTGGAAATTAAACTTTTTAATTAGTAAACCCGAAACAGGTTTATCGTATGGGAACCTATCAATGAAGTATCGGTGGAAGCTGTGAAGATATATTGTGTAGATCGTGACACCTATGAAATTGGGGTTCTGAGAAGAATGAAAGAATATTAAATTGTTACACCAGCTTTGGTGAAAGATGAAGTGGTCAAGCATATCAAGCGAGATGATCTGAAAAGAAACCTCACAGTGCAAACCCACTTGAGTCCCATTAACGCCAAAACAAAGCCCAACTCCATTTGCCAGTGATTTGTGGTCCGCAAGATAATAAAGATTCAAGAGATAAACTCAGATTTGGAAATAGATTGGTTTTTCCTACATCATTGAGGAAATAGAATTTTCACAATAGTCCTATAACAAATGTGATAATTTTGGTCTTTATTTCGTAATTTTACTGGTCAAGCTAAAGTTGGTAACTATAACTGGTTAAACTATAAGCTTCTTTGCTTTCAGATAATTTAAAGCTAGTATTTAAGCTGTAATATTCACGAATTCATAAAAGCAACGTAATACTAGAGAGCTTATATTAATTTCCAAATTACGTAGGTTTCATTGCAAAACCTGCGCTATTCTGCAAATCTGATAATTTACTGCTCAACAAATAGTTCATCTTGTCAAACCTAATCCGGCTTTACATTTAGCGATTGCTTGGACTTGCGCAATAACTTTATTTGTTTCCTTTGCATTATAAAATCTCGGATCTCGTTTCTCACTTATAATTGTAAGCCATTTGAGTACATTACGATAGAAATTATCGGAAACCTCCCTAGCCTTTTTCTATTATATTTTATGGGCGGTTTTTTATAGGTAACTGCACATAATACCTCTAGATTGGACTAATTTTCAGACTTTCTGGCTTCTAAGACAACGGACTAACTAGACCAACGGTTTTAAGTATTTTTCAAGCCACGGTATGTAAGGGATATCTTAAATTAACTCTGTCCCATAACTTTTCTGATCATAGCATAATCTTCTTCTTAAGTTTACCCATTATAACTTAAACTATTCTTTTAAGTTTTTATTCTTCTTGTGTTTAAAGAACCAAAGTTTCAATTGTTTTCCGACTATTTATTGTGGTTACGTTTTATCGATTTATTTTAGGACTTTTATTTTGTCAGTTTGTGCGAATTCTTACAACCCCATATAGTTATCAGGTATTCTAATAGTTTTTACAGAAAAAAACAATTGTTTTATATAGTTTTGTTTATGATAAATCCAGTTCTATTGTTGTGTGCCTGTTCTCTTTGTTGTTAACAGGTTTTTTGGTTTTGTGATCATAAAGCTTGATTGTTCAGCGTGGGGGCTGGGTTAGATTCCCAAGTCGGGCAAAATGATATTTGGTTTTTCCGTTAAGAATTTCGCAGTAGCTCGTAGTTAGAAAGTCTGCGGTGTAATACCTGCTTTTCTTAAAAAGCGTGTTGCTGTAATTGAGCACTTTAATACTTCCTGCGTACTTGGTGGGCCATCAGAATGGAGAATCCATTAAGATTTACTAATGTGACGGAAATTCAAGAGAATATTAACTACAATTTAACCGCATCCGTATAAAACTTCGAATAAAGCGCGGATGATGGTCAATAGTTGCAAGACTTTACGATGTTTCTCTATACAAAGATGTAGTATTGAAAACTTAAACAGGAATATTTTATGGTGTAATAAAATATAATTAGAACTAGCCTTTGCCCGCGACTTCGTCCGCGTAGAATAATAGTTCCCGTTCCTGGGGGATTTCCGGGATGAAAACTATCCTATGCCCTTTCTCGGGTCCCAGACTATATTTGTACCAAATTTCATTCAAATGGGTTCAGTGGTTTAGGCGTGAAGAAGAGACAGACAGACAGAGTTACTTTCGCATTTATAATATTAGTATGGATAGTATGGATTAATATTGGAAAAGGTGTTGGAGGTGATGAGGAGGTGCGAGTACAGAATGTCTGGGAGACCTATGTTCCATTTTCACAACATCACGACGTAAGCTGCCAGGAAGGACCACGTCAGCTGCATGCACTGTGACTACGGAACAAGAGTCTCCAGGCAATAAGTGCCAAAAGATGGATGGTATCATTTAGAAGGGTCTAGAAAGAGATGAATTGACCTGAACGCGTACCAGAAAGGCGCGAAAGAAGTGGCATAGGAAAAAACACTCAACAGTGTTGTAAGTATTTTGTACTTTTTTCTAAACTCTGGGAACTATTTTTTGTGACTAGTAATGGCCCAGTGGTTGCACAACGGCTCTAAACCAAGGGTAAAAAAACAATTAAACTTATATATGATAGACTAGCTTCCGCACGCGGCTTCACCTGCGTAGATGTTGAAATCTTCCATCCCCTATTTTATCCCTTCAGGGTTAGAATTTATAAATATTCTTAGCGGATGCCTACGTCATAACATCTACCTGCATGCAAAATTTCACGCCGATCCGTCCAGTGAGTGGTTTGAGCTGTGCGTTGATAGATCACTTATCAGTCTAACCTTTCAGTTATATATATTGAGATTATTAATTCGTCATAAAGTGAAACCAACGATATTTCAGGACACAGGAGCGCTAAAAACAGTACCTACTCCATTGCAAATAACTAGATTCGTGGTTAAATTCGAGGGAGTTCAAATACAGGATAAAGGAATAAAACAAAACAAAGAAAATATTCTGATAATGTTTTAGAAACCAATAAGACTCAGTGACGCTGTCACTTTATGATGAATTTTCTCGCACATTCAACTTCATACAAAACGTTTTAGTACAGTCAGATTAGATTATTATTATTATTTAGATTCTAGTTTTTCCTTGTAAGTGACATTCAAAGGTCTAAACAAAATAAATGACTTGACTTTGAATCAGGATGAGGTATAAATTAACATCAACCAATAGAAAAGACTCACAGCAACCAATAGAAAAGTAAAACAATTCAAACAAACAGAACATGATCGATGCTATAATGGTACCTTTGATATTCAAACGAGTTTCAACTTTAGCACAGAATTTCAACAAAGAAGATGGTAGGCTAACTTCAATAATACAAAATAATAGTAATAAACACATACTCAAACATTCAAATGCAATCACTGAATCAAAAATAGAAATGGTCGTTACATTCAATAAAAATCAAATTGTCAACAGACAAGTCGTAACAGACACGTAATTCTACAGTTTAACGTCAATTCCAGTTGAAACAACCGGTTATTTAGTTCCGAAGAATAGGATGTCAACAGGTGGTACCGAGAATTCTTACACGGCGGATGAAAGTTAGACATTACGACCAACGATTGTAGAAATATAAATGATGCCTTTTGTTTTGTGAAATAAACACATGATGTTGATGTTAAAGTTTTCGGTGTTCTGTTTAGTCTGAAAGTTTGTTTTGTTTAGAAGGTGATCGTTTCGAATACTCAGGGTCAAGAATTATGAAATAATTTGAAGGACGTCTAAGAATTTTGTTTTGTTCAAGACTTGGCGCTGATGACTCTGACAAAGCTTTCTTTTAACCAAGTGATCAGTGAAATGTCGGTGTGAAATAATTATGTTATACTCAATCTTTTTCACATAGATATGAAAGAACTTATCAACTTTTTTAAGATTTTTCGAAACAGTTTAGTTTCTCTTTCAACGAGGAAATAATTAAAACTTTTAGAACCATGACATCGAAGTATGAGTACAGTGAAAATGCCGATGTTGACGCAGAGAATTCAGTTTAAACAAAATGGTTCATACGAAAACCCCACGTCAAAGCTCTTTATCACTAGATGTCATTATGCTTTTGTTTTGTTTGTATTTACCACTTCAACCTCAAAACTGCTGACCAAAAACACCCAGATAACACGAACAAAAACCACAATAGATGAATCAACATCTCCTAATGCACAAGTTGCTAGTGACAATTGTGGAAGTGCTCGGAAACGGTCCGGGGGTCCGGCCCCGGGTGACGCACAAAGACTGACGGATTGACGACCATTGTTGTCCACAAAGACGAGACAAATCAAAGAATACCCCTCAGCGGATTCCCGGGATCCACCGTTACGGGATGGGAATCCCCCTTTGTAATATCTCGTTATAGTTATTTAATTAAGTGCAATGGTGGAATTTTTGCGACGTGAGGGCTGCTGGTTATTAAATATTTTCGGTGAAGATGATAAACAACAAACAACGGTTGGAGAAATATGAATTGCGCGGAAGTTGAACCCCGACCTTAATATTCCTGTACATCGCCATCAAATTTCTAATGAAAAAGATATAAGCACCTTCCTAATAAGGAGGCATTATGATTTATATACCGTCAAATCTGCGGTTGAATAAAATGAGGAAAAATAAAGCGAATATTTTATTTTTGCTTCGAGAAAATATCGACTGGAGAAACCAATATAGACAAATACTTTACCATAAAGTTATATTATCATAATTATACGCAATCGTTTTGAATGTAAAGCAATATTTGCACTTATTTGTAAGCATGAAGAACAATGGATGTTTGGAAATCCATTCGCCTAAATATGTATAATTTTATATTTGAAGTGAATGCGTTCAATATATTAAACTTGGCAATTTTTACGAGGCTGTCCATGCATACTTTAAAATCGGTTTATAAGGAACGATAAATCTGTGAATGAAATAATGAATATCGTTTAGGACTATTTACAATATTATGTTTTGTTCCGTATTATTTATGTCTATTATAACAACTTAATCATTATTAACTAAGTAAGCTTTAGCTATTAAAGCTTACTTAGTTAATGCTTTTTGGTTACCATGTTGGTAAATGTATTTTCGAAAAGAGTGATCCAATTTTAATTATTTTTTCTGCTTGAAAGCATTACGGGAGGTTTTACAGTGTCAAAAGAAAGCGTATTCTTCAGTTAGGCCTCTCTTTTTGCAGAGATGGCAAGCATAGATCACCACGTTTACTCATGGCGATCTCAGACTTACATTATCGATAAACGCACAAATCCTAAACAAACATAGGAAACAGATTTCCGTCAACAAATACTACAAAGTTTAATTTGAACTATAGATCCATTTCCCAAATAAACAGATATAATCATCTGTGAGGAAATTGACCAGCAAACTTTTTCCTCCATTCCGCAGTCCGAAAAGTTGATATTACCATAATAATAGCCTTCATTTGTTAGCATGAGGGAAATGTAGCCATCAGAAGTAATTACGTGGTCGAAGTTTCTCATCTAATCAGAATAAATCAAACATAACCTAGCCTAACTTGTGCTGTGATATGCTACTCAAAGTTTTTTATGTTTTACTCTATTATGGAGTGGTTCAATTTTGGGTTTACTGCTTTAACTACCACGTAATACCGTGCCGCCATTAAATTATTTCATAGATCTTTATTTTGCCAATCAAATTGAAGCTTTGATTTTGGTTGAGGTTCATCAATTTTAATTAGCGCTTTAATCTTTTCTCCATTTGGCGTTTGGCGAAATTTTGATTTTTAAGTAGCTGACCATTTTGTTTTGTCTGAGGCTTGAACAAAATATTAGGATTTGGCCAGTTTGAGAGAGCTTTGGAAATGAACCGAATATTAGGATTTAAGTACTTTTGGAAATTGGTAAAGAATCAGGGAAACGCAACTTTAAAGTATCATTCCCGGCTGCCTCTAGCAATAACAATAAGGATGAAAACACGAACGTGTCACTTACTAATGAAAGATCGGTAATTTACGGTAATTAAGCTTTTAGTGCTTCACTATTGCGAGTGGAACCTGTCAGAGGCGCGCGGCAGGAGAGGAATCGATTCCCGGCGTTGGCCGCCATGCGACGTTGCCGCTCTGTCGCGCGTGTTTTGTTTGGGTTGTATGCAGCGGCAACAGGCCGCGCGCGCCGCTTACCGCGCCCCTCGCGCCCCCGCCAAACGTCATCGTTATAAAAAGTTTGGGACCTAACTTACTGCAGCAACCGCAACTATTGCGGGTTTTTTATTAGCTTCACTATAACTCTTACTATACACAAAGTATCCAGACTGTAGCATAGTTTCGATAACTTTAAGTTGAGTTATGTGTTCGTGTTTCGTGACTGGTATTTATTTCGACTAGGGGAGGTGCGGCGTTTCTGTGCGCTGTGTCTAGTTGGGCTAACTTGCATGCGTCCCATGGCCGTGACCTATATTCCACCCTGTCAATGGCGAGACATTGATTAAATTGTGGCCTATATAACTTTAACTAGCATAGACATCTTTAAACTAGATCTGAGTGATTTTGGATAATTTTATCAGTATAAAATGTATGCAATACTTAGATCAATGTAGACTGCAAGGAGTTATGATAAAAAACTGGACCGGAAGAGAGAACGCTGGAAATCTTACCGCTTATTGTATTCAGATGGTTACTTTCAATTTTGAAACCAGGGAAGGTTTCAAAATTGAAAGTCATCCTTGTCAGATAGTCAGATTTGTCCATTGGTGTTAAGTGGCAAATTTTAGCAATTTTATACTAACAACTGAAATAATATAGGTAGTTCCTAATTCTTAATTCATACTGTATAAAAAAGCATCAGTAAATTCTTAGTGATTTAATACTTTGAATATTTGACGTCACTTATACCCCTCCTCTCTCTTGTCACATAATGTCACACTTCGTCTATCCCGTCCCCTTTAATATGTGACGTAGTTTACGGATGTCCTCTAGTTTGCAAAGACTGGTGACATCATCCAATGCCGCTCTATCTTTTATGAAGTAACCGGCTTAAGGATCTACTTTATAATATCCACTACCGTCATATATACCATATACTTACCTTTTTTCTTTCTTTTAGTTTCAAAACTCTTATCATTGTTTCATTCTGACTTCCAGTGTTGTTCCTGAGCCAGAAAGGCTTTTGACTCTCCGACTTATATGTAGCTATTATCCTGAGGTTTTATAAAATTTTATTCTTTTTGTAACCTATTTAGAGTTGGCTAGTTTTCGTCGTCTTTATACAAAATCGTTTTTTTCTATGGATACAATTTGTGAGATGACTGAACTAAACTCAGCTTTCAGACTGAGATTGGAGATTCGCCTATACTTACTACATCACGTTTTTCGTGGCTGTAACTTTAATACAACAGAACAGACGGGAAAATAATCCGTAAGTAGAGTTTTGGAAGGAATTACTGGGAATGGTGGAAACTTCGAGAATTGATAGAAAACTACCTATGTATTTCGTATCATTGCAAAGCCTAAATGAAAAGTTTTTAGGGTTTATCCAGGTAGTACCCCTACCCACTGACATTTCAGACTCACAATTCTCAGCAGTTGAAATTGTTATTCTTTCCCACTTTTCAATTAGTAGGGATTTCTATAAAAATCTTTCTTAATCATGTATCTAATACCAAAGCTAATTTTTTTTTTTTGTTTTAGGTGTTCATTAATGTTTTACGTGAAACGAACTTTTGCACGTGACTAAGTAAATTCCAGCTATTATCGTGGATGCTACGAAATCACAAATTATAAAGTGCCCTTCCTTGCAATAGAACCTTACTGTGTACTTCATTAAAATTGGCTTAGAGGTAATAATAATAATAATAATAAACCCGCAGGGCAGCTTGTGGCGAGCTGTCGGGCAGTAGCGACCCCCGCGGACCTGACCTCCTGGGAGACCCTTTGTTCTTCATCTCTGACTTGCCTTCATTGGCCGGCCAGAGTGAGCACTGACGAGGAACAAGGCTCCCACCTCTCTCTTGCCTTAATTGGCTGGTTAGAGTGGAGATTCGCAAGAGCAAACGTGCTCGGGGGAAGGAAGTATTCCAGTAAGATGCTGGTAGGGATCTTGACCGTACTTCCGGGATTGTCCTGATAGCCGTGGAATACCTCTCCACTCCTCTAGCACCTCGATATATGTTGCCCTCTTGTCGCTACGTCACTTTGTGCTAGCGGCCGTTTTCGGGGGCCCATTTACTGAGTGTGCAAGTCACCCCCTGCCTTTTTATCCGTGCTTTCAAACATTGGTCAGGCAGGGGCTATAGTCCCTCCATAGTCTTAAGTACCTAGTCCACCTAAAAACCCAAACCCATAGATCAATTTATTTTTGTTTGCTACATAGTTCTACAATAGTCTCACACTAACCGGGGATTATCCTTAGGTGCACCTGCATAGTGCATATAGGGATAATCGTCGGTTGGTATCTCATTTCTTATAAAATTCTCAAGGGGCCTCTGCGAGTTGGCTTCGGCCCCTCGTACGCCTTCCAAAGGTCCGGGACCCCAGGGACCCGAGAAACGTAAGACGTTAAACAAATATAATAATAATAATAATATATTTATTTGCTTAAAACACGGTATAAAAGGTCTTACATACAAAAATGAGATCATACATGTTATGTTATGTTGGTTTAGCCATTGTTGCGGAATGTTTATAATAGTTACCGTGAACCTGGAACATAAAGGGCAATCGAAGGAACATGAGTGGGTTTTAGTCAGTAAAAGTCTGACACGCCCTCCCGCCGCACCCAGGACGGGAGCAGTAATTTGATGATTTCCCACTCGCCAAAAAAAAAGTTTAAAATTCAAAAATTCAAGGCATTTATTTCACTTAGACCATTTATAGGCACTTATGAATTGTCAAAGAGTCGGTCGGTCAGTCAGAAAAGTGACGCTAATTGCCTGTTCCAAAACGTAGATCTCTATGGAGAAGAACAGGCAAGCATTTAGCCATGACAACGGCAGGACAACAGACATGATAGACAATAAGACAGTTACTTTAGCATACAATGGTGCCGATTCTCTTTTTCACAAACTTAACTAAATTTAAGTATTAGTAAAGTATTACTTCAGACCTGTCAAATTAAAACACTCCATAGATAATTTTAGACGTGATTAAAAACATGGCGACTAAAAAACGTCGAGTTACTTCAGGCGCTCTGTCTAATTTGACAGGATTTAACTAATATGTATCTTCAGTCCTTTTCTTAATGAAATGGAAAGAGAAAGATTCACATATCTTAAATTTAGTTAAGTTTGTGTATATGAGAAATATAGCACCAATATCAGTTAATTAAAACAGATCATTTTCTTTGTATGAGCATATTTCTTTCAAAAGTGTTTTTTTACTTTCTTGATCTGGTGAAAATCTTAACTTTAGAATAGATTTGTTTAGTGGGTTTCAAAATAAAAATGGTTGCCTGTAAAGTCGGTTTTACGGGCGAAGATTTTACGTGACAACGTCTTTTACCGATCATAGTTGAGTGGGAGAGAGACGCAAGGCATTCGGCGGGCCTCTCTCTCGTTCGGTGACTCATCGTAACGTTACCGAGCGTTACACTTTTTCATAAGTGACTCCCAGCCGCAACCTAATTTAAGACGTTGTCACGTCAAAAACCTGCAGTTTATAACAAAGTAGTATTTACTAATATCAGCTCACATTACACAAACAATTATTATAAACAGTTGTTATAAATCGTCATTTAACTTCAACTAACCACAAATTATAACTTATTCGTGTCATAAAGCTATTTTAGTACAGCGTTTAAAACAATTTCTGAAAAAACATACATAAATACTTAATTCTAACCTGAGTCGACTATTCAACAGATAACTGTTAAGGAATAAATACAGTGGCTAAGTGATAACAATAATTATTATTGGATACTAGCTGTGCCCTGCGGTTTTACCCTCCTTTTGGGTTACGGCTCCGCTCTTTTTAATATTACTTATTAGCTTTATAATATTAGTAAAAATAAATTTAATAGTTGAAAAGAGGAAGAGGTAAAAAGTTCAGATTTGTCTTCTATACACTTTCCTAAGTTATAATTTTACTTAAAGCCATCGTTACACATTACCAATATTGTAGCTGAGGCTATTACATGCAGTGTGTAACAAGGAAGTAATTAAGTCTTGATATAAAGGAAAATGTTAAAATTATTTATCATAATAAAATTAAAGTTACAAAATTAAAGATTTAAGAAGTATTACATTAAGCAATGCAGGGTTTACATAGCTCGTGTCGACGATGCCTTAATGTAACGTCAGCAACAAATAATATATCGTTATTCAGTCTTCTTTGCGAAAATTCCATTTACGCTTTCTTTTAACACTCGCACACCTGTCTTAAAACAAATGAAAAAGTCTTTGATAACAATGGTGCCGATTCTCTTGTGCACAAACTAACGTAAATTTAAGTTAAGTGCATCTTTCTCTTTCCATTTCTTAAAGAAAAGGACAGAAGATACATTTTAGTTTAATCCTGTCAAATTAGACAGCGCGTGATGAAAATTGACGTATATTTAGACGCCATGTTTTTAAATTGCGTCTAAATTATCTATGGAGTGTCTAAATTTGAATGGACTTAACTAATATTTGATCTTCTGTCCTTTTCTTAATTAAACGGAAAGAGAAAGATGCATTTAACTTAAATTTACGATAGTTTGTGCACAAGAGAATCGGCACCAATATTTATGTTCTATGCTGCACAAATCTAAATCTAATGGGTAGAAAAATAGGCTGTAGTGCTAAAGTATGCGCTAAATAACGTCTATTTATCTTGCCCCAAGTATCTTTTTCCTAAAATAACATTATAGTTAAGTAAAGCAGCGTGAAAAACTATGTTACTTTATCATATCCGGGGTTTACCACTGTCTTTAAAACATTTTAATTTTAGATTGGTAAATTGGAAAGTTACAGAAAACTTGATGACTATTTTTGTACTTCCCTTCCTAAAACGTATTCGTCCATTTTTACCGACTTCACAAAAAGGAGGAGGTACTATGTTCGGCTGTTTGTATGTTTTTTTGTATGTTTTTTCATCGATTACTCCGTCAATTGTCAACGGATTTTGATGGTTCTTTTTTTGTTTGATAAGTCATGATTCAGGGGTGGTCCCATATAAATTTTGTGGCGATCGGTTTAGTGCTTCTCGAAAAATTCACCAAGAACAAAAAAAAATTGACGAAATTTTCATAGACGATGTGTGCTTTGTCTTCAAGTTTCTATTTTCGTTTTATAAGATTGTTAGTAGTTTTATTTTGAAAATAAATTACTTTGAAAGATACTATACACAGTCAAACATTGGGAGTCGACACTAAAAAGTAATAAATAAAAAACTTATTTCAAAAAAAAAATAACCGCCTTCAAAAACTAAAAACCCAATTATAACTAAAATTTCGGAAGTCGGTGGTTTCTCTTCTGCCATTCAATTTGTGTTGCCACCGACTTCCGAAATTTTAGTTATTATTGGGTTTTTAGTTTTTGAAGGCGGTTATTTTTTTTTGAAAAAAGTTTTTTATAGACATGTCAAGATTGATATTACATTTAGTTAATTAGATAATAGAAAAATGTCTTTGAAAGTTCAACTAGTCGTTAAGTTTTCTAAAATGTTCCTTTACCATTTCTCGTTTTTTTCCTTGGAGAACCTTAAAAACCGTTTTAGAAAACGTACGACCAAGGGATATTGCGATTCATCATTCTCATTTTGAATATTATAAAGCCTTACATACTGATGGAGCTTCAGCGTTTTGATTGACACTGAGAGTTGAAAAACAAACAATAGAAAATAATTGTGTGTGAATTGTCCTAAGATATTATATTATTATAATTAAGAAGAATCTCTAAAACAGTAATGTTTTTAAGACATTGGGTGTACCATGTATCGATGCAGCTCAGAACATATTCGACAGAAGGGAATATAACTTTCGTTGTTCAACTTTAACGTATACTGTGATTGGTACCAAAAATCCATTTCTTTCCATCAACCACTACGATTGTTTAACGGTTCCTTCATTATCCCTTTGGTATTTTGTTAAAGTTTTACTTATACCTATATATCCACTCACTGTATATTATCAACTTTTATTAAGACAAGCTAACTCTTCTTCGAATTGACCTGGTTACTCGACGACTGAGCTGCAAGCTCATTCAGCAACATATCCTGCATTTTAGTTCTCACTACCAGCTTCCTAATCGGATCTAATTGTCTGAAATAAGGTGCTAGGGACTTTAGAAACATCACATCGTAGTCTTCAGCGTCTGTGGATAGTTTCGCTATCTTGTCTGGTATGGGATCTTCTTCGTAAGTTTCGTCGAGGTAAACTTCTTCGTCATTGTTCTGCTCTGTTTCTTGCTCTTCCAATTCATATTCAAATTCTTCATCATCATCATCATCAATCTCTATTTTTGCTTCAACGAGAGTTTCCTCGTTTTCATTGGTTTTGTTCAGAACAGTACTATTGTCCTTAATTGAGTTGTCTGTGATAATGTTGAGAAACGTCAATAACTCAAAATGTCGCCATTTGCCCGTGTACTGATCGTCTGCTCCGAACTTCTTGATTTCTTTCTTGTATAGATCGCGGAGATTCTTCCATTTTACTCGTAGACGTTCTTCTGTGAACAAAATTTTTATTTTAATTATTGGCACAAGTTTGTTTATAAATTATTATTTTATAATGTTATGGATTAGGTGCCCTTTCCCACATGAAGCAGCCGAACTTGTAAATCTCTCCATACGTAGTGCCATTTATACCGGATCAATGTTATCATAATAGATCTGTCGTATATACGATGCGGGACAATTGTGTAAAAGTAAAATAGCCAGTTGGATTGCAATTGAAAACGTACTTAGTGTTTTGTAAGTAATCGTTAATAATAGGGGAAGTTAATGGGATAGTGGATGAGAATCCTGAATCGATTAAAAAGCATTTTAACAAATAATAAGTAAAACTTCTGCTATAGGCATTTATGGTTTTTTTTTTAACTAGGTTGTACTAAATCCTAAGTATTGATCCACCAACCACATTCGTGTCTCTGTCAGCCACTGCCAAAGTTTTTCTATAATTATATCATTTAATTATTGTTTGAATTGTTCTGTACTCCTCTTTATTTTAGCACATATTTATTTATGTTTAGCAGTACCTGTGAAATTATTCTTGTTGCTTTAAAAATAATGAACTCATAGGTGTGTACTTGTTTATAATCTTGACTAAATAAAGCGTTCATTTCAGAGCTTCAACTTTCTGACTAAGAAACGGACCGATTTCCTAATAAATCAAAATTGGCTTTGTCAATTTTGATTTTTTTACTTTACTTTGAACAAACAATTTGACTTTGAACTTAATGTTTTATTTAAGTAAGTAGAGATCGTCATAGTTAAAGCAAATACTTGTCTATCAAATAGACTTGTCTTGTTTACCAGGTTGGCTACCTGGTAAAGTTTAAACTTAATAACTGATCCATAGGGTTTTACAGATGTGACTAACAAACAAAATGGGAATCACTTTACTCATTGCATTTACATGAGAAAATTAGTGTTCTAAAAACTTTGACATATATATTTTTTTATTTAAGTAGTGCGCTTCAATTGGAGTTTTTTAAGGGGCAAATACCAAACCAACATTATTTTTTATTTATTGTTAAATACCGGATAGAATTGTATAACGATAGCGTTTTAAAATAACGTTAGTTTTCTAATGTTCTACCTATGTAATGGAGTACTAAATTAGCACAACAAAATGTATTGCTGTAATTAAGAAAGTTAACTTTGACAAACTATTTCCTACACAGTAGTAATAACTCACTCAAACGTACTTATGTTGGATAACACTAGTGTCTCATAGCGATAAATGGTAATGGCAAAATCGTAAAGTTCCTAGCTATCTCTACACACAAGCATCAGAAACTTAGCATAGGTATACGCAAAGTAATAAATTATCGAGACTACTAGCGCCATCTACATTTCTACGGCGGCACTACACACCACGTGGTACAAACATGACGCACTAACCTGGCAGTTGCAGCAAGTTGGCTACCTCCATCCAAGCCTTGGCCATCTGATACCTGTCATTGTATCTATCATGGTGCGGATTCCACAAACACTCTCTTTTTCTCACTTCTTTTATAAGTTTCCTAAGAGTTATATCAGATAATACCATTCTCTGCGGCATGATGGAGTTGGTCGGAACAGTTTTTGAAATAAGACGCGTCGCGTGTACGGACCGCGCGGCTAGAGTTCGCCGCGGCAACTGGCGTCTGGCGCCCGGGCGAGCGTTACCGACGATCAATGTACGATAAGGTGCGGTGCAGACGGGGCGTTTGCGCGGCTGTTTAAAAGTATGCGTAAAAGCTGATAAATGTTGGTTAGTATTTAACTGTAATTTTACTAGTATTGTTATTAAGAGCTCTTTATTTTTAATAACACCAGCTTTTGAATGTTGCTTCTTCTGTGTGCAATTTTGAAACTTATTGTTTTCCCTCAGTATTTTATTTCAATTAGTTCCAGAGTTAACGTTTGGATCATCAATTCCGACCAGTAAAATAACAAAAAACAAACTTTACTAAACTACTAGTCTAACAATTTAAGCTCGGAAACTTTTGTTATTGTTGTTGTAACATTGGCACCTTCAGTGAAAATATCAACTCGATACCCTTACTTATATCAGCATGTTCAATCGGTTCAATAGACAGACAGATGGACGGGTGCTCAGCGGCAGGATTACGTAGAGGATAACGTTGATTCTTTCGAGTATGTATTAAAACAAACAATTTAAATTATTTGGATATGGTTTTGGAAAGTTACGCCAAAAACGTAACTTTCCAAAACCAAAAATAACGATTAATGATCCGTACTAATATTATAAATGCGAAAGTAACTCTGTCTGTCTGTCTGTCCCTTTTTCGCGCTTAGGCGTGGTTTAGTGGTTTAGACTACAGAACCGATTTCAGTGAAATTTGGTACAGATATAGTTTGCGACCCGAGAACGGACTTAGGATAGTTTTTATCTCCGAAATCCCCCAGGAACGGGAACTTATATTTCACGCGGACGAAGTCGCAGTTATATATATTTAAGTTATTAGAAGTATTTATTTTGTTAAATGTACTATCTAACTCCATGTTTTACTCTTACCCTCGAGTCAAGAGAAGTTGAAAAACTCATCCCCACAACTTTAAGAGTAATTTTGAAAAAACATGCAACGGTCACTTTATGCAGCTCCACACCCAATCTCATCCCAAATTACACACTAAACGGTTCATTTGAAACCGCTCCGTGTGAACGCGACAGAAGAGCGCCGAGTCGTCGAGCGAGGCGAGGCGCGCGATCACGCGACGCGACGTTGCCGCGCTGTGCCGGAATAATCGCGGTTTACCGCGCGGAGTGGCTACGTGTTGGCGTATCGCACTGACAATAATATTGAATCATCACTTCCCTTTAGTGGTCCTGTTGGAGAGTATGTTCTGTAGAATGACGACTTTGAATTGATGTTTTTCAAGAAACTAACAATCAATATACAATTTTTTATTTCGCACACACGTGATTTGAGACACAATAGAAAGACAATAGCAGCCCGACAGCTGGCTGTCGGTTGGTCGTTGAAAGGTAGCTACGAAAATATAGACATTATCTACATTTTATCCTGTAATTTGTATATAATGAAGTCAAAAAAGTGGTTCTGATGAGGAGTATGGACCGCTTAGATTAGGTATAATTATACATGTTATATAATCTAAAATCGCACGTTTAACACGCAAAATGAAGGCTTAGGAAGATTTTATGTAGGAAAGTATTTTTGATTAGGCACGTAATTTATTTGGGTTATCTACCTGCTGTCGTTTGCTAATCGTCACTTTCCCGTTTAACTAATACTTACACATTCTTTTTATATAAAACAACTAGCTTCTGCCCGCGGCTTCGCTCGCGTTAGAAAGAGACAAAAAGTAGCCTATGTTACTCTCCATCCTTTCAACTATCTCCACACAAAATCACGTCAATTCGTCGCTCCGTTTTGCCGTGAAAGAAAGACAAACAGACAGACAGACAGACACACTTTCCCATTTATAATATTAGTATGGATTAGGTAATTTTCAATTTTATTATTATTGTCAATGATATTATAAGTAAAAAAGATAATAACATTAAATATTGTCACAAAGATTTTTGGCAACTGTCAATTTTTGCACAATAACATTACGACTTTCAAAAGGTACTTTGTTGACCTTTTGTTAATAAAACCGCCATCTAGAGACAATATTGAGAACTTTTTACAAATTCTCAGTTTGCGTCATTGGTATGCTTGGACCGCTTTTAAGACTATGGGCTACGACAGCGCCATCTACCTAAAACACATGACGTTCAAAATAAAAAAATACCAATAAGTACATGACTTGGCCGTTAGAGGTCATGTTGGTAATCTACGACCTATAAATACAAATACAGTATTAGAATAATACAAATTTCTTAGCTACACAAATAAATCCGCTTCAAAAATGTCAAAATTTCGTTCTGATTAATTGAATCGGTTCTCTGGGACTTAGCGGCATTGTCTCGATGCTTTTCTAGTGGTCGCCTCACCGCTGTTCATTTTGACTTTCAATCATACACCTGTTGTTCTGGTTTACCATCGGTTCATGATTTAATTCTCATACCTAATGCAGTATGCCCATTCCATAATCATTTTCATAATAATTGTTATAAGAAAATTGTATTATTTATAAGGGTGCGGATGGGTTATCAATTTGGCCAGCACTTAGCGATGTTTAAGAATTATCATAAGGAATGTCCTTTAGGCTAATAATCTAATATCTTGAGTAACTTGTCTAAGGCCTTCGACTGCATTCACCATACATTTTAACTTTACAACTACTGTATGCAAATGAAGTTGAGGATCTCCGACTTCTAACTCCTCACTCAAGCAGTAGAGAGCAATAATCTTATGATGTTTACCAGTCAAATGTTCAGGTTTTAGAGTTTTTTATAATTGGGAAAGTTTGGGGTGCCGAAGGGTGCAATGTTCGGCCCACAGTTTTTTTATCCTATGTTTTTATTTGCCATGTGCAATTAGATGTACATACGTTATTACTTATACGGGTAATGCAATATAATTTAAATGTAGTTATATTTAGATGACCTATTTGTTTACTTTTACAGTTAAGTGACCACGACACAATGTTGTACTTTGTTATTGAGCATTTCTACCTCATTAGTAACGTTTAAGATGTTCAGTTTCAAGTACGTGAGGGCTATTTAGGGGGCATTAAAAGTCCACATATTGTTCACATTTTATTTAGAGACATCGGTATAAAATATATGAGATATAAAACAGCACAGTCGTGATAAAACGAAAATATATCATAATACTATAATATAAAACACGTCAATATTATATTTAAAATAATATTTTAAAGTGAATATTTTATTGAGACGTGGGTTAATTGAGTGAGGTCAGTTTTTTTTTACTTTTTTCTATTCAACTGACCACAAAAGATACAATACTAACTTAAACTGAACAAATTATATCTAAATGGTTTTGGACAATAGGCATAGAATTAAATATTTTATTCACTGTGATATTACTGTGAAAAAACTGCCGTAAACGACGGAAGTATAGAAAAATTATACAAACATTTTATATTGATTTTTAAATTTATATTTTACTTTTAATCTTACAATTATTTTATCACAGTGAATAGAGCTTAGGTGGTGGGGATTACAAGTGTGGAGGAGTCGAGAATAAACCCTTAAAGGGGGTTTAGTCAAGAACAGATAATATATGCCGTGTCATAACAACGGATATGGTAACATTAAATTACATATGTATGGTAATGATAATATATTGTTATATCCTAACACTAACTAAGTAATGTATTTCACATTATTAAATACGTTTAATATATTATGACCATAAATTGAAACATACAAAGCGGCGGAATGTCTCATACAACACGTTGTCAAAATAAACAAGGATTGTCTGCAAAAACAGACCAATCGTTACTACTTGAACATTTATAATAGCGTAGCAATTATCTATCTATAGCGTCCATATATACTTTAATACAAATATAAAAGTACTATCAAAATAATAACTTAAATCCTAAGTAAATCCGTGACGGATAAAACTTAAATAAAATTAATTACGTATTGTGTTTCAGGTAAAGTTAAATCTGCTGACATCCTGGTTGTTAGGGTGTCAGATGAACCTGACAATCAGTCAGATGGCTTTCTAGAGAGGTTGTCAGATCACCATATGATTGTGAACAAATTGCAGAAGTAACAAAAAAATATAATTAATATAAAGTTCCTATAATCTCCATTGTTTTAACCTCTCAATTCCCGGCAGTTTGTATTATAAAGCTTTAATATATATTTTAATTAAATTAAAACAATTCTCTTAAATATATATGGTTAAACCATGTTAACTTTGGCACGGCAATTTATCTAAACCAAAGGCTAACAGCTTAACAGAAGTTATATGATATATAATTTTAATAATAATATATAAATTCTATAACGACTTTAATTCGGCTATGATCGATTGATCCGTCATATGCTTAGATTTAAATTTAGAATTACTTCAAGGAATTTCCAAGTTACGACATCTTTTGGTAGATTTCAGATTATGTCGTCTAGTATATATTTTTTCTAAATTTTAATTCAAGCATTAAATTGATCAAACATAATAAAGCTTGTATAATAAATAAATATCTTTGGCAACGTTCCTCAAGCAAAATTGAGGTGCTAAAGCTCGTAATGCAGATTTAAAATAACGTTATAATATATAATTACAGACTATAATTACCAGTTATAATACAATACACTAGTTTGTTCTTACACTAACACATCAACGAACGTAATATCATTAAGTATAATATGGAATACTATGTAGGAACGACTGGGGGACGCGTAACTCAGCATTCTTCCAAAAAACTGACGATTTGGGTTTCAAGTTTCATCAGTTAATATAAATTTTGCAATTATTCCCAAATAATTCTTAACGTTTGATCCTCAAGTTCACAATCGTTCGCCAATCGTTCCCACAGCTTAAATAAACATTCATTAAACATCGATACCAGTACAACATACAATGTCTTCATTGTTACTCCTAATCAATAAACATATAATAACAGCAATTCCTTCCTCCTTCATGAAATATATTTCAATGTTACAGCACAGACTCATGATAGTTTTATCTCATACATTTTACATTCAAACTTTTATCAATTTCAACTTCACCATGTCATGGAATAATCGAATATTATAAAACAGGGATAAGACCTGTAAAACCATGGCCATTTATTAGATATCAAAGATGTATGAGATAAATTCATCGCTTTATTAGACCACAAGATGTTACGCATATCTCAGAAAGTAAACCTTAACAAAGAAAATTATACTTAACACCTATAATAAACAATTTAATATTAAAATAAAGAAGTAAGTTTAAAGTGCTTCTTTTCTTACTAAATAATAATAATTCATAATCCAATACATATTTGATTTTATCTGGACCAATCATTGGACCCCACGATGGCAATGAATTCAATCCGTACCCAAAACGAATGCTTGTGTAAATTAATGACTATCAAATTAATGCACCGTAGAAGGTTAAATCATACAAACTGATAATAAAGTTTTCTTTGAAATTTATTTTAGAACACTCTTCTCAGTCTCTTAGGGTAAAAATTCCAAGGTTTTCAAAACTATCAAAAGCAATATGTAACGTCCCTAATGAGAAACGGTGAAGTAACATGAATATGATATCCCACAATCCACACATAAGTATACTGACACTATATTATACGATGATGATACATTGGTCTATTTAATTATCTTCATTAATAATAAAACATCGAGACACAACATCAAATTTTAAGTTAAACACGAACAGCTATTGTATTGATATTGTATTTATATTCTCTTTAATGATTAAAATGTTATGTAATTGTTACTCTACTTAGACGAAAACGATTAGGACCTGGGACAAAACATTGAAGAAGGGATGGTTTTGTAGTATTTGAAGATACTGATATTTTCGCACCTATCCCATGAAATAGGGAAATAATAGATAGAAAAAGAATTTGAGTATAGTATACGAGGTTTAGTCGCTGAAGCCGAGGGTCCCAACTACTACATATTGGGAAGGGTCGCCAGTCAGTTTACTTTAAACTGTATTGGGATGAATATAAGTCGCGTTTTAAATTATCTAGTTCTTACATTGGTAAATGAGCATACATGAGGTATAAAGGAAGTTTGGAAGAAGACGTGAATGACAAACGGAACGATTCTACATTTGTATCCTTATGATTTTTAATACATTACTAAGCTCTTTTATTCTTACTGCATGCAATCAGATCAACTGTACCTAGTGGTCGTAATTATGTGTTCTATAAATGTTTTATTTTATTAGTTATATTGCAGTTTTATATATATTTTTTATTTCATTCGGTACTTACGGACGGTAAGACTTAATTTTATAATTTTTAAATTTTTACAGTTCGCTTTTATGAGAAGTTTGTTTAGGGGCCACTAAAATAAGAATTAACTCCAATAATTTTAATTTTGAGTTCTGATTTGTAAATTTTTCAAAAATATATTACTCAGAAATTATAAACATTCCGAATCTAAAATTTTGATGAGTTAAAAACAAAGAAGTTAAAAGTAAATGTGTTAATCATTTAAAATGATTCGTGACAGTTATATATGAATAAATGGTAGGTTCTAATTAAAATGATATGTAACTAACATTGTATATATACCATAATTTTACATACAAAAGACAATAATTATGTAGACGCATTATAAAATATTTACAAGTTAAATTACAGTAAGGGATACGATACGTGAGAACAGACTGGAAGATATACTATGTAATTACTGTAAGGTATTGAAGAATAAGTCGCAAAATGTATATATACAATCGTGACAGACAGGACACTCATTCACGCGATCCAACTGCAATACAGACACACAAAATGGCGACGATTACATGTTAAAATTCCGTACATGATAGTATAATTAAAATTAAAAGGTAAGTATAGTAGACTCTTCTAAAATCTAAATACTAGAATGTTTCAAGTTACGTTGTAAGAAAGTAATCTGTGTGTCTTAGGTAATACCTGGGTGGTGTAACAAAATGAAATGTTAGTGTTATTCCGTTGAACGTTTGTTTAGTGTAAGTTTGACGTCAGTAGACGAGGAGTGTTGTGAAACTATTTGGAAACGCGACTAGAAATTTAAAATCTTAAGAAAATTCAATACAAAAAAGTAAGAACCATCTTGCCTGTGAGCTTTATAACTGACTGCTAAGATGAGAGACGAGGCATCAGAAATTTAAGACAGTTACAGTAAAGACCAGTGTTGTCGGCTCGACAGACATCAGAAAACTATTGACGAAGACACAAATCGACGACACAAATCTAACATACTGAGTAAAGAGTAAACAACCAACATTGCCGCGACATCGAAAAGAATACGAGTAAATGATGTGGGCTATAGTGTAACCCACGGGTTCCCTTACATGAGACGGTGGTACACGAACGCTTAAGATACGATACTCTACTGGTCGGGACTTAGCTTAGGTGTCGCTGGCAGCTGACGGTTGCTTAATCAAGTCTACATCACGTCCCATACTGGCCTGAGTCTTCAGTTTTGGCTTATCAACAACCTTGTGATCATGTCCGTGTTTATCATGTTTATGATCATGGCCAGCTTTATGTTCATGTCCTGTCTTATGGTCGTGTCCAGTTTTGTGGTCATGGGTCTTGTGGTCGTGGTGTCCGGCTTTGTGGTCGGGTCCACTCTCGACCACGCTGACTCCGTTCTTGTGGGTCGTCGGTTCAGGGTCTTCCTCGTTGTCAGCGCGGGGCTTACGGTTGTACCAGTGCAGGCAGATGCATCTGGAAATAATAGAAGGATACATTTATAAAAAATAACAGAAGCCGTCTTTGTGGGGGAGGCCAACATTCCAAAAGTGGACGGGGCCAACATTCCAACAGTGGACGGCAAAAGGCTGATTTATAATATACTCTAGTAAAATATTTAGCTTCAATTTTATTATTCATTACTTCAGTCTGGTACAAAAATAGATCTAAAATACCTCTGGGTCAAGGCTTCATATATGAACTATAAAGCCTGTATGAATGGCATAGGTCAAATCAAGGCAATTATCTATTTAAATTTTGTAAACAGCTACAATGGTTTGTTTGCAAGTGGTAATCTATAGAATTACTGATGAGATAATATAAATATTTCACTGTTAAAGTTAGACTATTTCTAAAGCCGGGAATGCGTGAACATCCTGCGCTCCGCGTTTCTTCAACCCTTTCGTTGCAGACTGGTCTGGGGCTTCCCTTTGTGTTTGCCTAAAAACCGCTACCAATTGTACACACCAGGAACACGTGCGTATCAACTACGGGAGCTGTTGCAGGAGCACGGAGAGCAAGATGATCGCGAACATTGTGAATACCTACTCAGCTTAAGATTCTCGAAGACTGAGTTCCCGACAGATCCAAGTAAACAATATAACAAAGACGCCTTAAGAATAAAAATGAGGGTGATCAGTTACAGCAGAAGCTATTAGCGACTAACAATGCAGAGCTGAAATCGCTTTGTTTAATTGCTTAACAAAATGGTTTTTTGGACGGACAGAGATTGAAGTGGGAGTGACGAGCCCGAATTTTAATCCAAACGTAATTAACAACACCAAAACGGCTGCGCTATCTTTTATATTAAAAATATCGTGCTTACATTACATTATGAACGAGAAAGCGTGGAGAAAAATCTCATATTTTTTGCGATATTTTCTTTTCATTGTTCGTGTTTAGAATTGCCAATTTAAAATATTTTTGTGTAAATTCGTTTTAATATTTGTGTTTTGATAACTTTATTTAGGCCAGGCGTAGTACTAAGATTATTTCATCTTAACGTAGGGACCTGAATTTAATTTTCAGACTGGACGGTATCATGATTTCTATTAGTAAAGTCTTTGCAGCCGGAATTTGGTAATTAATGTCAAGTATAAAGGATATATATACCTGCCTGTCTATAACTCGGTCGAGAAGAGAAAATATTATTTTTATTACAGCATTCAAGAAATATGTAGATTATCCATGATATTAACTTAAACGTAAAACCCTGCTTATCGGATCGTAAAAATATCACACATACATATAATAATGTAATGTATAGTAATGGTGGCACGGATAGAGCTATCAATCTCATAAATGTCAGAGCAGGGTCGGTTTTGATACCAGGCAAATATGAAAAGAAAGAGTTTCGAACGGGCGACATTACCGTAATAACTTTCTTATCTTTAGGACATTTTCCCATGACGTAGTTTTGGTAAAAACAGCGGGCAGAGCAAAATCTTTTGCTCAGCGGTTGGGTAATAATCTCTGCCGTCCTAGTACAGATAGGTTTCACTTACAACATTATTTTTATTAATTTGTTCTGTTCGGGGTATTTATTTAACAAGAAACGGTCTTTAACATCTTGATGCCCTTGATCAAACTAAATGAAAATTATAAAAAAAACTGGAAATATGTAGAAACGCGTAATACCTACGGAAAGATAGTGATTTCATTTTTAACGGAAAAACTTTACGTTTAAAACTAAAAAAAAAAACTAAGAATAACCTTTTTTCATTACCACAATTTTCCGAATTCCCAAATAAAATCCAGATAAAATAATGACCGAAAAGAACGTGAAACTATCTATGGTGCTATTGGATATACAGATTATACAATAACCCTGTTACTAGATTACAATAACAAATAAAGGTCTTAATAATTCTTAGGTCCTTATGGAAATTACTTCTAATTACACCATAAAACGTTACCCCCTGTGACCCTAGTACTCTACAAACTCACCTTCTAGCTGGATTAAAAGCATCGGGGTATATTGGTGTGTTTCATTTGCTTAATTGGCTGGGGCCAGTTAATCGTTAATTTTCCTAAGTGTAGCCACTTTAATTGTAGTCTCCACGTCACATTGTTGTGGGTAAGGCTTTTTGTAAATAAACATTATGTACGTGAGTTAAGCCTTGCCGCGCAACGGCTACGCAACATCCACGCAACACCGCAGCTAAGCCATAAACTTCATGTTCTATCTCCGCTGGCCATATATCTTGAAATTCGATTGAATTAATTTTCTTTTTTTATTGTAATTATATATTCTTCAATGTTTTTTGACTTGTGTCGTTTTAATTAATTTAAAAGTGGAAAATAAAAAATCGAGAAGCTGTATTTTTATTTTCCGCCTCTAATATACGAGGTTGTGGGTTCGCATTCGGGCAATTACCAATGTGACTTTTTCAATTCATATGTAGTAAAGTTTATCTTGGACCTCACATGACATCGGTGAAGGAAAACATTGTGACGAAACCTGGACTTCTAGTGAATATAAGTCCGAAATCGCCGATCCGCCTTGAGCAAGCGTGGTGATCAATGTTTGTGCCTTCTCTGTATGAGAAGAGGCCTTTGCCGTGCAGTGCAGTTATAGGCTGCTATAATTATTATTAATCTTAAACTTAAAGGTAAAAAATACTCTAATGCTTTAATGTCGAAAGTCGGAGATAATGTAAAACATCAAACGGGACCAAGTTGACTTCCGTAATAAAAGTATAACTAAAAATAGTTTTTTTTCAAATCACAATAATAGTTTCACTTCATATCAATAACCATCTACGTCATAGCCACACGCCACACAAGCATTTAAGTCACGCGCCACATAAACGTTCAAGCTACACGTGCCTACAACAGACGGGAATAACTTAGTAATTATCAACTTATAATGAACCCCAATCAATTGATTCCTTCAAACTTACTATTTCTGAGAAATTCTTGGAAACTTATAAGTTAGGTAATGACCCATAAACCTTTAAATGTCAAGTTAGAAATTTATTACTGTAATTAATGGGTTACAGTTAGTAATAAGGGTATAGTCTGTTAATTCTTTATATTTCCCCTTGATTGTTGTGAACTTGTAAACGTTTTGACCTGTGTGGCAATACTCTTCTACTTTCAATTTATGTTATCTTGGTACCTATTTAAACAGTCCTTCATATTGGGTACTCGTCCTGACATTTCAAAATTTACAAAATTTTAACAGATTATGTATGAATCTTCGGTCAAATAAATAAAATCTTTATATAGTAACGTAAACAACCGAAAATAATGATATTGGAACTTTACCTATCGCCTTTTTTGACATCTTTCACAATTTTGTTACCCTGGTACACACCTCAATATAGCGCCAAGTACGCCAGCTCCAACCAACGCAGCACCTGCCCCCATCAAATAATAGCGATGCTGGGCAGCTTCCGCACCTGGTGATAGCTGCACCAACCCCACCACCAATACCACGATCCCTAGCAGAAGGGATCCCACTACCGCATGAAGTGCTGCCACCTGCGCATACTAATAACATTTGAAGAAGCTTTAAAGATGGGTGTTAAACATTGATCTCCTCTAGTTTAAACACCAATCACAAAGGAGGGAAAGAAGGAAGGAGAAGAATGTCATAGCACATACATGGACAGTGTTCTTGCTACAGAAGTACTCTTACGGATCTTGAGAACTAACAATCTACAGCACGAAGAATAATCCGTGAAAGTACTTCGTTCAGAAAGAGAGGGAGAGTGACCACACAACACACACGAGAGGGATGACGATACATCATGCAGGGGTATTTGTTACCTTGTTAGTGGTCAGAGCACAATGTTAGTACCACGGCAGTTTTGTGCCACGATCAACGCTGTCAACATACACGACTCCCATACAAGTCAGTTTAAAGCCTGGATATAACGATTTTACTTCTAGTTTAGATTACATTTTGGGAAGTAAACTTCTGTCACCTTCATCGCTACTTTTAACCTTTAAACATGCAATAAATGTAAGATATATTCTATAAGCCCGTTGGATAAAACGGCACCATAATACTTGAGTAAAAAAGAACTACTCCAATATACTGAAATAAATATAATTTTGAAATAAGTCTTTTGCTCTCTACTAACCCCAATCCAAAAGTTGTAAAACATCTGACCACCAAATATGAAAGAGATAATTCAGTATTTAGAACATTTAGATTAGTTAACACTGTTTAGTTGAGCATGCTCTAAAGAAAGTTATTATTATTTAAAATACACGAGTAAAACGCAACAGCGCGGTTATCTTTAATTTCGTTTCGTTTATATTTCTGTTTCAAAGAATCTCTAGTTCTTGTAGATTACATTGCATTATTGCCGGGCTGTCACGTACAGTATCTCCTAAAAGTTTATGCGAGCCTGGTAGCTTACCCTGCCGCAGACGTAAAGTTCGCTCCTCAGCCGGTGATGGTCTGGCGAGGGCGTTGCGTCGGGGTCGAGGGGGCGGCCGATCTGCAGAGGCAGCTGCGATGGTCTCCGTCCCCCTCCTCCGCGCTTCTCATTGCGTCGTCTCTCATGGCGAACCGCCACCGCTGGCATAGCACCAATCATCTTCGCTGTACAACACCAGGCCTTCAGAGGCGTGATGGAGGCCCATGCTTAGAAGTCATGCTTTTAAACACGGGCCTCCTCCACTCTTCGCATGGTTAAACACATTATGGATAACCTACCTGAATTAAGGGTATATACGGTTTTTTTATAGGCTTACGTCATTGTTCATCACTCTTATTATGCATCAATTAAGTGTGGGGAAAGGCTGCTTTAACACATTATGGCTTATGAGAATCCATAACGCATACGAGCGATTTGATGATGATGACATTATATTTGATAATGGGAGAAATTTCTTATAAGGCATACAAGGTTAAGGCTTAGAAAGTTTTTTCTATACCTATCTATCTTAAAATGGTTTTACAAATGATCATTAGTCACGCACGCATCAATCACACTAACAGTAACCAAAATACGTCGATACACATACATCAACACGCTAAGCCCCACGTACAAATATTTCTCTGCTGTTCTTTACCGGGCTTAAACAGAATATACGGGTCTCTAGCTATCTTTTATACGGAAATATGGGAACTTTAATATATTGTAGGTGTTGTTCGCGACGTTTCCTTATAGGGTGGGAAATTTATATTTTATAAAAGGTTGTAGTTATGCATGCTTTTGATAAATATGAGAGGCAGGTGTTATTATACTTTTACTTTGATTTTGGATGGCAGCGTTTTGATTTTGTTTTGCATGGTCACTGACTTCCGAAGTGTTTTTCTTCCTTCTATGTACTTTCTACTTTTCAATGTGTTTAGGTCCAGAATCTAAATGTTAGATCTTAACAGAATTAATGTTTACGAGTCCAACTCGGGAGCTAACTCTATCAAACAAAAAAGTTATTCAAATCGATGCCCAAGCCCAACTAGCGAAGAAATCGTATAAAAACATGGTGACGGATAATAATGCGATAAACTCCTACTTTTGAAAGTCGGTTGAAAATTACTGGTGATAGACCTTTTAGGCCGTTTTTTTGGCCTTCGATATCTCTATACTCTTGTCTTGTCTTAGGCCAAATGTTCTTTTCTTTCATTACGTCTTGTTAACCATCACACTGTCACTGTTTATTTCATTCGCATCATTCTTCACACATACCATCCATCTTATCTTTCGCTATTTGTCACTCGCTTCATTCACACTCAACTTACGAAAATGCTTCCTCCTTTCCTGTCACATACATTGGACAATAAACCTTCAGAAATACCTGAGAAGGGACATCCCTACATGATAAATGTAAAGGCATACTTACACCGTTGATTATCTCTTGGTTGAAGTAAGGACTGGAGCATATCTGCAACAAGGAATTTAATGTCAAGCGAATGATCCAAGATGGCTGTCGGACAGAACAATAAAAAGTGGAGCGTCTCGTAAAAAATTAGCTATAAACCCATCTTTATGTGTTTCGCTTGGGTTATGGGTTCAGCTACAGTTTTATTTATGTACAATTATTTGTGTTCTTGTTTTGTTGTAGTTTGTGAACGAACGAAGAATGCTTATAGTGACATATTCACTATAAGTATTCTTCGTTCACTCAGTTTATTGATTCATGTTGATATGCTGCCAAACTATTGGGTTATTAGGGATTCCTATTAACAGATGAGTTTTTGGGTACCCCCGCTTTCTTTTGTATATAAGTTGTACATAGTTACTTTTAACTACGATATTTATAAGTTTTATAAACGTATCCTACTAAATTGAGTTTGTGAAAATATTGTAGTAAAAAACAAAAACTTTTTTTTAAAAAAGATAACCGACTTCGAAAACTAAAAGCTCAAAAAAATAACTATTTCGGAAGTCGGTGGCAACACAAATCGACCGGCAGAAGAGAAGCCACCGACTTCCGAAATAGTTATTTTTTTGAGCTTTTAGCTTTTGAAGTCGGTTATCTTTTTTTAAAAAAAGTTTTTTATTTTTTACTTTTTAGTTAGAGTCTCAGTGTCTGACTGCGTTTTAGGGTAGCTCTCAAAATAAACTTATAATCTTATAAAATGAAAACGTCACTATGCGCGCAACTGTAACAAACACTTTGCTGAAAACCGCATCAAAATCGGTTCAGCCAAACGCGAGATAATCGCGGACAAACATACATACATACATACATACAGGTCGAACAGAGAACCTACTTTTTTTTTGAAGTCGGTTAAAAATATACTTTACTGGGAGCGACTCCGGTGTCTAGCAACTTCACTTGGCTAGTTTTTGACTACAAAAGAATAGGAGACTTTTATTTATAATACTAAGTGGCTTCCTTTTACCGATAACAAAAGTGCAGAAAACCGTCTACGTTACTGCAATATTCCCCAGTTGACGTCAAAATCCTGCAGCATGACAAGCACTAATGCACTTTGTAAAACAAACAGTTTGTCCGTCCGTTCCCACTTCGGCACTGAAATAAAATACTACATTTTACGCTTGTGGTCGGGGCTCATCGAGTTTCAGGAAATATGTGTCGTGTAATGACCTTTTACGGGTTTTATATATATACTAGCTTTTGCCCGCGACTTCGTCCGCGTGGAATAATAGTTCCCGTTCCTGGGGGATTTCCGGGATGAAAACTATTCTATGTCCTTTCTCGGGTTCCAGACTATGTCTGTACTAAATTTCATTCAAAATTGGTTTAGTAGTTTAGGCGTGAAGAAGAGACAGACAGACTGGCAGAGTTACTTTCGCATTTATAATATTAGTACGGATTAACTGTGGAACTATCTTGAGCGTACACAAAAAGATTATTGGGGTTGTATAAGCGTGAAAGAGCTACATTGACCATGGTAAAAGCATCCAAAACATATCCATCATCAAATGACTTCTCCCACCCCTGAAGAGGGAAGGAGCGTCAGACTTTAACTGACTAAAAGCCAATAATGTCCCTTCGGTTACCCTTATATATTCCGGGGCCGCGGTAACGATTAGAAGCATCGACACGCCGTCGACACGGGTCTGGTCCTAGTCGGGCGGCGAGCTACCTACCGCTCGCCTTCCGCAGGCCCACGCCTCCAGTGGCCATCATCTTGTGACTCTCGACAACTAAGCCTGGGTCTCTGTCCGGGGCGTGAAGCTTGACGCTGCCTCACGCGCCCCACCGCTTTCGTCTCCAGCGTGTCTGCTTCGCAGGAGGCGACGGCTTCCTATTCAGCCTCGCCCCGAAGCACGGCCTGAACCAGCGCCGATCGCCTCTGCAATGACACGGTGGTGGTTCGCCCAAGCGGGGCCTACCTCCACCGTATGCTACACCGTGTCACGCAGGCGTCACTTCCGCCCGAATCCGACATAGGAACCTCCCGAAATGTCCGTGTGCGGTGAGGAGGATCATCATCTCCCTAGCCTTTTCCCAACTACTCGTACGTTGGGGTCGGCTTACAGCCGAACCGGATTCAGCTGGATACCAGTGCTTTACGTGAAGCGTCTGCCTATCAGACCTCCACAACCCAGTAACTGGGCGACGATACCCTTTGGTTCGACTGGTCAGACTTTCTTGCTTCTGAATACCCCTAGCGTCAAAGTTCTACGAATGACAACCGGGGCTTAACATGCTTTCCGAGGCACGGGATGTCAGTGATGTCCAAGATAAACTATAGAAAGTAAATTGAAAAAGTCACATTGGTACTTGCCCGGATTCGAACCCGTAACCTCTTACACGCGCCTTTATGACGACCCAGATGTGTTATTCTGATGTATAAGCTACGAATATCTAGCGAAGCCATCGGCCAATATTCTTTATACCACACCAATAGGACAAAAACAGTAAAGGACAATACAAACAAATATGCAAGAGTACAATAGGCGGCCTTTTTCGCTAAAAAGCAGTTTCTATTACATACTATCATTTATATTGCTTGCTGCGGAGTAATTTTAAAACTGTGAATATCTAAAAAGGTATTTTTTGATATTATAAATGACTTCTGCACAATGAAAATTACGCTAGGGGCATTTTGCGTTTTAGTAATTTTATATTATCTCCGGAACTATATGACCAATTGACATACTGTAAATGGCAAATCTTATCTGTATGATGTCTTTGTGATACTGAAATAATTTATTGTCATAAGAATTAATATTTTGTTGCTCAAATAATCAACCAAACGTAAGTATGCCGAAAAATCATTTTTTTAATGCAATAAAAGAAGTATAAAAGATAAAATATAAAAGATAGAGATATGGTATCGCGGACTTTTTTGTAGAAATAATTAAGACAAACCAAGTTGCCATACATTGTTTTTAATTTTAAGCAACTGTTTAGGCAGCGCACGCAAATAATTCTGTTTTATGAGGTAATTTTTTCCGACTTGCTAGACAAAAGTTGCGATAGCTCGGTTAATATACATGTTATAAAAATAATTTATAGCCTATAGCACTCAGGAATAATGTAGCTTTCTGCCAGTGAAAAAATTTTTGGAATTGGTTCATTAGTTCCAGAGATTACCCCAAACATACAAACTTACAAACTTACAAACTTACAAACATACAAACTTACAAACTTACAAATTTTACCTCTTTATAATATTAGTATAGATATAGATAAAAAAACATTATTATTCGTTTCCATCTAAATTATACTAGCTTTTGCCCGCGGCTTCGCTCGCGTTAGAAAGAGACAAAAAGTAGCCTATGTTACTTACCATCCCTTCAACTATCTCCTCTTAAAAAATCACGTCAATTCGTCGCTCCATTTGGCCGTGAAAGAAAGACAAACATACAGACAGACAGACAGACACACTTTCCCATTTATAATATTAGTATGGATTGTAGTCTTTGGTTTCCATACCAATTGTTTGTTTTTGTGTTACGTCCGTTCCTGGGAACGATGCCGATGTTCAGTTCTAATGGAAAACAAGCATGTTTTTGTTTAGAAAAGTCGAATTTTCAGTTGAAAAATGTGTTTTTTTTTACTTTAAATGAAATAAAACGTAATCACGAAACGAACATGACTACATTTTGTTTCGTTTTTAGATGTGTCAGTATGATATTTCATTACTTTCAGATTTGCTTTGCTGAAATCCATTATAAATATCTTTTATGCGCAATATATATAATGGGTAAACTGGATGACTGATTGACTGTCGATATATAACGCAGTCTAAACCGCGGGTCACAACGACTTAAAACTTGAAGGGTATGTATTTTGGAAGAGTACGTATCCAGTTATCCACCAAGTAAGAATTTTTGCTAATTCCAATCCTAAGAGGTTTGGAGTTATAGGTGGTACCGCGCAGACCGGGGCAGCATGGCAAGGGATTTGAATTTTTACTAATGGTCAACCGTATTGTTACAGAAATACGACATAAATTGCTATGCTTTAAAATGATGCCGAGGCATTGAAAGGGATTTTATCGCACGGCATTAAAAGACGCGCCACAGGCTCCCGTGGCGGGATGCCGTGGCATACTGCGGTAGGCAACGGCATGCCACGGACTCCGGCGGTGACTCACACCAACACTCGATCAAACGCAACTAAAGACTAAAAGTGTATCGGGCAGCAGGAGTCGCTGAGGCGTGCTTTGTCGTGCCGCGGCACGCCGTGGCATGCCGTGGCAAAGTGCTGGAATGCTGCGGTATCTAAGCGGCCAGTGTGCGCTGACTCACGGCAAAATCCCTTGCCATGCCGTCGCGGTCTGCGTAGGCCTTAAAGAGGTAAAATTGTGGATGAACGTTCCACGTCGGTAAAGCCGCTCTTTCCAATAAAATGCAAAAAGAACTAAAATTCATTATTTACAGATAATATATACACAGTTTCTAACTTGAAATGAAAAATAACTTAATAGAAATAGAATTGATAAGCCACCTACATAATATATTGAATTCTATCTACATATACATCATTTATTAAGTAGGTACTTTTCCCTGACTCATGGTACATTTCTGAGTGCCGCATGACATTTATATCGTATTTCGCTCCTTACATAAATAACGTCTCGGTGTAGCGCAACATGATATACTAAAAATATTCGGTGCGATGAAATTGTACCCTTTAAGGTGACTGTCCACCCGGGGATGAATGAAGCGGATGAAATTTTACCACGGCTGTCCTAAATTGTTTTTACTATAACTTGCATTACTTGTACTCACATTGTAGCTTAAATACAACATGAAGAATGTGACTTTTTTATATTCTACTGTTTTTGAAAAGTGTTCATGGAGTTTCTTGCTCGTACATCTTCATAGGAACCTTCTGTTTTCGAATATTCAAGGAAATTCAAGTTAACTACTTGAATTTCCTCACTAACTCCTTGTCCGCTGAAATTACATATTTTGTTTTGTTTGTGAGCCTGTTCTGTCCCATCCCCACTAAATGGTTTATTTGAATAAAATAGTTTTGAGTTTCTGTTTGATTCACACCACCGAAATTCGTAACAGCTAATAACACAAAGAATTGTCGATTGATTTTCGGGCAAGTATATTATTTTCAAATGTACTTTCTTATTCAGGACGATCACTGTCATAGGTGAAACATCGTAAGGCGGCCTAAAATTATTAATTGCAGTCAGTCTGAAATCACCAATCCGTCTTGAGCGACCGTGTGGATCAATGCTCGTAACTTCATTATGTGACAAAGAGTCTGTTACTCTGCAGGTGTACAATAATTAGCTGGTATATATTTATCATATTAAAAGTTTGTCCGCATTACACAATTAACTTTGCGGCCCGGTGAAACACACAACCGCAAGCAACTCATCCTTCAAGGAGTTTTCACAAATTCCATAAATTGGAATCCAACGAAATCCCACAAATTCGCGCAAAATAAGACCTCCACTCCATTTCGCAGCATTACTTGAGCCTCATGCTGTTGAGTGGATCAGAGCCGTTTAAGTATTGATGCCCTGGTTGCTCCGTGGTATGAACATGTCAGGCAAAAATAAACTTTATATTGAAAAGTGTAAGGGCGAGTTAAATAGATGTTAGTTTGCACGCACTGTGCCTGTCACTGTTACACAATTTTCAAATGCCCGATAGAGATGGAACATGGCTAAACCAAAGTACGTGTTAAATAAGAGCAACGACTATTTATCTCGCCATACCATATACTAAGAAATAAATAAACTCTATTCTATTCT
Organism: Athetis lepigone; assembly: GCA_033675125.1. Taxonomy (NCBI): domain Eukaryota; kingdom Metazoa; phylum Arthropoda; class Insecta; order Lepidoptera; family Noctuidae; genus Athetis; species Athetis lepigone. The sequence goes on along the minus strand of CM066236.1, from coordinate 1,839,117 downwards.
AATTCTATTCTATTCATAAGTCTATGCTCGCTAAATTGTTTCGTCACAGACAAACATTGGATATCTATGTACAACTTGTCGTCGTTTAGAATATTTTGTTGGTACTGCTAAATTACGTACTAAGTCCGCTATACATAGGTGTGATACGCTGTTATACTTAACCTTTCGACGACCAAGCGACAGCCGGTTGTCGTGCTGCTATTGTCTTTCTATTGTGTTTTGAATCACGTGTGTTCGAAGAAATAATGATTCTTATCTTAAATTGTGATGAAGATGAAGATTTTAGTGAGTAACAAAATAATTTATAGTTCTTTTCCTTTATTCATAATTGGATTGATGTTACATCTATACTAGTATTATAATATGTATGTATTTATAAATTATATAAGTATGTATATCAGTTGTCTGGTTACCATAACACAAGCTCTAAGCAGAGCTTAACTTGGGATCAGATGACCGTGTGTGAGTTGTCCCAGTATATTTATTTATTTATTTATTTACCACCCCCAAAAAGGAGAAGATCTTTGAAATTGCTAATTGTTCAATACCAAAATAAATAAACCATTTGTTCATATTCCGGTCATGATATGGCATGGTTCACTCCTATCCGCTTCAATTGATTGTCATTCTAAGCCAAAATATTTCCTTTAAAACCGTCTCTTGGTTTTGCTAGCTACCCGGCCTTTAAGCGGATAACTTGGGGTGAACGGACAAAAGTGTGGGGCGCGGGATTGTCTTTTGTTTTCACGGCTTAAATCGGATCATAAAGTGAAATTGTTCTCTGTGTGGAACTTTTGTTTTATTTGTGAAACAAGAATATTTGTTATCAAAGAGAATTGTGATGCAGTGAAAGATTTTTGCGGTGCAATGTGTGAGTGACGGTAGACAATACTCCGATGTTTTTATTTTGGAAGTGTTCTGTTATTCATTTTTTGGTTCTGGCTATGAAAATATGACGTATTTTTAGAAGAGGGACCCATTATATATAGCAAGTATATGCATGGATTTCAAAACAAAGACGTTATTTATAGATGGTCGACCTTTCCAGACACATACTTCACTATGTTTTTTAGCAAGTTATTCTTAAAACACCAATAGCAACGGTACAATTTTAATTTAAAGTAAAAACATTATCTTTCTTAAAAGATATTTTTCATAACACACTCATCTAATCTACATTTAAAACAACATACCATCAACATTCCCAAACCAATGTCCCTTCAACATGAGCAACTTCAAATTCCCCGAACCGTCGACCGGGCAATGACAAGATGCCATGTAAAAATATTATGTGGTCGATATTGTCTACGGCTACGAGGCTACGAGGCTACGACGCTACGAGCTACGGTGCTACGCGCTACGCCGTTACGAGAGGGTCAGATGGCTACGCATAATACATGTGACCGGCGTTCACCCTTATTGTAATTGACGGGAATATGCCAGAAAGGGTCCCTTTATTTCATGTTTTTAGGTGTTTTTTGTATGTTTGTTTTGAAAGAGGTTCGAGAATTATTGAGCTTTATTCGTCAAAAATGAAGTAACATACTGTTTCTGAATTTTTCTTCAGTATTTCATTATAGATATTTAATTATCAAGTGTTCATAACGAAGATACAGAGGACACTATTCAAAAGTCTACAACTGGTGTCTAAATAAGAATTACTAGAGTTTGTTATTATTGAAGATTGACTGCATCATTCCACGAAGGTTGAGGAGTTCGTGGAATAAGTTGGTGTAAAGGCCAACTGGACTCTGAGGGTCGTGCAGTTGGAGTCGCGCCACAACACCAATTTCAAGTCGTTTGTGGTGCGTGTTCCGGCACAACATCTAGACACACTCCTCAAAGAAGAGTTTTGGCCGAAGGGTGTCATGTTTCGACGGTTCCGTGGAAGGTTACGTGATACTTCGCAGCGCAACACGACGCCGTCATCTCGTGTTAAATAATATTGTATTTAGTTTTTAAGTTTGTAATTTGTACATTCTATGGGCCCCAGTTGCCTGAATCAAATTAATAAATAAATTACTTTGTAATATAGAGTACATAATATTCACATTTTTTTATTTTATAAGCACAAGTTTTAATCTTGTTCAGGCAAATATGTAATTGTGCTATAATTTTATACACTACGTTTGTTGAAATGTCACCTACTTTTAAAGTAAACTTTTTTTTTTATAATTATGTAAGTAACAGTCAACAAAACATATTTGCAAAATGAGCAAAGCATAATAACTTTAAAGAATTATTTGTTTTAAAAAGTTTAATGATTTTGTTCAAAGGCAAATTCAAAGTCATTTATTTGCTGTTGAATAAGATTGAATTTTTACTTGAGTTTTTATTATTTACTAGTTACATAGACTAATTTATTTATACAGCTTGTTACACACACAACCAAATGGCCATTAATTAAAACTCACATGTTTGTAATAATTAGTTTATTTAATAATAAATGTGTAATAAATCGAGTGAAATAAATTATATTTGCCTTACGTGGAATGATTTGTGACTCGAGACAAAAATGCTTTGTCGCGGGGAAAGCGACCCAAGAACGATTTAATTATTTCCAAGTTTATTGCTAATAAAATCGAAAATTATCTTAGACTATAATAGTTTTTGATTTATAGAAAACTAAATGTGGTTTCTCCATTTGTCGTTTTCCCCGCTGCAAAACAGTTACATATAAAAGTACTTCGTTTAATATACAGAAAACTATTTAATTTTACATATTTTATTAAATTCATACTTTATTTAGATGACTAGATTGAAAAAAAAGAGTAAGTACTATTACTATTTAATTTCTTTAAAAAATTGTATTGAGTAGGACAAATTCGAAATTTATTATAATACGACTCATGACTACTTTTCGATTCTCAATCTAGTAATTATTCTTATAAACTTGGTGTTTTTTTTTTGTATTTCAGATTTTTTCCCTATAGTTAGTATCACTTTGTGACGAAAAAACAACAAATGTAACTTTGGACTTAAAACTGTAGGTATTTAAAAACGACAACGTTTAGGTAAAGATTTATCAATTAATACATGATAAGAAGTTTCGTTAAAAACCGTTTACAAAAGTTCAACTAATTTTTATTGCTTGTTAGGTAGTTTAATTAAAAAATTAACTTCTAACCGTATGGCACTAGTCTGTAAACAAAACATCACTATTCCAATAAATACATTAAAGTGCTTTACGAGTGTATAGTTTTATTTAAAAAATGCGCAAAAGCGTTCATATAAATCTCTCCACGACACCGAAATGGCATTTAATAAAAAAATCACAAGTAACTTTTGTATTGAGCTTTAACACGACACCAAACACTTGAACAACAAAACAGACACTATAAATTATAAGCTAGAGATACGAATCACAATTATGTTGATATTATATGTTTCTTTATGTTTCAAGCGATTAGCGAGGCGCATTCGCGCGTTATTATGCTTAGGGCGGCTTTGCACTTGGCGACCAATTTCTGTTTTTAGTTTCGCTTTTTATTCTTCGGCATAATTTGTCTGAATTCTATCAACATTTTATGGGCTTAATATGACTGGATGAAAATCATCATTCCATAAGGGATCCGATTCTCATAGTCTAAAATTTTGATCTAGATTACAGAATAACCTATTAGAACGGAACCATTTGTGTTCGAGTCAGACTCGCATTTGATTATTTTTCATTAATTGATACTAAGCTGTTGCTGCGACTGCTATATTTTCCACTGATAGTAGTATCTAGTGCGAGGTTTCATACGTATACTCGATTGTATGCGTCGTCAATTTGTATTAAAATTTAAAGCGCCACCGACACAACTGGAACCGCAATGTTTCCATACAAATTGACGTAAATCAACATTTATGTTAACACAATCGCGTAACATAAAAATATTACTCGACTCTGGTAGGACAGGCCGAATACGAATGCATATCAGCGTATATCATATACCGCGCCGACCGGGATCTAGCGACCCGCCGAGTCGCCACAGTCGCCAAGTGTGAAGCGCCCTTATTCTATGAATTAGTCTATCATGTAAGACAAGTTCGTCATCACTTTCGAAGGCATTGTTACGTTACAGGACGAGGATGATTGCATGGTATGTACACATGACTCTTACAGCCAAATTCCGTTTAAATTATCCTATACAAAATTACCTAAATATAAAAGTATAGGCACAAGAAATTTCATAATTAATTTGTGCAAACACTATATTTTGCGCTATCATAATGTGCATCAGAATTTAGTATACAATAAAGTTGTTAATTATTATTTAAATGTTATTAAATTATGTGTTTAGTAGTGCATTGTTACAGACGGTCATTCTTCTAGTGAAATGACTTTTCATGGATATAAAACTAATTTAATATAATGTGGCTAAGTGTGTTGCCAACGTAATGCAATGTGCTTGTATAATATTACCAGCAAATTTACCAGCATTATGTTATGTATTTCCTTATTGCAAGGCTCCCGTGGGTTGAAACGTGATATTGTGCAGCCTAAGTGACATTCTGATGTATAGGCTAAGTACGATCTGTAGCTGTAAAATTACAACAATTACATTCTCATGTCCTTACTTGTGTTGCGGAATGTTTATAATAGTTACCGTGACCCTGGAACATAAAGGGCAATCGAAGGAACATGAGTGGGTTTTAGTCAGTAAGAGTCTGACACGCCCTCTCGCCGCACCCAGGACGGGAGCAGTCATTGGATGATTTCCCACTCACCAAAAACAAAAAAAAAATGTCCTTACTTGTACTTTGTTACTAATACATGATTTTAATCAATGATTTTTCAAATTGGACACAAAATCTTTTCACAGAATATTTTTGTTTAGTGTTACTGAGTATAATAAATAAATGCATACGAAGTTAATGACCGTGATATGTGGGAAATTGGGAATCGTAGTATTCTCTGGATGATTATAATCAATTTTCATTGCACGTACGCATGTAACAATGCACTACTAAACTTTAAGTTCATCTAATACAATAATGATACTTTAAAATATTTTATTTTTAAATATTTTAAGTACTTTACAAAATAATACTGTCATCAATATCTTTTGACAAAATGTAAAGAAATACGTGCACAATTAGCAAATTCCATTCTTTTTATCGTTCCTTATTAATTACAACACGAAGCTAGCTTTTTCTAGACATTCAGGCGACAGAATAAAAATACACAATTAAATATTTTGTATCCGTTAGGAGGATACTGAAACTGAAAAACTCTGAACATTCATAAATATTGTGGTTTCAATGTGGAGTCTAATTGTAATTTAATAGGAAATTTTATTTATCACAACTGTTAATTCCTTCACCGTTCCACTTTTGACTATCGTTGTCTCAAAATAGGACAAGTGTTTCGTTATATGTATGTAAACTACTTATTAAAATAAAACACAATATTATGTTATTAAATGCATTAATACGTATCGACAGTTTCAGAGCTACTTGATCTAAGCGGTTTTTTTGCGATTTTGAATTAACAATTTAATTCAATGAATAAACAATTCAATTCAATTAAAGATCAAATAGCCCAGGAATTGTCGATAAAATCTTTCAAAAAATGGAGAATAAAGAAAGATTTATTTTTGTAATTAATGTAATAAATTGTCAAGGCCATGGAAAAGTTGGTTGACTACATAATTAAAAATCGACAAATGAAAGTTCTATTCACGATTGTTCGACAGAACTACGCTTCTAATGCACGAATGATTGACACACTGAAGATTGACATCACTCTAAGCCGACACCATTGTCCGGATGATTGAGAGTGAACTAATTCGCGCCCGTGTCGATCAATCATGATCATTTGAACAACAATGGCGAGTAGTAGTTCAATCAATCGTGCATTAGAACAACAATTATTATGAAGTAAGTATGGTTTTGACGAACAACCGTAAACTGAACTTTTATTTGTCGATTTTAAGTTTTAGACTCAGCTTGGTGAAATTACCATTTGTCAAATTAGTTTCGTGTGGAAGCCACAACGACAGATTTAACAGAAGCTTTTACTCTCTTTCTTTTCTTTATAGTCCAGTATCCTTCTAACGAACCTTACACCTACCTATAAAAAATTACCGAAAATTGTGCCATTACAATTACACAATATTAATATTCGTGAAATATTTATTTAATAAGGCAATGTTTTATAGACAGCACTTACAGTTAGAGACAGATATTAGATACCCGCTAGTAGGTACGAAATAATTTGCGAAATTGTTGTTTTTTGACAACATTTTGCCAAACTACTACAATTGTTTGTTGTTGTTGATGTTTATGTTTAGAAAGGTTTTGTCAAAAAACAACATTTTCGTCTAATAATAAGGGAAGAGTCAACGAGAAAAATACTAGGAGAGAAGTAATGGAAAGGGGTAGTGTAAACCTAATAATTTAAAATTTGAGCATTGTGAAGCTAAGCTCGTGTGTGTAAGCTTAATATTAATATCAATGTTTAATAATGTGTACATATTTATATAATTTGACATCTCGATTATAATGGAAAGTATTTCACAGCCCCAAATAAAAATAAACCTAACAACAACTAAGATACACTTAGAAACAAAGACGGTGGGACAAAAAACAATCTAAGATATAAAGGTACATTTATCTTAAAATCGACCCTATGTCTCTGTATTTAGAGATAGAATTAAGTGCAAACATTCCTATCTATACGTTTTGTAACAGACAAGTTTGGAAGAGAATGACAGGTACAACCATTCAGTCGGTTTTAAGAAAATACTACTTGCAATAAACAAAAAATATTGACTTTTTTATACATGGTGTAATTCAATTAAATTAAAACCTTAAAGTTTTTCTATTATACCAATTCAATTAATCATTCAATTCAAAATGAAGGACTTCAGAAATTCTTTTATATGATTTCAGAGTTGGTCACATTTAGAGGAACCCATCCATAAATAATTACACCAATTTAATTATTAATTTTACTCCTCTGCTGTCACTGGTGGATTCTAGTCAATCATCAATTAATCTCATTATGATCTCATTAATTTATATAACAACGTATACATGTCTACTCTCTTAGCAAATAAAGTTCTGATTCTGATTAACAAAAAATAATAATTTTGTAACAAACAAATAATTTTTAGTTTACAGTTAATGATTCGGACGTGACAAAGTTTATTATCACCCCGAACATTGTCACATACGTTCACATTGTATTGACCCTTCCTCGTGTGACGTAATTTTATGATGGCTCCCTTATGATGAGTTTATTGACCACATTCCAGATTTTAATTTAATTAAATTTCACCATGCATACGAGTACTAACATTAATTTATTTAAGTATAATAAATAGCTCTGCCATGAAATCTTTGGCACAGTTCTGTTCAAAACTAAACGAAGCGCACACTGCGTGCTTTATATGTATATGTATTTACCTCCTTACTTAAAAAGTTGCTTAAAGTTGTTCATTGGGTATTTGAATGCTTATTTATCTAAAGTTAATTTTTAGCCCTGAAAATGTGGAAGCAGATATTTCCTGTGAAAAAATCGCAAGAATTCTGATCGAGGATTCCGATTATTATCAGTTTCTTGTAATTACAAATTATTAACGTTTAAAATCGTAATTAAAACGTAATTACTTTAAGCAACGTTTTAAAAGAGTATTTTACTTATATTTTAAATAATTTTAGATATTTATGGTTTAGGCACTGTTTAGATACACCGGGATGTATTCGAACATTTATTTTTATATCTTTGAGAGGCTATTTCCTTTAGAACTTTCGTTAATTTATTCTGAATCAGTTTTGGATGCATCTTGTCAGTGTCCACAAAAATAAATGGTATGCTCTAAGGGTTCATGTCTTTAAATACGTGTCATTAATGAATCAAGTCGACCCTCACATGCCATCCTGGAGCGTATATTCGTATTATTATTTTACAAAACAAACTCTCATAATGTCTTAAAACTACGTTACGTGCTCCTTGAATTCAAAATAAATGAAAATATCTATAATATGCGTATTCAAAAATAATCTCATAGTTTTACGTCTCCCGTGTATCGAAACAGCAATCTAATTTTTAATAGAGTTACATAGAAGACAAACAAACACACAATATTATATAAAATCGTCAGGTATATAAGAACAGTATATAACAATCAGTCTCAAGCCAATACATGCGGAATTCCAATGTTAATTTAATTAAATATACACGAACACTCGCCTACAACTGCAGCCTCTTCAGAAAACAATGGAAAGAACAAAGAAATGCCTTCTCGTTTATTTGTTGAAGAATGATATTGTTTGGACTATCGCGTAGTACAGTCGCTATGTTTTATTTTAACAGCGTATTTTCGGCTTTTACAAATAAACATTCTAACTCAAACGTCCGCGAGTCAAACGTTTGTTTTTCTTTGTTTCACAACAAAACGTAATAAAAGAAAAATTCCGCGTCACGCGATCGCAGCCATTGATCTCCTAACGACCGCGTCGCTTTGACTGCAGTTATAAACGAGCTCAATACAACTTACTGCTAAAGTCTACCAAAGAGTTGGTCCATCTGTTAAAATATAAAGTAGAGAAGCGTTCCCCTAACACAATTCAGATATCCATTGAAACGTCGAAGCGTCAAAGCTATAACCAAACAGCAGGACAGTTACATAGAAATGTTGTTAACGTAAGTAGCGGTAGAATTACGATCTCAATCACAAGACACATAGAGTTCATTTCACTTTGCCGCGATCCATATGTAAGAGGTGAAGAGGCAATTTTCGACAATTCCCCGATTTCGAGCATTTTGAGATTTAAGTATGGAAGTAGCGGAAATGGGTTCTAACTGTACCAGTTCCCGAATGGTTGTGTAGGAACGAGGGCGAGTTATATTAAGTGTACTATAAACATGTGAAAGGGTAGACTTGCCAAGCGTCCTTACAAGGCAGAAATGAATTTTGAGGATGTGTTCTCTTTGCTCAACGTTGTGCAATTTTTAAATTCACACGAATAGCCACACAATAGCGTGTGCAAAGTTTGGGGCAAACATTTGGCGTCGAAACAATAAAACAAATCTCATATTAGGCGAGATAGCTCGGAATCGGTGCATTGTCGAGTTAGGAGGCTCACATGCGCGACATGATCATGTAGCGGCCGTCCGCCAGCAGCTCGCGCGTGTCGGACGGCGAGCCCGGCGACAGCGACGGCGCCACGGACGGCGACGAGTACGTGTCCTTGTTGAACTTGCCGAGCCGCGCGCCGCTCTCCGACGTCACGGAGATCTCCTCCTCCACGATCTGCTCCAGCGGCAGCTCACGCAGCACGTCGCCGTTCAGCGCTAGCGCGTTCACGAACCCGTGCGCGCGCTCGGCGGCCGGCTCGCTGTACGTCTCCGTCACCACCTCCGCCTCCGCCTCGCACGCGCGCGCGCGCCTCGCGTTCTTCGTGCGCATGATGCCCGTCTCTGCGTCCCTCTCCAGTCTGTGTCCTGACCGAGACCTCGTCAACTGCCTCTGGACGTAGTCCTCTAGCGCGTCCTCCTCACTCTTCATCAAGTACTTATGCAATATGATCAGAAACACGCCGATGCCCACCGCGAACATCCCCGAGCAGACCAGCTCGTTGAACCAGCTGACGGAGCCAACCGTGCTCCACGACGTGACGTTGTCCGGCAGGAAGCCGGAGCCGAGCAGGAACAGGCCCAGCACGAGGAACACCACGCCCAGGTGGAGCATACCGACCGTCGACACGACTTCATTCTCGGTGGGGTGCGGCTTTCTGAAGCGGCGGCGCTCCAGGCTGCCGGTGGAGCAGTGCGGGGAGGTGACGCCCGACTCTGAGGACTGCAGCGAGTAGCGGCGCTCGCGCGCGCGTTGCTGCTCGGCGCGGCGCTTGCGCTCGCGCCGGATGGCGAGCGCCGAGTGCAGGCCCACCGCGTGCATCCTGCAAGCACGGGCACGGGTGAGTGCTGGGTCACGGCGCGCCGCACGGGCGGGTGCGGGGGCCGAGGCACGTGACCGCCCACCCGTGCCCGTGCCGTGCCGCTAGGAAAGAACTTGACGTGTGCTTCACAACTAGGATAGTGACGCGGCTGACGAGAGAAACTCTATTAAATGTACAAACACAACTTAGACTAGCGCCTGCCGTATGAATACAATGCACTACTTAAGTTATAACATCAAGTCCGTTCCTATACACAGTTATACACACAGTTTATGCACAAGATAATATCGCAAATCAGTGTCGCACAATATAATGAAATGAGTGTCACAGTTTGACGACCGTGTCATGTTGTGAAACTTTAGGTTCATGTCAGAGACATCGCTAATGTATACGAAAATTGTCCTAAAATATTAAATAACTTGATGTTTTCTCTAAGCCTGTACAAAGTACAGTCTGAGAGGGTCTCTGTTCAATAATTCAAGTAGTCGTTCTCGGCCCGAAGACCGCGTGGAGGAGATAGTTTAAGGATGTCCTAATAAACATTTACGACATTAAAATAATATTATTCTCGGCCCAGAATTAGTTACAGAATTTAAATAAGATAATGGATATTTTGTAGGTTTATTAAAATTGTTTATTAAATCTTAGTTGAATGTTAAAAAAGAGGGACAACCTAAGCTTTTGTACTTATTTCCGTTACTACTTCCTCTAAAAGAAAGAAAAAAATTTGCTGATCCATACATTTTAGTTGTAAGTTTTACTAACCATCATGTTTTATTTACTTAATAATACAACGCAAGTAGGTAATAGCTGTAGGCGGTAAAGTACAGTAACTTAGATTATAGAATCCAGCACAACGAAATCTATTTAACCTATGAAATCACAAAATAAAAGCACATGTTAGCTACCCTGTAATTGGTGACAGTTTCGTTTTTTTTAATTATTATTGAAGTACATTTAGTTCTTCATTTCAAAGTTATAAGTGTCATTATTTCACGGATCTGTTTTTGCATTAAAGCCTTATCTTCAGTAGATTGTGTTATATTTGCGTTAGTGACGTCAGTCCCTTACAAAGGTAGGTTTTCAGATGTCCCAAGTATGCCACATTGAAATGTCCCAGTGAATGCCGCGAATTCAATGGGGCCTCGCTGAAAGCCTGAATTTCATAATGTCGGCAGAATTTTTTGAATAAACATGACGATGTCGAGAGCTTAGTTTTTGAGCTGGTATTTTTTTAGTTTCAGATCTTTTTTGTCAAATATAATTGAGCGGATTTGCAATGTTTCAATGGTTTAAGAATTTATTTTACAATAGTGAAATGTAACATCTAATTCATTTTAAGTTTAAAAATGTCAACGATTCTATGTATGTTCGTATATACCTCTATTACGCTTTTATGGCTAAACCACAGAAATTAATTTGTTAAAGTTTGTCACCGCCAAACCTGAATCCTGGGGAATGATATAGGATATGAGTGAAATATATGGCTTAAAAAAAGTCGCGAGCAACAACTAGTATCAAATAATTTATTACACAGAAAAAGAAATCGTCGATGAACATTCAACAATGTGGAATTGTATGAAAAATACTTCTATTAAGTCTTAAGTACTTCTAAACGGAAAAACTTAACGCTTTAAAAAAAATCTTTGTATTTTTCTATTCTTTTGTTAATATTTTTAGAAATAACATTAGAAAGTTACACGTGATTCTTATTATTTTTAACAAACAAATTACCCGGAGAACCTTCTATATTATTATGATTAATTTATCAGTCACCAATATCGTTAACCTTACATATTCAAACAAAACAACAAAATTGAATACAACTAACAACTTTGCCAAACAGTTTAACAAACTACCGCCAAAACATACAAAAAAAGACAACAATTTATAAACCATTTGGCTGTACTCGACATGTAAGTGATTCACAAGCCATTGCGGCAATTTTTGACCCCCTGCCCGCTACAGACCTGGATCTCTGCCAACCACGACTTGCCTGTATATCATTTCTTCTGTTGCGTAAATTAGAACTGTGAATGAATTGTTACAGTCTAAAATCTGTAGTCATTTGTCTGCCGAATCTGTTAAGGCAAAGCAAGATGTTAGCAGGCAGACTATGCAACTGCAACTACCCGGTGGGACACCAGGACTGCAGTAGTATACAGTATCTCCACGAACTCCGCGTAGTTTCTCCACTTGCATCTTGCTCGCATTAATCTTTCGAACACAAGTGATTTGAGACGCAATAGAAAGACAATCGATTCCCACCCAGGACAAACTTTGTGTGATGAGCATGATTGTTTGTTCTGTGTCTGGGTTTAATTTATCTATATTATGTATGTATTTATAAATTATATAAGTATGTTTATCAGTGGTCTGGTTACCATAGTACAAGCTCTGCTTAGTTTGGGATCAGATGACCGTGTGTGAGTTGTCCCAGGATATATTATTATTATTCCGTTTATTGACTTATAAAACATAAAAAATACATTTTTAAATATTAATTTATAAAAAAAAAACATTTAAAAATATAAAATTTAGTAGCCCACCGGTATCGGGAACAGGGTCCAAGCTACCGGTGGTCAGGGCTCCAGAGAAAGGAACCTCCTGACAATGCGTGCCGTGTCCAGTAATACTGCCTTCTGAATCAAGCGCTTGATCCAGCCACCTAACGAGAGCCTCTTTAGATGTTGATCGAGGCTCTTGGCTATTAAGCCATTGGCAGAAACAACTATCGGCACAATGATCGCTGAGTCCACATCCCACATGTCGACAACCTCGCGAGCCAAGTCGATATACTTAATTTGTTTATCTTTCTCGGCCTTCACGAGGTTTCCGTCATGCGGGACCGTAACGTCAACGAGCATTGCGCGCCGCTCCAATCGATCCACCACCACTATATCAGGCTTGTTTGCTACAACAGTCCTGTCAGTGATGATGGATCGATCCCAGTACAATGTGACATTGCCATCTTCGAGAACTGGGTCGGGCACATACCTATAGTACGGTACTTCAGATTCTACGAGGCCGTATCTCAGAGCAAGTTGCTGATGGATAATCCTGGCCACGAGGTTATGCCTATGCAAGTACTCTTCGTTAGCTAGACGAGAACAACCAGAGATAATGTGTCGTATTGATTCTCCCGGCAGGTGACATGCCCGACATATGTCAACCGTACCATCCTTCACAATAAATCTCCGATAATTCTTCGTCATGATAACTTCGTCCATAATTGCACAGACAAAACCTTCGGTTTCCCCAAATAGGTCACCGAATCGCAGCCAGGATACGGACGCTAAAAAGTCTACATTATTATTATTATTATTAATCGCAGCCCGACAGCCGGCTGTCGGTTGGTCGTTAAAAAGTTAAAGAGATTTATACTTCAGGCAGCAACAACCCACTTTCTTATTCACTGAATAGAAATAGTACGAGGCATTATTTAATAGCATTTCAGGCGATGAAGTTTTTTTTCTTATAATAATCCTTTGTTGCTGACCTTACAATGCTTGATAGCAATAATACCCTTGATTCTATACGTTCAATTATTTATGACAATTTCATTTTTCCAACAACCTGTGCGTTGAAAAATCAGGATGTCGATCGTTTTTAAAAGTACTAACGGTTTCAGCTTTGCATGGAAGTTACAAAAGTGAAATTTTTCTCTGCCATACTACGAATTTTTTAATCTATTTTACCTTTCTTGTCAATAAGTAAGTCTAATGGTGTAAACAGCATAAAAATCTGTACCTAGTTGTTAAGTTTATTGTGAAAAGATGGACAGGCTCGGCGAAGCCGTGGGCTGAAGCTGTCGAGAGGATGCTCATTTTTTACATAACACTAGTTTATAGAAATATCAAACCAGTTATGAATAAAACATCTTCTTGATCTTAATAGGCATACAAATTGATTCAAACAGGACAAGTTAGGACCTCTTTTGTCCTGCTCTAACGATACCTACAGTAGTCTTACTTCTTGCTATCCGTATAATCAATACTAGCGTTTGTAATAAAACTAGGCGAAATAGCATTCAAAGTCATAACTCTCCTTTTACTGCACCATAGTGGAGAAAAAAACCTCTAAATAAACAACTGGGCTTGATTACCTAGCCACAACTTGTTATAAAGAACCCATTTTTTCCATAAACTTCATTTTCACTTACTACCTAACCCCACCGCATTGTAATAGTACCTTCCGAAGTTCACACTGAACTTAAAAGTTCTGCGGCAACTTCAAAGCAAACTCGTCTCCCGTTGACTACAAAGTAAGCAATATTATTCCACTGTGCAAATGAGTAGCATCGCCTTTGCAGCGCACTGTGCGCCAACTTGGCGTGCACAATTAAACTCGACCTGTATAAATACCAGTTTTTACTGCTACTTTTTTACTTGCCTTTCTTTGTCTGTGACTTGGTCGATGTGGGCGATTGTACTGGACGGATACAATGTAAGATAGATTGATACATTATTTATTTGGTGCATTAAATCTTCGAACCCACTAGATTTGAGACATACAATTTGTGAAACGGTCTAATTTCCATACAAACTTTCATTTCTTATACCGTCAGTGTTAAAGGAACTTACAAGCAGTCAAACACTTAGATATTCTTTTATTATATTATTATTATGTGTGTTCTCTTGTGTTATTTTTTTCCGTTTTTGCCACATTTTTCATTGATACGCCGATCCTTTTGGTCACAGCGTTATAGTCTATGTTACTCGCTGATAACGTGACTTTATATTCGTGAAAGAATTTTTCAAATCGGTACTGTAGTTTAGGAGCCTATGCAATGCAAACAAACAATCAAATCTTTCCTCTTTATAATATTAAAATAGATTATTTATAGGCACATAATGTAACATAACCTATCGGTTACATTCGGCAAAAGTTCTTTCAGCGACTAAACGGAACACGACAAATAAAATACACACATCTATTAAAAGTTTTTTACTTTTCAGGAACAGATATGTCTTATTGGCGACAGAGCTTGGCAGACTGCCACCCCTCGGAGGCTTAGTTGGAAGCCTGTTGCGACCCCTAGGAACCCCCAAAAGGGGTGAAGGGTTATCTAATATCTGTCTAAACGGAAAGCTCTTGTGCAGTCAAGTTGAACACTGCATTTGAAGCCCTCTCTCTTGCTTATCCTAAAACTCGATTGGCGGGAAATGGGGAACAATTTTTAGTCTTTTGTGAAACGATTAAACTGCGATGTTGTAAATTGATATACATACTAATATTATAAATGGGAAAGTGTGTCTGTCTGTCTGTCTGTTTGTCTTTCTTTCACGGCAAAATGGAGCGACGGATTGATGTGATTTTTTAAGTGGAGATAGTTGAAGGGATGGAGAGTAACATAGGCTACTTTTTGTCTCTTTCTAACGCGAGCGAAGCCGCGGGCAGAAGCTAGTAAGGTAATATATCGTTGTTTACTGTACAGACAAATACATTGCAAGAAAAAATCGATTGTTTATGTATTCAGAGGTTCAACTTGGTATCTAAACACGCCCAAAAATTCACTAATTGCTACATTTTAGTGCTGTGGTTTCAATGTCTAGTATATTTTTGTGAACAAAGCAAATCAGAGAATACACGTATAATAGTTTGATGGGCGAGTTGGTTTAGTGGATAGTGACCCTGACTGCTAAGCCGGAGGTCGTGGGTTCGACTCCCACCCAGGACTTTGTGTGATGAGCATCATTGTTGGTTCTGTGTCTGGTTGTAATTTATCTATAACATGTATGTATTTATGAAGTATGTAAACCAGTTGTCTGGTAACCATAACACAAGCTCTGCTTAGCTTGGGACCAGATGACCGTGTGTGACTTGTCCCAAGATATTTATTATTTTTGTTTTATTCATATTAAAGTTATATCATTTATTTCCATTAGACAAAAAAAAGCACTTTGGAACGCCATTAGGCTTCCTTACTCTTATCTAGTTGTAGAAAAGTATCTGCTAATTCTGCACATCTCGAAACGATTAACTTGATGTGTTTCTTAGCCTATTTTAATAAGTCTATTTCAAACCTTAGAACACACGTGATTCGAAACACAATATAAAGACTATAGCAGCGCGACAGCCGACTGTCGCTTGGTCGTTGAAAGTAGCAACTATACATTTCCTAGTAAATAAGTTAAGCATACATGCAATGATGCTGTAATTTTTTTTGTAAGATATTTATTGTAATATGACCTACTTTCAAAATATAATTATTTTTGTTATTTTAGGCTGTGCGGCAATATAGTGGCCAGAAAAAAAATTGACACTGTTTGGTTATCCCTCTTTATGTAAAAAAAATGTTACACTCCTCGACTACTTTCAACGACCCAAAAAATAGTTTTCCATGTAATTTTACACAAGGGTTGGCAAGCACCCCAAGCCACGCCTTTTTCAACTTCATGGTATGAAGTGGAAATTCAGGCTCTGTTTCTAGCATAATGGCCTAGTTGGCTCACATCCAAAACGTACTGTTTTTGTCGGCACTACTACTATGCAAAAGTTTTTAAAAGGGACCATTATGAGATATTAGCTTTCCGTTCGGTTTTGCCTGCGTTTAGTTACAGCAAGCTTTCATTTGATTATTATGTTGTAAAATATATTTTTTTTACTTAGAAATGATCAAGAAATTAAACGAGCGATCTTGTAATATCATAGAAACTAACACAATTTTCTTCAGCTAGGGTAATTTGGAGAAAAAACTATCTCATTTCTTTTACAATATTTTAATAGATTATTTGATATTATAGCAGTAATTTTAAATCTCCACCTTTTACGATCCAAAAGCAACAGCTAGGTGGACGGACCTAAATAGACATTTTTACCCGACTGCGCGACGCAAAGAAGGGTAATGTGTTTATCAGTCTATGTATGTATGTATGTATGTTTGTTTCTATGTGGCGTTCTAGAGACCGAATGCGTAGGCCGATTTTGATAATTCTTACGTCAATCGATTCGTCTTAACCTTGCGAGTGTCACTAAAGACATGACAGTAATCAAAATTCACCACAGCGACAACCAGACGCCATATTGTCAAAATGAAAAAAAAAATGTCGATGAACTAAGTCGAGTGGGGTGTCGTTGAATAGGTATTTTAAAATCATCTTTAGGTTCCTTTGGTCATTTTTCTTTTTAAATAACAGTTTAGAATATATAACGACTTAAAGTTGTATAACAAAACAATCATTGTCGCTAATTTTTTTACTTATTGATTTGAGTCTTTATTTCAAGTGTAAACGGTATACAAACATACAAAACATTAAAAAAACATTGGCGGATTAACAATAAGGCAAAAATAACACGTGCCTAGGGCGCCAGGATTCAGGGAGGTGCGCGCCCGAAAATATAAATGCCTTAAATAAAGTGAACTATTTCAGGAGTATGCATCTACCTACACAATTTAAATGATTATTTAATAAATTAGCGATTCTAAAACTATTTTACAACTACTTTTCTAAAACTATTTATTTATTTATAAAGGTGTTTAGGTTCAATTAAATTCTTGACTATTCCTGCATTTCTTGATTTTATAATAGAAGTTGGTATGCAATTTCCTCGATAATAATAATAATAATGACGATTGGACTTTGGAAACAACATATTATAAACCTCCAAATCTTCAGCCCTTTTCATCTCGTGGGGAAATCCTTATCTATACCTTATGCCTGGGAAAAGTAGAAGGTTATGTTGGGTTCTTTCCGACTTCTCAAACCCCACTGTTATACGGTGGAGATGTGCCCCGCGAGGCGATCGGCGCGGCGGCGGTGACCTCTCGCGCCCGGCGCTGGTTCAAGCCATGCTCCGAGGCGAGACTGAATGGGAAGCCGTTGCCTCCTTCTGCGAAGCAGTCATGCTGGAGAAGGAGGCGGCGGCGCGTGTGAAGCAGAGTCAAGCATCACGCCCCAGACAGGGACCCAGGCGTAGACGTCGAGAGTCGCAAGACTGCTACCGGCCACCGTAGGCGCTGGTCTGCGGACCGCGAGTGATAGGTAGCTCGCCGCCCGACTAGGACCAGGCCCGTGTCGTCGGCGCGTTTGTTCCACGTGCGCCTCAAATATCAATCAGCACGTGAAGGGACTCTCTAGGGCCAATGCCTGCCGGGGTTGCGGAATAGTAGTAATTGTTACCGTGGCCCCAGAATATAAAGGGCAACCGAAGGAACATGAGTGGCTTTTAGGTAATAAAAGTCTGACACCCGACTGTCCCGTCCATCTTAGGACGGGAGAAGTCATTTGGTGATTTCCCTCTAACAAAAAAAACCCACTGTTCCTCCCATTGAGAGTTGACATACGCTTGACGCACGATCTGAGCTCCCAACTGGTAGCTATGTGTGGTCTGTCTATGCGACCGAAAACGATATACATACATATAAACTACACGGAGCTATTGGAATGACGATCATACAGTCACGGGCAGTTTTGGTGCGACGTCAGTTCAACTGACGCGAAGAAACGATCGTCAATGCCCAACATAAGGGCCACGTTTTATTAAGACTCCAGGTTACTCAACTCGGGTCAAACCACCAACAAAATGTAGGTATACAGTTAAGTTCACTTATAGGAGCGCCAACCTCCGTACATTTGGTTGGTGGCGCCACCAAGTTGATGATGTTGAAATATAGCCCTAAGAGTAAGATCGGGTAGGATAGGTAGAAAATACGTATCAATGTACTATATTTGTACGTATGTTTTTTAGGGCCAGTCAGTTTCTTTCGGGTAAAAACAGGTGTAAGAAATCGATTGTTGAATCGAAAACGCCTTAAAAGCTACTAGTCCACAGTTTAGGTGATCCGCCGATATCCTTGGAGCGCAAATTCATCGACATGCCCGTACTAAGCTATGATGCTCAGACCTGGTGAATTTGCCAAAGAGAATTAGAGTCGTGGACAGAAGCCAGTGGTGCCAGGGCCAAGGAAATCCGGTAACAGAACATCTGAAAGGGCTTGGGCGGTGCGTTTCCACTTCTGCTTCAAGGAACTACTTTGGACCGAGCTGTGGTTGATTTAAGTTCACGCGTTTTAGCTAAAAGGCCACCATATGCAGCTTTGAGCCGAGTTAGGTCTCTAGATGGACTATATATACATATATATACTATCAGTAGTTTAGACCACCGCAAGTTACTTAATAATCCTCACGATATGAACTCCCTCAATAAATTGACTAGATTGCAAAATTTTCCATCTTATAACAAAGTCAATGAACCGTAACTTAAAAGTATAAAATAAAATAAAAATTATTGAAAAACAAAAAACCCGACTGCCTGAAAACTGAAAATAAAGAAACAAGCCCAGCAGTTTAGAATTCTGTTAAGTAATACTAAATAAATACCCAATCGAAATAGTTTTATAATCTTACACACATAAAACAAATCATAAATTCTAATGCAGAACAGAACGACTTACAGTCGGGGCCCCTTGGGAAGAATTGATTGGTAAAATTTGAACGGGCCCCGACTGTGAGTCGTTCTGTTCTGCATTTGAATTTATGATTTGTTTTATGTGTGTAAGATTATAAAACTATTTCGATTGGGTATTTATTTAGTATTACTTAACAGAATTCTAAACTGCTGGGCTTGTTTCTTTATTTTCAGTTTTCAGGCAGTCGGGTTTTTTGTTTTTCAATAATTTTTATTTTTTGTTGTGTCGTCAAAAAAGGCGAAATGGCCATCCACTTTGTACTGAAGTGGAATCCACTGGCACACAAATTAACTATTAAGGGCCATCACTTTATCAACACTCATCGACATATTAGGGTGACTTTCAAAGCATTTGTAAATTTAAAAGTTTATTAACAAATATCTTGGGATAAATCATACACAACCATCTCATCCCAAACTAGGAAAAACTTGATTGGTAATCAGACAACTAATACAATATAAGTAAATAAATTACACCTAGACACAGAACCAATAATCATGGTCACAACACAAAGATGTGCCCTGACTGGGAATCGAACCTTTCGCTTAGCAGATAGTCCACCAACAAAATAACAGGCAAGGGTTACCTCTAAATAACAGATCATTCAAATTGACTAATTTTACTCATACCAACTACACTTTACGAAATACAGCCCACCGACAACCAGGCGAGCATACTCCCAAAAAGGCATTTTTATTGTATCGACAAAAAAGGCGCAATATCCATCCACTTTGTATTGAAGTAGAAGCCTCATTAACCCTCGATAGCCATCAGTTTATTTATCAACACTCAACGGCCTATAAGGGTGAGTTTCAAAGCATTTGTAATTAATTGTGATATTATCCGGAACGAAGTGGCCTGAAGTATCGAATTCGCTTATTGATCAATCTTCCTCGTTAAAAGCTTGACGAAGTAATTTTTACGTTGTTTAATTGGATATTGTATCTTTTTAGATGTTGTTTGCAAGATTTGATATTTTGTGAGATCTTCAAGTTTTTGAGATTAACAGTGTTGATGACATATTTTGTCATATGTGTTATTTATTAATTTTATTGTTTTCTTGATATAAAAGTTACTTTACAATTTTATAATTTGATTTGTTATGCTTGCGTACAAGACAAACCTTGTTAGAGAAAACCTCTGGAAGTACTGATGATGGGTTTAACCTTTCAACGGCCAAGGTACAGCCAGCTGTCGCGCTGCTAATGTCTTTCTATTGTTCCTAGAATCATGTGTATCCGAAGGTTTAGCCCATTGAATTTAACTTTTATCGAAATAATATATTTTTCATCGTCGGGTCGTGATGGCCTAGTGGTTAAGGCGCCCGCCTCTCATGCAAGAGGTTGCGGGTTCGAATCCGGGCAAGTACCAATGTGACTTTTTCAATTCATATGTACTTTCTAAAGTTTATCTTAGACATCACAGACATCGGTGAAGGAAAACATCGCGAGGAAACCTGGACTTGTCGTTAATATAAGTCCAAAATCGCCAACCCGCCTTGAGCAAGCGTGGTGATCAATGCTCGTGCCTTCTCTGTATGAGAAGAGGCCTTTGCCCTGCAGTGGGACAGTTATAGGCTGGTATTATTATGGTATTATATATATTATTCTCTCTAAAATTAATAAACAGCTTCATCTAAAGTAATTTGTGTATCCGGATTGCATAGTCAATACCTATTGAAACTTCTTAAATTAATACTTTCTCCAGTCTTTAATTGCATTCCACCACCGCATTCAATTTATCTTAATCGAACAAAGTTTTAACTGAGCCGTCAACTACAATTAACCAACCAAATTGTTAGCGGTAAACAAATATAACTTTTACAAGAAATTTATTACAGCCGTTTATTTTACAGGTGTATGTCATTACTCATTGCACGTTGAGTCCATAAAATAAAGGCAGAAGATAATCAATCATAGTTATTACTAACTAGGAGAACAGGAAGCATAGTGTGTTTAATGTTTAACATACGAAAAATCTCAAGAGACTGTGTACAGAAATAGATGCACACTCAGACTGTGGGACGCCTAATTTTAAACGATGTGTATTTACGTCGTGCGACAGCCTGCAGCCCAACAATAAAGGTCCGTCTGTGAATTGTCGTGTTTTCTGCTTGCCTGGTAGTTGGGAAGAAGGATATAGTCCTTATACTTTGGCTCCTATGTAAAAAGTACTACAAACACGTTAAACACATACATACACACACGATGTAATTGGTTGATAGAATAAGCAACAACCAAGCAGCAACATGATTAAATATTTAATCACTAGCTGACCCGACAGACGTTGTCCTGTCAACTATGAATATTGAATTCGAATTGACATACTACCTACCTACTACCTACCTACTACCTACCTACTACCTACCTACTACCTACCTACTACCTACCTACTACCTACCTACTACCTACCTACTACCTACCTACTACCTACCTACTACCTACCTACTACCTACCTACTACCTACCTACTACCTACCTACTACCTACCTACTACCTACCTACTACCTACCTACTACCTACCTACTACCTACCTACTACCTACCTACTACCTACCTACTACCTACCTACTACCTACCTACTACCTACCTACTACCTACCTACTACCTACCTACTACCTACCTACTACCTACCTACTACCTACCTACTACCTACCTACTACCTACCTACTACCTACCTACTACCTACCTACTACCTACCTACTACCTACCTACTACCTACCTACTACCTACCTACTACCTACCTACTACCTACCTACTACCTACCTACTACCTACCTACTACCTACCTACTACCTACCTACTACCTACCTACTACCTACCTACTACCTACCTACTACCTACCTACTACCTACCTACTACCTACCTACTACCTACCTACTACCTACCTACTACCTACCTACTACCTACCTACTACCTACCTACTACCTACCTACTACCTACCTACTACCTACCTACTACCTACCTACTACCTACCTACTACCTACCTACTACCTACCTACTACCTACCTACTACCTACCTACTACCTACCTACTACCTACCTACTACCTACCTACTACCTACCTATCTATATATATAAAACAAAGTCGGGTTTGTTACAACACTTATAACTCGAGATCGGCTAGACCAATTTTCATGGTTTTTGGTTCGTTGGATTTGTGCTAGTTTCAAATAAGATTAAGTTTAATAAAATGCCTCTAGGCTCTAGGCATTAAGTCAGTCTTCAAAATAATTAATCGATTCGTCGATCGATCGTTTTCTATTTACCACTTCACGTTACTGCGCGCCTAGTACTTTGGATTGATTAAGGTGATCTTGTGAGAAAATTAAGAATACAGTGAATTTTAAATTTTCGTACATGACTACTTCACGTTACTGCGCGCCTAGTACTTTGGATTGATTAAGGTGATCTTGTGAGAAAATTAAGAATACAGTGAATTTTAAATTTTCGTACATGACTACTTCACGTTACTGCGCGCCTAGTACTTTTGTTATCTTAAGTTTTCATTCATTAATACCCGATTTTTTTAAAAATGATTCATCTTTTATAATTATGTTGTCGTCGATTTTTCATTATTTTTAAGATGTATTCTGCTATTCGGGGCGGGGACAAATCCAACGAACCAAAAACCATGAAAATTGGTCCAGCCGATCTCGAGTTATAAGTGTTGATACAAACCCGACTTTGTTTTATATATATAAGATGTGCAAGCAGTTTACGCGCGCTTGAATTGAAACCGACACGTCCGACTCTGTTTGAGGTACAGTCAGCATCAAAAGTCGCTGAACACATTCAGATTTTCAAAACACTGTATACTATTATTATCATCTATAAATCGCTCAACAAGATAGGCGCCAGTATTAAATGAACATCATTAATAATACATAAAACATTAAACATAACACATTAAATAGATGATAATAATATACAGTGATTTTGAAAATCTGAAAGTGTTCAGCGACTTTTGATGCTGACCGTACCAGGGAAGCAGAACACACAACTAGTAATTAGTCTACTAACTGTAGATTTTCATCCACGATTTGCTATATTAACCAGAAGCGGGCATCGTACTGCAGTGGGTTAAAATAAATGATTTTAATCCTTTGAAGTGTTCTTTATCAAAATTTGAGGATTTGCGTGAATAAATGGTCATACCTACATAATTACTAGTCAATTACGCGACTGTTCCTAAAACAAAAGACGACAGACATTTCTATTCTTACTTACATCCATTATCTTTACGTTTCTTGTAGACAGTTGTTTAACAGAATTGTCTATCTAGATCTTAAATAGAATGCATTCAATACTAAATACCTAATGGTCCGCTACTGCGATTGGATCCTACTTTTGCACGGCTTCAATTAGACCGAATAGATGTAGAAATACTTGTATTACCTAAGAATAAGCCACGTGTTTGTCTAGCCGATAATCTTTACCGATTATGGGGATCAGTGTAACGAAAAGTTGCGACGAATCTCTAAGGTAGTTAAACTTGTAAGGAATTAAGGATCAGTTTCTAGTTTGTCTCGTGGGAGCTAGTTGGAAATAGCTGTTTTAGTAAATTTCCGTGCACTTGAGGAATTGACTGAATGGACTGTAGAAGAAGTATTCGAAGACCCTTCCTTAAAAGAAATCTTCTCCTAATTAAGGATATTAGAGCCAACCAAAAAGGGGTTGATATAATAATAAAGAGTAAAAAAATTGAAACAATTAAACAGGGTCAGGCATGGGTATCTTGAGGGGTATCAATAAATTCGTCGCTATACTTTGATCAAAGACTGGTTAAAAACATTCAGCAGTAGTGGTAGAGCTCTCTCCAAAAAATAAATACCTCCCCTTAAATTGATTGACTCGGATGAACCGTCAGTTATTTACCATAAAAAACCCAAATACCCAATAGCCACTTCCAATTTAAATCAAAAAAATGGACGCATCATAAAATATTACCAGGAGAACATGAGAAACTGAGTTATGATGGTAAAGTATTTAGGAACCAGTCAGGTGTGCAGTGCAGTCGCCGACAGGTGGCGTTGCACGCTCGAGCTCTCTTGGCGCTCTGCCAGTGCTGGCCAGGGCTGGCAGGCTAGTCGAGTAGAACGACTGGTTATAAGATTAATGGGAGAGTAACAGATAAGAGATATAATAATTTGAAGGTAGACTGGCAGAGAATGCCTATGGCATTAAGTCTGCCTGTACACTACGTACTAAGAATTAAATAAATAAATAAGAGTGGTTTCTGTGACCCGATTGCTACTTTTGATGTCGAATAAGGCCTGAATGTTGCGGAATAGTTCTAACAGTTACCGCGGCCCCGGTACATAAAATGCAAGTGAAGAAACAAGGGCGGGTATATTAAGTTAAAGTCTGACTCTCAGTCCCAGAAAAAAAGGCCTGAATTGTGCTATAAGTCTTGCATTGTGAATTTAGGTGTAGTGTGTGTAAGACGATTCTATTATAGTTGAAAACTTTGTAGTCAAGCAGTGTTATCTAATGTTATTATCTATGTCAGCAATGTCAATGTTACCTGACTTTTATAACAGTTAAGTTTTCAGCTAGTAGCATAGGCTGTATATATGTATAATATAACATCACTCTATAATTCACCGAAGCGGAGCAGTTAAACAATAACTATGCTTACACGGGTGAAACCGCGTAGAACAGCTCGTGGTAAATATGTGAGCACAACTCCATTTCATTATAACACCCTGCATGCATGATGGTTATCCATACTATATACTATATACCATAATATTATAAATGGGAAAGTGTGTCTGTTTGTCTGTCTGTTTATCTTTCTTTCACGGCAAAACGGAGCGACGGATTGACGTGATTTTTTAAGTGGAGATAGTTGAAAGGATGGAGAGTAACATAGGCTACTTTTTGTCTCTTTCTAACGCGAGCGAAGCCGTGGGCAGAAGCTAGTTCTATAATAATTGTATATACAATCATGTTTGCGCAAATAAAGAAAACTGAATCTAATGGCGAGATAAATAGACGTTACTAAGCACTAACTTTGGCTTAGCACAGATATAGTGCTAAGCTAAAGTCACTGTTACACCAAAGAGTACAGTATATGCTGTGTTACACAACTACCATACGTCAAGTGTACGATAGAGACGGGAACATGGCTAAGCCAAAGTCAGTGCTTAGTATCGTCTATGTATCTCGCCATTAATCTCATTTGTTGTCTTCCTTCACGACGTTGTTGATAGTTTATCCCAAGTTCGCATCACTTAAAATTACAGAAGTAGATTATTGCAGACTCATTCAGCTAGTAAGTGATTTCATCATTCATCCATCGGAAATATTTGGTTTTGTTTTATTTATTCGTGAGTTCCACGGTATTTGAAACCTTGAATTGATGTACTTTTTATGAGCTGTCAAAGCGCGATGCTCCCATAGATTTGAAATGGCAATGTCACCGTGTGACGTCACAAGCTAGCAAGCCGATTGGCTAACTATTTATTGATTTCAAAGCTTTTAGACTTTCGTTTATCGGTATAAATGGTGTGTTCTTGTTCGACTGCAAACCAAATTAATGTCTTATTACACAGAGAAAGCACGGGCACCGATTATCACAGTTGCACAAAGCAGATTGGCAATTTTAGATTACGTTAGCTACGAGATGTGCCTCGATGTAGAACATTAGTCTCCGCTTTCGTGGATCATAGCGTAATGCTTTGTAGGCTATACATGTTATTTTGATATTTATGCTGCATTACAGAACAAATTCATCTAAATTCATCTCGTAGTTATTACCTAAAAGAGATACAAAGTTTCGTCTTAATAGTATGAGAAGGATTAATTTGATCTTTTTATTAAACTGCATGTAGCGCTGGGTAAAAACAAGAGACTACGCAAAACAGAACGCAGTATTTTTATTATTACAGTCAACAATTTTATAATAATACTGAATTTTGGCCTTTAGTTTCAGCCGGGCGGTTGCGGCCGAGTAGGCTATGAAAACATACGGTTTTAATTAAAATAACCCATTTTTAAAACCACGTGTACGAGTGTGTTGATCTTTCATTTTAAAATTGAGTTACCTTGGTATGTTTTGGTTTTTTTCGTATTGGTAAGTGAATGTAATTACTTGAAACGTATGTTGATGTTATTACTAGTTCTTTTGAATGTCTATCATAGAAAATACAGACAAAACGCGGCTAAACAATAGGAGATATCCTTCTCCAAGGTTTCTAAACTGAAAATCTTTAAAATTGGTACAGCGGCAACTTATTTCCTTTGTGGGACAAGCTTACTCTGTACCAAATTTTAACAAAATTAGTTCAGTGGCTTAGCCTTGAAAATGTAACAGACGGATAGACGATGTATATCACAGGGTGGAACTGAAATATTTATATCCTTACTTTTATTATACGCTGTTGTTCCACTCCAAATACATCCATAATCAGGCCAAAAGTAATCTGTCTGAAAGCCAAAATTAGCCATCAAATTCATATTCATATTCATATTCATTTATTTGCATACCATAATGTGAATTTAGATGTTACAATGGCTTAAAGCTACAGTACAGTGTTATGGACCCTGTAAGGGCACAGCAACATATAACATGGACAATAAAATAATAAAAGAAAGTAAAATAAAGTAATAAATTAATAATTATTTAAACATTGCAATTAAATTAATATCATTGAGAACATAACAAAATCTATATTAACACAATTAGGCAAATTTTATTGAGATCATTAATTTTAGGTATCTTAATAATAAAACATATATTTAATATTTTAATGTCTGTTTTATGTGTGTGAAAAGTAAAATAAATGTAGTAATGTCTTCGTTAAGTATAGAGAATTGGATAATTTTTATTATTTATACAGTTTCAGTCATAATTTGTCATTCATATATTCATTTATATTATAGTAGCTTTTGTTTATTAGAAATAGCTTTAATTTATTAGTAAAATTATTAAATTTGGTTATATTCTTAATTTGTTCCGGTAGTTTGTTATAAATTTTTATTGACATTACATATGTACTTGATGAATGCATTTTTATACGCGATGTTGGAATGTTTAGTCTGTTTTTGTGTCTTAGGGTAAATCTAGTCTGTATGTCGTCTCTTTTTGTGTATAGTTCGGGATATTTGCGCACAAATTTACAAATTTCAAATATATAAATGCAAGGTAAGGTCAAAATCTTCTGTTCTATAAAATGAGGCTTACAACTGTCAGTTTCATTTATGTTAACCAGGATTCTCATAAGCTTTTTCTGTAAAGTAAATAATGTGGTCGCGTCTGTACTATTACCCCATAGGATGACACCATATTTGAGCCATGCGTAAGCGTACGCATAATATGTGACCATCGCGGTTTTAAGGTCTGTGGTTTTCTTTATTTCACGGAATGCATAGGAGAATTTAGATAACTTCCCCCTTAATTTCTGGATATGAGACTTCCAATCTACGTGTGAGTCTATGTCTAAGCCTAGTAAAGTAAACTTGCTAACAGTATCTAGTTTACAGCCTTTAAAATTAAAGTTTATGTGTAATGGTGTTTTTTGGCGGGGGTAGAATGTCATTATTTTAGTTTTATTAAAGTTGATTTCTAGGTTGTGTTCCGTCATCCAATTTGTGGTATCATTCAGTATGGAATTTAGTTTATTGTTTAGATCGTTGTTTGAATCACACGAGGCTATTATTGATATATCGTCCGCAAACAAAACACAGGGTTCTTTAATATGGTTAGGTAGGTCGTTTATGTACACAAGGAATAGAAAACAGCCTAAAACGCTTCCTTGTGGGATAGAAGATTGAATTTGTATGTTACTCGACCGGAAGAATTCTATTTCGTTTGTTTTGTGGTTGTGATATTCTACTTCTACCTGTTGTTCTCTGTTTTGTAAGTACGATGTGAACCATTCGTGACATTTGCCGCGGATTCCTATATTGAATAGTTTATTTAATAATATTTCAAATTGTACTTTATCGTAAGCTTTTGTCATGTCTAGTAGTAAGCCTATGGCGTATTTTTTGTCGTTGATGATATTGAGGGCTTTCTGTACGTACTTATAGACGGCCAAAATAGTGGATCGATTTTTTCGAAAACCGTTCTGAGAGTCATTAAATATGTTAAACTTTTCACAAAAGGCGTAGACTCTATTGCACATGGCTTTTTCAAATATTTTTGACGCTGTTGGTAAGAGGGCAATGGGTCGATAATTATTTGGATCATTCTTTGTATTCTTTTTGTGAATTGGTTTGATAAGGGCTTTTTTTAACAGGTCGGGAAATGTGCTCTCTTCAAACGATTGGTTTATAAGCTTATAAAATGGTAGAGTAAGTTCATCTGCGCACTGTTTCAGTAAGGTTGGTGGAAGCTCATCAATACCATAACTAGATTTATTTTTTAAATTTTTTATTAAAGCATTTACTTCATATGGATAGGGCGTTATAATTTCGTTCCAATTTACTTCCTGTAACTTAGATTTGAACAGTAATATATTTTTATCATTGAACCGCCTTCTTTTTGTAAACCAGTTTGTTTGTTTTGTTTGTTGGGGGATGTTTAAATGTAAAATTGTGCTATTATGATCCGAAAAACCAAGTTCCTCTACTGTTGTGTACATATCCTTATATTCGAAATTAGTGAATATTAAATCTAAACATGTTTTTGTTGTTGGTGTGATGCGTGTAGGGCTATGTATGTGTTGTGTTAATTTATATTCTAGCATGAGATTTAGGAGCTGATTTGTTTTTAAGTTATTAGATAAAACATCAACATTTAAATCGCCTCCTATAATAATATTTAATTTAGGGTACTTAGTGTTTACATATTTTAGAATTTGCTTCAATTGTTTATAGAAAATTTCTTCCTCTCTCCGATTCCAATACATAGTTATAATTAGTAGTTGTTCGTTTGGCAGTTCAGTGGCACATACTTCTATAATGTACTCTATTGACATGTCCGTAATGTCTTTTCTATGTATGCATTCTATGTGCTGTTGGACCAATATACAGACTCCTCCACCTGTTCGGCTTTTACGGCAGTAGGATGCTGCGAATTTATATCCATTAAAATTAATCATTTCTAACTTATCTGGAGAAAGCCATGTCTCCGAGATACCTATAGCTTTATACAATAAATTTTGACAAATAAAAGCTTCAAGTATGTCCAATTTGTTGTTGAGACTTTGTATATTCTGAAATAGTATTTTAAATTGTTGGTCGCTAGTTTCGAAATGTATTGTTCTTAATTTCTTCGATCACGATTGAGTGACGAAGATGAGCAGTAGAGTTAGGCTCAAAGTTATTTTCCTGTATTGTCGAATTTAGGTGTTGTTGTTTATTTATGTATTCTTTTATATTGATCTGTTTACCTTCTATATATAGTTTATTATTCTTTATTATTGCATGTAGGCCTTTTTTCCTGGCCTTAATTAGTTCTTCTCGCATCTGTGTCCTCTCTTTTCGTCCATTTATATCTAAGAATTCTGAAATGAATAAACCCGTACCTTGAAACCGCTGTTTGTTATTTATTACATACTTAGTCATTCTTTTGCTGAGGAGTTCAATTACTAATGGCCGGTTTTTTATTCCTTTTCTTCCCAATCTGTACATGTCCTCGATGTACCCTGAAAGGTCTACATTCATAATATCGCGAAACAATTCTATAAGTCTGTTATGAAGCTCGTAATCAGGTTCTTTAAAGTATTCTTCAAGACCATAGAGTACGATTTTCTTTAGATTTACTTCAGGGACGCTTGATGGTGGAGAGGTATGTGATGATATTTCTTTTATTTCTTTCTTTAAGTTCTCGTTTTCAGTTCGCAGATTTTCTATCTTGATGTTAATATTTTCTATATCTTGTATTCTTTGGTTATTTTGAAGTATTAGGGTTTCGGTTTTCATATTGAAGTCTTCTCTTAATTGAACTATAGCTTTTTTAATTTCTGTTTGAATTGTATTCTGTAGATCTTGTATGATAGATTTATTATTTTCTTTTAATCGTGACATTATTAACTCGCTCAAGTTTTTCATAGTTAGTTGGGCTCGAGTATCATCAAATATACCAGGATTTTCTTGTGTACGGATAGTGTCACCTAATATACTCAAGTCTTCAGAACATATGGTGTCATCATTTAAGTTTGTAGTTTTCTTTCGCATTGTGACCTTATATTCTTCCGTTGGTGTAATGGAGTTTTGAATAAAATCCGGCTCTCTCGGGGTACGTATAGGGGTATCTGTGTTATCTGATTTAGGTTGTTGACATATACAAGTCTGGCATTTCCACATTTTTCTATGTTCGAGGGTCATAGTTTTAACATAATATTCTTTAGAGACACCCGCACACTCTAGGTCATATTTGCACTTGCACAGCACACAAGTAAGATTTTCTCTTATGGGCACTTTTTGCTGGCACCCTGCGCAAAAGGGTGCTGGCGCCATCTCGTGAACGAATTTGGTGTTGTATTGATCGTTTAAATATTAAAAGTGACCTCTAACGTGTAGTAGTGGAAAGTGCATCAATCTCGGCTTGACATTTGTCTGTGTAATACTAGTTGTTGATGACAGATGGCGATAAATGGAAGTATTGATTGTTTCGGTTCAATAACAATATTTAATAGAAGTTTGTAATAATACTGTAGTCATTGGGTTCATACCTTCTGGATTATATAGTTTGTTTTGGTTTTGGTGGTTACAACAGGTGTATGTTCGGAGATGGTCACTAGTGCCGGTAACACTATTTTTAGTGAGGCGACACCAAATGCGATTTAGTTCTTCAGAATTATGCTAGATGGTGTTGTATCGCATCAATAACTTCACAATTCAAATAAAAAACGGATCAGGAATGAGTAACATTTTGAAAAGTTTCATTAACATACAAATATCGGCAGTTCATTCAGGTCTTTTTACACTTTTACACTTTGAATTTGGTCTATGTAAATAGTTTCGTTTCTATTATATGTTACGTCCATGAAAAATGTGTTAAATAGGCATCGGTTTGATAGTTTTTAATTTCACTTGTATTGTTTTAAATATGCACCAAAAACTGTTACTATCACTTTCACGGCACGTTTGTGTCTCCACATTCACTTTTGTTCACTTTTTATGGTCCATCGCCTGGTAATACTATTTTCCGGAATTATTTAAACGGGAGCACAATACAATTAAATGTTTACATGTCAGCGCCACCTAGCGGACCCGGAAATTATATAGCTTACCCGTCAATAAATATCGACATTTAGTATTGAGAACCAGGCGTACATAACCGAATTAGCTATAAATATTCTTGGGGCAGCCCTGACTCCGGGTGAACGGTCAGTACTGACTCATAACCCGGTCGGGCTGATTGATTCAAACGTCGAGTGGTTTGTTTATATTTACCAGACACGTAATCACCAGATACATTTACTATCTCAAATATTGAATATACAAGTTATTTTAATGTGAGTGACATCGATGTGTTTTAATTTGGGGTTAACTTATCCTCTCGACGACCAAGCGACAGCCGGCTGTCGGGCTGCTATTGTCTTTTTATTGTGTTTCGAATCACGTGTGTTTGAAGTTTATATGTATATGCTTTTCATGTAAAAGTAATCTTTCAGCTAAAGCTAAAGTTTTCAGCGGTTTTACCAAGGCCTTTTAATATTAAAATAGTTGTTAAGTTTTTTGTTGGACCTTTACCATAGTATATATATATCATATAATATCTCAGTACAGTATCAGTAACAAAAAACTCCATAAGAATACCACAAAATGAACGCGCGAAGTTTTTATATCAAAATTCCCTCAGTTTTATGCCAAGAATATTAATTAAACGAAACAAAAGGCTTGACAATGACATTGTTACGACAGTTTTAAAGCTGTTATGTTCCTGTAATGAACTTTATTCCACTGTTTATACATGGAACTTATAACGTTACCTTTTGGTTAAAAATAGACCGTCCCATCTCATGTTATCCCTTTGGCATCGTAAGTTGTAAGGGTTACGACTTAGGGGCGTTTCTCTCCCTACCTTTTTACATGGTAGCCTGGTAGTACGTAACTTAAACTATTTCTATGTCATTGGATAGCAAGTGGGTCGGCTGGGTCACTTGATGTTAAGTGGGCATCGGAAGCTTTAGACCTATGCAATATCAGACATCATGAAGATTACTAAAATGAAATTTTTCATGTGCTTGTAATAAGCAAAATGCTATCAGCTAAATAGGATTCGTGATTGCAAGTCTTTCACCAGGAAAATAAAGTCGCCTAACCATTTGAAAAGCAGCAGCACCTGGGGGCGTACCACAAGCCCTTATAGCGGTATTACTTTGATATTCCTTTCATTGGGAAAGAGACGGCGCTAGACAACGTGTCTAACGCTGTCACTTGCACACTCCTGCAACAGGACTAAAACAATCTTACTTTAAACGTCATGGTAAGGGGGCTGCTCTTTTATGAAGTCCTAGTAGGTTCAAATTTAGATTATAGATTGTCACGCCTGCCGGGGTTGCGGAATGTTGAGAATAGTTACCGTGAGCCTGGAACATAAAGGGCAATCAAAGGAACATGAGTGGATTTTAGTCAATAAAAGTCTGACACGCCCTCCCGCCGCACCCAGGACGGGAGCAGTCATTTGATGATTTCCCACTAACCAAAAAAAAAAAATGTGGCCCAGTGGTTAAGGCGATTGTCTCTCGTGTAAGAAATAGGTTCTGGGTTTAAATCCGGGCAAGTTTCAATGTGACTTTTCATTTCATCTGTACTTTCTCAAGTTTATCTTGGATATCACTGACATCCTCTGCCTTGGAAAGCATGTAAAGCCGTTGGTCCCGGTTGTCATTCGAAGAACTTTGACAGTCGTTACGGGTAGTCAGAAAGAAAAAGTCTTACTAGCCTAACCAAGGGGTACCGTGTCGCCCAGTAATTGGGTTGTGGACGTCTGAGAGGCAGCCACTTCACGAAAGACACAGGTATCCAGCAAAATTCACAATTGGAAACGTTTATCAAACTATTTATAAACTGTTTAGCTAAGGGCAAATCCAAACATTTCCAATAGACGGAATAATGGAAAATTTCAATTCCAGTTGTCATTCACTGACCTCGCCTAAACAGCTCAACTACAAGATTACCCAGGTTCTGCGGTAATGGACATCAAACTATTTATACACGTCGGGATATTTCAATCGGCCAGCGATACAATAAAATGTTAGCGTTACATCGCTGTTTATGGGTGCCAATCGTGCGTCACTGTGTTTCCGGGTGGTGTTGTATTGTAAACATTGAAACTGGGTCGTTAGGGCTTTACGGCGCGTGGTGAAATTGTATCGATGGAGACGGAAATGAGATTGATACATGGCATGAGTTGCTTCTATAATTGGTGATGGCAGAATATCGTGTTGTAAACTTCTATTGATTTATAATTAAGATCAAGATTAGACGATAATCTACACATAAAATGGTAAACTGACTGACCGATTGACTGTCTGTTCATATATCAACGCATAGTTTATACCGGCGGTCCTAGAGACATGAAACTTGGAACTAAGAAATATTTTTTCGAAAATTCTAACCCTAAAGGGGACCTATAGGGGACAGAAATATCGACATTAACGCTAGCAAAGCCGCGGGCGTAAACCAGTTATACATATACAGCTGTATTTTTGTTTTCATAACCAAGTTTGTTTTAATTCATTCAAGAGGTCACTGTTGACTGTTGAAGAATACCAAATCAAATTAAATTGTAAAGAAAAGCAGGTTTTTTTTCTTTTAAGTAAAGATCCGTACTAATATAATAAAGTGACTCTGTCTGTCTCTTCTTCACGCCTATACCACTGAACTGATTTGAATGAAATTTGGTACAGAGAAAGGACATAGGATAGTTTTCATTCCGGAAATTCCTCGGGATCGGGAACTATTATTCCACGCGGACAAAGTCGCGGACAAAAGCTAGTAAATATTAACTTTACAACACCACAAGTTACACACAACACAAGTAGAGAAGCTTAATATAATTATGCAAGAAAAAAACTACGATGATTTTCTTTACTAAGAATATTCTCATAAACTGCGCGCGCGCGTAGCTTTTTTAAACATTTTTTTCCACTCCATTGGCCTTTGATTAAAATTCAAATTAAATAAATCCTTACAAAGTCCGTAAACCTGATTGACGTGAATGTAAGTTTTAATAAAAAAATAGGGGCGCCTAGGAAACCATAGTTACCATACGGCTTCGTAGCTTAGATAGAATTCTAAAGGAAAATTTATAACAACTTTGTTCTGTTTTTTTTTTACTATTTAGATTTATTAAACTTTTACCGCCAATTTAAAGGAAAGAGTTCTTAAGCATTTTTTCGTTAAGAACTTATCAATTCGGGAATAAAAATAACCCTGACTGATAAATATGGTGTCAGTATTTGGGACTGTTTATTGTACTTACTTTACTTTTTGATAAGTAATATTAATTTTAGGTTTGAACATGGTCGATGGCCAGGAAATATATTCATGAAAGATTTGAAACCATAAGAGAAAAGCGAATTTAAATTTTTATAGCGAAATACTTCCGCTTTTTACATTCCATTTATTACAATTTAATTGACGTCGTTCCCTCCTAAAAACATGGATTTTAAATTAACATATACAGCGTCAAAGTATTAGGGTCGCATAAGTGAGAGGGGTTGGTCGCGGCAACTCGGCATATTTCCGCGGGGATACGTTTTAAAACCAATTGGAGCGTGGCTGAGATCCCTCGGTACTATATAGCTCGACGCTAACCCACATAAAATTAATATTGCACAGCATGAATTCTTTTGTTCAAAACGGAACACTTAATGTTATGGGCGCCTAGTAAGTTAAGTGCTGTTAACAAGTAGCTTAACATGTTAAAACAAAAGCTCTCATTTTTAAATGATTTTATTTTTAGAAAATATAATTGAATTCTAAACTAGTTCTGTGTTTCTTTCTAGTCAAATATCTCTTTAAAAAATTTAATAAAAATCGTATAAAGTCCAAACTTCTTCTTCTTCGAAATCAGAGCAGGGGGACGGACGCCTTTTAATGATGTGTGCCCAGAATAAATGTGTTTTCTTTCTTTCGTTCTTGCTTCTACAAAAGTATAATTTTCTAGTTATCAACAGGAGTTATTTTATTATTTATAGTACCACAAATATCTAGCCAGCAACAACTTACTACCAGGAGAGCATAATAAACTTGTGTGCCAATAACTTTTAATAATGTATACCTAACCTGACATTAAGCTACGTACATAATTTAGGCGTTAACAACACAAACATTTACCAACACGCACTGTGCTGTCGGACATACTTCAAATGTCGGGTGAAAAACCTCATCAATTCATATAACAAGAGATAATACCACGTTTGTTTGGTCGGAGATTCAACAATCTGATTTACGTATCAAATGAGGGTAAAAAGTGTTTGTGATGGTTTTGGTGGTAATTTGCGGCCAATGCATGCAAAATAATAAGTTTTAAACATTGCTTTTAACGGCAAAGTAAAACATATTATTGTAACTTTATACTAAAGCTAAATATGCACATCCGTTCGTTTTTCCGACTTCTCCTCAAGTATTTGTCAATACCATACATTTTGTAAGTAAGAATGGCGCGAACTCTATTCTAAATAAGCCTCGCAGACACGGTGCTATCTTAGAGACATGAAATGTCTAAACAAAGTTGAAATGTCTCAAAGTAACAAAAGTAAACATCAACTGTTTTCATTATGATTGTTTTGGCTTGTTGCTTGTTTTTAACAGCAGTCAGTTTTGTAATTAATTGCAGCAGTAAACACAATTTTATTGCAAGTTTTACGATCCAATATTTTAGCACTAAATCTATGCATATTAATAGCCCAATGTACTCGTTTTTCAGAGAGTAAGTAACTAACAAGAAAACAATTTCAAACTCAAAATAAATTTACCATAAAATTTTTGGCGAGGAAATTTCATTTTTCAAACAATTTCTTTCGATAACTTAAACGTTGAGATTTCCTGTTACAAAAAAAAGCGTTGAAAGAACATTTTACACTCTTTGTAATCTGGTTACAAAGGAAAACTGGAACGCTGCGGTGGCCTTAGATAAAGGAAATTGTTCTTCGTCGCAAGTGATCGCAGTCGGTCGCGCGACTATCTTGTGAACCATGGCGGACTGAGGCACTCGATAAGCTTCGAGAAATCAGTACTCAATTTATCAAACCCTATTGTATCTATGATACCCTGGTAGATGATGAATCAAAATCTATCTGTAGAAATATTCTTATCACATTTTCTTCTTTTCAGAGAGTAGAATCAAATTGTGGCTCAATAAATAATAAAGCGCTTTTTTTCCAGACATTTCACCAGCTTCATGGTCCATCGCTTCAAAGCGCTGCGCTTTAGAATTATGTGTACCGTTTGAAATTCGCTTTGAACTCGCATTTCAGATTCCCTTTACCGTCAGAGCTCAATCAACTTCATATGCATGCATAAACATCTATTGTGGATTCAGAATGACCCCAAAGCCGCAATTTTGACGGGAATAAACATTAACAGGGCTTTAACAAAAATATTTATTTCGGCAAACGGACGCGAGCTTGCAAATACGCTGGCTTTTAGTAAATAACGCAAATGTCCCGGGGAGAGGTCAACGACCGATTGTTCCGGGATTCCTGGTACGGGCGAATGTCAGTTAGGTGTGACTGGTGAAATATTTGATTTTGTGGAATATACAAAACGAATAGTTCAAGTTTATAATAAAGGTCTACTAGCTATAGGCTCTGCTATCCTGGTAGTGGTGCTGAAAAACACCGGGTAATTTTTAAAGATTTCGATCATCGTGATAAACAAATTTTCCAATAAAGTTGCATGTCTGTGTATGTACTTTATAGGCGGAACTACATTAACTTGTCGTGGAGTGTCGTGACGCGCCAGAAGCATAACGGTTTCATACATTTAGTATGGTATGGTTATAGAGACATACTTGTATGTATGCCGTGTCGTGTCGCAACACGTTCTGTCAAATGTATGAAAACGCGCGCCACGACACGATAATGTGGTTCCGCTTTTATTCATCGATAGATAGAGTGAAGTACCTACACGCCTAAGCTTTCTGACTGACTGACATCTAGCTATAGGATCATCGAAGTTTTATCCTCTATTATTTTATTGCACACTTCAATGAACAATATGGTTTAGATAAAGGTATTGATAACAAACAGAAAATGAGTGACGCGACACGTTTTATCGTCTATAAATATCTGTGGGAAAAATGGAGTTTAATATTAATTACAGGAAAGAAGGCATAATTATGTAAGTTCGACAAATGAGCTTACTTTTACAACATAATCTATATAGGTATTGTAATTTACATGTTTTGTCTATCTAAATCCATTTTATTTCGGTAATATTTCTGGTGTGTTTTAAGTTATTCCAATAATTACACAAGTTTGTAAGTATACATCATAAGTTACTAAATCGGACTTCCAATAATTGCCCGGTTACTATTATACTCAGACAGACTTATTATTAAAGAATTCAAAAGTACCTGTAAAAGCTTTAGTTAAATAAATGATTTAGATTATGAGTTTAGAGTTTATGCATAGTAACATTTTGCTCAAAAAGCATATTCAAGTAAGAAAGAAAAGGAGTTTATTGCGCACAAACGCAAGATAAACGTCACAGTTTTAAAGATAGATGAAGTATAACGTATTATTTGTTATGATTCGTGAGCCACTACTTTTCGACAGACGTTATTGTGTTCGGCGAAACCGTTGTCTAACACGTTCGGGACAGACGGACTAACAACCTATATAGTGTCATGATAACACTCAACAAGTTATGATAAAACTGCGTCATTGTGTTAACTAGGAACCCTTATAGTTTTAGTATGTGAACGTAATAAATAGCCTTTTTTACACTCATAAGTGGGAACACTTATTGCGACGGACGGGAAACTACGGAACCCTACACTGAGCGTGGCCCGACTCGCTCTTGGCCGGTTTTTTATTTATACTTTGTCTGTATGTTTTTATCCATAAAAGGAAGATACAATAGCAGCGTGACAGCCGGCTTTCGCTTGGTCGTCGAAAAGAATAATAATTACACCTCTCAAATATTTAAACAGAATCATTATTTGTAGAAACACACAAGCTGTTAAAAAACAAAGACTGTCGCCGATTCGCAACCTATTATGTAGACCGACGATAAAGCGGATGAAAGATTCCGAGAGAGTGCGGTTCATCCCCTCCCCCCCTCCTACTCACGCGGGATGAATACTAATCCATTCACATGAACAAAAGACCATCGCTGTGTAACACGGTGAGGCAGATAATACCACTTTTTGTCTTCATTGCTATCGCTGTAAGATAAACGGTTTTGAATGCGGTTTACGCGTCTTCTTCTTCTTCTTCTACATTTATAGTGTTGATATTGGTATGGATATTGTAAATGCGAAGGCAATTCTATCCATTATGGATTAATAGCTGACCTCCTAATTGTGAGTCCCGTACGGTTTACCGAATTACCCTTTAACCATATAACTGTTTACAGAAAGCGTGGTTCAGCGACGAACGGTAACACGAGAAAACTGTTAGTCGATATCATTAAAGCGACAGCACATAGAATGAATGGTTGGCCGATACCAAGATTTGCCGATGTCATGGTTCACCGGAACATGCTTGAACTAAAATATAATCCTTTGTCGATGGCAATTTATAGCAAGTATTATAGACGTCGGTCCTGATTGTCATTCGTAAATCTTTGATATAAGTTTCAGGTAGTTAGTCAGAAGCTGAAAAGCCTGACTTTTAAACAAGGAAGATGTTGTCTATAACGTAAGGTGATAGACATCTGAATCACAGACATCAATATCGGAGGCTTTGCACTTGTGTGTTTGCAGAAACAAAGTTGATATGTCTCATTTGCCTGTTAACACCGACACCCTTCAAATACACAAAAGCTGCCCGGGCGATTGCTACGAAAAGCTCTGTTACTATTAATGACTCTCTGACCCTACAGACCTTGTTCCGAGCCAATAAAATCTTTCGAATACGAATACGTATTCAGTTTTTTTTCTACTTTATTTTTTTTCTCTCTATCGAATAATCATCTCCCTAGCCTTTTCCCAACATTATTGACGAACCAGTCGACTAATGAATTATGACTTTTCTAGACTTTAATGAATACTTGATAAATAAAAATTCGAATTGGGTCAGTCCTTCTCAAGTTTTACGCTTTACATTTAGCGATTATTTTTTATGTACTTAAGAACACGTATCTAAGACATCTTTATAATATTCGAATATTTGATTAATCCATAATATTCCGCACTCTATAATCTACTGCTGCGCTATAACTTATTCTGTTTAATCCGAGCACTTAGCTGAAAGTCGGAGCTTACCCCTTAAGGGTGAGTTACACAACATTTTCACCCTAACTGGGATAGAACATATAACTCAATGCCGAGCCAAGTGTCTTGGCCACGTGGCATTGTGGCTGCCAAGTTGGAATAACTTGCCTGTGATAAGATATGAGGTGTGTTTTTGCTGAAGATATTGAAATCGATGATATTACTAGTAACAAGACGTAGGTTATGAGAACTCTGCAAGTGATTCACTAATATTTTACCATGTGGTAAATATTTAGAAAGAAACGTAAAACAGAAATCTACCTTATTCGTACCTATGTTAGGGTTGACATCCAGTCTTAACGGGTGTAACAGAATTACCAGTGTTTTGTGTAAGACTGCCTTTTTTGGACAATCCTTCCACACTATTCCCAACCTTTGCAACTTCTTAAAGTCAGAATTAACAGTGGAGTTTACCAGAAAAGTCGATGCAGGAGCTCGACGAGTCCCCGAAAAACGATACAACTGTCTTGGATCCCGCAACGACTTTAATCAGAAAGAACTGCAGAGGAGTAAGAAAAAATTAGTTTTCCACTTTCCTCCATAACAAGCAGGAGACAGAGAAGATTATGAACGTGTGCTTATCAGATTTCCCCAAACCAGTTACAGGGTAACACGATATTCCTTGTTTTTTTTTTGAGGATTGGAAGTCATCAAATGACTTCTCCCGCCCTAGTGTCAGGCTTTTACTAACTAAAAGCCACTTTGTCTTTATTCCCATGGAAGATGGGTCGGTCTTTAGTGTGGGACGCTACGTGTGCCGATACTCTTGCGCCATCCCACCTTCCTAGTACGGCGTGCTGTGCCGGTGCTGCCGCCTCGGCTGCGGAAAACCTCAAGCGGCGAAAGTATAGTAACCTTACTGGAAACTATATTTTCAAGCCGTTTGGGGTTGAAACCCTTGGGCCATGGGATTTTTAAGGAGCTGTCAAAAAGACTAGTTGACTCTTCCCGTGACCCGAAAGCTGGCTTTTATCTTGGCCAGATGATTAGCATTGCCATCCAACGTGGCAATGCTGCCAGCCTCTTGGGCACTTTACCGGTTGACAGCGATGCGGAGGAGTTTTTGATGCCATTTTATTTTAATTATGATGTTTTTTTTTTCTTTTTTTTAGTTTAGTAATTTATTTTGTAAATACTCCAAAATATAATAAAATAGTATTACCTGAAAAAAAAACCCACTCATATTCCTTCGGTTGCCACTACTCCGCAATTCCAACAGGACATTCCTTGCTTACTACGCGTAATGACTGACAAAGATCTTTGAATGGCAACCGGAATCAACGGTTTTACGTGCTTTCCGATACACGAACACAGAAATTTCTAACGGTTGAATAAATCAGGGCTATGCCAGACATCTAAACAGTACACGCGGCCAAGTTTGTGTCAAATTCTGTAGGTTTTCAGTTGGTCGACTTCAGTATTTTATTTATTTTAAAACTTCGAACACACGTGATTCGTAACACAATAGAAAGACAATAGCAGCCCGACAGCCGGCTGTCGCTTGGTCGTCGAAAGGTTAAGTTATAATAATTTATTTTTATGGAATAATTTAGAAGTGACAGAAATAACCGCAATATACTCGCCCCTTATCTTATATTACGTATACGATTTCCCATGAAATACGCTTCTTTGAACAATGCCGTCACTGAATGATAGCATCTAATATCCGATGCCAATAACACGGACGATAAGATACTATCTAATATACTATTGAAACGTCAATAAAAATAATGAACTGTATGAAAAACCTACTCATTCGAACGAAGAGTAACAGAAGTTTAACTTTATTTCATGTCATCAACCTTTCAATGACCAAGCGACAGCCGGCTGTCGGGCTGCTTTGCCTTTCTATTGTGTTACAAATCACGTGTGTTCCAAGGTTTAAATGATAAATATACTGAAATGGCTTTAACGAAAATGATCTTAGAATATTGTTTTATCTCCGGGGTTGCGGAATGTTTATAATAGTTACCGTGACCCTAGAACATAAAGGGCAATCGAAGGAACATGAGTGGGTCTTAGTAAGTAAGAGTCTGACACGCCCTCCCGCCGCACCCAGGACGGGAGCAGTCATTGGATGATTTCCCACTCACCAAAAAAAAAATGTCTTATCTAAAATCAATTGTACACTTAACTATAATATTTCCTTGTTTCAATTTTGGCTCATCCCGCTGAAAATAGTAAAAATTTCACATTTTACGCTTTCAAAAACCGTTGATACGTTCGCCAACTTTCCAAGTCAACACAGTTTATTTTTCCTTAGCAAAGAAAACTTATGGAGGGTAGCAAAAAGAATATTAAACTACCCTCACGTTACGGCTTTATGTGAAATAATTTCACTGTATACTGATTATTTTGTGTAGTTTGTGGTTTAACTTCGTATGCCAACTTTAAATGTACTGTTTGTTAAGCCGGCTCAGGTTTTAACTATGAGAGTTTGCAGAAGCTGAATCTAATATAACCAGGTTTCAACTGAAACCGAGAAAGGACTTGTAGTATTTTCCCATTTCACCACCTACGTCCAAACAGATCGAATATGGTATCAACTTTCGGGGTTGCGGAATAGTTCTACTAGTTGCCGTGGCCCCGGAACATGCAGGGCAATTGAAGTAATGGGTTTTAGTCATTAAAGCCTTACAAGGGGCGGGAGAAGTCATTTGATGATTGTTTGATTGGCTGATCTGTTTTAAACCCTTACTTCAACGCAGTACAATATCTTATTGATTATTTACAAGATATTTCCTTTCAACTATATTTAACTGGATTGTGTCTGTTTAATATCTATTAACAAATACATAGTCTTCTATATTTGGTAGCTGACAATCTCGAAAATAAATAAAGATATAAAAGAAAGAAAGATTAGAAAGGGGAAGAAAGTTATATTTATTTGTTCATTATGGACACAGGACATAAGAAAATGTTTGTTTGGAAATGCCTTCACTTCTATCAAAGACATTTGTTATTATTATATACAGCCTTATTTTTATATCCGAGCGACGTAAGAACTTTGTTACCTATGATAGATTATTTTATATAATTGACCGCAAAATGAGTTAAGAGTATAAATACGATCTAATCTTGACCTTAGTGTCATTGTTCTAAGCATTACAATAGAAATTAATTATACAATAGAATCTGAAATACCACAGGGAATTTTTCTACTATATACCAAAAACCTTACTAATGAATCACTGGTGAAAACTGCATAAAATTCCGTTCCGTGCTTCTGAGTTTTTCTCAAAAAGACAGGTTGACAGACTTTTGTTTTTAAGTTTGTTTTAAAATAATGAAACGTTACTTACACCATACAAAGGATCTTGATAATTCAGGAGGCTTAATATACCAGAACACCTTTAGGTAAGTACTTCCAACGGAATATTATAGTTCTACTAAGAATACATAATAAACACAAAAGTTTACTGTCTATTTCACAAATCACAGGAATATCTAACCGTTTGGAGTTCAACACAAAACTCCCAATTACGACCAAGTACTAGGACCACATAAACTTTAGAATACTCCACAAATTGCTTAGAACACCTCTATGCAACTGCTTGCATCGTTCAGCTATGTGCAACTGAGGCCGGCCCACATCCGTTCGCAGCATCCCATCTAAATCCAGTGCCGCGTCACACTGGACCAATAATATAAACTAAAACATTGTTCAACATGTTATACAATCCGTTTGAGCTATAGCTTCCGTTCTTAATACTACAATACTTCAAATAGTGAGTGAACTGGGTTAGTGCACGGGTAATGCAATGTGTGATTGTGAAGTGATGTTTTAGTTTGGGTCGAATTTCGTATAGTATCTGTCTTTTTGAGTCATCGATAGTGTACCCGTTTTCCTCAATGAAGTCAATTGCTCAATGAACTAACTTGCTCAATTAAATCCCTTTTTTTCGTGGTGGAAAATCCTCATGGATGTTCTCCGTCCTGCTAAGGGAGCGAAGGGGTGTTCCTTCACACACAAATACAACTTCCGCAACCCGCGGCTAGTGCCATTGCAGGCCTCCTCAGGTCTAGGGGGGAGTCAGGTGTTTGACTCACCCCACGATATTAAAGAAGGGAGCGCGGGAACACTACGCGCCGCCACCTTGGTGACCAAGACCTAACCTAACTAGTAACTTGCTTGCTCGTAACAGCATCTATATATACTATACAATACTATAAGTATACTAAAAAGTATGCAATTCATCATTTCCTTAGCCTCATCCCAATTATGTTGGAGTCGTCTCGCCGATTCAGCTGGATACAAGAAACGAACGTGAAACGACTGCCTGCCAGACCTCCACAACCCGGTTGCGGAATGTTTATAATAGTTACCGTGACCCTGGAACATGAAGGGCAATCGAAGGAACATGAGTGGGTTTTAGTCAGTAAAAGTCTGACACGTCCTCCCGCCGCACCCAGGACGGGAGCAGTCATTGGATGATTTCCCACTCACCAAAAAAAAAACCTCCACAACCCAGTTACTAGGCGACACGATACCGAAAAATCATTTGATGTTTTCAAAGGACTTTTGCTTTTACAAGCGTTTTCCTCGAAACAAAGCGTAAAACAGGAAAAAGAACAAAGAAAAAAAATATTTCAAAAACTTCGACATTTCAGCACAACTTGGCTGACTTAGCGCAAACAAAAACATTCGAAACAAAAGAAAACGTGGTGACGAATTTTTTACAATGCAAAGTTTTGATCGAATGTTACGTAAAGACACAAGAGTTCCGCGTACATACAATTAATTTGTCGAGCAGCTGTTTCTTGATGTTTACGTAACTATAAGGATCAAATATTGGTGGCAAAATGTCACGTGTCCGTGGACACGAGATGCCTCCGTTCACAATTTGATGTCGGCTATAGAGACCCCAAATTCATGTAAGCCAGGAACGTAGCTTGTTATAAATTGAATGGTACAATGCACTGGGGCGAATTGAATTTTGGGCGTCCATTTTTTTTGGACTGTGAAGGCAGGCCCCTTGAACTCTAACTGCTATCATAATGAGGCTAGAACCAACAGCTTTGAGTTGCCATTGAGACGGTCTAATATAAGCAGCAGCTGTTTGCTAGATTTAAAACATATACAAATATCAATAAACAATATCCACTGAAATACGTATGCTTCTCGCATTAAAATGTGGTCTCAGCCCTAAGTGTGAACCAATTTAAAAATCGACTAGACAAATATATACTCAACTGCAAATGAACTAGTGAAAATTAACAGGATGCGGGCATTATCAGTTGTTTCAACTACCTGCCTGTCTACAAATAATAATAATAATAAACCCGCAGGGCAGCTCGTGGCGAGCTGTCGGGCAGTAGCGACTCCGCGGACCTG
Organism: Athetis lepigone; assembly: GCA_033675125.1. Lineage (NCBI taxonomy): Eukaryota > Metazoa > Arthropoda > Insecta > Lepidoptera > Noctuidae > Athetis > Athetis lepigone. The sequence continues at coordinate 1,794,137 of CM066236.1, read as the reverse complement.
ACCTCCTGGGAGACCCTTTGTTCTTCATCTCTGGCTTGCCTTAACTGGCCGGCCAGAGTAAGCACTGACAAGGAACAAGGCTCCTACCTCACTCTTGCCTTCATTGGCTGGTTTGAGTGGAGAGTCGCAAGAGGAAGGAAGTATTCCAGTAAGATGCTGGTAGGGATCTTGACCGTACTTCCGGGATTGTCCTGATAGCCGTGGAATACCTCTCCACTCCTCAAGCACCTCGATATATGTTGCCTCCTTGTCGCTACGTCACTGTGCTAGCGGTCGTTTTCGGGGGTCCATTTACTGAGTGTGCAAGTCACCCCCTGCCATTCTAACCGTGTATACAACCATTGGTCAGGCAGGGGCCATAGTCATTCCATAGTATTCGGTACCTTAATCACTAAAAAACGCAAACCCATAGTTCAAAATTTTAGCTAGGAGTCATGTTTTGCTATAGTTTAACACCATCCGGGGTTTGCACTCATAGAGTACATATAGGGATAATCGCAGGTTGGTGTCCCTTTTCACATAAAGTTTAGCTCAAGGGGCCTCTCGTATGCCTACCAAAAGCCCGGGATCCTTGGGTCCCGAGATATGTAACGCATATAAAATAATAATAATAATAATAAAGTGGCAACACCGAACGTCATCACATCTGGTTTTTTCTGAAAGTATATTTAATATAAATAATTAATAGCAAAATCATTACAACAACGTATAATTTGTTCTTTTATAGCCGTATTTTACAATAATTTACATTTGCATTTGAAATTAAACCTCAACAAGTTATTTATGATGAATTTCCTTGTGAAAATCAAAAAAGGCATCGGTGACATATGTCACTATGAATATCAGAATATCAATACACTAAAATTAAATAAATGGAACCAAGATGACTTATGATGATAACTAGAGCCGCTGCACGTAAAGCACGCCCACCATCCCCGGACCCGTCGCTCAGCTCCGCCTCGCCGCCGCCGGAATCCAGCCCCACCGTGAGTGCTGTGACACCGGCCGTGGCAGTTGCGTCGAGCTCGAGTGACGAGTACTTCTCTCCGCCGACGTCGCCACCACCTGTACGTCGGCGGGGAGGTCGCCGGCCACTGGATTGCTTGGGACTTCGAGACGGTGGGTCTCTGATAGGGTCCCCGCTCCCGGTGGAAGTGCGCGCATGCGATGGACGCAATCAATCAACGAGAACGTCATGCGCGCATATTATGGGGCTACAGAGGGGGGAAATAATCTGACCGCGTATCGTGTTCGGATGCTCTCTCTGTTTCAGGTGCTTGAGCCAGCTATCAACGTTTCGGCGCAACGACTGTCGGATCAGGTGCGTGTTATCCAGCGTAATCATATGTTGGATGACACTGTGCTTGATCGCCTGCGAACGGAAATGCAGGGAAGCCGTGTCATTGCCCCTCCGTCACAGACTGTGAGTGTTGAGCCTGTAATGCCAACATCCAGTCATAATGATGAGGGGAGTGATGACATGGTTTCTCAAGTAAGTACCCAGTGCAATGACGAGTTAAGGAGCGCTTTGGAAGGTGCGATTCGGGAGTATCGATCTGTTCCCCCCGAACTTAGACCACGCTTACCTCGCTTGCCTATGCATAACAAAAATAGGGCGCTGGTGTGTGCTCTGGATTCGCAGTTATCAAATTATTTTGATGACTGCGAAGACCTCGTTGATGTGCATTCGATTCTGTATTGTGCGGCTGTTGCAGTATGTCGTGTAGCTCATGTCAAATTTCCTAATGATGACAGAGCTACACGACCGAAGCTGACCGTACCGGCGTGGCAGTACAGAATTGAGAGGCGCATCGACGAGGCCAGAGTGCTCATCGGCAAACTTAACTGCTTTAGAGAGGGCAATACTCGCCCAAGAGTGATGCGCTTTGTGAGACGGGCATTCTCGGGGACTAATACTGATCCTCGAGACTATATGTCTCGGGTCACAGAGCGCATCGACTTTTTGAAGCAGAAGGTGTATGCATGGGCAAGCCGTATTCGTAGGTATAAGCGACGGGCGGATCGATATGCTCTGAATCGTACGTTCCAGAGTGATGAAAGGTGGGTGTACAGAGCTTGGGAGCGACCGATTCAAGGTGTGTCTGATACGCACCTACCGGATGATGACGCCATGTGCTCATTCTGGCGCAGCATCTGGTCGGTGCCTGTCCGACACACTGAGGGCGATTGGATTCGGGGAATTGAGCGAGCGTGCGAACCGATACCAGAAATGGGGGCAATTACAATCAGCCCCCAAGATGTAGCTTGTGCGGTTCGTCCGTTGCCTAATTGGAAATCTCCAGGGCCGGACGGACTGCACAACTTCTGGATAAAATGGTTTAGAGGTTCGCATGCTTGCTTGGCGTCCCGGTTCCAGTCGGCCTTGGAATCAGGATCGCTGCCCCAGTTTTTAACAACAGGTATAACCCACCTGCTCCATAAGTCAGGTAGTACAGCGGAACCCAAAAACTATAGACCGATCACTTGTTTACCGACGGTCTATAAAGTTCTTACATCTATTTTGAGAGCCAAAATCAACAAACATATAGAGATTAATAGTATCATGTCTCCCTCTCAAAATGGATGTAGGAATGGGTCCCGCGGTACTAAGGAGCTACTCCTGATTGATATGGCCATCAACCAACAGGTTCGCCGATCCCGAAAGGACTTGTCGACATGTTGGATAGACTACAAGAAGGCCTATGACTCTGTGCCACATGCATGGCTCACGAGGGTGCTGGAGTTGTATAAGATTGATGCAACTCTGTGCACCTTCTTGAAGTCGTGCATGGGGCAATGGAGGACGGTGCTTCGCTATTCAGGATGTCGACACTTCCAGAGGAATAGCGAACCGATAAGGATTGAGCGGGGCATATTCCAGGGCGATAGCTTGAGTCCGCTTTGGTTCTGCCTAGCCTTGAATCCGCTATGCACATTGCTGGAGGATTCAGGTCTAGGCTATCGGTTGAAGAGAGGAGGTCAGGTAATATCTCACCTTCTTTACATGGATGACCTTAAACTGTTTGCCCCCAATGATTTGCAACTGATGGAGCTACTGAAGGTAACAGAAACTTTTAGTAGTGCCATCAGGATGGAATTCGGTGTGGACAAATGTGCGGTCATGCATGTCAAGCGAGGGAAGATTATGGAATCTGCGGGAGTTCAACTCTCAGATTCCATAAACCTTAGATCCCTTTCTTCAACTGAGACATACAAATATTTGGGTATGTCGGAAGCGTTAGGCATTAATGTCGCTGGCGTGAAGCAATCATTGAAGGAGCGCTTCTTCGGCCGCCTGAACAAAGTTTTAAATAGTCTTTTGTCAGGCGGAAATAAGGTGCGCGCCTTTAATGGTTGGGTCATGCCGGTGTTGATGTACTCTTTCGGCATACTCAAATGGACTCAAACAGAACTCGACGCCCTGGATAGGAAGGTCCGTACATTGTTGACGGCATATCGGATGCATCACCCGCGATCATCAGTAATGAGACTGTATATCCCACGGAAATGTGGAGGACGAGGCTTTCTTAATGCTAAGTCTCTCCACAACCGCGAGATATACAGCCTCAGGGATTATTTCCTTAAAGCTGACGTGGGGATGCACCGAGATGTGGTCACTGTGGACAAGGACCTCACTCCGCTCTCCTTAGGTAAAGAGAACTGGCGCAAACCTGTAGTACTTGAGACGAAAGATCGCGAGGAGGTATGGCAGAGTAAGGAGCTACACGGACGGTTTTTCCGGGCCCTACATGGGCCTGATGTAGACTTTTTAGCGTCCGTATCCTGGCGATTCGGTGACCTATTTGGGGAAACCGAAGGTTTTGTCTGTGCAATTATGGACGAAGTTATCATGACGAAGAATTATCGGAGATTTATTGTGAAGGATGGTACGGTTGACATATGTCGGGCGTGTCACCTGCCGGGAGAATCAATACGACACATTATCTCTGGTTGTTCTCGTCTAGCTAACGAAGAGTACTTGCATAGGCATAACCTCGTGGCCAGGATTATTCATCAGCAACTTGCTCTGAGATACGGCCTCGTAGAATCTGAAGTACCGTACTATAGGTATGTGCCCGACCCAGTTCTCGAAGATGGCAATGTCACATTGTACTGGGATCGATCCATCATCACTGACAGGACTGTTGTAGCAAACAAACCTGATATAGTGGTGGTGGATCGATTGGAGCGGCGCGCAATGCTCGTTGACGTTACGGTCCCGCATGACGGGAACCTCGTGAAGGCCGAGAAAGATAAACAAATTAAGTATATCGACTTGGCTCGCGAGGTTGTCGACATGTGGGATGTGGACTCAGCGATCATTGTGCCGATAGTTGTTTCTGCCAATGGCTTAATAGCCAAGAGCCTCGATCAACATCTAAAGAGGCTCTCGTTAGGTGGCTGGATCAAGCGCTTGATTCAGAAGGCAGTATTACTGGACACGGCACGCATTGTCAGGAGGTTCCTTTCTCTGGAGCCCTGACCACCGGTAGCTTGGACCCTGTTCCCGATACCGGTGGGCTACTAAATTTTATATTTTTAAATGTTTTTTTTTTATAAATTAATATTTAAAAATGTATTTTTTATGTTTTATAAGTGAATAAAGTGTATAATAATAAAGTACCACCTTAGTCATTCAATTAAAATGTAGTCTTCTTTAAAAGAGACTTTGACCTCTGAGTATGTTTCGAATGTTTCTTCTTAGAGTAGCACTAGCAAACACCGACACCATCGTTTGCTTAAAATAAATAAAAAACTATACTGACGTGTAAATGTGTTTATTAAACCAATTTACAAACTAAAATATCATTTAAATACATTTTTAAGGAGTGGAGCTTAAATTCGTTGACTGATATAATCGATACTTTTAAGTTTGTACTTGTTGATGATTGATGAACCATGATGATGTAAATAATGATGATGTTATTATTCTCATCATCTCGGGTTTTAGGACCACTGTCAAGAGACAGTACACCTAGTATAAGAAATACTAGGTTTATTTTTGGTCTTGCACAACCCGCTAGGAAATGATTCTACCCATGAAAACAAACAACTTTTATTATGGAACCAACTCTGAAATCCCGAAGAAAATATCATCCGTTTCTAACAAAGTTCAATGCCCCCCCGACCATAATGTATGAAACAGCTGATAGAGGCAGCTAGCAGGTTGAGCAAGACCAAATATACACCTAGTATAGCTCCTACTATTTTTCTCGCGAACATCTTCACTCCACATGCATGTTTGGATCTAGAACTCCTATGTAACACCTTTTTAACAACATGTGTGCAATAAATACTTTAATTGAGTACACACACATAAAAAGTATAAAAAACACCAGCTCACAAGAAACTGGGACGTAGGCCAAACACAAATTAGCAAAGTTATTAAAAACTGTTCCCTTTCTCAACTTAGAGCGTGTTATCGAAACAAAGTGTGCCTACACCCTCTTATAACCGCTGTTAAGGCGTTTTATCTCCACATTATCATATTTCAAGGTTAAAGTGCAAACAAGGATTTATATACCTTTCTTCAAGGAGGAATTAACTTTCTATTTGGGCTGGTTTTCACGCGAAATGGAATCAATGTTTTATAAAAGGTGGGTCATAAATCTGAAGTAATTCCAACTTTTTGACAAGGATGGAAGGTTATGGATGGATTTACGAACACGTTAAACTAACCTTTGGCACCTCACCGTCATATACCTGAGAAGTGCTCTTGGGATCAGAAACTCTGCAAGAAACTCTGTAGACATTAACCGCCTTATTACAAAACAAGGTTTTTCTCTAAACCAGGTTTAAACCATTGAGCTAGCTTTTGTATTTCGAATCTTGATTGTATCGGAATAAGATTCAAATTACAAAACCTGGCTCATAGTTTAAACCCGGTTTAGAGAAAAACCTTGTTTTATAATAAGGCGGTAAGTCTTTAAACTTTGAGGTTATTTTTGTGTTACTTGTGTCAGCAAAATCATACATATGTTTTGATTAATCAATCTATTTAATCTAAAAAGTCTTGCCAGCCAAATAGTCACTATGCCAATAGTCAAACTGGGGCTGATTTTTGTTTTTATGTATTCTTTAAAGTGTTAGGAAGGTTTTTAATAAGAAAATATTTGAAAAGTCATTAGGATAACTTAATAGTGGACTTTTAATCTTATTAAAAACTTCACCCTTATCTTTTATTGTAATCAAAATCTTACTTAATGGACAGGACATGAGGACAAGCACTGTCGGGGTCAGCTAGTAGTTAATAAGTTGTACCATTTACCATTTACATGAAAGAAGGAACCATTTTCTAGGCTAACAATTGCCAAGATTCACTTCAATCTAAGAATACGATTAAAGAAATTGATAGCTTGTTTTGACGTGCCCAAATCCAGGTTAATAGATTATTTCCGAGACTAGTTTCATGTTATTTCTTTTCAAGTCGTAACATTATGATGCTCATCAATAAATTCTTTATACATATAAAGTAGATGACAGACGTCGGAGTACTTATTGTTCGACGATCTTTTTCATGCGTGGATTAAGTTCCAGACATCGTCTGTCAAACGTTAAAAAGATTTTTAACTTAATTGTTAAGAATTAGGTTCAAGATTGTTTAGTAAAAATTGATAGATTCGAGTAGTTTGATATACTGGCTTCTGTACGTTTAGAGCTTATTCAATTTAGTGTAATGTGTACCGTATTTTTTATACAAATTGAGGTACCTCGACTCAATGTTAAGCTTTTGAACGCCTGAGGTGTCATCAAACAATCACAACGAATATTTATTTGTATTTACATATGTCGTGGTTAAGTCCTCAGAAATGTAAATAGAGAGTGGGTTAAATTATTCAGGTAATCATCATCACCTTATTTTACATTCATTCATTTATTATGCGGCTGTTCGTCACATATACGTTACAATGACGTCCAAAAGGTTGAAAAAAGCGTTGGTGTCTGACGCGGAAAAGTGTCATATCCTGGTAAATTGAGCGAAATACGGCCACTTCAAGTACGCGTACTTAATCCTACGTCTATCGCCCTCTTAAGAAACACTTGACGCAACAACACAGCAATAAATAATAATGCTATACTTAGCAGTTTCCTAAAGGTTTCATTTAAATAGAAAATAAGGCCAAATGCCAAGTTATTACGTGGCTAAGTTACTTTTTCTGTCTTTCATAAAGAACTCTATAACAACGGGAATAGGGCTGAATTAGAGAAATCGGGGAAATAAGAGTTAAAATTAATGGCGGGGTGTAATAATTAAAAGAAACGTGACATTGCTACAGAAATATGAACATAATAGAAAATGTTATTCATTGCCCAAATGGGGTGAATTCTGAGAGGTACTTTCCTTAAAGGGTTAGATTTTATGTATTTTTATAAAATACTAGCTTCTGCCCGCGGCTTCGCTCGCGTTAGAAAGAGACAAAAGTAGCCTATGTTACTCTCCATCCCTTCAACTATCTCCACTTAAAAAACCACGTCAATTCGTCGCTCCGTTTTGCCGTGAAAGAAAGACAAACAGACAGACAGACAGACACACTTTCCCATTTATAATATAAGTATAGATTTAGTCAGACCTTACTATAAGATTAAACGAAAATTAGCATTTTAAAAAATTGCCTATAATCCACATTTGCAATCACGAGATTAGACAAATATAAGTAAAAAAAATATATAAAAAAATTGATATTATATTATCTTAGTTTAGTTTTATTTTGCCCCTTCCCTCGTTGACAAACCAAATTAAATTTAATCCAGTGTATCTTTTTCATTTAATTTTATTAAGAAAAAGACAGAAGATAAAATATTAGGCCAGCGCCTGAAGTATTTTCAGTACCCATGTTTTGAATCGCGTCTTATCTGAAAGAAAGATGCACTTTAGCTTAGTTTGTAAAAGAGAATCAGCACCAAAAATAATATAACTAAATTATTAATAGGAAGTGTATACTTAGAAAAATCATCTTAAACTGAAGACTGTAGTAATTCTAAATTCGTACGAAACAAGAATAGAATTCTAGTTTCGTGTTTACCATTCATCGAACCAAAAAGGAACTACAATTTTAAAACTGCGACGTCCAACTAGCATCGTTAAAAAGTTTTAAACTCGTCAATCCTCTTCCGTTCTGAAACTAGTTTTCATCTACAACCGTGCATCTTTAATTACGATAGTTTACAACAAAACCTATCCATCTCTTGTCACAAGACTGAGCTGGTTCATCCAGCTGTATACACGACGCTAATGGAATGCAAACGCTCAGAAATAGCGATCGACAGCTGTCGATGGTGCTGTGTATGTCATAACCGCTAACTGCTCATGCCGCCCTGGTATCAACATTGTTACAAAATAATTTGACGGCCGATTATTGTAAGCGATTTTTTGAATTTTTTTTAGATTTATAGATATTTAGTTACAAATCTTTGTAAATCGTTTCTTAACTATAATATATTATGTATTTATAAAACCTCATTCAAATCCGTTTCGAAGTTCAAAAGAAGTATGTAGGGTATTAAAGTATAAATACACATAAAATGAGTACGAAAAGACCAGTAATTTGTACAAAGGACCTCTATCTATCTTGTTGTAAATGCTGCACATGCACTCTGTTCACACGAATCGAATCGGTTGCTTAATGTTATAACTGAACTAGGTCGTATCGTGCAATCTCATCTCCAATTCGGAGCAAAAAGAATTGCAACTCCATTTTCAACAGAAACAGAATCGCTGTTGAAAAATAATGAAGGATCTTTGTAGGAACAAGCGAGTTGGTTTGACGTCACGTCAACTACATTACGTTTTAATGAGTCATTAACACACATTTCAACCCTTTAATGTTAACTAAGTTATTAAACGTAAAGGTTAGCCGAAATGGGAACACTTTATTTAGGTACTAACAGATAGCTTTAATATCTGTGATCGATCGAGTTGCTGACGTAAATAAAGGTGTTTACTCACGGGCGCGTCGGTCAATATAAAGCAAGATCGAGCACCTTCCCCAGCCCTTAGGTTACAGCATGTTTGTTCAAATAAATTGCGATGGAGTTTATGTAAGTTGTACGAGGGGAATATCCCCACAATATGTAACTATTGAAATATAAGTAAGTTTTAGGTTCAAAGTTTAATTTATATGTTTATGTAACGCTTTATCCGACCACATAAGCCGAAAGTTATCTCCGGTTTCTGCAACCCTAGTAATTAAGCAACTTGGTAAGTAATTAAAATTAATAAATAGGCTTAGTAACTAGAGGCGGTTAAGTATGAAAGTCCCGGTGCTTCCATAAAACCCTAGTTTTCATGTTAGTACTGTTTAATATTGTGTTTTGGTATTACATGGTGGTTAAGACGCCTGTCTCACATGAGATTTTTGGGATTAAAGTACCAATGTGACATTTTCAATTCAAAGTTCATCCTAAACCAAGATAATATACGTTACTTAGCTTTTACTTTAGCTTAGCAACACTCCAATACAATAGTAAATAAAAATCAAACTACGATGACAAAATATGAATGAATAGCCAAGCCAAATAAGAATTAGACTACGCTTATTGATCTTGCTAAATATACATTGGCGATAGCGATAAAGAAATCAACTTCAAAATGTAACTTAATATTAACATAAGTCAAAATCGCGACTCAACGAGTTAGCGTGGTGATCTGTGCCTTTTCTCTATGACAAGAAGCCCTTACTCTGTAATGCGACAGAAACGAGCTTGTATTTATACCTGATAATGGTAATTATTATGTAATATTACACAATAAAACACGATAACTCATTTACAACACACAATTCACATATCATTTCGTAAAATAATGACATACAAAATAATTGTTCCGATAAGCTCGCAAAATCCGGTCGCTGGCACTCCGGACGTCCGGATCGGGGCGATACCGCGGACCGGAACGGAACGGAAGCGAAAAATCACAGCTCCGCGATCGCGCTTTCCGCTTAAAGCGAAATGAGCTAAACGAGCCATTATCGAGAGTGTGTAGCGGGGCTTACTTGATAATGTATTGTGCTTCGGTGTGTTGCAGTTGAGATTATGTTTAATCAGATAAAGTACTGAAGTTGTTGTTTTTACCTTATTTTGTGTTTCATGTGATGAGGTTTTTATGATCTTCCTAGCCTTTTCCCAGCTATGTTAAACTCGGTTTCCAGTCTAAGATTAATACTTACTGGGTGTCACAACTTCCCTTGTAAGATTGTTAGACACACTGACTTTTAGGACTCAAATCTTATTTTTTTGGGATGGGATAAACATCAAATGTTTCCTCCCGCTCTGGGTGGAGCGAAAGGGAGTGTCAGACTTCTACTGACTAAAACCCACACATGTTACGCTAGCCCTTTGTGTCCGGGGTCGCGGTATCTCTTTCAAACAACTCTTAGCCCCGGCAGGTTGTGATTTAAATCTGCTAATGCACTCGTGTCTTAGGCCCGTATTAATAGAAGTTACTCAAATACGATCTCAAGTGCGATATCATTTGATAACGTATTATTGCCATGACAGAAGCTCAAGATCGTCGCTAATTAATAAACACATCTCAATTCCCAAGATGACAACTTGAGTACACCCATTCTTGTAAACTTAAGTGTCAAGTTTTTCGTTTATTAATCAGTCTACACTAAGCTGATGACGTACACCTAATCCGGAACTTGAGCTGCTAAACAATCTCGTTTATTAATACGAAGAGGATCCTAAGTTTGGTATCAAGTACGAGTTTTGATCTGAGTAACGTTTATTAATACGGGCCTTAATGACCAGTCATTGACAGGGTATTTGACAACTTTGACATTGAACCACTATTGCAATAGCGTACTTGAGCACCTGGCTGTATGTAATGATGACTGTCAAAGATATATAATTATACAAATACCAACTAGGACCAACTAATCCGGTATTTGACACCATCATCAATTGACGTACTTTTTATGATCTGTCAAAACGCAATTCTCCAATAGACTTTGTATGCCAATACCTGCTTGTGACGTCACAAGCTAGCAACCCTATTGACTAACTATTTATTGATTTTAGCAATTAAAAATCCAATTTTACAGTAAATTAAAAACAAATCCGATGCTTAGGACTAATAAAAAGATAGGTTTTATAAAAAATATGTCTTTGATTTATCGGTTAATTGTGTCAAATACCGTATTACGAGTGAAATTTATTACCACGGGGGTTTCACAGCTACAATTTAAAACCCGGGGCCGCTATTGAGAACTTTATAATGAAAAAACTCAATGCTCGACCTGGGAATCGAACCCAGCCCTCCCACGCTCAGCAGTTTAATACATTTAACTAAGTAATTCATTTCCGAAAAACATTACTGTTATATTTTTCTGATGAATGTAAAAATAGTCGACATTGATTTGTCGAGTAATTGTCGAAATCGTTTAAATGTCTAGTCATTCTATTTTTGAGTCAATTGAACAATATTTACGTGACCTTTGGAATGAATGAATGAATGGATTTTGTTATATTTCTGAACTTTGATAGATAAAAAAGACCATTTTTATTGGTGAGCTACTACTTTATATAAATCTATATATATAAGTCTGTCTTTCAACCGACTTTAAAAAGTCAAGTCATCAAAATAATAATATTGGTCATAAGTTTTTGTCGCCAAGCGTGCATGAATTTGATGAATATTTTTTTTTATTCAAATGAGTACACCCCCAAAAATGGTCCAATGAAAATTTATTAAGATTTTAAAAATTATAGAACATTATTTACAACATATATAATTATTTTATTCAACTGTTATTGGTTTATTATGTACAAGAAGTAGGAAGTTAAAAGGTGGAAAAATACGTCCCTGTTTAAAATTAAATTTGCTTAGAGACATAATGGTGCCGATTCTCTTGTGCACAAACTATCGTAAATTTAAGTTAAGTGCATCTTTCTCTTTCAAAATTAAAGTTATTTTTCTCTTTTATGTTTTGTAAACCTTCGAACACAGAAAGACAGTAGCAGCCCGGCAGCCGGCTGTCGCTTGGTCGTTGAAAGGTTAAAGCGGATTTCCTTTCGTCAATAACTTTTTACACAACTTTCTTTTTTTTATAACTTAAAGAACAACAGAACGTTTAAACTAAAATCACAATTTTATTCCAATTTGTTGGTTTAATTTCAATGAGATCTCCCATAAATTGTTGTTTGTTGTCGTTCTGCCAAGACTTGCTAACACTGTTTTATTTCACATTCAAACAACGACGTTCATAAATAAATCGTAAAATAAAATTGCCGATAAAATGCAACAGTTACCTTCGATATTGTGTTCTGTTTCCGCAGGAATACACATCAATATTATATATGTACTAGCTGCTGCCCGCGACGTCGTCTGCGTGAAGGCTTCAGCTCCACCCCCGTAGGTGATAGCGTGATAATTATGTTGACCTGACCTCTTAGTAATATTCATGCAAAATTTTAAGTAAATCCATGCAGTCCTTTTAGAGATTAGCCCGGACATACATACAGATAAACAACAATAAAAGATATTTAACGTTCAAGCGTTTTTTATGTCAAAATAGTCTCCACTCTCTTTTAAATTAAAACAGCTGGTTCAAAAAAAAATCATGACGGTCATCCTTGGATTGTACCTTAAAAGAAAGCTATAACGGCTCAGATGAAATCGTTGTTAAATTGTTAATGCGACGTGTTTCGTTATTTGACCCTATTCTATGCGTGGCCTGACACGCACTTGACCATTTTTTTTCTAAATTCCACGACATAAAAAAACATTAACGATTGTGAATTGTTACAAAACTTCTCTGTAAATTACGTTTGTAGTTTTGTTCTCAGCAGCCAAAATATACAGAGAATCAGGACAGTGACACGGGAGCAAGCGACGTACAGCTGTCCGTGTGAGAAACAGCTCGTCCTGAGGTCGACACCCGCAGCCTTCAGCGTCTGGCGACTTGTTGATAGTCATGGCGAGGCACACACTCACTGGAAACTGCACGCGCTTGAATTGGAAGGGGTAGTTGTGCGGTATGAGAGGAATACGTGGTACAAACACTGCGTCGCCGACGCCACAACCCGTCAGCATTTCCGCTTCAATTATATTCCTTTGCAGTGAAATGACTTTGAGCCGGGTCCCGTTACACAGCTTCGGAGGGGACAGGTTCTGAAGAAGCATAATCGGGACGCCGACCTTCAGCTTGATGGTGTGTGCTGGAAGTCCACTTGTTGTAAGGGAGTTTAGGAATTCTACGGGATAATGTGTGGCGTCATCTTGATCGACTACAGTGTTTATGGACGTACATATAAACTACTGCGCTTCCCTCAATTTTCGAGAGAATGCTTTCGTTGATGGCTGCAGCTTGATCATTTTTGGGTGTTAAAATGGCTCGCTGGCACACCCAAGAATTCTGTTGGTTTGGTATTCGACTGATGTTCCCATACACACAACAAATGAGTTCTTCTAAGGAGGCCACCACTCTACCGAGAGACTCTGGGAGCACTACCTGTTTACCTCTTTCCTCTGGTAGAGTGCTTTCGCCGAGACTTAGAAGGACATCTGAGAATTCTTGGGCAAGTGGATTGCCACCGAGCCGAGCTCGCATATTGATGGTCAAGCGCAGCCTATGAATTAGTGACCACAACGAAGATCGTTTCAACGAAGCATTCACCTCGTCAGCCCTAGACCCCCGTGTCACCACAGGGAGTGTTTGCCGGAAATCGCCGCTGAACAGAACTGTAACACCACCCATCAAGTGTTCATTCCTGCGGTTGTCCTGCAGGGTTCTGCTCACGGCCTCCACTGCTTTCCTATTAGCCATCGTGCACTCATCCCACTTGATCCCACACGATTAGAGAGCAATCCCTTAGTACATGTCCCTTGTCAGTTTTACGGGTTACAAACAGGCACTGTTTCACCAGGAGCATCCAGGAAAAAAAAATTTACCCAGGTCGAGCCTAATGCTTTCCAGAACAGTGTCATATATTTGTTTTTGCTCTGAAGTGAACCTAGTAACGTGGTCATTTCGGATAGTGGTCATTAAACCCGAATCGTAATTGGTTTCGGTGGTGAACTCCCGATTTCCACGGTCTTGATGCGGTAATTGATCTGGGAGCTGGCAACCCGTACTCTACCAGTGGTTTACCGCCGATTGAAATTACCACATCTTGAAGTGAACTGAGAAAGGTGTTCAGCACGCGTTCATCAGTTGCTTCGATTTCACCTTCAGAAGCACGCCTCAAAGCTCGTAAAAAGTCCTCGGACAGACGACGGCGGTACTTCTCCCACAAAGCTACCGGGTTCGCGACTCCTCAAAACACCAAGATGACGGCAAACAGATAATGCATGCGACTGGGACGGTCATCATCATCATCATCATAATTAGGTATACAACGACATAAACATTTATATTACTTACAAAGCAATAATCACACAGATAAATACTGAACAAAAGTATTAACAGTCAATGTTTATTCAGTACTAAAAACATGAAATTGATGAAGAAATGATCATCATCATTGAACCGACTTAAAAAAAAATAGGTTCTCTGTTCGACCTGTTTGTATGCATGTTTCTCCGCCTTCATCGTGTGGAGGTACTACCGGCATAAGTTATTTTATACATTGAAATCAGTGATAGCTTTGATTGCCTCATCAGATGTTTCTAATCTTCGATCTTATAAACCAGAAAACGCCTATCAGACAAACAGACAAAAATTCTAAAAACTATATTTTTGGCTTCGGTATCGATTGTAGATCACGCCCCAATTATTCTTTTAAAAAAATATTCAATGTACAGTTTTGACTTTTCTACGATTTTATTATATGTATGTATAGATGACCTGTAGACTACGTTCATTCTGCGGATTTCATTGTTGACTCGAACACGCGTGATTCGAGACACAATAGCATCCCGACAGCCGGCTGTCGCTTGGTCGTCCGAACAACTTTTGCTAAGACTTCATTCTTTTTTAATGTGTTATGGTGTAGTTGGGTGCTTGGAGTTCCACATTAGGTGTTCCAGATCTTCAATTTTTATACGTCAATAGAGGGTGCTCATCAAGTTGAACAACTCCTGCTAAGACGTCATACTTATATATGTTATAGTTTAGCTGGGCTCATGGAGTTCCACCTCAGGTGTTCCAGATCTTCAAATTTATTCTTTCAACAGAAATTGCTTATCACGTGAAGCAATTTTTGCTATGATACCATTTTTGTATCTCTTATAGTTTAGCTGGTCTGTTGCGGTCCTGCACCAGTGGTTCAAATTTCCAGGTTAAGTTATAGCCTATATGTCGCCCAGACTTAATACATAAACAACAAAAAAAAAACATTGAAATCCGTTGAGTACTTCCGAAGATAGCTGCTGCCCGCGATGTCGTCAGTGTGAAGGCTCCAGCTCCTCCCCCGTAGGTGATAGCGTGATAATTTGTAGCCTATGTTATGACTCGACCTCTTAGTAATATCCCTGCAAAATTTGAACTAAATCCATGCAGTACTTTTTGAGTTTATCCCGGACATACATACAGACAAACAAACAAACAAACAAACAGACAAACAGACAAACAGACAAAAATTCTAAAAACTATATTTTTGGCTTCGGTATCGATTGTAGATCACGCCCCAGTTTTGACTTTTCTACGATTTTATTATATGTATAGATATTCGTTTGTTATACAAACGTATTTATATACTAAATACAAACAGAATAAAAATATAAACAAAATGTAAAAACTTTTGTTTTTCGGCGTCCTGTGTGTGTTACCACAATATAAATAAACACTTAAATGATACTTATTCCCAATAAAAAGTTCATTATGTTAAATCTAAACGAAATAAAAATTAAAATTAAATCCCATCTAAATCCATTTGGGTAGTACGTAAAATATGCAGAAGAATCTGTCGATAGCTGATACTTCAAACGTGGAACGCCTGACTGCCCCAGGGATTAGTCACAAGTGTGCGAACTTAGCCTCTACCATATTCATGTTCGCCTAGTATTGGGTCCATGTTACTTATTCATTTGGAACCATATTTAATCGAATTTCTAGCATACTTTTTGGTCGGAATGGCGTCTCGTCTCTGAAGATATCAAATAAATACCAATACAGTAATAATAGCTAGCCAATAAATACTGTTTGTTAGCTTTCTACCGAAAAACGTACTGTCCACTTTACTGGAACTTACTTTTAGAATAACACACAAGTAATTATAAAAAATATGGACAACACGACTACCATCCATAGCAAAATATCAACAATTTACTATGTATGTTACTGGGGATTTCGGCTGCTAAAGGCTGGCATTTAAAAGTTATGCTAAAATAAATACATGCTAATGTATTCAACAAACAGTGTAAACATAAGATTTCTTTTTTGCGGGTCAGTCAGTCCAGTAAAAACTAATAAAAATAGAAAACTTTTAAAAACGTGCAATCTTTACTTTTTAATTGGCAAATATATCAATTTAATTTCGTTTTAATTACTAGGAAGACAGTATCGCAAACATACCAGCAGTTCGTTATGAACAGGTGTGTTTAACTGTTAATCCTCAGTAGTATGTCATCCTAGTACCACTCAAATGGTTTCACTATTTTTAGATAAGAGAAAATTGTGAAGTAGTGGCATGTTACGTTTTATCTATATCCATAATGTTATCTTTTCAAGCGTGTTGCGGAAAAATGGACAGAACTGATTGTTTTTTCTGGTCCCGTTCGTAAAAACCTATTAGTAGCTTTTTTATCTCTCATCTATCCAATATTATGCAGGGCCAATATAGAAGTCAATGTTCTGGCAGACTAGAGGGTATGGTAAAATCAGCAAAGATAAAGCCAACAGTACGTACACGAGACTAGGTCAAGATGGTTACTACTACCGTAAATAAAAAGCTTATCCATAAAAATATATATATGCCACTGGCAATCTGTGTAAGAGTACCGCTAGTTCAATATTGTAGCTTTTACATCAGAATTATCAACAAAAGTAGGCAGATTACATTATTGTGGGATGGGGAGGTTCCCGGCTTGCCAAAAGTTTCAGGACACGTGCAAAAAAAACCTTCTTGCAATAAACGTCCTAGCTAATAAATTATAACTTCGCGTTCGTCCTTGAGACAGACCCAACAAGCTATGATGCCCTGTTACTTGCTACCCATAGCAGTGAGCTCTGAGCTCAGTGAGCCACGTTGATGGCTGGTAAAGCACGGAATAGGCAGGCACAATAAATAACTCGTAAATTCGTTTCATGGCCTTATGGATGAGGCCGGCAACTTACATTTTATTAGGATCAGCTGGTTACGTCATTGGCGCCTACTTTCGTTAATTGTACTAATATTTATAGTGATTTTCTTTATTGCAAAGTGATTTCTTTTATTGTGTAAAGATGGCGGCGTAATGTGATTAATATGTGTTGAGCTTGGTGGTCGATTGTGATCGCCTTAAATTATATGTTACTATGCTGTCCGTAGTTGTTTCACCTTCTACATCTTTGGTTACTCCGTAAATAAATTGAGATTAAAAAAAAGTCTTTGGTTACGTCTAATCTCGTAGGTCTTATTGTGATAAGATAGCCTTATAACCAGGCTACCATATTAAAAGAGAATTATTCTAATCCGACTAGCAATTCAGACTAAATTATTTTATTAATACCAACTAATATATTTTCCGCAAGAATAGAACGCCATTTCTTACTATTGTTAGATTAAAGCTGAGCTTGAATAAAATTAATATTCTTCACGTCTCATGGTTTTACACTAAGACCTAACTTCGAACCAGCCCCTAGGGGGTCCAAGATGGAGCGATACAAGCTGTTGTGCATCCAATTAACTTAATCCCTAATCGCCTTATCACTGGTTGTGGCAACGAAGGAACCCTGAGCTGGGAGGCAGCTTAATTTCAATCGATTTTATGAAGGAGGAGGTCGTCAATTTGTCTTTGTATTTTTGTCTGGTTGATACTATGTGAAACAACAATTAGAAGCAAGCTGCCAATTTTGAAATTAAAGTTATCTTTCTGCGGTTTTATCTTTGTAAGTTTTTTTTGTACGATTGTACGTAGAACTCATAAGTAACGTTTAACTTTCGAACACACGTAATTCGAAACACCATAGTAGGTACGACAATGGTAGCCCGACAGCCGGCTGTCGCTTGGTCGTGGAAAGATTAAGATAGAAAAACAAAATGCTTACCTTACCCTCAATATGACATCTTGCCACACGATGCTTTTAAAAGTTTTCTGCCATTGTGGGTTTATTTATAAACAAATAGACTCATCTTAATGTATTATGTATGAAATTAAACTCACGACACGCTATCAAAAGCTTTCGCTACACCAGCCTCTAGTGCATTTCCTTTGTTAACAGTTGACATCAGAATAAACCATTCAGTAATGGCTTAGATTCATTATAAAGATGGAACAGTAATTAAAGGAAATATTTCACAAAATAAACCTTATCTCCAAATTCCTTTCCAAACTAGCAAAGATATTATACCCGGAAATAAATTCCATCACGCAATCCGACACGTAATCATTTACCCCAGATCGATCGAAAATACCCTTCAGTCGACTATGACATGAATACAGCGCGATAAATCAGCGTCAAACAACTTCCATCGACGCGCAAGCACGATCAAAACGAAGTGGTTCAGAACGATTCCCGTAATGTAATGCGCGTTTGTTCAACAAAACGTTTAATTGAATGCTAACTGGTGCGTGAGTAATGGGTTGCGGGAATGTCGGGTGTTAAGAACTGTAAGACCAGACACTGGTGTTCCGCGGGTATTAAACAAACTATGTCAGTGAGCTTTAGAAGCTCTTCTGTTAAAATTAATTATTGTTTGTGTATCAAAATTATCTTTTGGCTACGTCTCTTTACATCTCTATCTGAATTCGATAGTGTGGAAGTCAAGATGCATCATAAAACATCTCTATTGCACACAGCAATAGTGTAGTTTTTTATCTGTGATAGAAATGTTGTCATCAAACCAATACCTGTATCTAAGCCTCTATCAGACCCAATGACGGTTGAAAAATGTTGGATGCCTTCAGCGTCTGATGTTGGGACGAGCATAATCGCTGGTAGCAAGCATGTAGATGAGAATTGGTTAAAATCTAGAACGATGCAATAAAAGAGGCCAATATCTAGCAGTGTCTTACTAAATGTGACCCTTTACAACCCCCAGGCAAACAAACGTTACCGTAAATTATAGGTAAACCAATTTAACCAAGAACAAACCAACAATTAACATAATGGTGTGTGTCTTAGTCACAACAGACCGAAGGGTTCAGGACCCACGACCTCAATGGCGGAATAATTCCACAGCTAACGCGACTATTGTCACAGCTTGTCCCATGTCTGACTTGGATTAAAGGTGACGTGTGTCGTACAACGTGACGTCGTAGTAAGACATGTTTGTATTATACTGCAGGTAGATAAGTTATTAGTACAATAACGAAGATAAGTTATTAGTTAATTTTGACAGAGTAAAGCTTTTTTTGAAGAAAATGGTCCCTTTACTAAACGTTTAAGTTTATTCTACGACATAAATGTCAGATGTGTGATCATTGGTGTCTATACTGTTTACACTTGCAATGCATTTTGTGTGTTGTTATGATGCAACACTAGTTATAGTATCACAATAAATATGACAATATGAAACACTCGCGTTCATATAGAGACACTCAGTGTGTGATGCGTCGTAAATGGAAACCTTATGCAAATAAATCTATCTTTATCTTTATGACTTTCTCCTATATCGTGGATTTTTTTGAGATTACCTGGGTATTTTTTTATTGCCATTAACCACTGCAACTCCTGAAAGTCAGAATCGTTAGTGGAGTCCACCATAAAAGCGCCGATGCAATAAAGCTTGTCGAGTCCCGAAGAAACGATTCAACTGTTTTGGATCCCGCAACGAAATTAGTCAGAAAGAACAGTGACCTGGGTATATTTACAAACAAATAAACTCACCCAAATGTAATATGCAAAATCCTATTTCGCGACATGCAATCAAAAGCTCAGTTATTACAACCACCTCAATTTCTTTCGTTGACAGTTTAACTTTTAAGAATTAAGACAAAGTCAAACCAATTAATTCCTTCCACTCAATGTACAGTCAACCAAATAAATTTTTCTAACGTGGATTAAAGTTGGCATGTGTCGCACGACATCGCAAGACGTCGCAGGACACGTGCCAGGGTATTTTTGACTGCAGAATAATTTGTTGCAGAACGGTACTGTAGGGATGAACGGAACGTTTTCGTTGCGTGTTTTTCTAGCTTTCCACTTTGTCAAGGCTGGACTTTAATACTGATTGCGATTATGGATATTGAAATAACGGTAAAAAAATCAATTTTCAACTTGCATCTTGCATCGTTTTTCAAATAACTTGACATACGTAACACACCTCTCTTGCGCAAACGCATGTTTGTGTGTGCACGTCTTTAACGATCTATTTCTAGTTTGTTGACGTGTATAAATTACCAGGACCGATCTGTACTCTTTATTACACAATGGACCGACGAATTTGTGGTGCTTTTGTTTATACATATCGCTGTGGAGGACAGTTGATAAATGCTCTTTATCTTTATCTTTACACTGTTATAAAGAGGTTTATAGAGTTAGTGCTTATTGCCAATCAAAGTATTATTTGACTACAACTTATTGTAATTTCTTTTTTGAAGTCCGTATGTCAAATGGAAAAATTTAAACCTTATTGCTATTATGCAAAAATAAGCTTAAAACTTAGATTTCTACCAATTTAGATGAACTTTTGCATCTAAACTGTAGTAGTAAGACCCTTCCAAAGTTTTTACTAGAAAATGCTAAAAATGTTTATATTTGTTCTCCATTTTGAAACCAAATTGGTACATTTCGCTAGCGTTTAATTATAAAAAATACAGTTTATTTTCAGCTAAGTATGTCGATTGCTGAACATTTTACGGCTCGTTTGAAATGTTAATTAACGCGTTTGGAATAGTTTTTAATAAACAATTTACGGCGACTCGTTGGTAATCTTATTTGATGTTTAACTACGAATTAATTTGACGCTGTGTATTCCTAGCTAAGAATGTAATGTTTTTATTAATTTGGTTTTTACTAAAAACTATAAATACTGCTTGTATTAGTTATGCAGGAAATCTGGTTTATTTGATTTTGTATCGATGACTGTAATAATAATGTTTTTAAAGTGCTTGGGTTCAATATGATACCATATTTATGGCAGCATCAGTGCCATTATAATGTTCTGTAGTGTGATGTATACTGACAATTATAAATAAAATTATATTAACCGTCTGTTACCGTAATTACAACCACAATTACAAGTTTTAATGACGCATCCAATTTCATTTAGACAGTGCAATGAAAATATTAATAAATAGGTAGATTAAAAATTACATATGCCTAATTAAACTTATTTTTTTTTTATATATGTAAAGAGTCAGATAGATATCGCGCTTAAACCACAAATATTCATGACACCCACCAGTCATAGAACGACGAAGGGCAGCTTATAGCAACTGGAAGTGTGTAGTTGAAGATCCGGGTAAGTGATCCGCCGCGAGAAAGTCCTATGTCCAACTGTAGACTGACTTGACCAAGATTTTTTATGAGCTTGATTCCAGAAAAAAACTGGAACTTGGAGAAGGATACAGGCTGTTTAAAACTCGTGTGGAAGACGCCGTAAATAAAAACTAGTATAGTATAATACGCATATGGCGCTCGATCAATAGACGTTACTTACTTCAACTTCAACTTTTATATTTATTATGGCAATCCACCGAATTTTCGGTGATTTCTGCCTGTCCAGTTTGAAAATAATATTCTAGTGACAATTGTACGGTTATTAAATTATAGTATGGAGATCATACACGTGTTCTTATAACCAAGAACACGAGATGACTCCGACGTTACTTACTTTGGCTAAGCACTATACCTGTCACTTTTGTACAACTGTCAAACGTCAACTGTACTGGCGAGATAAATAGACTTTACTAAGCACTGACTTTGGCTTAGCCATGTTCCGTCTCTATCGTGCACTTGACGTTCGGCAGTTGTGTAACAGTGACAGGTATAGTGCTTAGCCAAAGTACGTGCTAAGTGAAGTATATTTATCTCGCCACTAGTTTTATAAGCACGTTTACATTTAACACAACATTAGCCGTGTTTAATGCTCGCTCGATGGGCTAACTGCAGACCATCACAAAAGGCTTACGATGGAGGATGGCGTCGCAAATCGTTTGTTTGTATGTAGGTCGCTTATCAGTGTGTAACAGGCTGTTTCTGCCCTTTGTTCTATGATACGGGTTGTTAAGAGGTGATTATGAAAGATCAGACAAGTTCGGTGTGTTAACAGAATTATGGTACTTAGTTTGTCAATACGTGATGTTGGAAGTAGGAGCGTGTATTCCATATTAACAGCCTACACAATCTTCTTTACATTGTATCATTAAGTCGCTTTCGCTGGCTATTCGTTTAGATCTTTTAAAGTACTCAACGGATTTTAATGCAGTTATCAGCATAAGATAGAGTGATTCAAGAGGAAGTATTTAATATGTATATTACAGTGCATATTATAGTAAAAAACTGAGCTGAGAAGGGTGAGCACTTTATAGTTCATACTATATTAATTTATTGTAACGGCGAAAGTAATTCTGTCTGTGTCTCTCAAACCTAAACCACTGAATCGACTTGAAAGAAATTTAGTACAGATATAGTCTGGGACCCGAGAAAGGACATAAAATAGTTTTCATCCCGGAAATCCCCCGGGAACGACAATTATTGTTCCACGCGGACGAAGTCACGGGCAAAAGCTAGTAATATATAAAATTATTCTGTAAATGTATTTGTCACCCAACTTCTAATAGGCTGAGTTTACTTTCGGTGACATAATTTTCAATTTGACTTTAAAAGGTTTCATGAACTATTTTTTCAGAAAACTTGAAAGAGTAACAATATTTGCGCAGCGTGCCGCTCTGTTGGCACGCCCTCGTGCTCGCAGCATCCCTCGAGACGTGGAGCACTCTTCATATTCACAGTTAGCTAACTTTTTTATGTAATTGTGACTGAATTTCTTTTTGTGTTGAAATATTTTTGATAATAGAAATGTGTACTTTTTCTTATAGGTATTTACGTTACCGGCAATCTGCATAATTTTGAAATTCAATATATTTATTTTCTAATCAATTTGTTAAATATCTGCGGTATCCAGGCAGTGTATGAAATATTATTGCCCATTATATACTTTACCTAAGTAAAATATACAATGCCCTATCTCTTGTTTTTCTGCTCTAGTCATTTACACAAAATATTAGTTGCATATTTATAAATATAATAAACTAGCTTCTGCCCGCGACTTCGTCCGCGTGGATTTTTCCTGAATTTTTTTTTGCTATAAACCTCACGGAGCCCGAGACCTTTCCGACGAATGCAAAACCGTGGAAATCGGTTCGTGCGTTCTGGAGTTATAGCGTCAGGAAGGAAAACTCGACTTATTTTTATATAGTAGATAATTTTTCATGCATTGCTCGCTCGTTTTAGGTATTCATGTCAATTTAAACACTGTTCTAGAAAAGAAATCTAGAACAAACTAGCACAACATGCCTTGTATCAAAACATTAGAGAAATTCTCTCCAATTGATATTACAGTATCATTTCCTTTCGATCTGAAACAGCGTATTGGCAAACTTTTGGTCAGATCCAAACAAGATTAGAACATAAAGTGGGTCGTTCCACTTGTTCGGCGGTTAAACTTTTATAAACGATCACTTCCCGCGATACTGGAAAATACTGGCGATCCACACCCAGCCAAATGTTGATTATAGAGTTTCGAGGATTTCATTTTATGCAATATATTGGAAAACTTTTAAAATCAAATTATTAAGTAGTAAAAGATTGGGTGGTAAATCACAATCCGTTGGAGTTTGATAGAAGATCCGGTGGGTAAATGTGGTCTTTTTTTTAAGAAAACATATGAGCTCTCGTGCTATCCATACCAATATTATGAAAGCTTGTGTTTAAACACCGCCCAAAAATGTACCAATTTTACTAACAAAAAAGTTCTAAACGGTTACCACAATGGATAAATGGTCACCAAATAACGTTTCTTAAAATATTATAAACTAAATTCAATTTGGTTTTTATATGAATTTAACTGAAAACTGAAACTTTATATGAATCACTAGTAGATCTGGCGGCGCGTTGTGTTGTCACAGTTCTAACCTAACCTAACCTAACCTAGCTAAATTTGGTGACCATTAATCCATTTTGGTTAGCAATAAGATTTTCTTGGTGATCATTTAAATTGTATCCTATTATAAATGCGAAAGTAACTCTGTCTGTCTGTCTCTTCTTCACGCCTAAACCAATGAACCGATTTGAATGAAATTTGGTACAGATATATTCCGAGACAGGACATAGGATAGTTTTCTTCCCGGAAATCCCCCGGGAGTTATTATCCCACGCGACAAGTGACAGGCAAAAGTTAGTTTTAGAATATACCACTTCTGGAGAACATCATATTGTTTGTTTACTAGAAGTAATAATACCTCCTTTTTTTGAAGTTTTAAGTAAAACCACATTTCCTGAAATATTTGTCTCTCGCAGGAATCAGAACAGCAGCCATTCGTTTATTCTACAGTCAAATACGTAAAACTTATTCCTACAAAATCTATCTCAAACACACGCCAACATCTCTAAAATAATAAAGGTCTAAAGCCGCAAAGCAGATCGCCCTCATTACCACCACTAATGACTCATACCACACTGCACATGCACTACGCCACCATACGCCACTAAAACGCTATTAAAACTCCACTAAAACGCCAGTAATACGGAGCTAAACACAAGCTTGAGTGTTCGGTGCGTTTGAGATCATTAGGGTTGATTTCACGCTTGGCTTTAAAGCTTTAAAATTAATATATAATTGGAAACTGTTTTGAATTTCATGTTCATTTTATTTGATGTCGGTTTTAATGGTGTAATGTTATGTTATATTTAGGCCCTATCCAGGAAGGGCGAATTCGCCGCGATTCTCTCGCGCGTATCACGCGCGAATGTTGCGTCCAGAGCCAACGCGTATAGAGCGTACCTACGCGCGAGTCGTATTTCCCTCTCTTTCTCTTTTATACGCGCACTCGCTCTGAAATTCGCGCGTTAACTGGACGCAACAAGGCGGCCCTAGTATCTCGACTCGCGCGCATTACGCGCGAATCACGTGCGAGTCGAGAGTCCGGCGAATTGCACGCGTATTACACGCGAGTTTATTATTCGCGCGATGCTTGTGGACGCGATGTATTGGTGCCTAGTATCTCGCCAACGCGCGAGTGAATTCGCGCGAGTCGAATCGCGGCGAATTCGCCCTTTCTGGACAGGGTCTTAATAGCCACGATTCGTCTATCGTCTATAGTCAATGTTCCCAAATGAAACAAAAAACCCCTTTCTGAACATCGTCATTCCATCGAACCTACTTATCTGTCTGTCGAATTAATTGTGAACTTGAAAAAGTTTAGTAGTGATTATGAGTGTACTTTTACAGTGATTTGTGAAATTTGTCATATTAATAAAGGCGTTTTTGGCATACATCTGAAAATGGGACACGCTTGCTGAAGAGACTAGCTGTTAGTATCACTAACTTTACAACTCTAACCTGAAATTTTAGCCATCCATACTAATATTATAAATGGGAAAGTGTGTCTGTCTGTCTGTCTGTCTGTTTGTCTTTCTTTCACGGCAAAACGGAGCGACGGATTGACGTGATTTTTTAAGTGGAGATAGTTGAAGGGATGGAGAGTAACATAGGCTACTTTTTGTCTCTTTCTAACGCGAGCGAAGCCGCGGGCAGAAGCTAGTTATGAATAAATCGTTTTTGAATAGGTAAATTATTATTAACCGACTTCAAAAAAAGGAGGAGGTTCTCAAATCGTCTGTATGTTTTTTTTTTATGTTTGTTACGCCATATCTCCGTCAATTGTAAACGGATTTTGATGGTTCTTTTTTTGTTTGATAAGTCATGATTCAGGGGTGGTCCCATATAAATTTTGTGGCGATCGGTTCAGTGCTTCTCGAAAAATTCACAAAGAACAAAAAAAATTGACGAAATATTCATAGACGATGTGTGGTTTTTCTTCAAGTTTCTATTTTCGTTTTATAAGATTGTAAGTAGTTTTATTTTGAAAATAAATTACTTTAAAAGATACTATACACAGTCAAACATTGGGAATCGACACTAAAAAGTAATAAAGTTTTTTTTTATTTGTCAACATGAATTCCTTTTAGCTGAATAAATTTAGTCCAAAGTTTCGCCATTATTTTGTTTTGTCCAAATAGAAAGATTTTCCGAAGTCCGTAAAAAATACCTTTTCTTGATAATATCATATCCAGCTACCACTGTTCTGTAAATCTTCAATCCATGGGGCGTCAGGCATCCCCCACTTTATTTGTCTAAACCAGGTCTCCACTGAAAAATATATTCCGCTGACCATATATCCGTCTGCAGACATGATTGGCCCACTTCGATTGCAGCGTCTAGCGTCTTTTATTATCTGCCGGATAATTGCATTTGGATTTCTGTTTATCAGGGTAACTCTGGGCCTTTCACAAGTGAGTGACCTTGAACTTGCGGACCAGCCCACCCTTGCCTCCTTCTGAAGTGCCGCTCCAGTTGAATAGGTACTTAAAGAGACGCTACACCATTTATCTGACCAAGATAGATGGTGCAGCATCCCTTCCAGTCCTTATAATCCTGCTAAGATTTTTATCCACTAACCGCAGGTGTGAGACAGGCCGTTGGTATTTATGCCCGGTACATTGCAATCAAGAAAATGTCCTCCAAAGCTTGCATTAGTTAGCATATTGTGTCTTATGTGCTATCGGCACGGCATACTTAGTACATTGACCTAATGAGCTTCACATAGGTTCATAAGTAGTAAACAAAATAAATAAGAGACACATTTAGCACAATATTAGACTTTTAATATCAAAAGTCTATGTGAGATTCTGGCATCCGAATTAGGATAGTCTGTGATCTCCCAGGCTCTCACCGCTAATCAAATGTAGCAAACATTAAATTATCAGTAGTTTTTTTAGATCTAGTCGTTTATTTGATACGTTCTCAATTAAAGGGAGGAGAAAAGCAGACAATATTTAAATAAACTTAACCTAACAAACAATATCATAGACTACATTCAGTGTGCGTGTGTGCTTGTGTGTTTAAAAAATAAATAAATATTTTTTTGTAACCAAACGTATGACATAAAAAAATCTGACTATTTATCGGGTACCGGGTACCTTAACGGGTATTTATATTTTTACAGCAATTGTTCCGATTGTCACGCAAAATCTATCCAGACCAGTTAAACGTTTTTAATTTTAAATTATATATTCTGAGCTGGCAACCCTAGCAGCAGTCGGAACTGGGTCACTGCACTCTTGCGCAAACTCCCGCGCATGATTTACTACCAAACTTTTACGATTAGTTTATTTTTCTACCGAGTACTCGCGTCTAATATGAAATAAACATTATTATTTGATACAGACAGATTTATCACTTTGTATTAAGATGTACAATATAATATTATATTATAGATGGAGGAGTTTGTGAGGATGTTTGGATGTTTGTTGCGCTTTCCCGCAAAAAGTAAGTGGATTTTGTTGAAACTATACAATAATATAGCTTATACATTAGAATAACACAAACTACATTATTTGTAATTCGCCTTCCTCACAAAAAATCGCGTTTTAGTTTTTTTTAAACTTAGTACAACACTTAAAATTGTGTTTACTTTTTTCTTGAGAATGGGAAATCATCAAATGACTTCTCCCGCCCTGGGGGGGAGATGGGGTGGAGGGAGTTTCAGACTTTTACCGACTAAACTCACCCAGACCCTTCTTCCTTCGGTGCAACCCCGGAGTGAAAATTGTGTCTACTTACTACGGTTTATTTGACATACAGATAGACAACGGCAGCTTAGTGATACAATCATTTTAGCACACCTCGGGTAAAGAAGGCAAAAAAATTATTCATCAATACAAGTCAACCTCATGTTTCTTTTAAAGCTTTTCAAGTAAAGCGAGGTGTTAGTGATCGCATGTGTTACGGTCGGTGACCACAAGCAACGTGTTGGTAATCGTAATAATCGTCCTTCAATGTGGGTAATACATTATATTTATGTTATTATGAAATTATGGTTAACTAGCGTTCGCCTGCAGTGTCGCTTGTTTAGATTGAAATGTACACCTACAGTTGGTCATTCCTCAAATACTTGCGAAATGTTTATAATAGTTACCGTGACCCTGGAACATAAACGGCAATCGGCAGAACATAAAGGAACATAAGTGGGTTTTAGTCAGTAAGAGTCTGACACGCCCTCCTGCCGCACCCAGGACGGGAGCAGTCATTGGATGATTTCCCACTCACCAAAAAAAAATGCAGGTATTATTTTTCTGGGGCAAAGATCGTATTATTTATTGACGGGCCTGTTGGTCTAGTGGTCAGTGACCCTGACTGCTAAGCCAGAGGTCGTGGGTTCGATTCCCAACCAGGACAAACTTTGTGTGATGAGCATAATTGTTTGTTCTGTGTCTGGGTGTTATTTATCTATAATATGTATGTATTTAAAAATTATATAAGTATGTATATCAGTTGTCTGATTACCATAACACAAGCTCTGCTTAGCTTAGGATCAGATAGCCGTGTGTAAGATGTCCCAGGATATTTATTATTATTTTTATTATTCTAGAACTCTAATAATTTGTATGCACAATTTAATGGCAATCTGTCCAGTAGGTAAATGAACTCAATATAAACTCAAACTCAAAAGAAACCAGACCCGTAACGCCTGTCCGTTGTCCATAGAAATATTTACAACTTCCGAGAATCAAAATGATAATACGCAGTACAAAAGTCAAACGCGAAATAAAAACTACTAAACTACTGTCAAGCTAAGTTAAAAGCTACATTATTCTTGAGTGGCAGTAAGAAAATTATACACGGACAAAGTCACATGTAAATGCTAGTTACAATTTAACTTTGAAATGGGAATAGCCCAGTGAGATTTGCATCTGGCTCGTGGAGTGAGACGTTGTAAGTTCAAATCCCAGCAGAATGTTATTATTGTTAACCTAATCCAATTCCGTTTCTGAATGTTATATTTAATTCAGAATTACTAGGTTAATAGATACTGAATCGTAATGGAATTTACCTAGGATAAATATAAATAACTAGCTTTTGGCCGCGACTTCGTCCGCGTGAAATATAGTTCCCGTTCCCGGGGAATTTCCGGGATGAAAACCATCCTATGTCCTTTCTCAGGTCCCAAACTATATCTGTACCAAATTTCATTCAAATAGGTTCAGTAGTTTAGGCGTGAAGAAGAGACAGACAGACAGATAGACAGAGTTACTTTTGCATTTATAATATTAGTATGGATTTTTGGCTATTCGAATGCTCAGTCGCTGAGCGATTGCTTGCTGAAGGATATTCCTATACAGAAATATATTGGTACTAGTTTATGCCCGTGGTGTTGTAACTAACAGATCTTCATGTAAACTATCCCCTTTGACGTTCAATTCCCAAAAATCCTTTTTAGTGAATACTTGCTCTTTACAAAAAAAAAATATCCTAAGATTTTAACGTCTCTAGGACCAACGGTTTGGGCTGTGGCTTCATAAATCACAAATTAGTCAGTCAGTTTACTATTTTATGTAGGTAGATGTACAAAACTATAATAACACAACACAGCAACACACTTAATCCGTGTATCTATACTATTGCTGAATAAACTATATATTATTATATATGGTTCGTTATAAATTTGAATGTTTGTACACACATTGATGATGACGCTAATGATCTTTTTATAGTCCATTCATTCCTAATAAATAAACAATGAAAATCTCAAATTCTTTATATTAAAACTGAAATCCGCATTCATTTGAAATTAATTACACTTAACCTTGGTAAATCAGCTGCCAATTGAATCCCGATCACCCACAGACCGGCAACACAAACAAACACACAGACGATCTATAAAACGCCTTGGACATAAATGATGGAATAACAACGTAAATATAGATCGCGGCATCACGGGGCTATGTGCAGAAAGTGAACTGAGGGCCTAGACAAGTGGCATTGTAGAATAGATAACGAAAACGAATCGATTGTCAAATGTATGGAGATGTCAAATTGTTTAGCGAAAGCTTATGTCAATTCCATACATTTGACAATCGATTCGTTTTCGTTTTCTATTCTACAATGCCACTTGGCTAGGCCCTCTGACGGCGTAGGCGCAGCCGAGCTATTGTTCGATGCCTGTCGCGAGTTCAAATACAATTACTCATAGAGATCTACGTTTTGGAACAGGCAATTAGCGTCACTTTTCTGACTAACCGACCGACTCTTTGACAATTCATATAGGTACCTTTAAATGGTGTAAGTGAAATAAATAGTAAATTTTATACCTTGAATTTTGAATTTATGGGAATTGTTTGTAAATAACTGGTATGAGCTTTCGACTTTGCTCGAGTTTTTTAACTTGCTACTCACGTATGTACATTACTAAACGTTTATAGGATAATACAATAATTATTATAAATCTATTATTTGTTCTAGACTCTAATATGATGTCTACTAAATATGTAGTATGGAATTTGGTTTAAGCTTCAACGATCAAGCGACAGCCGGCTGTCGCGCTGCTATTGTCTTTCTTTAGTGTCTCGAATCACGTGTGTTCGTCGAATCAGTGAAAAGGAAATATTTAGTAAGATTAACTAGATTTTGTCCGCACTAACACTGGTTAAAAAAACTATTTTTTTTTAAACTTGCTTAATATATTTTCGTTTTGACTTTTTGATTAATTTATTTATTTATATTAGAAAATTTGTTTAATTAATAATTTTCAGAGTGCCTTTTTTGGTCTAATAGAAATAAATGATTGGACTTTAAACTAAATAAGTCTAAACTCTAAATTAATAAATGAACTCCATACCTTACGACAGATAATTTTTTAGCAAACCAAGATAATATTCACTTGAGCAGAGCGGTAATATATAACCGATGGAATCTATAATAACTCAGTGAACGCTATGAATAGTAAATGAGGGACCTTGCCCTCCCGTGACCGTACCTATTCCGACCTGACTGATAACATTGAAATAATTCACTAAACTCCAAGAAAAATCGATGCCTTCAAATTGTCTGCTATCATGATTCCCAATGAATATAGTGTTTATTGTTATAATATTAAGTTATTAAATGTTATCTTTTTAATGACTTTTGCTTCTGATAGTTCAGGTTTTATAGTTGGCAATTTGGTGTGTAGGTTTTTTTAATGTCTTTGGATGGCAAGTAAACTGACGGGAGATTCTGATGTAGGGTTGCCATATCTAAAATGTGGCAACTACGACGCTCAAAACCCCGGATGAATGGGCAAACTCGGACAAATGGCAACCTTAATTTGACGTTGTTATCTCAGCTCAGCAGTTGCCATCTCAGCGACAAAGCTAATATTTCTTATATTCGTGTAATTATACTGGTTGCGATAATTCAACTACGGTTTTCTATACGATTGTTATTGTTTTATTATTGTTCACATTTTTTTTAATTATATGTGAGCATGTACTATTGCGTCCTACACGACATAGATACGATGTAGGTGAGAAAAATGAAGAGCTTTAAAAGGAGCCAGAAGGACCAATATTATTCAAAAAACCAATACTCAAAAGGAAAAGACAAAGATCAAAATAACTTATCTAAGTGTGAAGCCCTGTAACTTGTTTTGTTGACTTAGACAGGAATGACCCAGTATTTGACTGTTTCGGGGAGAGTCAGACAAT
This sequence comes from Athetis lepigone, assembly GCA_033675125.1. Lineage (NCBI taxonomy): Eukaryota > Metazoa > Arthropoda > Insecta > Lepidoptera > Noctuidae > Athetis > Athetis lepigone. The sequence goes on along the minus strand of CM066236.1, from coordinate 1,762,362 downwards.
TGGAGAGAAACTAACTTTGTATCAGTGTTCCTATTTGGATCGTATTGGGGTCGGGTTCCAGCCTAACTGGATTCAGCTGGATACCAATGTTTTACGTGAAGCGACTGTCTATCAGACCTCCACAATTCTGTAGCTGGGCGACACGCTATCGTGTCGCCCAGCTTTAGCCCTTGGTTAAATTGTTCAGACGTTCTGGCTTCTGACTACCCGTAACGACTGTCAAAGTTTTGCGAATGACAACCGGAACCATCAGCTTTACGTGCTTTCCGAGGCACGTGATTTCAGTGATGTCCAAGATTTAGAAAGCACATATGGATTGAAAAAGTGTCCTGATGGCCCAGTGGATATGGCGCCCGCCTCTCGTGTAAGAGGTTCTGGGTTCGAATCCGGGCAAGTACCAATGTGACTTTTTTAATTCATATGTACTTTCTAAAGTTTATCTTAGACACCACTGACATCCCGTGCCTCGGAAAGCACGTAAAGCCGTTGGTCCCGGTTGTCATTCGAAGAACTTTGACAGTCGTTACTGGTTAGCCAGAAACTCTGACCAGTCTAACCAAGAGGTATTGTGTCGCCCAGTTACTGGGTTGTGGAGGTCAGATAGGCAGTCGCTTCACGTAAAACACCGGTATCCAGCTGAATCCAGTTAGGCTGGCAGCCGACCCCAACAGGGTTGGGAAAAGGCTAGGGAGATGATGATATGGATTGAAAAAATCACATTTGTATTTGCTCGGATTCGAGCTCACAACCTCTTAAATAAGAAGCGGTCGTCTTAATCACCAAGCTATCACAACATTTTAAAGACATTTTAAATTCAAAAACTAAATATCAATAAGAATTAGCTACATACCAAAACTTCAAGCAGTTTTCTCTATACTTGCGCGAATGTGTATTTCGTCCCTTACCTGCGCGTATATTTAGCGCGCTTCTGTTTAGTGTCGAACGATGAACGTGCGCTAACAAACGCCATTGTAACAAGCCATACACTCTCCGATTTATTGCTATACGTAAGAGATGGACTGTTGGAAGAGTTTGAAGAAAATTCTTAGCATACCATTCGGTTTTTAAACCAGGTTGTTGTACTAGATTATTTTTAAATTTTATTTTATAATCGTAATCTCTCTTAATGGTTAAAGTTTGGTCGTAATTATATTCCTTTAATATATTATAATTACGACCAATATATCGCACTTCTTGCGCGTTAAAAAAGTTTTTACTTTACGGTTTGATAAATATTGTTTTTGTTAAGCACTTCAACGATTGTAGGCTGATAAAAGTACTCTTAGTTAAACTAAAAAAACACTTATTTTATTCGTCTTTTCCATTAGGAAGGCATCCACCGAAATCCATACTAATATTATAAATGCGAAAGTAACTCTGTCTGTCTGTCTTTCTGTCTGTCTGTCTCTTCTTCACGCCTAAACCACTGAACCGAATTGAATGAAATTTAGTACAGATATAGTCTAGGACCCGAAAAAGGACATAGGATAGTTTTCATCCCGGAAATCCCCCGGGAACGGGAACTATTCTACGCAGACGAAGTCGCGGGCAAAAGCTAGTATATATATATATATTATTCGAAATATTATTTCATCTAGTCTAGTATTAGTTCTCTAATCGTCTAGGACACTATACCACTTTTTTAGGACCAATCCGTCAAGTTGCACTTAACTAATATGAACTCAAAAGTCTATAGATTTCACATATCGTAATAAGTACCAAATGTTACCTAGGTACATAAAATAAATTGACATTACTATTCACACCATACACACATAAACCATATTCATTTATCATTAACACGAAATAAAAACAAAAACAAACTATTTTGCCCATAAACTACAATTACTTCTAAGCAATATAAAGCTTTGTACACAATATCGACATAAACAATCCATTGCATTAATGTCAACGGTGTTAGGTTCCGGTGTCAAGTGACAGACGGCTTTACGTAATGTGCGATTTTCGGTCCGATGTGTTGCTAGCCTAACGTGATAATATATAGAGTGTGTTTTTGTAAGCTGTGTTTATGTTTTTCGTATTAGACAGTTAAAAGTCATCTTTAATTTAGTATTCTGTAAATATACGGTTTATTTAACTTGAAAAAGCGATATATTTTGTTGAATCTTTACTTAATATTATAAATGCAACAGTAACACTGTCTGTCTGTCTCGCTTTGATGCCAAAACTACTAAACCAATTTAAATACCATTTGGTACAGAGGTAGTGCTTAGCCTGAGACAGGACATAGGAAAGTTTTTATCTTAAAATTCCCACGGGAACGGGAATTACGCGGGTAAAACGACGGGGGACAGCTAGTATGTATAGCATACAAGCTGTCCCCAGTCGTTTTTTTTTTCGGGATAGGAAACAATAAATAAACGGGGATGTATTTTGGTCAAAACCTGAATTTAATTTAAAATTTATTTTTATTTAGTCCGTACTAATATTATAAATGCGAAAGTAACTCTGTCTGCCTAAACCACAGAACCGATTTGAATGAAATTTGGTACAGATATAATCTGGGACCTGAGAAAGGACATAAGATATATTTCCTCCCGGAAATCCTCCGGGAACGCGAAACACGCGGACGAAGTCGCGGGCAAAAGCTAGTTTAAAATAATTTATTTGCAATCAAATCTGCCTTTAGCTTTTTCAACTACTTCGTTTATCCAGTTCCGTTCTTGTGACAATACAACATTATTACAAGTTTGACACTGTCTGGCAATAAAGCCAGGAAGTGGCAATAGGATTCTACTACTTGAGCTTACTAGTCCGTAGGGCTTAGTACGTGATTCAGCCGCTCAGGTTAATTTACTTTATTTTGTACTGTGGCAATGAACCGGTTTATTATTTCGACCGTACAAAATTAGCTTAAAAAGAATCGTCCGAAACACTGCTCAAAAATATTAAGTATTCAAAATTTCTGTTTCGACCGGACCGGGCGAATCACAGCGACAGATACACATATTAATCCGTACTCTGATTCCTAATGTTGGACGGAAAAAAAAACAAAAAATATATGTCAAATTACTAGTACTCCTACCCACGACTCGCAATTTAAATCATTGTTATGTTGATGTGTGAGTGATTGATTGACGAATTGTTTCACCCACTCGACACAATTCCACTTATTTTGACTTTCAAAACAACATTTTATTATTTCTTTACTGTTTTACGGAATTTAACGCGCACGTACCTTTTTTATTTGTTTTATGCTTGACGTTTCGGCAGGGTTACACCTGCCATGGTCACAAACAGACTGTTCGGCGACACTACTCCGTCGATGAAGATGAAGATAGATTTTCATCTACCCTCAATGTTGACGATTGTCCACTATAAGGCCGCGTACACACTACCCTCACTGTGTCCGGTTTTTTTGTCGACTTAAAATCGCGATGCTGAATTTTTGCAATCACTGGATTCCATGTGGCTGACAGTTTGAAACCTTCTTTCCGATTGAAATTTCTGTGTTTTTTAATCTCAATCGCTTCACGCACAACTTTGAGTAAAAGTGGCGATCAAACAACAAGCATAAACCAAATAAAAAGGTACGTGCGCGTTAAATCCCGTACCAAAGATCGATCCAGCCTGTTCCTTTGCTGCCCTCCAACGACGCCCTAAGCCGAGGTCCGTACCCCACAGGGGGTGCCCTTAGCGCAGTCGTTGTAGAATAAGTTTTTGCCCTGGCTGGAGGCCTAGAGTCACTCTTGGCAGCCACAGGATTGTCCGGTTAAGCAGTAAACAGCCGTAGCGAGCTGAACTGCGAGATGCATTAGTTAGAAAGAAAAAAAAGTTAAATCCCGTAAAACAGTAAAGTATTAATATGCGAAAGTTTAAAGTATAATATTTTATTATTTGTTGTACAAATATCTGAACGTCTGCTCGTTGGTCTCACGTTCCAAGGACAAACTACCTTTTAAACCTTCGAACACACGTGATTCGAGACACAATAGAAAGACAATAGTAGCCCGATAGCCGGCTGTCGGTTGGTCGTTGAAAGGTTAAAGCCACACCTAATGATAAAACTTACCTATCTATTAAGATTTGGAAACCGATGTCAGTCGAAGTGAACATGGAAGTTTATTCAAAAGTGAAAATAGTATCACTAAACTATTGTTGACCAAAGCACGACAAAGACTCAACTTTTCTCGGAAAGCTGGAAACGGAGTGGCGACTTCAGAAATAACTTAAAGCTATTTTAACCATTTCTTTATCTTCCTATTTTCAGTGAAGACTTCTATCATTAAAACCCATAAATATAAAATGAAATACTAAAATAGAAAACAGCTGGTGTGTCGAATGCAATTCACCATCACGTCTTCATTTCGAAACTTACACGACACGACAGCTGACTCAACAGATTGCTAAACAGGTCACCTGAAGCGTGAATTCGTCTTCAAGTCATAAGGGCGGTTACACGCGGTCGACAAACGCACAATCGGTCGTAAAGCGCGCTCGTATAATGTGTGTATCGGAAATGGGCCGGTTGTAACACATTTGTGGACTCCGCTCCGCTTAATACTGTATTGCCGTTCAAATTACTTTTTATGTGCAACTGGTTGAATCGCCGCAGTCGGGAATCAGCAGTGAGGTTTGCCAAGAAAGATGTGAGCCAGCGTGGTGGTTAACAGTAGCGTGATTCTCATACAAATCGAAAGGCTCGGCTTACACAAATAAGTGACCTGTGATTTGAACTCTGTGAGCAAAATTTTTGAACGTTTGAAGTGCATATAACTCGATTGATTGCTTATTTCATGAAAAAGTCATTCAATCGAGTTGTATGCACTGTGGGTGTTTTAATTATTTAAATGATAACAATTCTGTAACTGATGGCTATTTCAGTCGCAAATCATTCTATATCCAATACACACCCAGATACTAAGCGGCGAACTGCAAAAATACCTAAGAAAATCTGAATGTCGCAGGCTACCTTGAATATCCACTTTAAAACGTTATTACTAATAGAAGGCGTGCCTAAGAGGATTGCTGAGTTTTTCCTATCGTTTTTAAATCTAACAGGCTTGCCTAGAATTAACCCATAAGATTAGTGATCAATGCTCCTCTTTGCTTACTCTGTAATAATAATAACCCTAATTTCGTCAGTCACTTTATCTAGTTGAACACGCTTGCAAAAAAGTAGTTAAAAAAATAAATAGTACCAGGCTTGTATAATCACGCGAAGATAACCATAGTATAATTTACGTATTAATAGAAGTCACTCAACTCCGAGACGCTCTCAAGTCTCTTGCTGTCCTTGTCATTCTAAAGGGAAAAAATAAGGACAGCAATAAACTTGATAGCGTCTCAGAATTGAGTGACGTCTATTAATACGGGCCGTAGTAACTATTTAGTAATCTGTGGTATAATAGACAAAAATTACCATTTTATCAGGTGTAACTTGCTCACAAAAAATGTAGCTGACAAAAATAGTACCAGGCTTGCATAAGCGCGTGAAGTTCCCATCGAACCATAGTATAGATAAGGCAGAGTGTAACACATCAATGTATTGTTTGGAGAGCTCTCGACCAGCTCCGTGTTTGCGAGCCCATCGTCGATGACACTGATTCCGATCATAATGGCGCCGCGGAACCGAGGACCCGATTTGGTTTATTATGTATTGGATGTAATCGTTGTTTGTACGTAATTGTTTGTTTTATATGACGTACGTTTTAGGGCTAAAGAAAATTGAATTTTGGTAATAATATTGGAATTTCATTTTAAAGGAAATATGACGGATATGGCGTCGGAATGAATAACTCTTCGTGTAGCATCAAGCCACGCAAAACTGACCACTTTTCCCATTAAATGAAACCTAACGCTTCAGTGATTAAGTTGAAAATCGATTAAAGATATTTGACAAATTGTTGTAGCTAGATGTGCTGGCACCAATACCTAGTAGTAATATTTCATGAAATCTAAGACAACAACAATTATTCATGTCTTCAATAATCATTATTCATCTATTTATAATGCTCTTTCTATAATCTGTTGAGTCCTGTCAAGATTCTACTTTACATTTAAAATATCTTTTATCCTTGCTCCTTATTTTAAATTGATAACCCAAATCTGTACTATAAAGAACATAAAACCTTGTCAGTTTGTAAACATTTCAAATTATATCAAAGATGGAAGGGAAATTCGTAAAATTTTAACGAGTTTACAAAGTTATTTATGTTTAATAAACTGTATCAAATGCCGATGTCAAAACAGAAGCTTATTAATTAATTACAGTGTAACATTATGGCAGGTTTACGAAACAGTCGAGGTGGCACGAATAACTAAAAAATTTACTTACTACGACTTAATGGAAAATAACAATGTCAAAAAATATTATTTAAAAAAAATGGTGAAAAAACCGGCTCTATTCATCGTTCGCATACAATCAGCACATATTAGTAAAGACATGTAAAAAAATATACATAATTTTGACCAATGAACAAAATAAAAATCTATACTATTTACTGTATTTATCATATATTGTATTTATCGTTTTAAACTAGGCTGTTAGTCTTTATTCCAGGCCAACAGGTCTCCGCCCCTCTGGCGTAATTTATTATCAATTACGGAAAATCTGCTAATCTGTCCCCAATGAAAACTGTTTACTCAAATACTTACTTCACCTTCTATAAACTTTATAAGCTGCTACTTAAGTTTAGGATAAAAAGTTTAATGAATTATCGAAAAGATAAAAACAAAACCTTTATAAAAAAACCGGCCAAGAGCGTGTCGGGCCACGCTCAATGTAGGGTTCCGTAGTTTCCCGTTCGTCACAATAAGTGTTCCCACTTACAAGTTAAAAAAATCCCACTTATAAGTTAAAAAAGGCTATTTGTTACGTTGACATACTAAGTACGCAGAAATTATTTTGTACAACTGTTTTGTCTTTTTTGTACAAAAACTGTTCTTTCTATCAAGTTCAAAATAATTTTCCTAGAAAGTCCTTATAAAGTTCTACTTTCCACATTTTTTTCATATTTTTTAAACCTACGGGTCAAAAGTTAGAGGGGGGGGGACGCCTTAATTTTTCCTTTTGGAGCGATTATTTCTGAAATTATTGACATTATCAAAAACTGATTTTAGTAAAACCCCCAACAATATATCACACGTCAGGGTTGAAATTAAAAAAAAATCACTTCCCTCTTTACATATACCTACCCTACCCTAATAAAACATTTTTTTCCAATTTTTATTTTACCACTTTGTCGGCGTGGTTGATATACATATTGGTACCAAATTTCAGCTTTCTAGTGCTAACGGTCACAAAGATTAAGCGAGGACGGACGGACAGACATGGCGAAACTATAAGGGTTCCTAGTTGACTACGGAACCCTAAAAAACTAGCTGTTCCTCGCGGTTTCACCCGCGTTACGTTAGGTTTTTGGTTACTGCTTCGCTCTCGTGGGACATAGCGTGAAATTATATAGCCTATGTTACTCAGGGATAATGTACCTTTCTAACGAAAAAAGAATTTTAGAAATCGGCCCGGTCGTTTTTGAGTTTATTCGTTGGATACAAAAATACAAATCTTTTTTTTTATAATATTAGTATAGATTAGTATATTTTTTGATAACCTCATCCTACCGTTCTTACGTTGTTCATTAAATGTAAGTACATAAAATATAATATGTAGATACACTTACATATGTCAGGGTCTTCCGCGCGGAATGTTTATAGCTGACGCATACTGTTATAGACCGCATCGCATTTACATTTGCATTGTAAGTAGAGCAATAAACCCAGTAATGCGATTGTTTTAGCTACTTTGCTCGAACTTGATTGGAATTTCAATAAACATGTCAAATAGTTAAATGTCAGATAGTTGAATTAAAATGATCAAGTTTGTTTTGACGGTTTTGACCCTTTGTCGAACCGTTTTTCGTATTGTAACTAACACATAAAGCTGACAGATAGTTATATTGGCAATTCTTTAAATAAGTGATTTGATACTTAGGTATGTAATTCCTTTAAGTTGCAAGAAAATAAACGTCAAAGTCAGCGCAATCATAAGGTAAGGCCATTTATAAGATATTTTGACACACGCAAGGGAATAAAAACCTATTTGAAGATTACTTCCCGATGCAGATGGCCTGATATCTTGTAGCGTAAGCATTCTCTTATATCGTAAAAGGAAAAAACGTTTTGCAGCCCCAAAATATTAATTTGTGTTACAAAATACACATGTAAGGAATTCTTATTAAGTGAAAACTTGTACTGGACCGTTTCTATTTAAGATTTTACTACGTGTTAACGAGAATAGGTACAACTTTATCATCTACAGTTATAGATATGGCTGCTATTTAGATTAGTATTTTGTTAAAATAAACAAATTATGAACTAAATAAATGATACTCTCGTTATTTATTTACTTGTACATCATCAAAAGATTAAAGAACGTTTTTTCTGTAGTCCATGCTGATTGGTTTATGATACATTATTTTATTATTGTAAACTTGCTGAATTCAGTTGATGATAATGTAAACCGTAATAATTTTAATATATATTTAAATAACGAAAGGCTGACGTAATTCTACTCTCTATTAATTTCTTGGGTTCATAAAAAAGAGCAGAGAAAAATATTTTTATTTTTTATACCAATTATTTAGCGTCACATAATGGAAATGAGGCGTGCATTTCCATTGATTATAAATATGCATTACCATAATTCAAGATGGCGGCGTGTAACCTAGACGTTAACATTTCGCCATGGATCAACTGACCTTACGTCATGAATGTTTGATTGGATAACGACATGCCATGTCGACCGAAGCGGAAAATGCCGACCGGCGCGGAAAATGAATAACCGTCTTAGGACGATTTGCACACGACCATCTGATTCCGAACTAAACAATGCCTACGATAACCAGACAGCTGGATATAAACGCTTACATATAAAATAAAAAATCTTAGTTGATACTTATTCTTTACGAACCACACATTCCCCAAGTTTCATATCTCAGCGGTATGGGCTATGGGTTAAGATATAAACATTCAGTCAGACAGTTTACCATTTTATTTTTACAATAAATAAATTACACCTACACAGAATAAACATTCATGTTCATCACCCAAAGTTTGGCCTGAGTGGGAAACGTATCTACGACCTGTCACAAGACACGGCCACTAACCACTAGACCAACAGACCCGTCAAGACTGGCCATGCCGACTGGGATGGAAAATGCCGACTATTATGGAAGATGCCGACTGGCGCGGAAATTACGACGGTGTTGACGGTAAGCAATATCTCTGGACGTTGTATTTGCATTTTAGATGCAAATTGTGATTACGTAGACAAGCTGTACCATTAGTGTACACTGGTTGTTACTAGATTGGAATTAGAATGTTCTGAATTTAAGATTCATTTGTGGGAGCGGCAGGAATTAAATTTTGTTTGAAATACTAAAATATTTTGAATTGAGGGCTTAAGTGAGGTAAGCACTACTTATTTAATGTTATGTAAGAAATATATGTAAAAATATTAAAATAAAAATTGACAGTAAAAGTTAAGAGGAAAGTACTTGATCCAAAAAATTCCCACAAAAACTAACTATACCGAATTTTTCGAGTATCATGCCTCATAAATCAATATCTAAACTTAGATGTAACATCACTAACACAACAACAAGCCTGATAATATTTATCAACTAAACAGGATTAAAAATACAGTTATCTCATTAAAAGTCTCTTTATTTTGTCATTAACAATTTAAAAAGAAAAAGCTACTTTCAGAAATTTCAAATAGCAAACACAAAATATAGCCTTACTTACATAACTATGATAAATAAATCAAACTACAATTATAATACTTTTAACAACTTCAAATATTCATAGCAAAAGTCAAAAATACCGCCGAAGTAAAACTTAGAACAATACACCATTCTTTTGTAAGTATTGTTTCGACGAAAAACATTAAAGCCTAAATGCCAAACCTTCCATGCCAATGCCATGGAAGGTTAAAATGCAGGCTACAAAAGATAACGCTACGGCGTAGGCGGCTACAGAACCGCAGTGGCTACGACGTAGACGCTACGCCGTAGCGCCCTTGTAAAATAAAGTTGGAGGTCTGAATCTCACAGGTCTGTATCGATCGGCTGAGTTTCATTTGTTGTGCAATTCTATTTTGTGGGTTAAATTTGTATCAAAATCTGTAAGTAAGTTAAATCTTGGTTAAATCCTACAAGACAAAGGCTACTCACACACAAAGAAGGTTCTAGCATTGTTTACCACGTTCTCTCAAAGCGAGATGACGAATTCGTGCTTATTTTATAGGTCCAGATTCTCTTATGACGAAGACAAAAAGTCATATTAATTTATACACTCAACTTACATCAAGTAAAGCAAATAAAATATCATAAATAAACGTCTATTTGTTTATTGACACTTTCACGCCGAAACAGCTTAACTTATTTACACGAATTCGGCATACTGATAGATTAAATCTTGAAGAAATACTTAAACTACCTGTTAATCTAATATTTTATTCTGTACTAGCTTTAGCCCGCGGCTTCACTCGCGTTAGAAAAAGACAAAAAGTAGCCTATGTTACTCTCCATCCCTTCAACTATCTCCACTCAAAAAATCACGTCAATTCATCGCTCCGTTTTGCCGTGAAAGAAAGACAAACAGACAGACAGACAGACAGACACACTTTCCCATTTATAATATTAGTATGGATTTTCTAAAATGGGCATTAACTTGAACGAAATCGCCAAAACCTCGCACAAAAATAAATTAATGCTCAAAAAAATCTAAATCACTCATAAATCTTTGAAAAGTAAACAATTTTTTCCTGATATAACAGCGCAACGATTTATTATGAAAGTACTGAAAGAAACATGATAAAAACTAATTTATTTATAGCAGTGTAGTTAAACAGTCCAGTTAGTGCTATATTTAGTCACAGTTCATTAAATATTTCCACGTTTTTTAGTTTCAAGGTGATACGTTAGTTAGTGGAAGTTTTTGTAGAAATATATATAGGGTGTCATGAGAGAGTAGGGGTTTAGGCAAACTAACCCACCGCGCTTGTCTAATGCGAGTTGGTGGGTGTGCAGTGGACCGCCTGACTGGGCCCGTGGGCGCCGCCTTTGACATGCAAGACGTTCATCAGCCGCCGCCCCAAGTCGACATCCTGCACTAATGCCGACTGTTCCACCCGAGCCTATATGAGATGATCTATATAGCCTTCAAGTGGCGAAAGGAAAGAGAGTAGGGAGGCCTTTGCCCTGCAGTAGGAAAGCTTAGGCTTATAATAATAATAATAATAAATAATATATAGGGTGGCTTTTAATGGGTATGCTTTTAAGCGGTAGGCTAAGGCGGTAATGGTTACTTCACAGCTAAACTAGATTTAAAAATAAGTTACAAAAAATTACGTCAACTAAGAATGATGAATAAAATTGTTAAATAATGTAAGTGTTGACTTAAGATTTGAACTTCGAAAACTTCAAGGGTAAATTAGATGGAAGTAACACAAGATTGAATTAAATAAAAATGATAGGGTCGACAACTATTAGGCTAAATCGCGCAATCAGAGTTTGACGGGACATCAACAAATACTGTACAAAAAGTTAACTGTATTAACAACTCAAAATTAAAAAAAAAATCTAAATTCAAGGCATTTATTTCACTTAGACCATTTATAGGCACTTATGAATAGTCAAAGAGTCGGTCGGTCAGTCAGAAAAGTGACGCTAATTGCCTGTTCCAAAAGTTTTGCATACCCATGACATTTAAAAGTCAACCTGTATTTTTGTGCCTATTTGTAATTTCAACACTGACTTTATCAGATCTGAACAACCATAAAACGATTAGTCTCATTACTCGCCTACCATTCAAAACTAAATTCTTGTTAACTACATAAAAACACAATTTTCTGACAAGTAGACTTGTGATTGATGACAGACTATTATTAATTTTGTAGTCAAAAGTAGTTGTTATGTTAAATGCTGTCATATGAAATCATAATTTATATAGATTATGTATGATTCGTATGATATAAGATCTCAATTTTACCGGGAATGTTATTGGCACTCATTTATGCCCGCATTTTATTAAAATTTTAATATCAATCTATCGAAAATAGAATTACTTATAAATTAATCTTTCGACGACCAAGCGACAGTCGGCTGTCGCGCTGCTTTTGTCTTTCTATTGTGTCTCGAATCACGTGCGAGCGAAGGTTTAACTAGCTATCACGAATGGTCTCATCCGCTTTCTCGGTTATTGCTCTCTAAGTCGCAGTATGATGTCGATGTGTGCGCAGTACGCAGTTGCAATGTAAGCCCGTTGTAAAAAATTATAATTAAAATACCTCTTCATTTTATTACATTTATTGAAAACTAGCTTTTGCCTGCGGCTTCGCTCGCGTTAAAAAGAGACAAAAAGTATCCTATGTTACTCTCCATCCCTTCAACTATCTCCACTTAAAAAATCACGTCAATTCGTCGCTCCGTTTTGCCGTGAAAGAAAGACAAACATACAGACAGACAGACACACTTTCCCATTTATAATATTAGTATGGATAGTTTGTTTAACATCTTATCAACTCTGTATGGAAAGCTATCAATAATTCTCATTTGATTCAAGATTTAGCTTTACAAGTTAAGGGAAACACACCCTAATTTACTTTGTCATATTTCGATGTAAGTTGCTTACTCCATGAGACCCAGGAAGACCATTTTCTATTTATCAATTTGCGACATCCTATGCATTCATGCTGTCAAAGTCACAGGGCAATAGGTAATAACTGCTATCATACTCAACGTGTGGTATTGGTCCCACAGCCCCTATCAAAATGATAGGCGACCTTCAAACCAGACTGACGGTAATGGATCGGCTCGAGACAGCACCGCCGCCATTATGTGTGTCTATGGTATTTCCTACGTAATGGGGACAGGAAAGATTGATTATTTTAGTGCTACTACTACTTGACTTATTATTAAAGATTATTTTGGGAATGTTTTTAGATTTTATGACATAATAAACTAAAGTACAAGACTTAGATTTAAACATTTTAAGATTCATTTATGGTAAAAGAGACTAATAAAAGAGAGAAGAGAGAGTACAAAAAAGGTGGCCGGTAGTCGTCTTGCGACTATCGACGTCTACGCCTGGGTCTTAGTCCGGGGCGAGAGGCTCGTCGTTGCCTCTCGCGCGCCGCCGCTTCCTTCACTAGCTTAACTGCTTCGCAGAAGGAGGCGACGGCATCCTATTCCGTCTCGCCCCGCAGCATGGCCTGAACCAGCGCCGGGCGCGAGAGGTCACCGCCGCCGATCGCCTCTACGAGGACACGTCGATGGCTCGCCCACGCGGGACTAATTACCAGTCACTCTATAGTTAATTTTTGTCAGTTTATCTACAAGAAATAATTACCGTAGCATTGAAAAACGCGACGAAGGTAAAACACCCCCTTCACGTAACACAGTGGTATCCAGCTAAATCCTCTCTCATCTCAGCTAAATCTGGAAGGAGACCTCAATATAGTTGGGACATGGCTAGTGAGATGATGATTGAAAACGCGACATAAACTATTCAAAAAGAATTACACAATTATGACATAACCTCAAAACAAACACCAAACATCAAAACCAAAAAGCTAATTTCCCTCATAAAAGCCACTATCGCCTTTAAATCCCGGAACACAGTCACATTAGCGTCACTCAGCAATCAGTTGGGACGATAAGTCCGTAAAAGCGGGATTAGTTCACCTCTATGCCCTATAGAGTGGGCTGTAGATTGGACAAGCCCGCCGATAAATGGATTAACGCATTTTGACACACTTGACTCGAGAATTACGAGTTCATGTTATGTAACATTACACAATTGTTATACTAGTGTTTTATCACGTGTCCGCTTGTACTAAGTTATACTAAGGAAATCAATATAGTACTAAAAAATAATTGATGACTTTAGTTCAAGAACAGTTTAACTGATGTTAAATATATAATTATCTGTTAGTAGGCTCAGTTTTTATACACAGTGTACGACAATCTAGGCACGACGTATTTTTGTAAAGATTTCAGTGGTTTGCCGTTAAAGCTTAACAAACATGTATGTAGTTACTATCCTTATAATAGTATTATTTTGGATGTATTTGTAACCTTGAGAAAGCATGGTGGTTAATGTTAGGTTTTTATACATTATGTGCAGTAACTGTTGTCCTGTTAAGTCAAACAGAAGGCATCTTATTACTATTTTAAGCAGTTATAAAATAAACAGATTAAATTATTCTAAACGAAAACGAATAAGGTATGTATGTTGATCACAGTGTACCCTCTTCATTTTTAGGTTATATTTCAAGGTTGATACGCAACAGTGTACTTTATTTATTAATTTAGCTTTAAACAGAACGGCTAAAACCAATTTCACTATTTAAACAAAAACTGGAAGAACAGAAAGAAGGGATCGAAGTTAGTTAAATCGTTTCTCCGGTACTCGTCGAGCATAACTAATTTGCGCTTTTCTGCTGGACTCCACAGTTGGTTCAGGCTTTCAGGTATTGCAGTTGTTGGGAATAGTGTAGCGGGATGGTCTTAAGGAATTTTTTAGCAGTCGTACGCTGAGGACATGAACAACATCCGACTGGTGTGTATATGTCACCGGAAAATAACAAGATCCGTAAGTTTATCAATCTACTAGGAAGTTTATAAACTTTCGTAGGATTCTAAACGGGAGATAAATTGTAATATTTTACCACACACATTTTCGTAAATATATCAATTTCCGACATCATACGGTAAATTTATAAACTAACGGATATCTGTTCGTAAGATTTTAAATGGTTCGACCAATCACAGAAACTCTTTTAAATATACGCATCTTTGAAATACGTAAAATAATACACTGCTCTCTGATTGGTCAGTGTTCATAGTGGCAATGCTTGTGTCCAAAGACTTTGGTATAACCAGACTTGACAAACTTTAAATTGGAAGCAACAATGCCTGGTTCCTCTCTGGCACGGATGTAGTGAGTTGAGTTTTCTTTGAGTTGCAACACAGTTCAACATTTAAAACTAATAAAAACGCACAAGCAAACTGGTTTATTTATGTTCCGTGGCGAACAATGGCGGCCGCGAGGAAGGAGAAGTGACACGTGACAGTCAACCAATCAGATCGCGCGTAGCGTTTGGTTACTGCTTACTTATTATTTTACGAGTGAGTTCAGTAAGTTTATCAATTTACGAAAATATGGACGTAAAATATTACAATTTATCTCCCGTTTAGAATCCTACGATTTATAAACTTCCTAGTAGATTGATAAACTTACGGATCTTGTTATTTTCCGGTGACATAGACACTATTAAAAAAAACCATTGGAGTCGTATGAGGTACATATCTCCCCGGATATTTCGGATTGCCGTCTATTGGACTTTGAGAGAGAGAGGAGTAAGTACACCTACGTTGATGCAACATTTGTACTCTATAATATCTTCTGCATATTTGTCAAGTCTTTATTGTGATTGGCCGTCGTGACCGGAACTCGGTCAGCATATTATTAATGACTAGACCTACGGCGTTGAAATCTTATTTCATTTGTGGAAACTGTAATGAAAATAAATCAGTCGAACTCATCTATTTCACGACACAGTTGGCGCAATGAGCTGGGATGCTGAACTGCAAATCAAGCATCTCTCAAGGAACAAATATTTATTAGGCCAATGGGTTCTTGTCTTTTTGTGTATGTTCTTATGTGTATTTAAACGGGGTGTTTAAATACACATGATACTGAAGAAATTCTTTGCGGGGATACTAATATTATAAACAAGAAAAATTTAATTTTGGTTTGGTTGGACGAGAACACAGCAGTAACCAAAGGCCTAACATATATAAGTGAATACCTATTGCTTTATAAAAAACGCTATCAGTGTCACCAACAAGTTACATGTGCTCGACAATTTCTCACTTTATCGGCCATTGATTTCAATTTAAATATTCCGTTCGTTTGTTTCTTTATCCCGCTATATCCTGGTAATGCGACAACATGGCGCCTCTATTTCGCGTCTGTTTGCTCGCCATTACAATTATGTAAATGAGCCATTACACCAAGACGTCGATTCAATGGCCGACTCGGAGATTTCCAAGATTTTCTGACTAATTCTACGTTCTTCGTAAACGAAAGCTACAAATAAAATAAGTTTGTTTTGTACTTCAGCTCGTGCTGTAACAAAATATTTTGTAAGTCCACTAAAGGAAACACGAAATTGTTTCAACCTTCACGCTTCCGAGAAGCATTCAACACTTATGTTTACGAATTAAATATTCCGTTTAAAATAAATGTTTTGGAATTTTGGTGACTTTGTAAGCTGTTTCATTGACCACTGTGTGGTCATGGAATGTAAAATATTGCATCGTATATATGGTGGAATTATTGGTTGGTGGTTGGAGGGATTATTGCGGATATCGTAAAGTTTCCTTTAGGATTATTGTACATAAACACTCTTCCTCTTTCTCAAAAGGTTAAACATAGTATAGGTACGCCCCATAGTACAAATAATATACCAACTTTAGGTCCTAGGTACAATGGTGTATCAAAACACCAAAACAAAACAAATGAACAGCAGTGCATAAATATAAATGGTATTGTTTAATATGAAATGCAACATTAATAATAAATATTAGCTATTTCAAAAAGATTATAGTCCTAACTCCTTGTTTCGTGACACAAAATAACGTCCATTAACCCTCACTTATATATAATAATAATAATTATCAATGAGTAACATGTGAAGTTTTATCTTATAGTAAATGAAATCAAATGTTTACGATTATTTTGAGCATTTTTTTTATAATATAATATATCTTACGACAACTCACACACGGCTCTCTGATCCCAAGCTAAGCAGGGCTTGTGTCATGGTAACCAGACAACTGATAGACATACTTATATACTTTATAAATACAAACATATTATAGATAAATTACACCCAGACACAGAACAAACTATCATGCTCATCATACAAAGTTTGTCCTGGGTAGGGATCGAACCCACGACCTCCGGCTTAGCAGTCAGGGTCACTGACCACTAGACAAACTGGCTAGGGATTGCAATCCGGTACAACTTTGAATCCGGCCGGATCCGGCCGGATTCACGAGAATTCCGCCGGATCCGGCCGGATCCGGCCGGATTGGTGTTTTGGGTGTTCAACATAGCGCATATTTCTAACTTCATGGCATAATATGTGAAATAATCTACGGGAAAAAATAGAAACGAATTTGTACGAAAACTAACTCTTCTTTATTTATAACTAGATTTTGCCCGCGACTTCGTCAGCGTGGAATAATAGTTCCCGATCCCGCAAAATTTCCGGGATAAAAACTATCCTATCTCCTTTCTTAGGTCCCAGACTAAATCTGTGCCAAATTTCATTCAAATCGGTTTAGTGGTTTAGGCATGAAGAAGAGACAGACAGACAAAGTTACTTTCACATTTATTTCAGTTATTATAAAGGGTGTCTCGATAAGAGTGCACTTTTTAAAATTGGAATATTTTTTTTCCCATGCATGTGGCAACTCTGAAATTTGACTGTTGTCACCTCTGTTTATTCCGATTATTAAAATGGAGGGCTTCTCGAAAGAACAACGCGTTATAATTGTAAAAACTCATTACAAAAATGAAACCGCTCGCAAAGTTTGCCAAATTTTCAGCCAACCATTCGAAGATTTGTCAACAATTTTGAAAAAACTGACAATAATGGTTTTAGTAGGACGGCGCAACCTCACCGCGCTTTAAATAATCGATTTATTGCAGCAACGATTTCCAAAACACATCATCTCACGAAATTCTGATGTCAACTGGTCGCCAAGATTGTGCGATTTAACGCCGTGCGTTTTCTTTGGGGTTTTGTGAAATCTCTAGGTGTATGCAAAAAAATCCGAAGCAATTCCTGAGCTCAAACCAGAAATCCAACGCGTCATCGGTGAGATACAGCTACATCTCTGTGCAAAAGTCATAGAAAATTTCATGAAAAGAGTAATGGCTTATCATTGGAGCTGTGGGGGTCATTTGCCGGATATTTTAATCCATAATTAATCGGAAATGTCTTCTTTACAATACATTAAAAATATCACAATTCTATCATAAAATACTTGTTTTTATTTTGAAATGAAAAGTGCACTCTTACTGAGACACCCTACATAATATAATAATCAGTCTCAAAGATTACAAACAACAGTGAATTATTTATAGTTTAAATTAAGTTTAACCCGTTCATAAAAACTAAATTAAATCAACATCATATATTCTTCTATAATCCAAATTATTTTTTTCTAAATCAATAGCTTATGGATACTGTACGATTTTGCATTCGCCGTGTTTTTTAGTACTTTTGCACGATTTTGATGAGAAAAATTGCGTTTTTCTTAATTACCGGATCCGGTCACCGGATCCGGGGATAATGCCGGATCCGGTAGGCAAGAAAAACGTACCGGATCCGCCGGATTACCGGATCCGCCGGACCGGATTGCAATCCCTAAAACTGGCCCGTCAATTTCTTTTCATTTTAAATACTCTCTTTCCTCATGTTCCGGGAAATTGAATCAGTTAATTAACTCGTTATATTTTATGCGGCAAAGAGTTCTGAGCATTTACATAAATATCGTTAGCCAATATTGATTGGCTGGCACACAGGTTCTTTTCCTTTTAGGTTTTATTATATGCCTGCATTAATTATGGCAGTGTAGTCTAATATCAGATGTTTTATGTTTTGTTTGACCAATTCTGAATTGTCTCCTGGTTCCTGAAGAATACCAACGTCAGGCATATTGACCTGATATATGCTGCCATTTCATGTTACTTTAACCTTTCAACGAGCAACCGACAGCCGGCTGTTGGGCTGCTATTGTCTTTCTTTTGTGTCTCAAATCGCGTGTGTTCGAAGGATTAATCTTGTAATTTTAGTATTGGATTCCCAAATATTATTACTTGTTGTTTACCTAGTCTGTACAAAGACCCTATAAGTTTCATGTTTCTAGAACCAGCGGTTTTTGGCTGTGCGTCGATATATCAACAGTCAGTCAATCATTTAGTTAATGTAACGTTTTAAATATATAGATTAATTGATTTCGACTTATAAATAACAGTTCCCCACGGTTTTATTAGCGTTTGGAAGTTAAAATAGTCATTAAGTTTTCTAAAATTCTCCATTTACTGCGCAATTTTCTTAATTTTTCATACCGCAGGACCTTCTAAAAAGCATTAAAACAAAAGTTTTATTAAATGTGTTAAGTCATTCTCAAGTTCTGGCGTGACTAAGGGAAAAAGGGATTCATTTATATACCTATTCAGATACATTTTCAAAATTGTATAAAATACAAATGATTTTTGTACTTGAATTGCAGAAATTGTCATGTTGACAATTTTTATGTTACACTTACTATTTATGTATTTATCCATATACTTTGAATAAACTCGATTTTTACTGACACAGAGTATTTAAATTCTTCTCTTACTCATAAACAATAATCATTGTTTTACTATGAATTTACTTATGAGAAAATTGTGACAAACAATCTAAATGAAGAACTGATAAGATTTGCTATGAAGTTATACGCTGAAGGAAAGATTCAGTTTGATTTTGTTCATGACTCATTAATTATGAACTTCATATTATTTTAAAGACGTAAGTAAATAAAATATTAACCTATATTCCCAGAACTGTATTATTGTTCACTAATTTAATGATCTCATAAATACTCTTCACTGAAGTTGCATTTAGTCTTAAAACCTATACTGTTATTATGCATTATCTACAGTAGAATGTAAGTACTAGCAGTGCATGAGCTAAATTGTACATAACTGATACTTTATGTGTGTATTTATATGCTGTGGTTTATGTTGTTTTTTGTTGTAAAATAGCTTAATAAATTACCCTTTAAACTCAATATGTATTGACAACTACAAGCAATGCCGCGATCATAATTCAGAATCTTGAATATTTTTGTCAAAATTACATGTGGTGATTCACAATACTGTTTACACAACAACATTTTGGGTATAAACAATCCTTTTTTTCCAACTATCGTTTACCGAAGCTTCTAGAAATTTGATCAGAACGTTGTGGCCGATAAAATGGATTAAAAAGCTGTACTGCGCATAATTTGATTCATCGTAAAGGTCTAAAGTTCAAGTGAACCCTGTTGCACAACGCAGGCGCGACTGAACCTATGTGAGCTGCAGTAGGCAATGATTTAGAAAGACACATAACAACAAGAATTTAGATTTAGCAAAATATACCTAAGCTTTTTCAACATAAGATCTCTTTCAGCTTAATAATCTACGAGATTCCATTACAAACATCGATTGTTATTTTATACGCAGTTTCGACAACAGACGTTGTTTGGAGAGCGCATTAAAACGCGCGTGGCCGCGGAATGTGATGATCCCAAGCTAACAACGCGAATGACGCTGTGCGTCAAAATATAATAAATGAACCGTAACTGCTAATCACACGGGGCTCGTAAATCTTGTGAGTCATCGGGAGCCGCCGGGGGGCGCGACTAGTCTGACAGCGACTGATCTAGGACGAGCTAACAAAGGAACGCTCCTTCCCTAATGGAAAATGTTTTTCTTTTGTGACGTAAATATTTGGCGCAGCAACAAAGGAATTACGTGGTTTCGGAAATATTTAAAACGTGAATGCAAGTTTTGAAACGATTGAAATGGAATATTAATCGTGTAATCCATTTTTAAAGTTTAATATTTAGTCGTGGTTAATGGCGTTCTTCAGAGATTATTCTCGACAAATATTAATTAATTATTTAGTCAAACATTTCAATGTAGTCAAAACAATAATTGTTTAGTACCTATTCAATATTCTAGAAAAATGTAAACACCCTTTAAAAAATGCGAACTAAAATTCAGACGCAGAGGCGTAAATACGTCGTTTTTGGCAAAGAAGCCAGCTATTGTTTTCCCTCGAATTAGATTTGTCACTAAAGGATGCATACGATCATCCTTTAGTGATTAACTTCTCTAATTAAAACAAATTGAATTCCAAAATTTACCGCACCTGAAATTTCCAGGACCTGCCTCAATTAGCGCACCAAACAAAACGTTTCTAAACTGGAGTTAAAAAAAAATATTGGGTAATTTACCTGAAGCGTTTGTCTCACTGCGGCCGGCGCGTTGCCGGCAACTGCATGTCGATTGCGGGCACAAGAACTGCACTAGGCACGGGACTGACGCACAAGACACGGCCTCCGGCGAGAGCTGGGCAGCCGAGACTGCCTGCCTCGCCCCGGTCGCGCGGTCGATACGCGCACAACAGGTTAGTATGCGTGCGCCGACATGTAAACACTCCTTCAGTCGTGTGCAACTCAACACTAATGGACCTAAATCCGTATTGGTCCGGCAAATGCAAGGTTTGCACTCACTTTCGAATGTTCCCGCTGGTTTCTGGCATAGCTACGTTTGTAATGCTTTCTTCTAAACAATTTGGTTGGTAATGGGAAATGATTCAACCCAAAAAAAAACCGTGAGAAGGAAAATAACGGGATATAAAACTCCTACGGTTATAATTTGGCTCTTCTACTCTTGGGCCTTTTACCTTCATTTTTTCCTTTCCTTTTATTATCAGGTCAAACCAGCAGCACTGTCTACTCCAGAAGACTAGAATATATTTATAAACAGACCGTGATACGGATAGTGGTTTCCATTAGAAATATGCCAGGGCAATTTGGCTGGACGAGTCCTGAAAAGGAGACACTCCACAACCGTCATAACTACAGATCATCATCTCTTCTTTACCAAACTATGTTAGGGTCGGCTTCCAGCCTAACTGGATTCGACTGGATACCAGTGTTTTACGTAAAACGACTGCGTATCAGACCTCCACAACCAAGTCACGACTACTAATGGTTGAGAAAAATACAGCAGATAGAATAAAAATACACTTTTCACTACGTGAGTAGATTTATCTAGGTAATCGGTTGATTTTCACTATGATGTGATAAAAGTACTCAACTCTTTATTTATGGAATTTGTGGAAAAGACACCACAATTATGCCAAGACCATGTTTAGATTACAATATCTCAATCGAAGAAAGATCTTATTCTTCCATTACCTGTAAAATAGACCTAGTTTTTTGGAAATAAAAATTTATTATAATTATTATTATATCTATAACACAAATATATGCAATAAGACTGCGAAGGTCTCCTCTTTGTGAAGAGACCTAGTCCGTCAGAGCCTCATCAGTGAATCAGCAGGGTACTACGTGCAGGTAAGGTTGGCTTTGACCCTGGAGGTGATGGTAGGGCCACTTACACCCCTATAAGTAGTCTACTATTTGGCTTACAAAAGCAGTCTTTTGACAATGAAAGGTGTCAAAGCAGCACCTTGTAAACGCGTGTTTCCTTAGCGCTGGGATCACACGCGCAGTAATTACCACTGAAAGTGAGCCATTAAAATGTTACGTTCATCGTTCACGGGTATACACGTCTAACTGTGACTGTAGAAGGTATAAATTATACCACGATTGAGAGTTTAAATGTGAATTATTTTTATGTCATTATGTCGGGGCTGTTTAAAAAAAATACTGGCAAGACAGTGTGGTTTTAATTGAGGATGGGAAATCATCAAAAATGGCTTCCTCCGTCGTATGCGGGGCGGGACGGAGTGTCAGACTTTAACTGACTAAAACCCCCCTTGTTTCTTCGGTTGCCCTTATATGTTCCGTGACCGCGGTAACTATCGGAACTATTCCGCAACAATGTGTGGTTTAAATAGGATTTATTACACACACTTACACCTACAAGTGCCTACAACGGACACCTATGAGTTCGGTCGGTTAGGTATAACCTGGTTCATTAAAGAAAGGAATCTAAAATGGCGGTGCTTATAATGTTCTCTCGCTCGCACACTAGTGCCGTCTATACTCACTCGCGCGCGTACCATCAACAAAAAAAAATTGTCTTGATTTGCTTCCACGCTGCCTTGACGCGCTCAGTGCTCCTTTTTACGAATATCTTGTTATAGTTTTCTGTTATTTTTCCGTTGTTACCTGTTTGTTATTGTGGTAAAAGTAGGCATTGTTTCCGATGAAAACCATGAAAATTCTTAATAATATTTTCGATTTGAAAAAAAAAACCTTCTAGTTTAAATTTTATATGCAGACTGTACTATCTGTCAACGCAAGTACATGCCGCCATTTAAGGTTCCTTTCTTTAATGAACCGGCTTATATATAGTTCATCATCATCATCGTCATAACCTGTTTCACTCCGCAACTCGACACATATTTTTAACATTTATGTTACTATAAATGTTAAAGATTGTCTATAGCATTATACTAACAGCCTAAAATATATTATAATTAAAAGTTGATAACACGACAAATATGATTATTTTAAATTAATTTTTTCTTCAAAACATAAATGAATAAACAAACTTTTAGTGTAAATATTATAAAAAAGTAGGTGTTTTTAACTGAAGTGTTTTCATTCAACAATTTACAGTGATTAAAACAATATAATGGTACCTACTAGCTTTATACTACATACAACAAAATTCAACAATAGAACCATTATTTTCAGTATCTTAAATTATATTACTAGTGATTACAAATCACCACTAATGACAACGAACCAGTCAGAGACCACCACCAGGGAGAGATACTATCTTCGGATATACTCATCCAGTTGCTGCATTTATTCATTATTTATTTATTTATCACTGCCACTGCAGTTTACTGATTCAAGTGATTAGGTCAATAACCGTGAAGGATCATTTCGATCCGAATTCTGACAAATAACTTCATTCCGTATTTTATTTTCTGTTCTTCTCCATAGCTTGCTCAGCAACTTTATTCCTAATTCCAGAACTAATTCCACCGTGAGTCGGGCTTCTTATGGATTGGGAATGTCGGGATTTTATATTTGAAGTAAATACACTCAAAAAGAATCATTTAAATCAACAAACCTTCTTATCCTTTCGACGACCAAGCGACAGCCGGCTGTCGCACTACTATTGGCTTTCTACTGTGTCTCGAATCACGTGTGTTCGAAGGTTTAATAAAGTTATTGCACATAATTTCAACGCAAACGCTGTGAACATTAAAAAACCTTTCTTCAGATAAAAGATTTCCATGAAAAATCCGTCCAATGTATAAAAATCAAAGCGTCACATATCCAATCAAAACAGTTATTACCGAGCCTCCTATTGGCAGTGTAAATAACAATTAATAATTCGATATTATATCACTCCTCTCAAACGATGGCCACCAGTATCATCGAACTCAAATCTGCTATGGTTGTGCGAAAACAGACCTTACTGCTACGCCATTAAGGCGGTGTCAAACTCAATTACTGTGAAGCTGTGTGTGTTGGTCGAATTGTGAGAACGTCTGATGGATTTGCCTGATCAGGGCTGTTTTATTTGTACTACGGTAAGCTGAAATGATGGGTACATAACTGGAGTTGATAGGAGACCAAGAATATTTTTGGATAATATAAAATGTATATAAAGTATCCTATATTATGTGTTTCACCCGCGTCTTTAGATGTTGCACCGTTCCCATGGGTCACAGCGTGATACTTTATATTGCCTATATACCTATAGTTTTCCCCGATAAAATAGCCGCTTAACAATTTCTTTTTCAATTCAATCCAGCATTTCTGGGATTAGGGCGTTCAACCAAAGAAGCAAACTCTTCAGCTTCATAATATAGTATAAATTATAAATGTGAAATTAACTCTGTAATGCTTTCACGATTAAATAAGTGACGTCATAATCATATAACCGTCCTAAAAAAACTCAGTCTAGTCAAAATGACGCAGATCTGTGACTGTTCATCTTACGAGGGCATGAAAGCCCTAATAAAAGTGACGATAAAAATTTGGAATTCCTCAGAATCAAGTCACAGAAACTCGTCATCACTGCGTAGGCAGCGAATAAGCTTTTCAAAAACTTTGTCTCCAAATACGCCACAATACTGAGTCATCGTCTTTTTTGTGTTTTGGAGAATTCCGCCACACAGTTCCCAACCACTGCAATCCTAAGCCAAAATCAACAGCGGAGTCCACCAGAACCGTCTGTATAAACTTGTAGGGTAATGCTCTTAGCAAGGGAAATTTGCAGAATATTGCGGTACCTACGTCAGGAGGTAAGATACCTGCCTCTCATGCATAAAGTTGTGGGTTCAGAACCGGACGGAATATCATTGTGAGTTTTTCAATTCATAATGTACTTTCCAAGTTATTTAGAACGTCACTGACATCCCATTTCTTGGAAAGCAAGTCAAGGCCCAGTTGTTTGTTTTTTATTCAAAATACTTTGACAGTTGTAATGAGTAGCCAAAAGCCAGACCATTTGTGTAACCAAGTGGTTAACGTATTTTCCAATGAACAAACTGAAGCTAAAACTAAAGCTTTACACACTTTACACATTATTTTGCTCTTCGCTTTATGTCGTAACTAGCTTTTTCCCGTGGCTTCGCTCGCGTTAAAAAGAGACAAAAAGTAGCTTATGTTACTCTCCATCCCTTCAACTATCTCCACTTAAAAAATCACGCCAATTCGTCGCTTTGTTTTGCCGTGAAAGAAAGACAATACAGACAGACAGACAGACAGACACACTTTCCCATTTATAATATTAGTATGGATAACGATTTGGAAAGATTTTTGAAAATCTACCTCCAACAGGCTATGAGCATGTTTTGTATTAAATTGTAAATGCTGACAGAAACATCTTATAATTAAAATAAGCAAGCAATCCAATGCCCGGTTACTGTATTTTTTACTAGCTTTTGCCCGCGACTTTGTCCGCGTGAAATAATAGTTCCCGTTCCAGAGGGATTTCCGGGATGAAAACTATCCTATGTCCTTTCTCGGGTCCCAGACTATATTTGTACCAAATTCCATTCAGTTCGGTTCAGTGGTTTAGGCGTGGAAGAGACAGACAGACAGAGACTTTGGCATTTATAATATTAGTACGGATTTCCTGGTTTTTCGTCAATATTTAACCAACATTTACAGGATTACCACCATTTTACCATCCATCGAAGAGCACTCTAAGGCTTACTTGTCAATCCTGGCCACGTGTTAAGAAACCGTCCGTCCGTCCGGTCCGTCTCAGGTGGCGTGCCGGCGTCGTTACGGCATTCGTTTAACTATTCCGACAACGCAAGCCTGACCTTTCCGTTCATTCGTATACCTTCTCTGGGCGTTTCACGCGCAGGGCTAGACGGGAGCTTACACGGGCGATTTCGAAAACACTTTTTGAGCGACAATAATTGCATCACAAATAAATGCGTCATCATCAGACGAAAGACGTCCAATGCTGGACAGAGTCCAAAAAAATTCCACATTCATGGGTAGAATATTTAATTTTTAGTATAATTTGTCTTCTCATCATCTACCTAGCCTTTTTCCCAACCGTGTTGGGGTCGGCTGCCAGCCTAACCGGATTCAGCTCGATACCGGTGTTTTACGTGGAGCGACTGCCTATCTGACCTCCACAACCCAGTAACTGGACGACACGATACCTCTTGGTTAGACTGGTCTGAGTTTCTGACTAACCAGTAATGACTGTCAAAGTTCTACGAATGACAACCGGGATCAAAGGCTTTACGTGCTTTCCGAGGCACGGGATGTCAGTGATGTCTAAGATAAACTTTAGAAAGTACATATGAATTGAAAAATCACATTGGTACTTGCCCGGATTCGAACCCCCAACCTCTTACACGAGAGGCGGGCGCCATATCCACTGGGCCTCGCATCACGACACATAATAATTTGTCTTCTATAATATATATTTCTTATCTACAATATATCTTTCAATGACAAGATATATTAGATCCATATTTAACCAAATGACTGACGTTTACTCCCTACAAGGTAAAATCACAATCCGTTCAGTAGTTAAGCCGTGCAAGAGTAACAGATTATTTTAGTAAGTATTATTATACAGTTAAGTTGCCCGTCTAACTTTGTCTTAACTCACACATAGAGAGCCGAGAACTACGTAATACCTCTTGTAGCAGGTCTGTTTGATTGCGTCTGTGTGAGTGCGACTAGCACTGGTGACGTAGGTAAATAAAATATGGGAATGATATCTATTTAGTGGACGTTCGCGTTTCGGAAACCTTTAGTCTAATTCCACCGAAAACATAACACAAAGTTATTTGCTAATACGAGGCTAAATTATTATACGTCTGTTATCAAAAACCAGAGCATTTATTTTAGTTATGGCCGGACGCTCGAAAGTCACTTAATTTAAGACGCTCTCAAATATGTTGCTGTCTTTGTCACTCTAATGGGATAAAGAAAGGACGGCAACAGATTTGACGACGACGCGTCTTAAACTCGTCTAAGCACAAATGTTGTTCAGATAATATACTCAAATAAATGGACGGTTTAGCGAAACCTCCTCTCTAACCGATTTGTATGCCGACTGGCCGGGGATGTAATGCAATATTCATACAATCTGGATCACTTATTTGCGACTACGTTGTGACGAATCGTTGCCAACAGGACAGGTGGACCGTCTTATATTTAATCATTTTTGCCAGTCGTTTGCATTATATATTATATCGTATCATTTTAACGACCAAGCAACAGCCGGCTGTCGCGCTGTTATTGTCTTTCTATTGTGTCTCGAATAACGTGTGTTCAAAGGTTCAAAAAAGAAATGAGGTTTTATAGGCTGTTAATCGAAATGTACAGAACGCATTTTGTATGTTGTCACTTTGGATCTTGCCCGGAACCGAACTTTCTACTTATTACAGTGTTAAGTGCATATTCCCTAACCTCCGGTGCTCCGAACTGTCAGAACAAATGTTTGTTTAACTTAGACATCGGAGTTTAAAGATGTGAGCTTTTAATCATACCCATACCAAACAAACCTGATAGAATTTTCTAACGTAAAATTCTCATTCCATTATTGTTGCTGTCAATGTTCCTTAATCATACATAGAGAAACATAATCATGTTACCAACATTTTTTTCAACTTTAACGACTATTACAATACTTTTTATTTTCTTTTTAACGGCAAAAAGGCCAATAAAATCTTCCCCTATTTCCGTGTTATGTTGCAATAAAATGGCAACTTGCGTACAATGTGATACGCATTGTACCTAATTGACAATCTTGGAGTCCTACGTCTATTAACTTTAAGCCCGGTTTACATTATTCCATTCCAAAGATCTAATCCAGCGCTGGATTGCTTACTGGAAAAATAAAAACGGGTACTGGAATGCACTGAATCCAGTTATCATTCCAGGGGCCCTAGTCTGCTATTACAATCGTGTCTCAATGATCGATTTTTGACGTGTAACGTCAAACTTTTGACACATTTCCCATACAAAAACTGTCAAAGTTGTCAAATACCCGCCGATGATTGGTCATTGAGACACGATCCTCACGATTGTAATAGCAGACTAGGGCCCCAACTCAGTAACTGGGGTGGCGGTCTACTTTTGAATCCAGTGCAATTGGAAAAATGTATACGGCCAATCCAGTGCCATTCCAGTGCTGATCTCTTCTTAAAATCATTGTCACTGTAGTGTTTATACTTTAGCGGCTTCTAAATAACTGCAATAATGCAGATGTTACAGATTATTCAATATTTATAGACTAGGGGGCCTACCATGACATCTTAAAACGAGGAATGAGGGAACGAGATGGCTCTAGACGACTTGTATAGCTCTGTCTCTTTCGCTCAGCGGAAATACTCTGGCTTTAAGACGTCATAGTAGGCCACCAGCTCTGGACTGGATTCTCGCTAGATCACTGGAATAACGTACACACAGCAACACAGTGCGATTGTTACTTGCCATACATAAGTGTTGTATGTTTGCTTAAATTAATTCGATGACACTCCAGCTGTTTCAATCTCTGTGTCAAATACAGTCATCGAAATTGACGACGTGATTTGGCTCTCACTGCGACTGTCAGCATTATGTACAGTCAGCTTATGTACAAAAAGCTAGGCAGATAGGTGGTACCCACCCATCAGTTATAATATAAATCATCTCAAAAATAGGTTTATAATTTTCTTATAAAAAAGTTAATAAAAATTGAAAACAATTAATTTGAATAAATTAAATTTGAATACACTATTCGGTGTTTAGTTTAGACGTGTGACGAACAGAGTGTAGTTCCTCATCCTCCATTGAAAAGGAAGGATGCTGCGTCCAAACAGGTGTTGTGTCTTGAGGGCTAATTAAATGTCCGAAGGTTGTTGTTGGAATTTTATACATGCTAGAGCGTCGCATTACACTCCCATCGAAGTAGGAAGCCAGCCCCCTTACCATGACGTTTAAAATAAGATTGTTTTATTCCAAGTGAGGAGTGTGCAAGTGACAGCGTTAGACACGTTGTCTAGCGCCGTCTCTTTCCCACTGAAAGTAACATCAAAGTAATACTGCTTTATGGGCTGGTGGTACGACCCCTGTTCATAGTTCACTCGTTGGGCGATAGACTTTACCACAAGCAAAACTTAATTTATATCTGACGGCCCTGAACACGGTGTATTTTGCTGAGTGTACCATGCCCGGTGTCCGGATGTGACGTCAGATGGCACAGCAGATTCATTGTTCTCCGGTCTATTAAACGTTGACTGCAGTTGGATCACGTCCATGTCATTTGGTTTCATAATTCTGAATGTATTCGTTACTTCCACAGGAGATTAATAAGTAGTATTTAACCTTTCGTCGACCAAGCGACAGTCGGCTGTCAGACTGCTATTGTCTTTTTGTTGTATCTCGAATAACGTGTGTTCGAAGGATTAATTTTATAAATTTACTAGCTGTCCCCTGCGATTTCACCTGCATTTTTCGTTACTGCTCCGCTCCCGTGGGTCGTAGCGTGATGGTATAGCCTATAGCATTCCTCGATAAATAGGCTATCTAACACTGAAAGAATTTTTCAAATCGGACCAGTAGTTCTAGAGATTACCCCCCTACATACAAACTTACAAAACCCCTCTTTACAATATTAGTATAGACTATCAAGTTATAGTTTGCTGAAGAAAACTCATTTACGGGTTAAACTCTTCTTAGTACATATATATTTTTCTATGAATATGAATATTACTAATCTCCTGTTTTAATGGACTTGCGTGGTTCGTATTTATTAGCACTACAATTAGAAATTCCTTTATATTTACAAAGATAGATTACATCACATCACTCACATCGTAAACTGTTTTGAAAATAATCTTTTATCTTGAAGGTTTACTTATTTCTTAATCCTTTTCTCCTTTAACCGGTAATTTAGAGCAAAGCACGTCTACTTTAAGCTACCATATCCGGTTTCCGGTAAACGGTTTTGAAATGGCACGAATCCGAGAGGTAGGATTTTCAATGGCTGCCGAATTCTGGCGAAATTTGAGCAATGGCCTGGCCATGTTGATTTTGAGCACATCGGTCGTTAGCAACTCCTAGCGATATATATGATTTTGGGGGCATTCAATTCAAATCCCTGTTGATTATTCCCTGACGTAGCTTCGGAGCCTAGTCAGCAAATAACCAACCGCTATAAATTTTGTGCCTCAGGTCACTTGGATCTCGTAAAGGTGCAGGCCAAATGGTAATTAATGCGATTGTGAGCAGTAATATCTAGACAAGAACACACGTAACTTTATAAATTAATGTGTACTTTTTGAGTTTTTCTTAGACATAATTGACATCAAGGAAAACGTCGTAAGGGTACTTAGATATGCAAAGGCAGATGACGTCAATACAATATGGCCACAGTCTGCCAACATTGACACAAATTAGAAGACCCCTCAGATAAAAAAAGATATAGCACATTTATCACACCATTCAAAAATACTCCGAACATTGCCGAAGTAGTCCGAAGTTCTTTTTCCATTTCACGTTCCATTACACGGTATGTCAATTATAGCGACGACACATATTGATGACTGCGAATCAATAGCACAATGGAATGAAATCTTTTCTTCGCTCATATTATATGTATTTTCAGTGACCGATCTACATATTTCAGAAGATTTATTATTATCCATTGGCATTTTGAAAGATAAAAAATGGTTAGATAGGCGTCAAAAGTTGATTACGTATTTACCTTTCAGGTTTTATGGAATCTTATTCTTCGACTAGTTGTACCACGTGGTATAACTCTTTCGTATATTATTTTTTATTTCTATACCCCCGTGAATCGAATTTTTCATAAACAAATTATAAAGAAATAACTAAATCTGGCCACCACATACAAAAAAAAATTCAATTCGACTGCCAGTTCCAAAGATTACGTGGCGATCTTTAACTAACAACAACTTCAGCTTTATTTTATAACTAGCTTCTGCCCGCGGCTTCGCTCGCGTTAGAAAGAGACAAAAAGTAGCCTATCAACTATCTCCACTTAAAAAATCACGTCAATTCGTCGCTCCGTTTTGCCGTGAAAGAAAGACAAACATACAGACAGACAGACAGACACACTTTCCCATTTATAGTATTAGTATGGATATCGATAAAAACGGTCCAGTGTAAGTCATGCGTTTCAAACATACTAAGTATGTATGTGGCGAGTGCGATAAAGAACCTAAAGCAGCATTTAAACATTTCCAGACCAGAAAAAAAACTCACCTACAACCTAGCTTTACCTCACAAAATAATAACAACACAACAATACAGACAAAACAACGCAAAATACTGGTATTGGCACAACGAAGTTACAAAAATACAGCAAAGATATGAGATTAAGAACATATTTTCTACACGTATAGTACGGAGCTTACACCGATAATCCAGTACTCTGCCATCACACAAACAGACTTATCATACATCTCATAAACTGGTCTTAGACCCTTGCTCCGAATAAGCCAGGGTCTCAGAAACTCGACAAGTCCCGCCTCATATTTTTATCCTATTACTCCGCCATGTAAGAGAATCCTTCAAATATGTATTAAAGCTAGCTTTTGCCCGTGACTTTGCCTGCGGGAATGTCGGTTGTCTCCGATGCAACCGACGGGTTAAGTGTTTCTTTGGCGTTTATACTGATTTCGGGTTTCCATTCTTTTGGGTGCTCATCTGGTGATCATGGCACACTCCAGTATATAATTAGGAATCCAGTAAATGCCTAAATTCAGACCTCGTATAAAAACCTCATCAATCTTAGTGCTCATATAGAACTGAATCAATAACTTCTTAACACGAACGAATGACAACTGTGTACCTAAAATAATCAAAAACACATTAGATCTATAGCCATTTATTTAATAAATCGATTCAATTTTTACTATATTTTACTTTCTACTTAATTTAATGGTTGATACTTATAATGTATGCGTATGATTTTCGTTTGATTTCTTAATTTATATTGCTTTACTTCAAATACTACTTATGATACTCGTATATTGTAAGTTTTTTATCTGTATAGTACAAATACATCGTCTCTATATGTGTTTATTGCATAGAGATAACTTTCTCAAAGAAACTTTCTTTTTTAATTCAAAGAAATCAGTTTTAATTACGTATCGGATTTTTTATGAAAATAGTAAACCAATTATTACTTTGACTGAGTTTAATTTAAATGATAATTTTAAAATAGGCATGAAATAAAGAAATATGGAAAAATTGTTGATTATCATCAAGTATAATTCATATATCAAGTATAATTACGCGTTGAGGTACCGGGCACTAAATTACCAGTCATCCTATCAACGTCAATACGCATAGCATGAATTTGTTCACATTGGCACACTGCCGAATGAGAACATATTGGATTCGAATCTCGCGCACCATTTCCCATACTCTCAATAATTTAATTAAATAGGTAGGTGCTTTAAATTAATTGAAACCCCAATGTGTTATATTGATGATACTGCTATCACCGCAACTGTTAAATGCACATCTAAATGTGCTTCGAATGATTACAAACTAATAAGCTAATGCCATGAGAGGATCCAGCATTCGTTTCAAGAAGGGGTTACATAATCGAAGCCAAACTTCAAAGGGTCAGGGTCACACAGTTCTATGACCATGCCTATGACCTTCCACCCCCTGGATTCACCCTTGGCAAATATCCAAAATCATTACAACTTCTTCGAAAAAAGGAGATTTAGGAAACAGACTATACCCGTACAACAGAGTTATCTGCTGGGCATACTGGTTACATGAAAATGTTCTTACAAAGCTGCTATCACAATGAGATGCGCAGAAACGCGTTTCTACTTAAAACCATTCCACGCAGATATACATTTGTAGCAAGTTGACCAGATGTATTTTCTAAACAAACCAAGATTTTTCGGATCTATGATATGATTGGACCCTGATTGCATCTAACTAAACTAAGTACTTCCACGTCATTGTTCTTTCTTCGTAAACAAAGCGGTAAACTTCCCAGCTTGGTATGTTGGCATGAATGGCAGATATTGGGTCCACTTCCATCTGAAAAGTTGAGTTAAAATTTATTTTCGGAAGATTTCCCGAGCTTTGAAGGTGTAGATCATATGGTATTTCAGCTGGATTCGAACTAGGGACAATATTGAAGGGATGGTTGAAATTTTAAATGTTTGTAATGTATCCCCAATATGTCCCGAATTACCATAAAAATATGCACACTGATCTGAGTCTCTTACGACATAAATTAAGTCTACTTATGTCATTTATAATACAGTAACGAAACTCAGCCGTTCTTGAGTTATGTTACTCTATAAAAGACCAGCTCATAAATGTGGACGTATATATAAGGCCAGCTCCAAAGATATCTCACCTCCGTATGAGTCCCATGCCTACAGGGAAGTCGTAGGTGTCTCCCTCCTGTGAGGCACCGGCTGCGTCTAGACACATCTCCTTGGCCCACGCCGCCAGTCCACGCTCTTCGTCGGTACCTGGTAGAATCGAAATTATCGATTTTTCTTATATTAGCCATTATCGCTGAGCATGGTTCCGTGCGCGCCTTTTTTATGGAATGTGTAGCCGCAGGCTGACCACACTATAGGCCTCTATACTATGGCCTGCTATTTGCGGTCCAATACCAGTCAGGAGCGCGGCTCATGCGTCAAGCGAATGCCGTACTCCCGACGTATGGTAGCAGAGGGAACCGTGGGGTCTTAGTCGGTAAAATCCGACATAACCTTCCGCTCTCCCCAGACGGTATCCATGAGAATTTCCCCACGAAGAAAAGGTAGTAGCTATAAAGGCTAGTTTTAATAGTTACTGACAGTACTGGCTAACTTCTTATGTTACGTTTTTGCTTATGTTATAGATAAAAAACAAAAGTGACTGTGTAAAGTAAATCTGGCACGAAAGAACTACAACAAAAGAAATGGCTTAGGCAACAGTTGTCTTCATCTACAACCACAATAACAGATATTTAGGCAGATTTACGCAATCTAGCCTAGCACTGACTTTAGTCTTTAGAAAAATTGCTGTTGAACGAACAATAACTCCTTACCTGGTATCAAATTATCAAGCAGACAGCCAATGATCCCGCCGACCAGGATAGACGTGGACAGCAGAACTTGCAGCACAGCATCCAGGGCCTCAGCTCCAGTCTGTATGACCCCGCTGTGCGCCGCCATCCACCGCGTCAGCACCAGCGGGAAGAATATGCTAAACCCAATGATGTACAGGTTTCGAGAGCTGTTCAGGTTCACGTATTGAAGGGCTGAGAGGCCTGGATGTGGAAATAAGGAATTGGTATAGTGGTAGTACTTTTTTAAACACGCTTCATTCGCAGTAGTGGTTGCTTAGTAGTCGGAAAATAAGTAATAATCGCGACATTAACATAAAATGTTACAAATTCCTGACAAGATTTGCTGGGCAGTCTGTAGCCCACCGGACACAACAAGCTGGTCAGAGGATCCTCCCTCTTTGATTGAAGATGAAATACTATACACTCTGTTCCATTAAAAAAACAGTTTAATAATCTAAAGGGTTGAGACTTTGACAAAAGAAAAACTCAAGTTTTCTGACCTAGAAATTGAACCCCAGCAGTCACTTTATATTCTAAACTAACTAACAAGGCAGTCTCATCATTTTACAAAGACTCACCGAAAGCCGAGATCATTCCAAACATGACGCAGAACAGGCCACCCACGATGGGTTGTGGGATGATGATGAAAACGGCGCCGAGCTTGCCCACCACGCCCTGCACGACCATGAGACCTGCTGCCCACTGCACCACGCGCCGAGAACCAACCTGATCAAGGTTTAAAGAGTTGTCAATAATAGGGATGATGACAACTTTGAAAAAACGGTATTCTGTTTAGTCGTCTTTTTTCGTTTACGAGAAAAAAAAGGTGTCTACAGTTCCTTGATGATCTGAAAATCCCAAAACAGAATGTTGTAAAGTCGACCAATGAGTTTCGCCTTTATTTATTCAAAACTGATCCAATCAATAACCAATATGAACAAACAGCAAACTTCTGAACATTTGCACAAACAACAAAGTAATTAAAGCCCACCAGCCCACTACTGCGTCCTAGCGAACGACCAATGCTTTTAGCTGTTACCGCAGTTGCAATGTACAGCCACGAGCATAAGCATGTAACAACTACAAACACAAACGCAAACCTCCAAACACACGTGATTCAAGACAATAGCAGCGCAAGGATAGGATAATATCAATTTACTCTTATATTAGCCATAACGTTTTGATACCGACTTCCCTCGATTTCGGCATGATACCATCATCAGATCCTGGACCTGATGACAATGGGACCATTTGGGAAGTCTACCCTTTCAAACAAAAAAATAATTGTTCAAATCGGTTGGTAAACGACGGAGATATGCGCGTACAAACATAAAAGAAATACAAACATCCGAATTGAGAACCTCCTCCTTTTTTTAGAAGTCGGTTAAAAACATATACTAATAATGCCCTAAAATTGATTGTTACTATAGTTGTCCTAAGGGAAAATTGGTTTTAATATTTACGTAGTTGTTACATGTTTTGTGCTCGTGACTGTACACCGCACACATCCTACTGGGGTCGACAGTAGACACCTGTCGTTTGCACAGCTTTTCGCTTAATTAACGCAAAATAACACCTTACGTGCTTTTGTTTTCATTTAGGAAAATGTACGTTTTAAATTGTTCTGATATTATAATCTTAAAAATGTGTAGTTTTAAACTGCCTTCAAAAGAGGAGGTTCTCAGTTTGACCTGTATTAGTTAGTTTTGGAAGTCGGTGGCTTCCGTTCTGTTAATTTTTTTAACCTTTCGACGACTAACCGACAGTTGGCTGTCGCGCTGGTATCGTCTTTCTACGTGTGTTCGAAGGTTTAATTACCAACAAAATACAAAATGGCGGTTCTCAAAAAAAAAACATTTTATTTTTTACTAGTTTGTATGACTTCCTGAAAACCTACCAGCCTGACGACCAGCCGGTTTTTCGTAATCTTAAAAATATCATCATCTCCCTAGCCTTTTCCCAACTATGTTGGGGTCGGCTTCCAGTCTAACCGGATTCAGATGAATACCAGTGTTTTACGTGAAGCGACTGCCTATTAGACACTCACAACCCAGTAACTGGGTTAATCTTAAAAAAAAAATAACAACCTATACACACACACACACATACACAGCAAGACACTTTATGACACTTGCCTTAGTGACTCCAATAGCGCCGACGTTCTCCCCGAAGGTATTGGTGCCGTTGCCGGAGCCCCAGAGCCCCGCCAGCACCGTCCCGAGCCCCTCCGTGCCGAGCCCGCGGTTGATCGCGTGCAGCGGGGGCGGGGGCGCCGCTGTAGGGTGGAGGACTTGTTATTATGCCATCAAAACATAGGAAAGGGAGCTTGTCTTTCAGTTTTTATATAGTAGTGAGAAATACCGAATAAATCGGTTTCAGAACGAGCCACACGCCACGCGTTGTACCGCTTTTCTTGCTGTCGGAAAGGGAAATTATGTCATGAAAAAGGAAAAAAAGGAGCTCCTTGTTCTTTCAAGTTTTTATTAAATGACGTTTCAAAGTGCCTTTTTTGGTCTAAAGAAAATAAATGATTTGACTATTGACTATTTAGAGAAATACCGAAAAAATCACATGTCGTACCGGTTTTTTTCGCTGTCGGAATAGTACATTGTTAACCTAGGGTAGAAAGTAACATGCTAACATGCCCAGCACTCCTGTCACGCTCAGTGGGCACGCCCTATGGACCTGACAGTAATATTAGTTACATTCACCGCACATCCTGGCCGTGGTGGGGTAGTAGCTGATAGACTCCACGGTGCAGGCAAGCACCCCCGCCAACATGCCTAGCACTCCTGCCACGCTCACTGTGGCCCCATGGACCTGACAGTAATGTTAGTTACACTCACCGCACATCCTGGCCGTGGTGGGGTAGTAGCTGATAGACTCCACCGTGCAAGCTAGCACCCCTGCCAACATGCCCAACACTCCGGCCACACTTACTGTTGGAGCGCCCCATTGACCTGACAGGAATGATACAGTGGAAAATCATCTACATTATCATAATTCGTATCCGTAATAATATTATAAATGCGAAAGTAACTCTGACTTGAATGAAATTTGGTACAAATTAGTCTAGGACCCGAGAAAGGACATAGGATAGTTTTCACCCCGGAAATCCCCCGGGAACGGGAACTATTATTCCACGCGGACGAAGTCACGGGCAAAAGCTAGTTCTATAATATTTGTAGCTTTTGCAAGATTAAAAACTATACATATACATAGGTAATAGGTATAGTTTATTTTTAATTAACACATGATAGCAATAGTTGATCAGGCTCTTGTACCAGGATGTCATACAGTATAGGAGCTAAACCTATCTCAGCTTATCGTGTCTTTAA
Source organism: Athetis lepigone (assembly GCA_033675125.1). Taxonomy (NCBI): domain Eukaryota; kingdom Metazoa; phylum Arthropoda; class Insecta; order Lepidoptera; family Noctuidae; genus Athetis; species Athetis lepigone. The sequence continues at coordinate 1,724,647 of CM066236.1, read as the reverse complement.
CAAAACTCACCCGGATACGGCACTCTGAACCAGGGTGCGTCCTCAATGATGTTGAGCTTGACGTCGGTCCGGGCCGGGTGTCCGGCCGGGAATACGTCCGTGACGGTCAGCACGGCACACAGCGCCCACATTATCACTATAGTCAACAGCACCTACAGACAAACAGAACCTTTGATCGCGTAAGTATGGAGTTTGTGCCCATTCTCCTCCATACGAATTAACTTTTTGGAATGGGCAACTAGATTCATTTTAGTTGGTTTTGACGTTCTAAAGTGCCTATTAAATGGTCTATTAGAAATAAACGATAATGTGAGTTTGAGTTTGAGTCGAACTTCGAATCTATCAAGCTAACTATATTAGGTGTCACGTAATTAGTGACCAAATGACTTGTATGTACATTATAGTTGATTATAGTAGGTCATTGTTAATTTCGCTACGTTCTATAAAATCTTTAAGTGCAGTTTTATTTCTTTTTAAATATAAAGGAGTGTTATCTTAACAATTAAAAGTTAGTTTTCTTCCACAGTCCATTAAAACTTTCCACCCTGTATAGATAACAAACACGGATTCCAAAGAAACATTCTACTTTACGGGAAAAGGACACATGCAAACGAAGTAAAGTTGGCATCATCAGGTTTAGAATCTCAATCCAGTATTCCAGTTCAAAACCAACAACTTTAATAGTGCACAATATTGTTCTATTTAATCTAAAAGGAAAAATGCATACAGAAATAACAGAAATAAAATATTTCTTTGAAGCGTTCTAAGAAATCTTATGATTTAACCGATTCGATTCAACACAAGCAATATTATAATTGGCACACTCGGCATTACCATGTGGTAAACCTTACATACAGAGTACGACACGTCTGTAGTATTGTTATCAATGAAAAAAACTAACATACAAGGTCCTGTGCTACTCATGACGGTACCTGATAATATGTTATAACAATCTCTTTTTGTATTTATCTACACCACAGCACAGCAACCTTTCTATGTGGCTGATCCATATTTAAAGACATCTTAAAGATCGCCTGTCTAAATCATACCCTAGTTCGCAAACTTACCGGGAACAGTTTAAAGAGCGGGAACCAAGCAATGGTGATTCCTTGCCCCCTCTTCCACGTCAGGGTCGGTACGGTGACGTTGGTCATGCACTGAGAGAATATCGTCAGCGAGGTGAATGTCCTGCAATAAAACAGTTCTTGTAGACTAGTAAACGTGAAGTAGGTAGTAAAGCATTTAAGTTTTATGATAGTTTCTGTCGGTAACTATTTTTTATTTTATTAGACTAAGCAACAGCTGGCTGAGGGGCTGCTATTGTCTTTCTATTGTGTCTCGAATCACGTCTGTTCGAAGGATTCTTGTTATTTGCTTTATCAGAAACTCTAGACAATAGGCGTTGTAGAATAGATGGTAGAATTCGATACGCTGAGCGCTAGCCCTTTCATGCAAGTGTATAATATTTTATTTATAGTTTCGTCTAATGTAAAACTTTTCTCACTAGCGCGAATAAACTGTTTTTCTTTCTTCTTTCTTTCATACGAGATGTCAAATGACTTAGGGTAAGCTTTGCATACATGTAACGATCAATTCTATCACCCTTTTTTACAATGCCACTTATCTAGAACTAACAGTGCTGGAACTGTTTATGCAAATTTTAGTGCAGTGTTCGTATCTGACCGCCTTAAATAAATTATCTCTGAAAGGTTTCATCTTTTAGCATTGAGATAATCTGCAATTCAAAGAGAGTAAACATTGCAGAATGCGCAAGCGGATTTACCAGTGAAAAAAGGAGGTTTAGCTACAAGATGGAACGGTGGGGATGGGATAGAACCAGAAAGTACTTCGTGGTGACAACCACATGTAAGACCATAGCTGTTAATTATTCTGAAATATTTGAGACAAAACGGATAAAAGTTGCCAAAACTTTTGGACAACTTCTTGCAAAGAACATAGCCACTCTCGACCCAACGGCTAAAGGGTTCAGCCCCAAATGACTCGTTTAATTACCGTACTTTCGCCGAGGTTATAGTAAAAGTTAAGAAAAAATATGTCGTTAGCTCAATAATAAATTTCAATATTGTCATAAAATACTGTCTACTGCTTTTAAAATGAAAGCTTAGAAATGTTATTTATTAAAAAGGACAACAATAAAAAGTTAAGCACGAAATAAGAATTATTGAACCAAAAATATGTTCCATTTTACTTGAGTCGCTTTTCTCTCAACTGCGTTAAAGCAAGTCCGGAACAAATCTGAATCTAGGTCTCGTTTAACGCTACTAGTCCGCTCAACTGAAGAGATTAGACGAGTCTAGATCCATTGTTACAAGCCACCTGATTCACTGCTATTCTTGGCTAAACTTCGTTCAAATCTTTCCAGACATGTAAACCAACATACGTATTTAAAAAGTAACTTTAAAACTTACACGTAAGGTTTAGTTCGCGCTGGTTGCTGGCTAGTTTAATTTTTATGAAGTTCTTAACAGTACTAGTCATTGGAAAATGTACCTAATCTAGACTGAATTAAGGTTAATATTAGTTACTGAAAAATAACAATTGGAAACAAGGAATAGAATAGACTACGTTCGTATCTTCTGCGATGTAGGCGTAAAGCATTAATGGGACAAGACAGTACGTAAAACGATCTTTTCCAATGAAAATACATCGTAAATAATATCTGAAATGTGACGGTTTAACATTTACTGCTTTCGTGAATAAGTGCTGAATAAAATTGTTTGCTAGAACAAGTTGTTTGTACCAAAACACGTGCGTTATTAAGAGTACGTTTGTAGTTATTTCCTCCGTCTCTAATGCTTTAAATAAATATTTGCAGAAGCAATCAGACGTTCCTCTAGGTTCCTGAGTTTATTCAATTACTGCTTCAGGTAATCTAATCAGTCTGGAGAGAAAAGAAATGTACGTATTGGCTTTCGCTTGGGATTGAAACATCTTGGACTATTGACAGCACGTAGACACTCTCCGTTTAATACTTGTCTACAAATAATTTTCTTGATTGATTTTAAAACCTTGTAAAAGTGACTAACTACAATAAAGAATATTAGCATCCTAAAGACTGATTTAAATTGATAAAGTAGTAGCTGAAATCTGGATTTCAGCGTGGATCAGCTCTGTATCAATGTATACGTGTTTTAATTAACTGGATTCTGGATGCTGGACTGAAATTTTAATACTATAGGGATAAAATAGGGGCTGAAAGCATCGTCGTTTACACGAGCGAAGCCGCGGGCGAAAGCTAGTATAAAATAATACGAAAAATGTGAAACTCAAATCAGGTAACGCGAAAAGTTCCGCTTTTCCAATTAATTATTCAGAATTTTATCAAATAGTTAATAATATACACACTGATAGAATTCTATTTTTGTTTCTTCCCTACAAATTGAATATTCTGAGCCGGCACCCTGCGGAACTGTCACGGCAAATATTTCCAATCGCGAGATTGCACCGCTCACGCAATCTCCATTCCACAGTTCAGATGAAATAAATTAAATTTTAAAGCCGCTAGAGCGATCTGTGCAGCGTACGTTTAACTTAGATAATACATTCGTTTAGGTTTTTCATTTCATCTCTTTGTACTAGGTATGCTAGGCATGTTAGGACAAAAATAAATGTTGGGCGTAGGCACCTAATCCAAAAAAAAAATACGATTTTCGTAGAGTGCGGTGGAGACGTTCTCTTTGAAAATATTCACATCAAAATCAATTATTTTGTAAAGCCATTCAAGTAATAAAAATCGGTAAAAATCTACGTTGTATACTGTGCGAAACATACGCAAATCACGTTGCTAGTGGTAAGAATAAATCACAATTAGAAAAAAAACCGTAAGTAGTTTCATAATGGATGTAGTGGATTTTTTCCATTCCGTGAATCTGAAAGAGCACATGAAAATGCATAAATAAACGTCCCAGCAGTTTTATTGCTTTAGTTTTACTATTGTTTCATTTAAGTCGTTACCTCGACCAAGACAAAAATAATAAATTCAAGTACCTAATAAAACAAACTCTTTACATATAAGTTTGTCTGTGTTGAAAGAAGTTGTCATAAAATAGGTTGGGCTGTTTAGCTCTCTTTTCTGCGAGTATGTGTAATTTAACATCATCTCCTTATCCTTTTTCTAACTTTGTTGGGGTCGGCTTCCACCCTAACCGGATTCAGCTGTATAGTGTATACCAGTGTTTTACGTGAAGCGGCTGCCTATCAGACCCTCACAACCCAGTACTGGGAGACACGTTACCCCTTGGTTGGACTGGTCGGACTCTCGGGCTTCTAACACCCCGCATCGACTGTCTAAGTTCTACGAATGAGAACCGGGACCAACGGCTTTACGTGCTTTCAGAGCTTTGAAAAAGTCACATTGGTACCTGTCCGGATTAAAACCCAAAACCTCTTACAGGCGGGCGCGGTACGTGTAAATTAACATTAATATATTTTATTTATTTTATTTACTCTAAAAGCGTTTTATTCCTACAGTCTATTATTTTACTTCAATAGAAAAGTACTTTGCACCAGTACCGAAGACAAGTAATTAACCGTTTCACTTTGAACCACAAACAATAGCTAATCAAAGAGCTCATGTGTTGAGGGAAAATCAAAAATCGAACGCCCGCCGCCATGTTACCCCTTTGTGGCGGGAACCATTGTTTGCGCGGACAAAGCGGTGTGCTTGCATAATCTGCATTGCACTGAACGACCACTTCAATCACTGGAGTTATAAGCTTTCGTCACTCGCTTTGAGAGAGGAATTAGTGTCATATATTTATGACAGTTTTAGAGGGGTATTTTGTTGCCTTGATACTGAGTTGTGGGGGTCGCCCTACCATCACCTCCAGGGTCAAAGCCAACCTCACCTGCACGTGGTACACCCTGCTGATTCACTGACGAGGCTCTGACGGACCAGGTTTCTTCACAAAGAGAAGACCATCGCAGTCATATTGCATATATTTTTGTTATAAATCTTTCTTCGTTTGAGATATTGTAAAATAAACATGGTCGTGGCAGAATTGCGGTGTGTTTTCCACAAATGCCATTAATAAAGAGTTGAAGTTGAAGTTGAGTTGTGGGGGTCAGTCGCTTCATGTAAAACACTGGTGTTCAGTTGCTTCTGGTTAAAATAGAATAAAAAATCGGTGAAACAGAAGAAGAAACGTTTTTAACGACTTCAAAAAGGAGAAGGTTCTCAATTCGATAGATATGTTTTGTGGTATGTTATTTAGAACGGGAGTCCCCGGCTTCCGAATTAAAAGTATTTTTTTTTTGTTTTGGTTTCTGAAGGTGGTAGTTTTTTTTAATTGATTACCATATCTAGAATAGTTCTAGTTTAAGATAAACACGAGAGTCATGAATTTTATATGGTAGCTACTGGTATCTTTTCAACCAGTGTGGTTGTGTGGTAACCTTGATTAAATCTAAAAGAAGGTTGTCAAAATACATTTCCCTGGCTTTTTTCTCCTACTATGTTCGGGTCGGCTTCCTGTCCAACCGTATTTAGCTGGATTTTATAGTTGTTGGTCAGAAGGTGGTCAATATCCATACTTACATACTAATATTATAAATGCGAAAGTAACTATGTCTATCTCGCTTTCACGCCAAAACCACTTAACCAGTTTTAATGAAATTTGGTACAGAGTGGAGTTTGGTATAGTTTTTATCCACGGGGAACAACTAGTAATTAGTAAATTAAAAAAGTTAAGAAAAAGTTGTTCTCTTTTATTGAAAACTAGCGGTCGCCCGCGGCCCCGCTCGCGTGGATGTTGAAATTTTTCCTGAATTTTCTCTGCTATAAACCTCACGGAGCCCGAGACCTTTCCAACGAATGCAAAACCGTGGAAATCGGTTCGTGCGTTCTGGAGTTATATCGTCAGGAAGGAAAACCCGACTTATTTTTATATAGTAGATTACATTCTTAATTACTTTGACTTCATGAAAAATGGACAGTAAAAATATAAAACGTTTAAATTTGTATGAAGTTAGTGAAAAGCGTGAGTACTTATTTATTAATGCTTCAAGTAGCATTTTTTTTAATAATTTGATGGTGTTCTTTTTATATTTACTTTATAAATATAAGACATGATTCTTTGCTATTAGAGCCACAGTGTACGGCATTGGGAATATAATATAAGCAACTTTGATTCTAGTGTTTATATTCTATTGATTTACTCATTCAGTTAGCGCCTTACTAATAATCGCTGCATAAAGTTATGACAGGTTTATACGTCAAAAAATGTATGGTTACACAGGCTTTATTTATGACATAACTTTACACAGCGATTATTAGTAAGGGCATTAGTGTTTTTAATCCGATAGCTAAATACTGTGGACTGATCTGCCTTATTACAATATCAAATTTTAAATCACCTTCGAAAAAGGTTTTTTGTTTTTTCTTATGTATGTTTATTGAGTATAATCATCGACATATTCCTGACTATTTCCAAACAATATTTTGAAATATGGTTTAATATCGCAAACCAACCGATTTCAACAGTACCTACCGTGCCATAAGTAAAAAGTCAGTCATAAATAACATCGTTTCTTTTTTGTTAATCATTTATATCTCTCGGAACGGAAATCAAGAAAGCTGTCATACTAAATTGTTATCTTAAAGAAAGTTATTATTTCAAAATCCATTGCGATTCCAATGGAGTTAGCGGGTGAAATGAAATTAGCGCGAACTTCTAAGTGGATCAACTTCTCTCTGCAGGCGATCTGTGGCTTTGCACTTCTCTTTCTAGTTTTGTACCGCAAAGATGCCAACGGAATTCTGTTAATTGACAATTGTATGTTTTTTGATATTGTTTTCTTGCGGTTGAGATATAGACTTAGCGCCTTACTAATAAACGCTGCATAAAGTTATGACAGGTTTATACGTCAAAAAATTTATGGTTACACAGGCTTTATTCATTGCATAACTTTACACAGTGATTATTAGTAAGGGCATTAAAATTGATATTCTTAAATAAAACATTTATTTATTTAAGAATATCAATTTTATGTCATTTATTAATTAAAACATTTATTTGGTGCAAAAACACAAGAAATAAACAAGAAGAGAGAAAAAAATTAAAATTAAGTAAATTATACTAATTGTAGCTAAGTATATATAGTATTTGATGTAATGTTACTGTGTAATGAATTATTTTCTTCAGTGACAACCTTAAAGCACCTAAAATTTTCAGTTAAAATGTCTAGCATATACTATTTCTATTAGAGATGATGCATTTCAACGATAACCCATATATCAAAATGTAAGGGGCTTTCAGTAAAAGTCTGGCACGCCCTTCCGCCGCACCCAGGACGGGAGCAGTCATTTGATGATTTCCCACTCACCAAAATAAAAAGGGGCTTAAAAGGTGATGGTTCATTGTGTATTTGATGATCCCTGAAAACTTAACTTCTTTTTTAGCGTAAAAAAGACATTAAAAGCGAATCTTAATGGAACTGTTGAGAAAAAGATCATGCCCAATCCGTACTAATATTATAAACTAGCTTCTGCCCGCGACTTCGTCCCCGTGGAATAGTTCTCGTTCCCGCGGGATTTTTGGGATGAAAACTATCCTGTGTCTTTTCTCGGGTCCCAGACTATATCTGTACCAAATTTCATTCAAATCGGTTCAGTAGTTTAAACGGCAAAGCGTAACAGACAGACATATATCTATATATACTTATATACATATTACTTATATATATAATAATAATAATAATAAGCATTTATTGCGAGTAATTTAGGACTCATAGTTACAATATTTACTTAAAACTATGTTAGTAACAATATTTACTTAAAACTATGTTAGTACACACACAACAAGAACGTAACACAATACAAACAAAAATCACTGCTGTATAATTCCAGCCGCAATTCTGGAGCATCGACTCACTATGCAGCAGTCCAATCTATCAGCAACCATGCCCAGGATGCTGTTAGAGCTGGCCCGCACCCTGCGCACCAGGGATGCACACCTTTTTCGCATAACAGCGTAGAAACAGTCTACTTGCATATCAGCGAACATCCCTGATGCACTACAGAAGGGAGGCAGCCCCATCAGCACCCTGAAGGCATTGTTATACTGAACGCGCAGGGCGCTGTACGATTTAAGCGTATAATGTACCCACAGGCTACTGGTATAAAATTAAGGACAGTAAGCTCTAAACAGCGTTACTTTAACGTATTTAGAAGCACGTGAGAACCTGCGGGCAATCATATTCGCCCTCACCGACAGCGCCCTCTGCTCACGCTCAATGTCGTCATCATCCTTGAGGCCAGTAGTCAAAACGTGCCCAAGGTACTTGAATTAGTGTACCCTTGCCAAAGCTACACCATAAAATACCATACACCATATAATATTATAAATGCGAAAGTAACTCTGTCTGTCTGTCTGTCTCTTCTTTACGCCTAAAACAACCGAACCGGGAACCGTTGAATGAAATTTTGTACAGATATAGACTAGGACCCGAAAAGGACATAGGAAAGTTTTCATCCCGGAAATCCTTCGGGAACGCGAACTATTACATCATGCGGGCGAAGTCGCGGGCAAAAGCAAGTGTTGTATAAATTATTTTTTCTTCCATTGCACCTAGGTTAGCTAACAAACTCGTCGATAGAATCTAATTAACTCCCAAAGATACACAAAGGGCTACAAACTTAATTATTTATCAAATTACACGTTTAGTGTTAACGAACAATGTATGTTCAAACAAAATTCCTGACCTACCCTCATTCGCCCAAGGTTTAAAATCCAAGGAGGTAACAACAAGGTTACCGCACTATGTAATACAAAATGGCGATCAAAGGAGACGGTAATCCAAAATGAACTCGCGCGAATTACACGAGGGTAGTATTCTGTGAAATGAAAGTGGCTGAAGTTTCAGGCCTTTGTGAGTACATGCTATTGACAGGTGTGTAAGTTGTTCATTTAGTGGAGGATAATCTTGAACAATCCTCAATACGTGTAACTTGAACAAACAACAACATCGCGAGTCGAATATATTTTTTGATATTGTTCAATTTTTCAAGAAGCCCTGAACTGATCGCCATAAAATTTATATGGAGACTACTTCTGGAACATGACCGAACTAGCAAAAAAATAACCATCAAAATCCGCGGAGATGTGAAGCTATCGCGAAACAAACATACAAAAAAAAAACAACATACAGTCGAATTAAGAACCTCCTCCTTTATGATGTCGGTTGAAAATTGACGGCGTTCTGAATACGAAAAATGTGGCTTTGAGTAATGTTACTAATCGGTTATTATTTTTCCAATGGGTAACAATGTACCAGAAAATTGTTTTTTTTTTTTTTTTTTTTATTACAACTATGGGCTTGCTCTTGGTCCCAGACTAGCCCGAGAGCATAGACGGGGCCTACGATGGAGCGAGCTCACCCAAAAGATGCCTATGCACTCGTCTCTTGAATATATCCGGGTTATATGCATTTGGGAACACAGACGCCGGCAGGGAATTCCATTCTTTTGCGGTGCGCATAATGAAGGAATTCGAGAAACGCTGCGTGCGGATACGAGGAATATCGACCAAAAAAGGGTGGTATCCCGCCGTACGTCTAGATGTCCGGTGGAAAAACGGAGACGGGGGAATGAGCTCGTGTAGCTCATGAGCACACTCACCGAAGTGCAATCTGTAAAACACCGCCAGACAGGCAACTTTACGCCGATGGGCTAGAGGTTGTAGTTGGGCCACCAGCTTCTTGTCGCCAATCAACCTCCTGGCTCTGCGTTCTACCGAGTCCAATGCGGCCAGTTGGTATTTGGCTGAGCCATCCCATAGGTGACAGCAATACTCCATACACGATCGGACTTGAGCTTTATAAAGCGTTAGAAGCTGTCCCGGCGTGAAATACCGCTTAACCTTGTTAAGGATGCCCAGCTTTTTCGCCGCAGTCAGTGCTTTGGACTCGATGAAAGTGCCGAAGTTGAGGTCAGAACTCAACTCCATGCCAAGGAGTTCTAGGGAGCCGGTTACATTTACAGGTGCACCTCGGAAAGTAGGAGCCAGGTCGAATGGGCTCCGTTTAGCGGAGAACAGACACGCTTGCGTTTTGGCGGCATTGAACTGCACTAGATTGTGATGGCCCCATTGGGACACACGACTTAAGGCAAAGTTCACTCGCTCTACCATGGCCTCTCTCTGTGAACGTATGTCGTCCCTACTGTCTTTTGCGCTGGCCAGATATCTCTCTACAACGGTACTGTCATCTGCGTAACCGACTATGCTAGGATTTAGCATATCGTTTATATGGAAAACTCAGCGGGAACCAACCATTATCAATAACAACATACCTCAGGCATTTTTTTTTTTTTTTGGTGAGTGGGAAATCATCCAATGACTGCTCCCGTCCTGGGTGCGACGGGAGGGCGTGTCAGACTCTTACTGACTAAAACCCACTCATGTTCCTTCGATTGCCCTTTATGTTCCAGGGTCACGGTAACTATTATAAACATTCCGCAACAACATACCTCAGGCATTACGGCATAATGATGTTTAGTTAGAACTCACAAAATGCTAATGCTTGTAAGTAGAAACGCTATCTTCCTACGAATGGAAACATACAAATCACAGCCACAGTAACGTGGCATCAAAAACCCAGTAATATTATTTATTTGCATTCGACCATTAGAAAGGCACTTCCGTCGTTAGAACACCATTAACAAGTATAAAGAAACGAATCTAGTTGCAACAGCCGCATCCTGAAAGCATTTTGACAAATCGCCTTAGCACGTTTTGCAGATTTATTGCACGGAGCGGACTTATTTGTATATACTTTATATGTAAATAAAAGCTCCAGGCATGAGGTAACATGGTAAATATAACGCTAATTTTCAAAATATTTAAAATAATATATTTGTAATAGTTTAATATTAATAATAATACCAGCCTATAACTGTCCCACTGCAGGGCAAAGGCTTTTTCTCATACAGAGAAGGCACAAACATTGATCACCACGCTTGCTCAAGGCGGATTGGCGATTACAGACTTATATTAACTGCAAGTCCAGGTTTCCTCACGATGTTTCATCATACCGATTTATTATCTTCTTTTGACTCCAATCTTATTAATGCCGTGCTTGTCTCTGAAACTTTCCTCAAACCTGCTCTTCCTTCAACGCAATATTCATTGCCGGGTTACAAGCTTGTGCGCAACGACAGAACAGGCAAGGGTGGTGGGGGTGTTGCCATCTATCTTCGTGGTGATATTATTTATAAAATCGTCGATCAGTCCCCGAGTATTTATTCAAAATCGGCTGAACACCTTTTCATAGAAATAACTGTTAATTGTGCAAAATTACTTTTAGGTGTTTTTTATAGTCCTTCATGTCATATTGATTACTTCTCTTCTTTTGAAAAAAATCTTGAACATTATTCTTCCTTATATGACCATTTTATAATACTCGGAGATTTCAACACCTGCCTTATCAAAGATGATGTGCGTAGCCGTAAACTCAGGTCCCTTGTCTCTTCTGTCAACATGCACATCCTTCAGCTTAACGCTACTCACCATGCTCCTCATTGCAACCCCTCGTTGCTTGATCTCATTCTAGTTTCTGACCCTGACAAAGTAACTTCATACGGGCAACTCTCAGCCCCCTTTTCATATCATGATCTTCTTTTTCTATCATATAAAATTCGCTTTCCTAAACGTAAATCTAAATTTCTTTCGCTTCGTAGTTTCAAGAGCATTGATCTGGAGAGTTTGAGAGAGGATGCGAAAAACATTGATTGGTCTCCTGTTTATGACAGCAATAACTTGGACACTAAGGTGTCTGCTTTTACTAAAATCATATTAGATCTTTTTGATGTGCACGCTCCAGTGAAGAAGGTCAGAGTAAAATATGCTCCTGCCCCCTGGCTATCAGATGCAATTAAAAATGCGATGGCTAGAAGGGATAAGGCGAAGAGGCAGTACAAAAGGGACCCTTCCAATGAAAACTGGACCTTCTACAAGAAACTACGAAATCGCTGCGGTCGTTTGTGTAGGGATGCCAAAAGGCGCCACATACATGAGTCAGTTCAAAATTCTAACACAGCACAAGTATGGCAATTCCTCAGATCCCTCGGAATCGGCAAAGCTGCAAATGATAGCACGCCCGATTTTAACTTGAATACAATAAATTTACATTTTTCTAAATCTCCAGTGATTCTGGATGATTCCATTAAATCTTCTACTCTCAATGTTCTCTCTAGTCTTCCTTTGCCAATATGTACTTCTTTCTCTTTTCACCCAGCCACAGAAGGGGATATTAAGCGGGCCATCACATCTATTTCTACAAAAGCAGTAGGTGATGATGGTCTGCATCTTAAAATGTTTCTTCCTATCCTTGATGTCCTGATTCCTATAATCTCTCACATAGTTAATTATTCCTTATACACTGGTTCTTTTCCATCAGCTTGGAAGAAGGCCCACGTTTTGCCTCTCCCTAAAGTCTCTAATCCCTCCTCAGTGTCCCAGTTTCGTCCAATTTCAATACTTCCAATTCTGTCCAAAGTCCTTGAGAGTGTTGTTAATAATCAACTTTCACATTACCTTTCCTCTAACAGCCTGCTTAGTCCATACCAGTCTGGGTTTCGCCCTGGCCATAGTACGGTGTCGGCCTTACTTAAAATAACTGACGACATTCGATTGGCTATGGAAAACCGACTCCTTACCGTGTTGGTATTATTGGACTTTAGTAGTGCTTTTAATTCAGTTGATTTTGATATACTATTGGGTATCCTAGCTGCTTTAAATATATCTCCCTCTGTGATCACTTGGTTTAATTCATATCTTCGTGGTCGCTCGCAGTCGGTACACCTAAATGAAGCTTGCTCCGATTGGTGCGATCTTTCTGCGGGTGTTCCCCAAGGTGGCGTTCTTTCTCCTCTCCTTTTCTCCGTTTTTATAGACGCTGTTACTAAAGTATTAACTTCGCATTACCATCTTTATGCGGACGACCTGCAGCTTTATCGCCATTTTAAATATGAAGAACTTCTTGAAGCCATTGATGCCATCAATAATGATCTTGTTAACGTCAGTCAGTGGGCCAAAAGTTTTGGATTGTTAGTTAACCCGTCTAAATCACAAGCAATCATTATTGGTGGCAGACACTTTACCAATTTATTGAATAACCTGCCTCTCCCAATGGTTACCTACGAAGGTACCGCTATAGTCTACTCCAAGAAAGTTAAAGACCTTGGTGTTTTCTTGGACAGCAACCTTTCTTGGCAAGTTCACATTGCTGAAGTAAGCAGGAGGGTTTTCTGTTCGTATAAATCTCTTAAGCGTCTTCAGAAGTTCCTGCCTTTTCAAACTAAAATTACCCTTGCTCAGACTCTTCTTCTACCACTTATAGACTATGCTGATATTTGTATTCTTGATGCGACTGAGGAACTCCTTAATAAGCTTGAACGTCTGCAGAATGTGTGTATCCGCTTCATTTTCGGCCTCCGAAAGTACGACCACGTGTCGGAGTTTCGGCGGCAGCTGAGGTGGCTACCTATTCGGCAGCGTCGAGACTGTCACATTCTTTCTTTCCTCTTTTCTATTCTTCACAATAGTAAGTCTCCTTCGTATCTGCGAGAACGCTTTGAGTTTCTTGTCCCTAGAGGTAAACCTTGTCGTTCTTCATCATCTCTTCTACTTCGTTTTCCTTCTCACTCTTCGAGTCGGTATGATGGATCTTTTACTGTTAGTGCTGTGCGTCTTTGGAATGCTTTGCCGCATTCATTGCGAGATAGCCCTTCCTTAGAAGTGTTCAGGAGAGGAATTAGGGAACATTTCCTGTCTTTTGATTGATAATATATATGTATATATATATATTTATATATATTTTTATTTATTGTTGTATTTAATTTTGTATTACGTATTTAATATTATGTATTTAATATTACAATTATATATTAGTTAAGAGTTAATAATTATGTTTTATTCGTGCACATAAGCACATTGCCCGTTGCAAATCTCACTATAGCATTTTGGTTTGCTGGTAGAAAACTCATTTCTGGGTTAAGCTCGCCATTGTACATAAGTTTTTATTTTAGTTTTGCTGATGTTTGTACTTTTTTTTTTATGTGCAATAAAGAATATATGAATATGAATATGAATATATGATGTTTTCCTTCACCGATGTCTGTGATGTCTAAGATAATCTTTAGAAAGTACATATGAATTGAAAAAGTCACGTTGGTACTTGCCCGGATTCGAACCCACAACCTCTTGCATGAGAGGCGGGCGCCTTAACCACTCGGCTATCACGACAACTTCAAATAATAGTGTAGTAATAGTAGTGTAACTTGTGTAATAGTTTACACATAATTAAACCCATGTGAATAAATAAGATTTCCTAGTACAAGAATGTTTTTGCTGTGTGTCTGAACTCCGCTGTTTGGATAGAGGTCAACGCCACTTAACTCATCAGAGAAAAGTTACTTATGCTCATTATAATTTTTTTTTTTTAAGTCAGCAGTTTATTCCTGTATACACAAGCAAAATGTCCCACTCCAACTTAAAGACAAATAACTAGAAATAAACCAATCCACAAAAAGACAACTTTGAAAAATATCGTCTCCTGTTCAAATAATTTTACCGAGTTCAAAATTCTAATAAAATATTCGGAACCTTAAAATCAAGAAACAATTTTATCTTGAATCAATATCAATTTCCCGTATTACGCGTCTAAACTTCTGGGGGAGCATAAACTTGTCAAACCAAATTGAGAAATTTCGTCCCGAGTTGAATAGAAGGCCGCTTCCTAGTTTACACAGTTTGTACCCTAGTAATATACGGAATATTCATTAAAAATCTAATTATGTCTTTTTCTAAATATCTAAAATATTGAACTGACTGACTGATTTGTGATTTATCAACGCACAAAACGTATTCCGTCATAGTCTTTGTGACGAGTAAGTAAGATACAATTTATGGGAGTTCCACCACTAACTAGTTAATTAGTTAATCTATTTTTTTTGGAAAATATATATACTATTTCGCATATGAATTGCAGTCCCTCGTTCTTTCTTTTTGAGCAAACTGTTGCTGTCCCAGTTACTGCTCCCTTCCCGTGGGTCAATTTCTCAAAAACCTGACTAGCTAAGAGATATCAATCTTATTTTCAAAATATTTAACATCCTTTGGTGAAAACGATACGTACTCGTAGGTACAGACGGCAGTACACTAAGTAAACAGCCAAAAATTGCCTAATCAATCTTGAACCTAATTATTCACCGAAAACGTTAAAAAAACCATTAAAGAAATTTAACAGATTTGAGAAGCTTAATGTGTTGAAATTTGTATTAGTATATTAATATGCAGTTAACGCATAGGTGTGTAAAGGAAATTGTCGAATTGGGATGCAGCCGAACAAAGCTGCGGGGTAAATGTACCTTCGTTCCATACATTTGTACGCAAAGTATTCGCTTTTACATTTCTAAGTCAAAGCACCGTCTTTATAAAACTTTAGTTATTAATCCTTTTACAGTATTACTGTTTACATAAAACATACATGAACAGAATGTTAAAAATTCTTGGTGCATTTTATCAGTTTGATGCTTATCCTAAATTAGATATCAAAAATCTAAACTCCGATAGTCATGTCATGAATTTGTATAATGTTTTGTACTTAATATTATTATTTTATCGCAGTTTATTCAAATCGTTCACGTAATTTTCGGTTATCGCGGACGCATACGAATTTGTAGATATAAATAACGAAATAGATCTAGAGCAGGGGTGGCCAACTTGAGTAGACCTAAGGTCTACTTTTTACTGAGGAAACCCTGTGCGATCTACCAAACACAAACTACTTTTTGAAATCATAAATTAAACAGCGTAGTTTAATACACAATCATATATTTTTTAGTAGTTTATCATAATCACGTTTGTGGTTGGAAATTGCCAACTACAAACCTGAACAAATATTTATAATTTTTGCCTGGCTACGATCGACTGGACTAGCAGTCGCGATCGACCGGTCGATCGCGATCGACCGGTTGGCCACCCCTGATCTAGAGAGTTCAAGCCCTGTACCTAATTTCATCGCGATTCGATTCAGCGGTTTAGGCCTGGAGGGGTAACACAGTGGCGTAGCGTGGGGGGGGCCGGGGGGGCCATGGCCCCGGGCGGCACATAATAGGGGGCGGCAATTGGGGAACATGACGAAAATATTGGATTGAATTATTTAAAAAAAAATACTTTTCCAAATTACCTACCTACTGTTCGCAATATGTTAGTTCCCAAAAGCACCCGCGAAAGCTTTACCGCAAGTGTGTGAAAAAGAGGACGATAACCGCACGGGCTCAGGCAGCCGGCGCGATTTTTTTCGCTCTTTGACCTTGTCCAGAAAGGGCGAATTCACCGCGAAACGTTTGGCGCGAATTCATTCGCGCGTTGGCGAGAGGCACCAAAACATCGCGTCCACAAGCATCGTGCGAATAATAAATTCGCGCGTAATTCGCGCGTAATTCGCGTGCGATTCGCCAGACTCGACTCAGATACTAGGGCTGCCTTGTTGCGTCCAGATTTCGCGCGAATTTTGGAGCGAGTGCACGTATAATGGATAAAGAGAGAGAAAGAGAATCGCGGCGAATTTGCCCTTCCTGGACAAGGCCTTTGAGGCGCGAGTGGAACAAACGCGCCGTCGACACGGGCCTGGTCCTTATCGGGCGGCGAGCTACCAATCGATTGCTGCCCACAGGCCCGCGCCTACGGTGGCCGGTAGTCGTCTTGCCACTCTCGACGCCTACGCCTGGTTTTTTGTCAGGGGTGTGAGGCCTGACACTGCCTCACGCGTGCAGCAGCCTACTTCTCTAGCATGACTGCTTCGCAGAAGGCGGTGACGGCTTCCCATTCGGTCACTCACACCGATCGCCTCTGCAAGGACACGGCGGTGGCCCGCCCATGCGAGGCATTCCTCCAGGCGACCGTTGCCGGTGACACCCAGGCGTCGCTTCCGCCCGAATCCGACAGGAACCTCCCGAAATGTCCGTGTCTGGCGAGAACCTGTGTCCGGCGATACGTGAGAGCGCCGTGGCGCCTCGTCAGCCAACTCCTCAAAGAGGCGTGCCCAGCACTGGGTTGCGACAGTCGAATAGTCTCCAAATCCCACGGCCGGATGCCCGCAGGAAGCCTCGCCGCCTCGCAGGAGATTTTGCGGTATTCCCCGCACCATCCGAATGGTTATAACTCTCTGGGACGCCCTCAAAAGCCGGGCCGGAGCCAAGGCCAGGTTCGAGCCCCGTAGAGGACCATGGACCCCAGGATCCTCGCGTACCCACGTTATGTTAGGTTTTTGGTTCTGATCGGCTCCCGTGGCTCATGGTGCAATGTTATGTAGCACAATATTATGTGTTATTCTGATGTATAAGCTACGAATATCCAGCAAAGCCATCGGCCAGCCTTATTGCTGCCCGCACGCAACAGAATCTCTCAAAAGGAATATTTTTTTCCCGTTTTTCCTCCCACTTTTATTTACTGCTCGGCTCCTATGTGTCTTAGCGTTGTGTATATATAGCCTATAGCCGGCCAAGGAGTATGGATCGTACCAAGTTTGGTTATAATTCCTTCAGTAGTTTTTAACTCATGCGTGCACACTACGTGCGAGTTTACTTATTGCATTTTTGGCATCAGTATCGATCACCAATCATTCTCCAATATTAATTTTGAATAAATATTCAATGTACAGAATTGACCTCTCTACAGTTTATTATAAGCAAGTATAGATATATAGATTATTGGACGTATTTCTCAAACACTAGTGCCACCATAAATTTCTCTTGTTACAGACCGAAATTCAAAAAAGTGATTTGAAAATGGTGTTTTAAAACTGTGTATAGTTTTTTAAAGTTATATTGCAAGTTCAGAGATTCAAAAATTGCTAAAAACGGTCACTTTTAGCAGGGGTTCAATCCGTATAATTAAGTTTTTTTTTCAATGAACAGTTTGCGCAGAAACCTAAGATATCCTTAGGGTTGAGACATACATATAATTAATGTGGGTTTCTTGCGGCATTTCTTCTCTTAGATGTATTTTCCACCTGAAGCATGCATTAGCAATGCGTGGTAGTATATTTTGACTTGCAATAAGGTGTACGATGTACGAATTAGGTCAATTCAATATAATATTTAAACTTTAAAGCGACTTATAGTTAAAATAAGGGGCGGCGGATTTCCGATCAGCCCCGGGCGGCGAAAAGCCACGCTACGCCACTGGGGTAACAGATAGACAGACAGGAATACAGGAACACTTATTTTCGCATTTATGTAGTTTGTGATTTACATGGTTCTTTAGCAAAAGTTTCATCCCCAGAAAGATCGATAGTCAATTAAAAGCCACACACTATTATTTTTGCGTCAGAAATATGCACATAAAATTGTTATTTATCACCCAAACCCCAGACCATTATATCCTTAATTAACTGATAGCACAACCATAAGTCAATAGTGTCACCTCACTTAATTAGCCGCGTATTTGAGAGATAATTACTGTGCCATAGTTCACATAGCTTTAGTATGTGGCAGAAATTATAATTAGTTTATTATGTCGACAAGTTTGGGCAGAAATTAATTTTGGCTGTGGCTGCCATAAGTTTAAAATAATTGTTGTTTTTTTTTTCTTATATTTATTTATGAAACACAAGACCACAAACAAAGTTGGACTTTAATGTATTAAATACAAATTGTATACACATATTTCGCATTCTGTACCAGGCAACCAGGAGAGGTGAAGAGAACACATGAGTTCAATGCACCCTCATATATTGTCTTTACCACTCTTGGTTGCCTGGTATGACTCCCTCGGTGAATTTAACTTGCATACATACGAATAAATATCAAGAGAACTACTGAAAATGGCAAAAGGGTCATGTTCATCCCAAAAACAATTATCAAATAGACATCCAGTCAGCTAATATCTGAACCAAGATACAATAAAAAAAAATACAATTAGTGTGTAAATAATATTTTAATTTTACTAATTTTTTAATTTTACTAATTTTATTAATGTGAAAGTTTGCATTGGATGTACATAATTGTGTGTGTGTATGGACGATGGTTACTTGTAAACTACTGAACAGATTTTATTAAAACTTAACGGTAATATGGCTTACAAATAAGAACTATTTTTGTTTTACATCAGATTAACATAAAGGCTACACATACTATCACGCTATGACCCACGGAAGAGAAGCAGCTCATAAAACCTATAATGAAGCAGGTGAAACCGCGGGGAAAAGTTAAGTGTTACATATTTTACAACGACAGAACAATTCATTACAGCGTAAGGGAATAGTATAGCAATTGAAAGTTCAAGAACATTCTCTGAAATGTGTAGTGTGTCAGCAAGAATGTTCGGGCGTTGACATCACTTAATTTCCCCTCAGTACATTTATAAAATGAACTCGACGAACAAAGGAAAGTCATTAGAATAAATCTGGAGGGTGAGGATTCCCCATCAAATATTAATAGGCTCAAACCCAAACTGATTTAATTATTTTTGGTCCTGAAATTCTGCCGTAATTGCATTTTATATTTGAAAGACCTCTGAGTTTTTTCGAATGTTTCTTCTCAAAGTAGTCAGCTAGAAAACACCGGCCCAATCGTTCGCTTAAAAAATGAAAAATAATTAAATGACGTAATAAAAAAGTGTTATCTGTGTCTAATTTACAAAACAAATATGATTTTATTTTGAAGAAAGTTCAGAAATATCAGCTTTAGTATTAGAAGCACATGATCGTAAGGAGTATAAGAATGCCTTGATATTGGATTTAGAATAGATATCATTGAATGAACTAATAGTAGTTTTAAAAAATATTTGGGAAGTTTATTACGCTGACAACAAATCTTAGTAAAAAAATAAGAAGTTTTAAGAATGAAGCAAAAATGCATAAAATACAAGCTTTTTATACTAAAATGCAGACATAACAGCCTCCGTTCATGTTCTAAATAAAAAATGCAAGTTTAATATTCTCCTTGGGTAATATTTTATCAGTATTACATGAAGTATAACATCGTTAGGGGCTGGAGCAGGATGCAGATGAAATCAATAGAGCGCACTTGTTGCAGGCGGGAGAGGCCGCGCGGCCGGCGACCCGGTTGCCATGGTTACCGCTCACCTCGTGCCACCTACGTTCTCCCTTTTTATGATATCCTGGTACCGGACGCGGGAACAATGAGAGATATATTTGGCGAGGCTAAGACGAAGTTTTGCAATATTTTTTAATAATGGAAAGTTTTATTCTCACGGATGACTTTTGAGATCAAATAAAATAGAAAAGTAGACATCGTCTTTTCAAAATAAAGTTAAAATTAATTTATGTCAAGTAAATTAGAAACAAGAAAGTTATAAACGAAACTTAATACAGTCCCTATAGTAAAATTAAATAAGTAACCAAATATCAAACCCGGTTTCGTAATCAGTACCATTAACTGCCAACAAACCAATTTAGGTTTAATCACGAAAACTTACAAAGGAAATTGGAACCGCCAATTCTAAATTGCCAAACTTACAAACACGCCAAATCATGACAAAATTTCCACTGCTGCGTAGAAAAACGCGGGAACGAAGAATAATGACGAGACAAACATTTGTGCGGTTTATGGTTATTAAATTTGTTAAACCCACTGTTTAAACCTCTTCGTGTAAAAATACTGTTACGGAAAAATCAAAATACAGTCTTATCTTTTTTAACTTGTAATGCTCACACAACCTACATTTAACTTAACTTTAGTAAGAGGATTCGTCTATTTTGTCAACAACCTATAAATGGGTGCAGATCCAAATAAATCCCATCTATATTTAAATACGAAACCAGCTATAAAATATGGCCCTTAAGGGTTGCGTGCGTTGTCAACAAGTGGCCATTTTGCCAACATTAATAATAACTCCCACTTATTGGCCGGAACAACTTTAGCACGATAACTATTCATTAGCTTAGCTACTTATGTAAAGGAAATTGGGCGAAACAAAATATCAGAGTTTGACTCAGTGTTGATAAATATCGTCCTGTTTGTTACTATTTAACAGATGCAAATAGACAAGAAATGAGCCAAGCAAAACAGTAGAAAACATGTTTGATTCGTTACTATTGATTAATCTAATATTTTTGGATACCTATCTTAACCTTTCGACGACCAAGCGACTGCCAGCTGTCGGGCTGCTATTGTATTTCTACTTAGTCTCTAATCACGTGTGTTTGAAGGATTAAGGTACTTTATTCAAAAATACAATTAATCACTTATGCCCTTACTAATAATCACTGTGTAAAGTGATGCAATGAATAAAGCCTGTGTAACCATACATTTTTTGACGTATAAACCTGTCATAACTTTATGCAGCGATTATTAGTAAGGCGCTTAGAGTTGAGTAACTGTGCACCAGTTACGACAATCAATTAAGCCGATTCGTTCAGCAGTATAAAATAACGTAAAAAATAAAAAATGCGTGCGCTACCTTAAATGCATTTACGTGTAACACTATTTTTGCTCGCAAAAAGCCCAGTTGAAAGTAACTCCAGGTAGTGACAATCATAGTTATTGCATTTGAAAACTTTCAGTAGGAAATGGAATATTTTTAACGGTAACGACGGCTAAAAGTGTATAAATTAAAAGAGTTCAAATGAATGAATGAATGAATGACTGGTATCGTTGAATTTATCTTTCGATTTCCAAACTTGTGAACTAGGTCATAATTGAAAGGTCTACTGGTCTAGTGGTCAGTGAACCTGAGTGTTAAGACGAAGGTCGTGGGTTTGATTCCTATCTAGGACTAACTTTGTGTGATGTGCATGATTGTTTGTTCTGTATCTGGGAGTAATTTATCTATAACTAGCGACCCGAACCAGCTTTGCACGGGTGTTACAAATCTTTAAAAATACCGGCTTTTTTCTACTAAAATAAGCATGTATTTATATGTATAAACCTTCTTTAAGAATAGCTCTATCTATTAAAAAAACCGCATTAAAATCTGTTGCGTAGTTTTAAAAATCTAAGCATACATAGGGACAGACAGAGAATAGCGACTTTGTTTTATACTATGTAGTGATCTATATAAATTTATATATTATAAAGTATGTATGTTATTATCAGTTGTCTGGTAAGTGGTACCATAGTGCAGGCTCTGCTTAATTTGGGTTTAGATAGCCGTGTGTAAATTGTCCCAAGATTTTTATTTATGTTAGTTATTAATAATGTAGTGTTAGGTTACTTAAACACCAGTTTAGGGATCAACAAAACCGACAGGCAGATGGACAGATAGCGAAAACGTCTTAATATGGGGCCATTAGTACCCTTGAGTAACGAAACTCTAAAAATGAATATTATTTTGTCCAAGACAAAATACATAACCCCGTATAAAAATTCTAATAAATAATAAACTCTGGGATACGTTTTCCATTAGCGTCAAAGCTAATAGGGTTACTTACCCCCTCTCCTGCTGTCCTGGTAATCTATTAGTCGAGACTCGAAACCCTTTCTCAAGTCAATCTTGATAATAAAAATATAAGGACACTTGATAATCCCATGGAGTGTTTTATAAAAGATTTTGCTTGTAACGTCATTTTATGGTCGTTGTCCTGATATTTTTCTATACGGTCTCTTTATGAGCCTTATAAACTGAGATGAAAGTTATTGTAAAGCGTGTTTGCTGGCCGTTCTGAATGGGTCTGAAAAGCTATCCTGAGTGTGCATTTAAACTGACATAAGATTTTCCCAATGATGGTATTAGTTTTTAACCGCGAATTAGTCAGCATCTAGATTAAATTACAACGCTTAATGCACTGGCCCACTCAAACATTTTTTATCAAGTAATTAGTGCATACTAGCTGGCCCCTGGTTTCACCCGCATTAATAATACCAGCCTTAAGCCTATTACTATCCCACTGCAGGGCAAAGGCCTCTTTCTCTTACTGAGAAGGCACGAGCATTGATCACCACGCTCGCTCAAGGCGGATTGGCGATTTCGGACTTATATTAGCTACAAGTCCAGGTTTCCTCACGATGTTTTCCTTCACCGGCGTCTGTGATGTCTAAGATAAACTTTAGAAAGTACATATGAATTGAAAAAGTCACAGTGGTGCTTGCCCGGATTGGAACCCACAACCTCTTGCATGAGAGGCGGGCGCCTTCACGACATTTCGTTATGTTTTTATTACTGCTCCGCTCTCGTAGGTCAGTGTGATGTTATGTAGCCTATATGTTATTCGGATGTACTCGTATAAGCTATAGTACTGTAAAGTTTCATCAAATTCCATTCAATACTTTTTGCGTGAAAGAGTAACAAACATCCACACACAAAAAACTTTCATATTTATAATAATATTAGTAAAACAGTAGGATAGGATAAACAAAATCACAAACTAACTATACTTCTGTAACTTCTAGGAATTACTTTTAATTTGACGGTTCTATACTTCCGCTATTTTATCCCCAATATATTTTTATTTCTTTGAAAAAGTTGCATGTTATCAAAAGTAATAACAGTCATATGTAAACGCGTTCAGTAGATTTTATCACGAAAGATAGTAGGTATTACAATTTATCCTCACAAACTCTGCTCAAGTAATAGTTCGATAAAACTATGTTAAAAGACTTACAACATAACTAGAGAAATACTTACCTCCACCAACCGATCGGAAAATACTTGACATACATTCCCACAGCTTAAATCTCGTTGCCATGCAAATGAATATATTGCAAACAGAATAATTCCCAATGATTGACGTTTACTCAACGCGTCAAGCAACAAGTTGGGAGATGTCGACTGGCCTACATTGAACGGGAAGTGATAACTAACCAGATACAGATCGATGGAGCCTGCATAGTGCGTTCACCTTTGATATTTCAGCTGGCCAGTAATTTGCGATAACTGACCTGTAGGTAAAAGGGCGTGTTGGTAACCGAAAACTAAATACAACTCATCTCCCTAGCCTTTTCCTATCTATGTTGGGATCGGCTTCAGGCCTAACCGGATTCAGCTGGATACCAGTGTTTTACGTGAAGCGACTGCTTATCAGACCTCCACAACCCAGTTACTGGGCGACACGATACCTCTTGGTAAGACTAGTCGGATTTTTCTGGTTTATCCGTACCGACTGTCAAAGTTCTATGTATGACAACCGGGACCAACGGCTTTACGTGCTTTCCGAGGCACGGGATGTCAGTGATGTCCAAGATAGACTTTAGGATGTACATATGAATTGAAAAAGTCACATTCGTACTTGCCCAGATTCGAACCCACAACCTCTTACACGAGAGGCGGGCGCCTTATCCACTGAGCCATCACGACACTCCGAAAACTAAATACAACTCATGAAAATAATTACATATTATCACCGTTTCCGCTCTCCTTAAAGTGACTGGCGATATTAGAAGGGCAATGGAGGAAACTAAAGTTACTATTCTTGTTTTGGTTGATTTCTCCAATGCTTTTAATACCGTCAGTCATGACCTCCTTTTATCCGTCCTCTCCCATCTTATGGTCTCTTCCGAAGCGCTGCATTGGTTTTCATCTTATCTTCGGGGACGCCCGCAGTCAGTCCATGT
This sequence comes from Athetis lepigone, assembly GCA_033675125.1. NCBI lineage: Eukaryota > Metazoa > Arthropoda > Insecta > Lepidoptera > Noctuidae > Athetis > Athetis lepigone. The sequence goes on along the minus strand of CM066236.1, from coordinate 1,700,112 downwards.
CGGAGAAACTTCTCCAACATGGCGTGACACTGATGTTGGCGTACCACAAGGCGGTATTCTCTCCCCTCTTCTTTTTTCTATTTTTATAAATTTACTCACTCAAAGACTTCAGTGTTCGTATCATCTTTATGCCGATGACTTGTAGTTATACACACATGCTGAATTGACCAAGATACCGGAAGCAATCTCAGAAATTAACCGTGATCTAGAAGAACTTAGGGACTGGTCCAGTAAATTTGGGATAACCGTTAACCCATCGAAATGTCAGGCTATAATTCTAGGAAGTCATCGCAGTATCGGGATTGTGAATAGCAGAACCACACCGCCTGTTATATTCAACGGATCCACCATTCCTTTTAGCACTAGTGTTAAAAATCTAGGCTTATACATAGACCCCACTCTAAACTGGAGACCTCAGATAAGTTGTGTAAGCCAGAGAGTAACAGGTACTCTGCGGTGTCTGTACAGGCTTAAAAATCTACTCCCAATTAGTACTAAGGTAATGCTTGTGCAATCTCTTATCTTTCCCATTATTGATTATGGTGACGTGTGTTACTACGACCTGAATGCAGACTTGCTTAATAAATTGGACCGCCTTCTCAACAATTGCATTCGATTCGTTTTCAATTTACGTAAATACGACCATGTTTCCACGTTTCGAACTACTTTGAAGTGGCTGCCTATTAGGGAGCGAAGAAACATGCGTGCGTTAACAACTCTATTTTCTATACTTTTTTCTCCATTTTCTCCTTCTTACCTTTCTACTCATTTCGAATTTATATCTTCAAGCCACAACAAATTTCTACGCTCTTCAACAAATCGACTATTGCGGTGCCCTTCTCATCGCACCGATTTCATTCATTCTACCTTTTTTGTCCAATCAGTCCTTCTCTGGAATGACTTGCCTGTGAATATCAGGATGGCAAAAACCAAATTTACCTACAAAAAGAAACTGAGAGAACATTTCAGACGGATAGCATTTGCAGACGTTTCTTAACATATGGTATAGTATGTATATATGTATTTAATATATTTATTTATTGCTAGGTATTTAAATATGTGTGTAAGTGTATTTTATATACAGGGTGTCCCACGGCTATGCCACATGGAGGGAAAGTACCTTAAATATTGTAGATAGAACATTTTACTGAAAGAAGACATTATTTGAATTTTAAAAACATTTTAAACTGTACTCATAGATACTTAAATAGTTACATTGTTGAACCGGGAATCGAACCTGCTACTCGTGAAAATTAATCAGTCTGTAGTTTTACCTTACCTATCGAAAGGCTTCATCATAAGGATTATTTTTTGCAAAATAACATAGTGTAAAAAATAATAGGAAGACCATGAATTTTAACATTTTTAATACAAAATTAGTAAATTTTTCAAATGCTCAAAATGAGTCCCTTCTTCTTGAATACAAAGTGATGACTTTTAATTATTTCGTTCCCTGGCGATTTTTTGGTCTTGTTGTGGTGGGTATTTATTTATTTAAATGATGCGTACTACTCAAGTGGGTAGATTAATTAGTAATAAGTAGTTATAATTGTCAATATGTGTCCTTACGGCAATGTAAGCTTTTAAGTTTTTAGAACAAAATTTTACATCTAATGTTAAAATTCACGGTCTTCCTTTTATTTGCGACACTATCTTATTTAGCAAAAAATAATCCTTATGATGAAACCTTTCGATCGGTATGATAAAACTACAGGGTGGTTATTTTTTCTCTTGGAACAAGTTCGATTCCCGGCCCAACCATTTAATTATTTAAAAATCTATGAATGCAATTTAAATTAAAATTCAAATAATGTCTTCTTTCAGTAAAATGTTCTATCTACAAGATTTAAGGTACTTTCCCTCCATGTGGCATAGCCGTGGGACACCCTGTATAGCGTATAGGTATCATATTCAAGTACAGTATAAGTAAATATATGAGTATGTCTATTATTAAAATATAATACTTTATTTTAAACATCATTTTATACTCTCACACTTTTAGTGCATCTACCTCACGATTTCTCTGCACCACCTGAAGGTAAACTGGCAGAGAATGCCTACGGCATTAAGTCCGCCTGTACACTACGTACTAAGTATTAAATAAATAAATAAATAATTTATATCATTCATCATCTTACCTAGCCTTTTCTCAATTATGTTAGGGTCAGCTTTTAGTCTAACCTGCAATGATTCAGCTGGATACCAGTTACTGGGCGACACGGTACCCCTTGGTTAGACTGAACAGACTTTCTGGCTTCTGACTATCAGTAAAGACTATTAAAGTTCTACGATTGACGTCCAACGACTTTACGTGCTTTGCGGGAAACGGGATGTCAGTGATATCCAAGATAAACTTTGGAAAGTACATATTAATTGAAAAAGTCACTTTAGCAAAACGCCTTAACCACTAGGCCATCACGACACCTCAATCTCAATGAAAATAATTTCTATAAGATGGTAAAAATATAATTACATAGAAGAAGGGGTTTGTTTGCAGTTCGTAGTCTGTTAAGAGATATAAAGTTTTTAACAGGGATCACTCGTATCTCTCAGAAAAATATTATGAATAGCTTTCTACGTTTTTATTCTTTTTTTACGCTCATTTTAGGAAAACTTTAGCAATGGTAACTATATCTGTCTGTGTGTCTTTGCTGTCTCGATTAAACACGAAACCGATCTTTAATGACACTTGCCACCAAAATAGCTTAAACCTCAAGAAACTCTATACCGAGGTTACTTTTTAATTCAATACCTCATCTTCATATGTTATTATCGAAAAAAATGCAGACAAAGTCACAAACACACAAAATAGATTTGCAGGATATCACATAGTGTCACACAGTGTACACACATCGTCCTTTCGGAAACGTATTTGTTTAATTTTGTCGCGAGCTCCCAAACTGTTTACGAGTTCCCTGGGACTCTTCGAGTCCCTGAGCGTGTTTGCTTTGCATTGCGAATTCTGGCTTACAAGAATTACACTCAAAGATTTAATGCAGAGCCGTATCGGGAGTAGCAAGGGCCCGTGCGGGTTAGTAGCGTTATGACTACATCTCGATAAGACTAAATAGCAGATATGACTAGTTCGCTATAGGACTTAATCACGATATGACTAGATCTTGTTAGGACAATATCGTGTTTGGACTAGATCGCAATAAGGCCAGATACAGTTATCAAGTTAAAGCATTAAGATTTTTCCTTGGTACCTATACTAAAATACTTAAAATGAAAGCATGTCATTGTAATGTAACATTCTTATTTATTTATTTAAACTTACGCTTTGAATCACTACCTAACTTTTTTTAAAAAGACAGGAGCGTAATCTCCTTCGTCTCAAGTTTATTAAAATGTATTTGATACATGCGATTGAATAATATAGTCTTTCTTCTTTTGTTCTTTTTCTTTTTCACTTTAGTAAAGCTAAGTAGATACTCCATAAAGTTCCTATACTTATGCCACTTTTAGATACGATTGTACGACATATCGATAATGAGTCATTTTAATATCTGGCATTATTGCGATCTAATCCAAACACGATATAGGCCTAACAAGATCTAGTCATATCGAGATTTAAAAGTCCTATAGCGAACTAGTCATATCTGCTATTTAGTCTTATCAAGATGTAGTCATAACGCTACTAACCCGCCCGTGCCTCGGTCGCCTTTTAAAGGGTATAAATCGCTTATAAGGACTATTTATTAAACTTTTTTTTAGACTATTTTATTGTATACTACAAAATATTTCCCTTTTCAATCGCAGCTGTACCGATTTCAGATTAGTTTTGTGTAAAAGAAGAAAAAAGTATATTTTGTCGAAGTGCAAATTATGTGGGTGTTTGTACCTATAGGGAACCAAATGGGTACACCAAGATATATTTGTCTATCTGTCCGTCCTTCTGCTATATTGCGCCGTAATATGTTTGTTTACTTTTATCATAAGTTCATGTTTATTATTAAGAAAATTTACAAAGGTGCGCAGCTTTTTGTCCTGAGCCCCATTTCAGCTCGATACGCCCCTGTGTTGTGTGGGCTCACTTCTACATCAACTCATCAAAGGCAAAGTTACGGAGAAAGTCTTCTTTGAAACTGCATAATACATGTAATCATACGGAATTAGGGCGAATATGTGGGTTTCGAGAACGCCAATTTGGATGAAAACATCAATTTGACATCGCGTCAGTAACTTAACGACCGCCTACTTCGGGAAGTAGGTTTCTGAGGCAAAAGTTTCGGGGTCGGTCTGAATTATATATTATGATTGGGAGTTGAACACTGATCCTTTATTAAGGTGTTGCATTTGGCTGCAATTGATTACAAAGTGGTACGCTACAGATCGTAGGTACATACGATTTCTACATATTAGCTGCTGATAGCAGTAAGTACCTATGGTTTTCTCAAAGGGGTCACATCAACACTCACCCAGCCGCGATGCCCCACTGCTGCGAGGCCGCGTCAGCCGCGTGCTCAAACAGCGTCAGCCCCACCAGCGCCACCGTCGGTGCTATCGTCAGGGGGGTCACGAAGCGCAGCACGGAACCGATCACGCCGAAGTAACCTGGACAAAGTATGGGAACGTTATAAGTTAAGCTGCCAGCTTCTCATGATGAAATCGTGAGATTGTTGGAGCGAATCCGGAAAAGTACTAATATGACCTTTTTGAGATCATCTAGAACATCATGAGGACATCCAAACATATAAAATAAGTCTAAAAATGACAATAGGCTTTGGGCGTACTTAATAACTATTTGCAGTATATCTGTTCCTATCCTGACTAACTGATTTATCAACCCAGAGCCTATACCGATGGGTTTACAATCTAAGTTCATTTGTTTTTGCTGCCTTTATTGTGCGAGGCTTCCACTATGGAAGAATTTCTAGAAAGTTTATCTCAATTATGTTATAATAAGAGAATAGCGGCCGTGTAGGAAGGAGTCTATTATATCAGTGCATTACGACGCCACCGTTAACGGGGTGTACTGTATTATAAATAAACTAAAATACTTTCTACTTTAAACTACGGTATGTGTAAAGGTCCTTAGACCGGAGCAAAACCATCAAGCAAACAGAAAGAGAGCACAACATAATCCCTTCCCTTTCAAATCTCAAGTTTCTAATCGCTCTTTGTCACCGTCTATGTGTGAAGACTGCACGCTGCTCCGAGCACACTGAAATATGAAACTAATAGCGGATAAATAGGTCGTGAGTATCTAGGTCAGCTGATTGATCTAGTACTTGTAAGCTCGACTAATACTCAAGATGGGCTTTAGATACAAGGCTTTGATATAAAGAAGAGTTAACGGCGCAGTGCAGATATTTTAAAATAAAACTTACATCCGGCCATCTGATCCCAAAGTAAACAGAGCCTGCATTATGACAACAAGACAACTGGGGCCCTAGTCTGCTATTACAATCGTGTCTCAATTACCAGTCATCGGCCGGATATTTGACAACTTTGACAGTTTTTGTATTCGAAATGTGTCAATAGTTTAACGTTACACGTCAAAAATCGATCTTGAGACACGATTGTAATAGCAGACTCCTGATTACAAAATAAAATTATTTCAAAAGATAAACATGTTGTAAGTTAATTAAACCAAGACATGCTTTGACTAAGAATTGAAATAATAATAGCGAATCCCGCTTACAGATTTTCCTGTTTAAATTTCCAAAAAATATACCCGATGTCCTATTAGAAATCTTTACAAATTAGCTTCAGCTGATTGTTTTTCTATAAACTTATATAAATACATTTGTTAAAACTTCTACAACATAGCAGAAATTTATAGAGTTAGTGTGACTATGTGAAATATTTAAATTATTAAATTTTACCTGACCTAGAAATTATAAACAGATTAAGATTTTTTCCTATTTTCTCCATAAGATGGTCTAATTGCAACTTGAGCTACCACTTTGAAAATGATGAACATGAAAAAGCCTCTCAAAGTTCTGTTTGTAAAATAAAACTGCTCTCGGTATCACACGCCAAAGATTCCGTACAAAATACCGTGGTTTCCTGCATAAACGTCTACCTTAAGTTTTCATTTATATTTTGTTTGTTTCATAGTGGCCTAGCTTCTGCCTGTGACTTCACCTAATAATTTCCAAATCCCTTTTTTAGTAGATACTTATTCTTCTTCACCACGAACATACTCTCAAAGTTTCATGTCTTTAGGCCCAGCGGACTGACATTCATAATATAATATCAAAAAAAACTAGCAAAAAATGTTTGTTTGGCCGATGACAGAGGGCCCTGTGTTTACAGAATCCTAAAAACTCAGCAAAGGTATCTTAAATGAGAGTGCACTCTCTGGCGCAGTACGCATGCGCGGAAACGGGAACTAAATTAGTTACGGAGGCAACAGTAAAAACTCTTTGGTCGGAAAAGCCTATTAGTTTATTACGTTGTTAGCAAAAAATGCGTCCTCTTTGGGTTAATTAAAATCTTGTACGAGTGGGCAAGCTTGCAATGACACGGCGTTTTTGGGGCTACTTTTGTGTTTGTTTTCTTATGATGGGGTTTGGTTGTAAGTGGGCTAGTGAGCCTAATTGGTGGGCTCATTGCTATGTATACAGGGTGTCCCACGGCTATGCCTATGCATGGAGGGAAAGTACCTTAAATATTGTAGATAGAACATTTTACTGAAAGAAGACATCACAGGTCTTCCTTTTATTTGTGACAGTATATTATTTAGCAAAAATAATCAGTATGATGTAATATATTGATCGGTATGATAAAACTACAGAATGATTATTTTTTCTCGAGGAACAAGTTCGATTCCCGGCCCAACCATTTAATTATTTAAAAATCTATGAATGCAATTTAAATTGTATTTAAAATTCAAATAATGTCTTCTTTCAGTAAAATGTTCTATCTACAATATTTAAGGTACTTTCCATCCATGTGGCATTGCCGTGGGACACCCTGTATATAAGGTACTTGTTAATATTTGCGGATACATAAACGTATGTTTCACTATCAAATATTTTTATCAAAAAAATCCTTTCTCTCTTTGCGTGATGAGCTGTTATGTTTTGAACCCTATTTTACATTTATATACTTATTTCTAAAACGAGCGCTGTCGCTCTTTTGACGCCACATATAATTCGTAAAAGTGCTAAGTTGAAACATTCATCTGTTTACTTACTCCATTCTTATATACTCAATCACACCTCACCCACTATCTTCATCACCAACTCACCAAGAAATACCTGGAATAACGCAGACACCGCGATAGCCCCCGACAGCTCGCACATCCTGCTCATCCACGTCTGCTGCTGCTGCTCTACCGTCATGGCTGCCAGCTCCTCGGCGGCAGGGCACTGCCACATCGGCAGGTTCAGAATGGCCAGGGTCGGCACCAGGAAGGAGATCGTCCCGCCTTGTACGATCGGCAAGCGGCAGCCGAATGTCGCTTGCAGCCAGGTTATTAAACCTGGAGAGGGATTGGAGAAAAAAATGTTTTAGAAAAACAAAAAACTGGACTGAAAAGATCATAACAAATCTTCAAATTACTTATAGCAGTTGCGTATGTAGACAAGGGGGGCAATAGGTTGCGACTGCTATGAGCAAACTCAAGACTTGTTATCGCCCGCTCCTTTATATACCAACTAGCTTCTGCCCGCGGCTTCGCTCGCGTTAGAAAGAGACAAAAAGTAGCCTATGTTACTCTCCATCCCTTCAACTATCTCCACTTAAAAAATCACGTCAATCCGTCGCTCCGTTTTGCCGTGAAAGAAAGACAAACAGACAGACAGACAGACAGAAACACTTTCCCATTTATAATATTAGTATGGATTCAATTTCTTATTTTACCCCGTTAGAGGTTAATCTTCCAAAAAAGCGATTTCTGTGCATCTCTACGTTAAAAAGTCGCGTTGATTACCAAGAAAAACTCTGTCTTATATATTGTTTATACATATAGCGCCTTACTAATAAACGCTGCATAAAGTTATGACAGGTGTATACGTCAAAAAATGTATGGTTACACAGGCTTTATTCATGGCATAACTTTACACAGTGATTATTAGTAAGGGCAATAAACTAAACAATGAGGTTGTGGATCCGCAATTGATCAAGAACCTGAACATGTGAATGGAAGTTTGACATCCACGTGGGCTAAGCCGCGGGTGAAACCTAGCACCTATTATTATAATTGTACGTTATACTAGCTGTTCCTCGCGGTTTCACCCGCGTTACGTTAGTTACTGCCTCGCTCCCGTAGGACATAGCGTGATATTATATAGCCTATGTTACTCAGCAATAATGTAGCTTTCAGACGAAAAAAGAATTTTTAAAATCGGGCCTGTAGTTTTTGAGTTTATTCGTTACACATACAAAAATCATTTCTCTTTATAATATTAAGTATAGAAAAGTATTGATATATCTATCTGTCAATGTATACAAATGAATACTAGGTTGACAAGCACGTGCTGAGCACAAGCGACAAGTTCACGTCGCCCGCGGCAGTGAAAGTTATACACCAGTGGCATACAAATGACTTAAACATGAGCCGCAATGCATATCGAACACTAATTTAGAACAAATTGTCAGCTGGGGGTGTAACTCAGTGGTAGAGTGTCTGCTTCGCATGCTGAAAGTCCTGGGTTCAAATCCCAGCACCTCCAAAGATCTTTTTATGTGGATTTTGTGTTATTTTTGTTACTGTTTACCTACTATGCTGAATTCGTGGAGATGAAGTAGAAATGTGCTTTTATTTTATAAAGAACTTGGACATTTGGAAAAATATATAAAGATTTGTCTTCTACAAATGATTTGTTTTCTATAAAATTAGAAAGACAATGCCTATGCGATGCGTTGTCCCTAATTAACTCCTGTTCATTAACCGACATTTACGCCGATAAAGTCACAAAAAGTAAGTAAATTAATTAATTAACTAATCAAATGGTTTATTTTGTAAGTATGCGACCATTTATTAATATAAAATTACAACACAATAGACAAAATGATAAAAAACTGTTCGCCAGTTAAATTTTTTTGAAAAATTTGACACGGTCTTTTTATTTTTTCTCTTAAACAAAAAATGACGACGATACAATGTTTTGAAGTATCGCGTGACGTTACGCCTCGGTAAGTACTGTTTTTCTTATTTAATCTTACGAAAAATTTGAGTCCAGTATTATTGGACGGACTACACAGAACGCCATTTTTTTATACAGCCGTCATCCCTATTGCATATTACAATTATAAACAGCTTCAATATAATTACTGCTTTGTTTGCGTTTCCTCGTTAACTACACTAATATTTTTCTCTACAAAAAACTTCAACTTTGGTGGTAATTAGTTCATCAAAACCGCAACATCCTGGAACTAAGTCCAGCTGCATCGGAGTGTATGTTTTATTACTATTTCTATTAAAATAGTCACCAGTAAGTCAGTAACTAACTATAAAAACTTTCAGACAATTTCAGTGAAACAGCGAGAGTCCAGCGAACTTGTAGTAAAAGACAGAAAAATAAAGTTTTTAAAGTAATTTTGCTTTATTCGCGAGCTAATAAATCGCTATAATCGCCAATAAATCTATACTAATATTATAAAGAGGAAAGATTTGTATTTTTGTATGTAATGAATAAACTCAAAAACTACTGGACCGATTTCAAAAATTCATTTTTCATTAGCAAGCTACATTATCTCTGAGTAACATAGGCTATATAATATCACGCTATGTCCCACGGGAGCGAAGCAGTAACCAAAAACTTAACGTAACGCGTAAATAATTTAGAGGCGGCTGAACCGAATTTTTTAAGACATTTCTAAGAGTTACAGTGCCAAAGACAGACAGACAAACAGACAGACTGACATGCACACGTCAAACGTATAACACCCCTCTTTCTTTGTCGGGAGTTAATAATTGAACAAGCAATTGAGTGCCTTAATCACTAGGCGATAAGTAAGTGTATGGCGTGCAACTGGTTGCCATGTTATTTTCATTGTGAAATTACTTTACCGGTCTTGACTTAGTACTAGAAGTAGAGGTTGTTATATGTTTTCTATATAAAGGTATACCTACTTTATCAGAGGAGTATAGGTAAACCTATAACCCTTACATTAAGTTCTAATTAATTACGGAAAATTCAGACATAGGTGTAGGAAAAAATCGTGAGGAAATCTGGACTTTAGTGATGTAGATCCGAAATCGCCAACCCGCCTTGAGCAAGCGTGGTGATCAATGCTCGTGCTTTCTCTGTATGAGAAGAGGCCTTTGCCCTGCAGTGGGACAGTAATAGGCTAGTATTATTATTATTATTCACATAAACTCCGACACATAATCCTAGCATCTAGAATAGACAGACATAGAAACTTCCTATGTTTGCTTCTTCTATCTACAAGTGCTGTGACGTCATTGAATAAAGAAACGGTTTATGGCCCTATAAAGTGCAGTTCCTGAGTATTAAATGCATCTGTTATCTTTGTTATCAAATCCTGTATGAGTAGGAATTATATTAATTTCAAGAGCAAGATCAATGTCACTCACGTTAATAAGCAATATTTGTCGTTTCCTGATGAAGCTGATTTTTTAATAGGTGACATAATAAGTAACTTTTCGGGGCTTGGGATGTCAGTGAAGTCCTAGATAAACTCAGACTGCACTTACGAATTTAAAGAGTTACTTAGGTACTTGTCCAGTTTTGAATTTGTAGCCTTAAGAAAGCGGGCTCTTTAACCACTGTGCCATCATACTTAGTTTCTTATAAAAACTTAAAATACAGTAGCTACAGAGGTCCGCCCCATCGCTCCATCGCCCCATCTCCATACACGATCCCTTAATAACAATGTTGTGCGTTCACCAAAAGATTTAAACTTGTTTTCTACCTATTATTATATTTTGTATTAAACGATCTTCGAAAATCCCGGCTTATTTTCTTCTATATTTTGTATGTCATATAACCGTCCACGTGAATCTATCTATTAAAAACCGCATCAAAATCCATTACGCAGTTTTAAAGAGCTAAGATGCATATTGACAGACAGAAGTGCGGAATGTTTATAATAGTTACCGTGACCCCGGAACATGAGAGGGTTTCAGTCAGTAAAAGTCTGACACGCCCTCCCGCTGCCACGGCGGGAAAGTCATTTGATGATTTCCCACTCTCCAAAAAAAAAAAAAGAAAGCTACTTTGTTTTATGCTATGTAATGTAATGTAGATACAGTTTGAAGACAGTTAACAACATTTTGATGTGTTTTCACATCTAATAATACGACTAGACAATCTAGTAAATACGCACCAGTAACGAATATCATAGTGGAGATGATGTTGGACCTGTCGGGGTCGGTCTCGGCCATGCACAGCGCCGGGCACAGGATGAACGGGATCGCCACGATCGCGCCGATCATAGTCAGGTAGTGCTGGGAACAGATGGACCCTTTACAATCATAAAGCTTATATTGGAATTACACACAAGCCAAATAAATAATATACACCGTGTTAGGTGAGTTGAGAATATATAAGAAAAGACGCAATAATATATATTATGCCCACTTATGACTAACAACAATGCAAATAATAATAAAACAATATAAATCGTAAAGAAACCCGTAGTTAAATTATTGCGAAAATGCTCTTTGTCCGGAATAAACTCAAAAAGTACTGAATAGATTTATTTTACATGAATATTACCAATAGGTTGGGTCAACACATATGCAATACTAGGTGTATTTTTGGTCTTGCACAACCCGCTAGGAGATGATTCTACCCATGAAAACAAACAACTTTTGTTATGGAACCAACTCTAAAATCGCGAATAAAATATCAGCTGTTTCTAAGAAAAGTTCAATGCCCTCGGACCATAATGTATGAACCAGCTGATATTTTTTTTCGCGATTTCAGAGTTGGTTCCATACTAAAAGTTGTTTGTTTTTATGAGTAAAATCATCTCCTAGCGGGTTGAGCAAGACCAAAAATACACCTTGTATAATTATCACGCTAGCACCTTTAGAGGCTAATAAAACAGTAGCATAGTATTTTTGCTGCTTCTTAGCGTCCGGAGGACGATTTCTCGGAGTGCAGCTAGTTTAAAATAACTGAGCCAACAGACATCATCCCAGCTAACAGTTTCCTTTTGTGAAGATGACGAACGAAAGACCCGGCTGTTAAGCCTCAATTCCCCTAATGAACTAAATATTTCAACATCAAACCAGTATAATTGTAGTTAAGTCCACAATTTATTCCTATGGATGGAGATGTAATTAGCTCTGGCGCGTCTGCAGCGGACAGCGCCCGCGGCTGTACTCGGTCGTGCTATTACCTGGCTAAGGCCGGGACTCCATCAAAGCAGAAATATGCGGAATTCTATTGTTCGTAAAGACGTTGGGCTCCTTACATTTTTTAGTTGAGCTAAACGACTTTTGACAAATGCTTGCACTGTTTGGACAGGTCTTCTCAAATCTGTGTTCTTCTCTCATCAAGAGATCACTTCAGTTATTTACTTTAATGGTCCTCGCATAATTTGACCAATACAATATTGTATGGACTTCAAAAGAGACTGACCTCTGAGTTTGTTTCGGATGTTTCTTCTCAGAGTAGTCCAGTGTGATGTCTTACCTTTTTACAAAATAAACATCATTTTCATTATGTCTCGTAAGCAGAGTGTACGACTAAACGCAGACAGTCACTATGCCGACAGAGTTAAAGCCGACAAGACTGAAAGTGACATTCTGCGAAAGAGACGTTTTACGACCAGGGGACATTTTGCGAAAGAGACGTTTTGCGCATGAGCCATTTCGACGGGACTCTTCGTCGGCAGGACTTTGCCTCATAAACTCATAAGTGACGAAACTTTAGTTACTATATATATGTTTCTCGAATATTTCTGTATGTATGTCTCATTCTATGGCATGCTACAACCTAAACTGTTTCACGGATTTCGACATATGACGTGTCATTGAATTCGTCTCGGTTTTGATCATTGGAGATAAGTTGCGTTGCTTATGAGCCCTGTAGGCGAAGAGTTGCGTTGTCTGCGTTTAGTCGGTCACTCCGTAACCAATAGGATACTGTTTTGCTAAAGCTAAACGGTGGGATTTGGAAATAATGCAAAACAATTGGCTACACGACACATCTCTTCTCTCTGCTTTCGTGGAGCTCGGCCCTAAGCCTGGCCGGGTACAAATGGATATTAAGCGATGGGACCTCGTAGGAAACGTTTTATAACCGAGTTTATTCCAGTTGTTTCTTCTCAGAGTAGTCAGCTAGGAAACACCGGCTCTACCATTCACTTAAAATAAGAAAAGTAATAATGACGTTAAAGTGTTATTTTTAAACCAATTTATAAAATTAATTTTCAACATTTAACTCTGTTGTTTTAACTGTATATGCTTTTATCTTATCTTTTGATTTGGGGTGACCGGTAAGTGACCGACATTAACTCAAGGCGGGCAACAAAATAAAAATCTTTCAGTTATTAATGCAAACGAGACTCAGTGTGATTCTTAACTGGTTGTGACGAAATTTGCTAGAATAATCTTAAAACCCAAGAAAGGATATAGGGTATTTTTAATCTGCGGTATTCGTTTAAAACACTACAAAACTTGCACAAATGTGTTTAGTAGTTGAATATCTCGCTAATGGATACCTGAATCAAAAAATCTTTTTAGAAAGCTCTCAGTGTTTCTGAACTACAAGACCTATCTAATGATGCCCACACACCCCAAGTATGGGGTAACCATGAGAAAAAAAAACCCCATTTGACGTGTACAAACATTTTTCTTCATATTTTTTTTAGCACTTTTTCGGCATGGTAAATATTAATGCCCTTACTAATAATCACTGTGTAAAGTTATGCAATGCATAAAGCCTGTATAACCACACATTTTTTGACGTATAAACCTGTCATAACTTTATGCAGCGTTTATTAGTAAGGCGCTAAATATCCATGCCAAACACCTGCCTAGCATTAAAAATTTGGGCGGTAAGTCGAGGATGGACATTGTGTAACTGTGAGGGTTCCTTTTATACCATGTTGGTACGAAACCCAAAGAACAAAAATAGGCTGCTTTTACATCTAACCAACAATCCCTCGCGGCCGAACTTGGGTAAAAGTAAATAAGTAAAACTAGCGAATTAAATTACCTGTAAAGCCATGAAGATGCACAGGTACCATGGAGGTATGTCGTCGATGCCGTACGTGACGTTTCCTTTCCTCTCGTCATCCTGATCGCCTGCTTCGGGTACCTGCGGTTATATTCATTAATTATAGTTCATTAAACCTTTGAATACACGTGATTTGAGACACAATAAAAAGACAATAGCAGCGCGACAGCCAGCTGTCGCTTGGTCGTCGAAAGGTTGATTTATCTATACTAATATTATAAAGAGGAAAGATTTGTATGTATTTATATTTGTTACTCTTTCACGCAGAAGCTACTGAACGGATTTTGCCGAAACTTTATAGAAAAAATAGCTTTTGCCCGTGACTTCGTCCGCGACGAATAATAATTCCCGTTCCCGGGAGATTTCCGGGATGAAAAAAAATCCTATGTCCTTTCTCGCGTCCCAGACTATATCTGTACCAAACATCATTTAAATCGGTTCAGTGGTTTAGTCGTGAAGAAGGGACAGACAGACAGAGTTACTTTCGCATTTTTTTCGGATAGCCTAAACATCAAAATAAGGCATAGGCTACATAACATGACGCTATGACCCACGGGAGCAGAGCAGGAACCAAAAACCTAACACAACGTTGGTGAAACAGCGGGGGACAGCTCGTAGATATGTACACTACGATCTTTTCTGTATTGTGAGACCGATTTAATACATATAGACTTATAAACAATCAGAATAACCTGTATGCTATAAAATTATTATTCCCTTGCGGGAATGGAACCAAAGATAAGACACACAACCGTATTCGGTAGCGGTCTCGTTAAAATAATAACTATGTATTACAATATTTTATTTGAGGCCGGACTTGGGAAAAATAGAAATAGTTTATACTAATATTACACACGTAAAAAACTTAATTGTTTGTTTGAGCAAACGCCCTACTCTGTAGTTTTCAGTCCGATACGAAAACTTCTTCTTTTTCTTTGGATTTAGGAGGAATAGACTTTTAAATGCTTGTATGCAGAAACAAAAGACTAGGGAACCAGCTAGTTTGCCCTTTTATTTCTAAAGTCAAAACTATTTTAGATTTTCGTACGAATTTCGTTCGTCGAGTACTTTCTAAAGTTTATCTTAGACATCACTGACATCCCATGCCTCGGAAAGCACGTAAAGCCGTTGGTCCCGGTTGTCATTCGTAGAAAAGTTCTACGAATGACAACCGGGACCAACGGCTTTCAGACAGTCGTTACTGGTTAGTCAGAAACTCAGACCAGTCTAACCAAGAGGTATCGTGTCGCCCAGTTACTGGGTTGTGGAGGTCAGATAGGCAGTCGCTCCACGTAAAACACCGGTATCCAGAAGAATCCGGTTAGGCTGGCAGCCGACCCCAACACGGTTGGGAAAAAGGCTAGGGAGATGATGATGATTTCAGCGAAAATACATTTCCGCACAAAACCGCCTCATTCCTTTATTTACCTACTATGTTAAGAAACCTTTGCGAATTTGTTTTCACATAAATACTGCGGGTCGAGTGCCTATCTAACAGTAACTGCTTAAGGCAACTCTACAATATATATCTATTAACGAGTGTATGGAAACTTATGATGTACTAAATAAATACCTACTGACTTAGTACATAGAGACAAGGTCGTGGAAATTTCCTCAAACGTATACAATATAAGTACAATGATCTTTCAGAGGAGCGTGGATATTCAGAACATACCGAAGTAGATCAACTGTACGACCGTTGATTAAAAACAATTAGTACCTAGCGATTTTTAATTAAATTTAATTATATTTAATTTATTATATTTATTTTATTATATTTAATTTAATTAAGAAAATGAAAAAAATGTTCTGTGTTAATATTTTTATGACCATAAAGCTGAACGTTTATGCTGTGCGAAATATTTTCTTATATTCATCTCTTTCTTTTGTTTATTTCGTATTTGTCATTAAAGGTATAAGATGTTTAAAGCATTAATTGATCTGTACAAAAATATGTATGGCCAAATCAATACAGTTTTCGAACTCCTTGTCCATGAATTAGTTCGGATAGGATAACGTCAACTGACTACAAGATAGTCTTCATAATATATAGAGTAGGTACCTAAATATAAACTTGCCCTTCTTCTCAATAAAAAACTACTAGTGAGAATGAGAAAATAACATTTCTATCAAACGTGGCTTTTGTAAATTTTAATCCTTTAGGTCTTATATCTGACTATAATTATGGTATCAATATGAACCTTTACAAAATATTTATGAAAATCACTTCATTTCTTTTATCAATATTACACTTCCGATAAGTGTTTCGAGCCCTATTAAATAGCTCAATTAAGGTATTTTATTTTATTTACATTATTTTATATACTTATATACGTATGTACAAAAACAATCACAACTTACCTTACTACGTCTACGTTATTAGTTAAAAGTCCTACCAAAAAAAAAGACACGATTGACACAGATGCTTAAACATCGCACATCACATACAATTATAACCTACACACGCAAACAAATTAACAGTAATCTGTATATCTGCTAACATATTTGCTCCTGTCAATAACAGATATTGTTAAACAACACAAACACATATATTTAAACAATTTGTTAACACTACAAGGTAATCTAAAATACAACAAGGTATATTTTAAACGCTTTAGGTGTAAAAATCCACCATGAGGTCACTAAACCTAACATTATTAGCTAAAACAAATGAAGTACGGTTCACTACTATAAAATATTCAGTACTTAAATGAATTAAACTTGTAATAAAAAGGTCTTAATCCTACCTTACTGCTTACTATGCTGTAAGAACACTCGCAATGAGACATATTCAAGGTTATTTTAACGAAGTTTTTTATGGTCAAGTTATCGCTATGTGTGACTGATCCACGGTTCTAGAGAATGAACTGCTTCGCTGGCATAACGGTGTGACGTAGGTAAATTAGCTATTTAGTTACTGACTTGCAAGTGTGACGTAGATAAAATGACCATTAATTACTGACTTGCAAAGAGTTATGTTTCTATTTGCTTTCCTTAATTTTCATTGAGAAAGAATTGAAGGTTTTTGTGTTCTCCTTTGTAATCTTTGGCACTATTCAGTCAGAAATTGGTTTAAAAAAATGATGTGAACTGATGAAACTGACTAAGTAATCAAAAGATTGCTAAAAATAGTTTTTTCAAGATCTAAATAGATATTTTTTACTAATATTAACTTTTATGTGTAGGATGACCAGTCACTAATGACCGATATGTAAGAACATGTTTGTACTCATAACAAACGACTATCCAAAGAAATTTAAAAAAAAATAGTAATGTTACGTACCTACGTATTTACCAAAATTAAGTGGGGTTTAGGTTTTGGTTTAACTTTATAACTTATGAGGAACAATACATAGTTCACTTAATATTGCCTTTAGATAAAAATAAACATACAATGTAATATATAGAGATCTAGCAATTTCAGTAAATATTATCATAAATGTACTTATTCCCGTAGAATCTTTAATGCTGTTAACCTTTGCGTTATCAATCAGGTTCTCTACTTCGATATGCAGGAACCAAAATCTACATAAATCTACACTAATATCTACACTAATATTATAAAGAGGAAAACTTTGTATGTTTGTTTGATTGTAATGAATAGGCTCAAAAACTACTGGACCGATTTCAAAAATTCTTTCACTATTCGAAAGCTACATTGTCAACGAGTAACATAGGCTATATAATATCACGCTATGTCCCACGGGAGCGAAGCAGTAACCAAAAACTTAATGTAACGTGGGTGAAACCGCGAGGAACTGCTAGTCGACAATAAAAAGGAAATAAGCATATGAGCAAGAAAAAAAACGGTCACTATGTACCCCATATACTGTCAAACACAACCCATCACGACAGTCGAATAAAAAATACACGAAAATGTCAAGTGGAAGCACAATGAATGTTTGTAAACAATCACAACTGACTACACTAATACTACTACATTAATAAATTGTAATGAGTACATCGCCAATGTTCTATTAATACATGAAGAATGCATATTGGCCCCGTTCTGCAGGTCGGTAGCAACAAGACAATCAGAGCTCTATTGCTGTCTTATTAACGTCAGTTACTGCCAATATCAGAAAGGAAACGCTTCTTACAAGTGCTAAAATTTTAGGATGGTCAATCATTGGGTGTATTAATTAACAAGTATGTTATTATAAAAAACTAGCTTTCGCCCGTGGCTTTGCGCGCGTGGGTGTCGAATTTCTAACCACTATTTTACTCCTTTCGGAGTTCTTTTTGGCTAACTTACTCTTCAAAAAGCACCCGTGCTTTGGCTGTGCGTTAATTCGTTGAAATATCAACAGTCAGTGAATCAGACAATCAGTTTACTATTTTATATTTTTAGATTAAAACCCAAATGCTAAGCTAATCTTATCTTATATATTAAATTCTCGTGTCACAATGTTAGTTATTACCTTAATCCTCCGAAACGACTTTACCGATTTTTACCAAATTTTAATCATATTTAGTAGGTCTGAGAATCGGCTACTATCTATTTTTCATACCCCCAAGTGATAAGGGTTATTCACCCTTAACATTTTTAACGCGGGTGAAACCGCGGGAGGCAGCTAGTATAATTATGTATAAAATTGAATTTATTGCTCAGGACGATACAAAAATTCTAACAAAATACTTTAAATTTTGCATCCAGTCCCTGAAAACAGTATTACTTGTAAACAGTAAAGCGTTTTTGAATATGTCCCTCGTCTCACCAGTCATGGAGTTTTATCTATAGCCATGGGTCTCTATATGTTACTGACGACGCGAAGGGAAAAACCAATGTCACTGCCAAGGACGGTGTATTGACAGTCAAATCGGCGACCATGAAATTAAGGGTGCAGTGCAGACTGCATATCTATGGTGCATACAAATCACTTTAGAATCTATATCGGACACATAAAAGTACACAATGAACGATAATTCCATGCATTTTATATCATCGCCGGTAAAAATTCAAACCGCAATTCCTACCCTTTGGCGCCACCCTTTCTATTCTCTCTCTTTTGGGGGCCTGGTGACCCGTAACACAGGTTTTGAAACCTTCTTCGGGCACCAGTCTCTCACAAATGTTATTTTTACTATTAGTTTAAGCACACTGTATTGTCCCCAACATTTGTGATGAGAAAAATAAATGAATTTATTATTATTATTATTCTTTAGATAAGGTATTTACTCTATATTTCCTCTAACAAAATTCGTGACTTCGTCGGCAAACCCCCACGGAAATACCACCTTTATCACAGGGACAAAAATGTGAAAATCCCTTGTGATTTGATAACAAGATGGTTAACAAGGTGAACTTCGAGTTTCTCGGTTCCTACGCAAACATAATAAATATTGCTCCTGTCTATTTTTCGGTAATGTTACCTAATATTTTGTGGTGAGGGACAGAATCGCGCCTGAATTATAAGACGTGAAGTATTGATGATTTTTACTCAAACTCAAACTCACACACTGGGAATTTCTTATGTATCGTAATCAATTCCAATCTTATAAAATCACTAACCCGAACAACCTTAGAACAAGTTCAACTTGTTCTGAGGCTGGTGGGGTGTTGGTAGACCATACAAATGTTTGTCTCTTGCGAAACTCGAACCCGTGACAAGCAGCGCCGATGCTGCACTGCGTTAGATCCACAGAACAGATACCGTTACCAAGAAGTGATACCGTTTTACTCTTCTGTGGTTAGATCAACCGAGCCAATCATGTCGTGTCGTCAATACACTTGACTTTACTGAACTGGCACTTACCTACTTAACTACATATTTGCCTTTTTTGGTTAACGGAAAATATTTAGAAAATCGCATATAAATTAAGCTTTTTGTTTTTGGGGAGTGGGAAATCATCAAATGTCTTCTCCCGTCCTAGGCGCGAAAGGACGTGTCAGAGTTTTACTGACTAAAACCCACTCATGGTCCTTCGGTTGCCCTTTATGTTCCGGGGTCACGGTAACTATTATAAACATTCCGCAACCCTGGATATAAATATAAGCTCAAGTCTTCTTAACGAATAGAGAAAATAAAAATTTCTTGATATTTATTCTGATATTAGTATGCATTTTTAAACATGTAGATTAATCGATAAATACTTAAGCAACACAATCGTGATTGAATAGTTAAGTATGGGTAAGTACAGACAAGAGCAAACTGTGATACTCGTAGGTACGCTTAGAAAAATTAAAAACTGTGTGCATTTGTGCAGTTGTTTAGTTAAATCATCCATAGAAACGTAAACAGATAAAAGATAATATACTATTTTATTTTAAAAGTACTAAACGTCCTCCCCGGTTTCACCCGCGTATTTGGTTACTGCAGCCATCTCTGGGATCGCAGTGGAGTAGTTAATGTAATAGCCTGTTCCTTATAAATCAGGCTAGACAAAGAATGTTTTTAATCTAACAAAAAACCTCTGAAGCTTTCTTATATTAAGAAAAATATACTTATAACATTATCATGGGAATTCAAAACGATTAGGGCAAATGATAAAACAACGCGTTATCGTCAATGATGTATAAAACTATCCATACTAATATTATAAATGGGAAAGTGTGTCTGTCTGTCTGTCTGTCTGTCTGTCTGTCTGTTTGTCTTTCTTTCACGGCAAAACGGAGCGACGGATTGACGTGATTTTTTAAATGGAGATAGTTGAAGGGATGGAGAGTAACATAGGCTACTTTTTGTCCCTTTCTAACGCGAGCGAAGCCGCGGGCAGAAGCTAGTGATATATAATACGTCATTGATGGTTATCGTAGCGTATAATTTGATTTAAAATCTTGCCCTCGACTGTACATGCCATGTCAGTTTAATAACAATAACTATTAAATATTAATAAAAAATACTTACTGAGTGAATCACGCCTTCGAGTCCAATCGGGATATTCGTTATATCAATTCCATGAACCATGGTGTAGCTAAAATTAATAATATAAAACTATTTAAATATAGGTACATAATAGCTACCTACATACTTATTATTTTAAAAATGCTCACACGTTTCAAACTAGTATGAAGTACCATGTAATAAAATACCAAGAAAACAGCGCCTGAAGGAAAACATTCTGGGGTTGCAAGTCTGACATATAAAAAAAAGGAAAACCCGTACACGAAGGGTCCCATACAACAGACCAAAAAGGCGTTCCTTATTAGTATCCATATTCGTTTCCTCTTTACATCTGTTTTACTAGCCTATGCTGTCCTACTTCTAGGCTAAGGCCACCCGAAACTCCTTCCAGACTCCCGTTTCCTTCGGTTCCTCGTACCAGCCTGCTATGCGCCATGCTCATCTCGCCACCTTTTCCATTATAATAAGAATTCTTTTTTTTAATTTCTTAGTTAATTTTAATTATATCTTTGTTAGAACGGCAGTAGTTAGGTACTTTGTAAAACCTCTCTCTGCCTATTACGGCCTTTGTCCACCACCGCCGTCACCGTCACGTCATCGAGAACGAGATTATTTCAGGCTGCGTGCTAACTGCGGTACACGCGGCTATAGTAAATGAATATTATTATCTCGTTCTCGGTTCAAGATATACAGTTGGCAGACGGAAGAACAGCAGTTACTTTGTAATAATGAGATAGTATTTTTTGTTAAGTAGTAATAATAAGTTTGAGATAAATGCTTCCTGAGTGTAACAGGCGTTGAGAAAGCCTGTTTTCAGGATATTTAAAAGTGGTGCGCCTAGATGCCAAAATTAATAAAATACCAACGGATTTTCACCATTTAAAAATTCCTCAGCAATCCACTGCCAAATAATTATTAACATTTTATTACTATACTAGCATTCGCCCGCGACTTTGCCCGCATGAATGGTGATACTTCCATCCCTTTTACAACCCCTTTAAGGTTGGAATTTCCAACTACTCTTTCTTGGAGGTTATTTTTTTTGGTGAGTGGGAAATCATCAAATGACTTCTCCGGCCCTGGGAGTGGCGGGAGGGTGTGTCAGACTTTTACTGACTAAAACCCACTCATGTTCCTTCGTTGCCTTTTATGTTCCGGGACCAAGGTAACTATTATAACTATTCCGCAACCCCGGCCTATTCCGCAACCCCTTAGTGGTTACCTACCTACTAATGTACTGTACGGCCCGCGGTTTGTCAACAGTCAGTCAGTCAGTTTACCATTTATATAGATATCAAGGACTTTCAAACAACTTACCTCTGCTAGTTTCTTTTGCCACAAACTCAAACACATCACAAGGAACACAGCACACGACCCAATCTTATTAGAGTCGATTTAATTTCTGTCATCACAATAATGATCGTTTAGATAAGGAACGAGTAACGCGTCTCAATCGACTGGAGAGACGGCTGGACTGATGGTATGGAGCGTCTTTTAGCGTCAATTAAATGAGCAAACTTTAAAACATCTTTACTATTGATACTTACAATAAAATCGTAAGGAAACGTTGTGTGTTGATTTGTAAAGCGCGGTGATTTAACCAAACAAAAATAAAGAAAAATATTGTTTGTTTTGTATTCGTTAAAACATGGATACAACTTATTAAGTATAGCACGGAGTTAAATGCTTTAAGGATTACATTTGTGGTGTCCTAATGGGAGTAGGACACACAGGTTTCGAACTTGGTTTCGCCACCGTAGTGTTTATATAGAGCTACCAAACAGAAACCCCAAAACAAACACTAAGGTTGTCAATTTCAAAATGGACGTCGAAGGCAGGTCCTTTGCTATACTTACGTAGCTCCATCGTACAAGGAAGAGGCCTGGTAGCGAAACTGGTGTCCTAATGAAAAATGACACAGAGCTTGAGATCTTTACTGGTTATGCCACCTCGGCAACAGTGTGTCCTATTGAAATACCCCATACAACGGGTGAATCCTGGTGCCCCAAGATATCGCCGTTACAGACAAAAGTACAGGCGCCAGAAAATCAAAATAGGCACTACAAACTACAATCTGTCTAGTTTCAGTTCGGCAATGCAAATTAAGCCTGTCCACGTGAGCGAAGTCGGGGTTACAACTAGTATTAAGTACAAACAGCGCGATATTGAACGAGTCTGATTAGCGAGGAATTGTGAATGTCGTGTCTGTTATATTTTGTACACACATTTATTTATAAAACTTATAGGTACCTATGTACCTACAGAGAACAGAGTAAGCAATGGTTTTTATGAATTTCGGTCGATTTTCAACCATTAATGGGCCACTACTAAAATTAAACCTTGGAACACACGTGATTCAATAGAAAGACAATAGCAGCGCGACAACCGGCTGTCGCTTAAAGGTTAATTTCGTAAAACGACAATTTCACGATCATTTGTTTTCTTTTCTTTTAGACTATCGCACTCAGCGCATTGTGCCTCTGCTCAAGGGTACTTTTAAGTCTTCAGAAATTACCTCTTTGAATTATTTATTTAGATTACAATAGTCAGTTCAAGTTCTAACACGACAGTTGTTAGGTTTCGGTGTAAATTATGTGGAACATTGCCCGCCATTTAATGATTTTCATACTTAATTTGCCGCTGTAGATGAAACGTAGGGTTAATTCGATTTATCTCAAACAAGGCTGTTACAGGTAGGATTTGCGACAAAATTGGTAGTTATAAATATTTAAATTAAAAATAAAACAATAAGGGCCATTCAAATTTTATTTTATTGTTCGCTTAGTCATTAAATACATTTTAAAAATGTAGTTTAGTCGTTTAGAAGTTTATCTTGGACACCAAAAACATACGTTGAAGAAAAATGAATTAATTCGGCAATCTGCATTGTAAGTACAAGAGTTTACATTGTATGTTATACGGGCTATTCCCCGCGATTTAAACCGCGTGTTACAGCTTCGTTCGATGTTGTACAACGATAAGGTGTATACAGGCTAACTAAATGTAACATGCAACAAAACAGAAATTACATTAAGTATGTGACGACCATGCGCGTACGTGGACGGCATATTAGGCCCTGCGCAGACGGCACACTTTTTGTGCGATCGAGTCTGCGGCGCACAAAAAGTCTGCATGGCGCGCAAAAAGTCGGTCGCGGATTTTTCAGACTCAACGCACACGACGCACATGTTCGATCATTTTGTCCAATATTATCTATTCGACTTTTTGCGCGTCGTGTGTGTTACTGCATATAATTGCATA
Organism: Athetis lepigone; assembly: GCA_033675125.1. Taxonomy (NCBI): domain Eukaryota; kingdom Metazoa; phylum Arthropoda; class Insecta; order Lepidoptera; family Noctuidae; genus Athetis; species Athetis lepigone. The sequence continues at coordinate 1,675,898 of CM066236.1, read as the reverse complement.
GGTTCTATTTTCACAGACTAAAAAGTGCGTCACGGATAGTCTGTCGTCTGCGCAGGGCCTTAGTGACACACATTTTAATAATTCTTAACCAATCTGTTAATCTGGGCTGGGGATGGCTGTATAGTTACAGAAAACCAAAGAATATAATAAAGTTCTTACAGAGTATTGGTTTCTAATAGAAAGACAGTAGCAGCCCGACAGCCGACTGTCGGTTTGTCGTTGAAAGGTTAAATACCGTTAAATCTTTGCTTAAGAATCTTTGCTTGTATCTTAAAACTACTTTTTCTTAAAATTTCAATAAAATTTGATAAAAAATAACATTTAAATTTTTATGTTTAAAAAAACGTCTTTTTTTTTCATGACGACAGTCCATTTAATTAAATAAAATAAATAAATAAATATCCTGGGACAACTCACACACGGTCATCTGATCCCAAACTAAGCAGAGCTTGTACTATGGTAACCAGACAACTGATATACATACTTAACCCGTCAAGCGTCGAAGTTTGCACACGGGTGCAAAGTTTAATTGTTTAAACTATTGTTATATTTTTGAATCGGTCAACGAGTCATTTATTATTACATACATATTATAGATAAATTACGCCCAGACACAGAACAAACAATCATGCTCATCACACAAAGTTTGTCCTGGGCGGGAATCGAACCCACGACCTCCGGCTTAGCAGTCAGAGTCTCTAACCACTAGACCAACAGGCCCGTCAATTTAATTGTTTACAATTTTATTTCTGTTGTTACTATGTTTAAATTAGAATACTCTTCCTGTCTTGGGAAAACCGATGTTATACAGCAAGAGGATCAATTTAATTTAAAAATCCATAACTAATGCCTCTTTCGGTGTTATAAGAATAAAACCTTTATTTCGGACAATTAGGAATCCATATTAAATGCTAGTAACACATACATACTTACTAACTAATGTTAGTAAAATATTTTCATTAACTATAGTGTAGCTAAAAAAAAAAAGTTATGTGTTTTCAATGGACTTTAACAAGGGATGATCTCAATTCGCCTCATATGTCTTCTTTATAAAGACCTAAATTATTTCTTTCAATATATAAAATAGTTTTATTAAACCAATTTACAAAAATAAATAACATTTTAGCCATCTCGCCACACATCTCGACTTGGCGCCAAAGGTATGACACCTTTGGCGCCAAGTCGGCCCAAGTTTATTTTTAACTTTAAGTTTAAATCTAGTATTTACGTAAATATGTAAAATGGAGATTCTTAGAATACTTACATCTGAACACCATTAGGTACCTACTTAATATTGTACATAAGAAAAAAAATATTTTTCAAAATACTCTATTCTACAGGTTCTACAAACCGGTCATCTATAAAAAGATCATCATTACAGTTGGGAAAAGGCTACTTTTCGCAACTCGAAAAGGCTACTTTTCCCAACTCTTTCGGTCGGCGTGCAGTCAAATCGGTACCAGCACAATATCAGCACAATCAGACCTCCACAACCCAGCAACTGAGCAACATGTAACATGAAATCCTCAGTTAGGCCCGGCGCCCACTATCGGCATCGGCACGACTGAGGATTTTAGGTAATAAAAAGCATTATACTATAACTTCATGGCAATAAAGTAGAAATTGCCGATGCAGTAGCCTCAAGCATACCGAAGCGGTATTTTTGTTACTACAATAATATATCATGGAAATTTCTACTTTATTGCCATTAGGGTAATGTCTATAATGCTTTTTGTCAACTAAAATCCTCAGCCGTCCCGCACTGGGATTACGTATCTTGCAATAGCCGAGCGATCGCGATAATTTAGCAAAATTTTGCTGCTCAAACGTCAATTCAAAATACGTCACGTCAAATAGCAAACTAGCGATAGTGCTGCCTCTGTGGAGCAATCAGTTAACTAAAATATTCATTTTTCGTTTGGTGGTTTTGTATTTAGTATGGTTTTTAAGAGCAAAGTTAAGTTTTTTTTGTTAAAGGTGATATTTAATTAGTTCCAGCGATTGCTACTTTATCGTCATCGTAGCAATAAGTGCATTAGAACAATCAGCGAGCGATTAGCAATCGGTTCATACATAATACGATTTTTTTTGACGATCGCGCGGTGATCGCGCGATCACTGCGCAAATATTGCTCATTGCTGTTTCATAGGTAATAACCCCGCCGATGCCGACGACTGTCAAAATAATTTCAAAGACTTGCACTGCTAGCGTAAGACTGAACATGGTTTCAACTGCGCCAACAAATTACAATTTATACGTTTTCTTGTCCTCAACATATCAACTTTAGAAGACTTGGGCCATCGACCATATAACAACTCGTCCCCACCACGGGCCAGTTATAAAACCATTAAATTTGGTTCTAATTCTAAACATTAGGTTTGTTTTCTACAGAGTACATTACATTACACTAATAACATACAATTTCGAACAGGTGAAAAAGTAATTTTATTTACACATTGAGACGCCTAGCGTCTATCAAAATAAATTAATTAATTTTAAATTCAGTCCAAATCCTTGTACACAGACTAAAATAAATTTAAATACAGTACATCTTTTATTTCTTTCCGTGTCAATAAGAAAAGGACAGAAATTAAATATTAGTATTATCCTGGGATAAAGTTGTGCCGATTCTCTTATTCACAAACTAAGAGAAAGATGCACTTAAATTTTTATTTTTTTATTTTGTGAACAAGAGAATCGCCACCAATGTTTTGGTTTAGAGATCTGCCTAGAATTATTTGTTGATTAGCAGCCAGCTATCAGTAATAAAACCTGGACTTCCAATGAATATAAATCAGAAATCACCAATCTGCCTAGAGCAAGTGTGGTGATCAATGCTCGTGCCATGCTCTGTATGAGAAGAGGCCTTTGCCCTGAAGTGGGCCTAGTTAGCTAACCTTAATTAACAAATAATTCCAAGAAGGTTAGCTATAATTGGTTGTTGATATTTCAGTCAATTGACAGTTACTCACATACACTTTTTCGTGAAAAAAAAAACCAGGAATTGACCACTATTCACAATGCTGGTTACTCGCGACAAATAAAACATTTTTTTATATTAAATTTTCTTAAAACATTTGACAATTCCACTGATTTTATCACATTAACATAAATTCGTAGAAATCACAAATTACAAATACTTTACAATAAAACAATCAACTCCAAAGCGATGACTAGACGACGCTCTTTTTATATCACAGACATAAAAACCAATCTTTGCATTGCAATATATTAATGTAACATGGCGAATCAAACTTTATTTAAAATTCAAATATTTGGGTTTCACCCTAAAATCGTTATTTATTAGAGTTGCCCATCACTAGATAATTCTACTTTTCTGTGCGTGCGTTTACACACATATGAACTCACAAAGACAAAAGCCACGACTGGAATAAGTCGTTTGATACGTCCGGGAACCGAACCCACGACACAGCACAGCAGCCAATCGCCCAAACACTGCGTCAAGCGTGTCTTAAAAAAAATTAAACTGACTTACCCAAAAAACTAAAATATCTTTAGATTTGTTTGTCTGTCTAGCTCATAGACGATATGTCTTAAAGTACTGCGATCCTGGTACAAGCAATATATATTTTTGCTTAAATATGTGGTACATTTTTTGAGTATCATCCGGTAATACATAAAACATTGTTGTCTATACATTGTAGAGACATATACACGTGTATATGGCCAGTCTATGTCTACTGGCGTCCTTAGGCGAATTTTTCGCATCAGTGCTTTAAAACTGTGGCGTCACTCTAAATGGTTTCTAGGCGGCCAACCTACTTTGGAGTGACGATCCGACACTCACGATCAAATTTTGGATGGACGTCAGTTCAACTGACGCGAAAAAATGATCGTCAATGGCCAGCTGGAGAAATACTATTTTACACAGATTTATTGTTCAGCTAACGACAAGCCATACTTCTTCTGTAAATCTGTTATTTGAACACATTGTCTAGAAATAGTAATGAAAACTATAGACGCAAAAAAAATTAACATGCATTGAGTCAATTTTATCCATAGAGCAACACAGGCCGGATTTTATCTTACCCGATGTCCAATGGACAGGTATAAATACATTTTTACACGACTATCACGAAGCAAATGTTATGGTTTTGACCGGTATGTATGTATGTATTTTTCTGTATATTTAAATATTACTACTTTGAACAAAAGTCCTCTTCAGAAGTTGTAGCCATGTTTAGCAGCGACGATACACACGATGCAGTCGCCTGGCATCATGTGACGATGTTCAGGAAGGTGTACATCGAATGCTGATGAAGAAATAACCATTTTTACTATTTTATTAATGACAATTTTATATCAGCCCATCAATTGTATTATCTTATTATCATAAATACGTCACTGACACAGTCCCCAGTATACTACTAAGAATTTATCTACGTAAAACCTATTTCCTTAAACGCATTCCTCAAACAATAAGGTTTGAGACAAAGAAACCAAGCATCATAAAAAAATATTAATCAGAATTATATGAAAAATATTTACCACGTGCAACTTCTGGGGAAGACAATATATCACGATCTCCATTATTAGTGCACAATTCTGCCCTCCTTTTTCTGAGACAGAAATATTAACAGTGTAATAATATTCATAAACATATTGTTTGTTTAAATTGTTTCCTTTATATGCAGTCAGCGTTATTAATAGGCCCTGCGCAGACGACAGACTATCCGTGACGCACTTTTTAGTCTGTGAAAATAGAACCTATGCAATTATATGCAGTAACGCACACGACGCGCAAAAAGTCCGGCGCACAAAAAATCCGTGCAATTCGGGCAGACCGCACCGCGCCGCGGCGCGCCGCTCCGCACAAAAAGTGTGTGAAAAGAATTGAACGTTTGCTTCAACGCGCGGTAACGCAGACGGCGGCGGCGCACACTTTAGTCAGCAATCTGCATTTGCTAGGGGTGGACGTAACGCACGTGATCTATTATCATGGCGCCAGAGGTCGATGTATATAACTATGTTAATTCAAGAAATACAAAACAGACCAGCAATTTATGATACTTCTAAGGCAGAATATCATGATAGACATTTAAAAAGAAAAATGTGGGAAGAAGTGTGCTGTAAATAGCAACTCATCAAATGTAGTAACAGACAATTTATAAAATTTGAAAAAAATTGCCAGATGTTGTTTCAGAATTGAATGTTTAGTATGGAACTGTCTCTTCAGTAATCTTTCCGAAAGTATAGGATGTACCCAAAATTCTCTATTTCTTCTTCTTTTCTGTACTTCATGTACAAAATAATACTTCGCGATCTCTGCACGATTTCCATAGCGTCTACGTCCCTACAGCTCTGCCGACAAAATGATCGAAGATGTGCGTCGTGTGCGTTGAGTGTGTGAAAAATCCGCGACCGACTTTTTGCGCGCCATGCAGACTTTTTGTGCGCCGCAGACTTGATCGCACTAAAAGTGTGCAGTCTGTGCAGGGCCATAAAGAACTGAATTACATAAGAAATACATCTCATAATTGCGTGTGCCCAAACACAGGGTTCTACCTATGTCGGACGCACCTTTATATTTATGCCATGATTGAAAATTGATGAATAATACTTTTGGTAATTCAGTTCTGTATATCCCTGTCATAAATTCATAATATTAGTATTTCTAATAGCTCCAAGATACCAGACCAGATTCTTTTTTCTGACTACTGTTTCAGTATATATTATTATATTATTGCACAACAAATGACTGGCTGTTATTGGCCTGATGACAATTTAGACCATCAGTCTCAGCAGCTTCTCTTGACAAATTGGCTCATATTTTCTTTAATTTAGAAATGGGGGTAAATATTGTCTTTTCTCTTATTCTACTTAAAACTATAACTACTTACTTTCGATCATCAATCTCTTTCATTTTACGTTCAGCTCTTGCCCAAATGTCCATTTCAAAGTCTTCTTTTAACTTGCTTTTCTGCAAATATTTATTATAATATTCACTAGCAAGTGTTGACGGAGTATACTGTTTATGTTTCACTGGTGAAGTTATATTTGGCGGTGATACACTTTCAATCTTATCTGTACTGTTTGGAGTTTTTTTCTTAAACATTGTCTGAACAACTGCTTTAGGAGCGGGCCTCTTAGCTGATAGTTCAGCTTCCTTAGCCATTAGGATAGATGACAGAGCTGCATTCTTTTTTATTTTCTTTTGCATTCGCTGTGGTACAAACTCAGTGGAGTATGGGTCGAGGTCACTTGAACGTTCAGGAGAATCCTCCTCTTCTTTCTTTTCCTTCACCTGAAAATTTTGATAAAGAGTGTCAGTTATGCGATATTTTGATGATATGAATTAAAGGGTATACATATTATTTGCGTTGACCTAGAGCATAGTTTCTCAACCTTATTTTGCTCACCACCCACTTTAAGACGTGATTGACTTTAGTATGTGATTCTACTCTACTGATCTACCCATGCCTCCTCTGCGCCATCTCAATGCCCCCTAATTTTCTCTGGGTTTTCTACTGCCCCCCCAAAAGTCTCAACGCCCACAAGGGGGCGTTATCAACCACATTCAGAACCTATGACCTAGAGGTTTCATTGTTGTGATGTCCTGTAGTGATATTTTGACTCAGTATTGCAGTGTAGCAGTAGTGACAGAGTTGTAAAAGTCAAAGCTTACCAGATTAAGCATTTGTTGAATCATTGCAAAGTCAGGCTTTGCAAAGTCGCCCCCCGCTCCTTTTAATTCTGATTCGTAGTACTCTTCTTCAGTTTCTGTAAAATAAGATTTTCATGCATGTAATAGTAGGGAGAGCTAAGATAATCAGACTTGTGACACCCGAGCCAAACTGTTAAAGTATGTTTCTGACTAGCTGTCACCCGCAAAATGTTGTTTTCTTTATTGCTCCACTCCGGTAGATAAGTTACATAGCCCATATCTTATCATGATGTATTAATATTAAGCTATATTACTATAAAGTTTCATCAAAACCCGATCAGTAGTTTTTGCATGAAACCGTACCTAACAACCACACATACACACATCATACAAACTTTCACATTACTTTATAATATAAGTAGGATATTGTGTTTTATAAATGTGACACCATTTTAGAAAGCCAGAGCAAGGAATGCATTTCATTCTGGCTTACAAAAATAAATAATTTGTTTATAATTATCTTTTTTAATTAGTTTGTCAACAACAGCTCACCTGTTGCTTTACATACCTTCCTCAATGTTTAAAGGTGGTGGTCCGTTAGCAGCATATGTGTCTAAGGCTGCAGGCACCGTGTAGCCTTGTGCCACGGAGAGATCTCGCATTATATCTTCCAAGTTACTCCAGTCACTCATTGTTACTTTATTTATACGAGAAATGTCACTGTACTAGCAATGTACTACTATCACACGGTGCTTATGTACTGCCAAATTGTTAGATACAAGGTATAATAATAATGAGCTATCTTTAATGGGATTTTTAGTAAAGTAGCACTAAAAGTCCAGACGAAAACCTCAGCTCAATTTCCTCTCAACTTCTCCATAGATTCTAATCAGAGTGTTATAGAATATAATATACGAGACATATTATAACGGTTATGTGGTATTCTTGTGAGTCGTTTCAACAAATCGTACGTAATACGACACAAACAAAACAGCAGTCTATACAACAAATTGCAAACAAACAAGCAAACAAAGGTAGGTACTCAATCTACATGTCATTGTCAATGTCATTTGCTTGAGTGATGTCAGTGCTTGGCTAACTGACTTGACAGTAAAGGTGACCATCGTAAAAATTAAGAATCTACCAAAGCAAGACTAAATAAAATTATAAAATGCGTACATCGAAACCTTTTCGAATAAAAGTCTTTATTTAAACTTGTACATAATTTATTTTACTACGCTATTATGCAGTATAACTATGTGCCAACATTTAAAAAATTCTTCTTTTTGTTTATATTTAATTATTTCTATCGTTGGTTCAAATCAAATCAAAATCATTTATTCGTTAAAATGTGGTAGATAAATAGATGGTTTATAACATGACAAATAGTCCAAATACACGCAAATATTAGTATCTATAAAGTAATTAAAATACGACTTCTTGTTGAAAAGTTTTCTGACTGAAAAAAACACTGAGATATCAGCCATTTTTTCAGTACCGAACAGAATTATTTATAAGTTTAGAGGGAGGGAAATAATTGCAATCCCCTCGTGTTCTCTTAAAACTTTTTTCGTTAATTTGTTATAAGGTATAATAAGGTAATATACATGTTTGTTCAGGTACTGGTTTCTAGTTTTTGTTTTTAATTTAAATGAGACATTTATTCATTTAATTACGCCATTTACGCATTGTATTTCTCCGATAGCTGCAGAGGATTGGCCTGTACTAAAATCATTGAAAATGGACACGGGCCTGTTGGTCTAGCTAGTACCCTAACTGCTAAGCCGAAGGTCGTAAATTCACTACCCACCCAACCAGGTCAAACCTTGAGTGATGAGCGTATTAATGTGTTTTTAACGTCTAGGTGTATTTTTCTATAATAATTTGTATGTAATTAAAAATTATCTAAGCGTGTTTAGCAGTTGTCTGTTATGTTACAAGCTCTGCTTAGTTTGAGATCAGGTGGCCATGTGTGAATTGTCTTAGGAAATTTATTTATTTATTTATTTTCGCGATATTCGAGGACCTTTTTACATTGATCGTTTTAAATATTTACTGAATTTAAAATGATCTTTATTTATCTAATCCTTTAATGAGTGTATTGGCAAACCTGTTTTCAATTCACGTTTGAAGGAAATGGGGACTTAATATCTGCCAAATCGTGTCTCAATTGAAACGTTGCATATTCAAGTCAAGTCAAATAATTTATTTTCATTAGACCAAAAAAAAGGCACTTCGAAACGTCATACTTATAAAACAAAAGTGATTCTACCGCCCATTCGGAAATGTTGTTACGTATGGAGAAGAATAGGCAAGAAACTCCATACTTACTCTTTTAAAAAATAGTTGTATTACAAAGTTTTTTTTTACATGGTTAGGCGTGATTTAAAATGAATATAATCCAAAAACCATTTCCGTCAAAAATTACATGTATATAATAAAAAAAAACTTTACTTTTTATATAAATTAGGAAATGGAAGCTTTATAATGTTCGCGAGCAAAGTGTTCACATGTTCACAATTAAACTACATTCCTCAAACAATGAAAATAATGTGTGAGCTAAGATATTCTGCCAGAGCTAAGCTTTTTAACTAAAATCTGCCAAAATGGTAGAAATCTCACATATGTGGTCACACTGCTTGACCTGTCTATCAATTTACAGTGTCTGTGACTGTGTTGTGATTGTGAAATCTATATCTATATGTTACGGCTAATACCCGAAGTGCGGCTACACCTAGTTTTAGCCGGTTAGAACTAGGTGTAGCCACTTACTCTTGGTTAAACCTAGTACGAGCCGATTGTTTTCGGGTAAAACTAGGTCTAGCCTTCATCATGCCGGCTACAACTAGGTCCAGCCATTCCCTGTTGGATAAAACTAGGTCTATCCGATATCATTCCGGCTACAACTAGGTCCAGACAATCCCTGTACTAAAACTGTGGATAAAACTTAGATGCGTGTCCCGCGAAGCCTTCCGCCTCGCGTCACACTCATGACTCACAGCATCTGCAGCAGCGGCGCGGGGTGGAGGGCATAGCGAGGCACGCGCCTCTGCAGGTTGTGAGCGCCAGGTGCTGCTGATCTACTGCAGGTCTACTAGCGAGTGTGACTCACAGCGTCTGCAGCAGCAGCGCGTGTTTTAGTTTTATCTAACAGGGATTGGCTGTACAGAGTTGTAGCTGGCATGCTATCGGCAGAGCTTTTTTAGATATTAAAAAAACATCCAATAAAAAGAAACGTAGAGAGTTTTTTTATTCTTATAAATCACATTGTAATAATTACCACAAATTATAAGGAGTACAATTTCCTTCAAAATTGTCTATCTACTTTACTAGCTTGTGGTAAATATACCATGCTTATGTAGATAAAACAAAAAATCACGATAGTTGTGTGTGCTGATTCCCTTGTTCACAAACTAAAGAAAATTAAAGTTTACTTAGTGCATCTTTTCTAAGTTAAAATATTAATTTAGTCCAGTCAAATTAAGACACTCTATACACAATTTAGACGCGATTAAAAAAAGCCGCACACTGCCACACAATACATCGATTTACTTCAGCGTTTCTTATTGAAATGAAAAGAGAAAGATGCACTAAAAATTTAGTTTGTGAACAAAATAATCAGTGCGACAGTGCTATTAGCCAATATTGTAGATAATATTTTACTGTTTTACGGGATTTAACGCGCACGTACCTTTTTTTTTATTTGTTTTATGCTTGACGTTTCGGCAGGGTTACACCTGCCATGGTCACAAGCAGACAGTTCGGCGACACTATTCCGTCGATGAAGATAGATTTTCATCTACCCTCAATGTTGACGATTGTCCACTATAAAGCCGCGTACACACTACACTCACTGTGTCCGGTTTTTTTGTCGACTTGAAATCGCGATGCTGAATTTTTGCAATCACTGGATTCCATGTGGCTGACAGTTTGAAACCTTCTTCCCGATTGAAATTCCTGTGTTTTTTAATCTCAATCGCTTCACGCACAACTCTTGAGTAAAAGTGGCGATCAGTGGAGAGGACTTGTGGACGATGGAACTCGATCCAGTGATTGCTGCCCGCTTCCAGAATGTGTTCCGCAATCGCTGACTTATTAGTCTGACGATTTCACGATTTCGATTAGTTTGACGGTGATTGCAAAAATTCAGCATCGCGATTTCAAGTCGACAAAAAAACCGGACACAGTGAGTGTAGTGTGTACGCGGCTTTATAGTGGACAATCGTCAACATTGAGGGTAGATGAAAATCTATCTTCATCGACGGAGTAGTGTCGCCGAACTGTCTGCTTGTGACCATGGCAGGTGTAACCCTGCCGAAACGTCAAGCATAAAACAAATAAAAAAAAGGTACGTGCGCGTTAAATCCCGTAAAACAGTAAAATATTATTATGCAACGCGAAAGTTTAAAGTATAATATTGTAGATAATGCTTCCTTTCTTCTTATTACGACCTAGTCGCATCAAGCTTGTGTGGACAATCTTGTCTCTATGCGGGAAGCTGGTACTGTCATCTTCACCTACAAGGAGTACAATTTCCTTCAAAATTGTACTCCTAATAATTTCGCGGGGCGGAAGGCTTGGCGGACACGCATCTAAGTTTTATCCAACAGGGATTGTCTGGACCTAGTTGTAGCCGGAATTATATCGGATAGACCTAGTTTTATCCAACAGGGAATGGCTGGACCTAGTTGTAACCGGCATGATGAAGGCTAGACCTAGTTTTACCCGAAAACAATCGGCTCGTACTAGGTTTAACCAAGAGTAAGTGGCTACACCTAGTTCTAACCGGCTAAAACTAGGTGTAGCCGCACTTCGGGTATTAGCCGTAACATATATAATATTATAAAGAGGTAAAATTTGTAAGTTTGTATGTAGGGGGTAATCTCTGGAACTAGTGGTCCGATTTGAAAAATTCTTTCAGTGTTAGATAGCCCATTTATCGAGGAATGCTATAGGCTATATAGTATATACCATCACGCTACGACCCACGGGAGCGGAGCAGTGACGAAAAATGCGGGTGAAACCGCAGGGGACAGCTAGTAAGATCTAAACTGAAGGTACTATCCGTGCAAGCTAACATGGCACCAGGCTCGAACGAATGACATTTAAAGTAATAAGTGCAAAAAAGGAGTTATTCGATTTTGTGCTAACACTATGACAGATGACAGATTACGCTAAAGGTGCTCCTAAACGGGCAACATAATTGCTGCAATTTTATTGCAGCAATTTTTTGAGCATGGCCCGGCAACTCCAGCAATATTGCCGGCGCTGCTCGGCAATATTTTTGTCATACAAAAAGTGTTGCCCGGCAATACCGGCAATATTGCAGAGAGTTCGGAAACATTGCCGGGCAATGCCGGCAATGTATTGCAGCAACACAATTGCAGTAAAAAAATGCCCGTTTAGGAGCACCTTAACACCAATTAAAAAATAATAAAAAATAGGAGACTCATAAAAATACTAACAAATTAATTAAAAGTAAAGAACTGCGGCTTCAAAATATTTTTTTTGGATAATTTGTACAAAATACTACGTTTACGTTACGTTACGTTTTCATTTTTGTTTTTAACAAAATACTTAGAAAATTACGTATATATAATGTAATGTTGTAAAAAAAAAATTACGTGCACGCCTGAAAATCTGTTTCTGCACATACTTGTGCCGTATGATACAGTGATGCTAACGCTACTGCTAAGACGAGAGCGGGGCGCCGCGCGGGGTCGCGGGGAAACATTTGTTTGAATTTCGAGCCAGGTGCCATGTTATCTCGCACGAGTAGTATAAGCCGGCTCATCAGGAAGGGAATCTTAAATGGCGGCATGTACTTGCGTTGACAGATAGTACAGTCTGCATATAAAATTTAAAGTTGAAGTTTTATTTTTCAAATCAAAAATATTATTAAGAATTATTATTGTTTTCATCGGAAACAGTGCCTACTTTTACCACAATAACAAACAGGTAACAACGGAAAAATAACAGAAAACTATAACAAGATATTAGTAAAAAGGAGCACTGGGCAGGGTGGAAGCAAATCAAGATTTTTTTTTATGTTGATGGTACGCGCGCAAGTGAGTATAGACAGCAGCACTAGTGTGCGAGCGAGAGAAAATGTTAAACACCGCCATTTTAGATTCCTTTCTTTAATGAACCAGGGTTATATGTAAACATACTATACATCGGCATGACATGAATCGTGAAAAGATTTGGATGTGGCTTTAAGGGTACCCAAATGGTACAAAAGAAAACACCATACTTTCGTTATGTCCGTCCTCAGCCTACAACGTTTGAACATAGAGAATACCTACTACTTTTCAAAATAACGACCGACTGGCTTATTACCTATGAAACAGCAATCAGCAATATTTGCGCAGTGATCGCGCGGTCACCGCGCGATTAATCGCTTAACGTCTAAAAAATCGTATTATGTATGAACCGATTGCTAATCGCTCGCCGATTGTTCTGATGCACTTATTGCTACGATGACGATAAAGTAGCAATCGCTGGAACTAATTAAATATCACCTTTAAGAAAAAAAACTTAACTTGGCTCTTAAAAACCATACTAAATACGAAACCACCAAACGAAAAATGCATATTTTAGTTAACTGATTGCTCCACAGAGGCAGCACTATGGCTAGATTGCTATTTGACTTGACGTATTTTGAATTGACGTTTGAGAAGCAAATATTGCTAAATTATCGCGATCGCTCGGCTTTTGCAAGATACGTAATCCCGGTGCGGGTTAGACATTGAGTTATAAATAACTAGCTTTTGCTCGCAACTTCGTCCGCAAGGATTAATAGTTCCCGTTCCCGGGGAATTTCCCGGGATAAAAACTATCCTATGTCCTTTCTCGCGCGGGTCCCCAGACTATCTGTACCAAATTTCATTCAAATCGGTACAGTGGTTTCGGCGTGAAGAAGAGATAGACAGACAGACAGAGTTACTTTCGCATTTATAATATTAGTACGGATATAACGTATTACATTGTTTCGCAATGAGTTTAGGTAACTTTATTAGACCAGCTCCCTTACCATGACGTTTAAATGTTTTATTCCTGTTCCAGAGTGAGCAAGTGACAGCGTTAGACACGTTGTCTAGCGCCGTATCTTTCCCACTGAAAGTAATATCAAAGTAATACTGCTATAAGAGTTTGTGGTAGGACGCCAGGAGTTATACGAGGCCTTACTTGACAAACGCAGATAATCCCATACCTCAACTTGATACGATAATTACAACCGGTATAATGCGGTGACACGCACTTAGCCATTTTTTTTGTTTTAAAGTAGGTAGCTAGGTTCACTAGCGGTGATTTTTAGACGCTGTTTTGTAGATACCTACGTAGTAGTACTAAGATTTGAAAGGGAACGTGTTTCATCATAATCGGTTCAGCCCTATTGAAGTTATCCACGCCTTTTGTTTGTTGTAAGCTGTCGTCACTCGTCACGATAATCATATGTAATCTCGGAGCAGTTTTTTTATATCGACTATTCGCTCTTGGCCATTATCACACTAATTAACGATGTTATACATAAAACTACTCAAAAACAACTAATTATTAAGTACCTACTTACTAAAAACAAAAAGTAAATATATGTATTAATAATAGCACCAAAACCATCGCCTTCGAGTGGTGACAAATGTATCACCATGCACTTGAAATCGATTATACTTGTTATGTAAAAAAAACAGTCAAGTGCGAGCCAGACACGCGCATGAAATGAAGGGTTCCGAAAGACTATTGGCAAGAACTCAGGTTTGTTTTATAGGAGTCCCTTAAATATTAGGTAATTTATTCTTTCTTTAATATTTGTTTTTAAAGCCGCAACAGAAATACCTCATGTATAACTGTTTGGCTATCACGGTTCTTGAGATACAGCCTGGTGACAGACGGAATCTTAGTACCAGGGTCGCGTCGCGTCGGGTCCCTTTGGGAACAGAACCCTATAAGGGACTTGGCTCCCTCAGCCTCTTAAAAAAAAAGACTTATAAGTACTTACACAGCTGAAATGTGGAAACACTTGATATACTCACGACTAAGTATTTTTTTATAACTACACTTGGTTCTTAATAATGTCGTTATAGCCTATTGGATAAAGCGCCTGCCTCTTGTGTAAGAGGTTGTGAATCCGAGCAAGTAACAATGTGACATTTTCAATTCAAATGTACTTTCTAAAGTTTATCTTGGTGATCACTCTGTCATCCCGTGCCTCGCAAAGCACGTAAAGCCGCTGGTACCGGTTGTCATTCGTAGAATTTTGACAGTCGTTATTGGTAGTCGAAGCCAGAAACTCTGAGTACTTATTCTAACCAAGGGGTATCGTGTCGCCCAGTTCGAAGGCATAATGAAGGCATATCCCTTTAACTGATTTTAATTATGATAAATCCTGGGCTCAATACGGTATTTTACACCATCATCAATTAATTGTACTTTTTTGTATTATTCGATTGAGTTAGTGACTTAGTGACGTCACTAAGTCACTAACTCAATCGACTATTTATAGATTTTAAAGCGACTATTAATAAAATTTTACGGTAAATAAAAAATTAAGAGATTTTATAGAAATTGTGTCGTACATTGGTAAACGATGTAAAATACCCAACTAAAATTACGTTATTACATCGAAGGGCCCTTGTGTCTGTCCCCATTGCATTTTAAAACGATTATTCAATCAACGAAACATGACCAATGAATCTGCAAGTGCCTCAAAGGATCTTATGATAAAATGATAGGTACTATTAAATTTAAAAAAAATGTTTATTCTGTAAGTTGGTTAAATATAATACTTTTACGCTCCAGTATAATTCTTTGCGTATTTTAAACAAACTTTAGGGGTGTTTCCTTGGACTACGCTGAGAAGAAACATCCGAAAGAAACTCTAAAGTCTCTTTTAAAGTCCATACAATATTGTATTGGTCAAATTATGCGAGGACCATTTAGGTTAATGACCAAGGTGCCTTCTTGGTTAGAAAAGCACACATATTTGAGTAGACCTGTCCAGGCTGTGCAATCATTTGTCAGTTATCGTTTAGCTCATCTAAAATGGCGAAGAATACAAAAGGTAGGACATTTGGGTAGGCCAAAGCACTGAAACTCTCAGTCAGCCTTCAGCCACAGTGTACTCCTAGGAAAATGACCTATATAGTCCTCACATTCACAATTAACAATTAAAAATAATTACACTAATATACCTTAAAAGAACACATTAATGAACACCGCATCTGATAGTTAATGCACTAATTAACTTTGAGCAATGACAAAGAAATGAGACATAGGGAATAAATCTTCTTACATTTAGATTTAGAGTCGCAAAGAAAGTTGAATATGACGTCAAATATTGACTCTGATTGGATTACCAACACAACTAAAGCAAAGGTTTTTCACACAGAACATAGTAACTGGTTTTTCAAAGGGTACAGCTAATTATCAAGTTTTACAAGCCACAACTTGGTGAGAGTTGTATCCAAAAATGGAGTTGGGTGTAATATCAGAGCCTTGTTCGATTAAAGTTCTCAAGGCGACGTTTGTGACCGAGCAGAGATCACTATAGTATCCTTTTGGCTGGGTTTTACAGTAGCCCTATTACTAAAAAACTCAGCTAAAGGAAACATAAGAAAATTCTTGGACGCAATAAAGTCTTTTTTTGGACTTTTAATCTTGTTTTTAGAGGCTTCAGTGCACTTTTTGGATTAAGCTAAGTAATTAATCACATAAAGAACCCTCGCTAAGTCCGAGGGTTTGACATAACGTTTAGCCAATACTTTGAACTATCTACAATTATATTAGAACAGCGGTCGGCAACCTTTTGTGGCAGGCAAAGGCCACATAGACACAATACATTTTTTAAGACACATTTTATACACAATACATTTATTAAGACACGTTTTTTTACATCTAAAAGCACAAAAATTTAAAGATAATAAAATAAAAGTGCAGTAGCACCAGATCCCACACCATGGGATCTGGTGTCATCATGGGATATGGATCCCCATATAGGATATCCTGTGTGGGGAAAATAATGAAAAAGATAAATTCAAGAAAGTAAGTAAGTAATATTGAAAATGCTAAAATAATATTTCTAGCTCTCTCTCTTTGCCTAACCTTATCCTATTTCAATTGGGCTCGTTCGGCTTCCCTCGTCATTTCATTCTTCGCCAGATAGTTTGTTTCTGAGTCGGTCGTCCAGTCATTTGACTCGACTCATTATTGACTCATGACTTGAGCTTTCTTCAGGTCATTGTTGACGACGGAAAATAATTTCTACAAAAAGTAAAGTAAGTGTTAAAGAATCGGAAGAAAAAGGACATATATTTTTATAAGAATTTGATAGCTATTTACAAACCAATTGCGGCCCGCAAGAATACTTGTGGCCCGGGTGTTGCCGACCGCTGATTTAGAACATAAACTATAAAATAACAATAAATACTACTTAATACAATATAAATATCTACTTCACTAAAAATATAGTCATAAAATATTGTCAATTTTTCAATTTTCTACTCACATTTAAACTAAAGTTAACTACATAAATAATCATTTCTTAGGTCTAAAAGATATGTCAGTCAATTTCTTTGAAAATAAGTCGTAATTAACTAAGTACCTATATTATGAACATCTCGTGGCACCAAACAAGTCATTTGTTTAAGACTTAAATATTTGTCCATTCATAAGTCGTATCGCTTACCGTAAGTTTTTGTAAAAGTTGTATTTAATTTGTTTACCTTAAGGTATTTAATTATTTACATACTATTGTACTTTAAAAATCTGACACGTAAATCGGAAAACAACTGACTACAACATTTTGCTTTAAGTTTCATGTAGTGTGTCAGAGCAAATAGATATGTTGTAATTACAAATAAACTGTAAGATTGATCCGAATGTCGTATTCTGTACAGTTTTATGTAATCCGCTGTTGCCAAAAACATTATAAGAAGACGTAGATACGTTAAAAGCGTTCTGCAAGACACACATAAGGAATTTTATCTGATGTTTTTGTCAAAGAGTGGCGTTATATGCACTATGCATTAGTGTAACTAAAAGATGGTAAGCCCTTTCTTATGTAGAGAAATCCTCATAGATACCCTCCAACTTGGGAAAAGGAGAGAAAACCCTCCCGGAATACAGGGCTCCTGGACCATGGTAGCAGAAGAAACAATCGCGTTGCCATCATCATCAGTCTTGTATACGGGATGGCAAGCCCGGCAAAAAAACGTGCCGAGGGAAAGAAGACTCCTGATAACGAGTTGATTGCAGCTATGGGAGCCCCGAAACTATTTAAGCCAGTGGTGTACCTAATCATGCCACTGGCTTACATGAATAAAGATGAGTTATTACTACCCTCTGAAATTTTAGTTCCGCACTGATGCATATGTGCGTTAGTATGCCATTTTTGGATTTCGTACCTTACGTGAATCTACGTCTTTTTACTTGTCTTTGCTGTTTTTTTTAATCTTTATTTATTTGCAGGGTTTTTTCTGTACAGAAAACGTCACCCCGTTGACCGTTTGATGACAGCTTTTAAGAATCACTTGCCGCTTGTTCCTCTAAGCGTTTCTTTATTATTAAATCTTTTTCCTTTAACTTTTCTTCAAGGTTCGTCCATGTCACGTCTTTCTGCTTGGATTCCAATGCTTTACTGCGTTCGAGGTATTGTTTTCCAAGGTCTGCGGCGTATTTCGATGGCCGATATTGTTTACTATCGCCAGATGATTTTGTAGTTCTCGGGGCAGTGTCGCTAACTGGAGATTTGCAATTATTAGGCTCTTTCCTTTTAAACGCTATAGGTCCGAGGCACACTGCTGGTGATTTCCTCTTCGATGGCTCTTCCAACCACCGATTTACTTTGTCGATTGACTTTTTGATCTCCGGGTCAATTAATTTAGGTGATCTTTCGAATGGGGTTGTCGAGCCTGTGCTTGTGCTGAATGTTGAAGGTAACGTAGTGGAACTCTCCCGCGGTTCAGGTGTACACGACGAAGTCGATGGGGAAATTACATTTACTTGAGCTTCAACGGCGTTTGAATTACTTTCTTTCTTCCCTTCATAATATTCAGGAGTAAGTAGTTTTAAGGGTGCTGCATTTTTAGTAGGTGAACTGTTAGCGTTGGCGTAAAGACGCAATAGTGTGGCAATAGCAACATTTTTTTGCTTTTTAACTTCAAAAGAATCGGATTTGGCTGCTTCACTTATCTGGTTCTTAAGCGTAATCGCAATATCTTGAGTTTCCTTTTCTAAATCCTTATTATTATCACTAACTTTAGTGTCTTTACTTGATTCTTCATGAGCAGTCTGTGTCACAACAATATTTGAATTAATATCTTTACTACTTTTACTTGTAGAACTTGAACTACTTGGAATAAATTCCGGGACGTTAGGATTTAATTTACTAACTTTGCTTATCGCTATGACACATTCCTTGGAGTTGTCTTGATTCATATCGTCGTCGTCGCCATCGTTGAAATCTTTCATCTGAGGGAGAAACGAAATGTTATCGTAAATAAATTAAAGGAGTATTAATTGAAACATAAATGTATGCATGTGCTGCGATTCGAAATGCGATTGTTCTGACTTAAAGATTTTGAATAGCAATAGAGTGATGGATGAGCAACAGAAAACCACGAACTAATTGTTATAAAAGCAACCAACTTCAATTTCACTGTTTAACGTACGACAACGCAACGGTCATACAGACGTTCTACTTCGATTCTGAAAGGTCGAATCTTCCAATTTATATTACAGGATTTCAGTTTGACTTCTTTTCGTGACGAAATAAAGTCGGAGGTAGTGAGCTGAGAGCGACGACGGCAGCCGGCACCGATCACCGTGTACGATAATGTGTAAACCTGTTGTAACATGTCGCACGGCGCATCTGTCTTTAGGTCACTAGTCTACGTGTTGTTCATTGTCTTTTGTGATCATACTTTAGTGAAACTGTAAGCAAGCTAACGACTTTTTAGAGGTTAACTCGAAGGGAAATAGATTGTGAGCAAGGGTTGCTCCAGCCTTCAATTTAAATACACACATAGGTCATATAGGGCTAAACTGTACTTCTTTGGGTTGGGATTTTTGGGTTTTTTTGGGTTGGGAGGGGTAAAGGGGGCTCCCCAAACACCCCCAAACGCCTTTCCAAACACAGCAAAAGATTACTTTTAGAGATATAATGATAAATATGTACGATACCGGATTGGCAAATTAAAGGCTCGTGAGGGTCTCCGGCGCTGCGTGTAGCGGTGTTACGCTTCAGGCACTGTAGAAACTTCAAGATACAAAGTTTAGACACACGCACACGTATAATTTTCTAAAGAAAAAATAATTTTTCGTAATTTTTCACAACTTTCACATAATCGTCTGTTTTTTTTTTTTTTTTTTTTTTTTTTTTACCCTAATGGGAAGGCTATAGTCTTTCAACCATATTGCCTAGTCTTTCGTCTTGATATTTTCTTCCGTGATATATTTGTGTAATTTGTCTTTCGTATTTATTTCTCATTGTTTTTTTTGCTTTTTTAGTATTTTAATTTTATTTTTTTATCGTCTTTCGTTATAAGTCCATTCAATGTAATTATTCATGTCCGGTATATCATTAGTTTTTGTCAAATCCGTGAGCGTCATTGTCAATGTCAAGTCAAACATGACTTGAACAAACATGTCAAATTTATTTGTAGCTATTGCTATTTCCTTGTTTCCTCTAGCACAAAATATAACCTACAAAACTATGTACACAATTTAGAAGGTTTAAATAAAGTATAATATAAATGCATAAAATATGTAAAAGCATAACCTAAATCTCATTTACAGTTTCTAATATAAATTTGTACAAATATATATAAGTTGAGGCATTCATAAGTAGCTCCTGAATGCATTGCGGGACCATATCAGGTTTTTTATAAATTTTCAAAAGTTCATCCGACAACACAAGGCGCTGAATGTTGAAAGACGAACACTCAAAGAAGATGTGATATAAAGATTGCACTTTTTCCAATTGACAGTATTCACAATAAGGCGAGTTAACCATTTTAAGACGATGAAGATGATAATTTAAACGACAGTGACCGAAACGCATACGACAAATAAATGAATAAAATTTTCTATTTATAAACTTGTTATTCTTACAAAACCAAGGTATGGAGTTAATTTGTACATCCAAAGTAGCAAACCAAGTGCCTTTATTTTCTACATGTGTGGACTGGTAGGAATGTCTTCCCCACGCCTGATACATACGCTGTTTTAAAAGACTAACTGCGTCTGTATGTGGTATGGAAATACTCATATCAGCATTTGAAATCAATTCATCTAGATCAACGATTTTTTTGGCCAGATAATCTGCCTTTTCATTTCCTGTAACGCCAATGTGTGAAGGTACCCAAACAAAACCAACTTCAATATTAGAATTAGACAGTTCTATCCATAACTCTTTTATCAAGTAGATAATGTAATTAGTGTTAGCATGTAGTTTGTTGTTTGCCAGATTTTTAAGTACACTCATGCTGTCACTTACTACAAACCACCTGTTGTGGCCTAAATTGCAATTTTTTATATGTTTTAAAGCACCCAAAATAGCAACAGCTTCAGCTGTAAAAATACTAGCGTTTTTGTCAATTTTTCGACCTATACCGATGTTTGAGATTGGCTCATAAATAGCAAAAGACACTGCTCTATCATTTTTCGAGCCGTCACTGTACACAAATTTATGATCTGGCCACTTTGACAATACTGCACTAACTTCCTCCTTTGAAGAAAGATCCTTTTTGTTTTTTATAATTATATTTATTTCTGGAAATTTAGCAGCAAATGTTCCTTGATAACATGGCAGAATGTGTTGTGATTGATATATATTTGTATTTTTAATAAAGTTTATGAAATTATGAAGGTCCTCTAACAAATAAAATGGTTTTATACCCAAACTGGGATTGGACTGCAACAGATTGACTAAAAGACTATTATTGGATGTGCTATACAGTTTTAATATGAATCTTTCTTTCAGGTAATGAAATCGAATTTTTAATGGTGGGACATTACATTCAATCTGCATTGCATTTATAGGAGTACTTCTGAATGCCCCAGTGATAACACGCAAACATTTATTTTGCAGAACATCTAGACTATTTACAAATTTAGTATCTGCAGCGAAACAATAAAAACCATATTCAAAATGACTACGAACTAAAGATTTGTACAGCAGTAGCAATATTTTTGGGTCTGCGCCCCAGTATGAACCAGCTAAAGATTTCAATATATTGTAAGCTTTATTTGCTTTACTAATAATATGTTTAATATAATTGTTCCATGTTAAATTATGTGTAAATAGAATCCCTAAAAACTTAACTTCTTGTGTAATACACAATGCACAATTGTTATATTGTACGAGGGGCATTTGATGACACTGTTTACCAAATACTACCACTTTAGATTTAGATGGATTGACATTAAGGTCAAGATATGAGAAAAACTTGTACAAATTTGTCAGGGCATCATTGACTTTTTGAACAACCTGCGTTAAATTGTTTCCAGAAGCATAAACTACTAAATCGTCTGCAAATTGTAAATTTTTGACCTGAGATCCTAAAATTAAATTTAATCTACGTATATACAATATAAATAATAATGGTGATAATATACCTCCTTGACAAACTCCTTTAGATGCAACTCTAGGACCGTAAAGATGTCTATTAAATTTAACAAATACTTCTCTATTGCACAGAAAGTTTCTGACCCAAATTACGAATTTTTCACTGATCCCTATTTGTAATAGTTCATGACATAAAATATCTATATTTACGCTATTAAAAGCCCCAGCGACATCAAAGAAAACTCCAACCAAATTCTCATTGGCCATTAAAGCATAATGTATATCAAGCTGCAACTGACAGACACTTTCTCTAGCCGACCGATTTCTACGAAATCCAAATTGATTAGAAGGTAGAATATGATTTTTTTCAACGTAAAACTCTAAACGCTGCTTCAACAATTGCTCAAATAGTTTACCAACACAAGAAGTAAGTGCTATGGGACGATAAGAATCAGGACAAGATTTGGGTTTGTCTGGTTTTAAAATTGGTACAAGACAATCTACTTTCCAGTCTTGGGGTATAATATTGTTTTCCCATAGCAAATTCAGGACTTTCATGAATATTTTTAGACCAGTAATGCTAAGTTTTTTAAATAAAATGTATGGCATGCCATCTAGACCATGAGTAGTGTCTCTTCGAGATGAAATAGCAGATATTAATTCACTGATTGTAAAAGGATCTAGCAGAAAACTATGATTGGACGAGTTGGACTTGATTGTATTATTAAATAAGGATCTTGGAGCATTAGACACAAAATCTGGTGAGTATTTCTTCAAAAAATCTAAAATCCAGGCGTCATTTTCATGATTATTAGAATTAAACGTTTTATTATATTTGCGCATGAAGTTCCATATAATAGATATTGGTGTGCATCTATTGAAAGTTTCACATAAAGTCATCCAGCTTTTTTGTCGTTCAGTTTTTATAATTAATTTTTTAAGTGCACGAAGTCTTTTAAACTGTATATATGTTTCTTCAGATGGGTTATTTTTAAAATTAATGTAAGCTGTTTTGAAATTTGATACAGCCTCTGTACATTTTTGATTCCACCAAGGAAGGGAAGGTCTTTTATTCCTATTTGTGGGACATGAGCGATTGCTGGCATTCAAATTGCCATTCGAATTTTGGATGGAATTAGCAGCGGCTGTGCGTAAAACTGTACAAAAATGATAATATAAATCAAGAGGACTTGTGTTATCTGTTTTGAAATCAACTAAAATTTCATCCACCTTATTACTAAACATTTGCCAGTCCACCATTTTGTAATTTGGATAGACTGGCAAATGTTCAGCATTAGAACAATCTCTATAGAAATCATTTTGACTATTACTCATTGTAACTTTTATAATTGCAGGAATGTGGTAACTACTACCAAGAGGACTGTCATGCATGTGCCATTCACAATTAAGTGCCAATGATGGAGAGACTAAAGACAAGTCCAATGCATTCGCACGCCAAGTTAAAGAGCCCACTGTTGTTGCCTGACCATTGTTAAGAAGAATTAAATTATTTTCGTCAATGACCTCTAAAATATTTCGACCGCGTGGAGAATCAGAACCACAACCCCAAGATGTGTGATGAGCATTAAAGTCCCCAGCAAATATAAAAGGACCAGGAATAGACTTGACCAATGAATCAAAATTATCTTTATTGAAAGCTGGATTAGAAATCGAAGGACTGTAAAAACTGACTATACTTATTTCCTTATTATTAATTAGAACTTTTACACAGATATTTTGTAAAGAATTGTCAAAATAAGTGTTAATTTTAGTGTAATTAATACTTTTATGAATAATAATGGCAACTCCATTGTGTTTGTTGCCACAGTCATTTCTTTCAATATTATAGTTTTTAATTTTAAAGTTTTGTTCTGGTTTGAACCATGTTTCACTAATTATTGCAATGTGAATATTGTACGTATAGAGGAAATTTATAAATATATGTTTGTTGCTATTGAGACTTTGTGCATTCCATTGCATTATGTTTAAATTTGATAAATCCATTATGGAGGTGAGGGAATTTTGTTACTAAGAGTTGTTTTTAAAACCTCTTTAATTGAAGATGAGTTTATAGGGACATCTTTATTACTAACTATTTTGGTAATTGTTTCTACTAAGATATTTATAAATTTATCAGATTTCATTAAATTATTAATTTGTACATCTAAATTTTTTGCAGTTAGAGCTGGAAAAGCATTTACATTAAAAAGATCAGAATATGTGGCGTTTCTTGACTTTATTTTATTTTCTTCGATTTTTTGTTTTTTTAATGGACAGACTGAGGAAATAGCTATGTGATCACCCTTGCAGTTCGCACACTTAGCGTCCTTAGGGTCAACTTGACAATTCTTGAAATTATGATTTAATGTGCAGATCGAACATACCTCCGTATTGCGACAAAATTTTGCAATATGACCATACCGTAGGCACTTCAGACATTGCTTAACAGGTGGAATATAAGTTTTCACCTCGTGACGCCATGAGTCCAAGTATATATAAGCGGGGAGAATAGTGGATGCAAAGGTAACAGCGACCGCTTGTGTAGGTGTGAATTCTACACTGCCGAAACTCTTTAACCTGCGCATAAAGCGCCTGACCTGTACAACATTTTTAGAGCTGCCTATCAGTGAAAATATATCAGCGTTGGACATATCTATGGGTACTGAAGTGAGGACTCCAGTAACCTCTGTATCAACAGCAGGGATGGATGCTTTAAGACCCAACTGATCTAATATTTTTTTATTTTTGAGGAACATATTGGCGTTGTTTGGAAGATCAAAGGTGATCCCAACCTTATATTTATTTATAGATCGCATGTGCAAGACGCCTGAAACGCCGTGTTCGCGTATGCCTTTCGACAACGCCATGCGATCTCTGTCGGTGAAAAAACGATTTTCTTCTACATGGTTTAAGAAAACAACCAACTCTTTTTTTGTTGTGTCTTCTGGGTACTTACGGCTGTAACCCTTTACCTTGTAGATGGCGTATTTATCCTTCGGGTCCTTGTTCTTATTTACATCCCTGTAAGAGGAACAAGTTACCGCCGATTCCGCCGAGTCGGAATCGGTTGATACCTGAAGATCCGGTGGCGGCTCCCCCTCCTTCCTCTTTCTTTTTTTCACCATTTTAAACTATTTTAATATATATTTACACTTAAAACTAACTATTGAAATAAGATTTTACAAAGAATTTGTACAAAATTAACAAATAAATATTTTTTAAGTTGAAAAGCGCGCCTTTCTATTCAAACGATTTCCCACCTTTTTCATAATCGTCTGTTTGTATGACCACAGACAATAAATAATATATCGCGCGTAAAATGCAAAATTAAAAAAAAAGTTCTTTTTTAACACCAACCCCTAGTAGATTAAGTTTAATTTTTGAATTAAAAATTAATGACATTAGACAATATTTATATAGGCAAGAGTTAGCCCATATCGAAATGGTTGGTTAGGTTAGGTTAGAACTGTGACCACACAACGCGCGAAGGCGAGCGAGCGGAGCGAGCGTGCCGCGGCAGCGGCCGCCGAGCGCCAGATTCCCTCTTTTGTAAAGTAAACATTTTGGTTTCTTTACTCTGTACAATAAAAATACGTGGCGTCGGATGTCAAAAGAGTGCTTCAGTCCTAATAAGTACAAAAAATTTTCAAACTTCTTTATTAGTAATTATTATTTATGTATCCGACATTATAATAGGTATAGTTTGTGTGTGAGTGTGGCATTTAAGGATTAAGGCGCCAAAACTTATGTGTTTATCTGTGGTCATAGTCATAATAGTTGTGCCAGTGAAAGTTTGGTCAGTGTTTTGCAAAAAATTACGAAAAAATTAGTTTTTTTTTGGAAACTGTGTGTTCGTGTGTCTAAACTATGGATCTTGGAGTTCTCGGAGTTTGTTATTGTATGGCTCAACTTTCTGAAGCCCCACAGAACAGACCTTTACAAGCGTTAAAATTGGCAATCCGGTATCGTAAATATTTATCATTATAACTCTAAAAGTAAGCATTTGCTGTGTTTGGAAAGGGGTTTGGGGGGGGTCCAGGGAACCCCCTTTACCCGTCCCAACCCAAAAAAAACTTTGAAGATTGTTTAAACTCCGATTGGAAGACGCGTAGACAGACTTTTCTACAAATTGGTGTTTTCTATCGACGTAAGCTAAATAGAAATGAATCGTCGGATATAGAAATGAAACAGCGTCGTAAGAATGAGAAAAGCTTAACGGCTTCCCTCATTCTTACGACGCTGAACGCGGCTGATAAAAGTAGAACAAAATGGTTCAGCGAAACGCGATTGGAGCTGAGCTGAATAAGTCTGTATAGTCCTTTACTCTAACTCTACCGATTGTCAGTTCTGCGACAGATGTGACCAGTCCATGCCACTTCAGTTCGCTGATTCGAGCGGTCAAGTGATTGGTGGTGTCAAACAGAAAAATTTGGCTCGCGGACCCGATTCGCCCCGATCAGCTTACTTGGATTGGCCAGATGTCAATAACCAGAAAAAGTGAATTTTCATTTTAACTAAATCCATACTAATATTATAAATGGGAAAGTGTGTAAAATTTATTGTGGGCGAGATGCCCTAACCCAAATAGTCTATCGCTCAGAAATTATTTATCTATTTATTATGTAAATTATGAGGTGACCAGCTAAAGTAAATCACTCACCATTTGAAGCATTTGCTGTATGCCAGCCAAGTCCGGTGTGGCGTCTTCCTCTGGTACAGACTTTCTGCTGGCCACTTCGCCGAAGAGCAGTTGCATTTCGGCATCTGTTTCAACCATAGAAATAGTTTCAACTATTTTAATGTTATAAATCTATCCATGCAAAATCATGAGAAAGTAACTCGGTCTGTCTGTAACGGTTTCAGACCTTAACTAATGAACCGATTAAAATTAAATTTGGCATAGATATAGTCTGAGCACAGTCTGAAAAAGGATATACTTAGGAAAGTTTTTATCCAAAAAGTAAAAGGAACTACGCGGGCTTAAGCGCGGGGCACAGCTAGTACGAAATAATAAGTTGTTGTTACGTTTATACACGCTACTGTCTAGCTGTCCCCCGCAGCTTCACCCGCGTTATGTTTGGTTTTTGTTTACTGCTCGCTCTGCTTCCATGGGTATGTGTGTCTTATTCTGATGTATCCATACTAATATTATAAATGGGAAAGTGTGTCTGTCTGTCTGTCTGTATGTTTGTCTTTCTTTCACGGCAAAACGGAGCGACGAATTGACGTGATTTTTTTAAGTGGAGATAGTTGAAGGGATGCAGAGTAACATAGGCTACTTTTTGTCTCTTTCTAACGCGAGCGAAGCCGTGGGCAAAAGCTAGTAAGCTATATTTCTGTAAAGTTTCATCAAAATCCGTTCTGTAGTTATAGAGTAACAAACATAAATACATACAAATCTTTCTTCTTTATAACTACTATGATGATAACTAGACATAGATAACCGTTGAACCTTAGAATAAAGCGTTGAACCGATTTCGAGAAATGTTTGATTCAGCATGACATAATTTGCGACCATATCACCCACTATGAGGTATTATAGTCTTTGGGTTTAGCGGAATGCGGTCCCTTTAAAGATATTGTCGATGGTGTCAAGTTCCCAGCCGCCCGAGGTAAAGCATTATAATGAGAGCTGCGATTGTTAGCGGTTACCGAGCGAACACGGTCATATCAAACGTGGTGCTATCAAAGCGACGATTGTGACCGCAATAAGATATGGGAACGTTTGTTTACGAAATAATTCGTTCTGTCCTCATGTCTATGAAGCTCAAGGACAATGCAAGCATTATTATTAAATATTTTGTTGTATGTACATTACTACATTGAGGCTATTTAGTTTCTTGCTTGTTCTGTTCCGTCCTTGACGAACGTCTTATTAGCCGTATAGATTGAGAAGATTTTTTTTTTGTGTATTTCTATTAGCATTATAACAACGAAATTAAAGGAGGCGAGTTTAACAATTTTCAGTACAACACCCTTTAGGTGACAAGATATAGTTGTAGACAAAGTAAATAAAACCTTATCTCTATAGAATTTAGGCTGCTTATTGCTTTCAGTAAAACAGGTTCTGACTCAGAATAACAAATAAGAGCAAGTTGTAACTCGACTTCATGATTTGATGATACTGCAGTCATTGTATAATGTGTTATTATTAAAACATTACCTAATTAGGTGCAGCATATGCTTATGTAAACAAATTATGATAATATCACGTCAGCAAAAATCATCTGTCTGTTGTAAACGACTCCATTTCATGATGATTATTATGTTATTTCATTTTCACTCTGTTACAGAAAGTTCAAAATAAGTGTTTTATATTATATTAGTCTATCTGTTAGATTAGCAAATAATAATGGAAAGGTATTTTTTCTTTAATAAACTAGGGTTAGGAAACCTGGACTTGTAGTTAATATAAGTCTGAAATCGCCAATCCGCCTTGAGCAAGAGTAGTGATCAATGCTTGTGCCTTCTCTGTATGAGAAGAGGCCTTTGCCCTGCAGTGGGACAGTTATAGGCTGGTATTAATATTAATTAATATTTTAAAACTAGGGTTGCCCACCGTTCTGCTTTTGTCTTGGTTTTTCCAGTGTCCTGTGGTATCCTGAACGATTTTTATCCACATCGTAAGGTATAAAAGTGCTCTGATAAGGATGTATTTAAAAATTTGCGCCTCTTTTACAGTTCTTACGTCACACGCCCTCTCGGCTCCCAAGAGTTTGTTTTGACTTTATTTGTCAACAAAACTACAGATAGCAATGGAAATGGGTGGGGTTGGTATTAGTCTACAGCGAATCTAAGTATAGTTACAAACTAAGTGTACTTTATATTTTAATATTATGAAAAAATGTGATTTATAGCTTTGTAGACGAAGATGGTTATAGGAGACCATGGGGCGTGGTTGTCTAGTTCAATAGTTATACATAAAATTATACATTTTCGAAAAAATTAACAGATAGCAAGAAATTGGCCATTTTACACAATATACTTATGACATGTATCTTACACTGATCAAAAACTTCTATTGCCTCAACTCAGAAAAGAAAACTAGAAAAGTCAGAAATCAGAATAAACTATTTCCATACATTTTGTAGGAAAAGTTTTAAACTTTTTTCTACACTTTAATTATTTTTACCTGTATGTTTTTGTGTAACAAAATTTTTTTTTGAGTCGGAATTTATCATTATTATGACTTCTCCCCCCTCCTGGGCGGTGTGGGAGGGTGTGCCAGACTTTTACTGCCTAAACTCACATTGTTCCGGGGTGACAGTAACTCTTATGACTATTCTGCAACCCTGGATGTGACCAAATCTTTTAGTCTTGATTTTGGCCAACTTTGTATGTTCAAATTTAATTTAACTTTGCAACCTATGAAAAAACCTCTGAATAAACACGCATTTCAGACAATGCATTTGAAATATCTTAT
Source organism: Athetis lepigone (assembly GCA_033675125.1). NCBI lineage: Eukaryota > Metazoa > Arthropoda > Insecta > Lepidoptera > Noctuidae > Athetis > Athetis lepigone. Next base: position 1,646,285 of record CM066236.1, on the reverse strand, counting down.
AAGTAGAATCAGACGAAGCCATTCAACCTTTCAACAACCAACTGATAGCCGGGTGTCGGGCTGCTATTGTTTTTCTATTGTGCCTCAAATCAAGTGTGTTTGAAGGTCTAATTAATTTTAAGATACCAAAAGAATCCAATAATATTATACCTAATTAATGAGAAAGTTTGTGACTTTGATAGTATGGATGTCACTTACTCTACAACTTGAAAACGACTTAACTTATTTTGAGAAATCTTTACACTATAATGTATTAATACACAGTAAGAATAACACATAGGCAACAACACTTCACAATATGACCCACAAGAGGGGAGCAGTAATCAAAAACATAACATAATGAAAGTAGGTGAAACCGAAAGGGACAGGTAGTAGTTTTATAAAAGAATACCTTCATCCTCAGGAATAGCAGGTGGAGGAGCATCTCCAATGACCAGGTAGCCTTCATCAATGTTATTCTTTTTTATCCTCCTGCCTGAAGCTCGAGCCAGGTCCTTCAGCACCTCTTCTTTTGTAGACCAGGACTCTATGTAGGCCATATTGCACTAAAAAACAAAAATACCCAATAGTTTTAAAAAAAAAAATATGATTATTAGTTATGACTCAACATCAAACTGTCAGTGTCAGTATTTCAGTAATAATTTAATTTAGTACAATGATATTATTGGTATGTAATGAACTGATTTTTGTTGGGGTTAAACTTGTAAGCATACTGTTTTTAAAGATATACTATGATAAAAAAAACATGGAAAATTGCTTGACTATTAAGGTTTGTCAAACTAAGAAAGAACATCACATTGCAAAAGCAAATTAGGTACCTATTTCAATAATAATCACCTTGAAACAAATATATCCCGCGTAATACAAAATGTGCAAAATGTCTGTTGCACCCCGCAGTGAAAGTGGTTATAATTTAGTCCAATTTTCATTTATTTAAATCACTAGTTGTGTTTAACTAAATTTGACTAAACCACACTAAAATAAATGTGATAATCATTAATCAAACAACGAATTCAACAAGCAAGTCAGCTAGTAAACGAACGAACGAAAACAACTGGATTCTGGAAGCGACTGGCAGTGGCATTGACTCATTGACTCGAAGTCGACCGACTGCCTGCCCAGTGTGACCAACTTCAAATTAGAGATCCTGCCCCACTTAGGCCAGAAAACTGATTAATCCTGCCAAAATCTAAAGCAAAAAAATGCCAAAAAAATGCCAATGTAATTTAAAAATTTAAAATAAATAAACACATTATTTTTTGGAGTTTTATGTAAAATAATTGATCTAAAAGTCTAAAAGTCAACTGAATTAAATTATACATTCATCATGCATCGTATTCTTCTTGATCACTTTCTTTCTATATACAGCGCTTTTGTCATTTGTTTAATCTTTTCTTTATTTGGCTGAAATGAAACGCAGTCACCATATTCACTAATGCTCTGTTTAATATGTAAAATATTTATTACATGTTTATCTATTCCGCGTTTTTGTTATAATGAGGCTGCCATAGGCATTTTAAAATTCCTATTTACTTTTTTTCCCTTCTCGATACTGCCTCCTACTCTTTTTGTGGACTGTAGCGGCTAAACTTCTAAATCTGTCAGCTTATATTGCTAATACTGCCAAATACTGCCGGATTTCTAAAACGTCAAACAAATGTGCCAGAGAGTAAAATAAAGGGCTAAACCTGCCAAAAAGGCAGGATCCTGCCACATATGGTCACACTGTGCCTGACAGAAATGAAAATGCCATATTTTTTTTCAATTTGAGAATGTCAATGATAGATCATAGATAACTCTTCATCAGTGTTGCAAGTCTTCAAAACCAAAAATCTACTATAATTGCTAGAAGTAGTCCTTAAATCAGAATACTTTTTAATTTTGATAATTATAATTTCGTCAGCGGGGGTAAATAGGGAAAAAAAAAGGATTGGATTAAGATGTTCTTTAACAAAACCAAACTCCATACATACTTACACCTGATAGTTCCAGGGCTAGAATCCATACTAATATTATAAATAGGACAGTGTCACTATCTGTATGTTTATCTTTCTTTCACGGCAAAACGGAGCAATGAAATGACGTGATTTTTTAAGTGGAGATAGTTGAAAGGATGGAGAGTAACATAGGCTACTTTGTGTCTCTTTCTAACGTGAGAGAAGCCGCGGGCAAATGCTAGTTTGGCCATAAAATAGAGTACATAGGAAGGTTACACATATAGAAGTATCACGGTTTTCAGCATTGGCCAACATAGTAAAACTACATACAAAAAATAGAAACATAGAAAAAATAGACGATTTTTTCGGTACATATTTCATTCGTGTAACGAATCAGCCCCAAACTGGGTTTCTCCTTTAAGAAGATGCTTGAAAATCATCTGTTAAGAAACATTTAAATTTAATGGAGATGTATGATTCGCTTATACATGATTCGTTTATACTAAATAGCTTTTCTCCGCGGCTTCGCTCGCTTCGATATTATATATTTAAAACAGAAGAGTGAGTTTGTATGATCTCCCAGACATCAGACACAACCGGTGGTCTTTTGCAAAGAAAGCCACCATTTTTTCAAAAGGTACGAAAAAAAAGAGAAGTGTCATAAGCAGGATTAAAAGAAATGGCATATTTAATAACTTTCGTTATGCCTGTGAAATAGGTAGTCGGGCAGCTAAAAAATCATATTTTATAAAAAAACTTCAGGATCAGATAAAAAAAATGTAAAAATAAAAATAAAAAATAGAAGTAATATGCCTCATTGGTCGATAAAGAAAGATGTACAAATTCAAATTGTAATGCATAGTTTGTAATATTGCGATAAAAAAAAACATAAAAATGACCCAATAAAAATATTGATATGAGGTCAAAATTCTCACGGAACTTTGATCCTAAATTTGTAAATATAAAGCACTGAGTTATTGATGGAGGTAGTATTAGTGTCGCCATCAACAAACAAAAAAAAGGTCAATATTAAAAAAAAACACCTGTTTAAAGTCGGGATGGGATGCTAGTAAAATATGAATTTCACAATAGGCCGTGAAGTGTAGGTTAATAGCGGTCGTAAAATAAGATCATAAATTATTTTTTGAGTAGAAAGTGTTACTAATCTGACATGTTTTACGAGCGTGGAATCTATACATAATTACATGGATTAGGTATTGCAACATATTTTTTATAAATATATAACTGTTTTTTGATCTCACTGCTTTCAATGTTATTTACTGTATATATGTTATTTTATTGTATTCATAAATAGGTATATTGGGACTTGGGACTACACCGACATAATATTAATCTTTTTAAACAGTTCCCTAAAAGACTCGCGACAATATAGAATTTTATATGACTCTGACAAATTTCTGTTGTAAAATAAAAAAAGAATAAATGACAGCAGCCCTACCACTCAATAAAATACCGTACGACATAAAGCTGTGAAAATAGCTAAAATAGAACATACTGTCATACCTACTTTCTAAGCCGTCCCGCAAGAGATGTTATGTGAGGCCCATTGCTATTAATTTTTTGTCTAGCGTGATTCCTAAGAAGACCGTTTGACTTACAAATTCTAGTTTTTCACCATTCAATATGACGTCACATTCGTTACTTCTAACGTTTGTTGAAGTGAATCTAAATCATTAAAGTAGTTTTTTTTATTTAGGATCAAATTGTTCACCGTAAACCAGTTCTGAACCTGAACAAATGAGTTATTCACATTGTCAAGATTTCGTGTAATCGTCTATGTCTCAGATTATAAAACGGAAGGTCCTTCTGTTTTATAATATAATCTAGGTATTTAAAAATAATAGGGGTTTGCTAAAATAATTTTTTGATAGTGACAATAATTTCGGAAATAATCGCTCCAAAAGTAAAAAACCTAACCTAAAAATTCCAACTTTTGAACCATAAGTTTGAAAAATATGAAAAACATCAGGAAAGTAGAACTTTATAAGGACTTTACTTATAAGTAGGAACACTTATTGTGTCTGACGGAAAACTACGGAACCCTACATTGAATGTGGCCGCGACACGCTCTTGGTCGGTTTTTTAACCGACTTCAAAAAGGAGGAGGTTCTCAATTCATCGGTATGTTTTTTTTGTATGTTGGTTACGCGATATCTCCGTCAATTGTAAATGGATTTTGATGGTTCTTTTTTTGTTTGATAAGTCATGATTCAGGAATCAGGGGTGGTCCAATATAAATTTTGTGGCGATCGGTTTAGTGCTTCTTGAAAAATTCAATAAGAACAAACAAAAATGACGAAATATTCATAGACGATGTGTGTTTTTTTTTTTTCAAGTTTTTATATTCGTTAAGATATTTTCGTTAAGATTGTAAGTAGTTTTATATTTTCGTGAAGATTGTAAGTAGTTTTATTTTGAAAATAAATTACTTTGAAAGATTCTATACACAGTGAAACATTAGGAGTCGACACTAAAAAGTAATAAATAAAAAACTTTTTTCAAAAAAATAATAACCGCCTTCAAAAACTAAAATCCCAAAAATAACTAAAATTTCGGAAGTCGGTGCCTTCAATTCATTAAACGGTTATTATTTTTTTGAAAAAAGTTTTTTATTTATTCCAGTATTTCACGCATATGGAAAACGATAAAAAATTAAAGCTTTTTAATTAAAAGACGAAATGTAAAATATAGCTTAGCATAACCTAGATTAGATCTGTAAAGCTAGTTTCAAATTAGTGGTTGCCATTTTGCTCAATGAATGAAATTATCGCTATTTAGACAGCGCCTGAAGCAAATCGGCGGGGTTATTACCTATGAAACAGCAATCAGCAAAATTTGCGCAGTGATCGCGCGATCACCGCGCGATCGTCAAAAAAAATCGTATTATGTATGAACCGATTGCTAATCGCTCGCTGATTGTTCTAATGCACTTAATGCTACAATGACGATAAAGTAGCAATCGCAGGAACTAATTAAATATCACCTTTAACAAAAAAATCTTAACTTTGCTCTTAAAAACCATATTAAATACGAAACCACCAAACGAAAAATGCATATTTTAGTTAACTGATTGCTCCACAGAGGCAGCACTATCGCTAGGATTGCTATTTGACGTGACGTATTTTGAATTGACGTTTGAGCAGCAAATTTTGCTAAATTATCGCGATCGCTCGGCTATTGCAAGATACGTAATCCCGGTGCGGGTTAGGGGTCGTTCGGCCCACTATGGCACTGGGACCGCGGACCAGTTAACCCTTTTAAAAATTGATAATGGTTAACTGGGCCCACATATGTTTTGCTTTCAGTCAAGCGAAGGGTGGATTTAAATGCTTTCAGCAAATCGACGTATTTTAGTCGCAAATCAAAATTCAAAAATTCAAAAATTCAAAATTCAAGGCATTTATTTCACTTAGACCATTTATAGGCACTTATGAATTGTCAAAGAGTCGGTCGGTCGGTCAGTCAGAAAAGTGACGCTAAGGCCCGAGTCACACTGGAATGGCAGCGGCCGGCAGCGGCCGCCCGCGGCGCCGCGAGGCCGCCTGCGTCGCTAGAAACAAGAGGCGCGCGGCCGCTCGCGGCGCCGCGGGCGGCCGCTGACGGCCGCTGGCAGCCTCGCGACCTTTTTTAAGCTTTTCAAGCGATACTAGTCTTTTAAGTATGTAGTTAAAGTTTAAAATTATTTCACACTGAAGGTGCTCGCCGCGCCGCTGCCATTCCGGTGTGACTCGGGCCTAATTGCCTGTTTCAAAACGTAGATCTCTATGGAGAAGAACAGGCAGGAAACTCCACGGACACTCTTTTAAAAAAAATTATATGTTTTACAAAATCTTGGTTACATTAATTTTGGTGCTTCTGTATGTAAAAACAATGTAAGTAAATAACAAAAAAAACCGGCCAAGAGCGTCTCGGGCCACGCTCAATGTAGGGTTCTATACTTAGTTTCCCGTCCGTCACTATAAGCGTACCTACATAGAAGTTTAAAAAAAGGCTATTTGTTACGTTGACATACTAAGTACGCAGAAATTATTTTGTACAACCTTTTTGTCTTTTTTGTACAAAAACTGTTCTTTTTCTCAAGTTCAAAATAATTTTCCTAGAAAGTCCTTATAAAGTTCTACTTTCCAGATTTTTTTCATATTTTTTAAACCTACGGGACAAAAGTTAGAGGGACGCTTTGATTTTTCCTTTTGGAGCGATTATTTCCGAAATTATTGACATTATCAAAAAATGATTTTAGTAAACCCCTATTCATTTTTAAATACCTATCCAACAATATATCACACGTCAGGGTTGAAATTAAAAAAAAAACACTTTCCTATTTACATATAGGGGGGCTACCCTAATAAAACGTTTTTTTCCAATTTTTATTTTACCACTTTGTCGGCGTGATTGATATACATATTGGTACCAAATTTCAGCTTTCTAGTGCTAACGGTCACAGAGATTAAGCGAGGACGGACGGACAGACAGACAGACATGGCGAAACTATAAAGGTTCCTAGTTGACTACGGAACTCTAAAAAAGCAATAAATGATTAAAAAATAATAATAATAAAAAAGTCGTGGCAGTTAAGAGATGACCCATCTCAACTGATAGCGCCCGTTCACTAGCATGACGCGTGACATCAGCACCATCCAGCTCAACCATTTTGAAGAGAACCGAATGATCCAACGCACCCGCCACCATCAGCGAGACTTTTGAACGAGCATGACAATTCGCTCTGTATTATACAATTGTAATAAATGAACGAAACGTCGTACTCACATTTACAATAATCAAAAATGCTTTAAGTTACACAAACCAAAGTTTTGTATTATAAATAAATCTAGTGGGTGAAATTTAATTACCTGAACAAATAATAACAAAGATATTAACTATTTATGTCAAAAATATAAATAAAGAGGATGAGCAACATATTTTTATATTAAAATTGATATTTTTTCTAATTTGTGAGCTTAAGCGGAGTAGGACCAGCATTTAGCCAAGCATGTTTATCGTTGATATAATTTTCTAACTTATAATATGCTTGACTTGATTACACAGCGTTCTTTTAATGCATGTTTCAAATTTTCCTTCATTTAGCTGCAGATATTTTATTATAACATTTCGCACAATATCCCATAAGAGAAGTGTGAATTTTTGACAATCTAAAGCTTGGTTGATCAAGTTTGTTTCTATTTCTAGTATTAAAATTATGTCTATCACTTATTTTTTTAAAAAGATGAAGATTTTTTCGAACATTCATAATGTTTTCATATATATATTGACAAGGCACCGTCATGATGTTAATGACGATTGTCAACAATGTTTTTAACCTCGTCTAAATTATCTGTGGAGTGTCTAAATTTGACAGGACTTAACTAATATTTTATCTCACGTTCTTTTCTTTAAGAAACGGAAAGAGAAAGATGCATTCAACAGTTTATGAGTAAGAAAATCGGCACTAATAGTAGCGCGACAGCCGGCTGTCACATGGTCGTTGAAAGGTTAAAAAACCCTTTTTATTAAATAAGAACTGCCGTCCTTGTTATTTCACTCACTGAATGCAAAAGTGCCTTAAATTGAAATGCATCTTTTTTACACGAGCGACGCCCAAAACAAAATTTTGAAAACGACTTTTTGAAATCCGTACTAATATCCGTACTAATATTATAAATGCGAAAGTAACTCTGTCTGTGTCTATCTGTCTGTCTCCTTCTTACGTCTAAGCCACTGACCCGAATTGAATGAAATTTGGTACAGACATACATAGTCTAGGCAAGAACCCGAGAAAGGACATAGAATAGTTTTCATCCCCCGGAAACAGGAACTAATATTCCATTTCCACAAGGACGAAGTCGCGGGCAAATGGTAGTACCTATTTTATTATCACAATTGTGAACCTGTTAATTTGTTTCATTAAAGAGAATTTATTTAAAGCTAATTAAAAAAACATTATAATGTAAAACAACACTGAGCGGAAACCACCGACTTCCAAAATTAAAGTTATTTTTCTATATAGTTATTAAATTTAAAAAAAAGTTCTTCAAAAAAAGTACATTTTAATTTATTTACCATTCAGTGAAATGATTTCTCAAAACCACAACAAAATTGTTTCAGCCTTACGTGAGATAATCACGAATAAATTAAATATTATATACATACATGTTATACTGAGAATCTCCTTTTTTTTTAAGTCGTTTGTATATAATCTAAGTTTGTAATTCTTCGACTCGTCACTTATGTTTTGCGTCTCTTTCTTGTGGTCCCTCAAGAAAGAGACGCAGCACACAAACTGACCGTATACTAATTTTTATCAACAATGTCTGTCTATGGTTGATCACAAGGATTGTACAATTTTCAGATTGTTCAAAATCCTACTAATTTGGGAGATTATTTTATTTTGGAAAAATCTCTATTACTTGGGAAATACCCGAAAATCTCTCTCCGTATGTTTGTGTATTTGGTTGTATCCTCCACACAGGTCCGTCGTCCGTGTTACCTGAAGAGGTTGCATGAGTAATTTCCCAGAACTGTTACCGACGAATAAATGACTACGAAGTAACACGCTGCTGATGATTATCGCACCAAAGAAACGCTATTTTGTACCAGAAATTATTTGGGACTCAAGTGTGCTGGCGTGCCGTTGCAATGGTGAATAATCGATTTTTGACGTGTAAAGTCAAACTTTTGACACTTCCCATACAAAAACTGTCAAAGTGGTCTAATATCAGGTCAATGACTGGTCATTGTGACACGATTGCAATAATATAACTATGACGATGCGACAGAATAGACGTACGGACGTACTTATTATCCATATCATAATAACGTACAGCGATAATTTATCGATCGATTATAACGCACCTGTGTGGTAGAGGCTTAAGTGTTTGTACTGCCGGTGAATTTAGGTACCTACCCACCCTTAACATAAGACAAAACTGGCATGAATGTAGCGTAGGTCTAATTCTTAGAGGATACTCTACACGTCTACAGATGCGTCTGGCGACGGAATTACGTATCTTGCAGAAACCGAGCGATCGTTGCTTCTCAAACGTCAATTCGTATTACGTATCAGGCAGCAATAGCGTAGCAATGCAATAGCAATCCAGCGATAGTGCTGCCTCTGTGGAGTAATCAGTTAACTAAAACATGCATTTTTATTCGTTTGGTGATTGCGATAACTTCGTATTACGTGTGGTTTTTAAGAGCAAAGTTAAGTTTGTTTTTTTATAGGTTGATATTTTATTAGTTCCAGCGATTGCGACTTCATTGTCGTCGTAGCAATAAGTGCATTTAGAACAATCGGCGAGCGATTAGCAAACGATTCATACAAACTACTTCACACACTTCAAAAAAATTAAGCAATTATTGCAGTTTCATAGGTCAATTGCAATAATCCAGCGGGAAATGTAGATGCTGATGCTGACAGATACATCTGCAGATAGATCAGTACGAACCATCCACACTTCTGAATGTCTAACAGTCTATGTTTAGCCTCGACAGGTGCAACTCTTACGCAAAGTTACACAAAGTAGATATTAGTATTTTATTAATTTATTTGGTACCTTTAACTACGTTACGGTACGTTTCATCTCAAAGTGTTTTCATGATATGAAAATGAAGAATGCTGCGCAATATTGGTCTGTGCCACAAAAACCGATAACTATCAAGTTGAGGCGAACGCGTCTGCAGACGTAAAATATCTACATTACATACACAAACTTCCCCCTCTATAAGTAAGTTATTTGTGTATTTTTTCTATGGGCCTCAGTTGCCTGATAATAAAGATTTATTATTATTATCTCCTTTATTGACTTATAAAACATAAAAAATATATTTTTTAAATATTTATGTATAAAAAAAAAAACATTTAAAAATATAAAATTTAGTAGCCCACCGGTATCGGGAACAGGGTCCAAGCTACCGGTGGTCAGGGCTCCAGAGAAAGGAACCTCCTGACAATGCGTGCCGTGTCCAGTAATACTGCCTTCTGAATCAAGCGCTTGATCCAGCCACCTAACGAGAGCCTCTTTAGATGTTGATCGAGGCTCTTGGCTATTAAGCCATTGGCAGAAACAACTATCGGCACAATGATCGCTGAGTCCACATCCCACATGTCGACAACCTCGCGAGCCAAGTCGATATACTTAATTTGTTTATCTTTCTCGGCCTTCACGAGGTTTCCGTCATGCGGGACCGTAACGTCAACGAGCATTGCGCGCCGCTCCAATCGATCCACCACCACTATATCAGGCTTGTTTGCTACAACAGTCCTGTCAGTGATGATGGATCGATCCCAGTACAATGTGACATTGCCATCTTCGAGAATTGGGTCGGGCACATACCTATAGTACGGTACTTCAGATTCTACGAGGCCGTATCTCAGAGCAAGTTGCTGATGGATAATCCTGGCCACGAGGTTATGCCTATGCAAGTACTCTTCGTTAGCTAGACGAGAACAACCAGAGATAATGTGTCGTATTGATTCTCCCGGCAGGTGACACGCCCGACATATGTCAACCGTACCATCCTTCACAATAAATCTCCGATAATTCTTCGTCATGATAACTTCGTCCATAATTGCACAGACAAAACCTTCGGTTTCCCCAAATAGGTCACCGAATCGCAGCCAGGATACGGACGCTAAAAAGTCTACATCAGGCCCATGTAGGGCCCGGAAAAACCGTCCGTGTAGCTCCTTACTCTGCCATACCTCCTCGCGATCTTTCGTCTCAAGTACTACAGGTTTGCGCCAGTTCTCTTTACCTAAGGAGAGCGGAGTGAGGTCCTTGTCCACAGTGACCACATCTCGGTGCATCCCCACGTCAGCTTTAAGGAAATAATCCCTGAGGCTGTATATCTCGCGGTTGTGGAGAGACTTAGCATTAAGAAAGCCTCGTCCTCCACATTTCCGTGGGATATACAGTCTCATCACTGATGATCGCGGGTGATGCATCCGATATGCCGTCAACAATGTACGGACCTTCCTATCCAGGGCGTCGAGTTCTGTTTGAGTCCATTTGAGTATGCCGAAAGAGTACATCAACACCGGCATGACCCAACCATTAAAGGCGCGCACCTTATTTCCGCCTGACAAAAGACTATTTAAAACTTTGTTCAGGCGGCCGAAGAAGCGCTCCTTCAATGATTGCTTCACGCCAGCGACATTAATGCCTAACGCTTCCGACATACCCAAATATTTGTATGTCTCAGTTGAAGAAAGGGATCTAAGGTTTATGGAATCTGAGAGTTGAACTCCCGCAGATTCCATAATCTTCCCTCGCTTGACATGCATGACCGCACATTTGTCCACACCGAATTCCATCCTGATGGCACTACTAAAAGTTTCTGTTACCTTCAGTAGCTCCATCAGTTGCAAATCATTGGGGGCAAACAGTTTAAGGTCATCCATGTAAAGAAGGTGAGATATTACCTGACCTCCTCTCTTCAACCGATAGCCTAGACCTGAATCCTCCAGCAATGTGCTTAGCGGATTCAAGGCTAGGCAGAACCAAATTATTATTATTATTATTTTTATATACATTTTCGTATCTCGGGACCCTGGGGTCCCGGACCTTTGGAAGGCGTACGAGGGGCCGAAGCCAACTCGCAGAGGCCCCTTAAATAAAGTTTTATAATATGAAATGGGACACCAACCGGCGATTATCCCTATATGCACCACTCAAGTGCACCTAAGGACAACCCCCGGTTGGTGGTGGTCTATTGCAGGTCATGGAATAAAAAAGGTATTGGTCTATGGGTTTGGGTTGCTAAGATGGATTATTTATCCTAGACTATTGAATGGCTATGGCCCCTGCCTGGTCAATGCTTGTAAACACGGATAAAAAGGCAGGGGGTGACTTGCACACTCAGTAAATGGGCCCCCGAAAACGGCCGCTAGCACATAGTGACGTAGCGACAAGGGGGCAACATATATCGAGGTGCTTGAGGAGTGGAGAGGTATTCCACGGCTATCAGGACAATCCCGGAAGTACGGTCAAGATCCCTACCAGCATCTTACTGGAATACTTCCTTCCCCCGAGCACGTATGCTCTTGCGAATCTCCACTCAAACCAGCCAATGAAGGCAAGAGTGAGGTGGGAGCCATGTTCCTCGTCAGTGCTCACTCTGGCCGGCCAGTTAAGGCAAGCCAGAGATGAAGAACAAAGGGTCTCCCAGGAGGTCAGGTCCACGGGGTCGCTACTGCCCGACAGCTCGCCACAAGCTGCCCTGCGGGTTTATTATTATTATTATTATAAGTCGGCAGACGAATCTGAAGGTGACGACCTCAGACGCATCTGTAGACGTGTAAGGTGAACGCAGACTTGGCCGCACCGCACGCGCCGCAGTCTTCGCATTCGAATTCTTTATATGAAGTTCTATGCCACCTCGCACACCTACCCGCGTCGCAGTTGCCGCAGACCCTGAAACGACAACAAAGAAAATGCCATGACTGCGGGGACTGCGGCGCGTGCGGTGCGGCCAAGTCTGCGTTCACCCCTCGAGATAGCTTAAGACATCGTCAAACATTTGACTTGACAGTTAACACTATGGTTAATTGACACATAAGGCTGTCTATTTTATTGACAGAAGTGAAATGACAGATTATAATCGACTGAGTAGGTTGAGGTTATAGCAGATAATAGTGAAGTTGGTTGTGATCTTTGTTTATTATTTCTGTAAGATTTTTGTGAAATTCTTATCAGCTGACCCAAATGGGAGACGAAAAGCAAACCGAAGATGTTCAATCTGACTTATCGACTGCGACAGAGAGCTTAAAAATTGACTCTGACCAAAAAGAAAACGGAGACGCCTCCAAATCGGACAAAGTGAAAAGTAAGTTGAATATGTGCAGAAAAAAATCTAATGAACATATACACGACGTTCGATAGCTCTTAATGCGTCACGTAATGCATTTTAGCGTCTACCTTTTCCCTGATATTCTACACTCCACCAGCATTTGTAAACTTTCAAAAGTCTAGGGAAAGTACATTTTTTTTTTAAATTTATTATTAACTGCTTTCAATGGGCTTAGTTACACATCTCCAAGTTACCTTTCCGCCCTTGTTTTACCCTGTGAATATCTAAATATTGCTTTGTAGAGTGCCTCAACAACTTAAAAATATTAGGCACTTTGCAAATTTAATTTTTTTTGTTACAGTAGATTCGGCTGTGTATTGATTAGAATCATAAAGTTTCTCTATAATTATAATAAAGATTAAATGATTACAGATTACCATAAGGTAGACTGATAGGAAATGCCTAAGGCATTAAGTGTGCCCTTTTTTGGTGTTTTTTTTACAAATACTTTAAATTATATTAATGCAATTTAAATACTGAAATGTTTATGTAATTTAAATCATTCTATGAAAATGTTTATTCAGTTTACCTGTAAGAAATACCTATTGCTCTACTATGATTTTGACCCTATTTTGCTGTGCCTGACAGGGTCCATAATGATTTCATTTATTATGTTAGCACCTTAACATACTTATGGTAAAGCAATAAAGAGTATTATTACAATCTATAAACATACCTATTCCAGTTGATATCCTGCTGAAGGCAACAGGAAATGCTCCAATTATGAAGAAGAAGAAGTGGGCTGTAGATGCAGAGAAACCAATAGGATGGATCATGGAGTTTGTTAAGAAATATCTGAAGTTAGAAGCTGATGAGAAACTGGTAGGACATCTTTTTAGCAGCTATTGTTTGAAAGAGAAACAAACCTCCATACCTATATTCTTCCTCATCTATAATCATCTTCATCCCCTTAGCCTTTTCCAAATTTTCCCAACTAAATTGGGGTTGGCTTCCAGTCTAACCAAATTCAGCTGATTTTCAGTGTTCTACATGGGCAACTGCCTACCAAGCCTCCACAGTAACTAGGAAACACAATACCCATTGGTTAGACTGGTCAGACTTTCTGGCTTCTGTCTCTCCCACAGCTTCACCCGTGTGTTTGACAAAGCTTCCATAACCTTTTTCCCCTTTAGTTTAGAAGTTACCAAAAATCTTTTTGGATATTTACTGTTCTCAAAAAGCTTACCCTCCAAGTTTCATGTCTCTGGGATCAGTAGTTGTGGCTGTGCCTTCTTTTTAATATATCATCTAGTCAGCCAATTTATCATTTTATATATTGTAGTAGCTGTTCCTCGTGGTTTCACACACATTATGTTAGGATTTTGGTTACTGCTTCAATCCTGTGGGACCTAGCGTGATATTATACAGCCTATGTTACTCGTGGACAATGTAGCTTTCGAATAGTGAAAGAATTTTTAAAATCGGTCCAGTCGTTTTTGAGTCCTATTCATTACAATCAAACAAACAAAGCTTTCCTCTTTATAATATTAGTATAGATAGATAAATTATAAGATGGGAATTTTAGAAGCACTTAACTAAATTAAAATTGACATCGTAATCTCTCATTTCCAGTTTCTCTATGTGAACCAGACATTTGCCCCATCACCAGACCAGTTAGTGAAGAACTTGTACGAGTGTTTCGGTACTGACGGCAAACTAGTGCTGCACTACTGTAAAAGCCAAGCGTGGGGCTGAACGGTGCACTGTGATCTGAACTGAGCTGCGGCCAACTTAAAGACAATTTTAAAATAAAAGTAAGAGATGTTGATCTTATATTTTAATCATGTAAAGGTTTCCGTCTTTTTTGTCTGTATGTTATTTTGTTGGCTATATAACAGCTAATTACAAGGACATTACAGGACCATTTGAATGTCTTTAGTTGTGTTGAGTGTGTGAGTGATCTTGATAAAGTTCTTATAAACTGGTTTTAGTTAGCTTCTAGTCATAGTAATATTACTCTTGTCCTAAGAACCTATTTGTTTTTATCACACTTATGTATAAAGATATATTTGTCAATCACTCTTGCATATTATGCCAGGTAATGGAGCTATCTTTGTTGTATCATTTATAATTGCCCAGTCAATATTGTTGTTAGTAAATTTCTCTTACAATAATGTATCACTGAGTGCCAGGCCACACGGTGCGGCAACGCGCCGCACCGCATTACTCCGCGCCGCACTGGCGGCCACACGAGCAGTGCGGCACCGCAACAAGCTCAAAGTACTGTACTGCCATCCCCATGAACTGAGCGGCGCCGCTGCGGCACCGCACTGCTTGCACCCCTCCCCACCTCGTCTGCCTCGCGCCGTTGTCCGGTGAGCCTGCGGTGCGGCGCCGGAGCGGTGCCGGACGTCCCGTGTGGCATACCATCCAATTTTATATGTAGGAAACCGTTGCGGCACCGCTCAGGCGCCGCGCTGGAGCCGCACCGCACCGTGTGGGCTGGCGCTTATTCTAATGAAGTTCATTACATAAATGAGCCTTCTTTAGTAATGAAGAATGATGCATTTTACTACTACTACTATGTATATTCCTCACACTTTGAGACTGTCTTGTCTTCAATTCTACCTAACCTACCAATATGAATTGACTATGAACCTCGCGCTGTGACGAAATGCTATTATCGTTACTAAACAAACGAGACGAACATAGGGGGCGCGGGGAAGCGGGAGAGGGGTCGCATTCGAGCGAGGTGCGCAGGGTTATAAAGTTATTATTTTAAAGTTATATTATAAACTGTGTGTAGCTATATTCAGTCTACTCTGAATTCTTAGCATTCCTGTAAAATAGACATTTGTGGCTTAGATGACACTGGACTTTGAGTCTTAAAACGCTGGAAAGAATGCTTATCTATGTGCATTTGTAAATTTGTGATATTTTGTAACATAACTAGGTCTAAGTGTATGTAATAAAGTTATATTGAACAATTTGTAAGCAGGTACTGTTTTCTTGCGTTTAACCTTTATTTTTATTTACTGCTTCGAAAGTTGGTTATCTAGAAATTCTGTTTATCATTCAAATGACAATGGGACAGACATACATTTGGGATACAATTTGTTCTGATTCTGTTTATTTATGTTTGTAATTGTATTCCTAGTGTGGGACAACGATTACAAAAGGAAAGGAATGGCATAGATATTTCTTATTGGGACAAGGGATTTTTTTTTGTACTGGTGTGCCGCCCGTAACCTTTAGTAGGTACCATACATGTCTTTATTGTCATGTGTACCACAAGTTACGTGTCAGAGCCTGCGCAGACGAGGGACAACAGGGGTCAAAAACACTGCGGTGCACATTTATTAGTACTACAATAACTTGTACTTGAATAAATAAATGAATAAAAGCGACCTAATGACAGTAATAATAAGAGCGCACTATGTATTTTTTTCCGCCATTGTTCCTTGTTTGCGCAGGCTCTAATATATTGTGTGTGGCTCGCAACAAGCTTGACGTCCTGGTCCGCACGCGGGAGAAAAAACCCGCATGTCAATAAAAGGCCCTAGAAAAAAAGAAACTTCAAGAGTTATATAAAACACGTTTATTTACGAACACAATAAATAATAATGCAATAATGAACACTTAGTTACAACATGTAAACTGAACTGTATGCTTACTTCTTGTCGCCGCTGCCGCTTACAAACTCCTTACTCGTCGTCCGCGTCGGTAGGTTATCTGGGGGAAAAAATTACGAGGGTTGTATATATGTATGAATGGTTAACACCGGCCATACTACTTTACTACTGGAATGGAGGGTAATTTTATAGAGGTTTTATTAGCGGTTGCGGCGGCACCGGCAGCCGCGGTATCAGAATTGCACTCGTGTGAAGCTGAGGCGAGTATAGTGTTCTATAAAATAGTTACGGTAACATAATATTTATAAAAATCAGCAAAGTGCGAGTTAGATTCAGGCACGAAGGGTTCCGTACCGTTGTCTGCAGATATTCGGTATACAAGGTTTCGGTATTTTTGTACTAAGTTTAGTGGTTCCAAGTTAGGCTCAACTCCTGAACTAGTAGAAGTAACAATCCGTCGACAGATAAATTTCATGCACGAAGGCACAAAGGCTGAAGACGTAGTCTATCAGTCAACCAGAGTGGTGCACAGACAATATGGCAAATTCAATAAAAAAAACGGAGCTTATTTTAAGCTTTTTTGGAGGAACAGACTACTCAATCCTGGCACTACCTGAAGGTCTGCAGCACTTGACTCCTGGCCTGCCGCTGGTCTTGGGGGAAGGTTTCTCGCTCTTCTTACTGGTGTCACTGCGCACTGTTTTGTCGCACGGACAACATGAGACTACGCTTCCTCGCGTCGTGTCCATCGCTTCGATTTTCTCTGTCTGAGAAAATAATTAGTGTGTATTCTAGTTGTGCACTACGGATTCACCAAATAAAATAGAGGCTCGCAGTGGTGCCACACGCACGAGCCGAGCCGAGCTACGAGCAATATTTCAAACCAGTTGGATACCCAACGATATTGCTCAGCGGTTTTAAAGACGGTGACACTTGACACACGGGCGAGTAAGCCACAAGTACGTACGCGTACTTGCTCGCACGTCTAAACCCCCTTTAAGGTGCAAAATTGCTCGAACTTGACTTCTGCAAGCGCTGATAAATGTCTAGGAGTCGAACCCTAACTGAGGTTGATTATGTTATATCCTATGCCCTAAAGTCAAGGGAAATGGCCGTTGCTCGTCATCGTCATCAAACTTGTTATTGAATAGTGCTTAGAGCATACGGTGCAATTTTTAAGTGCTTTTCGCCTAGAGTTCCTTTGAAGATAACAGCAACATCTACATTTACCTTGTTAGGTGCAGATGGCACGTAAGGCCGGTCTCCGGAGGCCTTGTGCGCAGTTTTCTCAGCGAGTGGTAGCCTCAACTCGTCTTCTAACGTCTTCGGAGTCGCTGATGCACGCTGCGCTGATGATGGCGGTGGTGCCGCTGCTTGAATGTATTGCTTTTAACGACATTAATGTTGATTAATGATCATGCACGCACTATTGTCATCTAAATGTAGCTTAGTGCAACACGATGATGTGTGTAACCGGCAGGTATCACCGCTATAGCGCAGTCTTGCCCTAGCTCCCTTTACGATATGTGTTCATAGTCCTAGTCATGATACGGGTTATGGGAGATCTGACCCACAAAAAATCGGCCCAATGGCCAGATGTCAACTTTATCATCAGTCAGAATCTGCCCCACATCACCGTTACCACCTGACCAAATAGCTTCCTGTACGATATGTGCTCCTAGTATGAATACAGACCTCGTGCACTCGTCATACCATGATGAAACCGGCACATATCACCGCTGCCGCGTGAACTTTCTCCCAATACGACATGTGCCCCTCAACCTAATACAGACATGGGCACTCACCACGCGATGATGGAACTTGTCACACATCACCGCTGCCATCTACCAAGCTCCTTGTATGACATCTGCTCCTGGTACTAATACAGGGCACTTGCCATACGATGATAAAACCCACATATAGGGAAATATCATTTTGGAAAGGGACGTTTTGAGAGAATGAACGTTTTCGGAAGAGTGCTCCTAGTAATTCAGACCTCGGCACTTTCCACACGGTAATGGAACTGGCACACATCACCGCTGCTAATGACCTACCTAACTCTTAGTGTGACATGTGCTCCTGGTACATACCTCGACCACACGGCACACGATGATACTAGAACTGCCACTGCCACATATCACCGCTGCTTGGGACCTATCTTCCTTTACGACATGTGTTCCTGGAAGTAATACAGACCTCGGGCGCCCGCCATACGATGATGAAACCTACATTCATGTTTGGGAAGTGTACGGTTTACAAAACCTTAAGAACCGCTGCGACGTGACCCATAACTCCTTGTACGACTTGTACTCCTGGTAACACAGACCTCGGGCACTTTCCACACGATGATGCTGCCGGCGGCGCAGCTGCTGACGATGTAGCGCGCGTCCGGACTGAAGCGCACGCACGTCACCGCGCCCGCGTGGCCCAGCCCCATGTGCGTGTATATGCCTTCCTGGTACTTCCACAGCTAAAGAAGATAGAAACACATACAATCTAGTTACTGACAAAAAAAAACAAAAACGCTTGTTTTAAATCTTTAAACTACTGTTTCAAATAGAATGAAATATACAAACAATATGGATATGCAATACCTGCAATGGTTACTGAAAATTTAGACTTATCCGCAACGAAGTATTAGGGATTCGAAAATGGCCTGGGGCCTATTATGACCTCTCAAAGACAGAGTAGTTCCGCTGACTGAAAGAGAATGATCTGTACGAGTCTAGTGCCATCTCCTTCCCTCAGCGGAACTACTCTGGCTTGTGGATGTCATAATACGTCCTCTGAACTGCTTTTCTCCTCTTCCCCTTCTTCCTGTACGAAATAGGTTGCCTTAGAAGAATTTTGGCACATTAGTTTCGATCCTTCTCACTTACTTTAACCATTTGATCATTGGCTCCCGTGGCGAACAATTCGCCATTCTGTGTGATATGCAGTCCATTCACTGCGCCAACTTTACTCGCCTCCAGCTGAAAAATACACATGAGATACTTACATAACATTAATTATTTTAAATAATTTAACACCGAAACAAACCGAGACGAAGTATACAATTTTCGATAGGTTCACTCACTCAAATCTGCAGCATGCAAGCAGATCAGTCAATTTACCTTCAAAGCCTCGAATGATTTGATCAATACAATTGTATGGGCTTTAACAGAAAATTTGACCTAGGATTGTGTTTTGATGTTTCTTTTAAAAGGCTACAAAACACCGGCTCCGTCGTTCGCCTAAGTGGAAAAATTATAAAAACCAAGTTACAAAATAAATATAATAGGGATGACGACAACATAAAAAAATGGCATTCTGTTTAGTCCGTCTGATAGACCGGCCAAAAATACGGGACACGTATTTTTTGCTTGATCAAATTAATAAAAAAATACAAAGATAAAGAGCAACAAAGTTCCGGAGTGGGGGCTTTTTACGTCACCATCCTGCAAAAATTGTATCAGATCGTGACGTCATGCGCAACTTCAACGCACTGTATCGTCGTCATTCTTCGTTTACGAGAAAAAAGAAAAAATACGTGTCCGAAATTTTTTGATGATCTATCTGACGGACTAATTACTTTTTTTGTCGTCTCGCCTTTTATAGCTTTTTTTACAAAAATCATACTTTACAATATATTTTCCACCGCTACTGACCTCTCTAGCAAGATTGCCACTGCCAGTCTCCCAGTAAGCAACGCGTCTATCAGAGCCGCCCGTCAGCAGCTGAGAGCCTTGTGGCTCGAAACATACGCACATGAACAGTGTGTTCGCGTACATTACTTGGCGACGACTTAGTGAACTGCGATGGAAAACCTCTTTGATTATAAGACTCATTCATTAGACTTGTCCAGATGCACCGTGTGACAGTGTGTTTTGATGATTAATTAACAGATAAATACTTAAAAGCATAATATGCATAAAGGCCATTAAGAGGTCTTGGGCGGTTGCACTGTTCACTACCCTCTAAGACCGCCATCGCCACTGGCAGGTATTTTACAAGATCACCAAAACTAGGTATTAGCGAATAAGGGCAAGAACCAAAACCTGGGATAAACCAGTTGACTACTGACCATACAAAAATTATTTGGGTTTTAAAAACATGAAGTCTGTTTTCGAAACCCAAATGCAATAAAGTGAATTCTACACATAGAGTTAAGTGGACCCTGGACACATAAAACTTACATAAGATCCCATATGATACAAGAGCCGTCAGTTCCAGCGCTGACCGCTTCTGTGTTGTTGGGCGACACTTGGATGGCAGACACGGGACTCTTATGCTCTTTCAAGACTTTCTTCAACGTCTGGTTTTGCGGCTTTATGTCCCACACACGAACCTGATATACCAGGAAACAATTAAGCTGCAGTTTTAAAAAAATCTAAATTTTGATTGGCAAAGGACCAAAGATCGTAGTTTTGCGACCAAATACATAATACTATGAACGATACGCTCCAGCACAGGATTCAACAACAGAGGGTTAAATGTTTTAAGGTTGAAGTGGGATTGGGTGGCCGAAGTGGGAGGACTCTACCTCACGCAGTGGGTTCCATCAAATGGGCACCTTTGCCGAGTGGGGAGTTTGGGCAGGTCATTGGTGATTCACTACAGAAAAGTTTTATAGGGGAGGCCTACCTAACAATGGGACAGTTTGGATAGATGAAACATTTTTCCAGCAACATTCTCACAATAAAACCTAAATAAAGCAAGTCACCTGTCCCTCGCAGCCACCAGAAATGAGCGTCTTGCCGTCGGTGGTCATGTCCAGTGCCGAGGTGCCTTTGTTATGTGTGTTGAAGATGACGTAGATGAGGCGTCCTGTCAGCGGAGTGAAAGCACGGATGTTCCCGTCGTTCCACGCTAACAAACAAATTACAGGTACGTCAAGTAGCAGATAAGATAAGTATACGTGATAAGTGTCAAATATAATTTAAGTTTCTGTGAACACCGATGTATTCAAATGAAATTTAAATTAATTAAAGAACGAATTGTTTTCTACCTCATCAAAAATCAAACTATTTTTTTAATAATATATATATATTTTGTCTGAATTACTCTACTGACCGTACATAAATCATGTAAAAAAATATGCAGTAGAAGGCACTGATGCCTATAAATAAATACATAATTATTATAATTAAGTAGGTAGCTGCTTTATTAAATAAGTTTAGAAAATGTGTATGTTTTAGCCTTTCATACCTGACACAATAGACTTGCCGTCTCCAGAGAACAGCACGGTGGAACAGGTAAAGTTGGGCACCACGATGCGCAGCAGCTCCTGACAGGTCTCCAGGCACCACACCCTCACGTCGCCTGTCCCGGCTGTCGCGAACACGCCTGACATACCGCTGAAATATGGCGGTTATCTTCAACACTTGTAAAATAGAATGGAATATTATTTTATACAGCAAGTCAATTGCTGGATTTATTTTAAGAAAATATAATGAACATAGCCAGTACGAGGTAAAACTTTGAAAAAAAAAATTACATTAAGCATAGCCAGAACGTGTAGTACTTGGTGCATAATGTAGCTATGCTCAGGACAGGAAAAAGATAGCAAGGGACGCAACGGATCCAAAAGGCAGCATATATGTCAGACAGTAGCATTTGGGATACATAAAAAAATCGAGTTAATTGTATGTACAGTCGCGGTCTGAAAGTGGTTACCACCATAAGGATCACAATTGCATGCACACATTAAGGCCACAAGTTCTAAATGTCTATTTTATGATAATTTGATTGATCATAGATTATTTTTTTCTAATGATATGACAATCAATCGCTTTAGGTGATGGACTGACTACTAAAAAGGTTTGATATACAGAAAAACTACTTTGAAAAACATTTTTTTTTAAATAAGAATGTGAAGAAATAATAAATAAAAGTTTAAAAAAATCTTTATTCAATATCTGGTATAACATCACTCCGCAGCTATGACTAATTTAGTTTTTTGAATAAGAATATGAAGAAAAAAAGTACTGAATAAAATCTTTGGTAAATACTATCTGACCCGCGCGGTTTTACCCGCGTAGTTCCCGTTCCCTTGGAATTAAATAAAAGACTTTCCTATGCTATTTCTCACGGAATGACACGGGGGTGAGTCACGGTGCAAAATGATATAGTCGTATCAGCTTTTCATGTTTTGTTATGATTTGTGTTTGTTACAATAATGTCACTTTTTTTACTAACATAGTTTTTAAGTTATACTAACAAAATTGAGTCTTAGCTACTTGAGAAAATAAATTATTATTATTATTATGCCCTTGCTCAGGCTATAGACTAACTCTGTACCAAATTTTATTTAAATCGTTTCGGTAGTTTTGGCGCGAAAGCGAGACAGACAGACAGTTACTTTCGCAATTATAATATACATCTTATTCAAACCTCACAGTAAATCACAATAGTTATAATGAATTCCGTGATAAGGCAATAATGATATAAAACTATGTCCATGTTCAAAGATTGTCCCTTGCTCCAGGGTTAAACTTGCCATTTTATTTCGATATTAAATATTTCTTAAAATTTTACTCTTGTCTAAACGACGTTCAAACGATATTTTTTGACAAATGTCAATTCAACAAATTAAGAGAGTTTCAAAGCACTTACTTTGGCACTATACCTGTCACTGTTACACAACTGCCAAACGTCAAGTGCACGATAGAGACGAAACATGGCTAAGCCGACGCCGTTGCTTAGTAACGTCTTTGTTATTCTCGTTGTCTCATTTTGAAAATAACTTCTAAAAGGTAATAAGTCACATGATATGGTATTTTAGATTTTAATGAAAAAAATGTGATATAGAATGTACTTTCAAAATTGGTAAACCTTTTCAGACCGCGACTTTACTTTGGTCTAACTCTCAGCCTAGCTACAAATCATAGATACATATTGATATTTATTATCACGTCATACTTCACGAAGCGTACATACAAAACTGGGCGTACTACGCCTACGTTGCGTCGACACAATTTCACATTTATTTAAATTGCAAGCAAGCATACGCCAAGCGTAAAATGACACTAATGCAGCCTATGCAGCAACGTGGACAGTGAAACTAAGCCACAATCTTTCAACCAGCCATCGCGTTTGAAAACCTCGCTACAAAACCGTAAACGTACCGTGGAAACGCGATATCATTGATAGCGCATCGATGGCAGGTGACGACCAGCGTCGGTTCAAACGTGGCGATGTTAATAGCAAAGATCTCGCTGCTACGAGTCCCGGCCAGAAGCAGGCGTTTGTTGCCGCGCAGTGTTGAAGACTCCATCAGCTCCAGAGATGTTATGCAGCCGTCTAATTTGGTTGTTTTTAGCTGGAAGAGTAATTTGTGTGGAAGAATGGGCTTTAGGGGACTACGCACACTTTTCAGCTTATGCCCATAGAAAAAAAAATTGAATGAAGACGAATACTTTCAATTTTCCCCGTCCTTTCAGTACAAAATCGTTGTATTCTATGGAGGTGAGCTGAATGGAGTTCTATAAATCTGCGTAGTCCATAAAAGAATCATGAGATGGTTAGGTTAAATTTACACCAATATGAGATAATTTTAGAGTTAGCAATATAGTTTTAATAGCTGCATTGCAATACGGCGGGGTTATTACCTATGAAACAGCAATCAGCAATATTTGCGCAGTGATCGCGTGATCACCGCGCGATTAATCGCTTAACGTAAAAAAAATCGTATTATGTATGAACCGATTGCTAATCGCTCGCTGATTGTTCTAATGCACTTATTGCTACGATGACGATAAAGTAGCAATCGCTGGAACTAATTAAATATCACCTTTAACAAAAAAAACTTAACTTTGCTCTTAAAAACCATACTAAATACGAAACCACCAAACGAAAAATGCATATTATAGTTAACTGATTGCTCCACAGAGGCAGCACTATCGCTAGATTGCTATTTGACGTGACGTATTTTGAATTGACGTTTGAGAAGCAAATATTGCTAAATTATCGCGATCTCTCGGCTATTGCAAGATACGTAATCCCGGTGCGGTAGTTTACACCATTATCAATTGACGTACTCTTTATGAGCTGTTAAAACGCAATTCTCCAATGGATTTTGTATGGCAATGGCAACTAATGACGTCACTAAAATAACAACTCAGTTGACTATCTATTTTAATTATGATTTCAAAGCAACTAAAAATCAAATTTTATAGCAAATTGAAAATGAACCGAATTTATTGGGCTGAAATTAAAATAGTTTTTTAAGAAATTGTGTCTAACATTTATTAGTTAATGGTGCAAACTAGGTACCCAATTCATTCACACTACAAAATCAAAAAGCAAAAATTGCGCAGGAGCCTAGCTAGCTTAAGCAAGGTTTTCAATTTACTTACGGCTTTGAAATGCGGCATGTTGGGATCGATAACTTTGCGTTTAGGAAAAGTTCCCTTCCAGTTGATCTCGTCCAGGACATCGATGGTCCCGTCTCCAGCACCCACGATGAGGCACCCGTCATCCATAATCAGGATTGATTCAATACCTGGAACACAATACTTAATGACTAGTGCAGTTTAGGGAGAGATATTAACCTTTCAACGACCAAGCGACAGCCGGCTGTCGCGCTGCTATTGTCTTTTTATTGTGTCGTGTGTACGAAGGTTTAAAACTCGGCAGTTAAAATAATGCAAAAGGCTGAAAGAGCTGTTGATTATGTTGTTAAAATGAGAGTTACTGACCCAATAATCAGGAACAGATTTTTCGTAATTTTTAGTATGTGTGGGCTTGTAATTAGCAAAATTGTTTTTCTTACTTTAAGTTACTTATTAAGTTATTCGTCTGTAAGCCCTCCTTATAGAAATAAATAAATAGTAATTACAGTAGAAAAATAGCCCAACCATCTAGAATCTAGGGCCCGTATTAATAGACGTCATTCAATTCTGAGACGCTCTCAAGTCTCTTGCTGTCCTTGTCATTCTAAAGGGAAAAAATAAGGACAGCAATAGATTTGAGAGCGTCTCAGAATTGAGTGACGTCTATTAAAACGGGCCTAAATGAAGGGAACTTACGTCACAAGAACGTATTATTAGTGTTTTTAAGACAGTCATGAAATTTCCACCCATTTTTGTTCAGTTCAAATTAGAAAGGTTAAATTCTTGCTTAAAATACCAGTCCATCTCCTCTCCCATTATAATCTCTACTTTAAGTGAACACATGGCGTAATGTCGCAATGCAGCTTTTACTATTATTACTTGATAGTTTTAGAAACCTTGGCTATAGCAGATAGAGTCTGGTCTCTTGCCCTTCTTCCAAGGTCCGCATTTGGCGAGGCAGCCCAGCAGTGCAGGCTTGAACTCACAGACCGAAGCCATGGGGTCCGAAGGGTAGTTTATTGAGAACTTTATCATGTCACCCGTCCTTGAGAAGAAGTAATTAAGCGTTATTTTGAATTACAATTATTTAAAAAATTGTAACGGTTGGAAAATTTTATTTAGGTATTTAATATAGCGATTTTTATCGTCTTCGCATGGGTGTTACAAGTCTAAAATTTCTCGGGTTTTCTCTACTATAATATTTATGTATTATACATCCAAACCTTACTCATGAATTTGTCTGTCTATTGGTGAAAACGGTATAGAAATCGGTCCAGTAGTTTTAGATTAATAGGTATATCGTTTTTGATTTATAAATTATGTTTTTTTTTTCTATCAATAATTTACATAACGAAGATGTTAGTGGCATTATTAATATGTTTAGGTTTTACTATACCCCGAAGTACTATACCTAAGTAAATACAGGGTTATTGGTAAAACACCGACATTCTCTCAGGACTATGTTACTGTCATCATAAACAACAACTTTTGTTCTATGATCTTTTACAAAATGTTATACATTTACCAAAAACAAATCTTCAAGATTTCGTTGTTCTATCTAACACATTACAACTCTGTATTGTGCCGTAACAACATACCTACGCTTGCCGCGCACTGTCCTCGTATGCTACGCAGACTTCGTCATATTAAGAGTGTTCAATTTAAATATTTTTAATTTTGTATGAAAATGTAATGAACTAAAATATGATAATTTTTAAAATGTCGTAGAACAAAAGTTGTTGATTATGATGTTAGTAACATAGTCCTGAGAGGATGTCGGTGTTTTACCAATAACCCTGTATAAGGAAACTCACGTAGTCCCCGCGTATCCATACGTATCATCCTTGCTGACGACGATACAACGGACGCTGCGCCGCAGTTTGCCCAGAGCCACATCCACCACGTCGAGGGTCTTACTCTCAGCGCGGATGTTCCACACCCTAAGGTTGGCTTGAAAGTAATGGATGAGAGGTGAACATATTTGAGGTATCGTTGTTATCTTAGATGATACGAAAACTTAGGGTATTTTAGAATGGGTAAAGTAGATGTAGGCAAAACCCTTCCAAGTTTAACATTAAGGCCACTATCGGCGCTATCCTATTAGCGTTTTATCAGCTGAGTTTTTTAGTTCTTTTAACGTTGTTAGCTTTGAAAGGCGATCCATTCCATGAAAATTAAGAAGACAGTGGTTAAAGACCATGGATGGCCAAGAACTTATCTAACCTAAACCTATATTATACCTAATCTAGTACCTACCTAAATAAATATTTAGGAATGTACATTAGAAAAGTACCTAAAAATTATTAATAGGGCCTTCAATAATACTCACAATCACCACCGGTAACAAAAGAATTAACCCTCAAGTTCAGCGCAGTGAGGGTCATGGCGTCTCCCGTGGTCAGCTTTGAAGCCGCAGCGGTGCCTGTAGCGGCGGCTGCGAAGCAATCCCAGAGCACCACACAACCATCATCACGACCCCCCAATGATATCATGTACCGCTCGTCCGACGAGAATGTGAGTGCTTCGACGCGAACCTGGTGACGCCAAAAGCGAAATAAAGAATCAGGATGTACTCAGGATGTTTAAGCGCAATACAAAGGTGCTAACAAAAAGTGCAATACCAATTTGTGCCCGCTGACCTAACGACATACGACCGCAACATTTCTCTAATAAAATGATCCTTTACTAAACTTTAACAAAAACCTCTAATACAAGAAAACTACATACATATAGTAAAAAATAAGTATGCAGTTACAAAGTAAATTCACTGCCTCCAACAATAGAATTCTTGCGATTTTGCCGTCAACTTTAGCCACAGTTACGTTTTTCCCTTACGGGGATCATTAAACCTCACCCTCTCCTAACTAGTAAGGGTTAACAGTAAATAAAATAATCGATAAACTCGGATATTAACAGTGTTCTGATGATAGCAGTTCGAATACCGTAGGACGAGAGCGGTTGCATGTGTTCGCAAGTCGCCAACATGTCGGCGAGTGGGTGATCGCGCTGCTTATAATTACGGCTATATACGAGGTAGTTTTTCAATGTAAGTAAAATATAACAAACTCCCTTGCCTTATGCAACTCATGACTTCCAACGAGAACTTTCTTCTTAAAGTCCCACACTTTAGCAGACGCTTTGAACCCGATGTGGTTTATTTGACCTGATCCCACAAAGGTGCCTTTGGGAGACAGGGCGACCGTCGCGACACTGTTGGTGTGGCCGCTGAGAAAATACATCTTCTTGGTCTTCCACTCCTGGATGCAGACCTTGTTGCCCATCGGGTACACAATATGCTCACTGTCAGGGTGGATCTTCAGACCCCTGATGGCGGATCCTGTAGGGTAGAGTAAAGCCAAGATGTTAATTAAGATTTAAAACGAAGTAGGTAAAGAATGATGGCTAACGGCACGTCGAGGGTTATGGCACATCTGGCCCACGAAAAAACTGGCCCTGGGCGAGAAGTCCACTTTTTAAAATGTCCATGGGTAGATTCGCCCGAAAAATGTACTGTTTAAATATGGTTATTAGAATTTATTATTTGCAGATTCATCTGTATTGTAGTAAAAAAGATATTCGATTTAGCCGAAATATCTCCCCTCCCTACTTTTAAATAGGAGACATCCCAGTATACTTATCATTTATTGTACACAGCACATATTTTCCGGGCGAATATACCCATGCACGTTCTAAAAGTTGACATCTCACCCTGGGGGCAGATTTTTCGTGGGCCAGATGTCCCGTAACCTATTGTCGAAGCCAGGGATTAAGCGGGGAGGGGCGGGCAGAAAGTTATCCCCGTTACAATAAATGAAGATAGAATAATAACATTCTGGTGAATGTACTCTTTACGGCCAAAAAAACCCAATGGTTCTCCAGTTTTGCCCCGTCCACTAGCTACGCCTGTTGGTCGCGGCGTGAGATTATGGCTCAATTCACACGTACCACAACCACACCACAGCGACAACCACACCACAACGCCGCGATGTGGTCGGGCGTAAATTTTGTATTGAAAATGAATATTACAATTCACACGCACCACATTTTGTGGTTGTTATCGAACACCTGTGTAATACGACTACATCGCAACCACATCGCGACGGCAACGCGGCGGCAGCGCGGCCACATCGCCACGACATGACGTCCACGCGCGCCTAGCTGGCGCCTGCGCTCCCCCGGCCTTCTTTCATTTTGCGTAGTATTATTAGCCATAACAAGGATAGCAACAACAATCTTTCCTCCATGACTACGTTCAGTCAAGCCGTGTTTCCTCTACGAAATAGGCGTATAACTGAGTATAACTGCACATGGCCACGTGGTTACCACATCGCAACGACAGCGACAACGCAACCACATCGACATTTTGTGGCTACCACAACGCAGCTGCAAAAAGCCGCTGCGACACTATTCACACGTAACCACATCTTGACCACATTTTGTCGCTGCGATGTGGTGTGGTTGTGGTACGTGTGAATTGACGCTATCACACGGAACAAATATTTACATGGCCTACAGGTGGCTGCACCGGGTCTGATAGTATGTAGGTATATGCTAATTAGACAAAATAAAGGAGAAATACTACTTCCTAGTTTTAAAAAAATGTATATTTATCAATACAATATATGGAGAACAGGCAGGAAGCATGCTTGAGCGATGGTTATTAGCATTACAAAGTTTCGGGAAAAGTTTACAAATCCAAAACAAAGTTCTTACCATCAAATCCAATAATAGCATAGGACTCCAAATTTTTCACATCACCCATCTTAACTTACTTCAGTCTTTTCTATTTATTGTCAAGTATAATATTTAATATTTGTATAATAATAAAATATGAAATAGAAAATAAGTATTGTTCATTCAGAAGACGTGTGATTGACGGTTGCTTAGCAACATGTAAACAAACTTTATTGTCATAGTTACCAACTCTGGAATCATAAAGTTTGTTGAAAAAGAGTTTCACATATACAAAATAGTACTCTATGATTATAATGGTCAAACCACATGGTCAAACGAAGTAATATTATGCTCAGTTTTTCTACAACAATACATTCATAGTGTACGAATTTATGGTATGTATTTCTAATTTTAAATGAATGATTTTCAACTGTATCAACATACATTTCTAGTTCCTTTTGAATTGATAAATGAAAAAAATCTCTGCATGTGTTGACCCTTATTTCCAAGACTGTATAACCCACTTTTATTGGCCTTAACAGTTTTGTATACTTACAAATATCAACAATTATGCTCATATAAATTAAATGGATTTAATCTTTGCCATTGAACATGGTTCTCGGACCCAAGAGTCTTACAACACAATCTTTTGTTCATAAGAAGTATATTGCTTTCCTTTCCTTCCTAATTGTTTTATATTTTGTACTCCAGGCAACTTGATTTTTAAATTAAAATGAAGCACAACTTACAGATCCACAAACATTTTATTGAATTCATTTAAACAATCAGTCAATTCATTAGCACTAGTATTTGTCCAGTAATAATAATTCAACAGTACTTTATTACTTTATCTTCCTGTACTCATTCTTTTATTATTCCAATCTGACAGCCTCTGTGCCCTTAGCTTAACAAAATCAAAAAGTTTATAGTATCTAAATAAAATCAAAATATTTTTTTTTTTTACAGAAACCATACTGCACACAGGTTATCATAATAATTAATAATATTAACATCATTGTATTATTTTCTTCCGAGACATCTTCTGCGGACTGCCTTGGCTTTGTCGTCAACTTGCTCTTTGGCTA
This sequence comes from Athetis lepigone, assembly GCA_033675125.1. NCBI lineage: Eukaryota > Metazoa > Arthropoda > Insecta > Lepidoptera > Noctuidae > Athetis > Athetis lepigone. The sequence goes on along the minus strand of CM066236.1, from coordinate 1,615,839 downwards.
GCTCGGCAATGCGTTTGGTCTCATTTATCATGTACTGTTTTATCACTGACAGGAATTCTGAAAGCTAGAGAAAAAAAAACATTTTGTTAGATTTTGGGATCTTCGAGAACTCAGACTCAGAGTCAGGTAGCTTACAAAATAATAGACTGCCTTGCTGCACAGAGGGTCACAATACTTTAAATATTATATACACATGTAAATACTCATAATGGTTTGTTAAAATAGGCTACACAAACTCGTAGCACAATTTTGCTTTTGGGTATGCCTACAGGTTAGTTAGGTGAATATTTAAATAACAATAAAGTGCAAAATAATTTTTTTGATAGTCACTTTACAGACACACAACAATAAATTAAAACTCGATACCAACCAGTAAGTCATCTTCCTTTTTTCCCAGCTGAACGAACGCACATTTCATAGCATGGCTCTTGTGTTCCGCCCAGGGATCGTCGTGAGCTTCCCACCCATCCAGCTCCTTGCCACAGAGGAAGCATTTGGCGGCATCAGCATCGTCATCACCAGTCGCTACCGAATAGAATCCGGCCTCCGCCATATTCCGCACATTACACTGATTTTTATCACTAAATGGCCAGTTCTTAAAGGTTTTTATCCTCTCTTCGACTAAAAATAAAGGTAGGCTTTCAAGTACAGCCTTTGTCATTGTTGTTATATTTAATTTTAGCTAAATTAAAATCAGTAAACAGTAATCCGAAATCGACGTCGACAACAGTTTGAAATTCAATTTTCAAATAATATTTTTAAGCACGTTTAGTTTGCTGTCACATCGAACAAGCTTGGGCTTGGTACGATAAACTTTGCTTCACTTGATACCGTTTGGTGTAACTAAACGTTGAGTGCCATTCCTTCTGAAAGATATTAGCGGGCCATCCACTAACGTTCATTCCTGCCGGAATGTACAATCCTTACGGAATGAACGCCAGTGGATTGGCAAGAGCGAGAAAGAATGACGGTATTAAAATCCCACCATCCATCCCGTCGCGACAATCCTTACGAAATGAACGCCAGTGGATTTGCAATAGCGAGAAAGAATGACGGTATTATAATCCCACCACCCGTCCCGTCGCGACAATCCTTACGGAATGAACACCAGTGGATTTGCAAGAACGAGAAAGAACGACGGTATTAAAACCTCGCCACCCGTACCGTCGCGACGGGCGCTCTGTGAATTAGCGGGCCATCCACTAACGTTCATTCCTGCCGGAATGTACAATCCTTACGGAATGAACGCCAGTGGATTGGCAAGAGCGAGAAAGAATGACGGTATTAAAATCCCACCATCCATCCCGTCGCGACAATCCTTACGGAATGAACGCCAGTGGATTTGCAAGAGCGAGAAAGAATGACGGTATTATAATCCCACCACCCGTCCCGTCACGACAATCCTTACGGAATGAACACCAGTGGATTTGCAAGAACGAGAAAGAACGACGGTATTAAAACCTCGCCACCCGTACCGTCGCGACGGGCGCGACGCGCTCTGTGATCAAGTTAGAGTGTCTGTTTATTTGTCCGGCGTGATTGAGCGCTCGTTTGTAATCATTTTGTGTCAGTGGTCTCGAACCTACCGATTTTTCGGTATTTCTACCGATATGGGCTCTGTTCTACCGATATACCGAAATATAACGACTTTTCTACGATTTCACAGTATACATGGAAATTCTACCGATTTTTCTACCGATTTTACACTTTTAAGTTGGCAACCCTTTTCATTTATGTTTAATGTTACGGGGAAGCCCTCAATAGTATGGACCTAGTGCAGAATGTAGTTCATATATTTTGGGGAATACCCTTGACACCCTTGTGTCCTGCAATTCGATGTTATAAGGGGCTTCCCGCTCGGGAATTTACCTGTCTAGTATATATAAACAGTAATTCAGTTTTATTTTTTCATTAATTTTCTTAACTTTGAAGAGTGAGTACCTAACCGAAAGAGTCCCTACAAAATCAGATAATTAAGTTAAAATGTCGTCTGACGAGGAGCCAAGCACAAGTGCGAGTGTAAGAAGAAAAAAATATCTACAATATTATAGAAAAGAATGGGAAGAAGAATTTCCAGGTTGGCTGCAAGATAGTCGTAAAGGCGAAAGCTATGCCTATTGTAAAAGTTGTAATAAAGATATCAACATCACATCAGGAAAAGACGCTATAAAGAAACATAGTTCTTCACAAGCACACTCAATATCATCAAAGAATATAAAATCACAACCGAAGATATCATCATTTACTGTGACCAAAACTCATAAATCTGATATACTGGTTAAGCAAGGTAATTTTTTTAGTTATTTATTTTACTATTTACATTGTTATATTATTTGGTTTTCTACTTATCGGTTTATAGAAGCAGTGGATATAATTATACCCTAATCGCTACTAGACATACTGATATACCTACGTAATTTTAATTCTTTATTTTTAATTTCAGGTGAAATAAGATTAGCTTCGTTTGTTGCTGAACACAATCTACCATTCACTATTATGGAGCACCTACCGCAGTTGATGCAAGCCATTTGTCCTGATTCAAAAATAGCAAAAGAAATAAAATGCTCTTCAACCAAAACTCATGACATAATTGATCATATTATAGGTAAAGAAAGTTTCAATAATTTATGTGAAGATCTAGGGCAAACTAAGTTTTCGCTTATTATTGACGAGTCCACTGATCTTAGTACGACCAAACACTTGTGCTTAGTTGTGAGATATGCGAAAATGAATCGTATTAAAGATTGTTTTTTAGCTCTTATTCCATTAGAAGAAGCTAATGCAGCAACCTTATTTGAACACATTGTAAATTTTTTTAGAAGCAATAATATTCCATATAAAGATAATCTAATAGGTTTTGCATCTGACGGGGCAAACGTAATGATGGGACGTAATAATTCTGTTGTAACATTGCTGCAAAATGAAATTCCTAACATTTTTATACTTAAATGCGCCTGCCATTCGTTTCACCTTTGCGCGTCATATGCTTGTACCAAATTGCCACGTTTTATAGAGGATCTTGTAAGAGACATTTACAACTACTTTTCTTCTAGCCCAAAAAGAGTGGCAGAGTTTAAAAACTTTCAAATGTTTTGCGACTTAAAAGTACATAAAATACTTCACCCCTCTCAAACACGCTGGTTATCAGTACATGCAGCAGTGAAGAGAATATTGGAACAACTCTCTGCTCTTATACTATTTTTTATAGACCAAATATCTAACAATGATCATCTTTTAGCTGCAGAACATATATTACAGAAGCTCCAAGATCCTACTACGATATTATTTTTGGAATTTTTAGATTTTGTATTACCATTATTTACCGATTTAAATAAAGAAATGCAAGCAGAACACCCGAAAATTCATAATTTATATGAAAAAATAACTGGAACATTAAAAACTATTTTTGATTGTTTTTTAAAAAGAGAATATTTAACTAGCACTCCAATCGAAAATGTTGATTTTAAGAATCCCAGAAATTTTATGGATATTGATGACGTATACTATGGTGCTGCTGCGTCTAATACACTACTAAGTAGTTCAGAAAATCTAAACTCAGATCAAGTAAATTTGTTTAAATGCAGATGCCTAGATTTTTATATCGAAGCTTGTAAGCAAATAACCACGCGGTTTCCATTGAAAAATAACCCAATAAAAGGTTTAGACATAATTGATCCAAAAAATGTTAAAATTGGCAAAACTGCTTCGATAGTTCCTGTGAGTAGGCTCTTTCCCAATATTGTTCACAGCAATGATTTCCAGGAAATTGATACAGAGTGGCGCATTTTAAGAAATTGTGAACAAATCAAAACATTTCCTGATGATGTAGAACTATTTTGGGATGAAGTAAGTTTATTAAAGCGTGGCGATGAAACTCAAATGTTTCCATTGTTGTCTAATTTCATCTTTAATATTTTATCACTTCCCCATTCATCCGCTAACGTTGAACGCATATTTTCACATATTAATCTTTTAAAAACAAAGCAGCGAAATAGGTTGTCTACTGAATCAATCACTGGTCTATTACATTCAAAACGACTCTTTAATACAGCTAATTGTTACGATTTTGAAATTAATTCGAAGATGACCGCGGCTATGGCCAAAGAATATTGGTATAAAAAATAATTATGATTGTTGCAAATTAGTCTGTAAGTTTTTTTTTAATAAATAAACGAATTTTATTGAGTATTGTATTTTTCTTTTGTCAAATACCGATTTTGGGTACAAATATACCGATTTTAGCTGGCAATTCTACCGATCTCGCTCTATGACGTTCGAGACCACTGTTTTGTGTTCGTATTCGTCCCGGAAGGACAAAATGCATTTCCAAGACATAGACACACAACACAATACGGTGTTATCAACTTGAGCAGTTCGTTAAGAGACGAGACATCGCCTCTTAAATATTTCTTAACATCATCAGATTCGTCGCATGCCAGATTTTTTTAAAGTCCTATATTTCTACTTTTCTAATAACCACTTTTTTCCCACATCCTATGTCTTCATTTAGGTTTAAATAGATATTTACTTGCAATAAAACTCAAAGCAACAGCAATCTCTTTCTTAAAGGTACACATGTTTATTTATTAAACCTCATGGACATAATGTGAAAAACACTGCCCACAGGCGGACTTAATGCCTAAGTGTAGGGCCTGAGTGCCCGCTCAAATCGAGCGTCCAGCAGGGCGGGGCGTGCGGCGTCCATATCAAACAGATGCATTAACACGTAGGTGTCCTGAGTGGCGACCTAGCGGCGCGAGAACAACTTCCACGCAACGCTGCACGCTCCGCTCAACGCTCTCCACTCAGTTCGTACACTCAGGCATTTTCTCCCAGTCTACCTTAGGGTGATGCATAGACAAATCATGGTAGATGCAAAATGCAAGGGTACAAAATAATACCAAAATTAAATATATGTATATATTTACATACTATAGTACTAAATACATATAGGTACACTCACATAAACATAAAGATAAATATAAACATAAATATAAAATGAAAATAATCCATAAAGATTGTTTAAAATGACGAGCATTCCTTTCAAATGACAACAATCTTCATAAAATAGTAGGATTGTCACCATCCACAGCCACACACGCGCAATCCCTCGGTATGACTGACAAGATGCAAAGTGACAGGAATGTACATAAACGAGTGGATGGTCACTGAAGGATTGTTTTTCCTGCCGGACTGGCGCGTCGTGATAAAGTCAGGGGAAAGAACGAAGGATTGTGGTTTAGTTAGTGGCTTCAACGGTTTTATTTTATCCCGTCGCATTTCTGTACGGATTGCACGACGGGACAAGCCTGAAGGAATGAACGTTAGTGGATGGCCCGCTATTCTCGACTGTAGTACATAAACTGATGAATGAAGCAAAATTTATTTGTATGCGATTAAAAACGTTCATATGTAGGTACATAATAATTTGTTTAAATTTATCATTTTACCTTTGTTTGTATATACATATACCATTTATTTACGTTTAATTAGGCGAGTCAACTGATTTAGTTTATTGATTCGATTCACAGACAGTAGTCGATTGGTCAAGTTCTTTACTTCGTGTGTGTGTGTTAGTAACCGTAGTCCGTAACCGAGTGTTGCAGTTCTTCTCTAGTCCTCTTTATTTATTTCATTTCCTTTCTCCAGAGTCGCTCGTCGGAATTTTATGATAAGGTTTTGCGATTTTTAGGTTGGTTGGATTTTACCCAATATAGCTTTGATAAAGTTAATTGTCACTTAAATAATAACGTTTTCTGTTAAACGTTGTAACTGCAGTTAAAAAAGTAGTTAATTACCTCGACTGAGCGATCAAAAACGAAACCAAGTGCCTAACATTTAACAATCTTTTGTTGTTTCCATTAATTATCGACTTTCATTTGTTTTCGTTTAGTGTTTAGTGACTTTCCGCGAATATTGCGATGATCCGAGCTGTTTTCTAGCACCGTCCAGTCGCGTAAAGTATTTTGGTAAGTGTTTTTGCATTTCTATATACTTTTTTCTGTAGAACCTAGATTTATGTAATTACTGCATGCATTAAAATTTATTATTCGTATTACTTGGCTCCGAAATTGATCTTCTAGATTTTATCATTAACGCCTGATAACCTAAAAAGTCCTTGAAATTACGAAGATAGTGTGCCCTTACTTAAAAATAAGCATACGAAACTGTTTCGACATAAATGAGAATATTAAAATAGTTCTCATTCATAATGATGAATGAAGAGGAGTCTGTAGATATAACCCCCAAACTTGGTAGAACACATGCCTTTGTTACTTGGTACATTAGAGGTAGGTTAAACAGCTGTCAAATAATACTTTCAAATACCAAAGTACCTACCTACATACGATTTTAGGTATGTTAATCCAGATTCTCAATGCCTCATTGGTGTACTAAAATAAAGATTTAAAGCTATTTAATTAAAAGTGTCAATGTTGTTTAAATAAAGATCCAGATTAAAAATAAATTCAGAAGGAGCCACTTATTTAAAAATAGAGTTGAATAATAACCTTAATAAATTATTATTGGATGTGGCAGTATTATGCACTTTCTAAAGTTAAGTCAAGGTTGCTTGATATACCTATGTTCAGTTGTGTATGTGTTGAAGATCCATATAGAATACACATTTTTTTGGAAGTTACTCCCATAGAGGAAGTTTTATGAATACATCCTAATGCAAAAACAGTCTTATTTAATTAGTAAAAATAAATAATTAGGTACGTCACTAAGTCTTGTATTCAAATGTAACTTCCATATTTTGCCTGAAATCAATTATTAAAAACTAGTAAAGACTAGCCTAATAAAGTAATCAAAAATAATATCTCAAAATACAATTAAATATAAAAAATAATGTCTTAATAAAATTATATTCAGCCAAAGCTATTTAAAGTACCCACTCGGCCCATTTCTAGCGTCATGATTCATTGGTAGTTCATTTATTTATAGCTTATCTTGTGCCCAGTTTGTAAATTATGTCCGTAACTATATAATACACATTGCTAGTTACTATACTGGATACTATTTACCTAGTTGATATTAAACAAGCACTTAAACTGTAACTATAATCTGTTGTAATTGACTCTTTTATTGTGCATTATAGATAGTACAAATATAATTTATTACTTTCTGCAGAAAAAACAATGACCTATTATGGTTTGAAATGACAATATGGTAAATGGGTATGGCCGCCAAAAATTGTACAATAACAGTCGTGAAATCGTAACACACCGTAACATACGTGAATGATAGTAACATACGTGATTTTGTTAAGCCTAGTGTACATTACACTAATAATGCAGGAGATTTTTTACAGAATTATTATTTCATAAACCACAAAGTGAAAAATAACTTTAAATAATTTCGGAAGTCGGTGGCAAGGCAAGACAAAATATCAACACAACCAAAGCACCAACTTCCAAAACATGATAGTTTGTGAAGTGGGTTCTCTTTATATAAAAAAGTTAATTTTTAACTTTAGATTCTCTAGTGAGTACTACCCCTAACAGCCGATCACGAATGTTACGTAACACAATAGTAACACATGGTATCATTCGTGAATCAAAATATGGTTGGACATAACTTAAAAAGCCTGTATTCGTCAAAGTGTTGTAGTAATAAGACGCCGCATACTTTGATTTGTTACTAGAACACTAAAGCTACACACATAATTTTAATAATATAGTAAATTTGTATTCTTACCTTGCATAATTCTCACTCTAAATTATTAAAATGTTCCAAGACAAAAATGCCAACTACCATATCGATCAACTTTGACAGAAATAAAACGGCGGTTTTTTTTCTAAAGATTGGCCACATGGAATTGGTGCTTCTGCCATTACTTAAAAATATATTTGTGGCTTGGATATCTAGTCTTTATGGGTGTTATTTTATGGTAACTTGCGTGAAGTATCATTCGTGAAAAAAATTGTGACTATTGTTTAAAGTGAGTTTTATATTTATTTTTACCGACTTCACAAAAAGGAGGAGGTACTATGTTCGGCTGTTTGTATGTTTTTTTTTTGTATGTTTGTTCATCGATTACTCCGTCAATTGTCAACGGATTTTGATGGTTCTTTTTTTGTTTGATAAGTCATGATTCAGGGGTGGTCCCATATAAATTTTGTGGCGATCGGTTCAGTGCTTCTCGAAAAATTCACCAAGAACAAAAAAAAAATGACGAAATTTTCATAGACGATGTGTGCTTTGTCTTCAAGTTTCTATTTTCGTTTTATAAGATTGTTAGTAGTTTTATTTTGAAAATAAATTACTTTGAAAGATACTATACACAGTCAAACATTGGGAGTCGACACTAAAAAGTAATAAATAAAAAACTTTTTTCAAAAAAAATAACCGCCTTCAAAAACTAAAAACCCAATAATATCTAAAATTTCGGAAGTCGGTGGCTTCTCTTCTGCCATTCAATTTGTGTTACCACCGACTTCCGAAATTTTAGTTATTATTGGGTTTTTAGTTTTTGAAGGCGGTTATTTTTTTTTTTAAAAGTTTTTTTAATGTTATTTTTATTAGAACTTGTTAAAAATATCCAAAGGTTTTCAAAATAATTTAGAATTACCAAAATTTTACAGATTTCAATAGATTTGTGCATAATTTTGTGACTTCAAAGTGTGAGATGACTAAGTGGGACACATGACTCTTGTATGGAAACTAAAATAAACATTTACAAAAAAAATTTTTTAGCTTGTTAAAAGCACTCATAATGAATTTAAACTATTAATATAATAATAAATATAACACAGTAAACCTGAAACTATTTAAAAACTACCATATTTACTGATAAAAAAAAACCTGGTGTTGTATAAAATGACAAGGACATTTTTTTTTCTTGAATGTACAATTTTGGGCAGCCATACCCAAATACGTTAGCACACTCCATTGATTATAACACCTTGCATGCATTGTTACTCCATAATAATAGTACCTATGTAAAGCAAATAATGGAATCTGAATCTGAAATTCCTTACTAAGTTCAACTTTTTTTTTTGCCTTAGGAGACTTTCTAATCATTGACATTTCAATCAGAACTCAGAAGTGAGAACTCTTTTTTTCTCATAACTGTCTGGTCTTAAATAGTTTAAAGCTTTCTTGCCAAACTGCTACTGAATTAAATAAAGTACTTGGCACATGCTAAATTCATATCAAAAAGTAATTCCTGGCTACTTATTTACAGAAAATCAATTTTAGAACAGAATTTTTGGCGGTTATTATCTGCAATTGCGCATTTGGCGCGCGTTATAGATTCCCTCATCCACAGACTATTAATTTTATTTCTGTGTTTTGGTCTGGGACACTGTCTCATGACGCGATTATCGCGTGACGCGTTAGCGCATCGTATGTTCGCGAATCGCGATACTAGGTGGGTATTTTGTTTATAAGTTTGTTTCGTTGTTTAATAAAACGTTGCTTAATACTAGGAATTTCTCTTGTTATCCTGATGTTTCGGTGTGTGCGATCGCTATAATTGTCAAATGAGCCACAGTGAATGTTTTCTCAGAAGAGGACTGCCTCTAAGAAACTGTCCATACAGCGTCTCCAGATCCCGTGTGGTGCTCTGATGATGCATAGGCTACTTTTATCGATAGAGAGGCTGCAATACTCGTGTTTGCCATCACGTGTGTATGGAAAATAAAGAGTTTACTCACAAACTCTCAAATAGTTACCTATGTAATGGCGCCATGGTACAAAAAATCTATTATGGCAATAAGTGCTTAATAACTTAGCTTATCTTATACTAGCTTCTGCCCGCAACTTCGTCCGCGTGGATTAATAGTTCCCGTTCCCGGGGGATTTCCGGGATGAATGAAAACTATCCTATGTCCTTTCTCGGGTCCCAGACCATATCTGTACCAAATTTCATTCAAATCGGTTCAGTGGTTTAGGCGTGAAGAAGAGGCAAACAGACAGAGTTACTTTCGCATTTATAATATTAAGTACGGAATAGTTAAGTACGGATTGTAACTATTAAAGCCTTTGTTAATAGCCCATAATAAAAACAACGGATTATTTTCAAGTTTGAAGGATTTTTTTATTCTGTATGGAAAAAGTGTGGCGCCAGAAGTCAAACAGCATAGATAAAAAATATGTAGGAAAATATCTCTATTATTGGCCCATCCCAGAGTATTTGGGACAATTACGAACATTTATCAAACACAGTGCAGGCTATGTATCAAACGACAACACAAACCCATGTACCTATCTACGACGTAACATTAAAAAATATGAAAATAAAAGTAAAAAAAACTATCATGTACGTAAGTTCAATGTATTTACACATAATTCGTTAATTCTGGGTTAATCCTAATCAATTTTATTTACTGTCAACGGATTACTTAACGATGATTACAATGGCGCTATAGCGATAAATAGATACTCCTGAGTAGTGACTGATTTCTGCTGTCGCGATTAATCATTAGTTACCTCTTTAAACAAGTTTTTGTAATTCCCCTGCAAACTAAAAATTATACCGTTGACTTTGTGTCGATGAACCATTATTAACGCACTTGAGGTCTACGCATACTTATACAGCTCTATTTGCGTGTCACTGAAAGATTTTGGTCACACTTATACAGTTTGTTTGTCAGCCGCATTCAGAGTCGTAAAATCATAAAAAAATCATAAAATCATATTTATTTTGTAAATAGGTTATATCATAACACTTTTACACGTCAAATTTTGTTTTTTTTTTATTTAAGCACAGAACAGATAAAAGAGGACACAGAACCTCTTATATCTGTTCTGTGGTCGTAAGCATGAGAAAAGCCGTCCAGCCTTATAGTTAGACTCGCACATTTGTTCAGCGTATGCCCACAGAAAACAATTGAAAGCCTAACGGAGAGCTTAATAAATGTGCTTAGTCAATAAAGTAACGTTACTTCTCTAACACTTACTTTGGCATAGCTATTCTATGTCTCTTTCTTAAAGTCTGATAGTAACATGGCTTAGTTGTGCACTTGATAAGAATCTATTATTTATCCTTCCAATATTTTTATCGGATAAAAAAGGTCAATGCACGAAGTATATCAAAGCTCCGTCCATCTTATACTCGATCCTTTTTGTTCTGTAATCGAATTTAGCTCCCAAAGGCTTATATTCTCTGGGGCCTTCATCCATTCTTCATTTACAGAGTCCTGGACAAAAGATATCCAAGAGTTCTTGTATTAGTTCAAATACAAACATTATCATTGTTATCAAGGTTGCAATTTGTATTGTCATTGAATGCGGTTGCCCAGAAACAATGACCGCGTTGTATTTCGTCTTATGTGAACCGGATCACGTGTGAAATGGCTTTACGCGATACTGTTTACAAATTTGCAAAGGTCTGGCCTTCTGAGTGAAGGTATCGTTGTGCAAAGCCTGGAAATAGACTTGAGTCAAGCAAATATCTATGTAACCTATCTAAACGCAAATGGCGTCAATGTATTTGCGGATAAAATTAAAGGAAAACCTGCGAAAACTATCTGTGATTAAGATTTCTTAATTACCTTATTGAAGGTAATTGTCTGAGCTATTATTTTTGAACATGTTATCGTGCTTGCCAAAGTATTTAAACACAATTAAAATAAAACGATTGTAATTATGTAAGGAAATGAGATTCAAAATCTTCACTGACTCGGTAAACAACTTTCAAGTGGAGCATACTACACATTACATAAGTGTTGTATTGTTGACTCATTCGTAACACGAGTAATTTTGATTTGTCTTTTAACGAAGGCAATAAATCAGGTATTTTGGATAAAGCCACAATCACTGAAGAAATTGACAAATATAAAAGATACAACACGTTAACAATGTGAACCCACTTTAACAAAGTCTATCAATAAAAGACACTCCTACAAGATTCACTTTAGATCGAAGTCCCACATTCTAGATCCGGATAAAATCCTTTCGTGGATTCTAGATTTCTATCGTACGTAAATCAACGTGTCGGCGACAACGAGCTTGATTTATTTTATGATCTGCCAGGCAAGTTGCGACAAATATCCCGACGGGAACACGCACCATGAAAAGGAAATGTTATGACGTTTGTTCTCTAACTCTGAAGGCTCGATCAACTCAATTTGGATTACTTCCTGCATATTTGGCAATTGTGTTTCGTTTTGGGGTACATTTGTTACTGATGTTTACCTTCTCAGCGTTTAAGCGGGTTTATTTGCTGTTTGATTTACAACCATTTATGTTATTACGTTGGTGGCAGCGTAGAAAATCTTTCAGCAAAAATGTACGTAACATTGACGTACTTAACGAGCTTATTTTTATGTAAATATTATGATGATGGTAATGCATACTCAAAGAAAGGACTACCTTTTGTGACAATAAATACACCTGTTGTTATTTGAGTATTAACAAAAAAATATGTAAAATATTCATTCATTATTCAAAACACAGATCACGTACTTACCGTTTGGATGTTCTGTAAACTAGGCCGGTTAAACGTTGACGCACGACTGACTCGCTAATATGTCGATTAAACAAGGGATTTGAACAAATAAAAGGTTAACTTGTATGAAATCCTGGAAACAATCAGATTTAAAAACATTGCGATGAAATGAGATCAAAAGCTAACAGATGAGTTAACCCACGCAGTTGCCTAAACCGTACTTGGTTTCCTCAAGCGATTGCTAATAATAGGAGCAATAAGACGTTCGGTAATGTCCCAATTCCTGTCTGCAATCATTTTTGGACCATTTCGTGTAGGAGGATCATGCTCGGCCTCTAGCCAGGTTAAATGGCGCGGTGGTTTCCGGGATGGCTCGGGATAGGCCTGACGATCGATGCCGCAGCCGCACTGCGGCTCATCTCGGGTTCAACGAGCCTTAACTAGTTTGGAAGTATTCAATACAGGAATTAACTACAAGGAATATTAAAATGATCGCTCGTATATATTTTTTGTATATGTACATTCCCAGATACACAAGTTACCAACAATCATCACTATTTTGACGATTTCAAAGCGAGGTAGTTGGATGTTGAAGGCGAAAACGAAATTGATACAACTACAAAATGGAAAAGTTTTGACACAACAAAAGTAATCATAATAATAACACCCGGAGAAATAATTTATTCAGACAAAAATACCAGCCTGGACTCAAATATTAATTGTTAAACATTACAGTTTGCGCTGCACTCTGTAACTTTTAACTGTCCAACTTGATTTTTGAACCGATCTCAACTTCGTGCAATGTTTTTCTTTCGAAGTTTCTCGGCTAACTTTCAGGTAGTTGAACTAATTGTATTAAACCTATGGCTGTTCCGTTTAATGCATTGTTTACAGGGAATGTGTACTGTTGCAATCAATCAATTGATGTCAATGATGGCCAATTGACTTTAATAAGCTGTTTCGAAGTCCCAAGACATACTCCGTAGTGATTTCCATGTTACATAATAAATTACTTTAGGAAGATGTTTAGAGTTCCGATTCTCGAAGGCATAAACAAAATCCTTAAATATTTATCGTTCTTGTAATCTATGTAACATAGAATTAGATTTGGAACAAAATAAGGTCTCTATAACGCAGACATATCCAAGGCAATTTTTTGTCTACTCTTGCCAAAGCAATCTCGTTGTTTAAGTCAATTATTCCGTAGTTTTCCATTCAGCATCCATTTCGCTTGTAAGCATTCAATTCGTTAATAGCAAACCAAGATTGAATTTATGAAAGAAACCCGGTTACATGAAAATGAGCTGATAAACCTAATACCCAGCTAATGTTCCCGAAATTGAGAGATCATTACGCGTAATGAGTTGTACAGAAGTGTGCGTTTAGGCCTAAGTATCGTCGACGAGGGATAATGTTTGTCCATAATATTTGATACTGTGTTGTGGCGGTCAGATAGGCGCTCCCTCAATGTAAAAATCTGGTATTCAGGTGTATCTGGATAGTGGAAGCCGTCCCCAACTGGGATTAGTAAGTAGATGAAGATGATAAACTATTACTATTACTGCTATAAGTATACGAAGAGTGAGCCAGACCTTTTACCAGAATGGCATTTTTTTCCTGCTTGTGTGTTGCCTGCTACTTTTACACGTTTTAATTGCTGAACGAATTTATATAGATTTTTATATTGAAACAGATTGGACCTTCGAGAAAGACATTGTGTTACATTTTAATCCACAACATCAACTGTGTTGGATACAAATTATCCGAACAAAATTTAACCCGACTGTATTTTTAATTTTTTTTAATGAGCACCGCCACAATCACAATCTATTTCACGATTTACTCTCAACTTGTAGAATTCTCATTTGCCAGTTAATCCTCTCCGGAAAGAGATTAATCCGCCCACGTAGCAATCAATAACGATTATATAAGCACATAACTTTCCTACGATAAGTTTTCTGGCTATTTTGGCATAAGTAACTATACAAGTTTCTTACTTCTTTGGTGTGGTAGTTTATCCATTGTTACATTCTATCAGCTACCAGCTTTAGCCCACGACTTTGTCCGCGTGTCAAAAATGAAAAAGCTTATAACCTTTAGCTTACTCTGTACCTAGCGTTCATTGGTTTAGCCGCGAAAGTGAAAAAATAAACAAACATTGGTCTCTTTTCTATTTGTTAGTATGAATTTCCTTCTGTTTAATATAACGTGCAACTATGGTTACACCTTCGTTTGTCATCCACTTTTTGAACCCGATAATCTCATCGTCATACATCGATTTCCGACTAAGCTTATATAGAGCTCGATATACTTCTTTCAGTATATGTAGTCAATCGTTTGACACCCGATATCGAATGGTGTCAAGCGGTTGACTGACTACATGGGGTGTAAAAAGATATTATATAGACGCCGCGTCGCTATCTCGCTTTCTGTCCATCAAAGTACACAATATTGAGCAGAAAGTTATTTTAATTAAAAAAACAACAAAAAATTCTTAAAAAATCTCTTTTAAGGAGAAAGAGTAGACTTATAATAATGACTACAAATTCTCCTTTGAAACCCAACCATGTTCGGGTCTGCGTCTTAAACTAAACTGATGCAGCTGAATACCCAGTACTGTACACAACAGGGACAGCATAATAATATTGCACACTGGGAATTTGAATTGTTGAAATTACTAAACCTGTAGAGTCGTCGTTGAAGAGACCAGAGACCTGTTAATTTTACTATCTATATAATAATTACGCATTTAATAAAAATCTGTAAATCTGTTAAAATTTCATGAATAAGAAATATAATTTAAATGAATGCACTGTACCGCGTACTTCGTTGATGCCCGCTTCGGAATGCATAGCTTGAAAAGATGTTATTGTTCTAAAGGTTATTCCTATCCATGTAATAAAATATAAACATTGTGTAGTAACTCGTACGTATATTATTGTTTACGATACTCAGGCTACTTGTAGTAAATTGGATATTTAGTCAATATTTATTTTAAAAAATGCATTTTAGTTTAAGTAAATAAACGAAACCAACACAGTCGTGTTCGTCTATGCGTGATCTATCGCCTGTTAGGTTTAACCTCGACATGTAGATGTCACCGGAAAATAACAAGATCCGTAAGTTTATCAATCTACTAGGAAGTTTATAAACTTCCGTAGGATTCTAAACGAGAGATAAATTGTAATATTTTACGTTCACATTTTCGTAAATTTATCAATTTCCGACGTCATACGGTAAATTTATAAACTAACGGTTATCTATTCGTAAGATTTTAAACGGTTTGACCAATCACAGAAACTCTTTTAAATATACGCATCTTTGAAATACGTAAAATAACACACTGCTCTCTGATTGGTCAATGTGGCAATGCTTGTGTCCAGATACTGGTATAATCAGACTTGGCAAACTATAAATTGGAAGCAACAATGCCTGGTTCCTCTCTGGCACGGATCTAGTGAGTTGAGTTTTCTTTGAGTTGCAACACAGTTCAACATTCAAAACTAATAAAAACGCACAAGCAAACTGGTTTATTTAAGTTTCGTGGCGAACAATGGCGGCCGCGAGGAAGGAGAAGTGACACGTGACAGTCAACCAATCAGATCGCGCGTAGCGTTTGGTTACTGCTTACTTATTATTTTACGAGTGAGTTCAGTAAGTTTATCAATTTACGAAAACGTGGACGTAAAATATTACAATTAATCTCCCGTTTAGAATCCTACGAAAGTTTATAAATTTCCTAGTAAATTGATAAACTTACGGATCTTGTTATTTTCCGGTGACATAGATACCAAATTCGTCACTTTTTGAAAGTCGTTTGTTTTAATGAGTAGAAACACGTGTTTATGTTCCGTCATAAATCATTAGTCTCCTTATATACGGAATTAGAGAAACATCTGCCAAGAATAAGGTAATATTTGCAATACCAAAGTCAGACATGCAGACAGCAAGCCCATTAGAATGCCGATGCCGTGCTATTTCCTAATACATATATTATTCTTGAGTCATCCGTTACGACACCTTCAGGAAGTGAAAATTACGTTGACTCTGTGTTGCCAAAATATCTCGCACATTAAATTACTGTGTAGTATAAACTTTTAACTGTTCTTATTTTCTTTGACAGTGAACTAGAATTTTCTATAGTGCATGTTGAAAATAGCCAACTGACCTCAATTGAAACTAATGCGGAGCGTTGGACTGGCCCATGTAGCTTGTATAAGTAGAACCATGAACCTTTATTGAACTTATTTAGATGCATCTTCGAGAAATGTAGAGTGGAGATGGAGAGAAAGACCAGAGAAAAGATGGATGGATGTCAAACGAGCCGAAAAGTCCGGCTTGATGTGATGATATAATAATATGAGCCTATCAATAAACATATTCATCATAAATTTGTCGCTGTTGATCTATTTTGACTTATATGCACGCCATCGGAACTGGGAATGGATCAAGTTAAGAATGATATGAATGAAAAGGGATTCGGTCAGGCATATCTGACAGCTGTGGACTTGAAGATTTTGTTGATGCTACAATAAACAGAAATGCTCAGAATAATATCTAATAAAACCTTTCTTTTATTCTTCACAGTTCATCACCGTATATTTATTGCTCATACTCAACACTGTTGCATAATGTGATAACGTCCGCGCACACGTCCAAACTATGCATTTACCACACGCTATTCTGCACTTTATTTAACGAGTAATAAACCTAGTAATTGATTGCTTCGCCTCAGTTTATGGAAAACGTCAGTATGCATAGAATGTTATTTATTTTGTTTATAAAGGAACACGTGTACTGAGTTGTCGTAGATTATAGCCGTCCCAAAGTCTCTTTGTTATAAATATACAATACATAGTTAGTTTGCTTTATTGTAGTCCCATTGTTTATATGGTTATCGAATCGTTATTGTCGTTGTGTTACCTAAAGTGGAATTATCGCTATTTCTAGTTTAGTTACTCCCTATCTCCGATAACCCACATGTGGGCTTACAATGACGGCCTAGTTTCTACTTCGAACTGCTTTGTTTTCCTCAAAGATATTTTTATAAACCTCAGTGTCGTCTTCACCCTTCCGTTTATTTATCTTGTCTATGGCTTCTGACGACGCTCCGACATTATTTTTTACGTTTTTGAGTAATTTCAGCAGTTAATCATTTAAGAATCTGACCTCCAACACAAAAATTTTCCTTACGAAAAACGCTTGGTATCATCTACAGTTTCTATCCGCGAATAAAGATCCTTTTAAGTAAGTCCCCAGAGATATTAATTCCTTTTAATCTTATTTCGTCGCGCTGAGTTATTGCGGCATGAATTATATTACAGTTTCAAACTTTTTATACACTGTGGATGGAAACATGTCGGGAAAATTCCTAAATGAAATGAATGTTCGGCGTCGCCGACGCTACGAAAGCAAGCATAATGTGAGAGAAAACATGCGATTACCATAATGCCTGAAGAGGTCTTGATATTATTATGTCATGCTTGACTAGACACGTGACATTTGCTCATCGGTATGGAGCAAAAGATGCCTAATCTCAGTTCCTAGCAGCTATTTTTATTTCACATTGTTCCAGTGGATCGCATTTGACCTCTATACATCTTTCTGTCATACGCAAAAGGTTTTCCCTCGTGGTTTACTTTCATTAAAACTAGAAGCTTCAGAGTTTTTCATGTTTTGGTTATTATACATATAAAAAGGTATTTTGTACAAAAATACCTTTTTATGTCGCAATTTTGTTTATGAGAGAATATTTTTTGTCCAAGGGTTATTTAAAATAATATGTATATATATATTTTTTTCTTATTAATTGGTACAAGCTAGGAAAAATACATTAGAATCCAGACCCTTGGTATGTTATTTTTTCGACCCTTTATTGCTGTTTGCGAACATTTGCATTGTAATGAATAGCTTTAAACACTCATTATTAACATGCAGCAGAAACATTTAGGCCAAAACACAATTTGCTTTGTAGCAATATTCAGTGTAATGTAAAATAAATCCATAAAACTACATATTAAAGTCTCTTTCTTGTTAACAACACCCAAAAGCTGTAAAACTTCGCCGAATTTCCCAACACACTTAGTGGTTCTTAGAAAGTTGTCCTTGAGCTAGGCGGCCTTGACCTTCACGTAATGGTGCTTCAAACAGGGCTGCTCTTAAAGCTTCTTGCTCAAATGTACCCCTTGACAGGCAGCCATGTTGAAAAACTTAATAGAGTAAAATGGAACTTTACAAAAGGTGTTTTTACCAGCTTCTTCTTAATTTTTTCTTTTAAAAATGTTTTTAGCTTACAACAGAAATTATTTATAGAAACTAAGCATTTGTACGACCTTTATTTATCCTAGAAGAACACAAACAAACACTTATATACACAGTTGAATTGCCTGTTTATTTGATTTTTAAATTTTATACGTCTACGTAATATTTGAGCCTCATGAACTGGGATTTTGTTCGCTCAGGCTTTTAGTATTTTTTATACAACACGATGCTCATTGGAGCCAGCTACGCTTTTCATCGCCCGACCTAAAATGTGTAATCATTTTTCGGGAACCTTTTTTCTTGCTAAATTGCTTGGATCAATATTAGTCGTAGGTTTTCTCAATGTCATGAGTCGTTAACAGATTATTCAATATAAAGTTACTAGAGTAACGTGTTCAGAAAATAAATTCATTGATGTAAGGAAAACGTTAATCAAAGCTGAGAAAGACAGAATCGACATAAATTCAGCGTCTTGTCTGGGAGGTTATGATATTATGGCGTCAGGCTGCGATTCCTCGGCCGACCCTTTGAAGGTCATACGTGGGCTGTGTGTCAATTGTCTCAAGAACCGTGAGTCGTTAACCTCCGTCTTGTTCCCGAGAATTCTTGGATTTTCAGCAGTAAAATATTCAACGTCTCTGGCGCAGAAAAGTAACGAGACCTCCAAGATGTTATGGTATGATT
Source organism: Athetis lepigone (assembly GCA_033675125.1). NCBI lineage: Eukaryota > Metazoa > Arthropoda > Insecta > Lepidoptera > Noctuidae > Athetis > Athetis lepigone. The sequence continues at coordinate 1,596,500 of CM066236.1, read as the reverse complement.
TGATTATTCATTCTTTTGATAATATTTGAGTCTGTTATTTTTTCAAGAGGGTTTGCGAAAATCGACGGATTTTTATTGTTACAGTCTGAACATGTCATGCTTAATACTGTATTTCTTTTATTGTTCTTTTTCGTTACTGTTTTACATTTATCCTTATTGTAGTTGTATTTCGGTGTTAGTTTATTTGTATCTCCAACTTGTATTTAGAGCGGTGCCTGATCCTGTATTTATGCTTATAACCTTAGAACAAGACGTTCTAAATGGCATTTTTATGGATTAAATTTGTCTCTAACATTAGTTGAAAAAATGGTATAAAAAGTTTAATGCCGCGAGAGAAATCTAACAGACTAGCTCCGTGAAATAAGAAGAGACTAAGATATTGCTATTGCTATACTAAATAATACATAAAGTAAAATAAACTTATTCAAGTATTTTGTTTTAAAATATCTCTCCAAAATGAAGTTTCAACATTTACTAAGTGTAAAGTTTTCTATATGTAGCTGTCTGATTGGCTCCCCAGATGTCAGTCGCAGCTGAGTGCATTTCATTACCGTCCGTCGACCTTTGGAACGTCTAGAATATTCTAGAACTCATTATTATGCCCTGGTTACTTAGCTTTGTCATGCATTTAATTTGAAAACGGTTTCTGCTAATGGAAATTGTACACTCCATTTGTTTCTCGTTACGGTTGTTTTATTGGAGTTGGAGATAATTTGGTTCTGAGGTAAAGTCGTTTTTAACGTTTTTTTTAAACCACAAAGCGATGCGGGTTGTTCCTTAACTTGTTAGTTGTTACCTTCCGCTCTTTGTTTTTTTATGCACTGTGTAATGTATCATTGATATTGACTTTAGAATAGTACAGCGTGGAACATTGCACTGAAGCCATTTCAATGCTGATGCTACTAAACTACCGTCTTCAGTTTTCTTTACTGTAATAACAGCCTTTATCTATAGTTATGTGTCCTCCGACTGTGGTGCCTTCTACATATTATTTGCCACCACCACGGCTACGTTCTTCAAAAAGACTTGTCAAAGAAGCTGACATTTTTTCCCTTTTTACTTAGTAATGAATTCCAAACTAAATCCTTAGCTTAGTAAAGCGGCGATATTAGAGAAAAGTGAATAATGATCCTCGATTGTTCTCTATTCGAGCAAACCATCGAGTCATCCATCATTTGAGCACAGACTTTAATACGAGTTTTTGTAGCATTAAATCGTCTGTAAATATACTGATATTTCTTTCGTTACAAGTGATTTAAGAGGATTCACTGGTAATGCTTTTGATGTTACTTTCTTGTAGAATAAAGAAAATTTTATATCACGATGTTGTTTTTCAGCTGCTAAACTTTGAGCTGAGTTTTCAGTGGATTACAGTTCTTTTCTTTCATAGATCAAACTACTTATGTTATCAAATTATAACTTCAAAACACCTCCATGACAAACAAAAACTTCAAGGTAAATAGTATTAATTATCTCTATTTAGACATACTAGCATTGTAACTGTTTATTCAAACGTACGAATTCAGTCCAAACAAATAGTCTTATGTACTTGTATTTAATCATGACGGGAATTATATAATGTCATCAGTGTATACAAACACAGACTAAAACAATAGACAGTTTAACTATGAAACGGGGCACAATATCATTAACAGATTCAGCAGCATTTGTTTCCACGTGAATCATTTGCATATTATTCGTATTCTGGTTTTTTCCAGATAACCTAGAATAGAGATTGTGGGTAGGATTTAAATATATGATGATAGCAAACTCACGTGTGACACGTGTCTTTGCTATCATCATATGTAACAAAAAAGTATTAAGTCATATTTGCAAGACTACGTTTAATTGTAAAATTGTCGCTTTTCGTAGATAAGAAAAAAAATTGCGGTGAGCAATAAAATGAAATTCTGCAGCATTGCGGTTACCAATAAAATACCAAAATATTTAACAGCCACAAACGAGGGAACGAGGTTTTCATTCAGGACCAAATAACAACAGTTTTTACGTGAAAAATGTACTGTATCGCATCTGCCATATTGGATAACCACTGCAATTTACTACTATGACATCGGCATTCGGATTGCATAGAGTCGGTAAAATTGTCTAAAAGTTACTGAAAATTTTCTAGAAGAGTTAAATTGTGTATACTTTTTCTAATGCTTCTTTAGAAAGTTTGACACTAGAATCATTTTTGTGTTGATCTGGAACTAGGTGATAAACACGACCCTCTTATTTATCAGTAGAGGAGGGCCAGCTGAATAAGTGGCATGGGCTTTTTCACAATTGATCTTCGTACGTCTTTTGCTTGCCATACTGTATTTGTACATACCATCTGTTCCTTTGTAATTTTAAATTCAAATAAGTTCTAATGGCCTTGCTTTGTTCTTTCTTTTCTTGCTTAAACGTTGACTTTTGTTGGAATTTAGAAACCGCCTGCTTTATTTTTATAGGCATCTTATTGTACTGTAGTGAGTACGACAAGCGGAGGATGAACAATACGCGTCACTAACTCTATAACTGGTGTGGATAATGTTATCATTAAGCACATTACTTAGTCCAAACTAATTGTAGGCAATTCCAAATACAGTTGTACCAATAACTATTTATTTAGCGGCACAAAAGACTGCTATTTTTAGTGTTAAAATTAAGTATAAACCTAAACTTTTGCAATTTTACCTGTACGTTACATTGACACGCGTCATTAACTCGATTGCTGATGTGGATAACATTATCAGTAAGCACATTACTTAGTCCGAACTAATTGTAGATTTGTAGGTAATAAATGTAGGCAATTCCAGATACCAATAACTATTCAGCGGCAAGACAGACTGCTATTTTTAGTGTGAAACAAACTCAAACTTTTGCAATGTTACCTGTTCCGTACAGACATGTGAGATGGCAATCGGTTATGCACGTGACCTACAGACCGATTTGCAATATTTCAAGGACTTTTCGTATAAATGATACCGGATCAAACCGATTTCATCGGTAGATTATTTTACTTTTTATTCTCGATCATCGATAAAAGTGTCATATTATAACAAATCGTTTATCGTCAAGTCCTTTCCTTTAAACGTAAATTTAACTACAGTGCCTCTTTAAATTATCTTCTATATTATTACCAAAGCTAGATATTAGAGTAACTAAGGAAGAAAGCTATTTTATAGTAATTACAATTATCTTGACGACTTCATGCTACTCGTGTTCCGTTACATAATACGCTTATAACAAATACCACGTGGAATAAGATTCTTAGAACAACAAGATAACATGCTACTAACGTTTATCTTTTAAATCATTAGGTAGTGTTATTACTGTATTTTTTCTTTTAACGAATTCAGTAAATAACTATTTGTTAAATGCTTTGTTTGCGCCTAATTACTGCTTATTATGATGATCATTTCTACCAGTCTACGAGTACTAAATTCTATTCAAATCTAATTTTAGTGGCGTTTCTCTAAAACCTTAGTAACATATACCTTTCAAACTTGAGTTTCTTCAAATTTCTTGAAATACGTTCAATCAGATGAAATCTTTGCCACCACATTTACTTACATTTGTATGTGTACCAACATGTCGTCGATCCGCCTTATTCTCTTTAATACATTGATACCTACTTCATTATTAAAGGTCCCAATTTCGGTAACGTTATCTCCGTTGACTTCATTTATCTTTCCAGTGTGTGCCGGGTACGTTTACAGACCTTTTGACTTCACTGTCAGTTTCGTCGCGTCAATTACTGGGTTAAGCAGTATCCGCTTTCATTTTTTTTTAAATGTTCGCCTTCGTTGAAATTTTTCGGTGATTTGGCAGATTGCTGAAACTGTTAACAGTACATAGTGCGTTGGTTGGTGGTCCAATTTTCAATATTTCATATTATCTAGTGTCTGGCATCGATAGTTGTCAATCCCGTCTAGAAATAGACACTTTACCGGCTTTCACTATAAAACTCAGCTCGTAAACTCCGTCTAATTTTGCTATATCTGAGTCGCGAGGTGCAAACTATTTGATGACCTCTGCGGTCATGTAACTCGGTAGTGTTCAGTGATAAATACGTAATTTAATGTCATATTGACCGAGGACGCCTCAATAGATAATCTTTTATCTGACTATTAAATAATGAGCGGCCGGGAGCACGCGCACTGCCGTCCACTTCGCAAGTGCGCGCGCGCTACTTCGGAGACGGACGCCCGTCGAGCGCGCACATAGCTCATTTAACACCTAATACATCTTGGAACTAAAACCTTTCGAATCATAATTATCCCTTCAGTGAACGAAACAATATAAGTGAACTCCTCAACTATCCAACAACGCAGTGTCGTCAGAAATAAAGTGTTTGTGGATCAGTGCGGTTTGGAAATGTGGCAATTAAACTATCAGAAAGTAATTGTGTGAGAAATGTGGATGTATACATTGAAAATACCGGGTTTTGGCAGGCACGCGTTATACGAAGACAGTGCCAAAATGACGCCAACAGAGGTGCTTCTTGTTTTTATTTACTTTGCTTGTTGTTATGTTTGATGTTTATCAGCTTTGATCCGAATCTCCGAAATTCCTTGTTAATGGCAATAATCCCACGTATCAACGGACTTTTAATGCCAATGTCTGTTTTAATGGAGGTCGTTTTATACTCGTCATCTTCGATGCAATTTGTCGTGACTCACACTTTAAAAATATTGTTAATAAGGTTACTTTTTTAAAGCAACCGTCTGTTAAGGCCAGAAAAGTCATCTAGAAACAATTAAGTCAGTGTGTACGGGACGCGACCACCAAACTGTTGGCATTGTTCACGACTACTTTGTTGCTGTTGGAATTGTGCTCCTCGCAAATGTTGAAGTCTTGGCCACGGCCGATACCAAGTTTGCCAAAAAAGCTATTAAGTGCGTTTGGACGACAGATATGGTTTTATTCAAGATTGTGCATCTGCTTTTCAGTCATGTCCTAAACAGCTCAATTCAACGAAAGATAACTATTGAAATCTTCTTTCTTTATTCGTTGCTTTAAAAGAAAGTTGATAAAATAATATATTTTATCTTTTTAAAACAGCTCCGAGAAACGTTTAGTAGTATAATTATCAATTTAATGCTTGCGTTCACAAGGTTTTGCTATTGTATTAACAAATTTCATATTAACAAAATACATATTGGATACGCTCTCATTAAAATTCTATTAGTATTAGGGTAAATAAACGCTGTGACCGTTGCTTCCTCCCAAACAACTTCAGTAATAAATTCGTCGGGTTTACTGCCGTTTTTACGCAAATGATTTCTGCTGTAATCAAGGGAAATTATTTACCCTCGGTTTGTCTTTATAATTACTACGCATTTTACGATTTCATAGTACTCTGCGTTTGATACGCATTGAGGAAAATTGATTATTATAATTATTGTTATTTGATTAATATTATCACAATACTTTGTAATTCTTTCTTCTGCAAATCGTTGCCAAGTTTATAAATAATGTAATTGTTTACTTACACATTTTCTAGAAAGAGGTTAGCCATACAATGAAAGCAGGCTCAAAATATTTCCTTTCTGATAGCAACTGGTATTTTATCAACCTCTTTTTACATTAGCTTTGTCACAGTTAATTAGGTACATTGTTTAATATATTAGCTGCCCCTTTAAACTAAGCGATATTTAAAAGCTGATAGCAATTAGTTCCTGAACTGTTATCTTCTTCGTTATCTTGGTTAGCATGATTGTGCCAAAATTATTTGTTACTTATTAATTGGCTAGTTAGTTTTCTGAAAACGAATGGACTTAGGATTAATCTTGTAGTTAAATATTTATTAGACCTATGTTATAGTAAATTTTAGTACACCTGTCAGGTTGTTTAAATATTTATCAAATTGTACTTATTATTTGTACATTGGGAGCTAAGTAAGCACGTCTTGAACCATTTGCTGTAATGAGTACATTATTACAACAAATTATGTAATTATTATACCTAAGCCTCTTAGTCATTCAATATGTCGCGATCCTCTGCTATCTTGTCAAAACATTAATAAGTATCATATCTGAGGTGTCGGGGGTTAAACTTCCATTTTCTGGAATGTACGATAGACTGGTTATCAAACTTTCGTGTTGCGTTCTAATAAACAATTGGCAAAAACTTCCACGATAATATTGCGTGTTTCTATCTTTTGGACAAACTAATACACGTGTAAATACAATGTTCCCATCCATTTTAATGATCAGCTCGTTATTTCTGGTCAACTTTATGTAACATGTAACGATCAGGCGAGCATGGAAACTCCAAAGTACGAATAAAATTTACAAGTTTAAGATTTGCCGTGTTCCCAAAAAAAAGATGGAGACAAGAAAATTCCTACAAAATACAACATAATTAAGGATGTTCGAGAACTCAGTAATGTTCTTTAAAATAAGGGGAAGATAGGGAAACGGACAATCATCATTTTGCTCTCAGCGGCATACCTTGACAGAGCTAGTTAGTGCTTCAATATTTCCGCCTCTAATGATTTCTTTCCCTTCCTTGGGAAGCATTCTGAGTAAAGTGTTTTGACTATATAACATTCTGGGGAGAGCAGTTTTTTGTAATTAAGTTGATTAGTTTCATTGTTAGTGTTAAACTTAAGTTAGTAAAATACTTTTATACCCGATGCCGGATCAGTACAATATTTATCTGCTTTACTAATGGCCTAATTCCTTTACCTGTTCTCAAAATTTCTTGCGGTTCTACAGTTCTGGGAAGCAAGAAAAGCTTCCAAGAACCGTAATTGCTTCATTTTATGACTTACATCTCGGTGTCAATTTCACTTTAACATTCACATTCCAACATTCCAGTCTCAGTTTCAATTTGTCACAATTGCCTTTATTTTAACTTCATGTTGAGTTTGCTTGGCTAGCTCTCATACATTTTTTTTGTACGAGAACAGTGGCTTTCTTCGACTCTAGTATCACAGTCTTTGTGAATCCAATCTATTTTTTCAACTCCAGCAGATCTAGTTAGCCGAAGTACATCAGCACTAATATGATCCGTCACCTCACTCATTCATTCAACTTGGCCATCGAACCGCGCAGCATGACGTCTGCTAGTTCTTGATAACTTATCAGTTCGACCCTCGACACTAGATTGTGAATTTTTATTACTTAGGTACCTACATATTTAGTAATATCGGTTATCATTTTATTATCGTTTATTGTCGCAGTTATGATAATTAAGTAATACGTGAGCTTTACTGGTGAACTAATGGTGTTGATGAAATAATTAAAATACTGTATGGTTTTAGAGCCTCCTTTCAACGACCGACCAACAGCCGGCTGTCGGGCTGCTAGCTGCTATTGTCGTTCTATTGTGTCTCAAATCACGTGTGTTCGAAGGATTAATTAAAAATCACAATCAAGCATAAATATCGAATGAACGAAAATAATTCATTACAAATAGATTTTCCTTGTAATAACGTAGAATTTTATCTAAGATTTCCAATTACCGCTGTCGAGCACAATCGTTTGTTTTTAACAAATGTTAGTGCTCTTGAGTAAGTTCGAGAAATGCCTTCGTAAGTGTTATGTAACATATCCGCAGATCCCGAGCAACCTGGCGCGGTGCCAAGCCAGCCCAGGTTTTTCTTGCCGCAGGATATGACCTTTATTTCTTCCCCTCTACGGCATAATTTATGTTGGCCAGGGGTAAATGATTCTGAAATGTTAATGTAAACCTTAAATCAAGAGTGCTGAGAACTGTGCGTATTTTTTCGTTGATCTGTTCTAGTAGCTGTTCTGGGGACCATTTTCTGAAATGCTATCGTGGTTGACGTTATTTTTTATGCAAATAAGGAATATCGTTGTCGAAATATTATAAAATGAAAGAGCCTTGATTTGGCACCCTATTCATAACCTTTCGTCTCAACATCCGTTTATCTAAATTCGCCAAGAAGCGATATTTTAAGACTTCTGATCTTTCGGTAACACGCTTATCGAAATTGACCCATTTCTGAAGTAACTTAGGTATATGGCGTACCTAGCAACATCATAGTAGAACATTAACCCTGCTGTTAAACAGATACTAAGGCATCACATCATAATTCGGATGTCGAAAGATTTCATCTAGTGAAGCTTAAAGTTAATTTCCGACGTGTTCCATCTTTAAGTAGAGATGACATGTTGATCAATCATATGCCAAACAAAAAGGAAATATTCAATTTGGCGTCACGTATTGTCTACGTCTAAAAGATCTTGTAAAAGAAAAACAAGACAAGTTAATAAAAAGAAAACGAAAAGATAGTCATGTACGATATAAGATAAGAAATTATGAAGCATAAAGGTCGTAAAAACTAAGAAGATAATAAAACAAAACAGCTAGAATAAGTTTAGACAAGTGCTCATATACATACATGTCTATTAGATTGGATTGCCTCTCTAACGCCGGCGCTGCGCTTATCCTGATTGTTTTAAGGATCGTTATCAATTGAGCTCCCGCGCCACAGGACGCCGGCTGTCACTCAATTGAAGTACTCCCGACTAACACAACTACCTACTGATTTATAAACCTCCAGGAGTTTTAAGAGATCCGTATTACCATGACTTAGTAGAAGCGCTAAAAGCTATGAAAATTCCAAACGTTACGATTACTAATAAAAAAAATGGTTGCCTGTAAAGTCGGTTTTACGGGCGAAGATTTTACGTGACAACGTCTTTTACCGATCATAGTTGAGTGGGAGAGAGACGCAAGGCATTCGGCGGGCCTCTCTCTCGTTCGGTGACTCATCGTAACGTTACCGAGCGTTACACTTTTTCATAAGTGACTCCCAGCCGCAACCTAATTTAAGACGTTGTCACGTCAAAATATAATTAAAGCTACTTTAATTATATTTATTACAATGGAATTCAATTTTCTTACACGTAGTATTTTATCAAATACTATAAGAAATTCAATTTGTCCGCGTATTGTTACGGCTTCTTCTGGTGCTTTTCCGTTAGTGAAGGTCGTCAATATTGGCACGAGTAGGGCTAAGTTTAACTATGACACGGTGATAATATACAAAGACAAATAGGATAGACATTATATTGTGAGAGATTTATAGAGTTTTGATCACTGGCAATTCTGACTTGAGCTGCTCATAACTAAAGGTATTGTCTGAAAAGAACAATGCTGTCTCGATATGAAATATTCCCTCTTCATTATTTTTCTACAATGGTTACGTTTTGTTTCCAACAAATACGTTTCCTGTTCTCATTCGTAACTTTCTATTGTTTCTGAATACATTTCTGTTGGGAGTTGGCACCAATCTGAGGTTTCCTGCACTGTTTACATTACCTTCGTGGTTTCTGTTAAACATTTCCCCTCAACTTTATTAGTTTTCATTGAACTTGGTACACCACTCGTGATATCAATTATTCAAGAGCTGTTAGTAGATTTCCATGAAATAAAGAGTTAATTACAGAGAAGTGTTTGTAAGTAACAGACGAATTGGAATTACTGATTGTAGACGTAGACGGTATAAAACAGTGTGATATTGTTTAAGATTAATGAACTTTGCGATGGTTTCAAATACGTTGTTCATGACAAGAGTTGAGAAATTTTGTAATGAGAGATTGGTTTTAACATAAGTTCTGGGTGTAACGAGCACTATATTATGCTATAAAAATTACAAATTGATGCGAATCCGTAGAGACAGTTTCTCTGATGACATGTAACAATTTTCAAAAATAAATGCCACTCTTATTGTTGTGTGATCTATAGCTGCTGACACTTTAAAATGTTGTTTTTTTTTCCACTTGTAGTGTTTTTTTCCAACATAACTCAAAACAATTTCGAAAAAAAGCAATCTATTCCCGCCTTTCCAAAATATTTGTATTGCCAAACATTCGTATTATTTATAGTATTTGACGTAAAAACGTCTGGAAGGTGGCCAGTCGGTCTGTCATGTGTCTTGTGCCATGTGTTCGGAATTAGCGCCTATTATTGCAAGATTTCTAAATAAATAATGTACATGTGAGGTGTTAACTGTTTTTAGCGGAATTGGACCGTTTGTTCCGGTTTCGTTTTGGTGCCATTGATTCATTTCTGTAAAGTTGTTTCTTTATCCTTGAATTTGTGTTTCAAATATTTCTTCTTCTGTCGTACGATTTCAATGCAAACTAGGTATATTGCTAGCGTTTAGCTTAGCGTTTTCATGTTTCTTCTTCGACTTTACCTTATTCCGTAGTGTAGACATTCGTAATCACGCGACGCCATCTGTTTCAGTCCTACGCTCCAGTTATTTTAAGGCCTATTTTTGTCAGGTTCACCTGAACTTTGTCATTCAGGTGGTTTGTTTTTACCTCTCCCAATTCTCTTTATAACCATGGAAAGACACTTCACATCGTGGTCCGCTGTTCTTCGGAGTACTTTACTTACTTTTTTTTTATCGCAGTGTTTAAGTTTTCTAGAACACTTCTTTTTCAAACGCAAACCTAATTTAAACAACACTAAGGAAGTTCAATATAAAAAACTAACATAATATTAGTTGGCGACCTCCAGACCAAGGTCTAGAGTAAGGCATTATAGACGCATCGACAACGTTTTAGAGAAATAAAAAACTTATGAGATGATTCATTATAATTTTTGTTCTCTAAATATATTTTAGTGATTCTTGCATTAAATTCCCGTAGCTTCTAAGACTGCATTAAAAATTTCCGATTGTATGACGTTTCGATTTCAGAATTTATTTCGATTCTGATATTATGTAGTTCATGGCCATGTATTGTAAATATTATTGTTGCTTTAGTAATTAAATCATTACTGTAATGAGAAAGCAAAAATATTTGTTTTTCAAACAAACGAATTAATTAAGAAAAGTTAAATAAACAACAAATTATTCTAATCACTTTCAAATGGATTACTGCCGTCCACGAACAGATTGCTAATTTAGTCTTAATTAGTGCCATTATGCTAATAGGTTGGTACCTATGTGCTTAATGGCATTAATGGTTTAAATAAAATCAATTAATTCTAGCTATTCTCAGTAATGAAGATGTAGTAAGTATTCGTTACTTAGATGCCAGACAATTGTTTGAAAAAGTTCTTTAACCCTTGTAGCCTTGGTTGTTAAAGATTTTTAAACATAGGTTTGATATTTTAAAGTTAAAAGTCAGACGTCACTACGGAAATCTATGTCAATTAATTGTTAAGTACCTAAAGAATTTGTATAATTAAAATTAAAAAAAAATCTAAGTATCTATACTAATATTATAAATGGGAAAGTGTGTCTGTCTGTCTGTCTGTCTGTCTGTCTGTCTGTCTGTCTGTCTGTCTGTCTGTTTGTCTTTCTTTCACGGCAAAACGGAGCGACGTATTGACGTGATTTTTTAAGTGGAGATAGTTGAAGGGATGGGGAGTAACATAGGCTACTTTTTGTCTCTTTCTAACGCGAGCGAAGCCGCGGGCAGAAGCTAGTGTGTATATAATTATAACTACCTTAGGATATCGTATACCGTCCGTGAGAATGTATTGCCGATTTTCCATTCCTATTAAACTTCAATGCTCTAATAATTTTTAACTAATCAATCTTATACTCATTATTTTTTTAGTGGGCTAAACATGTGGCCAGACGATTCAATTTTATTACCCATTTCAGCTAACCGGGTAATGATTTAGTACTCGATTAAAATACGGTTATGGATATGACATTATTTTGGATTATCTGATTGTACCGAATTATTGGGCTGTTTAGTTAAGTGATTCACTATTATTATTTATTATTTGTTTCGGAAAACATAAGCTCCATCAAGACCAAAAAATATTGGCGTGTAAAAGTGTTATGTTTAACTAAGTTATTAAAGATACATTATTTTATCATTATCATGTAATATTAATGTTGCGTGTAAAATATTAATACTTAGGTATTTACATAATAAAATTGAACTTGTGATGACGCTAGGAGAAAACCAGTCATCAGGGAGGGTCGTTCCAGGCGGCGGCCGACTTAATGTCGAGTGGTGTTGCGACAGTCGTGGATAGGATCCGGCAACTGGGACTTGAGGTGGCCCTGCACAAGTCCGAGGCCATGTGTTTTCATGGCCCTCGGCACCGGCCACCTCCGGGGTCTCAGATAACGGTAGGAGGAGTTCACATCGGTGTCGCTGTCGAGTCGACGATAAAGTACCTGGGACTTGTCCTCGACAACCGATGGAACTTTACGGAGCACTTCCGACGTTTGGGCCCCAAACTGGCGAAGGCCGGAGCTGCCCTCAAGCGGCTCCTGCCCAATCTCGGTGGCCCAAACGCCTCCTGCCGGAGGCTCTACACGGGGATCGTGCGGTCCATGGCCCTCTACGGGGCTCCGGTGTGGGCGCCCAATCTAGCCGCGGCTCCGGCCCGACTTTTGAGGGCGTCCCAGAGGGTCATGGCCATTCGCATGGTGCGGGGATACCGCAAGGTCTCCTGTGAGGCGGCATGCCTCCTTGCCGGCGTCCCGCCGTGGGATCTGGAGGCAACAGTCCTTGCACACACGTACGAGTGGCGCGTGGAAGTGCAACGCCGGGGTGAAGTCCCGATGCCGCGGGTTATCGCGGCACGGCTCACGGAGCTCCGGCGAGATCTCATGGCGGAATGGAGACAACGACTGTCGCAACCTAGTGCTGGGCACGCCGTTATAGCGGCGGTAAGACACCTCTTTGAGGAGTGGCTGGAGAGGCGTCATGGCACTCTCACGTTTCGCTTGACACAGGTCCTCACCGGACATGGTCAGTTCGGGAGGTTCCTGTGTCGGATTCGGGCGGAAGCGACGCCTGGGTGTCACCACTGCAGTAACGGTCGCCTGGAGGACACGGTCGAGCACACAGTAGAGGTGTGCCGCGCATGGGCGGAGCATCGACGTGTCCTCGTAGAGGCGATCGGCGGCGGTGACCTCTCGCGCCCGGCGCTGGTTCAGGCCATGCTTCGGGGCGAGACGGAATGGGATGCCGTCGCCTCCTTCTGCGAAGCAGTTATGCTAGTGAAGGAAGCGGCGGCGCGCGAGAGGCAACGACGAGCCTCTCGCCCCGGACTAAGACCCAGGCGAAGACGTCGAGAGTCGCAAGACGACTACCGGCCACCGTAGGCGCGGTTCTGCGGATGGCGAGCTATGGGTAGCTCGCCGCCCGGCTAGGACCAGGACCGCGTAGACGGCGCGTTTTGTTCCACGCGCGCCTCAAAGAGAAGGAGTCAGCACAGGAAGGGGCCCAACAGGGCCAACGCCTGCCGGGGTTGCGGAATGTTTATAATAGTTACCGTGACCCTGGAACATAAAGGGCAATCGAAGGAACATGAGTGGGTTTTAGTCAGTAAGAGTCTGACACGCCCTCCCGTCGCACCCAGGACGGGAGCAGTCATTGGATGATTTCCCACTCACCAAAAAAAAAAAAAAAGAAAACCAGTCATCACTTGTCTCATTTAGACTTCCTACCTATCCGAAATTATTAGAAACTTTTATACAAAATTCGTACAGTTTCGGATATCCTAAAGTTTCGGTAACGGAGCTCCATAAGATCTAAAATGAAATAAGTTACGTAGTACCAACATTCTCTGGGCCCAGGAAACATTAAATATTTAGGGACAAGTCAGACTCCGAACCCGCATTACATTTGGTTTCTGCGTGTATTTTTCATGCTCGTAAAGTTTTAATGTCTTGTTACGCGTTTTGGGTAAGAAAAAGCTGAAAACTCCGTAATCCGTAACTCCAAAATAAATATTGAAGTTAAAGCTTTGGCTGTTTGATAATGTTTTACTCAAAGTAACTGTACTTATTATCAGAGGGAGAGGGAGGGATACTTTACCTATTAGTAAACTAAGAAGATATTTTGTACAAAAAAACTTTTTCCAAAAAAAAAGATAACCGACTTCAAAAACTAAAAGCTCAAAAATAACTATTTCGGAAGTCGGTGGCTTCTCTTCTACCGGTCGAATTGTGTTGCCACCGACTTCCGAAATAGTTATTTTTGAGCTTTTAGTTTTTGAAGTCGGTTATCTTTTTTTTTGGAAAAAGTTTTTTATTTTTTACTTTTTAGTTAGAGTCCCAACTACGTTTTAGAGTAACTTTAAAAAAAAAGTACGTTTTTCAATAAAAATTGAGGAATTCCCTCGATTTCGGCATGATACCATCATCAGATCCTGGACCTGATGACAATGGGACCATTTGGGAAGTCTACCCTTTCAAACAAAAAAAGAATTGTTCAAATCGGTTAGCAAACGACGGAGATATCCGCGAACAAACATAAAAAAAACATACAAACATTCGAATTAAGAACCTCCTCCTTTTTTTAGAAGTCGGTTAAAAATATGTATATACAAACTTTAATCCCTCTTTTTAGCCAACAAAGAGTTAGAATTTCCAGAAATCCTTTCATAGTGCCTACACTGATTTATAGTGTATACTGAACTCGTATGCAAATGCCCTAAGCCCCTTTAATTTCCGCTGTGCGTTTATATTAATCAGTCACCAGCCTTTATACACGTGTAGTTAGATAAGCTGTCATTTTACATAACAAAGCGACACACTGGACATATCTTCCGTTACACAAGCTATAGTAAATGTAATTGCTCTGTTATTCCGATGTGCACTCTCTCGTGACTCATTCCGCGTCACATCACGTCATGGTCACCAGATGTAACGACGTATTGGGCACAAACTTCAAAGTGTCCTGTCTTGTTGACTTGTTCTTTGACACTTGGCACAGTTTTTGTGAATTGCACAGAAGAGTTATATACATTAAGGTGATGAATAAGCAATACATAGCTATACGTCGGACACAATGCCCATATCTTCTGTTACAAAATCCGTAGTGCCATAAATTGCCGAGTAAACACAACGTATTGGGCACAAACTTTAAAGTGTCCTGTTTTTCTGAGTTGGTCTTTGGCAGTGTTAGTGTGTGTGGAATTCGACATTTCGGGATTTGTAAAGGTTCCAAGTTCAATAATCTATATGTACAAACATTAAAAGTGTAACTAACACCCTAACCTTTTCAAACAATGTTAGGATCTTTAGGATTCGGGACATCTGGTGTCTCGGAAAGTACGCGAAACGTTTGGTCCCTGTTTTCACTAGTGGATATTTGACAGTCTTTACGAGTAGTCAGAAGACAGGAATTCCAAAGGGTTTTATGTTAACCATTACCAATATCGGGGTTGTGGAGTTCTGATAGGGGTCCATGCAAAATATTAATATTTAGTTAGATCTATGTAGCATAGTATCTAAGCCGGCAATAAGGCTAAGGAGACCATTAAGGTAAACGGTTGCCCGACTTATCCTTATGAACTAAAAATGCTAACACGCAAGTTCAGTTTCAAAGTTAATTTCGAAAGTGGCCCCCAAAAAACAAAAACGAATACAACGCGAAGCTCCAAAGCGAAAACACCTATAACTCGACAACTGCCAGTAGCTTGAAAAATAAAACTGCGTTGTACCCTTGTTCTATTAAACCTTTCAATCTATGTAGTAAAGAAAAATAAAGTTTCTCATACATCCGAATGAACAGCCCCGCATGAATTGTGCTCTATAAATTGTTCACTTTTAGAACTGGAGCAAATAACCACAAGCTGTAAATGGTATACATGTTTTTCGGCGCCCTTTTGTTGTTACTGCTTTTTGTTATACGACCCTGTTTGTAGCCGAATTGAATACAGTCACAATTCGCAATGGCAACATGGGTATTTATGTTCAAATTCAGTCACACACACTCCTACACAAAGTTTTTGCAACATTATTCGTTAATTGATTGTGAGGAAGCATGGACTTATTACTATTCTCGGAATCGTCAATCGCCCTTGAGCCGCCGTGATGTATAAGAGGTCTTTGCTCTTCAGTAATAGCATGGTATTGCTTATTTATTATGTTTCCAATAAAAGGCTTTTTAAAAATGATTTGATGTTGTGAATGATACACTAATTTGTTGGAAAGACCAAAGCTTTTTAGTTTTTTTTTATGTAACACTTCTTTGGAAGTCTCGCTACTTTAAAACTGCCTAGTATCTACGAAAACATTATAATCCAGATTGTGTAACAGCCCGACCCTAAGCAATACAAAACAAACCCGTTTAAATATGCAGCTTCATTTGTTTAGAACACATAATTTATGATCGGGCAGGCACGGCCTTCTTCGGCACGTTTTAATCTTACCTTAGCAACAAAACAACAGCTTTTACACACGTTTTGAACATGGAGGTTAATCAGGAAAATAGGCTAATGCAGCCTGGCGTAGGTGACCCTGTTCTGAAACAGGTCACATTTCACATGGTGCATTGCAGTCGGTACAGGACATAGCCAGAAGATTAACTCTACACGCCTAGATATGATAACCATATGAAATATTTCAGTATGCTGCCAAAAATAGAGCCAAGGCGTTCTCGGAATGTTCTAAAAGTAGTCCCGGATTTACCGGTGCTAATATGAACGAAAAAATGTATATCTCGTAATTCTTTGGAATAGTCAGGATTTTTTAATTATTTGTTTTTTTAAGATTTAAGACTTAAAACCTGCTGATAATGGTGGAAAATTAAACGAATCTTGCTTAAATTACTATTGATCAATTTTGATCCTTTCTATAACGATGTCCTTATAATAACCTGTCATTCTTTCTTTTCTTTCTTACCTATGTCACAAAAACACCTCACGTCCCAGAAAATCCTGAAATGGGTCCTCAAAAATCCTACGTAAACGAGCCGTTAAATCCTTCTCTGACTACATAGTGACAGGCTCGGGTAGCTGTACCAAAAGTACCAAAGTTTGCTCTGTGACGAAGGATTACCGCGAAGTTGACGGACTAATTAGTTAATTAGCATCACGTAACGAGCCTCCCCATTTGTTTTTGTCCTTCGCTTGGGACGCGGGACGGGACGGTCCCTCGTCCCACGTGTAATGTGACTATACCCCTCGCTCATATCGAAATACTAATTCAAAGCTTACTAAAACTAGTTACATAATTATTTATTTATGCGAAACCTGTTATTGCTCCCGAGTTACGAAGTTGGAAAATTTTAGCTCCACACAACAAAAGTTTACCTTAAACGTCCAAACTTTTCTAATTTTAAAGTGTTTTGGTGGAGTTAACTGTAAAATACAGTACAGTACAGTAGTAGTGATATTGTGGGCGAACCTAAGCGTTGCATTGCGAAAAGGCTACAAGTGCTCTTTGTTCTCATAAGTCGTCGGGACAATGGGCAGGTTGATGCCACCGCCAGACGCAGCCAAGAACTTTCAGACGTATTCGGGAATTGCCAGATGTTAAGTGTTTGAAAAAATATAACCTTTTTTGGCAGCACCTTTTTGTTTTTGTCAAAGTTTTTTCTGCCTCGAGGGCAAAAAATATGTAAGGGTCGTGAAGGCAACCATTATACTATAGGTCATCTCTTCTCAGAAAGAATCAAGTTTCTTTTTGGGACACCTTAAACATGTCCCAATGTAGAACGTCGTTAATAATTTTCCCTATAGCCGTCTTATTATTATAATCAATAAATGCCAGCTCCCATGAACATAGTTGTTGGCCCTGAAGTAAAACAATTAAGACGTAAGTGGCAGAGGTCGAGTTAATTAATTAGGGTTTAGGACGGTATTGCGATGTTGAAAATCTCGAAACAGACTGAGTGCCTTGTTAATGTAACTCCAATTATGTTGCTAATGTGATTATGAGATCTATATGTTAGATATATTAGTAGTAATGGCTTTTGTCCATCCTGGCTGACTATCTTGACGATTGTAAACAGCGTTTAAATTGGATGTATTTTATGCCTTATTCGCTTACGTTTTCTTATTATGACCTAACACTTTAAGTTCCTTTATTGTTATCTAATCAAATTAAGAACTTAGCCTACAAAACCACATAATATTATGTATTAGCAACAATAAACGACAGTTGAATGCTCTTTAACATGTTCACATTGACGAGCTCTTTGCACGGCCTCCGACGCGACCATTGTCCACCAATCAACCGTCTCTGCAGATCGACGATTTAGCACTTGGAACATCCGCTGCAGATGAACGAATGTCCATTATACTCGTTTCCTATTTCACTAGATAGAAAAGACCCAATTAGAGACGACTCGGGACGCTCGCCTTATTCGTAAGTGCGTAGGTCAGGTGACAAGTCACTGCTTGAAATATAAATCAAATATCTCCCTTTGCAGTGGTAAGTTTCTTGTCTGATGTGGGTTCAGTGATGTGTCCATATGTCAGTATTGTAGCTAATGGTGTTAGTATTAGTGTAGTAGAGTCAGCAGTGTTTAGTGTATTAACGTGCGTACTTTGTGTTGTTCCAGCATGAGGTCACGGCGGTGGTGTGGTGTCCGCATGGAAGCCCGGCGGCCTGCTGATCACGCGCTGCACTCGCTGCGTGCGCAGTTCCGCCGCGCTCTGCCGGAATGGACCGCGCGCGCCTCTCGCCGCCGCCGGACTGCGCGAACCATCGGCCGCTCCAAGGAGGATCCAACGAAACCATCGATACCGCAGCCCCGCCCGCGGAGGCCTTAAACGACCCAGAGACTTCGCGGCCCGCGCCGCGCGCGTTAGCCTCTATCCCTGAGAGTGAGCCTCTGCTCCACGAGCCGCTCAGTGTCAGTGCTATCAGTGAGAATGTCTTGCGCAAGCAGAACGGGCGGCCGCTGCACGTGCAGTTCGACGCGCAGTCGCCGCCCGCGCCCGCCTCGCTGTCGTCCAGCGGCTCCAGCTCGTCCGACGACGAGGATGTGTCCATCGCCGAGGCGCGCCCTCCCGACGGCGGCTGGGGCTGGGTCATCGTGTTCGCCTCCTTCATGGTCAACCTCATCGCTGACGGCATCACCTTCAGCTTCGGTGTCTTCTTCCCGCATTTCCTGGAGTACTTCGGCGAGAGTAAAGGCAAGACGGCATGGATCGCCGGCATCTTCATGGCGATGCCGCTGCTGTCCGGCCCCATCGCCAGTTTCCTTACGGATAGATACGGTTGTAGGCGGATGACGATATTCGGCTCCATCCTGGCCGCCACGGGATTCGTCATATCCGCCTTCGTAGATAATATGGAGACATTGTTTTTGACGTTCGGCATAATGGCCGGCTTCGGATTAAGTCTGTGTTACGTGGCAGCGGTAGTTATAGTCGCGTATTACTTTGAGAAGAAACGTTCTCTAGCCACCGGAATTTCGGTCTGTGGTAGCGGCATCGGCACGTTCGTGTTCGCACCCCTGACCTATGTATTATTAGATGAATATGGGTGGCGCGGAACCACATTAATATTAGCTGGCTTATTTCTAAATATGGCAGTGTGTGGACTGTTGTTCAGAGACCTACCGTGGACGACCACGATGAATGAGGAGAGGGCGAAAGAGAGGAAACGGAAAAGAGAGAGAAAGCGGCTCAAACGCTATCAGGCAGCTCAAGCGTCATCAGCGGATAGCGTGTCAGACAGTAAGAGTAGTCCGGCGGCGTCGACGAAAGCGAACGAAGCCGAGATCGAGACTGTGACGTCTCCAATAGTGCCGCAGTTCAGTTCGCTGGTGGACCTGCCGACGTTCATGACGGGCGGGGAGGGGGTGTCTTTAGAAGTGTTCGAGCTGATGTCGAACAGGGGGCGAGCGTATGCCATTCTAGCTCAGAATTATCCGGGGGTTATGTTGCCTTCGCGGAGCTTTAGTGACAGTGGGCGGTTGCACGAGATGTCTCCGCCGCGAGCGCTGATGTCTCCCGGCGCGGCCTCGCCGCCGCACGCGAGCCAGGCGCCGGCGCCGCGCGTGGCGCCGCTGGGCGACAAGGCGGCGCTGTCGCTGTGGCTGCGTCGCCAGGCGAGCGCTGGCGGCAGTGGTAGCGCTGTAGGCGCCGGCAAGAAGCCGCCGGCGTTCCTAAAGGACCTGCGCGTGCACCGACACTCGCTCACGTACCGCGGCGCGATGCTCAACATCAACCGCTACCGGCTCAGGGCCTCCTCCTGTCCCAATATCTTCAGGAACTCCATGACTACCATTGCTAAAGAAAAGGTGAGGAGTTGCATTAATTTTTTACTAATAGGGTATAAATACTGTTGCAAATAAAACAGAAACGAAAAAAAATATAAGCTGCCACCAGCTAAAGTCCCTAACCACCCAAAACTTACAAATGGCAGTTTTTTTTATTTTAATTTCGAATTACATAAAATCCTAAAAAATATATCTTTTACATTCCTTTATAAATTATATTGCTTTAAAGTTGTTAGCAAATAAACACCCATTCTATACTCTTCCAACCTTGCATTTATATGTATAACAGTGGTAGAATGAAACAACAATCTGGACTACGACTTGATCACAACGTTAAAAGTCCCAATAAATAACACCATTCCGTTTACCTTCCAGGTCCAATGGTACGCAGGTCTGTGGGACTTCTGGGACCTGGCGGTGGACGTGCTGGACTTCTCCCACTTCTCGAACCCAGCGTTCCTGATCTTCGCGGTGTCTAACTTCCTTCTGTACATGTGGTATGATGTGCCGTACGTGTACATCGCTGACAACGGCATGACCATGGGCTTCAATGAGTCGCAGTCCTCCATGCTCATCTCGATTATTGGGATTCTGAATATGTTTGGCGAGGTGAGTTGTTTTTTTAACTTATTTTTTTAATTCATGTATTATTTGAAGAACCGATAGCAGAACAAAATATAGGTATAGTAGTGGTGTAGGCAACACAGAGTCAATTACAGGTACGCACGGATAAAAATGGTTCGATTGGCCGGTTTGGCTCATGAGTGTTTTAGGTGTGTAAGGGTCGCAATAGTTTCAGCAAAACTTTCAAATGCATAATTCTCATACAAAATCTATATAAATAATTATTGGTATGTGTAACTCCTTGCTATTATTATTATTTAAAAAAAAAAGTCAAAAAGTAGTTTTCTTGTTTCAAAATATAGATAGCACAGTCTTCTTAACGAGCAAGCAATTACTTGCATAGCAACAGGCTTATGTCAGTCAAAACATGGCATTATCAGCAACATTGTTTAACCGGACCCGTTCCAACCATCTGCTGTGATAACGACGAGACATTACTATTGTTATGCAACTCGTATTTGCATCTTGGAGATTAAAACAAATAATTAAAAAACTCTTACTTCTATTGCAATACTTACATTCCTTATGATTATTGACCTTATAGCAGACATAGATCTATTCAGCTGTACTTTGAATGAATTCACAAAGGTGGCAATGTTTATAATTTCCTACAGAAGTGTGTAATATGTGTACCTATTTGTTAATAGTGTATGTACCTAGTGAAATGTAGAATATTATATGTGTGTGTGTATGTTTAACTATTGTCTTGGGTTGCCTGTAAAGATAGTTTAAATATGGTTAAATAAATAAATAAATAAATTCTTACCCTTTCAACAACCAACCGACAACCGGCTGCCGGGCTGCTATTGTCTTTCTATTGTGTATCAAATCACGTGTGTTCGAAGGATTAATTTAATTATATCCATTTCTGAGATAGTGACAGTCGTTCGTAAAACATTAATACTAGGTGTATTTTTGGTCTTGCACAACCCGCTAGGTGATGACTCTACCAATGAAAACAAATAACTTTTATTATGGCACCAATTCGGAAATCTCGAAAAAAATTTCGTCGCTTCGCAATGGCACTCAAGCTTACGGTGGTAAGGGATCTAGAATGAGGAACCTTCGGAACTCAATGCGTTCCGAACCCAAGAACCCTCTCCCGATTTCTGAGCCAGCTATTCAGTGATGTCTTTAAAAATGTAGCCCAAAACTTTTTGCTATTACACCATTAACATTTATTTTTATGATTGCAGATCCTGCTAGGCTGGGTGGGCGACTTCTCCTGCGTGAACGCAAGCATAGTTTACGCTGGTTGCATGGTCCTGTGCGGTGGTGTGACACTCCTAATGCCTCTGTTACGAAGTTACGGAACGCTGGCGGCCGCGGCCGGAGCCTTCGGGGCTTGTATCGCTGCCAACTACTCGCTTACTAGTATCATACTGGTCGAACAGATCACCTTGGAGAAGTTTACTAATGCCTATGGACTGTTGTTGCTGATTCAGGGTTTGGCTAATCTCATTGGACCTCCTTTAGCTGGTAAGTGGAAATTTTGATGTTGAGACTTGTATGTAGAAAATATTACGTGGTTTTAGTAAATGATAGTGTTGGCACTGTGTGGAATCTCTATAAGAATTCTCATTTGCGATGACTTGTTGCAAGTTTAGTAAGCAATTTTTTTAAGTGTCTAGGAATAGTAACACCTATTCAGCTCAGTTTTTTTGTACAGACACGTATTTTTTGCTTGATCAAATTAATAAAAAAAATACAAAGATAAAGAGCAACAAAGTTCCGGAGTGGGGGCTTTTGACGTCACCGCCCTGCAAAAATTGTATCTAATCGTGACGTCACGCGCAACTTCAACGCACTGTATGGTCGTAATTTTTCGTTTACGAGAAAAAAGAAAAAATACGTGTCCGATTTTTTTTAATAATCTAACTGACGGACTAATTACTTTTTTTTCGTCGTCTCGCCTATTCCATTCCACTATTCTAACCAAAATTCTTCTCTCTCCAGGTTGGGTATACGACGTGACAGGTTCCTACGACCTATCGTTCTACCTCGCCGGCGTCTTCATCGGCGTGTCCGGCCTCGTGTTGTTCGTGACGCCTCTCATCCGCTGCGTGCGATACTTCGCAAGGAAGAACACCCCACAGGAGGACAAACCCAACGGAGAAGTCAAACAAAATGGAAAGCTCATGGTGTAAAAAACTTGGATATAGGACGTGTAAGGGAAAATGTGAATTTGAGCTGGGAAATTAGGGAAATTATGGGAAGTGTGTGAGGGTTGTTCGTTGGCTTGTGTTAAAAACAGCCATAGTCACATTTGTAGCTACTGATGATCTTGTCGCGTTTCGAATACGTGTGAATTCTTTGTCCATTGGAGCTGCAACTCAGCGAAAAACGGCTTAATGCTCCATTGTTTTGATTAGAGGGCAGCGCCCACAATTTCTTTCTTTAGGGCATAACCATAGAGCGTTTTCCTAGCATGCCTCGGTATTCTCCTACCTAAAGTTCTGATAGGTCAACCCGCTGAATATTATACCTTTTTTTACTTGTTTTAGATATTTAAACTTCATTTTTTATGCAGATTTTTTAGTTGGTTATTTTTTTTTGATAATACATTTTTAACCTTTAATCATCAATATACATAAAAAGTGCTAATAATGCAAAATTCGTGCTAGTAACTTTAGAGTCAAATGTTGAAAAAACCAGTGTACATAGCTGTCCTAAGCGAAAGATATCTGTGCTAATTACTGGAAGTGGCACCAAACATTGGACTAGATACTTGAGGTCCCTCCGCTCAATATTAGAACTTCCAATTAATTATAGCCATGTAAGTATTTCTAGTGTTTTGTACATCTTAGTGTCATGTCAACTAACTGTCAAATGTGACATCCCCGAATAAATATGAAGAGTTTCTAATGAAAGTGAATTAGATTAGCTTGTGGAGTTAATTCTGTGTTATTTATTAGTGGACGTAGCTATGTGATTTTTAATACCGGTTGCTAAAAAATATGTGGTAGACTGACAGACAGGCGGAAATGTAACTTTGTCCACCGCTACCAGACGTCTTCTTAGCTTTTTATTAGTGAATACATTTATTAGACCTGGATTATTCGTTTCGAGGATTATTGGCCACAACACCACCAAGCATTATTAGTGTAGATAGAGTAGGAGTGACATTAAAATATTGTGTCTAGATTGATAATTCGATCCTATCCCTGGATTGCTATATAAATACTTTCATTTCGTTTTAAGTACATAAATCGCGCTACCTAAATCCGATCTCAGTTAATAACCAGTCTACTTGTTTGTCACATATTTTTCTAGATCGAAAAACCGGTGGAAAGAATAATGAATCGAATTTGTTGTGTAAAAATGAGACTCGGCACTAAGGGTTCCGTTCGCGAACATGGTTAAATTAGAGAACCATTCATTTGTTCGCCTCATAGACGGAACCCCAAAAAATTTTGTAACTGAGAACAAAGTTGTGAATTTAAAAGCACTTGTAGAAATAAAAATCGAGTTTCTAATAAATTAGTAGTATTTATAAGGATAATTGAAATAGTAAGAAAAGCTATTAATCTATTAGATACGTTTTTGCACTGTCAAAGAATGGTGTGATAAAACTTAGTAATTGTATTTTGTGAAATGAGGACGTATGATTTAACAGTGAGTGCTATACCCAATACTAAACAAGTTATTAGTTAGAATATGTCTTTGGCAGTGTATCAACAGAAAATATAACTTTTTCAGCAATTTTTAAGCTGCTACTTCAACGATCGCGTCAGTTTTAATATTATATTATTCCTCGCTTTATATAAAACTTAAAAAAAATTGATATAAAATTAAAAACTTTAAAATTGTATCACCAAAGACTGTCCTTGTATATATAAAATCAGAAAATATAGATCTTCCTGTAGTTTTTTAGAAATTAGAGGTTGAATGGTGAATTCCTTTGCTTCTTGAGTAAAAACAGGCAAAGGTTTTGACTGTCCAGCTAAATATTAAAACTACCGTTAGTGTATCTTCCATTTTGTTTATGCGATATTGTTTTGATGTTAATTCGGCATTTTTTTTACAAACATCTTTAAATTAAAATGTCTTGGTAAGTTGTAAAATTATGCAAAAATCTGCACTACAGCGTCGCATAAATAAAAAGATGAAATGCCTCTAAATACATCACTGATATGTATAAACAAATGATAGTGTAAGATATGATTCGAAGGAAAAATAAATTATGTACCAAAAAAATGTTATTATGTAGCTTTGTTTGCATTTTGTGTAGTCGTAGGTGTTATTAAATTTAATGCCTTCAAAGCTAATAAGCAGTTGTATCACAATAATTTCTCAAATCTCTTAAAAAATTGATAATGACAAATGTATCTATACTTACCAGATGCCTTTTTAAAGACCAGTAACTGTTGTATAATATAAATAGTGTAATATAAAAGACACAAATAATCTTAGTACTGTCCTTCACTGTTTTTTTTAATACTTGCTGCTATATTTTGTCGCAAATCAACAAATAGACTTGTAAAGTATGGTATCAAAGTAGTAGAATTTTTTCTGGTCTTTCCCAATATACAAAAAAATCAATATTATCCGAACTAAAATGAACTTTTACAACTTTGAGCCAATATCATCCGTCGTGACTTCTTAAATAATAATAGTATTCAAATTTTATGGATAATATCAAACTTTTTTAAATCATGACAAGTAATTCGAATGGAAATAATTATTAATTTTTAATATTTCATAATATACATACATCTATTAGAATTTAATTTTATGAGGTTTTTCTTCAAACTTTGTAAACTCTTGCCAAAATTATGGTGTGTGCAGTAACAAAAGAATCATGTTTTTGAAGAATCTTGCATGCCAGTATAAATATACTGTTGAATTGTATCAACGAAGATGTATTCGGAATTAGTTTGTGGTCCCGTTTACCGTAGGAATACTATAATTAGCTTGCTTGCATTATTATTGTGTAAATCCAAAAAATATTAGTTTGTGATTTTGAACTTTATTTCATGCGCAAAAAATTGACATTTCAATTATCCATGAACGCAAAATAGTTTCCTACGGTAAAACAAACTGTCTCGTATTTGTAAGTAGTTAAATATCGTCGGAGTGTTGATGTGTGTGTGTTCGGCGACATATTAGTGATTGTACTAAACGGGTATACAAACAAAATGTATTATGTATATATCTGATGCATCTGGCGTGTGTGAATGTTAGTAAAATTCTTTTTTTTATGATTTCTTATTTGTTTTATTTTTTTTCCTTACTTTTCTTTGGGCGAAATTCAACAAACTGTTATCTTGTTTTGCCATATAACAGCTTTCTCTAACTAAAATAGTGAGACATCAATTATATTGCGCAATTAAAACATTTTACTAAATTTTTAGATAAATACTGTAATGAAAAGTGCGTGGAATGAACCAATAGGCAGTATTAAATTGTATTTATTAATAAAGAGATCTCTTTCTCACTAACCCTTGGTGTGAAACTGACAACTCATGTTAAGTATATGATTTTATTTTCTGATGATATTATTATTTATTTATATTGCGGCTTCACATTTTTGAACCATGTATCATTAACAAATTGTCTAAAAAATAAAATTGTGATAATAAAAAGAGAAATCCTAATGAGTATCGAAGTAATTTAAATACTAATTAAGAATAGCTAGTTAAAACGTAGTAATTGACATGTAGATTCGATTTTGATCAAAAAAGTAAGATTTGAATTAATAACAGCTAGATTTAGGGGTCAAGTAATTTTTGTGACATTTACACTAGACATTTCTAATTCGTCAGAGAGAAAGTTAACCGCAATAATAATTCTAAAATGAATAAAATATTGAAGGTTCTTCCATAGTATTTTTGCACTATCTAGTATATTGGCACTATTTAGAATCAAAACCTAGGTTGTTTCCAAAGACTAATATTACCGATATTTTTTAAAATGACAACCTTTCATTATTGGACGAAAAATCAACGAGAACCACTCATAAAGAGCTACGCGATTGGTTGTTACTGTTGTTAGTTATCCAGTCAGCCTTTCGCAATATTGACATTTTGTCACATTAATTTTTCGTTCGAAATCTGGGGCTAGCCTTGCATTACCCATTTGATAATAGATAGTCTGCTACATATTCGAATAAATTAAACATTACACTTACGAAAAAGGACAATTCGCACGTTAAGATTTTACAGATTAAAACTAAATACCTACTTGTGATTATTATAACAGTTTACACCAAAATAAATAAGCAATCATTTACGTACTTGATAAAATAATTATAATAAATATTTATTGTAGAAGTTGTTAATGAATAAATACCTCATAAAAATAGCATTATATTTTATTGATCGGGGTCTTTTCGTATTGGCTCCTCGAGACCCAACTTTAAAGATTCAGAACTATGTATGATTATAATAAAGACCATTTTAGCTTGAAGTTTTCTTTTTCTTTTTACTTTGGAACCATACCTGTCCCTTTCCACACATCTTAGTTTCAAGCCTCGTGCAAATTGAGCGGATTAGTAGAAAATGTATGAAATAGCCGCGGACATTCAGCTGTAGCTGTAGCGCGTTGATTGACACATCATTAAAGGTTGTAAAAGGCTTACAGAAAAAAACATACAGACGAATTTGAGTACCTCCTCCTCTTCTGAAGTAGGTTAGAAAGTTGGAACTTTTTTATCTATAAAAGAAGTTGTCTATGGATATAATTTTATAAAATGTATAATGAAATAAGTAGGTACCTATTACTTTGACACTGGCAATGTTAAAAACGGTGCCAAAAGAAGAAGAAAAAACCGGCCAAGAGCGTGTCGGGCCACGCTCAATGTAGGGTTCCGTAGTTTCCCGTCCGTCACAATAAGTGTTCCCACTTATAAGTTTAAAAAAAGGCTTTTGTTACGTTGACATGCTAAGTACGCAGAAATTATTTTGTACAACTTTTTATCTTTTTTGTACAAAAACTGTTCTTTCTATCAAGTTCAAATTAATTTTCCTAGAAAGTACTTATAAAGTTCTACTTTCCAGATTTTTTTCATATTTTTTAAACCTACGGATCAAAAGTTAGAGGGGGGGGGGGGCGCTTTGATTTTTCCTTTTGGAGCGATTATTTCCGAAATTATTGACATTATCAAAAAATGATTTTAGTAAACCCCTATTCATTTTTAAATACCTATCTAACAATATATCACACGTAAGGGTTGAAGTTAAAAAAAAAACCTCTTTACATCTAGGGGGGCTACCCTAATAAAACATTTTTTTCCAATTTTTATTTTACCACTTTGTCGGCGTGATTGATATACATATTGGTACCAAATTTCAGCTTTCTAGTGCTAACGGTCATAGAGATTAAGCGAGGACGGACGGACAGACAGACAGACATGGCGAAACTATAAGGGTTCCTAGTTTACTACGGAACCCTAAAAAGTAGGTACCTAATCCTTTTTTTTGATGATGGGAAATCATCAAATGGATTCTCCTGCTCTTAGTGTTCGACTTTTACTGACCAACACCCAGCTCCTTCAGTTGCCCTTTATCTTCAGGGGCCACGGAAGAGAAATGGCTAGCTCCTAGTTAAGTACATAATTTTTGCAGTCCTCTAAACGGTCTAATCTTTTAAACTATCAGTCCGAATGTAGAAGTAAGAAATTGTAATTATTTTTATGTATGGCTATTTTTAAGCCTGAGTCATCCAGCACCTATAAGCCTAGAGCTTATCTAGCTCTACAATATTACGCAAATATCACTAGCAGTAATCAATGGTGCGGATGAAACCGTAAAACAGTAACTTTAACTCTCCTGACACATCTGCAGCGGTTCTGCATACTCAAAACAAGGGTTTCAATATCCTGTTGTGGAATACTGTCCCAAGTCCTGAAGTCCTGCTAAGATGCAAGAAAAGCTGGTTTTCATGAACAATATTTTCAGGGAAATTCCTAAGAGTTCTTAATATTTATTAAAAAATTAAATTATGTTATGAGTAAAATATAAAAAATAAACATGATTATTATTACAATAAATTGCCTTTGTCCACAATTTAAATACTTAAATAAAAATAAATCTTATTAACATAGGTATAATGTTAGGCTGTATAACTGCATCATACCTTTGTTTTTTCTTCAACCTGCGAAGGTAAGCGCGCAAAAAAAGAAATGGAATCCATAAGTATATTTAATTGTTGGGGCCATAATGTTGAATTTAAGTTTTGTAGAGAATTATTTTCTCCAAAGTGAAGGTATTGAAAAACGTCGTTCTCCATAACACCTTCGAATTTCGCCTCGCGTGCATTGGCAAACTTTCTCCACTAGTATCAAAATGTACTATTTTATTTTATGTCCAGTTAAATCTACTTTTAAAATTAGAACATGTAAATCAACTCATTTCAACAACATAGGCTGTATACAGAATACACGCTTGAGTAAAAATGGCGCCTTGTGAATGTGAGTTTTAAATGTGAGTCACTAAACCTTTCGATGACCAAACGACCGACAGCCGGCTGTTGCGCTGCTATTGTCTTTCTATTTTGTCTCGAATCACGTGTGTTCGAAGGTTTAAATAATATAATTATTGTGAATGTGTACGTTTGTTTGTTTACTGAATTAGTGATAGTGAAGTGAGATATTAATTAAACAATATAAAAAACTTTTTCTAAAAAAAAAAAGATAACCGAATTCAAAAACGAAAAGCTCTTAAATAACTATTTCGGAAGTCGGTGGCTTCTCTTCTGCCGGTCGAATTGTGTTGCCTTGCCACCGACTTCCGAAATAGTTATTTAAGAGCTTTTCGTTTTTGAAGTCGGTTATCTTTTTTTTTGGAAAAGGTTTTTTATTTTTTACTTTTTAGTTAGAGTCCCAACTACGTTTTAGAGTAACTTACAAAAAAGATGTACGTTTTTCTACAAAAAAATGGAGGAGTTCCCTCGATTTCGGCATGATACCATCATCAGATCCTGGACCTGATGACAATGGGACCATTTGGGAAGTCTACCCTTTCAAACAAAAAAAGAATTGTTCAAATCGGTTGGCAAACGACGGAGATATGCGCGAACAAACATAAAAAAAAAACATACAAACATTCGAGTTGAGAACCGCCTCCTTTTTTTAGAAGTCGGTTAAAAATCATTGTGAACTTTGTGTGTTTGTTTGTGTAGTGGTAGTGAAGTGAAAACGAACGTACCTTATCAAGATATTTGGGTAAGTTTTATTGTTGTTAATTTCTATTACTTACCTATTCTTAAAAACGCCTAAGTGGATACCTATTTAGTTACCTAATTCGAAATTTCCCTATTCCTTTAAGGTAGCTGTGAAGGAAAAATCTAAATCATTTTTTTTCACGTAGGTGCCTAATTGCTTTTTCACGGAGTTTCAAAAATTGGCGACGATTGAAAACTTTTACTGTAGGTCCTACCTACATAAAAAAGTCTAAAACATCAAAACTCATTCAATTGAACAAATGGCTAATTAGGTAGCCCAAGGCTGGAGCAGGGCCAGAATTAAGTTAAGTTTAAAGTTTTAGGTTTATTCTTAGATTAGATAAGAACCTCAAGCCCTTTCCCGGGGGTAGCCATAGTAATAGGAAATTTGAAAAAGGCGCATCTACCTATAAGATACTTTAATCAAATAAGATACCTAATACCTATAAGATACCTATTACCTATAAGATACTTTAATATTGGTATGTACCAATATTAAACAAAATAGGTAGGTAGGTACATTTTATTTCCTTTTCAAAACTATACTTAGTTTGTCAGCATTATACTTAGCTACTTAATGCGAAGGGCGTTTTTTTTATTAAATTAGTTTAAAAAAAAATTATAATGTATTTATTTGCGATTTTGAGAGCTGAAGTCGTTCAGTTCTGTGGCACGTAGGGCACGCCCCACTTATCTAAAACACAATACAATGCACAATTCCTCTCAAAATTAAATTTGTCAGTCTAAGAGGCAGCTTTAATTAATCTAACGAGTCATGGTTAGCATTATAAGGTTAACTTATTTAATATTCAACGGTGACGGCGCAAAGACAAACATAAGTAATTAAATTACCGACGCCATGTTTCCTATAACACGTCAGTAATTTATTATTCTACGACTCTGTTACCTACAACTCTGCTGACACTGAAAGTTGAATAAAATATTTTGTTTGGGACAGCAAAAACAAAACAATTTCGGAACTTTTGAACGCTGGTTGTAATGACGGGAAATTATGAAAATTATTTTCCATGTTTAGGATTTCTAAGAAGGTCGGTTTCGGTTAGGTGAGGGTATCTACTTGGGGTTTAACTGGTCGTAAAATAATTAGGTATTTATTTATATTTTGTAGTGGATTAGAAACCTATACTTTAGAGAAAAAAGTTGTATAGGTGTAGTAAAACGAAGCGTTATAAAATACCTAAATATTGGCCGAATATTTAAACGTATTTCAATTTTAAGACGAAGCCGTCAATTATGTTGCTTCTTTATTTCTTAAGTGTGACAAAGACAGCAACAGATTTAAAAGCGTCTTAAAATTGAGTGACGTGTATTTAAACAAATGTAACCATGCACAACAATACGGCATCAGCTGTTTTTGAATTTATCAAACCGGCCAAGTGCCGCAACCGTACTCGGTATATTTGTAAGTAAAAAAATCTTGTTACAGTAAATTCGTAATTGAATTACTGTACTGTGCTGCTTTACGGTTTTTAGATTTTGTCCTTTTCTGGAAAAACGATAAAAAATGTTTTATCTTATAAGGTCCAACTCCTATTTCAAACCCGATTTTTATGGAACTCAAGCATTCAAGTTGAGTTTCCGGTATTTTCGCCAGGTACATGTTTTGCGCCTCACATTTTTATTTTTCCTTTACCTACCTAACACCACCAGGGGTACGGCCAGGGGTACGGTGGGTCTGCAGTGTTACTAACTAGCTAAATTTTAATACGTACGTTGAATTTTATACTCACCCTCCTACACTCATACACACACTGTCACTCTACACACAAGGAGGTTTTCCTACACTTCACAATTTAAATCTTTAAATTAAATATTGATCTGTCTATACACAGTAAAATGTTTGTCTGTAATGTTCCTCCCAGGGAAGAGCGCTGCTGTCTGAAGCACAGATATTAAGTTATCTAGTTCAGACACAGATGTTCAATAAATGATATTGATTATTAAGACGTATTCTAAGTTGCTTGTGTAATTAGTAATTAAGACTTCTGTTTTCTGGTTAAATAAATTATTATTATTATTCAGAGTGTTTGTATTTCTCAGCTCTTAGGCTGGTATTAGCTACGTTCACGGGCCGAAACCAAGTAAACGCGGCGTGTGGTGTATTTAAGAAGAGGGTGTGATTTCTTCTTCCAACTGCATGAATTTTCTTACTATTCTACATGTGTTTAAAATGGCTGCTTTTTGTAAAATTATGTAAACGGTTTCTTCTAAATCAATTAATTTTAGGCTACGGAGAAGATGGTTGGGAATAACACCCGTGGTAGAGAGGACTATGGGGATTACGTAAACTTTGTCTTGTCTCCAAATTCTTGCGACTTCTTCTTTCAGCTCGACGTATTTGTTTATTTTTTCAGCTATTGTTTTTTGTAGATTGTGTGTGTTGGGCACTGCAATATCTATGAGGTAAGTGATTTTTCTTATTTTGTCTTGTAGGGTAATGTCTGGTCTGTTATAGTGAATGGTTTTATCTGTGAGAATGGCGCGGTCAAAATACAGTTTGTGTGTATCATTTTCTAGGATAGTTTGTGGTGTGTACTTGTAGTAGGGGGTTTTAGTATTTTGTATGAGAGAGTGTTTGAGTGCTAGTTTTTGATGAATGATTGCTGCAACCTGGTTGTGTCTATGAGTGTAGTCTGTCTGCGTAAGGGTTGTGCATGCTCCGGTTATGTGCTGTATAGTTTCAGATTGAGTGTGGCACCTGCGGCATTTATCGTTGGTGACATTAGGGTCCTTAATGATATATTTTCTGTAGTTTTTCGTGTTAATTATTTGGTCTTGTATAGCTATCATAAAGCCCTCGGTTTCTGGAAATAGGTTACCTACTTTAAGCCACTTATTGGAGGCTATTGTGTTGATATGGGATTGTTCTAAATCATTATTATTATTATTATTATTTTTGGTATACATTTTTGTATCTCGGCGCAGATGTGCCGGTTTTATAGAGTAACACGGGCCGAAGCCAAGTGCTAAGCTTGAATTGTGATAGATGAAGGTATGTGTGATGATGTGTTTCGATTTTGCGTTGCGTGGTTAGAGTCGTGTGTCTGGGTGAATAGCTGCGTGTGTGTACGTACGGTGAATGATGATTGTAGCTGTAAAGATTGTGAGTCATTGTCGTTTTGCAAAAACTTTCGCACAATTCTGCAAGTGTTAAGGATGGCAGCCTTTTGTAGGGTTTGGTAGGTGGACGGAGCTAAGTCTAAAGCTCGTAAGGATTGGTGCAAATGTTTTGGTATGACACCTGTGGTTGAAAGTACAATAGGGATTATGTCAACTCTACTTAATCGCCACATTCGACTAATTTCTATTTTTAGGTCTGTGTATTTTGACAGCTTTTCTGATATGGTGTTTTGTAGATTATGTGTATTAGGTACTGCTATATCAATAATTTGTGCGGTTTTATTTATCTTATCTAGTAAAGTTATGTCGGGTCTATTGTAATGTGTTGTTTTATCTGTGAGGATAGCTCTATCAAAGTACAGCTTGTGTGTTGTGTTCTCGAGAACTGTTTCAGGACTATATTTGTAGTAAGGTACTGGGGGTGTGGTAATTAATTTATATTTAATAGCAAGTTTTTGGTGAATTATATTGGCTATTTGATCGTGCCTGTGTTTATAGTCGGTCTGAACAATCGCTTTACATGCCCCGGTAATATGCTGAATAGTTTCGGACGAGCTATGACATCTTCTACAAATATCAGAGGGGAGAGGAGCTCGCATGATATACTTTTGGTAGTTGCGGGTTACTATTACCTGATCTTGTATTGCTGTCATGAACCCTTCAGTCTCAGGGAATAAATCTCCTCGCCTGAGCCATTCGTTCGACGCTAACTTGTCGACGTTAGGTTGGCACAGGTCCTGGCGATGTCTTCCGTGGAGTGACTTACGGGTCCATTCCAGTATCTTAGTCTGTGTGTCAGTCTGTTTTTCGGTACTTTGAGTATTTTTATCAAACATGTTTAGTGGGGTTAGGTTTCGGTCGTTATAAATTATAGCTTTGTGCAGGGTAGAGGTGTTACTTTTTGTGTTAAAATATTTTCTCAGAGTACTAATTTGTTTGTTGTGAAGGTTTGTGACATCTATTAGGCCTCGTCCTCCTTCTTTCCTTGGTAGAGTTAGTCGTTGGATACAAGATCTAGGGTGATGTTTTCTGTGTTTAGTCAGAGTAGTGTTAATGACGCGCTGTAGGTTTTTAAGTTCCGCTTTAGTCCAGTTTATTATACCGAAAGAATATGTGAGAACGGGGATAGCATATGTGTTTATTGCTTTGACAGTATTTTTCGAGTACAGTTGTGTATTTAAAATTGAATTGAGTCTGTGTTTAAATTTTTGCGTAAGTTTATTTTTGATAGTTTTATGTTTGATTTGTTTAGCCTGAATATATCCTAAATATTTGTATGTTTCATTTTCATCTAATGATTGTATGTTATCCCCTGTCTGTGTGGTGTATGAATGTTCATATGTTTGGCCTGCCCTAACTGAATTAATTTTACACTTGTCAATTCCGAATTCCATAGCAATATCACGTGAAAATGCGTCTGTTATGTTGGCAAGTTCGTTTAAGTCTTCTGGTGAAGACGCGTACAGTTTTATATCGTCCATATAAAGGAGATGATTAATTTTACAATTATGCCTGCTAGTCTGTATACCATCTGTAGTATCATTATAATGTAAGTTATAACCTGGTAATGATAAGTTTAATTGATTCGATAAGGGGTTTAAAGCGAGACAGAACCATAGTGGGCTTAGTGAATCGCCTTGGAATATGCCTCTTTGGATTTTAATAGGTTCTGTCTCCACATTTCCTGAAGATGTTGTTAGCTGTAATCGTGTTGTCCACTGTGCCATTGTGTTATTTAAAAATGTGATAATTTGAGGGTTTATTTTATATATTTTTAAAATTTCTAGTAACCATGAATGGGGAACTGAATCATACGCTTTTTTGTAGTCTATATACATAGTGTACAAATCTGTTTTCTGTCTCTGAACCTGTTTGAGTATTACTGAGTCTATTAATAGTTGTTCCTTGCAGCCCTGGCTAAATTTACGGCAGCCTTTTTGTTCTTCAGATAATATAGAATTTGATTCAAGGTGTTTGTAGATAACTTGAGTAATGCATGAAGTTAGTATTTTATATATTGTTTGTAAACATGTTATGGGTCTGTACTTTGCTGGGTTGGCGCTATCGTTGCTGTCTTTTGGTATCATATAAGTAATTCCTTCAGCTATATACGTAGGCATGGTAGTTGGACTATTAATAAATGAGTTGATGTAATTGTGTAGGTACGGGTGAGTATATGTAAATTTTTTGTACCAGTAGTTGTGGAGGTTATCAGAACCTGGTGCTTTCCAGTTATGTAATTTCTGAAGGACGTCATGAAAAGTATCTATTGGTACATATTCAAATACCATTGGTTCAATATGCGAATGGTTTTCTGTTTCTAAGTTAATCCATTCAGCTTCTGCGTTATGACATATAGGCCTCTCCCAAATTCCTGACCAGAATCGTTTTAGTTCATCTATAGATGGCAACCTACTATTTGTGTTAGTTTCGTCATTACTGGGCGCAGTTTGGTTTGTGGTAGAATAGTTTAATGTTCGGTAAAACTGCTTTTCGTTATTTCTAAACTTATTATTTTGCATTTTGCGAAGAGTGCAGTTAGTGTACCTATTTAACCTACTATTAATAAGAGTGAGTTTCTGTTTAAGTGTGTCTAAAAAGTGTGCGAGATGTGTGTTTGGTTCTTCATGTGTTGAATGTATTCTGTAATTTTCTAGTATTTTGTTTACTTCTCTGACGAGCCTCCAACCTCTGTTTCCTTGCATGTACGCTGTAAGTCTTCCGATTTTAGTTCTTAGATCTTTAACTCTTAATTCTAACCTTTTCTGCCATTTAGGTTTCCTATTTTTTTGATTACGTACTACATTTTCAGAAGTTACAAATGAAAGTCTACTACCATTTGTTTTAGCAGCTGTCCAAGCAGCACTGTATATTATTGTTTGTAGGTTTTCAAAACCTGTATCTCCGTTTATATGTTTTGGTAGGATGATATTGTTAATGTAATTTACTATTTGGGCTAACTTTTTTGATGGCTTTTGTTTAGGTATGTAGTTTCTTTTGGTTGGATTAATGTCTGTAAAATATTGTAGTGCGTCTGTGAATGTTTTTTCAAGTTCTTCATTTCTATCCATATTTATTTCGGCGTTTGTTATATTATTATGACTTGTGTTTATAATGGGTTGTGTCAAGGCATCTAAATCAATATTATTTAAGTAATTCGGATCGTTTTCTACTATTATTATTAAACAGCAGAATTCTTCCGAAAACAAAAGAAGACACATTATCATCCATAACCCTGTTTTCGACCTCATGACCTCGAAACGACAAAAGCCCAAAAGGTGAAACGACAACAAACAGAGCAGATATTTCATGAATACATTTATGAAAGTTGATAAAACAAGGAATTGTGGAATTCCCTTAGCTACCGGTGGCTTTCGACCCGATGATTCGCTAGGGAGGGCTATCCCATGATCTTGCGATATAAACAAAGCTATACACGTGGGACAATTGCTAGAAAATAATATTATTGTCTTGCATTTTGTAGTTTATAAAAATGGTTGTACGAATTGCGAGTCCCTTATGTCGGTCGCGGGGTTATGAAGAAAGGTATGTCGATAAGTATTTTGGTAGTCTGATAGGCTGGCACTACAGTAGGTACAATCAATAGTTGAAAAGTGGTTTGTGTGGACCTGCCCCCTTACCATGACGTTTAAAGTAAGATTGTTTTATTCCTGTTCCAGAGTGTGCAAGTGACAGCGTTAGACACGTTGTCTAGCGCCGTCTCTTTCCCACTGAAAGTAATATCGAAGTAATACTGCTGTAAGGGCTTGTGGTAGGCCCCCCGTAGCTTGATTGCGACTTCGTGGTGAGGCTACGAACCAAATAAACAATTTAAATTAATCTCATTTCATCAATACAGAGATGCAGAAATAAAACAATTTTACTAAAGGACATTGCTCTGCGTCCATACATTGTTGGCCCTGAAGCCAAAAGCGTCGGATAATTTATGTATTGTATTCTCTATCATTAGTAGATTCCTTGAAGATCTTATTTTTTTAGCGGACTAGCTGCAGAAAAGATATATTCACCAAGAAAAGAACTCAGGAAAAGCACAAGACTTCCAACCAAAGTGACAATAACGGACGATGTGACGTTCACAGCAAAACTGGGGATGTAGTACGACACCACACCAATAATCAATTTTTTCGATTAAGATCTACTGTAGGTAGTCTTAAATTATTACAAACTGTCTGTTACATCAAATTACAAGTATGTGTGACAATGGCTTATTTTACGCCGAAAAAGAAAATGTTATTTTTGTATTTTTGTATTAATCGTCGTAAAAAATGAATTTGATGTTTGAATAATTGTATAGAAATAAAAAAGTTTTGATTACTGTACAATATTATTCTTACTACCTATTTAAATTATGACTGCATTCATAAAGTATTCTTATTTGGTTTTAAAAAATTCTACACTTTAGAATAGAAAATAAATAATAAATCAATCGATCGATTGTAATTAAATGGACATCCCTATTTCACTTCTGACACGACTTGACATTAGGCGAAGATGGCAATCTAATGCTATTAGTCGCGTTAAATTCTATTAAAAGTACATTTTGGAATACAGCTAGTCCGTGATACAGAAGTATTTGCAACTTATATAATAAAATAGGCGATTAATTATCGTATATTCTGATACTCTTTATTGCACAGGGCCATTTTGGACATTGTCTTTAGCTGGTTAGTTCCCACAGGCCGTTGTTTGTGATCATGAGTAGTTAAAATTATGTTTCAGTGACCTTGTTAGGTCATTATCACACCCTATAATAACAAAGTTAAAAGTTAAACTATTACTGTACATTAAGCTTTAAACCCACAAGTATTAATTTACAAAACTTCGAAACCAGTCACGCACGCTTTCAATGAGAAAAGTAACTTTTATCCTTTCAACTACCAAGGCTACATCTGGCTTTCGTACTGCTATTGTCTTTCTATTGTGACTCATATCAGGTTTGCTAAAATTTTTAAAACCATAGAACAGTTCTGAAGACTAGAAATATACCGCGTCGACGGCGCGTTAGTGTTCCACGCGCGCCTCAAAGAGAAGAAGCCAGCACAGGAAGGGGCCCAACAGGGCCACGCCTGCCGGGGTTGCGGAATGTTTATAATAGTTACCGTGACCCTGGAACATAAAGGGCAATCGAAGGAACATGAGTGAGTTTTAGTCAGTAAAATCCTGACACGCCCTCCCGCCGCACCCAGGACGGGAGCAGTCATTTGATGATTTCCCACTCACCAAAAAAAAAAAGACTAGAAATATTTCAGTCACCCATCAAAACCTAAAACTAGCTACTTTTGTAAGTATATAAACGTGTCACAGTAAGTCTGTGTCAGTCCGTATTAGTTCCACGGCGAGTCGCTCCGGGCACTCGACCCGCGCACGTCTCCAAGGCATTGCATCTAAACTTCGGTTACATTTCCTTGAATTCTCTTACAAGGATATATTTTGACATCGCTGCTATTTTATTCAACAGTTCTTTACTTATTTAGCTTTGTAGCGTGTCTTTCAAACATGACAACAAGCCTGACTTGTGTTAATAGGATCATAACATAAGCATGAGCAAATAAATGACTTTGACTGTGTCTTTGTCAGTAAACAAGCTTACTCCGTGTCTAATGTCAGTGGTGCCGATTTAGACTGAAGATAAAATATAAGTTCAGTCCTGTCAAATTAAGATAGTCCATAGATAATTAAGACGCGATTAAAAACATGACCACTTAAAATACATCGATTTGCTTCTATCTAATTCGATTTGACTAATTCATGCTTCTGTCCTTTTCTTAAATTAAATGTGCATCTTTCTGTTTCCATTTCCGGAAAGAGAAAGATCGTCCGCCTAGGACACAAGACACAACATTACAGACAGACATAGTTATAATTGCATTTATAATATTAGTGAGTGTCCAACCAAGCTAATCCGTTTAATCAGACTACAATCATCAAACACGTAACTTTCAAAACTGTTTCAATTATCTAGCTAGGGGAAATGTTAGAATATACAACTACGGCGAAACGCAATTCGTTCTATTTGATAGAAACAAAACAAATACGGAAACCTCTGCCAAGTTGTGTAAAACCGCGCCAATGTACAGGCTATCCGAACTCTAATAAAATACTGCGGAACATGTTTATATTGCGAATACGTCAGTTAAATCATAGACTAGGTAGGCAAAAGTAAACATATGCTCGTACATATATATATACTTATACATCATTCACGCCCTAAAAATTTCATAAGACAACAATAAATAATAGGCGAGATGACAAAAAAAAAGTAATTAGTCCGTCAGTTAGATAATCAAAAAATTTGGGACACGTATTTTTTCTTTTTTCTCGTAAACAGAAAATGACGACAATACAGTGCGTTGAAGTTTCGTGAAACGTCACGCCTTTGTATAATTTTTACTCAGAAGTGACGTCACAAGCCCCCTCTCCGGAACTTTGATGCTCTTTATCTTTGTATTTTGTTATTAATTTGATCAAGCAAAAAATATGTGTTCAGTATTTTTGGACTGTCTAACAGACGGACTAAACAGAAGTCATTCTTTTGATGTAGTCAACATCCCTATTGTTTAGTTCAATATAATTGAATTGTTGAGGGAACCCTTCCGACTCGTTCTTTGCTTTTGCCTTGACTTTCTATCACCAGAAGAAATAAATTCGTTTAGTATACTCAAAACAGCTTTGGGACAGGCTAAACCTATTTCAATGCAGTAACAAAACAATTGAGGAAACACGAAAGTCTGTGGATAGTTTTGTGACGTCATTTTACTAACCCGGGTGTTCCAAATCCAAACGTACAGTTTTTTAAATTCGAATTCGGAACACGAGAACGTTGCTAAGCTTTCTAGTTTTTGTAACGCGAATTGAAAAAATAAAAATAAAAGTTTGTTACTAGGAATATTGTGATCTACTAGTGACAAAAAAGTAGAGAAGTATGTATGTAGATATAGGACTTGCATAAAATAAAAAAAAAAACAGCCCATTACTGTTCTACTGCAGAGCAAAACAGAGAAGGCTCGAGCAAAGGCGGATTGGCGATTTCGGACTTATATTTACTACAAGTCCAGGTTTCCTCACAATGTTTTCCTTCACCGATGTCTGTGATGTCCAAGATAACCTTTAGAAAGTGCATATCAATTGAAAAAGTCACATTGGTACTTGCCTATTTGAGGCAAATACCGATGCTCTAGGAAATTCAAATAGGTAAAATAATTATTATATGACTCTCCCATTTATCCAATTTGTGGACTTGGTGGCTAGCGTCATAGTCAACACGAATGGTGAAGTGGATGAGTGATCGGCTGCTGTGCTGCGTATCGCGATTTCGATTCCCAGACGCGACGAATATATTTTGTACAATGTCTTACGGTACTTTTATTCTATCGAGCAAAACTGGAAATGCGATTTAACATTTCGACGACCAAGTGACAGCCGGCTGGCGGACTGCTATTGTCTTTCTATTGTGTCTTGAATTACGTGTGTTCGGAGGATTAATGTGTTGTTTTAAAACTAACAGACTAATATTAGATGAATCCATAGAAATTATAAAATAGGCTCATACTCCTAGATTTAAAGGTCTAGACAATAAAGTTTTGCCTTCAAAGATTCAATATAGGTTGCCAAGATCGGATTGACGCGAATGCTGCCCCAACCGTAATATCACGAGATATCCGGGTGAGATTACATTCTTGCGGAAATCTCATGAAATGTATTAGGAAATTGACACATGGTTCGGCTCTTTCTGTAAAAATATTTTTGGTAGAAAATCTTGAAAAAATAAGTTTGGTTTTACAGGAATCGTGTTGAAGATGAAAATGGTTAAAGCTTTGCTAAGCCAGCGTAGATAAATAATCTTAATATATAAATCATAAAGAACCGACGATTCATCTCTTTAGGACCAGCGGTTTGGGCTGTGCGTTGACATATTAACAATCGGTCAGTTTATTATTTGATAGATTGTTAGTTTACAGACCTTAGTATATTTAAACCATAGATCATTATCAGCCTATAGACGTCCACTGCTGGACAAAGGCCTCCCCCAAAGATTTCCACATGCATCGGTCCTGCGCCACCCGCATCCAGCGGGACCCGGCGATCTTGATGAGATCATCGGTCCATCTTGCGGGAGGCCTGCCCACGTTGCGTTTACCGGTACGAGGCCGCCACTCGAGAACCTTTCCGCCCCAACGGCCGTCAGTTCTACGAGCTATGTGCCCCGCCCACTGCCACTTAAGTTTGGCAATTCGACGAGCTATATCGGTGGTTTTGGTTCTCCT
The DNA here is from genome assembly GCA_033675125.1 of Athetis lepigone. Lineage (NCBI taxonomy): Eukaryota > Metazoa > Arthropoda > Insecta > Lepidoptera > Noctuidae > Athetis > Athetis lepigone. The sequence goes on along the minus strand of CM066236.1, from coordinate 1,555,381 downwards.
GCGGATTTCCTCATTACTGATTCTATCACGCAGGGAAACTCCAAGCATTGCTCGTTCCATTGCCCTTTGGGTGACCTTGAGCCTGCTTATGAGGCGCACTGTGAGTGACCACGTCTCTGTTCCGTAAGTCATCACTGGCAACACAAACCATAGATATCCGGATTTAAACTAACAGACAAACAAACAAACCAAAAATTGGTTTATTTTTGTTGTTTTGGTATGTGCAAATAAAATGTGTATTTGAATATGATTTGAATGTTTGAATGTGAATGTGCTAGTTTTTTTGTAAATTGAATCGTTTGAACTCTAACGTTACAATTAAAAATATCAATACGAACTCGCTTGCTGATACTTCGTTTAAAAAATATTTTCGATGTTGTTTTGTATTTTATTTAAACTAAAAAAAATATCTTACTCTTCTAAATATGACGTGATAAGCTAAGAGTATTTTCTGAGTCAGCTGCTGCTATGTGTGGGTTTAAATCCAGCGCGGAACAAAGTACTGCGTAGGCGCGTAGCGACACGCGTAGCAGAAGCGTAGCGAAACACGTAGCACACCCGTAGCCAAACGCGTAGCAGGGTCCTGTAAGGCGCCTTTGCTAGTCGGAGGAGCGTAGCAACATTGAAGGTCCTTATCACCACTTTTACAGCTATCTAATGCTATCTATCTACTAGTAATACAAAGGAGTTAAAAAAAAACTAGTCCAGCAAAAAATTGGGTCGAGTCAAATATAGGGTACAGGGCCTCTAGTATATTATATATATGAACATCGCGTCCTTTACCTGATATTACACGATTGCCTCTCTCAAATAAATCGCCCTAGAATATTAACGTCCTATCCCTCTACAAAAATCTAGAATTCCTAGTTCGTACATACTTCACAAACATTAATTTCCCCGAACGTGAAATAAATGGTGCTCTCTTTATTTTTAAATCAGAGCCTTCAGCTTGTCAAGCTGTTTCTCAGACAGTTAATAAACTAGGAAACTAGAACTGGTATTCTTAAGAAACTCGCTTTAAACTAGATATGTTTATTTTACGTGACCCGTTGTTTTATATAGAGTTTTAAGGAGATAATAAGAATGCTGGAATAAGCTGAAAGCTGTGATTTCACGCTCGTTTTGTAAGTTTAGTCTTTCGTACCGGGTAACATGTTGCCTGTAACATCAGTGAATCCATTTGTTTTATTTTTATTTATTGTTATAGTGCCAAGTGTAGTGGTGGTGGTTTACATATTCTGTAATAACTGCAATTCGGCTCTATCTAATAAACCGTAATAGGGATACCTATTGCGGTTTATTAGATAGAGTCCTCTAACAAGTGAACGGTCAACAAAGACTAAATAAGTAGCTAGGGTTCCGAGTTTTTAGCTTTCTACGTTAATTTATATAAATATTTAATACGTAGGTGGGCATGATATTATATAGTCTATAGCTTTCTGCGATAATGATCTAGTACTGAGATCAGCGCATTCAAACAAAGAAATAAACTCTTCAGCTTTATAATTTTAGCATTGATTACAAAAACAACTCCAAATCTTATTTCACTCCTGGTAACCCTTTCTCCTATCGAAGATCCCGTCAGCCTGCCATTAGTATTCGTCTTAAAGAGCCGAGCCTATCTGTTAAGCCGAGAAGTTATGCACTCGGGTCACCACCGATCAAGACATGAAAAGTGAGGGACCATTTTTTGTTGTGCCACTAACGGTGCATGAGTTAGTTAGTATTTCAATTGATAACATGACTTGCCTTTGATGGTGTTTTGCTTAAAGATTCTGGTTTGATGTGGACGTGGTTAAGAAAATATAAAAAATCTTGATTCTTAGTCAACGTATGATTACAAGCTCAACAGAAGCATATTATTATCAGTTGTCTACTTATCACGGTATAGTGCCTCGACGATCGAACTAATGAATCGAACTAGTGAGAATAAATCCCTAGTTTGAGATCAGATGTCCGTGAGAGAGCTGTTACAAGTTGTTTTTCTATTATCAAATTACAAAAACAACTAAAAAACGTATTCCACCCTTTCTCCTATCGAAGATCCCGTCAGCCTCACATTAGTATTCCTCCAGAGGTCTCGAGCCTATCTCTTAAGCCGAGAAGTTATGCGCTCAGGTCGCCACCGTTCAACACGGTAGGGAGCACTTTTTGTTGCGCCACGAAGGGTGTATGAGTTAGCTAGTATTTCAATTGATAACATAATTCCTCTAAAAGTGTTTTGGTTGAAGGCAGAGGATGGCAGAAAAGGTAAAGGAAAATATTAATAGGCGATTATTTGTTGTTTTCAGTCACTTTGTTAGAAATTGGCTAATTAGGAACCAAGTAATGTAAAGGTATAAATTGCAACCTAAGAATCTGTATAAAAAGAAAGTACAATTTTCATTTTGTTCACGTTTTCAGTCACCTGGCTAGAAATAGGCTTATTAAGAACCAAGTAAGTAATGTAGAGGTATAAATAGCAAGCTAATTCTGAGACTTATGCCCTTACTAATAATTACTGTGTAAAGTTATGTCATGAATAAAGACTGTGTAACCATACATTTTTTGACGTATAAACCTGTCATAACTTTATGCAGCGTTTATTAGTAAGACGCTAAGTAAATAACAAATGAATTGAATTAATTTCTGAGCAAGACGTTACGATGAAAACAATCAAAGCTGAAAGATTTCTGTAAATAAGAAAAGTGAGTAACAAATTAATTAGATTTAGAGAAACGATCTTAAACTTATTTAGTTTTTTTATTTTTCTTCATTCTGCACATAATATGCAGCATATCTTGCAAATCTCACTACAGCATTTGGTTTGCTGGTAGAAAACTCAAATCTGGGTTAAACTCGCCTTTATATATACGCTATACATATATTTATTTGTTTTTATGTCTTTTTATTTTGGTGTGCAAAGAATGTGAATAAATTATTAAAATAAACGAATTTCCAATCATATTTGAGAAAAAATAACTTCATATTTGAAATGAAGCCGAACATGGAAATAAGCCAAAAACTTTATTTACTTTATTGACAATGTTGCTGACAAATAGAGCTAAAACAAACAATGTGTTTACTCTATTCGGAAAACTGTTCAACCAGTAATAGAAAACTGGAACTACAAATTGCAGTACTTGAATAAAATCGTAAAAAAACCTGCGGTGATTTCAAAGCTTGACTAACTCCACCATTGCACATAAACCGGTTATTAGATTACCGGTTATCGGTTCAGTTTTCAGTCGTTAGGCGAGTGTTCGGTCCTGGGTTTATTCCTAGAAAACAAAAAAAAAATATTTTTTTCTTTTTTTAAGGTTCCGTAGTCAACTAGGAACCCTTATAGTTTCGCCATGTCTGTCTGTCTGTCCGTCCGTCCTCGCTTAATCTCTGTGACCGTTAGCACTAGAAAGCTAAAATTTGGTACCAATATGTATATCAATCACGCCGACAAAGTGGTGAAATAAAAATTGGAAAAAAACGTTTTATTAGGTTAGCCCCCCTATATGTAAATAGGGAAGTGGTTTTTTTTTTAATTTCAACCCTGGCGTGTGATATTTTGTTGGATAGGTATTTAAAAATGAATAGGGGTTTACTGAAATCATTTTTTGATAATATCAATAATTTCGGAAATAATCGCTCCAAAAGGAAAAATCAAAGCGTCCCCCTCCTCTAACTTTTGACCCTAGGTTTAAAAAATATGTAGTATATCTGGAAAGTGGAACTTTACAAGGACTTTCTAGGAAAATTATTATGAACTTGATAAAAAGAACAGTTTTTGTACAAAAAAGACAAAAAGGTTGTACAAAATAATTTCTCCGTACTTAGTATGTCAACGTAACAAATAGCCATTTTTTAAACTTATAAGAAGGTACACTTATGTGACGGACGGGAAACTACGGAACCCTACATTGAGCGTGGCCCGACACGCTCTTGGCCGGTTTTTTTTTACCTAGGGTTGTAAAAGCTAGGTTTGAATCGATTTATTGAAGAGTTTATGAAATTTCTAGTTATGATAATCGACATATAATATAGGAGTATAGTAATCAATACACTATTGAAAAGTTTGTTTGGTTGGACTCGCGAATTAATCTCAGGGAATACTGGTCCGAATTGAAAAAATCTTGCCCGAATTGAAAAAATCTTTTTGTGTTGTATACCCCATTTATCAAGAAAGGTTTCACCGTGATACAGTTTATACTAGTACGGGGAACCGGGTGAATCAATTTTGTTAGCAACCAGAAATACGTACCTACCGACGGGTTGTAAACAAAGTGTAACTATGTCTGTAAGTACATTATTTGTAGCTTATTGAACTGTGAAAGGTTGTTTTTGATTTTGGTAAATAAAGAGGTTTTTTTTTTTAATATTACTGACACCTTTTCAACAGCTATTAAAACAAGCCTTAAATAAAATTACTTCTGCCATTCGCTTAACCACCCTAAACGAAATAAAATAAACCCATAAAGTGGATTTTAACTGTAAAACCTGAAATTCTGAAACATTGATGACATTAGGTACTCGTTTTACTAGGAATAATAAAAATGTCGCATGAAAAATAACTCTAAACATTATATACATACGGGGAGTCACGTAACGCGCTCCACCGCGTTAGGGATGCCACGTTTAAGTCACTATTGAACGTTTACGTGTAAGTTAGTACTAATTTAGAACTCAAGAAGCTCTAAAAGCTCGTCCATGGAAGGACTACCAGTAAAGCTTCTGGGCCTCTGGTATCGTAAATGTGTATAGCGATGACCATTTAACATCATGGGCCATTTGCTTGTGTAAACATCTACCATTACATAGTAAAAACATGCTGTCCTTCGCTCAACAATTATATGCTGTGAAGTTTAGTTTTGGTGTGAAGGCGATACAGATAGACAGAGTTACTTTCACCTTTATAAAGTGTGGATATCGAGATGCGACATGGTTTTGTAATTGTCGCTAATTCGCCTTGTAGAAGCGTGGTCGTGTGAGAAGATATCTTTGTATTACTTTCTTTACAACAAGTTACACATATCTTGATTGCACATAATATGTAAAACTTTAGCATAAGACGTTTGATAATTCATTGTGTCATCATCATTTTAAACCTGTTAACAATTCTTAAAAAAGCAAAATGTAATGATTAAAACTTTAACAAAAAACTCAACGTTTACTTTGTTTCCATCTCTAACCAGACTCCACAGTTGACTCGCGAGGTAACCCTAAATTTTTCTAATACTCAAATTGTCTGCTTGTACATAAAAACGTATTAACATTTTTACAACTTCGATATGGTAAATTGGAAACGTACTCTAACTTGTTTTGGACGTAACAAAATTTTATATGCCAACAAGTTGATATAAAAACCATGTTCCGTTTACGATATTCGGAGGATATACAATGTTGATCAGGGTTATCGGTAAGAAGTTTTTGGAGCTGTTAAATGATCATAGACCTTTTTGGGTCTTAGCCACCTTTTTATGTTCCTCATGGCGTGTTTTTTTTATGTTTTTTTGCTGGGTAAAAATGTGATAAACGTCAGAATATATATTTTTTTGTCGTATGGGTGGTAAATAAGCTGAAGACCCACCTGTTGTTAAGTGGTACATACCGCAGATATAGATCAAAATTGCCAGATATAGGGACTTCTTAAGATTTGTCATTATTATTATAAATATGTACAGATGCGCCACCAGGGGCCTGGCAGATGTTTTGCCATGGTCTAGCAGAGCCAAAATTAATGTTAATTGGGGGTACAGCAAATATCTGAATGGGTAAAAACACATATAAAAATATAAAGCAAAACATTAAAAACAACGAAAAGAGTTCAGCAGACAAGATGTTAGATCACTTGGTCATGGTGTAAGGCTTTCAGCTGATCCCTGAGATGTGACGTGCTCCTAAAGTGGTTGCTATCTTTTTAACAGTTAAGTAAAACTTAAATTCTCCCGGATTATAAAATCCTCTTGAACAGTACTCCATATAAGTAAATAAGCAGTCATTACGTCAAATTCAATACGTTTTTTAATAAAAAATAATTGTATACATAAGTATGTCAAGTGCCTATATACATAGTCTACAACTAAACAGTGCTTAGCTCTACAATTTTGGTCGGTTTACCAAAATTTAATCTAGTGCCTGCCTACCTCGTCTAAAAACCAGTGCACGCCACATTCTTGAAATTAATATGTTGAAAAAAATTCATTTCGTGCTAGTCTGAAAGCCGCTTTTCATATGTAGATGCAATCTGCAGTTTATATCAAATTAAAAAATATAGGTAAAACAGTGGATTATTCGTCTGTTTTAGTCTAGAATGCATTCATAAAAGTCAGTGGAATAAATTGAATCGACGGACTATTAATCACAGAAATGACATCGCCCATTTTCCATTCATCGTTGGCTCCAAAAGTTCATCTGTATTTGCAGATGAAATTTTGGTCCTACGGGTTTCAAGCTAGTGTCAATTGTAAGATTATAACATAAATTTTAAGCTACCTTAGTTTTATTTTATTGTGATTTTGGTTAATCTTAAAACTAGGTGTTTCTGTGGTTTCGCCTGATACCCATATAATCTTACAGGTTGGATTTCCAAAAATGACTTCTTAGTCCGCTTGTTTGATTAGTAGTTTTCTCTATATGGACCCAAAATAAGACAACCCCTTTTAAATGTAATTTAACAGCAAATAAGTAATAATATTATTAGCAAAACAGCCTTTCAGAAAAATTTAATCTTAAAAAATCCACAAATCTTATTCAAAATAAATGCGAACTAGATCAAACTAGAAACAAGAGATTTCTCAGAACTAATTAGTGACGCGAATGTGGCAGTAGTGACGTGCAAGCTAATGAACCGGGATTAAAAATAGTTAATAAGTGTCATACTGTTCATTATGGGAGCGCCACTGCTGCATTCATTATTAAATTTCATTAGGTGGGATTTTAAATGAATTATATGCTTTAGAATTTCGGTCACGGCGACAAATTGGAATAGAGATTTAAGTATAGTGCACAAGTTAGTGTTCAAACAGCGTCTTTCTTACAAAAGGTACGTGCGCGTTAAATCCCGGTGAACAGTAACATTTTAGTCTTTCTTTTTTCCTTACTCTAAGAGTTTAGGCCTGATCCGATCGGGGAGAGACCAGCCCCCTTACCATGACGTTTAAAGTAAGATTGTTTTAGTCCTGTTGCAGGAGTGTGCAAGTGACAGCGTTAGACACGTTGTCTAGCGCCGTCTCTTTCCCACTGAAAGTAATATCAAAGTAATACTGCTATAAGGGCTTGTGGTACGCCCCCAGGCGTAGCACTGAAGGCTTCACATGCTTTACGAAATTCTGGGTCAAGGTTTCCAAACTCCAGGCTAATACTGAGAAATTCTTCGCTCTTTGCTCGATCTGGGAATATATTCATATTATTTCATTTTGCATAAAAAAGTTAGCACCATTAACTTTTCTATATACTGGTGGATTTCGTACCACATTAAAAACAGAAAGCGGTTAATCAACAATTTTACTATCATATAACTATAGGTGATAAATTTCTGATACTACTAAACTGAAATAAATTAACATAGCCTCGTTTGTGGCTACGAGACAAAAAATAAATGACAATAAAATTGTGGCTGCGCAAAAGTAATAGACAAACACAAATTCATTCAAAACAGCTCCATATTCATCACCTCTACATTTCATATTTACTGCGAAAATCTGTAACAACATTAGTTATTTCATCAAGCCAGCGTTTGGCAATAATCGCAAAAGTTGTGACTCTCTAGGGCGCAATAGCGGCCGTGATACCAGCGTCACAGATAACAACAACAATATTATCTGGAACAATCCCGTATTTCACGTCTCGATTCACGCGACACATCCGGAAATTAATTTAATAATACAACGTTTAATATTAAAGTGGGGAGAGGGTGCAAGTTGTGGGAAACTGCGACAATGTGCGTTAAACTCCTCTAAAAGGCTGGAATTCACAGCTCAAGCGCCAAGCTCACTTGACGTAAAAAGACCGAGATTTTTTTTCAGTTATCATATTAGTAAAGTTATTTGGATAATCGAGAATTTTGTAAAGCAAACAATAAAAAAAAACGAATAAAATATAGGAACTGAAATACTGATAAATATATAAAAAATATATATTTCATGTTTTTTATTCAACTTATTCTTCACAAAATTCTGTGGACTTGCAAGATTTCTGATCGGCGCGGTGGTGTTCTCCCGTCCCACATGGTCGATTTCCTATTCTCAAATAAAAAAAAAAACATATTTCAAGACTTGATTTAATCTAAGTGTAGTTATCAAACTTAAAGTTATTGATATGATAAAATCGCCGCCCGCTCATGGCGGTACCACGCCCGCCTGCATCCACAGCGCTCGGGCCGCTAGATTACCCATTGTGGTCTAAAAGAGCAGTTTTTCGGGCAGATTTTAATAAGTGCTACCCCCGAATAGGATTTAATTTCGCCCTGTCACTGGCAGCGAACAGACGAGCACTCCAAAAGAATTCGTTGCCAAAATAAAAATATAAGTTGAAGTTGCTTTAGAATTTAAATCGGTGACCCTGTGACCCCGACTTAGGGGAGAGGAATTACTGGTTGAGAGTTAGGTGTGAAGTTATGGTGGGCCATCACAATTCACAATAAACTGGTTATTATGTAGTATTGTATATGTGTCGCAGTCATCTGGTTAAATCAGCTATTTGATTGTATGACTAGCGCGTTCACTGAATGACGACATTTAATTGAATGACTAAACGACAACTCGTCAAGTTGTTTAATGTAACGTTCAACGACTTGACTGAACGTCATTTAGCATTGTCGGTAAATGGGATATAGTCGACTTTGTAATGTTTGTTTAGGGTGACTATAAGTTCGCAACTTAAAAACTTAACTTCGTTTACGTAACAGATATGAGGACATGACATGACGCACTTTATTATGATTTTATTTAAAAAAAAAAACTTTTAAAGTATCCGGTGGCGGCGTATTTATAGGTAAATTCATGCTGTCACATTATTTTATCAAGAATAAGTCACTTTAAAGTCAATTTAATCAAAATAATATCAAGTCAGTGCTATCTGCGCGAGCTATTTTACGCCATATTTGTTTTGGTGACTACTAACGCCGCAGTGGAAAAAAAATGAACTAAATTACAATCACCTGACTGATTTTACGTCCGCTCTGTTTAAAGGGCTATGCTCCAATCAGCTATCTAGTTGGACGTTGAGCGACGCTTGTTCAATCAGCTTTCGGCCCAGTCATTCAATTAAATGTTGCCATTCAATAAACGCGCTAGTCATACAATCAAATAGCTGATTTAACCAGATGACTGCGACATATGCATACCAATGAAAAATGCGCCCATTAAAATGTGTATGACAAGTGTAATATGCAATATCAAAACTTAAATAGCTACACATATATTATGATACATACAGGCTTTGTGGTAACTATATAACAAACAGTTTTTGTAGAATTGTCTCTTGGATAGGTTTTACTGTTTTTTTTAAAAAGCAACACAAAAATCCATCTTTAACAATCCTGGAAGTTTGTTTCAACGACTTCATCCTTTTAACTTATATTCAAACAACATACGTTAATTAATAATGTTACCTATGTGTGTTAATTCTGCTGCCTATGCGAATGAACGGATTAGCTTATTTAGATTAAAAGTCAGCGAACCGAACGCTTGGATTAAAGGGTACTGGTGGTACGTGGAGCACGCCAGATTGTATTTTTGACGCAGTTCGAAATTATGTTTCTCGTTGCCATTTCGTGTTTGTATGAAACTTAAAATCTATGTATATGATATACATGTATAGGCACACACATCAAGTTCTGTTACTACACTTTTAACTACACTGTTAAAGCATAAGCTTTAAAGTATATAGAGAAAAACGTACAGTTTCAGATGGCCTCATGTGTTGCGTCTATACCAACTAAACACAACGTAAAGATGATTGCACGCGCCTTTGAAAAGTTGTTTTCCTTAACACGTTCGTGGACAGTCAGGCGACAGTACAGTCCACGACCACAGGCGTCTAGATAGCTAAAAGTGATACGACAGTATATACAACAAACATGTTTTACACTAAACACAAAGGAGAAAAAGTAACGATCTATAATAACTGAAACCCAATACTTATGATTACACTGACACTGTTTTTTATTAAGAAATTCACTAACTGCGTAAAACCACTTGCATTTCATAAAACAGATTCATTTATTTCTGCTCCCCATGTAAAATTATTAAAGCATAAACTTTAAAGCAATTAGTAATGCTGAATTCAATATCTGGAAAATATTGAATAGCAGCCGGAAACAAGCTGTTTCAGCGTTTATTTCATGAGCTATTTAACTATTATTTGTAGGCTTTAATTAACCGAAAAGTTGTTGTTTTTTGCTTGAAGTAGCTGCAAATGTTTATTTTGATTCCAACTTCAAGCAATAACGGTGGTAGATGAGGCGTCAATAACAATAAATGTAATAATAATAAATGCATTTATTTCATAAAAGGGAGATTGTAGTACATGAGGCATTACAGACTTAAACATATAGGTTTGTACCAATTCAAATACAATCAGGTGGGTGAAGTTCTGCTGTCCTAGCTAGGTTAGAACGCTAACTTTAGAACGAATCTAGAGCTTTTTTTTTTATATTTTTTTTTATTGGGACAATCCCACCACACTATTCCCAACCACTGCAACTCCTGAAAGCCAGAATCAACAGTGGAGTCCGCCAGAAAAGCGCCGAGCAATGAAGCTTGACGAGTCCCGGAGAAACGATTCAACTGTCTTGGATCCCGCAACGAAATTAATCAGAAAAGAACAACGGAGGAGTAAGAAAAAAATATTTTTTCCACTTCCCTCCATAACAAGCAGGAGACAGAACAGAACTAGGCCGATAGGCACAAAGGGGCAATTACAACTGGGAGAAGCCCAGATTGCCTAACACCACGGAATATGATCTGTTAAAAATTAATGGGTCCTAAATTGTGAGCTGTTACGAATGATTCCAATAGTAGGTATGGCAAAAACGCTTGAACGCACGGAAATTGGTTCTGGTTTCCACAAGGTCCGTATAATAAACAACACCGGATGTAACCTGTAAACTATCCAACATAACATTGCGCTCATTCTGCCAAAGAATACACTCCCATAGGATGTGATGTGCAGATTGTTCGAATTCACAGTTCGATGTGGAACATTGACACAATGGTGAAGCAACAAGTTTGAAAGAATATAGTTTACTTTTAAAATTGCCATGACCTGTGAGAAATTGAGCAACGCAATGATCAACCTCCAACCATGTCTTAGCCAGCCGCTCACGAACGGATGGAAAGAACAGATGGAGGTGACGGCCCTTCATGGAATTATCTAATCTAGAGCTTAAGATATCTGTATTCTGTTTTATGTAATGTGCTTTATTGAAAATGGATCTGAACATTAAAACAAATAGGTCGAAATCGAACAGATTCCAAGACAGCATACCCTTTTAATTAAAACAAGAATGTTGATCGCTGGAATACCTCCTTACGCAAAACATCCGTACTACCGAACTCCATCAGCAACCGAACCGAGCCATTCTAAGAAAAACTTCGCGATTTAATGCCATTTTAGCCTCTATTCGTTCGCGTTAATGGCTATAATGGCGTAACTTCTGGTCGGTAAGACAGGAAAGCTGTCAAAAGTGTACGTGCCACGATCATTCTCTTATAAAGATTGTTGAGACGGTACAAAAGGATATTGTAAAGAATGGAAAAATGTTTGCGACGTGCTTCTGAGATACTGGCGACAGAGAAGAATGTGGGAAAGATGACGTGGCATCGCGTGACGTCACAGGGGAGGGGGGAGGTACGTTGTACCATTTAAGTTTGCGATTTATCGGCGGTACATGCGATTAATCTGATGTTAAGCTGAGATTATGTTCAGTTTTAGCCGCATAGCCTGCGGCGTTAAATTAATGACACGCTCTCCTATACTTTAACGATTTACAGCGATTTCCCGCAAGCAGTTGATCCCGGATCAGGGTTATAGAGTAAGATGTGTCTATAAATAACGTTCTAATTATAGAATAAATTAACCTAAATATCTTAGCTGTCTGAAGACAAAAACGACTACGATGTTCATTGAGCTCTCGATTCAAGAATAAAGAAATTGTTGAAGCCAAGAAAAAGTCGAATCATTTATTTTACGTAGATCATACGAAACAATCTAATTACCCTTTCTAAAGGTACGGTGAATACGAAACTGATAAAATTCAATAACTACTTCTAATACTAACTTATTACCAGGGATTGGAATTTGGGTGCTCTTTGGGACGATATAACATAAATATTTCCAAAAATCCTTACTTAGTGGGTACCTACTCTTTACAAAGAACACGCCCTGCATATTTTTGTCTCTAAAACCAGGGGTTTGGGCTATGCGATACATCAACAGTCACTCTGTCAGTCAGCTAACCATTTTCTAATTATAGATTTAAAAGCTAAACCTTACTTATCATGAAGATTACATCTTTACTAACCATAAAAACTATTAGACGAATTTAAAGAAACACCAAAAAACAAATATGCGAATAATAAAACCGGTATCGTTTTACCGAATAGCCATGAACATTGTAACTTTTAGGTGGTCGTATTTATTTATTTATTTATTTATTTATTAAACTTCATGTACGAACACAGTACATAGGCGGACTTAATGCCCTAGGCATTTTCTACCAGTCTACCTTAGGGTGATGCAGAGATAAAAACATAGTAGGTGCAAGAAAACAGAAAAGTTACAGGTTTAAAATGAATTAAAATAAAATAGTTACTTAAATACATAAATATATACATATATACATACATAGATATATATATACATACATAAATACGTATATAATACGTACATAGTACGTGTGTAATACGTATTGAACCCTTTCGTCCCTTATCGCCTCTCAACACCGATGCTCTAACCTAGATCATTCGGTTACGGTTCCACAATAATTGGATTTCTCACAATTTCTGATTATAATCGCGAGTACGTTCGACTTGGTTTTTGTACAAAGTGAAACGTTCTCGCGTGTGATTCTTTGATATGCTTTGATCGTACGCTTTGGTATTGTATTTATTCGAGGATTTAGATTGTAGTTTCAAATTTTGGGCGTTATAAAACTATTTTTGAATCCACGACGATAGGCGTCCTGTTCACCACAGAACTGAGTCTTTAGCACTAGACCATAGGTTCTCAACGTGGGCAATAACGCCCACTTGTGAGCGTTTGAGACTTTCGGGGGGGCAGTAGAAGACCCAGAGAAAATTAGGGGGCCTTGAGATGGCAGAGGGGCGTGGGTAGATTAAAAAATATAGTCTAAAAAGACAAAAAAAGAAAATGAGGGGCTCTAGAAAAAAATATATTCTCAAAGTGGCCGGTGAGCAGAATAAGGTTGAGAAACTATGCACTAGACGCTACGACCTTCCTGTGGAATCATCATCTACCTAGCTTTTCCCTAACCACCTCTTGGTTGGGAAAAACCTAGCTAACTATACTAATAGGTTACCTAGCTTCTGACTATCCTTCAATTCAATTTTAATATTAATTATGGCAATCCACCGAGTTTTCGGTGATTCCTGCCAATGTCCAGTTTGGTAATAATATTTTTCAGTTTAAATGACAATGTACGGTTATTTATTATAGTATGGAGATCATACACGTGTTTTTATATCCAAAAACACAAGATGACCCTGAATATCCTTTTTTTTTGGAGGATAATATATAATAATTTCCCAAATTATCAAATGACTGCTCCCGTCCTGGGTGCGGCGGGAGGGCGTGTCAGACTTTTACTGACTAAAACCCACTCATGTTCCTTCGATTGCCCTTTATGTTCCGGGGTCACAGTAACTATTATAAACATTCCGCAACCCCGGCAGGCGTTGACCCTGTGGGGCCACTTCCTGTGCTGACTACTTTTCTTTGAGGCGCGCGTGGAACACTAACGCGCCGTCGACGCGATACCCTGAATTTCCTTAATGACTTGCAAAGATTTACGAATGACTACCGAAACTTACGGCTTTACATGGTTTTCGAGGCACGGGATGTCAGTGATGTCCTAGATAAACTTCAGAAAGTACATATGAATTGAAGAAGTCACATTGATGAATTAACCGTTTCTGAACAGGATCCTAATGCATGTAAGACGGGCGTCTTAACCACTGAGTCACCTCGACCTGCCTGCAAAGTATTTAATAGAGTGCCTCGAACTGAGTGTATTTATAAAAAAAGGAAAAACTGTGTTCTATAAACATCGGCGTCGCTAATTAACGCTTCTGAATGTAGCTACAATTTTACAATTTTTCAGTACACCTTCCGCTTCAGACGGGTTGAATTTAAATTACTTACTTTATTATTTTTTATTTTTTTAGCTTCGCTCGCTCCGCCCCGCTCGGGTAAGTGTTTGTCTTTCTATCTCATTAATTTCTCAGCTTTCTTTGCTTTTGTCCGGTGTTGTCAGACTTACGATGTTCCCTGCAAAGCGACGTTATAAATAAATGATACCTACTCTTAGGTACTTTGCCCGGGCGGGGATGGTTGGCTTTGTAAATTATGTGAAGTACATTGTTTGTGATGTGTAATTAATAGAATATTTATTCTGTGTCTCTGTTTACCGTCTATTTTATTTGTTAATTTATTTAATTATAGTATAGGCTACATCAAGCTATGGGCTATAGAAACGGGTCAGTAACCAAAGACGCGGGTAAAATTGCGGAGAACAGCTAGAGTAAGTCAAAATACGTATAGTTATCCTGGAGTGGGCAAGTTGATACACTGAACACGTGAATTGAAAAGTGTAAATTCTAGGTATAGGCAAAAGCTGTACTGTTGGGCTTGTGAAAGAATTAATCTAGGAAGTAGTACTACCACTTATCCATTTCTTTCTTTTTTTTTTTTTTTGGTGAGTGGGAAATCCTCCAATGACTGCTCCCGTCCTGGGTACGACGGGAGGGCGTGTCAGACTCTTACTGACTAAAACCCACTCATGTTCTGGTGAAGTTGGATATATATAGCGGCTTTTCGAAGGACCAATAAGCGTTGTATTTTTGCGGGAAAATAATTTTTTATGCTGGATCGAATGACGTATATTGGACGACACAGTAAATTGAGCAAAATGGGAGTAGGTATGGGAATATATGTATGACTTACTTGGAAGCACTGGATCTCGGTTTGGAGCACCGACTGCCGACGTAGGTATAATTATGAAGACACACAGGTTCTTTGCACTCGCGTCGGTGAATCGATTGTATTATCCCACTTTGTCACTGGTGTCGGCCGACACGTTAAAAAGTTTAAGTTATACGCAGCACAGGTACACTGGTACAGCGATTTTATGCGGAGTTACGAGAAATGCGGTGTTGAGCGGTTGGCGTCTTGATTCGCAAGAGGGCGGATGTTGATGGCTTCTTCTTAAACATAGCTTCGGCGGAAGCGTCGCTCATTGGCTTTGCGGTGTAGCATATTTTGCAGTGCGGAAATTGGATTGGACAAGAAAAAGGAGTATGATTGGCTCAATAATGTCGTCCAATAGGAATTCTATTCTTAATATGTGAGATGCGTTCAGAAACGTGATACTAAAATTTTATTAACTAGCAATATCTAGCTTGCGTAAGCATTCTGCCCGGCTTTCGAGGATATGAAGTATTCTCAAAAGGTAAGAAATTAAATTATAGCGGATTGAAAAAGGAATGATTGAAATATGTGAACTACAGCTAAATTAGGCTTTAATTTTTTAATTATTGTGAAGGTAAAGGACATAGTTTAACAACGGGTCTTTTGAAAGAGCCACTGCATGTCTTTACCATGGCAACGCGGGTTGTCCCATCCCTGCCGGGAAAAATCTCGGTGATTATGCCCATTGGCCAACGTAAAGGAGGGACATCATCCTGATGTATGAGAACCACTGTACCAATCTTAATATTGTCGACGGCATTCAACCATTTTTGCCTAACTTGTAAGTTATGTAGATATTCTATACGCCATCTTTTCCAAAAGCTACAAACCATTTGGTCAAGCAATTTTTTGCGGCAAGTTAGAGATTTAGTCGTTTCGGGAACGTTCACGACAGGCAACGTAGTCAATGGAGAAGCCATTATAAAATGAGCGGTAGTAAGCGGTTCTGGGTATGGGTCCTCATTCAGGACACAGAGCGGTCTGGAATTTAGAACTGCCTCAATTTCAGTGAGGACAGTAGAAAGCTCCTCATAAGTAAGGAGTTGAGAACCGATAACACGGTATAAATGTGTTTTAGTAGATTTAATATTTGATTCCCACAGCCCTCCAAAGTGAGGGGCGCGGGGTGGAATCATTTTCCACTCTATGCGGTAGCGGTTAGCAAGTAGTTCTTGTAATTGAGCCTTGGCTCCAACGAAATTTGTTCCGTTGTCGGAATATAAATAAGAGACAGGTCCTCTGCGGGAAATAAATCTCTTAAAGGCTGAAATAAACGAGTCCGATGACACGTCGGTTACCAATTCAATATGAACTGCTTTGGTAACGAAACAAATGAATAAACATATGTAAGCCTTCTGACTTCTTTGGCCTCTGCGTCGACATAAAGTTACTTTGATGGGACCAGCGTAATCCACACCAGTATGAACGAAAGCTTTAGTCTCTTGTACGCGACAAGCGGGTAAATCAGCCATCTTTGGGCTGGGGTGAGAAGGAGAAATTTTGAAACAAAAGTTGCAAGCATGTACCCTTTGTCTTATGACACCTCTGGAAGAGAGGATCCAATATTTTTGGCGTAACAGAGAGCTAAGAAGGCTTACACCGGCATGACAATGAATGCGATGATATTAGTCTATTAGAACATGTGTAAAATTATCATGTTTAGGTAAAAGCGCGGGATGCTGAGCTTCATAAGGAAGGTTCGCATTTGACAACCTGCCACCAATTCTAATTATATTATGCTCGTCTATAAACAGATCGAGTTTCTTAAAGTGTGAGCGAAGTTTTTTACTTTTAATTTCGTCATAAATATCTAAAAAATGAAATTGTTGAATACAACGAATTAAATAAATTTCAGCGGTAACTAATTCACGGACAGTAATTGCCTTATGTGACTTGTCATAATGAATAATATGCAAAAATCTCAAAATGTATACAATTATGCGCAACATTTTATTTAACGATGTAAATTTTTGAGAAAGACTATATATCAAATTAAGTTCTGATACGGTAGATACTAATGTTAAAGATTTATTATTAAACTCAGGCAATTGCTCACTGCATGAGGAGACAAACGGAGTGATAGGCCACTCAGCAGTTGGTCGCAGAAGCCACTCAGGGCCATGCCACCATAAATTATGGTTTAGTAACTGTTCAGGTAGAAGACCTCGAGACAGACAGTCACTAGGATTTTCCTTTCCATTAATATGGTAAAAATGTTCAGGATCAAGATTTTCTTGACATTTAGCGACGCGGTTACTAACAAAAATGCTCCACTTGTGTGGTGAGGAATGAATCCATGAAAGTGTTATTTTAGAATCGGAAAAGGCAAATATTTTATTAATAGCGGTGCGAGAGCGGTAAGTGACATAAACTAATTTAATTAGCTTAGACAAAAGAACAGCGGCGCAAAGCTCTAGACGAGCCAGAGATACGACCTTAACAGGTGCAACTTTAGATTTAGCACACACCAAATTTACGTGTGTGTTACCATCTGTGTCAGTGACATGTAAGTATATGACGCAGCCATACGCATTCAAGCTGGCGTCAGCAAAACCTACTATATTTGTCACGCAACCCATAGTAACGGCTACATGACGCGGCAATTTTAAAGAAGAAAGTAGAGGCAGCTGCTCTTTGAATTTTTGAAAGAGAAGTACGATAGTATCGGGTGGAGTTTCATCCCAATCTGTGTTTAATTTCCATAATTCTTTTATGAGTAATTTCGCGAATAAAACTACAGGTGCCACTAGACCAGTCTTTCCCAAAGTGGGCGATAACGCCCCCTTGTAGGCCCTGCAGGTCTCAAGGGGGGCGGTAAGAGACCCAGAAAGAAAATGGGGGCATTGTGTACAGGCGGGGAACCCGTAAGAGTTAACTTGAGACCTAAGCGCCGTTGTATGTTACCTACTGCGCTCAGGTTTCAAGTTGCGGGTTATAGTAAAAGTTTCGTTTACAATTAATTCTCCATTAATATACATACAATTTAATTTTGGTTTTTAAATAGGTGAAAAAATGGGGGCGCTAAAAAAATGTTTATTCTCAAAGTGGGCAGTAGACAAAATAAGTTTGGGAACCACTGCACTAGACCGAGAACATCCCACAGACGGGCAATAGTGGAAAGTATGGAGCGTTTAGTACAACTTTTATCTATATCAGATGTAGTAAAGGTGAAACAGTCCTCGGAAGGAATCCATTTGAGTCCAAGGATCTTTAAATTATCCCCGTCAAAAAAGTTAATTGAAGAGCGGTGAGAATGTGGAATAACCTCTAGTAATTCCGAGGAGTTACTTGCCCACTTAGTAAGGTCAAAGCCCCCAGCCTTAAATAAGGCGATAAGTTCAGCGGATAGAATCTTGGCTTCCTCCAGAGTAGGGGTTGAATTAGCCAGGTCATCCATGTAAAGCTCATGAGAAGCGACAATGGATGCGAGCGGGAAGCGATGTTTTTCATCCTCTGACAGCTGGCGCACAGTGCGCATGGCTAGAAAGGGACTGGGCTTGAGACCGAAGGCAACTCGGTTAAATTGAAATTCGCGAACAGGTTCAGTAGTATTAAATCGAAACAATATTTTTTGATATTTTCTATGTTCATCAATAACCTTAATTCGAAGGTACATCTGTTTTATGTCAGCCGTAACTGCAATAGGAAACAAACGGAAATTTAAAAGTAATATAAATATGTCAGCCTGTAAATTCGGCCCTGTGTGCAATAAGTCATTTAATGAAACGCCATTATGAGACTTAGCACTTGCATCAAGGACAATGCGTACTTTAGTAGTTTGTTTATCATTCCTAATAACAGGGTGATGCGGTATGTAATATCCTATAGTCTGATCAACAGAACTAGGTGCGGTTTCAGTTAAATAATTTTGATCGATATACTCTTGGATTATTTCGTTATAACTAGCGCGCAAAGCAGGGTCGCGAAGCTTAGTTTTTTCCAAATTAATTAAACGTCGATAAGCGACAGCATATGAATTTCCGAGTGATTCTGGATTTTTACAGAATGGTAACGCGGTACAATACCTACCACTGGAGTCACGTGACACGGTAGAAGCGTACAGCTGTTCACATTCCCGTTCAGCGGGGCTCATAAAAGATTTTGAAGGTATTTCTTCGATATTCCAAAATTTATGTAAAGATTCGTCTAACGACAGAAAACAATGAGAATCATCTATATTTAACGCGGTAGAAAAATGTGAAGCGGTATTTAAATCAACGAGACTGTTATTGTTATTAGATAAACTATAGGGTATCTCACCCATAAGAATATAACCAAACACGGTTTCAATAGCGGACGGCGCGGTAGGTGAGATAATTTTATTATGAAGTAATAAATACGGAAACAGTTTTGCCCCTAGAAGCAATTCAACTTCACCGGGCACGTGCCACAGGGGGTCGGCTAGCGGTAACTCGAACAAATGTTGCACAGCAGAGGTGTCAACAAAGTGAGATGGTAATTTATCCGTTATACAATCAATAACAAGAGCGGTTATTTTAAAAGAATTTGTTTTATTTTTTGCAGTAACTGTTATCTCCACGTAACCTATGATAGGCCGGGAAGAGGTGCCTACACCCTTTATGACTGAATTTGAAAGCGGTATAATATTTAATTGCAGTTTCTTACAACAAGCCGAAGTAATTATATTATTTTGTGAAGCGTTATCTATTAAACACCGTACAGAAACGTATTTGTTATATTTGTTATCAACATAGACTTGTGCTGTTGACAAAAGAACCGTAGTCTGTGGATTGCTCAAACCTACGCGGGAACACGCACATAGCGCCACCTGTTGTGAATGCGCGGAACTAGGTACAGCGTCAGCCGATATCGATCGCGGCTGTGAACTTTGTTCCAAATGTAAAAGAGAGTGATGTTTTTTGTTACACGTTCTACAAGTGTGTATAGATTTACACTGTGAGGCAGTGTGTGTTGCACTAAGACAGTTTACACATCCACGTTTGTTTTTAATAAAATCCAAACGCGAACTGGCCGATATTGCTTGAAAGTTTGGACAGGTGTAAAGCTTCCAATGATCTTTGTTATTACAATATAAACAAGTTTGATTATTATCACAAGCAACAAAAGTATGTACTGTATTATCACGTGACTGATTACGATAAGAATTATTTTTATTATTGTTGTTACCTAATGATGCGGTCCGAGAAGAAGTAGATCTATCTAATATTTTAACTTGCGATTTTATGAATTCAACGAAATCTTTATAGTAGGAATCTCCACATCTCTCATAATTATGCATTTCGAATAAATGTATGATGGCAGGATCTACCTTTTTCAAAGCCAAATTTAAAAACAAAAAATCTTTTAAGTCTTCAATTTTTAATTGTTCTAGTGCCGAAACAGATGCATGAAAACTTTCAATAAAACTATTTAAAGATGCGGAATTATTTATTGCGGGTTTGATATTTAATATGTTAGACATATAGTGTGAGCCTAGTGCTCGTTTATCTTGATACTTTTGAACTAAACTGTTCCAGATAGACACGTAATTTTCCCCTGACGGAATAATTCCGGCGGTAATTTGCAATGCATTTCCTTTTAGATTACCTAATAAATACTGCACACGTTGAGAATCTGTAAGGTTTAAATTGCCATGTATATTAGATTTAAATGATTCGTAAAAAACTGGCCAATTTTCAATTTTACCGTCAAAGAACGGAATCTGAATTGGTGGCAGCTTGACCGAGCATTTTGACTGCGTCGCGGTATCGCTAGACTTTGAGTCATTCAATGACCTTGAGGAATTCGCTTCAATAAGTGAACGTATTCTCTCGACACGAGTGTAAACGCCGTCAAATGATATTTGACTGTTATAATCAATTTTATGATCAGGATTTAATTGTAAAGAATATGTATTTATTTTATCTATGTTGGTACTAAATTCCTGACGAATGACCGAGAGTATTTGTGTGTCTGCCATAAACGTCTCTGCCGAACGAAGCTCAATACTAGTCGTATTTATTTTCTTTGAAGTTTCATATATTGACGATAAACGCTCAAAGATTGCTTGATTTTTGGCTTGCAGTAATTTAACTTTGATTTTAAGATCTTCCATGTTGGAATAGTTCTAGAAAGTACAACGGATATAAAATAACAATAATTTAGGTCTAGTGGGTAGACTTCAAGAATATTTTTATTTTATCGCGGGTGTAAGAAATTATTGCGGTTGAGTATAAGTTGTAGGCAAGTTTGCCAAACTAACTCACGATAATTAGCGGTTTTAATAATTACCTATGCTATTTCAATGCAACAGGCGAACTATTAAGTTGGTACAGTAGTTCACAATGAATAATGTACCTAGCGGGAAATATATTGAAAGAGATGTTTCAATATGGCGGTTTTACGAATTTAGGTATTTGACCTAAATCCTAGGTAGGTATGAGACCTATAAATGCTGATTCTATGAATCCGACTCGAAATGGACCAAAAACTTATGGTGAAGTTGGATATATATAGCGGCTTTTCGAAGGACCAATAAGCGTTGTATTTTTGCGGGAAAATAATTTTTTATGCTGGATCGAATGACGTATATTGGACGACACAGTAAATTGAGCAAAATGGGAGTAGGTATGGGAATATATGTATGACTTACTTGGAAGCACTGGATCTCGGTTTGGAGCACCGACTGCCGACGTAGGTATAATTATGAAGACACACAGGTTCTTTGCACTCGCATCGGTGAATCGATTGTATTATCCCACTTTGTCACTGGTGTCGGCCGACACGTTAAAAAGTTTAAGTTATACGCAGCACAGATACAACTGGTACAGCGATTTTATGCGGAGTTACGAGAAATGCGGTGTTGAGCGGTTGGCGTCTTGATTCGCAAGAGGGCGGATGTTGATGGCTTCTTCTTAAACATGGCTTCGGCGGAAGCGTCGCTCATTGGCTATGCGGTGTAGCATATTTTGCAGTGCGGAAATTGGATTGGACAAGAAAAAGGAGTATGATTGGCTCAATAATGTCGTCCAATAGGAATTCTATTCTTAATATGTGAGATGCGTTCAGAAACGTGATACTAAAATTTTATTAACTAGCAATATCTAGCTTGCGTAAGCATGTTCCTTCGATTGCCCTTTATGTTCCGAGGTCACGGTAACTATTATAAACATTCCGCAACCCCGGCAGGCGTTGGCCCTGTTGGGCCCCTTCCTGTGCTGACTCCTTCTCTTTGAGGCGCGCGTGGAACAAAACGCGCCGTCTACGCGGTCCTGGTCCTAGCCGGGCGGCGACCTACCCATCGCTAGCCATCCGCAGAACCGCGCCTAATCCATTTCTTTCTTCTAATGCGTTCCAGTTTGCATGGGTATCGGTGTTATTTAACCTATGGGACTCTCTTCGACCCGTTTCCGAAATAATAACGCAAGTAGTGTTGCCGTGTTGCAGATGTCTAAATAGTGACTACTTAATATTTATTATCAGATGGGTCGCTAGCTTGCAGCATCTAAAAACATTACTTTCCCAAATAGTTAGACTTCGAAACAACTAACTTAACTGTTACGTGCATGATTCGAACCAGCGTCTCACAGCGCAACAGCCAATCGTACAGCCCCATTATCTAAAAACTTTTATCCATTATCAATCTAAGAGATATAGACAAAACTTTGTGCATTCACCCTTATTCTAACGTCACGTAGTAACTTAGATTTCTTTTATTAAATCTACATTTGTGAGGCCTTTCTCGAATAATGTAGAAATTGGCCAATTTATTGTTGAACTACGTCCAAAGTGCGTTAGCCATTGTTTGAGAATTTCAGAAAAAGTTATTAAGTTAGGCATGTTGATGAATCGACGTAAATCTTCATAAACTGTTCGAACTTTCAGCGTGAGTTATGGTGGGTTTTCAATACGTTTGTTTAATTGTATTGGGGGAGTGTTACTGTTTGTAAACAAATTAATTAATAAAAACATATATTTGATTTAATTTATGTAATTAATTGTTTAGTTAATGTGCTTAATTCTGTCTTTACACATAATAACCTACTTTTAATATTTAAATAAGTTTAGTTTTGCTAAAATCTTTAATAATAAGCGTCATTATTATTTATCTCATCATCGACAGCCTACGTCAGTTCACTGTTGGATATATGCCATTCCAAAGGTGCCACTTAACCCGATCTTCAGCTACACGCATCTAGCTGCCCTTCGTAGATCGCTGCTCCATCTGTCCCGGAATCATCTTATACTACGGTTGCCTAAACATGATCTCCATACAGAATACACTTACTCGAACGATAGTCGGTTCTGCGACAGGATTGTGGAATGTATCTACAATGTCGTTTATGAGCCCCTGTGTGCCAAATCATTAGCATCCCAATAATTAAATTAATTACGTCTAGTTAATTCAATATACCAAATTACATTGCTAACCATGAATATGAGATCAGTATATATTAATTCCAAAAATAATTTGATAGAAAAACGCATAATCAGAATTACTAAACTAGCTGATCCCGCGGTTTTAAGCGCGCAGTTCCCATTTCCGTGGGTTTTTTTGGAATAAAAAAATTGTTCCATGTTATTTCTCAGGCTATAAACTATCTCTTTATCAAATTTTAATGAAATCAGTTCAGTAGTTTTGTCGCGAAAGCGAGACAGGCAGACAGGCAAAGTCAGAGTTTCACATTTATAATATTACTATCTTACATTAAGAGCGGACCTTTAGGAGTTATCTAGCAAAATAAAATTTACACATTATTTACTTTTTATAACGTGAAGGCGCATTTAAAAGCACGAACCCGGATTAAAGTTTCAACACTTTCAGAAAAACGTTGCCCAAAATAAAGTTTTACATATTTGTGTGCACATTCAATCTTCAATCTAGATCCTTTGATAGATACATCTGTAGTTTTTCAAAGCTGCTCAAAGGGTGCTGGCGTGTTATTAAGTTAGGCCAGTCAAAGCCGGGGACTAAGGCATAGCGAATAAATACAGTAACGCGGCTTTGCCCGGCTATTCAGGCGTCACTGCCATGCTGACCGGGTGTTTGACGGGCAAATAAAGGTGTCCAAAAAAAGTGTTAGGATTTTTTGGGTTTGAGAAACTTTATGCACTACCTTTCGAAGACCAAGTGAAAGCCGGCTGTTGCGCTGCTATTGTCTTTGTATTTCTCGAATCATGTGTGTTTGAAGGTTTAAATATTAGGTGGTTGGAAATTGGTGATCGGTATTTAAACACAGCTATACCCATGATGCGAAATAATTTTACCACATAAAAGTTTTTACTACTTCTTATTACTTTAATCCATACTCATCATCCATCATATTATAACGAGGAAAACTTTGTATGTTTGTTTGTTTGATTGTAATGAATAGGCTCAAAAACTACTGGACCGATCTTAAAAATTATTTCACCATTCGAAAGCTACATTATCCCTGAGTAACATAGGCTATTAGTGTCCGACCGAAACTACTCGTAGTTTAACGACCGAAACCGAAACCGAAAACGAATTTCGGCAACGGTGTCTATTTCGGCCGAAACCGAAACCGAAACCGAAACTTTCTTACAAGGCTCATATTTTGAGGGAAAAATAGAGAAAACGTTATTATAATCAGTCAGTCTTTATTAATTTTAACCGACTTAAAAAAAAACAGGTTCTCAGTTCGATCTGTATGTATATACATACATACAGGTCGAACTAAGAACCTACTTTGTATGTATGTATGTCTGTCCGCGATTATCTCGCGTTTGGCTGAACCGATTTTGATGCGGTTTTCAGCAAAGTGTTTGTTACATGCTGGGGAAGGTTTTATTATATAACACTAATGAATATCCCGTGACGTTGCCCGCTTAGATCGCGTTGTTCTTACTTGGATTG
Organism: Athetis lepigone; assembly: GCA_033675125.1. NCBI lineage: Eukaryota > Metazoa > Arthropoda > Insecta > Lepidoptera > Noctuidae > Athetis > Athetis lepigone. The sequence continues at coordinate 1,530,363 of CM066236.1, read as the reverse complement.
TAGATTTTTAAAGATGATTATATGTTTGACCGCGATTATTTCGTGTTTAGCTATACTGATTTGGTTGCGGGTTTCAGAAAAGTCTTTGTTACATTCTGTGGAAGGTTTTAGTATATAACACTAATGGATATCCAGTGACGTTGCGCGCATGGTGCCATTATTTATAAGATTATATTAAGTAGTTTTATTTTGAAAGTTACTCTAAAACGTAGTCCGACATTGGGTCTCAAACCAAAAGTAAAAAATAAAAACTTTTTCTAAAAAAAGATAACCGACTTCAAAAACTAAAAGCTCAAAAATAACTACACATTTCGGAAGTAGGTGGCAACTCAAATCGACAGGCAGAAGAGAAGCCACCGACTTCCGAAATATGTAGTTATTTTTGAGCTTTTACTTTTTGAAGTCGGTTATAATTTTTTAGAAAAACTATTTAACTCTTTAAATCACATAGATTTCTTTTTAAATCACTAACTACTACATAATGCATTAAAATTTAACTTATAAAGCGCCTTTTTACTCTAAAGGTATCAAATTATGTATTAAAAAAGAAAAAGAAAGATTTATAGTCTAGATTTCTTTTAATTACTCGCAACTTTCAGGACAACAGCTCCCATAGTCGGGTCGTTTGATTATACTTTTATCAGTCATATTGTATATTTCAGTAATTTTTTTTTTTATGTTAATATACCTACTCTTATGTTATAACGACATAAAACGAGATAAAACTTACCAAATTTAAAATGAATCACTCGAAAAATCGCCACCACAACAAAACAAAACGAATAGCAAACAAACAAGCGAGCGAATCACGACATTGGCTCTGATCGGATTCATTCACTCATTCAACGCGCCGAACATGACCGATAACAGCGCGGAAACTTCCGAATGCACTTTCGGTTTCGGTCGTAGTTTCGGCAAGTTTGCCGCCGAAAACGAAACTAAACCGAAACTCGTGTTTTTACCGAAACTCAACCGAAAACGAAACCGAAACCGAACATTCGGTCGGACACTATAGGCTATATAATATCACGCTATGTCCCACGGGAAAGAGACAGTAACCAAAAACCTAACGTAACGCGGGTGAAACCGCGAGTAACAGCTGGTATTGTATAAAATAATATTATATTTTTGTAAGCCAATCAAAATTGTTTTAAAGTAGGAGTTATTTAGTTTTGTCTCTACCACCTATGTCTCTGCTTCGCTGTTGTAAGTCGTAACGTGATGATATAAAACCTTCCTCGAAAAATGGCTTATCCAACACGAAAATAACTTTTCAATTCGTACCAATAGTTTCAAAATTCGCGCGTTTATCCTTACAAACTTTCAGATCTACAATATTAGCATAGATGGTGAAATAAGGTTTTTAAATAATTAAAAAAAGCTGTTTCAAATTTACACGTTGTTTCAGTTATTAAAAAATAAAATAAAAAATACTAGAAATATCTATTTTTTTCCCAGAGACACTCATTAAGACTATTCACCATTAAAATAACAAATCTAGTTAGTGTAATTCGAGTATTTTTTTCAATAAAATATTCATGCAATAGTCACGTTCGCCCGGAATAGCCGGTACATGTCTATTTAAATAATTTTAAACGCGGAAAAGCAATTTTGTTCACAAAACGTTGGCGAACTTTACAACGAGCGTTTTTATAACATTGACGTGAGCTGAATACTTGTCCGACTTGAATATTATACGCGGTACATGTGTTTGACATGTCTTTAGGATTTTGTTTATGAGTTCTTTGCTGCTATGATATTTCTAGAAAAAATATGTACATAGGTTATTAATTTTTGCCGACGGAATCGCTACCGTAGATGTGATTTGAAAAGTACGGGTTTTTACATAAACAAACATTCATCCTCTATTACCACTTTAAGGGTGGTTGGCATATTAAACATAACGAATTTCTATACAAACTTTCACTCGAATTTAACCACCTTAGAGGCGAAATTCCGGAAAATGTTGATGTACTATCTATATTTTTTATTTGTAAAAAAAGTACAGTTGATTTATGTCTCTAACTATAAGAAATTACCGCCTTAGAAATTAAATTTCTAAAAGTCGCTTATTAGTACACTATAATATAAGGAATCAGTGTGGTTTCAATGTGCTCTGTGTTTATGTAATTACCACAAGTAATCAATATTGACCAAAAGCAAGTTTCATATTACACACCTAAAGCTATATCTGGTAGTTTGAAACGGATACAAGCCACTTATCTGCCGTCTAACCGCGCTTGTGGTCGCCGCTGTAAGCGTCTAGTAACTCTCAGGTGTCTGCTAATACCTTATCGGGTTAGTAATTGGAGGTGTGGCTACTGTGGTCTTGCCACCAATTAGTCTTGTTGCTGATTTAGCCTTTTTGCTAGGATTCTCTATTTTTAAAGAACGTGACTTGTAAGTATGTGGTTTAGACGATGGTTAACCTTTTGACGACCAACCGACAGTCGGCTGTCGGGCTGCTGTTGTCTTTCTATAGTGTCTCAAATTACGTGTGTCAAAGGATTTAACTGGAAAGGTGCAGGCACGAGAAAAACATATACACTTAGCGCCTTACTAATAATCACTGTGTAAAGTTATGTCATGAATAAAGCCTATATAACCATACATTTTTTGACGTATAAAGATGTCATAACTTTATGCAGCGATTATTAGTAAGACGCTTAAAGTATAAATGTATTTTTTCTTAAAATAGCAATAACTTTCAGTTAAAATATATTTGAAAATACACTCGAAGTGTATCATGTTCTAATATTAAACTGGAAATGTGCAGGCACGAGCAAAACATATACACTTAGCGCCTTACTAATAATCGCTGCATAAAATTATGACAGGTTTATATGTCAAAAATGTATGGTTACACAGGCTTTATTCATTGCATAACTTAACACAGTGATTATTAGTAAGGGCATTATAGAATAAATGTATTTTTTCTTAAAATAGCTTAACTTTCAGTTAAAAAATATTATGTGATCAAACGAACTTCTCTGAAGCGAAGTTCGATCAATATTATATGAATCGCTTCATTCGAAGATATGACTTAATTTTATATATTTACAAGGTAGTCCCTCTATTTACTTGGTAACTTCGCACAAATTTTAGAGTTTTTAAACGACGGGGTATTTAAAGTAATAAGACTGGTATCACCACACTCCCCACACCGCCGCGCCTGCGCGCCATCTTGACGTTCCTCATTTTTTGGAGATCTTCAAAACTTTCTCTATTTGGGCAGTGTTAGGGATGGGAGGGTTATCGTATCTTCGAATGAAGCGATTCATATAATATTGATCGAACTTCGCTTCAGAGAAGTTCGTTTGATCACATATTATATTCTCATGGCTTCATTCTTCAGATATGACTTAATTTTATATATTTACAAGGTAGATGTTTAGAGCAGAAAGTTTTGGAAAATAAATAAAACATATGAATAAACGAAATAATGTTTTATTACATAATATTGATCTTACATTGTGAAGAAACTGTTTTACATAACAAAAAATAATCTAGTTTGTAAGCTCAAAGCTATATATTTGATTGAATTACAGAATAATCTACTGTAGTTTCTTGAGGAATTAGGTATTCAGGTAATTTCTTTAATATTTACTTAAATCACTTTATTGGGTCCTTGACGATAAGCAAACGGATCGAGCGAATTGTCCCTCGTCCGAGATTGTTCTATTATAGAAACGGGCGAAAACTTTAGAAGAGTTAGTCCAACCGGCGGTCTTACGGATGGTTTCTATGTTGATGCCAGCAGCGTGCGCGGTCGAGGTGGACGCGTGGCGGGTGCTGTGCGCGGTGAACACGCTGGTGTCCACGCCGCTCTCTGACAGCACCTGCTTCACCCATCTACTGATGGATTGGGTGGTGGCGGGCTTGTATGGTCGTTTGTATGTCAATAGCAGACGTCCTGTCTCTGCAGACCTAATATTTCTAGTTAAAGAGATATAGTCTGAGAGTACTGTAGCTGGGCAAATAGAAACATTCTCCCTAAAATACGGAAGAAATAGCACCGGCTGGTTTCTACCTGCTGCTGAAGTTTTAATAATATCTGTTATATCAATTCTTATACCAGATTCTGAGAAAATAATGTTCTCAAGTTTAATTAAGGAAAGCGTTTGTACTCTATGGGCAGTACAAATTGCCAATAAGATAACGAGCTTTTTGGTTATCTTCTCCAGTGATAGTTCATTATTGGGAAACCACGTCGAAACTAGGTCTAAAACTAACTGTGGGTTCCAGGTACTGGAGTATTTAGGCTTAGTAGGCCGCAATTTGTATGCGCCTTTTAGGAGACGCTTTACGCAGTCATCTGAGCCAATATGGTTCCCTACTAATGATGATATGGCAGAACGGTGTGAATTTAAGGTGCCATATGCACAACCATTATTAAACTGGTTTGTTAAGAAAGTAAGTACGGATTTTAAGGGTGGTTTATAGACATCGATGCTATTAACGATACAAAATTCCCACCACAGTTTCAGTGAGGTATTGTATTGTTTAATGGTGCTATCAGAGAACGAGGCTAACATCAGCGTTGTTGCCTGGTCACAGGAGCCACGTTGGATGAAAGACTGCCGCAGAGCGTCGCGACAGCCAGGATAAGGCTTCTGTGTAAGGGATGATGATCCCTGAAATGAGATTGAAGCAGGTGAGTCTTCGAATTAAAGTAAATAACATCCGAAACAATTAGATTCTGCAAGAGTGGGAACCATGGCTGTGATGGCCAATATGGGTAAACTAAAATACCGTTTGCTTCATCGTTGATAATTTTTCTGACGCATTTTAAGACAAGAGAAAAAGGAGGAAATGCGTAGAAAAAGTATGAATGCCAGTTAAGTGTAAATGCGTCAACAGCCGTTGCGTCGGGGTCTTGTTTCCATGAAACGTACGTACTACATTTTGCGTTATCCCTTGAGGCAAAAAGATCTATTTGAGGCTGGCCGAAATAACGTACGATATCCTGAAAGGCATGATCAGAAAGTGCCCATTCGGTATCCGGGTTACTTATTCTCGACGCAGCGTCGGCGCGGTTATCCTTGGTGTTGATATATGATGCAAATATCCAAAGACCGCGTTCTGCGCACCACTGCCAGATAGATCGAGCTAAATCGTTTAAGTGGGGGTATTGGATGCCACCCATTCGATTTATATAGCTAATCGCAGTCGTATTATCGATACGAAGTAAGATTGCACAGTTGGTAACATCGTTCACGAAAGATTTAAGGCCTAAAAAGGCAGCCATCAGCTCCAAATAATTTATATGATGTGCTTTTTCTAAGTCTTTCCACTTTCCATGAACCTTCTTGTTCTTATAAACGGAGCCCCAGCCAGATCTAGAGGCGTCGGTATAAATCTCATAGTCGAATTGTGGTTGCCGCATAGAATTATATGTACTCATGATGTTTTGAGACCACCAATTCAGGTCTTTTAATATAACGTTGGGCAGTTTCATGCTCGCTTCGTAGTTATTATTATTTTTGAGCAGAGCTAAGTATTTCTGACGCTCCAAGATCTTAGTGTACGTCCAGCCGTATTTAACTGCTGGGCAAGCGGCAACTAAAACTCCGATAAGTTGAGCAAATTCGCGAATAGAACAAGTCGATAATTTCGTAAACCTTGTTACCAACTCGGCAATCTTTTTTCGCTTATCGGAGGTGAGACATAATCTTAGAGTTCTACTATCGAAATAAAAACCCAGAAACTTGCAAGTTTGTTGCGGTGACAAGTTACTTTTTTCATAGTTGACTACGAATCCTAGACAATTTAGTAATTTTAATGTTTCATTAATATTATCTGCGCATTGCGCATACGTGTCACCAATACATAGTATATCGTCTAAGTAGGAAACTGATTTGTGACCGCGACTTCTCAAAAAAGCTATCGCTTCCTTAATAACCTTAGTGAATATTCGAGGAGCCACGGATAAGCCGAATGGGAGTGCGGTAAATTGATAGTTTATAACATTGGCCGAGCCTTCCGGTTGAAACTGAAAACCTAAATATTTACGATCGGAAGGTCTAATAGGTATAAGAAAGTAGGCGTCCTTTAAGTCGATGGTACCTAAGTAACCATCGCGTGGTATTAGTTTACAAGCGGTGCGATAGTCCTCCATCTTAAAATGGTCAGTAAGGACAAACTTATTTAAAGGTTTTAGGTTTAATATAAAACGTTTTCCACCACTAGATTTTGGAGTGAGGAAAATGGTTGAAAAGAATTTGTTTTCTGAAGCCTTGCACTCTGAAATAGCCCCCAATGTCTTTAAATTATTAATGGCATCAAGCATGTCGATATTTTCACGATGTGAAAATTTGTTTTTAGGTATGTCTCGCTGTTCCACGAAAGTTTTAAAAGGAATAGTGTAGCCATTCTTAATCCAATCAAGTATGACATTATTGTTCGTAATATTTGACCAACAATCAAAAAAGTGGGTAAGTCTACCCGCATGTACCTGTGCTATTGTTGACCTTGAGCCGGGGCACGAGGTTTGTCCTGTGCTGCTGCTCGTGGCTGATGCGAAGTGTTCGAGTACGAGCGGCGAGTTCCCGGAGTCGCCTGCGGCCTCCTGTAACCTGCCCGCCCCCCCCTGTTCGCCGACTGGTAACGGGGAGGCGCTGACCAGTTTCCCTGGTAGGACGTAGGTCTAACTGTCTGGGGAGTCGTAAGCTTTTGAGGCTTCGGAGCAGGCTTTTTAATTTGAAGGCCTTGTTTTTCAATGGCCTTGGCAGCTTTAATCTTTTCGGACAAGGACGAGCCGAACAGTGTTTCGTCTCTCTCCGACTCACTTATTATGTGCAGAAAAGACTTATCTAGACTGGGTGTAATAAGTTTAATGCGATTTTTTGATTTTATGTGATGTAAGTCGCATAAGAGTCTGCAACCATTACTGAAATGCTTTAGAGCCTGGGCTTTGTCGTCAGTCCTTAAGAGGATGTCTATGCCCCTATTAATGGCAGTAACACCTAACCCAAGTTGTTGTTGGCTTGCTACCAGAGTTTTATCGCGATTCCGAATCATATCCGGGACGGCAGCTGATATCTCTGCGTTTAATTTCGGGGCTTGTAAAAACCTGCAATTGTCAGGAACCAAATAATCGCTACAAATTTTATCCTTACTGTCCTTCGGCATGCCTTTTATTAATAAAGGCAGCCATAATTTAGACAAATTGTCATTAATATTAGGCCCATATTCGGGGGCATCGGAAGTAGATTCGCCGAGAGCTGACAGAAGGTCCGGGTCTAACTCGTCCTCTGCGTCCGCAGACTGGGAGCACTCCGGTGCCGGGTCGTTATCCGGAGGCTGCGGAGGTGTTGAATCTTGCATCAATTCTGGCGTCGCCGGTGTGGTCGGCTCCAGAACTATCTCATGGTTACTGTCCACGGCCTCTTTGAGGTTTTTGTTACCTAAAATAACGGTTTAGCTATTAAGTTGTGAAAAAAAAAATTTTTTTTTTGAGGGTAGTTTGGAAAATAAAACGAAAAAATTTTTTCTTCGTTCCTTGTTATGCAGAGATACGATACACCTAATTTAGATTGTTCGTTTTTTCTGCTAAATAAACATCGTTGAGGACTCGCAGTCAACCCCGATGTCAAACATTTCGTTTTGGGTATGTCAGAGTTATTGACTCGCAGTCAATCCCAAAGCAATCCAAAACTGCCAATCATCTATTAATAATAGTAGATATTGCACTAAATAGCACACACTTAGGAAAAATAACACAGTTATTTACCTTCGTCTTCCGAGGATGAATCGAGCGGTATCCTGTATTTACGGTTACGTTTTTGCCGCTCTTCAATTTTTCTTATTTTATCCTGATATCGTGCAATGCGAGACTCAGCGCTCCTTTTAGGCATCGTGCGAGTTGAGTATGCGTGCGAACGCTACCGAGCACAATAGAAGAATGAGGAACGTCAAGATGGCGCGCAGGCGCGGCGGTGTGGGGAGTGTGGTGATACCAGTCTTATTACTTTAAATACCCCGTCGTTTAAAAACTCTAAAATTTGTGCGAAGTTACCAAGTAAATAGAGGGACTACCTTGTAAATATATAAAATTAAGTCATATCTGAAGAATGAAGCGATGAGAATATAAATGTAAATACACTCGAAGTGTATCATGTTCTACTATAAAATATGAACTTAAATAAAGATCGAATAGTTATTTTAGTTGCTCGTGACTTTTACCAAAGTGACTTTTTTTACATAAATGTACTTTCTAACTTTATCTAGAACAACAATAACGTCTAGGGCCTCGGAAAGCACATTAAGGTGCTGATAGTGATTCAAAGATTTTTGACAGTCATTACTTGTAGTTAGAAGCCAGAAAATCTGACACACTCACTCTAAATAAAGAGTATAGTGTTGCCTTGTTACTGGGCTTTGGAAGCAGTCGCTACATGTAAAACACTAGCGTTTAGCTGCATTCAGTCAGGTTGAAAGCTAGCGCTAACATTTTGAACCTCCTTGAAATCCAGCCAAAACGAATGGAAAGGCCAGAGAGATAATGGCATGGTGACTAGTATATCGACGTATTTCTTCCAAGACGTGATACCGTGACCCCTTTACAGCAATTTAGCACCCCATAAAGCTTAGGCGGAAATTCAAGGGACACGGGGAAATGTAAGATTTATTTCGGAATTTGTCAATAAATGTCGTCTTGTCTTTGAGAAGCGATACGGGCGTGATGTTTTGTAGTTGTTTTAATTATGGGGCCAAATTGCATTGTTAGGCCCGAGTCACACCGGAATGGCAGCGGCCGGCGGCGGCCGCCCGCGGCGCCGCGAGGCCGCAAGCGGCCGCCAGCGTCGCTAGAAACAAGAGGCGCGCGGCCGCTCGCGGCGCCGCGGGTGGCCGCCGGCAGCCGCTGGCGGCCTCGCGACCTTTTTAAGCTTTTCAAGCGATACTAGTCTTTTAAGTATGTAGTTAAAGTTTAAAATTATTTCACACTGAAGGTGCTCGCAGCGCCGCTGCCGGCCGCTGCCATTCCGGTATGACTCGGGCCTAAGCAGTGATAAGTGCTTTTTAAAATGAAAAGCGGTAAAATTCATTTTTGTATTTTTTATACTGACAATAATTGATATATCGTTATGATAGTAAGGGAAGAATCGGACCGTCTCCCGACGTCAGATCGCTAGATCAGCTTACAGCAGATTTAACATGTTTTTATTTTATTTCGGTAATAATTGTTATTATATTAGTAGTTAAATTGTTTATTAAGATTCTTTTGTATAGTCAATATGGTAAGTACTGACCCAGAGAATAAGTATTATTATAGAAGATTGATGTAAGCTCTGTTCTCAATCGTTACCCCATTTTTGAGGATCGTGATTTCTTAGACGATCAAAATTTTTTCCCCAGACGATCCTGTCTGACGACAGTTTGGAGGCGGCGCCGGCGGTGACATATAATTTCAGATGTCCGGAGGTCTGTCTAAATTTTTTAGTCACTAGCAATTTTTTTACATGTGTAACAAATATTAACATGGCCAAAGTACCTTACAACACGATAAGCATCGATGACCATTAACATCTATTTAAAACCAATAACCAAAATGGATCGAAAATATAGCCCCTCGTTTTTCTCCATCTCAATAAAACAATTTCCTTACGAGCATCTTGTCTGCAAATAAGACGTTTATGATTATTAAGTTAAACTGCCCCGGGCTACACGTGAGCAATTCAATTCAAACATTTAATACATAAGCGAATGCTCGTAAAACACCGAGCAATATTCATAAAGTCTTATTTTGTAATACAGTTATAGCTCCCCAGTTCACTTATAGACGATCGTCATTTTTCATTAGAGAGAATATAAAAAAAATATTATCGCGAGAAACCGCGCGATGGCTGGACTTATATTAAAGTAAGCGGATCAGGGTTTTAATAATAGTCTGTTTTAATATTAAAATATGGTAGTTGTGTTTCGTAGGAAAAACTCTGACAGGGTTTAATAATTCTGTTAAAAAATGTTACAACATTTTTTTCTTTTTGATTTACTCGCTGGGTCAGTTAAAATTAATGGGTCTGTTGATACGTCTTGATCGTCTGAACTTTGGTATTTAAATAGAAAATCTCTTTTAAAAAAGATATTCTTAATCGCGTATCTTAGAGAAAATAACGCTGTTTTACTATACTGTCGGCACATCGTCGTATGCTTTATCATAGATTAAACTCCCTGGTGACGGATTATCATTTCAATAATCTACAACACTTAATAAAAAATACACACATCAAAAGTGTCTAGGGATCAAGCATTTTTATGCGGATTTCTTGAGATTGAGATGTGGCTTTGTAATAAATTTATGATTTTATAAATTTATATGAATCCTTTTTGGTGCATTTCATAATTTGAATCAGGAACTGTGAATCAAATTCGAGTAAAAGATGAAAATCAGCTGTCAATATTTTCCCTATAAAAACATACAACGCATTGAAGACATTATTAGTGCTACTGTTTCCCTACTACTGATTAAAACCAACGTTATTATGGAGCGGCGACGTCATTTAAGCAGGGAAGAAATGCTCAGAGCCGTGGGAATGATAGAAGCTGGTTCCCGGCAACGTACTGTGGCTTCAGCTCTGAATACAAGTCAGAGTGTTATCAGTCGACTTTGGACACGTTACCGAAGCACTGGTACCGTGGCTGAGCGCCATGGAGGACGGTATCGCTGCACCACACGGAGACAAGACCGATACATTCGAATCTTAACTCGAAGAGCTCCAACAATAACCGCCATGATGTTAGCCGTGAGGCTTCATCACTCTTCATGGAACTTAATTAGCGACCAAACAGTCAGAAACCGCTTGCATGAAGTGAACCTTCATTCCCGAAGACCGCTACGGGTACCACCTATAGCAATGCACAATCGTAGGATTCGATATCAATGGGCTCTTGAACTTGAAATTGGGCAGAAGAACAATAGCGTTTCGTGTGCTTTTCTGATGAGTCTCGTTTTGGTATGAGACCGGATACAAGACGTATACGACACTGGAGAACCCCTGGACGCCAACAGCGATTAAAATCCTGCCAGGAAGTCCATCCTTATAGTGGTGGAACCATCATGGTATGGGCGGGTATTTGGATCGGCGGAAGAACTGAGTTGATTTGGATCAGAGGCAACCTCAACGCTCAAATTTATGCTGAGACGATTGTATCAGACGTCATCGTTCCTCTACAAGTGCAAATCGGTCCCTTATTTCAGTTAATGCATGATAATGCACGACCGCACAACGCAAGAGTTGTAAGACAGACTCTCGCCGCAGCTAACATCAATGTCCTGCCCTGGCCTGCTCAGTCGCCAGGCTTGAACCCGATTGAGCATGCATGGGATATGCTACAGAGAAGAGCTCTGCCGAATATGGAGGGTATCCAGTCGCAAGAAGACCTTTTTTTTGTTGTTGCAACGAACATGGGCGGCCATTCCACAGCGTGATTTGGATGAACTCATTTTGAGTATGCCAAACCGATGTTCTTGTGTTGTTAGTGTTCGCGGTAGAAACACGGATTATTAATTGTAAGTTACCCAATAAAATTTTAGAGAAAACTGTTATTTCAGTCTTTTTTTCGAACTTTTGTGTTAGTGGTTCAAATGTCAAAAATCCCTTTATTAGGAAAATGGCAAATTTCTTTATTAATGCAAAGGTGACTTGGTTTATCGTTACTGTGACAAACGAAAACACTTTATTTGATGAATCCTTAAAGAAAATTTTAATTAATATCAATCAGGAGAAAAGTTATTGCAAAAATATATGTTGATCCCTAGACACTTTTGATGTGTGTATTTCCAATGGATTAATATCGATAGCGTTGATTCTTCCCATGACCCAACGTGGCAATACGTCCAGCTTTTTGGGCACGTAGAAGATGTTTGAAGCCACTTTATTTTAATTTATTAATTTCATTGTTACAGATTAGTGATTCAATTTGTAAATATTTATATTTAAGCCCAAACCCCATTTTCGCCGAAAACCTCAAAAAATTCAACCTAAAAATTGCCAAACTTCGGCAAAGCAAAACCGCTTTTCATGTTTAAACGACTGAACAGTAATTATGATTCAACTAGCGGCGCCGCGGGCGACTGTACAAGTTGAAACTTTGTCGTATTAGTGGTGGGGGCGGGATTATCCACGTTATCTACGGGGACGATGCATGAGCTACTACTAGTACTGCGGCTTCATTTCGAGGTTCTTATAGTAACTAAATATTCTGACACAAAACGCTTAGTGTTTGCGGGAGGCCGGTAGTTAATGAAAAACGCAATCAAAAAATTTGCTTCCATATTAATGCATTGTTCGCGCGCGTAGCGTTCACTGTTCGAACGCGTCAACGCGCAAGCCACGATGTATAGACCTGCCACACTATGCCCCTCGCGCTGCTCATCGCCATGTTCCTCGCGCTGCCGCGATGTTTGCAATGATGAGTGGCATGACGAGTATTGCGGCCACACTACGTCTCTGCCTCCTTTCCTTGTTACTTCCCATGCTACTCGTCGAGTGTGTGGCCGGCGCATTAGAAATTCTGTTACATTGCGTATTACACCTCGTTAGTCTGTTTTGTTAGACTTAAAGTCACGGGCCAAGGAGTATACATAACATTCTTGGTGGTTCTATGATGTATGAGCTGTGTCGTACACTGTGTGCCTATTGTGTCTATTGTTCTTCAGTGGGTACCGCATTGAGAGACAATAGAGTTCCTAGAATCTATTGAAGTCTGTCAAAGTCTTCAGACTTTCACGTGCCAACGTGAAAGATGGAAAACTTAGGGACGACGCACCCGTATACAGCTATATTAAGCTAAAGTAAATAGAAAACAACAATTTTGTATGCTTATGCGGCCGTTAAGCTACATCAGGTCATAAGCTGAATGTACGTAGCTAAATAAATCTGCGTAGTCCCTTAAGCTTGGCGGTTTTTCTCAACTCTTTGAATATTTATTGTATTTTCTATAAATAACTTATTACAAGAACAATATTCTTTTTAAACCTTTTAAAGTTACCTTACAAATAACACTTTAAAATAGTTTTTTAAACAATATTTTAATGAATTTAACAACAATCATTTAAACGAATTATTTAAGCTCACAAATAATTTAAATGTTCTTGATAACTACAACTAAGCGTTTGATGCGTAATGAATATTTTAAAATATCTAGGTTTTTTGAACAAAACCTTTTCTTTGCACGCATCAAATGTTTCAAATTCTCTGAATTAATATATAAATAATGTTGAAAAATGAGCGAGTTATATAGATCTCATACCGCCGCCGAATGCCTTAAATATTGCTCACTGCGAAATATTAATCTTGTTAACTTTCAACGCTTTTTTATAAAAATAAGATTGAAGCCATTTGGGAGTGATAAAATCTTTAGTAACCGTAATAATATGTTCATATTTTTTATAGTATTCAACAGCACTGAAAATAAGACTAGAATCATACTTCACGCGTAACCTACATCTATGATTATTTTTTTGAGCTGTTTTATACTAGTACAGAACTAGGGATTGCAATCCGGTCCGGCGGATCCGGTAATCCGGCGGATCCGGTACGTTTTTGTTGCCTACCGGATCCGGCATTATCACCGGATCCGGTGGCCGGATCCGGTAAAGAAAAACGCATTTTCTCTCATCAAAATCGTGCAAAAGTACTAAAAAACACGGCGTATGCAAAATCGTACAGTATCCATAAGCTATTGATTTAGAAAATTTTAATTTGGATTATAGAAGAATATATGATGTTGATTTAATTAAGTTTTTATGAACAGGTTAAACTTAATCTAAACATAAATAATTCACTGTTGCTTGTAATCTTTGAGACTGATTATTATATTATGTAAGGTGTCTCAGTAAGAGTGCACTTTTCATTTCAAAATAAAAACAAGTATTTTATGATAGAATTGTGATATTTTTAATGTATTGTAAAGAAGACATGTTCCGATTAATTATGGATTAAAATATCTGGCAAATGACCCCCACAGCTCCAATGATAAGCCATTACTCTTTTCATGAAATTTGCTATGACTTTTGCACAGAGATGTAGCTGTATCTCACCGATGACGCGTTGGATTTCTGGTTTGAGCTCAGGAATTGTTTCGGGTTTTTTCGCATACACCCAGAGATTTCACAAAACCCCAAAGAAAAGGCACGGCGTTAAATCGCACAATCTTGGCGACCAGTTGACATCAGAATTTCGTGAGATAATGTGTTTTGGAAATCGTTGCTGCAATAAATCGATTATTTTATGCGCGGTGAGGTTGCTCCGTCCTGCTGAAACCATATATTGTTAGTTTTTTCAAAATTGTTGACAAATCTTCGAATGGTTGAAAATTTGGCAAACTTTGCGAGCGGTTTCATTTTTGTAATGAGTTTTTACAATTATAATGCGTTGTTCTTTCGAGATCCCCTCCATTTTAATAACCGGAATAAACAGAGGTGACAATAGTCAAATTTCAGAGCTGCCAAATGCATGAAAAAAAATATTCCAATTTTAAAAAGTGCACTCTTATTGAGACACCCTGTATAATAACTGACGGAAAATAATCCATACTAATATTATAAATGTGAAAGTAACTTTGTCTGTCTCTTCTTCATGCCTAAACCACTAAACCGATTTGAATGAAATTTGGCACAGATTTAGTCTGGGACCTAAGAAAGGAGATAGGATAGTTTTTATCCCGGAAATTTTGCGGGATCGGGAAACATTATTCCACGCTGACGATGTCGCGGGCAAAAGCTAGTTATAAATAAAAAAAGAGTTGGTTTTCGTACAAATTCGTTTCTATTTTTTCCCGTAGATTATTTCACATAATATGCCATGAAGTTAGAGATATGCGCTATGTTGAACACCCAAAATACCAATCCGGCCGGATCCGGCCGGATCCAGCGGAATTCTCGTGAATCCGGCCGGATCCGGCCGGATCCGGCCGGATTCAAAATTGTACCGGATTGCAATCCCTATACAGAACTGATGTAGACGTTTTACAGTTGTTTCTATGGCATTGTCAATGGGCCTTCATAAGCGGTCTTTTTAGCGAATCGATGGCAGACTTTATTAAAAGTTTAAATTTACGACAATTTCTTACTTATATGACAAATAATAGACACCTAATAAAAATGCTCAAATTAGAATATTATCCTTATGTTATAAGCACAGAACAATACCTTATGTGAATAATAATAACATACTTGTGTTGTGACACTGAAATTAGACTCCTTAAAATACCTATAATATTGTTGTGCCCTAGCAGGGTCATGTATGATACCTAATATATTATTTGTACCAACTTGTAAACTACATGAATGCAATAAATGATACTGAATACTGAAAGGTGACTGAATTACCTACGTAAATTCATTACATATATACATAAACTAGCGGTCCCCGCGGTTTCGCCCACGTGTTTCGTTATAAATGGGCTATCCAACACAATTTTTTTTCAATTCGAACCATTACTCCTGAGATTAGCGCGTTTAAGCAACCAACCAACTACCCAAACAGACAAACTTCAGCTTTGTAATATTATTATAGATAGATACAAGTTTTAATGAATTTACTTAGTATATTCATGAAAATACACAAAATTCCCAATGAGTGACAATTGCCAGAGATGTATAAATAAAATTCAGGAGTCGTATACATGGCATCGGATAGACTTTGAGAGCAAATTAAAATTATGAATTTCTTCGTCTTATTGTTACTTTCGCACAACGTAACGCATAAGAGGCCGTCGCCTTATCTCCTTTATATCTATGCTATCAGGATTCGCAATAACTGTATTGCCCATTTTTTTTGGGGACTGGGAAATCATCAAATGATTTCTCCCGTCCTGGGCGCGGCGGGAGGGCGTGTCTGTCTTTTACTGACTAAAACCCACTCATGTTCCTTCGGTTGGCCTTTATGTTCCGGAGTCACGGTAACTATTATAAACATTCCGCAACACTGTAATGCCCATAAGAGAAGAAAAACACCACAACGCTTTCACCCAGCTCCTGCCAATATTTGCAAAACACAGTCCAAAATCAACACAGCCTGGTATGGGAAAAAGGGGATATTGTTAAATTCCTTAATTAATCCTTGTCGTTTCCGATCGGGGACAAGGACAAAAGGTCCGATAAAATCAAAAGTTTTCACGTGTGGGTCGGCACGTGTAATAAAATATACTGGAGTAATTATGTTAGTCTCTGTATCTCATGGAATTGGCGTGAAGGTATACTCGGGGAAGGTTAGCGGCGAGGACCGAGTGCTAGGGTAGATAGGTTTACGTCTTTTTAGTATTGCTGAATAGGTGCGGGAATTTTCTTCTTTAAGAATGTTTGTGCTATTGATGCGTTCAATGCTAGGCATTGTCTAAACAGTTCTCAGGGTTTAGTTTCCGCAGAGTATTAACATGACCGTAATTAATTTATTTATATATTTATTTATTAATACTTTATGCACAACGGTACATAGGCAGACTTAATGCCGCAGGCATTTTCTACCAGTCAACCTAGGGTGGTAATCACTGAGAATTCTTCTGTTTGAGAAATTTCTAATTAATAAATCAAATAACAGTCAACCTAACAACTATGAGACACCGAAGCGAGTGTAATATTTGAAATTTCAGTCATGATAAAGGATCTTCGACCCTTAGGTTTTGAAACATATCTATATATATACTACTAGTAGTTATAACCAGTAGATTGATATTATTAATTAGTAATAAGCTCTAGTCAAAACGTTAAGCTTATCATACTGAGTTACTCAGTGGAAGTAATGTAGGTACATACGGTATATGTGTGTTTAAATACTTGACTATGTGTAAGTAGGCCTTGTTACTGGTACCTGGTTACTTTCTACATCTATTGGAATGCTGAAATGAGTTCTGACTAAGTATGTTTGTTATAGCTAGCCTATAAAGTAATAATTTATGGTCTAGATTTTACAAAGATATCGTATAACTAGACTTTTTTTGTACATTTAGTTAATGTACTCCAGTTAGTTTTAATCCAGTCGACTTTTACTTTTCTTTCATAAAAAATGAACCTTCCTCATTCTTCAACGAATATTTAAACTTTTCGACTCATTAAAGAAACTTTGATTATAATACTAGCTTTTATCTGTGACTTGGGGTTTAGGTTTATGCTGGTTGTGCTCAATTCCAAAACTCATCAAATTCGGTTCAGTGGTTTAGCCGTGAAAAAGTAACAGGCGGACAGACATTTACAATCATTATCGATAAGTATGTATACCGATTCAAACCGATATGAAACATCTACCCAATTTTAATTTCCAATAAGGCAAATGCCTCGTTTAAAATGATATAAATTTTAAATGAGCTATAAATGCCAAAATCACATCAATAGTACCAGGGCAGCATGAATTTGAGGAGCTTTATTCATAGTCGGGGTACAAACTGATTAATTTATAAGTGGATTCGGATCTACTGTATAATTCACTTGATGTTTAATCCGTATTCATAGTTATGATTAACAAGCATCAGTTAGCGCGAATGTGCTTTAGAATTAATGAACTGACTAGTATGTTGTGACGGTTGAGTGTGTGTGTGTGTGCTCTGAAAGATAAGGTTTTGGCAAATATTAAGATGATTTATATCTGCTGAGCTCAAGGGTATCGTCAGTGTGGAATGAGTGTGTATACCATATGTCCACGAGCACGACGGGCAGATACACTTTGGTGCTTGTGGATCTTTACATGTTAGTTTTTAATACGAAAGTTATAGACACTATGTGTTGAGTATAAGCCCCGCAAGATGATATTGCGATGGAACCTTGTCACAATAACAGCTGCGTGACGAATCCTGTCGCACAAAAGGACAGATACTGGACAGCGATTGGCGGCAAAGATGGCCGCCAATCCCAATATCAACTTGCGGGGCTTATACATGCTTGATTGATTGTGCGACCATTATAAGAGTCGGGCTTGTTGGTCTAGTGGTTAGTGACCCTGACTGCTAAGCCGCAGGTCGTGGGTTCGATTCCCACCCAGTACAAACTTTGTGTGATGAGCACGAATGTTTGTTCTGTGTCTGGGTGTGATTTATCTATATTATGTATGCAGCGTAATAATCATGGTGATGCGCATATAGCTGTGACTAGATCCTGCCTGTCCTACTCCTCCGCGGGGTTGCTTGGTGAAAAGTTACACAAAAACCCTCGATGGTTTTTTTTTGGTGAGTTTGGTGAGTGGGAAATCATCAAATGACTGCTCCCGTCCTGGATGCGGAGGAGGGCGTGTCAGACTTTTACTGACTAAAACCCACTGATGTTCCTTCGATTGCCCTTTATGTTACAGGGTCACGGTAACTATTATAAGCATTCCGCAACCCCGGCAGGCGTCGGCCCTGTTGGGCCCCTTCCTGTGTAGTCGTCTTGCGACTCTCGACGTCTTCGCCTGGGTCTTAGCCCGGGGCGAGAGGCTCGTCGTTGCCTCTCGCGCGCCGCCGCTTCCTTCACTAGCATAATTGCTTCGCAGAAAGAGGCGACGGTATCCCATTCCGTCTCGCCCCGAAGCATGGCCTGAACCAGCGCCGGGCGCGAGAGGTCACCGCCGCCGATCGCCTCTACGAGTGAGTCTCCGGTGAGGACCTGTGTCAAACGAAACGTAAGAGCGCCGTGGCGCCTCTCCAGCCACTCCTCAGCCTCAAAGAGGGGTCTTACCGCCGCTATTACGGCGTGCCCACCTCGATGGTAAACAAAATTCTATTCTGTTTTCTCCTAGAATCAACAGATAATAAAACATTTTGCAACTTGGTATGAGTAAATTTAAAAATAACGAATGCCCGGTGTTCTGTTACAAGCGAATGCTAAAATTTATCAGCACCTTTAAACCTTGGAACACACGTAATTCGAGACACAATGGAAAGACAATAGCAGAGCGTCAGCCGGCTGTCGCTTGGTCGTCAAAAGTTCAAATGTAATACTACATGTATTCATTAACTGTACGCATAATTCATACTTTTCTCATCCTCTTTAAAATTTATTTGTAATCATTTATTTATTACAAAATCCACAAGTCTCGAAACATTTATTTACAAATACTTGCAAGTCCATCCACCACCAATAAAATAAATGTAAACATAATTATGTAATGTAAACGTATTATGTTCAGTATCATATTTTCATAAGCATAATTAATTTAGACGACATGGTTTAGTATGAAGCTACACACTAAACGATGTCGTCTGCAGCATTTAAGAGATTTTTTATTTTATATTAGATACATCGTTTTCATACTCTTTTAATAATAATTTCTATTTTGTATGCAGACTATTGTAAATCCTTTGAGTTTGTACGGAGTTTCTTGCCCATTCTTCTCTTTAGAAACTACCTTTTGTAATAAGCGACAAGATTTTATTATTTTACTTGGAAATGACGTTCTGAAGAGCCTTTTAAAATAGTATAATGAAAATTAAACGGGATCCCTTCTTTTCGCATAATATTGTTTGTCCTAATATACTTCGGCATAACGATTTTGGCACAATTTGTTTTGGCATAATAATACTTCGGCATATTTTTTTTAGGCATACATTTTATGTTGGCATAATCATGTTAAAGACTAATTTGTTTTGGCATAAATTTGATTCGCATAACTTTAGTAGGCCTAATGACTATTAGCATAACGTTAGTAGGCCTAAAGACTATTTAGCATAACGTTAGTAGGCCTAATGACTATTAGCATAATAATGTTTAGGCATACAATTAATATAAATAACAAAAACAATGTTCATGCAAATGATATATAAATATACATGACATTATGTAAAGCAAACCAATTTGCTGTAGTTTCTGTAACAATCAAATAAATTGTTGGTTAAAAAGTTAATATGCTGTGCAACAAAAATTAGTGACAGAACCGAATTGCTGCAAAACCAACTCTACGTAGTCTTGTTTGCCCTACCCCTAGAGTGTTATTTAAAATCGCGTAGGCGCGTAGGGGCGAGGCGGCCCGCGGGCTGAGGAGCAGGCGGCTGGGAGCGAGCCGCCGCGGCTGAGGCTGGCCGGCGAAGCCGGCCAACAAGCCGAAGCTGCGGTGGTGAGCGAAAGCCGTCTGCGACGATTAGCACGCGTGGAGCCGCCGGAGGCCCGCAGCGCCGGAGCCGTCACAGAAACCCTGCCTGCTGCATGTTGCATGCTTGCTTGAATGCTGCATACTTGCTTGCATGCTGCATGTTTGCTTGCATGCTGCATGCTTGCCTGCATGCTGCATGCTTGCTTGCATGCTGCATGCTTAATTGCATGCTGCATGCTTGCTTGCATGCTGCATACTGCATGCTTGCTTGCATGCGGGTATAGTGTCTAAATATTCTAGGTGTTAATAAATTTTCCATTGTTATACCTATAAAAATATGTTTTAATATTTTTATGCGAAATTTATGCTTTAAATTTTATGCTTTAGGACATTATGTTTACAAATGTTATGCTTTAGAACTTTATGCTTAAAAAAGTTATGCTTTAGAACTTTATGCTTAATAAGTTTATGCTTTAGAATATTATGCCTAATCATTACTATGGTTAGAGACATTATGCTTAAAAAAGTTATGCATGAGCAGTTATGCGTAATTATGTTATGCGAAAATATAATTATGCCAAACAACATTATGCGAAGTTATATTAGGTCTTAAAATTTTATGCAAATGGATAGGGAACCAAATTAAACAACCTTACTTTGACTTGTAGTGTTGTTCCTCAAAGTAGAATATTCTGGGAAGAAGTAAATTCTACGTAGATTGAAAATTATGACTTCAAGAACTACCAGGAATTAATTAAAAGTCTGCTAATTTTATTGGACTTTATAATAACAAATTAATTCTAATATAATAAAGCTAAAGAGATTTTGTTTTTTTAACTTGTTTTTTTTTTTAATATTTTATTATGAATCTACATATGTAAAAGGCAAATGAACTTGACAGTAATATTGCATATACTTATATCAGAGTAGGCGAAGCAGTAATCATAAGCCACGGGAGACTAGTTTTTAATAATAACCAATGTAAGCAGTAGTTTTAATATCTTATGAAAATAGGGATTACCATATTTCACAACACTATTAAAGTGCCGAAATTAAATTCTAAATTCAGTATAAAATAAACAAATTATTAATGTAATTTTGAAGCTAAGAAAATAATCTTTAATAAACCTGAAAATGTAGAATTTTGTGAAGTTTAAGACTGAAAACCATATTACAGCGGCTTATATACTAGGTATAAACTATACCTATAAAGAGGGTTTAGAGAATATAGACTGGTTAAATGAGGGTAATATTAAAAAACGCGATAATAATATATGCTCATATTATAAAAATGTAAACAATAATAAAACAATATAAATCCTAAAGAAAACCGTAATTAAATCATCGCAATATGGCATTCAGGGTCTTAAAGAAGGAACTCTTTGCGTTCACGGTTGCATCGGGTCACTCTCCTATGATAAGAGAGTGAAGTAGGTATCACCTGTTCTTACGATAGGTATCTAACGCGCGTGACGAAAAAAAAGTAATTAGTCCGTCATTGAGATTATTAAAAAATTTTGGACACGTATTTTTTCTTTTGCTCGTAAACGAAAAATGACGACGATACAGTGCGTTAAAGTTGTGCGTGACGTCACGATCAGATACAATTTTTGAATTACGGTAGCGTCAAAAACCCCCACTCCAGAACTTTGTTGCTCTTTATCTTTGTATTTTTTTATTATTTTGATGAAGCAAAAAATACGTGTCCCGTATTTTTGGCCGATCTACAAGACGGACTAAACAGAATGTAACTTTTTTTATGTTGTCGTCATCCCTATTTGTTTATTTTATGAGACCATTAGACAAAAATTAAGGTGTATTTTTTTACTTATTGGAACGAGAATCGAATACTAAAAAAATCTCCTTCAATATGTACCTCGTTTTACCATTCATGGTGTATATATGTACTTGCGTAACTTACAAATATGTACATATTATATTAAGTTGGAATCTTCAAGTGATAAATGATGAAGGATATTGCTCCAGAGTTTGTAAGCACTTAAAAGTTAAATGTTATATGTTAATATTACTTTTTTAAGTACCCATTTAAAGGTTTACAGATCTTTAAAGTTATTATTATGTCTGAACTTTGCTAGTAAATAAATTATGTTGAAGACTTGAAGTTATTACACATTTTTGTTTTGTATTTATTAAAATACTAGTTTTCGCCCGCGTGTTTGCCAGCGTGTATGTCGATACGTTTGATTTTTTTCTCAAAGAATACACTCTCAAAGTTTCATGTCAATAGGACCAGCGGTTTAGGCTGTGTGTTTATATGTCAACAATCAGTCAGATTACCTTTAATAAGTACAGAAGAAGAAGATTAATTTAAGTCTATTGGGCCGCTACTGATACAGCGAAGGCACAAACGGTGGTCACAACGCTTGCCCAAGGCGTCTTGGCGGTTTAAAGCCTTGGGGGTTTTAGTATTTTTTCAAAGTAAGGTTTTCATTTTTTTTTTCTTTAGGTGAAGCCAAACGAGCGTAGTTTTATGAGTCGTGAGTCGCAGAATTTCGGTCGCTTTCATAGAAAAAGTCTCGCAACGCAAAATGAGTATGCACCGTCTGCACCGTACCAGAACAATTCTACGACTCACAAAATTACGCTCGTTTGGCCTCACCCTTATTTGAAAGGCGATGATGTGAAATTCCCATGCTAAAATCTCATGCGAAAGCACATAAGCCATTTATCCTGGTTGTCATGTCACAGATAATTGACATTCGCTACAAGTAGTTTACAAAACCTTAAAGGCTGTCGCTCCACGATACTAAAGGATATCATTAAAAAAAACAATACACTCACACACATTAATATGTTTTTTTAAATCCTTTTTGTGGTGTCACGAATTAGCTAGTTTAAATCAAACACACCTGATTGGAGACACAATAGAAAGACAATACCGGTCCGACAGCCGGCTGTCGCGTGGTCGTTGAAAGGTTAAACAAAAAACTATCCATTTTTATAATAGCATAGTAAAAATAAATCCTCCTAACAAACATTCTCTATAATCTTTACATTATCATAGTAATAATTTATCACCTGTCTCTCACGAACTAATTAACTTATTATAAAGTGATTTAGAATTTACAGATCCTAACGTCTGAGGCAAAATAGGCGTCTCATTAATAAACATAAGCTCCCGAGCTGTTATTTATCATGTATTCACACCATGTTTATTTACTTTGCATGTCTCACCTTGTATATAATTATATTTAGCTCTTTATATTACCTAAATGTGAAGCTTAAAGATGACGAAGTATTTCAAAGGCAGTTCTTTGTAATTTTCGAGAACTTATTTTGAAAACATGATGAGTCTTTAAGGCCCGGTAAGTAGCTAATCCGTAGGTATTCGCGGGGGTGAAGCAGCGGCGGCGAAATTGAGCGCGAAGCTCCGCCTACTTTTCGGCAGCGCGCGGCCGTATTCTGAAGCCGTCTGTATTCTATACTCCCGGACTCGTAAATCGAGCCACCTAGCGTAATGAGTTGTATCGTACATAACTTTAAAAAAATATATGTATATGTACACACTTGGGTCAATTAGTGGTACCTCTTAGTGCAACAATATAGAAAGCTGTCTTGGTAAAAAAGATCGGGATTCTTTATCATAAAAAGAAAACATTGATTCATAATTAAAAATTGGTTTGTTAAGGATATTTGGTAATGACTTAAATTTAAAATTAAATTATCACTTAAAAAAAGCACCATTTTAGGTCATTTTGGAATAAAAAATGAGAACTTTCTTATTAAGATGTACATACTTATTGGCACATGTATATATATATATATCTATATATATATATCTATCTATCTATATAAATAAAAATGAATTGATGTTCGTTAGTCTGATTAAAACTAGAGAACGGTTGAGCCGATTGAGCTGATTTTGGGTTTAAAATGTTTGTCGTAGTCCAGGGTAGGTCTAAACGGTGAGCAAATAAGGAAAAATTGCGAGAAAGATAAAGTAAAACAACAATTTCATTTTCCCTTAAAAAGTTGTCCATGTTCTGTTGGATGTCGTTGTCATAGTAACCGGCAAATCAAGTGTCAAATTCAAGTGTGACATTTACAACTGCGGAGGTTACAACCCGTCAACCTGACACAAGTAATGTTTTATTCTAAGGTTTTATTGTTTTAAAAAGACGCAAAGGAATCATTTTCATAAATCCAAATCATGCATATTATTATAATTACTTGGTTTTATTTTAAAGCCATTTAAACGGTTTGAAATAACAGAAAGGCGTATAATATGCTATAAAAATAATACTGTAGCAGGTTTTCTTTTTCCAATGTACAAAAATAATATTACGATAAAAAATATCTAGATTTTAAATATTTATTTTTTAAATAATGGTGCTTTTAATATTTTTTTTTTGTTTTTGTATGGCCATCCTGGACAATGTTCCCTACCAGAAAAACCGCACATGATAGTTGTTCAAAAACAAAATTATTTTAAGCCCATTTCATAACATGTCCTTTATATGGGACTACCACTGCATCATAACTTATCAAACAAAAAACCGGCCAAGAGCGTGTCGGGCCACGCTCAATGTAGGGTTCCGTAGTTTCCCGACCGTCACAATAAGTGTTCCCACTTATAAGTTTAAAAAAAGGCTTTTGTTACGTTGACATACTAAGTACGCAGAAATTATTTTGTACAACCTTTTTGTCTTTTTTGTACAAAAACTGTTCTTTCTATCAAGTTCGAAATAATTTTCCTAGAAAGTCCTTATAAAGTTCTACTTTCCAGATTTGTTTCATATTTTTTAAACCTACGGATCAAAAGTTAGAGGGGGGGGGGGGACGCTTTGATTTTTTCTTTTGGAGCGATTATTTCCAAAATTATTGACAAACAATATATCACACGTAAGGGTTAAATTTAAAAAAAAATACTTCCCTCTTTACATATAGGGGGGCTACCCTAATAAAACGTTTTTTTACAATTTTTATTTTACCACTTTGTCGGCGTGATTGATATACATATTGGTACCAAATTTCAGCTTTCTAGTGATAACGGTCACAGAGATTAAGCGAGGACGGACGGACAGACAGACAGACAGACATGGCGAAACTATAAGGGTTCCTAGTTGACTACGGAACCCTAAAAAGAACCCTCAAAATCTGTTTACAATTGACGGAGATATCGCGTAACAAACATACAAAAAAAAACATACAGACGAAATGAACCTCCTCCTTTTTTTAAGTCGGTTAAAAATCAAATAATTTCCTATTTGAAAAAAGAAATACAAAGATAAGTGGGAATATTGTAGGTGAATTTTTTTTTTGTGAGTGGGAAATCATCAAATGACTGCTCCCGTCCTGGGTGCGGCGGGGGCGTGTCAGACTTTTACTGACTAAAACCCACTAATGTTCCTTCGATTGCCCTTTATGTTCCAGGGTCACGGTAACTATTTTATAAACATTCCGCAACCCCGGCAGGACCATTGTAGGTGAATAATGATTATGATTAACTCATTAGACAGCATTAGACACTAATGAGATCCTTATACATTTAGTCAAAATTTAGCTGTCTGTTACAGCTTTCTTGCTGTATGTTTTCGTTCATTACAGATAGGACCGTGCATATTTCTGATCTCTCAACAAAAGATAGATAGATAGCCAACTTGGTGCAATACTTTTATACTGTAGTCTATTTTTTTTTAACAAACGAGTACTAAGTATATCTCTTTTATATTTCCGGTATTGGACAGAGATAGATGGGAAATTAGTCGAGGCGGAGCCAATGCTTTTAACACTAATGATAACACTTATGCTGATTATGTGGACCAATAAAAATGCAGAAAAATTTTTGGTACGCGTTTGTTAAAAAAAAAAACAGACTATAGGTGTATTTTTGGTCTTGCTCACCCTGCTAGGAAATGTTCTACCCTTGAAAACAAACAACTTTTATTATAGAACCAAGTCTGAAATCGCGAAAAAAATATCAGCTGTTTCTAAGAAAAGTTCAATGCCGTCCCAACCACAATGTATGAAACAGGTGATATTTTTTTTCGACATATCAGAGTTGGTTCTATAATAAAAGTTGTTGGTTTTTATGAGTAGAAACATCTCCTAGCAGGTTGAGCAAGACCAAAAATACACCTAGTATAAATTCAATCTCAGCAATGTAACGGCAATTGCACATGGCGTAGAAAATGAACAACTCGCTTTGTAGCAACTTATCCAAGAAAATGTTATCATTGATCCTTGAGGTTTATTTGTAGACCACGAATATCCTTTTATTGGCGCCACGCCGGATGGTTTGATAGGCCAAGACACCAGGGACGTGCGGTCCTTATAGGCAGAAAGGCACTGCCGACCCTAGACCAATTCACCCAGACCCAGTAGATGTAAATCCTAATATTTTAAAACTAAAAAATATAAAACAAATAAAAAAAATGTAAAAGTCCCTAACATATTTTAAAGGAATAACAATAAATCATAGTGTACAATCAAATTTCGCGCCGCATTCGAATCGTAACAGGCGCGCGCGCGCCAGCGCGGCGTCTCGTAGAACGGCTGTAGGCAGAGTTAGATTCTGCCTAAATCTCATTCATAAATGTGCACATGTAGTGGTACATTTCGTGTCTGTGAAATGCACACATCAACGCGCGTACATTACAAGTAGTTCCCCAGCGAGGCAGTGCCTTTTGTGACGTGGACTACAACGACAACTACTCTATTGGTTGACACATTTCAAATATTTCGCCTGTTGGCTGTCACCGAGAGATTATACGACAAGTTGAAAAAGTCATTTGCTAAGTAAAATTCCGGTTGAAATTGATGCAACTTAATTTGTAAACATTTTATCCGTCAAAATTTAGAATATTGCATCTAATGTAAAAGAGTCCGTGTTGTTTTTATTTGTTTTGAAACGCAAATACTTAGGTCGATTTGTTGCTAAATTCGATTACTAGTTTATTTAAACGTTTTAACGATTTTTGTTTGTTTTGTTTATAAAATATTGTGAAATGTTGATCGATTGTGAGGTTTGTGTTGACAATGTGAGTTTGTTACAAGTTACGATGTTAGGTTTACGAATGACGAAATTATTGAAAACTTCAAATAACAAGTTGGTTGAACCTGAATTACGAGAATTAACCCAGGGAAAAGGTAAAAGCTATAACCCGTAAATTATTATGTGAATGTAAGAATTACGAAATATATTAAGTATTTACTCGCTGCGTGTTTGTGTACACACAATGAAATTACTTATTTTGATTTTCGTGTCTGTTATTTATCCTTTCGACGACCAAGCGATAGCCGGCTGTTGCGTTGCGTCTTTCTATTGTGTCTTGACTTGAATCACGTGTGTTCGAAGGTTGAATAGTTAATAACATCAAAAAATCGTATTTAAAAAAAGTTAGGCGTGTAGATTTAATTTCTAAATGAGTTGGTTTACTTAATTATTTCTTTTGTTACAAAACCAAACCAGTAGGTAGGTAGGTATTTAGTTTAAAACTATACTTTTAAATCATCTGGTCATCTAGTGAGTTTTTTTACTATCTCGGCAATAGCGAAAAACTTTTTTATTTTTTCGAAAAAAAGCTGCCTACCCTTTCATAAAACCCTGTGCACGCCACTGCAAGACACAGTATTCGAAGTCAAATGTCTAAAGTGGCTTTCAAAAACGGTCTGGATAATGCCCTAAAAGAGAACAAAATTCAAATAATAATGGAATTTTGTTCTCTTTTAGAGCATACAAGCTTCTGCCCGCGGCTTCGCTCGCGTTAGTGAGAGACAAAAAGTAGCCTATGTTACTCTTCATCCCTTCAACTATCTCCACTTAAAAAATCACGTCAATCCGTCGCTTCGTTTTGCCGTGAAAGAAAGACAAACAGACAGACAGACAGACAGACAGACACACTTTCCCATTTATAATATTAGTATGGATTATATGGAGATACGACAAAAATAATGGTATTTTCAGTATCAACAAAAAGAGTTACTGGTACTACCAACTTCAGAGGCAACTTCATGTACCATGTATAAAAATGCTTATTTGATGTGTGGGGTGCTGAAACTATTATGACATCATCACGTGAGATGACTCGTCGAAATGTAACTATTTCGGACTTGGTCTTATTAGAAAAGTTGTATCACAATGACCAGGGGGCCTACCACAAGCCCTTATAGCAGTAATACCACAGATTAATAAATAGTTACTACGTAACAGATACTTCACTCCAATACAAAAACGAAAATACCTACGCTATAATAGCCTACAAAATTATAATAATAATACCAGCTGTTTGCAGCGAGAAAAATGTACCATAAGTACGCACAAAGAGAGTTGAGATTCTTTTGCCCGCCGCGCGACTAACGTGTGTGCGTGCCATCTAGTAAATGTGCTAGGGTTATACGTATGATGATAATGGTAATAAAACGAATGTTTTAGAAAAACAATATTTTTTTTATTTGTTGATCAAATATTTTTTAGTTTAATAAAATGACTGATGCATATTTTTCGTCCCTTGAATTCCCGATTATTATATTTTAGTGTCGTATTCAAAACCGCGTGAATAATTTTAATAAATAATCAATAGGGAAACAGGAGAATTGGGAAACAGGGGAATGGCACAATAATCACACAATAATTACGTGGTTTCGGCATTTTGATAGTCAGCGCTGTACCCGTGACGCGCGAGCACACAGCCGGGCGCGCGACAGCCCGGTGTTCGTTGTACCGTCGACGGTACGCGAAGCGGTAGGCATAAAACGCGTGGCCTTGAGCGAGTGACGGACGCCTGGTAATACTTTGATATTACTTTCAGTGGGAAAGAGACGGCGCTAGACAACGTGTCTAACGCTGACAACGTGTCAAACGTCATGGTAAGGGGGCAGTTCAATAAAAAACCCGTTGATTATTTTACTTTGATGACACATACTCGTAATTTTGTTCTTCAATGGTTCCTTTATTTGTCGCGGTTGGATTAACTGCAGTTAGAAGTGATAGGGATGTTTCAGACCTATTGAGTTGAAAATTCTTGAGTTCTCTGTAATTAAATATAAAAAGCACGATTTTTACATTGGCACGGATAATTCTTTTATAACAATGAAACCAATAAAATAAAACAGTTTTTGAACTAATTTAATTTTCATAATGTAGATTTGCAAAAATAATTTATGTTCACAAAAACATAGTTTACAAAATAATATCACAAAGTAAACGGGCACAAAAAATAAGTATAGAAACAATATAATACTAATTTCGTGTACGTCGGTCTACCGAAGCGCCATTTTAGGCCTCGTCGTTGTTCGTACGCCGCACGCGGAGCGTGCAGCATATTAGCGCCCCATAGCCGCAGCTACTGTTTTACCAACTTATTTGTGAAATGGCTAAAATTGGAACTACGGCTGACATGACATTTCAGTCATACATTTGACTTCATTTGAGTATACTCTGTCTCTTTCTCTTAGCAACGCTGTATTGACAGTGTCGCCCTCCTTCAGTTCACAGATAAGTTGGTCTATCTGTAGACAAAAATTGGTTTTTATTTTGATGTATTTTGTTTGCCTATTTTTTACGAATTACCAAAAGATAAATGAGTTTCATAATATATTGATACTAATAATGCCATAATGGGTATAAAAAAAAGGAATACTTACTTGTATACTTTATTTTTTACTTTTATTACGTCGTTTTCTTGTACAAATCCGTTGCAACTCTTTATTTCTTTTATTTCCCATTGCTTAGAAACACGAATCACTATAAGTAAATTACTAAAATCAAAAACAAAGAATCAAAAAAATAAACAAAGCGCGAAATAATAATGGACCAAATGTGTAAAAATCGGACGTGACCTCTCGTAGCAACGGCTAGCTGCCGACTGGGCGTGGACTGACACAAGCTTGACACAATGTACGACAGTAGTGCATCGAATTAATAGAAATAAGGTCGAAAATATTTTGGCGTTTCATTTTACTTGAATAGCATGTCCGCAAAAATGTAAATCATTTTGCAGTTTTAATTAAATATTTAAAAAGATACAGTTCTGTGTATTAAAATTTTTAGATATGTCTTTAGTTTATTAAATTTTCTTTGTTATAGATATAAAGAATATGGTGGTTGTCGCTGAAAAAATTGAGAACTTCGAGACGAAAATTTTTTTTCAGGGGTCTATTTGAACATTTTTTTTTCGTCGTTCTAGACCACTTTTGCAAATTGTTTTTGTGTAAGTCTTTTCTTTATATATTAGACTATACACTGTATTTTTTTCTGGCTTGTGGTATGTATAGATACGGCTAACTTCGCGACGAAAATCTAGACGTTTTACAAGGTGTACGCTATGGACAGCGCCTTAATTATGTTATGAATAACTAGCTTCTGCCCGCGGCTTCGCTCGCGTTAGAAAGAGACAAAAAGTAGCCTATGTTAATCTCCATCCCTTCAACTATCTCCACTTAAAAAATCACGTCAATCCGTCGCTCCGTTTTGCCGTGAAAGAAAGACAAACAGACAGACAGACAGACAGACACATGGATTATAATCTCATCTTGATGTAAAACAACACGTTTTCTTTTTGTTTTTAAGTTACACCGTTTTATATTTTTTATACGTTTTATGTTATGAAGTAAACTGTAAATGCGTGCCTAAGACCCAAAATTAATGAACACTTAACACATTTTTCTGTGAATTGTAAACAGTCGTTGAGATACTTTTCCAAACGCTTTTTAAGGTTCCATACCCAAAAGTTCAATCAATTCTCGTGCCTTCTCTGTATGAGAAGAGGCCTTTGCCCTGCAGTGGGACAGTTATAGGCTGGTATTATTATAATCAAAAGGTAAAGCAGAACCTTATTAATAAGACTTTTCTGTCTGTCATAATTCTCGCAAGTCAGGCTTGGCGGGAGCCTTACCGCAGTAGCAGTTTTTCTCTTATTTTGTTCTTTTTAAATACTTCTCTTGCCTACAAATACTAAAAACCTGAATAAGGTAAATAAAAACAAAAAACGTGTGTTTTTCATCGATAATAATACGGTACAGAACCTTCCGTGCGGGAGTTCGATTTGCACTTGACATACATGGCGATACATACATTTACTGTACCCGCGTGTCCACCGTACGTCACGACACCTCATACTAAACTCGGCTCGCCGTCATCTCGTTCTTGTTGACGTAACGGTGACGGTGGCGGTGAACAAATGGCTATAGTATAAGGGTCCCGGTGAAACCCTAACTCGCTTGATCAATGTCTATGTTTACTTGTGCCCGAATTGTGCTAAAGCTGTTTTATTTACCGTTAATCACAATACGGTAGTTTCCACCATTATCAATTGACGTACTTTTTATGAGCTGTCAAAACACCATTCTCCAATAGATTTTGTATGGCAATGGCGACTTATGACGTCACTAAAATAACAACTCAGTTGACTATCTATTTATTGATTTGAAAACAAAAAAAAATCCAATTTTATAGCAAATTGAAAATTAACCGAATTTATTAGGCTGAAATTATTATAGGTTTTATAGGAATTGTGTCTAACATTTATTGGTTAATGGTGGAAACTACCCAATTGCGCGCGGGTTGCGGAATGCTTATAAAAGTTACCGTGACCCCGGAACATAAAGGGCAACCGAAGGAGTGGGTTTTAGTCATACACGCCCTTCCGCCGGACTTAGGACGGGAGCAGTCATTTGATGATTTCCCACTCCCAAAAAAAAACGCGATTGAGCGCAAACATTCATCCTCTATGTTTCTAAGACAGGATAAAATAACTCATAAGTAATCATAACGCCATTGTTCAATCTGTTTTCTCGGAAAATTCCGTTTATTGTTTTGTTGGTATTATTTGATAAGAGTTCTTTCCTTTATTGAATAAAATTCGTGAGTCATTTATCTTTGGCAGTACAATTTTGTTACCTTGTGTTCAGGATTGTAACTGGTATCTTTACTTGTTTCAACTTCTTGGAAGACGCGTTAATAAATAAATAACAATAATAAGAAGTAGAAAGTGTTGTTGATTGATCAATGGTTGGATTTGCATATTGCTTGTTTAAAAATGTATATCTTTAGAAAAGAGAATGTAGGTATATCTTTTTTCAGTGAAGTTTCATATTTTGGTTAAATTTCTAACTTTTTACACATACAACAATCCACCCTCGGAAATAATACCTGTAGATTACACATTTGTTTTACCCGTGCGGCAATCAAACCCGTGACATACAGCACAATTAAATAGTCAAGCGGTATAAGTTATGCGCCAACTACCAAAATTTGAACAATAAATATTTTTAACTCATCACGCAGCGTTCATTGAGATTTTCTCGGCAACGTTAATTTACTGCCTACATTTAATTTACTTCCATTTTATCATTTCGTTGATATGGGTGTTTAACAAAGTCAACAATACCACCTTTTCAGTAAATAAGGGCGCTGTGTGCCGCATATGTAAGGAAATAAATACGACTAAGTGCGACACTCGTGCGGGATCAGTTTTCATTTAAAATGTATTTTCCGATACAACACACATTGGTGCCGATTCTCTTGTACACAAGCTTCACTAAATTTAAGTTAAGTGCATTTCTCTCTTTCCTTTTCATTAAGAAAAGGACAGAAGATAAAATATTAGTTAAGTCCTGTCAAATTTAGACACTCCATAGATAATTTAGACGCGATTTAAAAACATGGCGTCTAAATATACGTCAATTTTCGTCAGGCGCTGTCTAATTTGACAGGATTAAACTAAAATGTATCTTCTGACCTTTTCTTTAAGAAATGGAAAGAGAAAGATGCACTTAACTTAAATTTAGTGAAGTTTGTGTTCAAGAGAATTAGCGCCATTGTATAATTTAGGGAAAAGGTCTGAGGTGGCTTATGGTGTTTACAGCTACAGAAAACACCGTCCTACGACTTACAAATATTTAAAAGGGAGATATGATACCACAGAGAATGTTGGCACCGCAATTTTGCTAATTGGCCAAATGCGAGTCGCACACTAAAATTGAGGGTCCTGCAAGATCACCGCACAATATTATGATGGAACAAAAAGGCCAAAGTAATCAAGTTTCTTGTGTACCTTTAATTTACAACATATTTGTATGCTGCTGTTGACATTTATGTAAAGGTTGAATGGCAATTATTTTTAGACAAGTCTGATTGAAGTATTTTAGAAAGAATATTTAAATTTGATTATAAAGCAAAGTTGCGAAATTGCTGTTTGTCGCGATAATTTGTTTTTGGTGTACTTAGTTAATTTGCTATAAAGAACTGAGAAGTAATGTTTAGGATACATAAACATGCTGTTTTGATATCTCATATAGTATTACAGACACAGAGTTGATTTGACTAGTGGCTCAGTACCTACATTTTATACTAACTGTTCCGCGGTTTTATCCACATCTTTGGTTATATCCTTACTTAATCCATACTATAAATGAATGTACCATACTATAAATCCTTACTAATATTATAAATGCGAAAGTAACTGTCTGTCTGTCTGTCTTTCTGTCTGTCTGTCTGTCTGTCTGTCTCTTCTTCACGCCTAAACCACTGAACCGATTTGAATGAAATTTGGTACAGATATAGTCTGGGACCCGAGAAAGGACATAGGATAGTTTTCATCCCGGAAATCCCCCGGGAACGGGAATTATTACTCCACGCGGACGAAGTCGCGGGCAAAAGCTAGTAATATTATAAATGCGAAAGTAACTCTGTCTGTCTGTCTCTTCTTCACGACTAAACCACTGAAACGATTTGAATGAAATTTGGTACAGATATAGTCTGGGAACCGTGAAAGGACATAGGATAGTTTTCATCCCGGAAATCCCCCAAGAACACGGAACGAAGTCGCGGGCAAAAGCTAGTAGTTATTATAAATAAGAAAGTAACTCTGTCTGTCTGTCTCTTTTGCACGCCTAAACCGCTGAACCGATTTGAATGAAATTTGGTACAGATATAGTCTGGGACCCGAGAAAGGATATAGGATAATTTTCATCCCGGGAATTCCCCGGGAACGGGAACTATTAATCCAATCTAAAAGCTATTTGCCTATAGATTTTGTTGATAAAGGGACTATCCCACACAAAAAGGATTGTTCAAACAAACACACAGACATAAAACACTTCAGCTTTATAATATTACTATAGATTCTTATCCATATATTTCTTCAAGTTCGACAGTTTATGTGAGAACATGAACAACTGTTTCATTTACTTGTTTCTTTAACTCGCTTACAGGAAATTCTTTTGCTATATTTGTTAAAGTTGGCGGTTCTTTTTGACCTAATATGAAGGGTTTATGTCGATGTCAAAAACTTTCCGTTGTTGAGGCGCGTGTTATTTTTACTTTAATGGTATTATTTTTAGAGCTTTTTGGAAATGTCTTTTGATCAAGTTTGTTAAGTATATTGTGAACATATTATTCTTTGATTGTGCTATGAAATATTCCTTTATGACAATCATTTATTCATGATAATAATAACAATTATTATTATTGGGAAGGAGGAAGAGAAAAAGTAACTGGCATTGATTAACTTCTACTAATTATTAGTTCTGATTACTTCTTAATGTTTATCCTTATCCAACGTATTTTTTCCCTGTGTTATGTTATTTTTTTGGTCACTGCTCCGTTCGCGTATGTCATAGCGTGATATTATTGTTGTGTTATTCTGATGTATAAGCCATATAAAAGAAAAAAAATATCAAAATTTGTTAAGTGTTTTTAAGTGAAAGACTAACAAACATCAAAACACACGAGACACAAACTTAGGCGAGATTCTAGTAGAGGCCATATTTATCTGTATTCATTCATACAGATCCTTGCCCGGGAAGTTTTGGTATATGATACACAATGTATTTTTGAATAATATATGTTTATCGCAAACATTCAAACACTTTATTAGGCGTACATTTATGTCAACAGATAAAATAACACATGCACAAGCAGTTATTAGAATAGTTATTCAAATTGCTCCTATATTCCAGAAATAACTTAAACTTTTCAAGCAATAAACTTTACTTACACGCGAACATAAAACCACGGACATTATTAACACCTGCAAAATCACAGGACATCAGAGCGTTCCCGTAAAACACGGAAATCTCGTCTGAAATACGTCCTGACTGCAACAAACTGAATTACCGCGGGATTTCAGGAAGGTAACAAATGTGTTGTAAAGTGCTGCCTGGCGCGGCAGTTACCACTCGCTGCAAACTGTTCAAACAGCTGACTGCAGACATCTGTGAACTGATGTTACTAGGAAAATAGGGTCAGAAGGATAGCTTCACGAAGTACTCATTAGTAGCACACACATACGCACGATCATAGCGATCTCATTAAACACAAATGTCAAAACAAAAAAAAACAGCGTTAATTAATGGCACTGCCTTACATTACAACTTATATTATCCTGATGGTTTCACGAACATACTGTGGCGACATCTATAGTGTTTTTGTGTACGGCAACTTACATTTTAATATTCTATTGTGAAAAGTTCTGGCCAAGTATACGAAATTCCGGCTGCGGCGAACACCATTGGCCTGTCTGATTGGACAATCCTTCATTTTCTATAGAGGACAAGAAACTATTATAATAGGGATGACGACAGCATTAAAAAAATGGCATTCTGTTTAGTCCGTCTGATAGATCGGCCGAAAATACGGGACACGTATTTTTTGCTTGACCAAATTAATAAAAAAAAAATACAAAGATTAAGAGCAAAGTTCCGGAGTGGGGGCTTTTGACGTCACCGTCCTGCAAAAATTGTATCAAATCGTGACGTCATGCGCAATTTCAACGCACTGTATCGTCGTAATTCTTCGTTTAAGAGAAAATAAAAACGTGTCCAAAATTTTTTGATAATCTATCTGACGGACTAATTACTTTTTTTTGTCGTCTCGCCTATTGTCTATGGCACTCATGCCTTTAAAATACAAACTCACATACACGAACAATCAGACTCATATGAACTAGTTCGAAGGTCATAAAAATATTCGAATCTGAGTCATTCAATTTCCACAGGGGGTATGGAGTTGACCTTCTGCATATAAGTATTATACGCTAACGCATTACATTGTAAAAACTTTCATGTAATGTGATGGAAAGTTTTTGCGTACGGTCCTAATGTAATAAGTTGTTAAAGGGTAACTTTGGTTTATTAGTATGTGCAAAAAGTGACACGGTTCACTATAGCGGAAACGAATGGGAGTAGGAAACAATGATTGTACGCGTTACACAAAAAATTGTTATTAGAGTTTGCCACGTTTGTCCTAGCGCATAAACATTATGATTACAGATTTCTAAAAAATGTTAATCTTCTATTTTATTCTTCAAAATATTCATAGAAGAATCTTACAACAAAAAATGCATCAGTTAGTCAAGTCAGATGGTCACAACCGAACGGGGTTTTGAAAATAGCGAGAGACCTTGCGTTAGGTTTATAGGACGAATGTGGTAAAATTAACTAGACTTATCGGTAATGTCTGAAAAATAAAAACGGTGATGTATGCAGTGAGAAATTTAGGCTAATATTAATATGCCAATGCCTTTTTATTTTTGACGTGCTGATATCATCGCCCTAGCCTTTTCCCAATTACGTTGGTATCAGCTTCCAGCCTAAACGGAGTTAGCTGAATGCCAGTGCTATGTAAGTGTATGTGTAAAGCAATTGCTTATCAGACTTCCACAATCCAGTTACTGGGCTGGTATCCCTTTCTTAGATTATCCAGATTTTCTGGCTTCTGACTACCCGTAAGCAAAAAAAAGGCACATTAAGAAGATACCTACTACAAAATTCGGATACAAACAGACCACAAAAGTACCTATTTCAACACAAATACAACAATGACTATAGTCATCAAAGTTATTAGCGATTCAATGAGCGCCTTTACTGACGAACCCTTTCATTCAAACCACGAGCCCTTAATAATGAAATTCTCCGCCATTTTGTATTTTTTCGCCCGAATTCAGTCATTTGTGATGACAGAGAAGTTTAGAGACGTCCCCGCCTGAATTTTATTGTGTTAATAAGGTTAGCCGCGTTAATTAAACTTAAGACAAAACGCGACGAATTTACCTAACGCAGGGACAAATGTTAGGGGAGGTTGTTCAGGCGATACATGTGCGCGCTTTTAAAGTTTTAAATAAAATTGTTGTGGTAATGTTGTCAGCCTTTTTAGTGGATATTTACTTTTAGGGAGTAAAAGTTGTTATGGGTGTAGAAAAAACATTTATACTAATATTATAAAGAAAGACAATTTATTCTAGTAAGTCTAGTAGTCAATTTATTTTATAAAGCTGAAGAGTTTCCGGGGTTGCGGAAAAGTTGTAATAGTTACCGTGGCCCCGGAACATAAATGACAAACGAAGGAACATGGGTAGGTTTTAGTCGGTAAAAATCTGACACGCCCTCCCGCCTCGGTCAGGGCGGTTAATGATTTCCCACCCACAAAAAAAAGCTGAATTGTTTATTCGGTTCAACAGGCTAATGTTAGGTAGTACTAGTTCGAATTGATTTTTTTTTTGGCTCGATGGACCATTTACCGAATAAGGCCTACGGGACTGGAGTAGTATTAGAAGTAGTAATGCGGATGAAACTGCGGTTGACAGTTAGTTTCAGAATACGTCCCGCAATAAAAGTTTTCACAGCCATAAGTCAGCTCGTATTAATTACAAGCCAATCTATTAATTTCTGTGAATTCAGAAATTGGTCTCCTACCGTCGTAGCGGGAGGCTACACCGTAGCCGCCTACGCGCTACAGCGTAGCACGTGAATCGTAAATCATCTCTGACTCAGATATAATTGCCATTACAGGGTGTTCGGTAAATTGCAGACAATCTATGAACAATCGACAATTTAGATAAATAACTTGTAAATGTATGATTGCATTGTAGGTTTGTTAAAAAGGAATTACTTTTTAATTTGTTTTTTCAATTCAAGGGTAAAATAGAATCCTATTAATAAAAGTCTGCTTTCCGTCTATCTGTTGGTTTGTCACCAAGCTGATTCTTATGGACCGTGATAATTAAACATTTTAAATGTTAAAAGATGATGTTTTTCTGTCACTGCTCTAACGACAAAGACGAAAACACATATTAAATTAATGTTTAATGGGACTCCCATACAACAAACATGATTTTTTAACGGTATCGGAACCCTTTATGCGTGTTGCGGAATGTTTATAATGAGGCGGAATGTTTATAATGTTGCGGAATGTTTATAATAGTTACCGTGACCCTGGAACATAAAGGGCAATCGAAGGAACATGACTGGGTTTTAGTCAGTAAAAGTCTGACACGCCCTCCCGCCGCACCCAGGATGGTAGCAGTCATTTGACGATTTCCCACTCCCAAAAAAAAAAACTCTTTATTCGGGAGTCCAACTCGTATTTGTCAAGTTTTTTAAAGCAATTAAATATTTAACGCTAATTTATTTTAAAGCACAAGTTTGAGACTTTCATTGAACTGTTTTTGACGTATTGAATAAGTTTGAAGTAATTAATTCCTCATTAATATTAAATATCGTGGGTTGATTTGTTTGAATTCAGCTCAATTAAGATTTATGTTTTGATTTATTTATTTTAATAGAAAATCAGTAATCTGTAACTATAAAATGTGTAAAAGGTGTAAATGTTATTTATTATTACTTTACATTATCAAACATTTACTTAAATAAGTATTTGTTGCTTCTTAAGTCAAACATTCCACCACTATTTACATTGGCAATATTGTAATTTTATGTTTGTGAAAGAATGTTCGTAATCGGACCAGTTATTGTAGATAGTACCTATTTTTTTTAAACAAACGTTATCTTATAACCATACAATAAATGTGAAACGACGGTTATAATTTTAGCAGCAATCTCATCGTATTGACCATCACTTACAAAAATATTAAGTAAACTAAAAACTTTTTTGACGGATTTAGACTAGTTTGTTATTGAAAGTCAGTCATTTCATTTTTTTGCAATTGGCAGTCTATCCGATATACTAATATTATACTGTTCTGTTCTAGCTGTAAGTTTTCCTTACTTAACCTTTTGGCAACTAAGCGACAGCCGGCTGTCGGGTTGCTATTGTATTTCTATTGTATCTCGAATCACGTGTGTTCGAAGGATTATAAATAGATAAATTTGACTTTTTTTCTAAAAACCTCCGCTCTTTTATCACGCACAAGTATCCCCCGCACGTACATTAGCGGAGTCGTCTTAATCCTCATATTTATCCGCTCGCCGCAGCCGCGAGCTGCTAATTATTCCAGACAGACGCACAGACACACAGACAGACTGAGCAACTCAATCTATTGTCAATGTGTACGACGGTGTAGATGTGGTGCTTACTATACTGTTGTAGGGAGGTAGTGATCTGGGGGTTATGGTCAAGGTTATTAGGTCAATGGTTGTCTGAATGGAAAACGGAGCCTTTATAGAATCACTTGAGTGTCTGTCTGTCTTTTATCACCCAAACTAAAGTGCTAACTAGCATTCTAGTTAGCACTTAAGTCACTAAGCGCTAGCCGTTTCGCGCGGTAGTAACGCTAATTAGCTCTCTTAGTTTTAAGGTTTCTAGTATACTAATAAGTTTTAATATTTTGTAGTTCACTATGCACATAATGATCTGTTTTTGTTTTTGATGTTTACTTAACGATTTTAGGAATGTCGATAAGAATGAAAGGTTTTGTGTACGAGTCCGATTTGAACTTAACTGTAACTGTATTTATTAGGGCTTAGAGAAAAATAGTGTTTACGTAACTTAAGTATTATAAATTGGTAGGTGTGTAAGATTTGAAAACATTGAAACGAAAATCACATAAAAAATAGATTTTCATAAATCATTTACTCAAATTAAAGTGCTAATTATGCCACGTGTATTTTTAGTTTAAATACCCCCTTGGTTTTCCTTTTCTTTCTTCTCTATCTTCAGTTACTTTAAGAATTTAAAAACATAAAGTATTCGAACCAATGGCGAGCGCGGTACGAAGTGCGAAATAACCAAAATAACTCCATTTATATTGCAAACTTTTGTGATTGGTGCAATGCAAAATTTCACCTTAAAAAATCACATATATTATCGACTAGTGTATTTAAGTTACTGTTGCCACCTTCAACTTTTAACCACTTACATCCTAGACACAAGAACGGATGGCAGTTCAAGCAAGCTTTGGCAAACAGAAAGTTCGTTTAGACAACTCGTAGCGCGTAGCACCGTAGCGACGTAGCAGTGTGTGAATTGTGGCACTTCGTAGACAACTCGTAGCGCGTAGCATTGTGTAGCCTAGTAGTGAGCTACGAAATGTGTGTTTAGTTTAGAACATTATTTTGTCAAGTAATTAGAAATTGTAGTGGGATTAAGTTTGGAGGTTTAATTTTAGAGACGTAATTTCCTGTGTTCTGTTTTCTTGTACTTACATCTTTATGAATGTCTTTTACTATTAATATTATAAGTCGGCTGGATATATCGACGGGCCTGTTGGTCTAGTGGTTAGTGACGTTGACTGCTAAGCGGATGTCGTGGGTTCGATTCCCACCCAGAACAGACACTCACCATGGTGTTGGTATATATGGGTGTAACATTTGCTTAGGTTATCTTAGAAATAATTCATCATCATCTCCCTAGCCTTTTCCTAACTGTGTTGGGGTCGGTTTCCAGCCTAACCGGATTCAGCCTTAGAAATAATTATAGTGTGATAAATGTGTTACGGATACTGATGGGTCACAAATATTTTTTATTTCTATAATCATATTATTAAAATAGTAATTCAAAAGATTAAAAATTTAATACTTTCTCAACAAAAGTAACCTATAGCGTTGTATCGGCAAACAACTTTGTGAGTTTATAAAAATGTTTCAATCGTTTCAGAAACGACAAAACATTTTACATTCTTATTGGATTAGACTTCCTCGATTTTATAGACAGTTCTTCCGAATACCCTACTATGAGAAACAATAAAAACAAAATATCTGTGACCAGAACGCGCGGAATGTTCACAGAACGTAAAAGAAGTAATATTGGAACATTGCTATTTTAAATGGAACAAAAGTAATATTGCTTTTTTGTGCCAAATGTCAATAGCGTATTGGCAAATGCAATTGAATGGATATCTACATAATGGTCCATGTTTTAACTATTTAATGCCTGATTGTTTTGCTGGTCACTTTGTTGTTGTTATTGTACGTATTTTAGCAATACAATTGAATTATTAAGCGGTCTCTGAGTTTTAGTTTTTGATTAAATTGAATTTCTCCTATATCGTGGAAGCGATAAATAATCTCACATACACATACAATCAGACTCCAAAAACACACAAACGATAAAGCGTACAAATATTTATCCCGTGCGGGAAACGAACCTGCGACTAACAGTGCCGCAGTCAATCGCTCAATCACTCCGTCAACCGACGATACTAAAGACGTGAATCGACGATACAACATATTTGTTATATTTGGTTAAACTTCGACTTCGTCGCCTTGAACAAATATCTTGTATTTTTACAATTAAAATAATAGTAAACTGGTATTATTTTATTTTATACTAATCTTACAACAATTTATTTCTTTGTCGTTCATTACCTCAAAATAATATATTGTAAACGTCATTCAAAAGTTAAGTGAATAATTATATTTTAACCTCGTGTCTAGGACGTGGAACCACGCGCATAATTAGAGCTTTCTATGGGTCAAACTAAGACAAGTAAAAATCGATCATTTATTACACCAACAAAAACCTATTTAGATTATTCTTATAGCGGTATTGTATAAACAGGAGCAAATATTTCCAAAATAGCATTACAGGGTAACCAAATCGAATTCACCAATTCAACAGTATCAGATTTAAGCAACCGTATCAAAATAACTCCATTCGACGTGCAAAATAAGGCACCCCATAATGAGATCTCTTCAATACATTTGTACAAGAAATTGGCCGTATTCAGTCGAGCGAGCCGTTACGCAGGCGGCGCCGAGAGAACAGTGTTAGTAATAAGTGTGCCGAGCTCTCGTCGACTGAAGATACGGACCGCGTGAACTCATCAGCTGCTCATTGTTGCTCTGATAGGGGTGGTTCCACTGTTGCTTACGACACGGTAAAAGTGAGGCGTCAACGCCTGAATGAGGATAGGTCTACGTATTGTATGTTATATCTGTGTTGCAACAACGCACGATGTCACAATCACAACACACGCCTGCCCAAGTGTGGATTTAACAAACGTATCCTATTGTTATTTTTTAAATGTGACAGTCGAAACAAAAGCAGAAACAAAAAGCCACATCTTCCCTGACCAAGTCTGTTTCCAGAAGAGTTTTGAAAAAAATGAACTAATCCCGTGTTTCGATAAATATTGAGTATTTTTATTGTTTATTGATAAATGTAATGTGTATAAGTATGAGAGAGATGAAAGACTAATCTGACAGGTTGTGGTACGAATTTTTAATTTTTACATCATATTCCCACAGTATCATCCAAACGTTTGAGAATTCACTTTTAGTACTCAATAATTTGTAACTTATCCATACTAATACTAATATTATAAATGGAAAAGTGTGTCTGTCTGTATGTTTGTCTTTCTTTCAAGGCAAAACGGAGCGAGGAATTGACGTGATTTTTTAAGTGGAGATAGTTGAAGGGATGGAGAGTAACATAGGCTACTTTTAGGGTTCCGCAGCCAAATGGCAAAAACGGAACCCTTGTAGATTCGTCATGTCTGTCTGTCTGTCCGTCCGTATGTCACAGCCATTTTTTCCCGAAACTATAAGAGCTATACTGTTAAAACTTGCTGAGTGGATGTATTCTGTGAACCGCATTAAGATTCTGATACAAAAATAGAAAATAAATAAAAAATTTTGGGGGTCCCCATACATAGAACTTAAACTCAAAAAAAGTTTTTTTCATCATACCCATAAATGATTAAATTAAATTAAATGATTAAATGATTTATTTTTGTAAATAGGTAATAAATTACACTTTTACACGTCTTTTTTTTTCTTTTTTTTTTAATCGAACGATGGGGCCGGTGTTTCCTAGCTGGACTACTCTGAGAAGAAACATCCGAAACAAACTCAGAGGTCAAAGTCTCTTTTAAAGTCCATACAATATATTGGTCAAAATATGCGAGGACCATGAAGGTAAACTGAAGGGATCTCTTGATGAGAGAAGCACACAGATTTGAGTGGACCTGTCCAAACAGTGCAAGCATTTGTCATAAGTCGTTAAGCTCAACTAAAAAACACGTAAGGAGCTCAACGTCTTGACGAACAATACCAAAGTAAGGACATTCGGGTAGGCCGCATTAAGTACTCAAACCGTCAGTCATTATAAAACATACTAGCAATCAAGCAACCCACATAGTCCTCACACTCACAATAAATATGATGTAAAAAAATATATATAGGTACTCAGAAAAGTACATAAATGTCAAGTTCAATAATAACAATGTCAAACAGAATAAAAATTGGTGTACAAAATAATAATACTTTAAAAAAAGTACTCATAAATGTCAAATATTAAAATTACAATGTCAATAAATATAAAAATGATAATTTTAACAAATGTCAATATTGGCCTATGTTAA
Source organism: Athetis lepigone (assembly GCA_033675125.1). Lineage (NCBI taxonomy): Eukaryota > Metazoa > Arthropoda > Insecta > Lepidoptera > Noctuidae > Athetis > Athetis lepigone. The sequence continues at coordinate 1,486,862 of CM066236.1, read as the reverse complement.
TGATTGAAGCAGCTCAATTCCAAGCATTTGAGTCCTCAATATACTCTTTAACAGAATAGAAAGCATTCCGGCATAATTTACGTTTTATAAATAATTTAAATTTGGTAATGCTAAGTTCCTGAATCTGGCTAGGAAGTTTATTATAAAAGCGTATACATTGACATTTAAACGAACCACCTATTTTTTTAAGCCTCGTTGAAGGAACAATATATTTGTCCTTGTTTCTTGTGTTGATATTGTGGATATCACTGTATTTTTTAAAGTGATTAATATTTTTATGTGCATACAACAGATTTTCATATACATATTGACAGGGCACAGTCATAATATTAATCTCTTTAAATTTGTCTCTGAGGGAGTTTCGAGGACTTAATTTATAAATAGAACGAATAGCCCTTTTTTGTAAAACAAAAATTGTTTGAATATCGGCGGCATTTCCCCACAATAGAATTCCGATCGACATCAAACTATGAAAATAGCTGAAGTAAACTAAACGGGCTGTTTCCAAATCCGTTAAACCACGAATTTTCCGAACGGCGTATGCTGCGGAGCTGAGTTTTTTAGACAATTTATCTATATGGGGGCCCCACTGAATTTTGGCATCTAGTGTTATGCCTAAAAATACGGTGGAATCGTCATCGTCATATGTGTGGGGTATCTATATATTATATAGGATAGGTCTTCAAAAATAATATTGAGGTTTCTAATATCATTTTTCTCTAAACTGAACAGTTTGCGCGAGAGACACTTTCAAAGTGGTAAAATGTTGGTCCCCCCCCCCCCTGTAACTTCCAAAATAAGAGTATGATAAATCAAAAAAAAATATATGATGTACATTACCATGTAAACTTCCACCAAAAATTGGTTTGAACGAGATCTAGTAAATAGTTTTTTTTAATACGTCATAAACCGTATATCGGAACGGTACCCTTCATGAGCGAGTCCGACTCGCACTTGGCCGGTTTTTGTCTCTTTCTAACGCGAGCGGAGCCGTGGGCAAAAGCTAGTATATTATAAATAGAAGTCGATAAAACCGGCTTCTTAAAGCTTATAAAGAAAATAAGAAAGCTATTAACAAACAGTAATTATTGAGAAATAAATATTTTTAAGAACTCATAAATTAGAAGGCAAATGCTAATAATGGAGAGAATAATTCTAATGAGTTTTAAGAAACACGTACCCTGGGATAACTACGAGTATGTTCCCATCTTTATCTTACAGTTGCCATTTGACAATTGTGCGAGAGTGATAGAAATAATGCTTCGTCAATGTTAGCTTAGCTTAAAGTAGCTATACCAATCGTTTTAGGTTTTAAAGTAAATGTAAACTATCTTGAAATGTCTTTTTATCTAAAAAATGCGTAAAAAACATTCCAACATTTGCATTGTTTCAATTTAATTTCTATCTAAGTTCGGGTTAAAATAAAGCCGAATTCGAAATTACTTAACAACATTAATTTTACGATATTTTTTCGTGTTTTGCATGTTCGTTTTCTGGATCTGGGTTTTGGAACAAGCAACTAGCTAGCTTCAACACAGACTATCTGACCTACTCCTTCACAATTCAAAAGTGTATATAAATGGCCCAGTATTATTGTTAGAAAATGTAGACGTGTTTTAAAACTTAAAAACAACATTTTATTTAATCTGTACTCATCCTAAGGGTAATATCTGTAATAACCATTCGTCGAACTGCTGTCTAAAATTCGATCTACTGCTTAAAATATTCCACCAGAGAAAAAACCACTCCATCCAACAATAAAACCGTACCCACTCCACCCACTCCAACTCAGGCATCACGTATCCCCAAGCAGCAGCTAATAAATCACCGCAACAAAATCCATTAAAACCCAACATCAATATCATTTTAATTTTTCCAATAAACTGAACATCAGTCCCCGGTGCATTGGAAACCGATATAATTCCAATAGCAGCCGATCTCGGCTCTGATTGGCGGAGAGCGTGTCTGCGACGCATTGATTACGTCATCACGCGCAATTGGAAACTAGTGTTTTACATTTTACTGTGTAAGGGTAATAGCCTTACATATAATGTTAAATGTTGAATGTTGTAAAATGATAGATGTTAATGTTCGATAAAAACTGTTTAATAAAATACTTGAATAAATTAATGTTACTTAAAAATACTAAATAATGTTAAAATGTTAAGAATGTTCCGAGAGTTCGGTGCCAACCGTACTACTGACGTTAATCTGTACGTGACGTTAGAGCAAACCTACTTTTACCAGGTTTGCATTAATTTCTAAGTAGGCCGAAGTACAATGTGCGGATGCTGACCGTACATCTTGGCGGGGGCCAGAATACAATATATAAAAGAAATGGCTTAAGATATTCTATCGATATAAAACAAAGGGTTAAGATAAATGTTGAAAAAAAATGTAAAATAAGAGCTAACTAATGTTGTAAAAAAGAAAAAGACAAAAACAATAGTTTGCTAAATATTAAATTCATGAGGTTTTGCGTAGGTAGGATTCCTCATGGTGCTCATCTCTATATCTTCCGTGGCCGTCTGTAACCTCCGTGGTGTGGCTCTTTGTGGCTTCGGTGGCGGTAATCTGGCGGACACGCCTGTGACCGCGCTGCTGCCGCAGCGTCTGCAGTACACGTAGGCTCCTCCCGCCGCAACTACTGCCGACACTAGGAGTCCCAACGAAGTGTAGGAAACGATGTATTGGTGCATGTCATGTGGTGACATTTCAGCACGTTTCGTTTCTTCCTTTAATTCTTTCAGCGAGTCGTGAATTTCTTCATAATTGTTTTTAACAAATTTTGTATTTTGTTGCCCAGATTCTAGATTAATGGGTTGGACAGAAGTTAAATTGTTAATGTCTTCCAGATTTATTAGAGGTATCTCAGGATTGACATAGATGTTATTTGTGTAATAAACTTGCGTGTAGTATGTCTCTTCGTTGTTCCGAATAATACAACCTTCCTTGGCTTCTAGTATTCCTGTAGAATGTATGGACTTAGATGTCATACTATGGCCTTCGCAGTATATTTGTAGCTGACAATCCTCGCAGCAGGCATAGAGCCAAGTGTTAGGTTTTCGTAGTGGTGTCCATTTATTGTTGCAGGTCTCAGACGCGTAGATACATTTTGCTAATGTTATGTTGGTTATTGCGCCGATTTCGCATGGTATTTGATGACTTCTCATATTACGCGTTGGCTTATTTAATGAGCAAATAAATGTGTTCGGCTCAATTTTTATGCAATTATCCAGGTCGCTTCCTGTAAGCTGCATGTAGGTCTCTTTCCTGATATTGACTGCAACATATTTTGAGCTCGGTTGCATTATGAGTACATCCTTGCTATTTGTTTTCATTGGGATAGGAACTGGTTGGTACAAGGCGAATTGAGTGTCACCTGTTAGAGGTAATGTTATTTCTATGATGAAGTAATTATCCATCAACCTAGACTTGACCTCTAGTAGCTTGTAAATGTCTGCTAGTTGGGTTTGAATGTTATCCACAGGAATGGAAAGATGTTGAGGTAACTGCCCAGAGATGATGTTAAGTTCTTGGAAGAGTTGACTTTGTGGTAAGAGTCTGTTGTCCACGTGACCATGGTGAATGTTGATAGCTGTGTCTAGGAGCATATGTTGGATGTGGCGTAATTTGATGTTATTATAGATGTCATAAGAGCCATGGTGGTGAAGTAGTTCAATCCTTCGTTTTCCTGAACCGACTTACCTAGTGTCTGTAGGTAGTTATCTGTGATGTTCAGATGTTTGGCTATGAGGTTGAACTGCGTATTCATCGCCTCTTCATTTCTCTTTAAAATGTTGTTTTGCGCCTCAATTATTGATGTTTGCCCCTTAATGAGTTTTAGTAAATGGTCTTTATCGTTGTGTAATGTTTCTATGTCCTGTTTATATTGTGTTGCGAACCTTTTGTCGAGTACGCCAAACAAGCTGTTTGCTAGATAGCCTACTCCATTAATGAGTCCTCGGGTGATCCGCCCTCTTATCTGTCCATGATGTGTTTCCAGAATGTAGTTGTTATGGTCGAGTTCGCTGAGTTCCTGTTCAAATTCGGTCGTTATAGTTTTGCACACAGTCTGATAACTGAATTGCTCACATCTTTCCTCCAGGTGCTTCACAACCTTATGTATGTTTTCCATACCTTTCCAGTATGACGTCATGTTGTAATAGGTAACTATTTTCCAGTCATCATGTACGCTTTGTAAGTTACCGATTCTATCAAAATAGATTGCCCTGTGTGGTTCAAATAGCGTCACGGTTATAGTGTCACTGGTTTGCGTTGTAGATTGGAATAATGTTAATAATGTTATCAACATACATAGCAGGCTGGAGCTAATTTTATTTGTTTTAAAACGTTTTTTGTTAGTGCTGTGTTTTGTTGTGAGTTTTTGTTCTAGTTGATTTGTTTGTTTGTTAGTAGTGATATCAGGGGTTTTTATCTCTGATTCCGGTATCGGGAGTTTAATTAGTTTAGTTATTGGTCTCGTTAGTAGTCCTGTTTTGGTTTTTAATGTTACGACTCTGGTTAGGTTGTCTCTTTCTGGATGAGCATCCTGTACTCTGCCAAGTGCCCATTTCGCAGGTGGAAGGTTGTCCTCTTTGATAAGGACAATATCCCCTGTTGTTATGTTTTCCGTTTTATGCAACCATTTGCTCCTAAGTTGCAGTTGTTGCAAGTATTCGGAAGACCATTTTTTCCAGAACCCTTGATGCATTTTGGTTACTAACTGCCACCGTTGTCGAATGTTGATGTTTTGCTCGCTGATATTTTCATGTGGTAGGAATGTTGCTGGTCGCCCCATTAGGAAGTGTGATGGAGTGAGGTAGTCTATATCATCAATATCGTCTGTTAAAGGACACAGAGTTCTAGAGTTCATGCAGGCTTCAATCTGCGTCAGGAGTGTTAAAAACTCCTCGTATGTTAACCTCTGCTCTCCTAGGACGCGTTTTAGATGGTACTTCATAGACTTGACTGCTGCCTCCCAAAGTCCTCCAGCAGTCGGCCAGCTCGGAGCGTTGAAATGCCATGTTATTCCCATTTCAGAGTACTTTTTTAATAAAGAATTGTTATTAAATGTTTGCACGATGTTTAGTTGTTTGGCTAATTCCTTTTCGGCTCCAACAAAGTTAGTTCCGTTGTCCGAGTAAATATGTTTCGGGCAGCCTCGCCGCCCAATCATGCGATTAAGAGCAAGTAGGAATGTTTCTGATGACAAATCAGATGCAAGCTCTAAGTGCACAGCCTTTGTTGTCATGCACACGAACACAACAACGTAACCTTTACTTGTTTTGATGCCTCGGCCCTTATTTAGTTTGACGGTAACGAATCCTGTAAAATCCACCCCTGTGTGATAAAAGGGCGGCGATTGCGTTATTCTCTCACTAGGTAAATCAGCCATTAGTTGGTATTGGTTTGATTGCTTGAAGCGGCAACACTTCACGCAGGTTTGAAGATGTTTTTTGACTGTACTATTTCCTCCTATTATCCAGTACCTTTGTCTTAACGTGGCCAACGTTAATCTCGCTCCACCATGCAGTGTTGTGGCATGTGCGCGATCAATTAGCAGTAATGTCAGTCTGCTGTTATTTGGTATGATGATAGGGTGTTTCGTTTCTTCAGGCAAGTTTGAGTGTCTTAACCTTCCCCCAACACGAAGTATGCTATTCTCATCGAGGTAAGGGTTAAGCTTGAGAATTCCACTGGTGTTGCATAACTTCCCTTTTGTTTTTAAATCTTTAATTTCTTGCCCAAAATGTTCGCTCTGTACTTGTTTTATAATAATGTTATGAGCGCATCGAATGTCAGTGAGTGTTAAATTACATACTTTATTGTTTGCATTATGATTCATAGCGATAGTTGGGCATTCCCTGTGACGTTTATTTTGTGACGCGTTCGCAATGAAACGCGACACCCAAGCGACGACGCGTATTGTTGTCATAATACAGCTGTTCTTGATTAGGAGCTGTGTCACAAGGTTGTTATTTCGAGTTCCGATTGTTTTTGACGTCACGGCATGCACATTTTTAACCTCGATTTCTGGTGTTATATATGTTTCCAATATCGTTTCACGCTCTTCATCACTGTGCAGCCATTTGGGTCCGTCAAACCACAGAGGATATTTATGTAACTGCGAGGGTAGAAGTCCACCTGATGCGCAGTCAGCAGGGTTTTGTTCCGATCTCACGTGCCTCCATTTCTCGGGCGGTACTATTGATATTATTTCTTGAACCCTGTTCCCGACGTAGGCCTTCCACCGCGAGATATCGCCGTTCAGCCAACCAAGCACTATCATAGAGTCCGTCCATGCAGTTACTTTGATATCAGGTTTATCGAGGCAATGTTTTATTTTCTTAACAAGTTGTGCTAACAGCTGAGCGCCGCATAATTCGAGTCTGGGCAGTGTTTGTTGTTGTTTAATTGGAGCGACCTTAGTTTTAGCCGCAACCAATGTAATATGATATTTCTGCGTAGTATTTTCGCGAACCTTGCTGTACACTACACAAGAAAATGCCTTTTCAGACGCGTCGCAAAATGCATGAAGCTCGAATTCATTGTTTGTTTCCATTCCCAGCCATCGGTTAATATGAAAGGGTTGCATGTTTAATAGTTCGTGTCTATATGTTCTCCACTCCTTTTCTAATTCCTCCGGAATAGCATCATCCCAGTCAATGTTGTACTTCCATATCTGCTGGAATAGGATTTTAGCTTTGACTGTTATTGGGGACAGTAACCCCAGCGGGTCAAATATGGTTGAGATATCGCTCAAAATTTGACGTTTCGATGTGTTTTTGTTGTTGTTATTTTTAGTTTTTAATGTTGGTGAGAATATGAACTGGTCGTGCTTCGGGTCCCATGCTAATCCTAATGCTTTTGCTGCCGATGCGTCTGTAAAGTTAAGGCTGACAGGACTGACCATCTCTTCTGGTAAATCTCTCAGTAGTTGATGATCGTTACTTGACCACTTTCTGAGATTGAAACCTCCCTTTCGTAAAAGTTCTATAAGTTGGTCTCTCGTGTCCCTTGCCTCGTGTACCGTGTTCTTCCCAAATAGTGCATCGTCAACAAAGAAATTATTGAGCAGAATGTGTTTTGCTTCTGGGTACCTATCACCCTCGTCCATTGCTAGCTGTTGGAGTGTTCGTAGCGCTAAGAACGGAGCGGCTTTAGTACCGTAGGTGACAGTACACAGTTCGTACTCTCTTAGCATTTCCCGTGGGCAATTTCTCCACACGATTTTTTGTAAGGGTTGATGGTCTGGATGCACAGCTATAAAACGATACATTTTCTCAATATCAGATGTTAAAACGTACTTGTACTGTCTCCATTTCAGCAAGATGCTAAGAATGTCTTTTTGTAGGTTTGGACCTGCCTCCATTAAATCGTTCAAACTTTGTTTTGTGCTCGTTTTCGCTGACGCATTAAAGACGACTCTCAATTTTGTGGTAATAGCGCCTGGGCGCACTACCCCATGGTGTGGCAAAAAGTATTCCATGTTGAGGTGTATATCGTTTTCGGCCTGCTTCATGTGACCCATTTCTTCGTATTCCCTAATAAAATCTTTGTATTCAAACGCAAATGCAGGGTTTCTCGCCATTTTTCGCTCAAGTTGTTGAAATTGAGCAATGGCCTGCGATTTGGATGTTCCCAATCTCTCAGTAATGTTATCCTTTAGGGGAAGACGAACCTGGTATCTCCCATCAGGCAATCGTGTTGTTGTTTCTTTGTATAATTGTTCGCACTTGCTGTTAGAGTCGATGTCTTCCTTGTTTTCCTGCAGGGACTCCTGTTCCCAGAACTGGGCAAGATCCTTAACGTTGTTGACAATTACATGGCAATTAAAGTTTTTGTAATTGCCACACACTACCCATCCTAGCTGCGTTTGTTGAGCTATGACCGATGATGTTTTTGTTTTAATTAGCCCCTCTAAAACTATTTCCTCATAGATGTCGGCTCCCAGCAAGAGATCTATTTCCTGCGATATGTTAAAGTCAGGATCAGCCAGCTGCAAATGTTGTAAGTGTTCAAAGTTGCCTTTATCTACTGTTTTGCTAGGTAATTTGTTTGTGATTGATTTCATAATGAGCGCGTTAATGTTAATGTTATAGTTATTGTATAAGGCTTGACATTGCAAGTGAAGTGCTCCCTTACACCTTGTGTTCGCTGAGGTACCAACTCCTGACACCACTGCGCTCATTTTATCCCGTTTCAACTGTAATCGTTGCGCAGCATTTTCAGTTATCAGACTGACTTGAGACCCTTGGTCCAGTAGCGCGCGCAGCATGATTGTTGTACCATCATAAGCTATGGTCTTAACTTGAGCCGTGGCCAGTAAAACTTCATTCGAGCTATCGTGTGCTAGATGCGTGTTCAATGTTTGACCTGAACTAGATTTGCTAGGTCTCGATTTTGCTGACACGATTGCCTCGTGTAAAATGCTACTGTGCGGCTCTTCGCAGTGTTTGCATCTTTTCTCTGACGTGCATATTTCGCCATTATGGCTAAAAAGACAATTAATGCATACACGTAGGTCGTGGGCGGACTTTAACCTCTCGTCTGGTGACATACTTAAGAATTCTCTGCAATTGTAGAGACCATGTTGTTTTTTACATTTGGGGCAAGTTATAATATAATTATGAAATGTTTTCTTGTTATTGAATGTTTTCGGCGCGTTTTTAGTTTCAACTTTACCGTTTTGCTGTTGCATTTTATTCTTATTATAAGTGGCATTATGAACTGTTTTTGTTTGAATGTTTTGTTGCTGATTATTGATGATGCGTGGACGGTTCGTAGACGACTCCATTGACATAAACTTGTTCTCGATGAATCTAAGGAACTCTTTCAACGTGGGCATGCCCCGCGGATCATTTAATGATTCCTTAAACGACTGGCTTGTGTCTGAATCAAGTTTCTGCATTAAAATGTAAACTACCAACGGATCCCAGGTAGAGGTATCGAACTGTAGGTTATTAATAGCCTGAATACTCTCGATGGTCGTATCATGCATTCTCTTCAGTTGGGATGCTGTCGGGGTTTGAATGTTTGGTTGGTTGAGAAGAATGTTAGCCTGGTAGGTAAATAATAGCCTCTTATTATCGTACCTCTGCTGAAGGATCTGCCAACAAGTTTCATAATTATCAGCACTAATATTCATGTGCTGTATTAATCTCTCGGGCTCCCCCTTCAATTTAGATTTCAAATGCTGCATTTTTTGAGCGTTTGAGATGAAAGTGTTATTATGCACGATCTCCACAAATAAATCCTTGAATGTTGTCCACTGTGCATAATTGCCACTGAACATCGGAAGTTCTATTTTCGGTGTGGATTTCTCCTGATGTTTGTTCTCCCTAATCCGTTTAATGGCATCAAGAGTTACAGATTGAGATTCAAGTAAGACATCGTAAGAAGACATTAGCGGGCCATCCACTAACGTTCTTTCCTTCTGACTTGTCCCGTCGTGCAATCCGTACAGAAAAGCGACGGGATAAAATAAAACCGTTGAAGCCACTAACTAAACCACAATCCTTCGTTCTTTCCCCTGACTTTATCACGACGCGCCAGTCCGGCAGGAAAAACAATCCTTCAGTGACCATCCACACGTTTGTGTACATTCCTGTCACTTTGCATCTTGTCAGCCATACCGAGGGATTGCGCGTGTGTGGATGGTGACAATCCTACTATTTTATGAAGATTGTTGTCATTTGAAAGGAATGCTCGTCATTTTAAACAATCTTTATGGATTATTTTCCTTTTGCAACAATTATGTTATTATATTTATGTTTATATTTATCTTTATGTTTATGTGAGTGTACCTATATGTATTTAGTACTATAGTATGTAAATATATATATTTAATTTTGGTATTATTTTTGTATCTTTGCATATTGCATCTACCATGATTTGTCTCTGCATCACCCTAAGGTAGACTGGGAGAAAATGCCTGAGTGTACGAACTGAGTGAAGAGCGTTCAGCAGAGCGTTGAGCGGAGCGTGCAGCGTTGCGTGCAAGATGTTCTCGCGCCACTAGGTCGCCACTTAGGACACCTACGTGTAAATGCATCTGTTTGATATGGACGCCGCACGCCCCACCCTGCTAGACGCTCGATTTGAGCGGGCACTCAGGCCCTACACTTAGGCATTAAGTCCGCCTGTGGGCAGTGTTTTTCACATTATGTCCATGAGGTTAAATAAATAAACATGTGTACCTTTAAGAAAGAGATTGCTGTTGCTTTGAGTTTTATTGCAAGTGAATATCTATTTAAACCTAAATGAAGACATAGGATGTGGGGAAAAAGTGGTTATTAGAAAAGTAGAAATATAGGACTTTTAAAAAATCTGGCATGCGACGAATCTGATGATTTTAAGAAATATTTAAGAGGCGATGTCTCGTCTTTTAAGGAACTGCTCAAGATGATAACACCGTATTGTGTTGTGTGTCTATGTCTTGGAAATCCATTTTGTTCTTCCGGGACGAAGACGAACACAAAATGATTACAAACGAGCGCTCAATTACGCCGGACAAATAAACAGACACTAACTTGATCACAGCGCGCGTCGCGCCCGTCGCGACAGGACTGGTAGCGAGGTTTTAATACCGTCGTTCTTTCTCGTTCTTGCAAATCCACTGGTGTTCATTCCGTAAGGATTGTCGCGACGGTACGGGTGGCGGGATTTTAATACCGTCATTCTTTCTCGCTCTTGCAAATCCACTGGTGTTCATTCCGTAAGGATTGTCGCGACGGTACGGGTGGCGGGATTTTAATACCGTCATTCTTTCTCGCTTTTGCAAATCCACTGGCGTTCATTCCGTAAGGATTGTACATTCCGGCAGGAATGAACGTTAGTGGATGGCCCGCTATTGTTATTGTTTATCGGTATTGCGCACAGCCAATAAATTGCAATATTGAAGAAAAAACAAAAAAAATGGAACGCGCTCACCGGGTTCGCAGCTACCGCCTGTATATTCAGCTTCTCTGCCACCTGGACTACTCAACACTGTTCACACTTATTTTAATGTTCTGTTTAATGTTCAAATGTTCCCGCAAGCGAATAGGCACCACGCGGCACTGATTCTAATTTTAAAAAACTCGAAGGACCAAAATGTAAGGGTACTAGCCTTACATATAATGTTAAATGTTGAATGTTGTAAAATGATAGATGTTAATGTTCGATAAAAACTGTTTAATAAAATACTTGAATAAATTAATGTTACTTAAAAATACTAAATAATGTTAAAATGTTAAGAATGTTCCGAGAGTTCGATGCCAACCGTACTACTGACGTTAATCTGTACGTGACGTTAGAGCAAACCTACTTTTACCAGGTTTGCATTAATTTCTAAGTAGGCCGAAGTACAATGTGCGGATGCTAACCGTACATACTGTGACTTGTTTATTTAAAGATGCTTACACTAAATGTGTTTATTTATAAACTTTATTACTATACTGAAAAATGTTTTGTGTTGTGAAGGTTCTTGGGATAAAGTATCGCTTAGGTTTAATTTCTAAAATGCTGACGTCGGACGCGTATGACGTTGAAAAATCCGCTGCGCACGTTTGCGTCGCTCAACAGTGTTCCATTTGTGTTGATTCGTGCGCTCGACCGATTTATGTGACCGACGTCAGCGTAGAAAGAAATAATTCCTTAGGTACTTAGTTTGCAGTGTTTAGGACTTCGAGCAAACTATATGATTTCAATATTCTATGAAAATATTTAAATTTGACAGTTTTTATATGTGAAAATTTACAAAAAATGTACTGCTTTTATTCAAATAGCAGCCGATCTCTGCTGTGGTGGGATCCCTTCTTTTCGCATAATGTTCTTTGTCCTAATATACTTCGGCATAACGATTTTGGCACAATTTGTTTTGGCATAATAATACTTCGGGTTACCTTTTTTAGGCATACATTTTATGTTGGCATAATCATGTTAAAGACTAATTTGTTTTGGCATAAATTTGATTCGCATAACGTTAGTAGGCCTAATGACTATTAGCATAACGTTAGTAGGCCTAAAGACTATTAGCATAACGTTAGTAGGCCTAATGACTATTAGCATAATAATATTTAGGCATACAATTAATATAAATAACAAAAACAATTTTCATGCAAATGATTTATTATAAATATACATGACAGTATGTAAAGCAAACCAATTTGCTATAGTTTCTGTAACAATCAAATAATATTGTTGATTAAAAAATTAATATGCTGTGCAACAAAAGTTAGTGACAGAACCGAATTGCTGCAAAACCGACTCCACGTAGTCTTGTTTGTCCTACCCCTAGAGTGTTATTTAAAATCGCGTGGGGCCGCCGGAGGCCCGCAGCGCCGGAGCCGTCACAGAAACCCTGCCTGCTGCATGTTGCATGCTTGCTTGCATGCTGCATGCTTGCTTGCATGCGTGTATAGTGTCTAATACTCAAGGTGTTAATAATTTTTTCATTGACATACCTATAAAACATGTTTTAATATTTTTATGCGTAATTTATGCTTAATATTTAAGCTTTAGGATATTATGCTTAAAAAAGTTATGCTTTAGAACTTTATGCTTAAAAAAGTTTAGCTTTAGAAGTTTATGCTTAATAAGTTTATGCTTTAGAATATTATGCCTAATCATTATTATGGTTAGAGACATTATGCTTAAAAAAATTATGCATGAGCTGTTATGCGTAATTATGTTATGCGAAAATATAATTATGCCAAACAACATTATGCTAAGTTATTGCAAAGGCGGAACAAATGAAACGACAGGTTGCTTAACACTGACTGACTTTATTCTGGTATACCGCCGTTTACCCGAATTTTATTTGCCCTAATTTCATTTGCCATAATAGTCAACAGCCATAATATCATATGACATAATACTCATTTGCCCTACTCTCATTTGCCATATTAGTCACGTGCCAGAATCATTGTTTCCCATAAAGTCACTTGCCATAACATCATTTGCCATAATCATTGTAAGCCATAATTATCACATGTCCTAATTATCACATGCCATAATTATGATATGCCATAACATAATTTGCCATCGACATTGGGTGTATAACGGTTGTTTATATCAAGAGAAATTGGATGCAATTGGGACTTTAGGGCACCCCGACTCGGACAGGTTAGGTTAGAAGGGGATGGCGGGGTCGTGTGAGCGAGCGAAGCGAGCGAATAGACCCCGCCATCCCCTTCGTGGTTATTTTTTTATAAACCACACAGAAGTAGGAGCCCCGCGAAGCGGGGCTCCGTCGACCTAGCCCACCATCAACCATGCACAGAAGCGGGGATCGTGCGGTCCATGGCCCTCTACGGGGCTCCGGTGTGGGCGCCCAACCTAGCCAAGGCTCCGGCCCGGCTTCTGAGGGCGTCCCAGAGGGTCATGGCGATTCGCATGGTGCGGGGATACCGCACGATCTCCTGCGAGGCGGCATGCCTCCTTGCCGGCACTCCGCCGTGGGATCTGGAGGCAACAGTCCTTGCACACACGTACGAGTGGCGCGTGGAAGTGCAACGCCGGGGCGAGGTCCTGCTGCCGCGGGTTATCGCGGCACGGCTCACGGAGCTCCGGCGAGATCTCAGGGCGGAGTGGAGACAGCGACTGTCGCAACCTAGTGCTGGGCACGCCGTTATAGCGGCGGTAAGACCCCTCTTTGAGGAGTGGCTGGAGAGGCGCCACGGCGCTCTCACGTTTCGCCTGACACAGGTCCTCACCGGACATGGTCAGTTCGGGAGGTTCCTGTGTCGGATTCAGGCGGAAGCGACGCCTGGGTGTCACCACTGCAGCAACGGTCGCCTGGAGGACACGGTCGAGCACACGGTGGAGGTGTGCCGCGCATGGGCGGACCATAGACGTGTCCTCGTAGAGGCGATCGGCGGCGGTGACCTCTCGCGCCCAGCGCTGGTTCAGGCCATGCTGCGGGGCGAGACGGAATGGGATGCCGTCGCCTCCTTCTGCGAAGCAGTTATGCTAGTGAAGGAAGCGGCGGCGCGCGAGAGGCAACGACGAGCCTCTCGCCCCGGACAAAGACCCAGGCGAAGACGTCGAGAGTCGCAAGACGACTACCGGCCACCGTAGGCGCGGTTCTGCGGATGGCGAGCGATGGGTAGCTCGCCGCCCGGCTAGGACCAGGACCGCGTAGACGGCGCGTTTTGTTCCACGCGCGCCTCAAAGAGAAGGAGTCAGCACAGGAAGGGGCCCAACAGGGCCAACGCCTGCCGGGGTTGCGGAATGTTATGTTTATAACTGTTACCGTGACCCTGGAACATAAAAGGCAATCGAAGGAACATGAGTGGGTTTTAGTCAGTAAGAGTCTGACACACCCTCCCGCCGCACCCAGGACGGGAGCAGTCATTGGATGATTTCCCACTCACCAAAAAAAAAAAAAAAAAAACCATGCACAGAAAAAAAAACCATTACGGGGCTTAAATATTTGTCTAATACTTGTTATGCCATTTAAATATTATGACATTTAAATATTATGTCTAATAATTATTATGGCACATAAAAATAGGGCAAACAATACTTATGGCATTCGTATATTATGGTATCTAAAATTCGGGCAATTAAAAGTATGTCATATGTCTTTTAGGGCAAATGAAACATTCGGGCAAATGAAATTCGGGTAAATGAAATTCGGGAAAATGATGATTATGGCATATAATCTTCGGGCAAACAATAGACAACCCTTTATTCTGTATCTCACACTTATATATAACATGATTTACTTATACACTACACCTCCTAACGAGGAGAGAAAAAAAATTTTTAAGTAAACATTTTTTTTTGTATTAAATCTATACTAAAATTTATCAACTAAACAATAAAGTTCAATACTTAACATACTAAACAATAAAATTCAAAAACAATGAAGTTCTTAGTAGTTATCATTAGACATATCATTACACATGTATGTATGCATAGTGCATATTATTATCTACTGGTTAGTAACAAGCGCTCAATACTAACTAGGATATCTGTTACATTGCAATAAACATTGTATCTTATTTCAATAACATTTTTATTACTTATCACTTTAATTGCTTAATTAATTGACACTTATATAATTATCTATTAGGAAACAAACAACTTTGTACGATTCTTATGAACAATGTTAGGTTTTCCATTCATTAAGGCCCCCCAAGCCAAGAGAGCGAACTAGTTGGTGGGCGTGGTTAAAATGTATGCTGTCTCATTTGGAATCGTGCGAAAACGAGATGGCGCCAGTAAAGAGCAGTAAAGAGATAGTGGCGCTACTGGCTACGCGCACACGCCGCCGCGTCCGCTGCTGCTGTGTGCGCGTAGATATATGTATACATACACAAGCATGCATTATTTGTTTTCAGAATGTTGTGTTGAGTTGATACTAATATCATTTTCAATTCAGGGCTTTTGATAAAATTTATGTGACGTTACCTACAAGCATACAAATACGATGCTAGATTGTGTTGTGTAAGCAGTTGTAGGTACTTACTATTACTATTACGTACTAGCTATTACGTAACAAGAATTTACAAGACATCCGCATCCTACTAATCCTACTTCCTACCAATATTATAAATGTGAAAGTTTGTATGGATGTACGGATGTTTATTACTCTTATACGCAAAATCTACTGAACCGATTGCGATAAAACTTGTTGTAGATAGCGGAGTTACCTGGTTTAGGACATAGGCTACTTTTTATCCGCGGGTGAAACCGCGGGGCGCTGCTAGTAGGTTACATTTTGAATTGATATTTGTACTCGTCATTATATTACTATTGCAGTAGACTAGCTGCGTCCCGTAGGATACCTACCAATATGAGGTCGCTTGAAGACGCTGCACCACGCTACTGCCACCGCAGGACTCCCGCTTTACCTTAGCGCCGTAAACTAGGTATTTATTACGTGGCAAGGACACGCGGCCGATGTCACGAGCTTATTTCGGGTTGTCACTTGTAATGATAAATAATTTTCTGTGTTATTTATATTTATCAATACTGTGATCGGAATAGGTCGTGCCTAAACTTCAAAGAACAGAGACAAGAAACGGAAACTTCCTTAGGACTAAATTTTTTTCCGAGATATCTATCCCGAAATTTCGATACAACACTTAAATACGTTAAAAAAATGTTATTTGAAATAAGTATATTCGGTATAATTATTTATAATTCGTTTATATTTGCCTAAAGTTGGCGACTAGATAGACGGCCTGTTGGTTTGACGGGCCTGTTGGTTTAGTGGTTAGTAGCCCTGACTGCTAAGCCGGAGGTCGTGGGTTCGATTCCCACCCAGAACAAACTTTGTGTGATGAGCATGATTGTTTGTTCTGTGTCTGGGTGTAATTTTTTTTTTTTTTATATATTTTTATGGGCTTGCTCTTGGTCCCAGACTAGCCCGAGGGCATAGACGGGGCCTACGATGGAGCGAGCTTACCCAATAGATGCCTGTGCACTCGTTTTTTAAATACTTCCGGGTTATATGAATTTGGAAACACAGACGCCGGCAGGGAATTCCATTCCTTCGCGGTGCGCATTATGAACGATTTTGAGAAGCGCTGCGTGCGGATATGAGGAATATCAACCAAGAAAGGCAAGAAATCCTGCCGTACGTCTGGATGTCCGGTGGTAAAAAGGAGATGAGGGAATGAGCTCGTGAAGCTCATGAGCACACTCACCGAAGTGCAATCTGTAATAAGTATGTATTTATAAATTATAAAAGTATGTATATCAGTTGTCTGGTTACCATAACACAAGCTCTTAGCAGAGCTTAACTTGGGATCAGATGACCATGTGTGACTTGTGTGAGTTGTCTCAGTATATTTATTAATTTATTTAGATACCTATATCATAATAAATAACATACAAATTCGTTACAACCATGAAATTTTCTCGATTTTTTTTGGAGATCATTTTGTAAATGACTTGGTGATTGTTTTTTGTTTGTATAATAATTTATGGTTGTAACGACTGTGTATGTTATTCATTATGATATAGGTACATATACACAACGTTAGGTAAATATACACAAATTACTTATTCCAAATAACATTTTTTTAATGTATTTTAGTGTTGTCTCGAAATTTTGGGACAGATGTCTCGGAAAAAAATGTAGTCCTAAGGAAGTCTCCGTTTCTTGTCTCTGTTCTTCGAAGTTTAGGCAAATAGGCACGACACGACCTGTTCCTATCACACTAATGATCTATCATCATAAAACCGCCAAAAGAGCATTTTACAGTAGAGCGTTTCTAAAATTTTTTTTATATACAAAATGTAAAAATTCTTAGTACTTATGTCTTTTATACGAAATTTTTTTTTGAATAATATAAAATAAGTAGGTACCTACGTTTTATAACATAAAATACGTTCAGATTTTCTAAAATTATAGGGTAATTGATTTGTAGGTATACATCCATATACATTTTTACATTTACTTTTAGTTATAATACCTAAACCGATGGAATATAGTAGACCTAATTCAAATATTGATGATGGATTGAACCAAAGTAAACAAACCCGATAACCTCTAAAATATCTAAACATTATTAAACAAAAAGTTACAATGCCTATCTACCTATAACACTCACAGAACTTATGCCACTTTATTTTGAGCATAAATTATGCCTCATACAACAGGTAGGTATGGTAGGTACCTAATTAGTTATGTTTGTTATAAAATATAAACAAACACAATGAGCAAACTGCAAGATGACCCACTGACCCTGACCTTACCTATGGACGAATTACTATATTCTAATAACTAGCTGTCCTCTGCGGTTTTACCCGCATTTTTCGTTACTGTTCCGCTCCCGTGGGTCGTAGCGTGACGGTATATAGCCTATAGCGATAAATGGGCTATCTAACACTGAAAGAATTTTTCAAATCGAACCAGTAGTTCCAGAGATTACCCCCTACATACAAACCTACAAACTTACAAATTTTACCTCTTTATAATATTATTATTATAGTATAGAAGTATACGGCTGTTCAACTTTTTAGTAAGTGGGTATAAGAGCTAGGTACGGAACAGGAAACCAAACTGAATTTTGAGCCCTCCGCTTGCACGATAGCGGCGCTAGCGCATGCCCCTTCCCCGCGCTACCCGCACGCAGTACTAAAAATGAGTGAGCAACAAGATGATTTGTAGCAAAAACACTCACGGGAAATTTCGTAAATATCTTTATGTGCCTAGTGTGTTTATATTAAAATGCTTAGATAAATACTTTCAAAGTAATGTTATTTGAATTTTCAAGTGGTTAAACTAGGCATCTGCGGAAGCAGTTTTGAATTTTTCGTATTTTTTTAATACTTTATTTGCGCTTAAAGTTTCGCTAAAATTTGCTTGAAAACTCGAATGTTTAGTGGCTTGTAACTTTCGAACCAAGTTTTTTTTTAGAATCCTGGCTCCGTACACGCGTAGTTAATGACAAAACTAATTGATATTATCCTGTTTTTCTTAAATACAACCATAAATAGAGGCGTAATCAGCTGTCGCCGTTTGTATGGAAGAATGACCGGCTTGAGCAGCCTTAATTTGGCGATAACTCTTGAATTACTCTATACGGACCTGAATACAGTTCACTTAATTTGTTACCAGTTTCATTCTTCACAAGAACCAGGTCATCTTTCTTGTAAACTACTGTTTTTACCTTCTGATCATATTTATTTTTACGTATTATTTTCGACTGAATTAAATGGTCACGAGCTTCCTTCTGGGAAACTTGTAGCCTATATTTTAACTCTAAAGGATAGTGATCACTGTTGTAAAGTGGATCAATAATATTTTGTGTCAAATTATGTGGTAGATTACACTTTTTTCCAAATACCAACTCGAATGGGGTATAACTTGTTGAGCTATGTACGGACGTATTATACGAAAAACACCAGAAAGGCAACCAAGAACTCCAGGCTTCTGGATGGTTCTCTGTTTGTATACGCAAATATGCACCTAAATGTTTATGAGTATTTTCCAATGCGCCTATACTTTCGTGGTGGTAAGCTGTTGAGTTGATGTTATTAATTTTTAACAATTTGCAAGTTTCATTCATTACTGCTGACATAAATTCAGTACCCCGATCGGTTGCAATTGTTGTTGGCATTCCATAACGAAGTATATAATTATTTACTAATGCTCTGGCTACTTCTGTGCTGCTCTTAGTAACTAACGGATATGCTTCCACATACTTTGACAACTCACACTGTAGAGTTAAAATATAACAATAATTATTGGCATTTTTATCTAACGGCCCTACTAAATCTAAATATATTTTCTCTAATGCTGAATGTGCCGTTGTTGTGATTGTCATGGGTTCTTTAATGTTTGATGTATACTTTTGTTTCTGGCACTGATGACAGCGCTTCACAAACTCCGTAACATCTCTATCGATCCCTGGCCAAAAGTAATATTTTTTGATATTCCTTACCATTCGTCTGATACCTGCGTGGCCACTAGTAGGTAACAGATGGAAGTCGTTTATAATTACTCGCCTATCGTCTTTATTGTCTACACGCTTGACATCTTGTACTATACATAATCGCGGTCCGGACCACTCTCTACATTTATCTATCTCATTGCTTAATTTTTTAATAAACATTTTATTATCCTCTTGTTTCAACATATATATTTCTTCTACCTTTATTACTTGACAAAAATCACGCAGCTCCCTCGCAAAGTCGCTTGGCGTCAATTGTGATTGGGCAGCTGGATTAATATAAATGGTTAACCTTGAAAATACGTAAATAAATATTTTATTTTCTTTACTAATTTCCGACTGTGTTCGTAACTTATCTATTTCGCTGTGACTTGCAAGTCTGAGCTCTACCGAATTTCTAGGTTTATTATGTGTCTCCACAACTTTCGGTTGATCAGGCCGATTGTCTTTAGAAACAATAATATCCGAGGAATTCGGCTGCATCTCCCTATATTGAGCTCGCGTCATTACACATAATGACGTCACCTTTTCATTTATCTCTTTTAAATCTTTACTTGTTACACATATCCGAGATAATGCGTCTGCCACCGCATTCTCTTTCCCTCTTACATATTCCACTGCGAAGTCGTATTCTTCTAATGCCAATCTAAATTTTAACAATCGACTCGACGGATCTCGCATGTTAAATAAATACAAAAGTGGTTTATGATCCGTTCTAATTATAAACCTTCGACCGTATAAGTATGGTCTAAAATGCTTTATAGCCCATACAATGGCAAGCAGTTCCTTTTCAATTGTTGGGTATATTATTTCCGATTTATTAAGACCCCTGCTTGCATACGCTACTGGTTTTCCATTTTGATTTGCCAAAACTGCTCCTAGGGCAAAACCTGAAGCATCAGTTTGTACAATGAAAGTATTGCTGTCTGTTAAGTCTGGATATTGAAGGACAGGAGAAGAAATTAGTTTTTCTTTTAGAGAATTAAAGGCAATCGCACACTCTGTATCCCAGTTAAAAATAACATTCTTTCTACATAATTTGTTTAAAGGGTATGCTAATGCCGCAAAATTTTTAATAAATTTCCTATAGTAATTTGCAAAGGCTACAAATCTACGTACATCATCCGTGTTTTGAGGTTCTGGATAGTTTTTGATAGCTGTTATTTTTTCCGGATCTGGTAAGACGCCATCTTTTGACACTACGTGTCCCAAATATAAAATTTCCTTTTTGAGAAAATCACATTTTCTCGGGTTTAGTTTTAGATTTACTTTCCTAAGCCTCGTAAATACATCCTGTAAATTTTTACAATGATCATTTAAATTTTTTCCAAATACTACTAAATCGTCCTGGTAAACAAAGCATTTTTCATAAGTTAGTCCTGACATTGCCATCGTCATCATTCGTGAGAACGAACTGGGGCTTGTTTTCAGACCCATAGGCATTCTAGTTAACTGATATTGTCCTGAACAAAAAGCTGTGTATTTACGACTACTTGGTTCCAAATTAACATTATAGTAGCCTTGATGAAGGTCTAAATGTGTAAAATAAATGCAACCTGATAGTGAATCTAGTATTTCGGTTATATTGGGGAGGGGGAACTTATCATCAATAATTGTATTATTTAATTTTCTATAATCTATCACCAATCTAAATTTTTTATTACCTGCACTGTCGGGTTTCTTCGGTACTAGTAACAAAGGGCTAGACCAATCGCTATTAGTCGGCTCAATTATACCTTGCTGTAATAAGTCATTTATTTGTTTCGTAATTTCATGTTTTTGCGAATGTGGTAACCTGTATGGTTTTACATATACCGGTTCCGCGTTTGGTTTTAGAATAATTTTGTGTTTATATATGTAAGTTGTTGTTAGTTTGTCCCCTTCTAAATAAAAAATATCTGAGTACTTGGCGCATAAATTTTCTATAGTCATTCTCTCTTCTAAATTCAAATGTTTTAATTGTATCAATGATAATAACTGCTTAACCCTCTGCGCATCCTTATCACACCTATCAAAACTACAAATATCATAATCTTTCGCGCTGTATATGAGAGGTTGTATGTTATCTAACATTAAATCTTTCTCGGTAGTGTTCAATATTCTAATAGGAATCTTCCCGTTGTTGGGTGTAACTAAACTACTAGCCATAAAAACACCCTCGTCTATCTGTGACGCACACACTACAGCATCACTGTCAATAGATGTTTCTACAAATGCACTGACTCTGATCTTGCTGGTATATACAAAGAATCCTTGTTCGTATTCGTTATTATTGGTACGTTAATTTCATCACCTGATGACGTTTTTAGTAATAACATATTATTTGATAAGTTTATGGTTGCTTGATACCGTTTTAAGAAATCGCATCCAATAATACCGTTTGCTTTACACGGCAAGGAATCAAACACATAACATTTCTGTGTAAATGTAACATTACCACAAACCAACTGTAAGTATAAGTATCCTTTTGCACATATTTTCCCACCAATACCGTTTATTACTACTACTACGTTACGATTGTTTTTGTGCAATATTTTATTGTATCTTACTACAGAAATTGAAGCTCCGGTATCAAGTAGCCAAGAACATTCTTGTCTGTTTACAGTAAATTGCACGCGTAATGCTTCGTTATAAGAAAATATTGAATGTTCTAGATTAGTCTCGAAAAAACGTATTTAACTCTACATTTTCCTCAGGCTTTTTATCCATCACACTTACATTCTCCCCTCTTTTATGCTGTCTATTTCCTCTGCTATTATAAAACCTACCTCTCCTGTTCTGTGGTGGTGCAGACCTACGTTGTCCAGTAGCACCACGTCTCCACCACACACTTGTATTGCCACGATAAGGCTCATTTTGACCTTGATAGCTGTTCCTACTTGCGTTTCCTCTATTGAAGCTTCCACGCCTATATTCCTGGTGCTGGAACCTATTGTTTCCTCTGTTATTCCTATTATACTGATGAAAATGTCGTTGTCCCATGAACACATTTGTAGAAGTAGACGGTGAGGTTATTTCCTCATCGACTGCAGATTGGATAGCTTCATTTAAAGACTCAAACTTTCTAGCCGTAATTATTGTACTTAACCTTCGGTTTCGCAATCCGTCGGCAAAGCATTTAATAGCTAGTTTCTCATTGACTTTTTTTAGTATCTTGTAATTTTCAGAATGTCCTTCTGATTGCGAAATCGTTATGTCAACAAATAAATTAGCAATTTCCTGACCAAAATCTGAGATTGTTTTCTCCTGTTGCTTAACATGTTGTAATTTACTATGCATAGCAGTATAGGACTTTTTTGGCAATAAATGTAACTTCATCGCTTTTACTAACTCAGTGACGTTATCATAGCTAGATTCAGGCCGCAATTTAGCTGACTGTGATAACCGGCTTTTCATAACAAATTCGATTAAGTTACGTTGAGACCCTTCTTCTAAAATAGAGCTATAATACTCAATGCCATCGATTAATTGCTTTGTGACCTGCTCTTGGTCATTCATTACTGGTAGCAAACTAAGTGCTGCTTTTAAGCTGAACTTCTCCATTTCGGTACCGCTTGTCTCTTTACTAGTCTGACATAAAACAACAATTTCGAGGTATACTTTACTGAACCTTTCGCATAGATCGTCGATTAATTTATTTTCGGCTGGCTCTTTAAATGCCTTAACCCGGCTGATATCCTCTATGTACTTATTATACTGAGTACGCAATTCATTAGCCTCAGTAAATTTTTTATTACATAATGAAATATTTTCTCGCCTCCTAGTTGGTCCGAGTTTAATTAAGTACGTTCTAATTTTCAATATTTCATCGCACAATTCTTTTAGAAAATCTGCCATTAAAATACATTTCTATAACTACTTATATTCTCTATTTAATTCTAAACATAGTGCTATTCCTTACAATTCTTCTTAACCCGAAAATCTTATTAACATACCTGGCATGCACGATGTATGAGTACCTGCCCATGCTATGCACATGATATTTTAATGTCCCGAAAACGCGTTTATTATTTCTTCACTTTTACCGACACGCACTGATTTTATTTAGATTTCACCAACACAACACTTTTAAACTTCCGCACATTCTTCTTACGCCCAGCGCCTTATACCTTCCACCTTACGCTGATTGCTGCTGCTCTCCACTGGGTTTCAGGTAACGTCCTCGTAAGAATGATCGTCGCGTCGCTCTCTGCTCTCTTCCTATCCATTGGACGTGGCATTTCTTATATTGGCGATAAATGTAATAAAATACCACCAGTGCTATAAATATTACGATGATAATCAGCAGGATGTTCACAGTTGTGAGATGGTAATTTAGCTGTTCTGCATGTGCATTGTTGTTTCCTCCTGATGCATTCTGTGCTATCACTATCTCTTCTTTTGACTGCGTTTTTCCCATCGCGAAGTACTCCAAAATAATTTTTGATATGATTGAATTGAAAAAAATGTATTTAAAAAATATATATATAATGTTAGACAGGCAATCGTTATTGTCACATAGGCACGTTTATTCACTTTCCCACGGACTGTCCACTGCGCTTCTCGAACGCGCCACGTGCGAATACGACACCATTGTCACGGTCGCCATGCAAAGGCGGAACAAATGAAACGACAGGTTGCTTAACACTGACTGACTTTATTCTGTATCTCACACTTATATATAACATGATTTACTTATACACTACATTATATTAGGTCTTAAAATTTTATGCAAATGGATAGGGAACCACTGTTTTAGTTTTACTATGATTTGTTGATTATTTAGGATAAAAATAACCAAAAGATGTGAATTAAGTCTTTTGGCAATTTAGTTGGTTTTCTAATGACTTTATATCTTTGTTATATGAGGAAACGTTACTGATTGTACGTTAACCTAATTTATTGTATACTTAGATTTAAGACAAATTGTACAATTGTTTGTTTTTTTCCTAATAAAGTAAACAAACATACATGAGGAAATTCTAGTCTGATGCGAGTTGAAAAGAAAACTAAGGTAAAAAGCTACAGTGCTATTCATTCCTAGCGAGATTATCGTGTTTCGGTGCTTGAATAAATGAAATGTACGTAACGACAGTGTTGATACTGTTATAAATATGCTACGTAAAATCTTGAAAGCCTGTAAAAACGGATGTCCGAAAAAACTCTTTAGTACAAGCGCGCCAACGTAAAACGATTCAATTCGACTTTCGAATTGGAAATACGACTATTCAATTTGGCTATTCAATTTCGTAAAGCATTTGGATTTAATTCTCTACGATAAGCACAATTGGTTTATTCGTGATGGCTAACATGCGCCTGCTAAGGCAATATGTTTCTACTTTTCATATAAACTTAATAAAAAAGTAATTAAAATAATAAAATTGCATGTCTTGTTTATAAATATTACATTGTCAATAAGCTTCGTTGTTTATTAAATGCTTGAGTTCATTTCTTAAGTTGTGTTCATTTTTCATCCATTATGTTGTGTCACTACATTATTTTCTAATAGCTCTAAACCACGGGCACCCGTGGTTCTATCCGCGTAGTTCCCGTTCCCGTGGAATTTTTGGATAAAATCTATCCTATGGCCTTTCTCAAGCTATGGACTACCCTGTACCAAATCGCCATGTCTATAGTACCGTTCTAATTGTTTAGTCTTTGGTGTTCTGGGTTTAGGGTACAAGATACTCTTTTTAATTTCCTTACGCCCTTACTAATAATCACTGTGTAAAGTTACGCAATGAATAAAGCCTGTGTAACCATATATTTTTTGACGTATAAACCTGTCATAACTTTATGCAGCGTTTATTAGTAAGGCGCTTAGTCTCCAATTTTTACATATCTCTATGTCATGCATACCTGTTATTTGCCTGTTTACTAAAATGTTAATTATAAATGTAACTTAATTGAATTTTAAGTGAATGTGCTGTTGGTGTGCTTATTATAAATATATAAATAAATACATTTCATTTAAATCGGTTCAGTTGCCCTGAAAAACGGACGAACAGACAGACAAACTTCCATATTTATAAAATTAGTATGGACATAGATTACATTAATTTTATAAAATTAATTTTGGGATTTTGTATACTTATGCAAAAAATTAATTTTGGGATTTTGTATACTTATGCAATTGTTGCGGATTATTTAGATTATAGAACTCATCACATAGATTACGGAGCAGTTCACTTGAAATTGTTTTTCCGGGACTCGAGTTTCATTACTCGGCGCTTTTCTGGCGGGCTCTACTATCGATTCTGTGTTTCAGGAGTTGCAGTAGTTGGGACTAGTGTGGCGGGATGTCCCACAAAAAGTTCACTTGAAAGTTTTTACAATTAAATGCATCAAACCAACTCTTAGTGTTTCAGCGTTTTTCCTATAAAACCATCATATTAATATTTACTTTATTTCCGATTCCCGCAGGTTATTTAAGGGTTGTTCAGAAAGATTTTCTTGAAATGTTCTGGAGACGGCACCCAAGACAATGTACAAGAAAATAATAATAAAGTTAACGACGTCACGCAATAACATTTTATTTCAGTCTGTTCTTTCCTTATTGCTGTTTCTTTTCCCCTTTTCCTGGACGTTGTCGAAATATTTCCGTCGTAAATCTGTGTTTATTTATTTTAGAAATGTATTTAATATTATTTATTCAGTTTAAAATCTACAAATCTTTCGAATAGTTCCAGGAAGAACTGTTTTCATTATCCGAACTAATATTATAAATGCGAAAGTAACTCTGTCTGTCTGTCTCTTCTTCACGCCTAAAGCACTCTACCGATTTGAATGAAATTTGGTACAGATAAAGTCTGGGACCCGAGAAAGGACAGGATAGTATTCATCCCGCAAAGGGAACTATTATTCCACGCGGACGAAGCCGCGAGCAAGAGTTAGTATACCTTAACAATGTTATTCTGGCGATTTTATCGACTTTCTAGTCATATCTCAACTATGTCGTCATTGGCTTTGATAATCCAGTTGCTGAACATACCTTTGTAATGCAGATTATAGACTGGCGGGCTTCTGACACCCGTGACGACTGTCAAAGATTTACGAAAGACAGTGAGTGCGTTACGTGCCTTTCGACGCACAGACAAACCAAAGGGCCTTCTGAGAAACTTCTCATGCAAAACCCACCTCTTTTTCAGACCTAAAAGTAAAATCTAAAGATATCACGCTTACGCGTTTATGCGAAAAACAGGGCAGCCGTGAGACTGCATGTGAGATGACATCTCACGTACGACGTGAGATGTCATCTCACATGCAGTGCTATTCTGTAACAATAATTAAGATTAAATTATTTAAATCTCAGTGATTTTTGACTAACAGCTTTTTCGACAAAGGTTCTAAATAAGGTTATTTACGGGGAAGGAGTGGGAACCCCCTTCAATGTTTTTAAGTATTTGCTTCTTTTGTAACTTGACATAACTTTTGGGGTGGTACAGAGATTCTCCGAAGTCGACTCACACAAAAAAAGCAAAATATATATATAATATTTATAACTTCCACATGTCGAACTTTCATCCACAATTTTACCACTTTAATGTTAATAACGGTTATTTTCAAAAATCCTTCTTTAGTGGTTAACTGAATTTTACCAATAACACCCCCTCCAAGTTTCATGTCTCTAGAACCAAAACTTTAGGCTGCGCACTTAAATATTAACAATCAGTCAGTATACCATTTTATACATACTTATAAGATAATTTCTAACATTATTGAATAAAAAACTTTACAATAGAACCAATCCCTGCGTCAAGAGCACCGTTTCCAAGTGTTAATTCAATATCATGTTCAAGCCGGTTGAAACCAGTAATATCGGCTGGTAATAACTGGAATCAACCGGATTACGGACCGCAATATCTGTTATACCCTCGCTAGTACTTCGCCGCCGGTTCCGCTCGTTTATATAATCTTAAAGTTTTAATGAGTTCCGGAATTTTAAAGTGTGCTGCGAGGTTTTTTGATTGACGCATTTTTCTGGCAGCTTGAGTTATGGCGTTGTTGAGAAGTCGATAAAGTTTATCGTGTATACTTTAGATAAATTAATTTTAATGAATTTGAAAATGTGTCAAAGTGGGAAGATAAATATACATAGAAATTCTAATAACGTAATGGCCGGAAGTTATTAAAACTCTCTGCTTTATAAACATGGGCTGGTTTGTTGTGTTTGACTTGGGACAAGTACTAATATAAACTTTTTGATGTATGTGTATCAAGTGTAAGTTTGTCAAGGATATCACTGATATCGATAATGGAACATCTTGAGACTACCAGAGTGACAAGAGTCTTGTTATTAAATTTGATAATGAAAGATAGAAAGAAGAAAGAAAAGACGTTTATTTTGCCTTAAGATGTTTATTAAGCGTTTGTGTGCACCTTTTAAAAGGTCTTGTCATTATCATGTCACAAGCGAGCGTGTGACGTACGCTAACTACAAATATGTTGTGCTATATTATTAAGTAGAGACACAACAATTTGAATCCTCAAAAATGTTAACAAAAATGTTGTTGATATTATAGACAAAGTGTTGGAACCCCATTTTTTAAATCTTTACATTGAATTTTTGTTTGAGTAGAGGACACGCTTGAG
The DNA here is from genome assembly GCA_033675125.1 of Athetis lepigone. Classification (NCBI taxonomy): domain Eukaryota; kingdom Metazoa; phylum Arthropoda; class Insecta; order Lepidoptera; family Noctuidae; genus Athetis; species Athetis lepigone. The sequence goes on along the minus strand of CM066236.1, from coordinate 1,458,894 downwards.
GTTTGTTCTGGCTCTTAAACGGCTAGTAGATAGGTATCAATCTCATTTCTTGCAAGTTTTTCAATTATTTTAATGAATAAACATTTTAATATCCCCAAATCTTAGGTACTCGGCTCCCGTAGAAGCTTCGTTAAACCCAAGACACTCAGCGAACCATCTATGATAGGCGATTGGCCACACAATAGAGCCACAATGGCTTAAATTGACACTTGAACCGTGACACAGATAGTCTGCAGGCGACAGAAATCAACGACTCACTGACTACTGGTAATGCTGTAGTTTAGTTATTTTGTGACATCACGCCTATTTCTTTAGGAGTAGTTAGAAGGGAATTGTATTCCTTGTTTATTTTGTTGGTTAATTTCTGAATATCATATGGGTAACGTGGCTATCCTCGTGGGAGGACTATAAAAAAAAACCATTATATCAGATGTAGTTCACATTAAGCTTTATTGATAAAAAGACATGCTGAATGAACACGATAAGCGTGACCCTCTAATGAAGAAAGACAAATGTGGCGACAGAGTTTCGAACCACTCGTGTAAGCTTCCGTGTGCGGTGCATTCGGTGGTGAGAAAAATAAAATAAAGAATAAACGTTTATTGATTCCGATCTTCATTTCTTTTTCCAACTGCTGGGCAAAGATCTCCACGAGTCCTTCTAGGCTTCCACAAATCAACCCTCGCGGTACATGTTATAAATAATAACCATAAAAGACAATAAAATATTATAGAATTTTATACATGCGTGCATGCTGTTTACGCACACGCTATAAAACTAAAGATTTGTTTTTAAACCTTACCAAAAATAATAGAAGTATGAACTTCCTGCAGTCATAGAGGCCTACATCTATGATAGGTCGCCTTTGAAGTAACTTACAACTACTACTACTTTTCCCCAAAGCTGTTCATTGCAGTCCTAGAGTCAGTAATAAGAAAACTAAACTGGAAAACCAGCGGTCTCAACATAGATGGCAACTTCCTGAGTCACCTCCGATTTGCTGACGACTTAGTACTTGTGTCGGAATCTAGCTCGCAAATACAAGAAATGATAAATTCATTAAACGAATCGAGCAGAGAGGTAGGTTTAGAGATGAATCTCACTAAGACGATGCTAATGACAAACAGCATAAAAAATACAATATCTGTCGGTGACGAAGTACTAAACTATACAGAGGAATATATATACTTGGGAAAGCAAATTAGTTTTAATAAGAAAAATAACTATTTAGAAGTCGAGAGGCGAATCCAACTTACTTGGAACAAATATTGGAGCCTGAAGGAAATCTTTAAAAGTAATATGCCAGTAAAAATTAAAACAAATGTTATGTCGAGTTGCCTTCTACCATGTTTGACTTACGGTTGTCAAACCTGGAAATATACAGCAGAAACAAACAGAAGAATTACTACGTGTCAACGCGGCCTAGAACGAAGCATGTTAATTATTAAAAAATCTCAAAAAATACGCCACTCAAAAATTAGAAAAATATCTAAAGCTGTAGATGCACTAAACTGTGCCCGTAAACTGAAGTGGAAGAGGGCAGGGCACGTCGCTCGAATGACAGATGAGCGCTGGACCATAAGAGTAACCAGATGGAGAGGCCCAAGAGGTAAACGCTCTAGAGGAAGACCGCTTACAAGGTGGGCGGACGAGATCGGTAAGACGGCTGGCCCAGGCTGGATGCAAACTGCTCTAGATAGAGACAAATGGGCTTCTTTGGAGGAGGCCTTCACCTGCAGAGGGGTTCTTGCAGACTAAAATATAATATTGTAATAGTGTAGCAAGTAAGAAACAATAGTTAGGCAAACATATTTTTTTAGTTATCAGTGATAAGTTATAAATACATTGTTACACTTTTTTTCTGTAATGCAAGAAATATAAGGCTTTTTTATTTATTTTATTTACTACTACTTACAAATAAGTTCCGAAGGAGTCTAATCTAACGATGGAGACTTGACTAATATGTAGAAGATATAGCACGCAAGTAAACGTGCTGTTCTTAGACCTATGGGACATTAAACAGAGAAGAGAAGAGAAAGATCAAGCGCATCATCAATGACTTTATAAAACTTTTCAAGGCTCAAGTCACAGGTAGATGACTGACAAATAATATTTATTGTGAAAATGTGCTTGCGTCATTTAATACATTACTTTTACTATCCAATAATGCTATCGACAGCACAAATATTGTTGTGGTGTGTTCATCGGCTCATAACAAGAGCTGGCGTTTCATTTAACCTAATTAAACCTAATTGAATTATTTTATGTTACTTAATTGACGGGCGAATAGACGGGCCTGTTGGTCTAGTGTTCAGTGACCCTGACTGCTAAGCCAGAGGTCGTGGGTTCGAGTCCCACCCAGGACAAACTTTGTGTGATAAGCAGAAATGTTTGTTCTGTGTCTGGGTGTAATTTATCTATAACTAGCTTTTGCCCGCGGCTTCGCTCGCGTTAAAAAGAGACAAAAAGCAGCCTATGTTACTCTCCATCCCTTCAACTATCTTCACTTAAAAAATCACGTCAATTCGTCGCTCCGTTTTGCCGTTAAAGAAAGACAAACAGACACACTTTCCCATTTATAATATTAGTAGGGATGGATATTATTTAAGTTCATAAACATATATTTTCTTAAAATTGCGCTCACATTTTCTATTAACCACTTCACACAACTGCGCTCCTAGTACTATTGTTCTCTTAAGTTTTCAATCTTTAATTGAATTTAGAATTAACTATATGGGAAAATGATTCATCTTTTATAATTATGTTCTCGTCGATTTTTCATTATTTTTAAGATGTATTCTGCTATTCGGGGCGGGGACAAATCCAACGAACCAAAAACCATGAAAATTGGTCTAGCCGATCTCGAGTTATAAGTGTTGTAACAAACCCGACTTTGTTTTATATATATAGATATGTATGTATTTATAAATTATATAAGTATGTTTATCAGTTGTCTGGTTACCTTAGTACAAGCTCTTAGTTTGGGACCAAATGGCCGTCTGTGAGTTGTCCCAGGATATTTTATTTATTTATTTATTTAGCGGTCCAATACTTTTTCTTTGTACTATCCACTCACTTCTTATGTTCAAACATTATTTTCTTTGACCTTCATTTCTCTTCCTTCCTTCCACATTCAAAGTCCTCTAGTTCAGTCGTGTTTATTACCATCAGGTTAACGGGACATTCTCAATTATTGCAGCAAGATTATGGCAGTTGTATATTTAACCATTGCTCGTCTCATAAATACTCTAAATCCTTAAATATTTTAAAACTCTCTGCATTTTAAACCATAACACAATACAGTACAACTTTGTATCGTCAAATAAAACAGCCACGCCATTATAAATTCTCACAATTCTTAAATGTCAAACGTCTAGAGAGTAACGGCGAAACTTATTGCACAAGTTTGATAGGTCCTAAACAGTTTTACAGACAGACGGACGGACTCATAACCTTTTATTATTATGAAAGGGAACATTTTTCGCTGTAACAGACCCCCGACTTACTAAGTCTTTTTAATTACTGGTTTTAATTGATTCGCGTTAAATGAGTAGTCTAGCGAAGAATATTGTAATATCAGGCTGTTCTTACGCCTGGTACATAGATTTGGGTTTAATTGTGATTTATTATTCTGAGTTTTTATGAGGTTTCTTGGCATGGTGACATTTATATTCCTCTTCTATACATATAATAAAATCGTAGAAAAGTCAAAACTGTACATTGAATATTTTTTTAAAAGAATAATTGGGGCGTGATCTACAATCGATACCGAAGCCAAAAATATAGTTTTTAGATTTTTTGTCTGTTTGTCTGTTTGTTTGTTTGTTTGTCTGTATGTATGTCCGGGATAAACTCAAAAAGTACTGCATGGATTTAGTTCAAATTTTGCAGGGATATTACTAAGAGGTCGAGTCATAACATAGGCTATAAATTATCACGCTATCACCTACGGGGGAGGAGCTGGAGCCTTCACACTGACGACATCGCGGACAGCAGCTATCTTCGGAAGTACTCAACGGATTTCAATGATTTTTTTTGTTGTATGAGTATTAAGTCTGGGCGACATATAGGCTATAACTTATCCTGGAAATTTGAACCACTGGTGCAGGACCGCAACAGACCAGCTAAACTATAAGAGATACAAAAATGGTATCATAGCAAAAATTGCTTCACGTGATAAGCAATTTCTGTTGAAAGAACAAATTTGAAGATCTGGAACACCTGAGGTGGAACTCCATGAGCCCAGCTAAACTGTAACATATATAAGTATGACGTCTTAGCAGGAGTTATTCAGCTTGATGAGCACCCTCTATTGACGTATAAAAATTGAAGATCTGTAACACCTAATGTGGAACTCCAAGCACCAAACTACACCATAACACATTAAAAAAGAATGAAGTCTTAGCTAAAGTTGTTCGGTCTGATAGGCATTTTCTGGTTTATAAGATCGAAGATTAGAAACATCTGATGAGGCAATCAAAGCTATCACTGATTTCAAGGTATAAAATAACTTAAGCCGGTAGTACCTCCACACGATGAAGGCGGAGAAACATGCATACAAACAGGTCGAACAGAGAACCTATTTTTTTTTAAGTCGGTTCAATGATGATGATCATTTCTTCATCAATTTCATGTTTTTAGTACTGAATAAACATTGACTGTTAATACTTTTGTTCGGTATTTATCTGTGTGATTATTGCTTTGTAAGTAATATAAATGTTTATGTCGTTGTATACCTAATTATGATGATGATGATGATGATGACAGTCCCAGTCGCATGCATTATCTATTTGCCGTCATCTTGGTGTTTTGAGGAGTCGCGAACCCGGTAGCTTTGTGGGAGAAGTACCACCGTTGTCTGTCCGAGGACTTTTTACGAGCTTTGAGGCGTGCTTCTGAAGGTGAAATCGAAGCAACTGATGAACGCGTGCTGAACACCTGTCTCAGTTCACTTCAAGATGTGGTCATTTCAATCGGCGGTAAAACACTGGTAAAGTACGGGTTGCCAGCTCCCAGATCATTACCGCATCAAGACCGTGGAAATCGGGAGTACACCGCCGAAACCAATTACGATTCGGGTTTAATGACCACTATCCGAAATGACCACGTCACTAGGTTCACTTCAGAGCAAAAACAAATATATGACACTGTTCTGGAAAGCATTGGGCTTGACCTAGGTAAATTTGTTTTCCTGGATGCTCCTGGTGGAACAGGGAAAACATTCATAACCACTGGTATAGAAAGCGCCGAAATGCCTGTTTGTAACCCGTAACACTGACAAGGGACATGTGCTCAGGGATTGCTCTCTGATCGTATGGGATGAGGATGCTAATAGGAAAGCAGTGGAGGCCGAGAGCAGAACCCTGCAGGACAACCGCAGGAATGAACACTTGATGGGTGGTGTTACAGTTCTGTTCAGCGGCGATTTCCGGCAAACACTCCCTGTGGTGACACGGGGGTCTAGGGCTGACGAGGTGAATGCTTCGTTGAAACGATCTTCGTTGTGGTCACTAATTCATAGGCTGCGCTTGACCATCATTATACGAGCTCAGCTCGGTGGCAATTCACTTGCCCAAGAATTCTCAGATGTCCTTCTAAGTCTCGGCGAAAGCACTCTACCAGAGGAAAGAGGTAAACAGGTAGTGCTCCCAGACTGAGTCTCTCGGTAGAGTGGTGGCCTCCTTAGAAGAACTCATTTGTTGTGTGTATGGGAACATCAGTCGAATACCAAACCAACAGAATTCTTGGGTGTGCCAGCGAGCCATTTTAACACCCAATAATGATCAAGCTGCAGCCATCAACGAAAGCATTCTCTCGAAAATTGAAAATTGAGGGAAGCGAAGTAGTTTATATGTACGTCCATAAACACTGTAGTCGATCAAGATGACGCCACACATTATCCCGTAGAATTCCTAAACTCCCTTACAACAAGTGGACTTCTAGCATACACCATCAAGCTGAAGGTTGGCGTCCCGATTATGCTTCTTCGGAACCTGTCCCCTACGAAGCTGTGTAACGGGACCCGGCTCAAAGTCATCTCACTGCAAAGGAATATAATTGAAGCAGAAATGCTGACGGGTTGTGGCGTCGGCGACGCAGTGTTTATACCACGTATTCCTCTCATACCGCACCTACCCCTTCCAATTCAAGCGCGTGCGGTTCCCAGTGAGTGTGTGCCTCGCCATGACTATCAACAAGTCGCCAGACGCTGAAGGCTGAAAATTGAAATTGAAATTGAAATTGAAATTGTTTATTATGCAAGTAGGATATTAAATCACTTTTACATGTCATTTTTTTAAACTAGATGGAGTCGGCATTTCCTAGCTGACTACCTCTGAGAAGAAATGCCGAAACAAACTCAAAGGATTATCGTCTCTTTTAAAGTCCAGACATAGATTTCAAATTTTTTTTGTGCAACAAACCATGCAGAATACGTTTCAGTCAGACCTCTTGAGGAAAGTTCCAATTGCAGTATTTAGGTACACCTGCCTCAACAAGCAACGTGAGCTCAACTTAATCTTAAGGAGCTCCACGAACCGACACAATATTACTTGTAAGAGCTTAAAAAATGGGCTTGCAAGCCGCGTGCAAAATTGTTACATAGTGCATTCTACATGATTTGTACACTTACAATAATAATATAAATGTTTTTTTTTAATATACCAAAAAAATATATTCTAGTATGGGTTAACAGAGCTTAGCAGAGCGAGCAGTTCAATCCCAAGCTTTAATGTCTTCTAAATATTCTGAAATTTTATAGTACCCTTTTTTACAAAGTTTGCTTTTAATACAGCTTTTAAATCTTCTAATGGGTAATTTTCGAATATCTGTGGGAAGTTTATTATAAAAACGTATACATTGACCCATGAACGAGTTACCTACTCTGTGGAGGCGAGTGTGATGTACAGCAAGATTGTGTTTGTTCCTGGTATTTACATTATGAATATCAGACATTTTCTTAAAGTTCGATATATTTTTTTGTACATACATTAGATTTTCAAATATATACTGTGACGTTACAGTCAGAATGTTCACTTCTTTGAATTTTTCTCTGAGAGAATCCCTAGGACTAAGGTTGTAAATAGCTCGAACAGCTCTTTTCTGTAAAACAAAGATGGTATCAATGTCCGCACAGGATCCCCAGAGAAGAATTCCATACGACATAACACTATGAAAATAACTGAAATAAACAATTCTGGCTGTATCCACATCAGTTATATGACGAATTTTTTTGACAGCATAAGCGGCGGAACTTAACCTACTCGACAATTTTTCAATGTGTGGACCCCATTGTAATTTGGAGTCAATAGTCAATCCCAGAAAAACTGTCGACTCAACAGGGCTCAACTCATTCCCATTCAGTTGTACATTGGTACTCAGATGCCGCACATTAGGCATAGAAAATTTTATAAGTTTGGTTTTTTTTTCATTTAGTAGAAGATTGTTTACATTAAACCAATGGACAACTTTACATAATGCATTGTTAATATCGTCAAAATTTCCAAGTTGACGCTTAATTTTAAAAATAAGGGATGTATCATCCGCAAACAATACTATTTTGTGATTATCCCTTACGTGAAAGGGTAAGTCATTAATATAAATTAAAAACAAGAAAGGACCTAGAATTGAACCCTGCGGAACGCCCATGGTAACCGCTGATCCTGTTGATCTCTTGCCATTTACATCAACCTTCTGAATTCTATTATTCAGGTAAGAAGTCAGAAGGTCGAGAGCTCTGTCCCTCATACCATAGTGGTACAATTTCCTGATGAGTGTATCATGATGTACGCAATCGAAGGCTTTGGACAAGTCACAGAAGATGCCTAGAGCATCCTGCGACTCCTCCCAAGCCTCGAATATGCTCTTCAGTAATTCCACGCCCGCGTCTGTAGTTGAACGACCCTTTGTGAAGCCAAATTGTTTTAGATGAAATAAATTGTGAACATTAAAATGGCTTAACATTTGTTTTAAAATTAGCTTTTCAAAAATTTTGCTTAATGTTGGTAATATCGAAATAGGCCGAAAGTTCGTGGGGTCTGTTGAACTACCCGATTTGAACAGTGGAATCACTTTGCTTAGTTTCATCAAATCAGGAAATATGCCAGATGTTATACATGAATTAAAAACAATTGCTAAAAAGGGTGAAATGATATCAATTATTGAAGACAAGGTATATACTGACAATCCCCAAATATCAGCAGTTTTTTTAACATCAATATCTTTAAAAGATTCTAAAACGTCTTTAGCAATAACAGCGGTAAATTCAAAGTGCTTATTACATTCTGGTAAACATTCTTTGAGTATTAAGTAGGCAGAAGTGGAGGAGGACGGCAAGGCTTTTGTTGTTATTAAAGGAATATTAGTAAAGAAATTCTCAAACTCTGTCGCCACCTCCATGTCTGCCGTAACATCTATATCATTGATTTTTAGATGATAGTCATGGTTCTGTACAGTGGTTCTTCCTGTTTCTGAATTTATAATATTCCAAGTGGTTTTAATTTTATTACCAGCAGACTTTATTCTATTTTTAATATGGATGGCTTTAGCAGAGGAACAGGCCTTTTAAAAAATTTTTGAATAATTTTTAACATATTCTTTAAAATTAACATCATGGTTATAGGTTTTTTCGTCATATAACTCAAACAATTTTTGTCTACTTTTATAAATACCTGGGGTTGCCCAGTCACTAAATATTATACGGTCACTAACAGGCAAAGTTTTCTTTGTAAACACTTTCATAAATTCACGATTTATTAAATTAAATAATAATTTGTATGCATGATCCGGATTGTTGTGGTAGGGCAAGTCCGGTAGTTTTTCCATTACATTATTTTTAAATTGTCCCAAACGATTTTTGTTAACAGGAACAAAGCTCACAAATTTTCTTTGAGCTCTGACTTGACCTTTCTGAGGGAAAGTTACTAACTGACCACAGTGATCAGAGTCTAACGCATTTATAATTAAATGGTCAGTAGGTCTAAAGTTTGTAAAAATATTGTCTATACAGGTGGCACTAGTGGCAGTTATTCTAGTCGGCTCAAAGAATCTTGCGTACAAGTTATAGGACTTGAATAAAACAAGAAATCTATTTACTATAGTACATTTTTCTAAAATATTAATATTGAAGTCTCCACAGACAACAACTGTTTTGTTGCTATTACAAGTCTTTAATAAAGCTTCTTCCATATATTTCTCAAAAACATCATAGGAAGCACATGGGGGCCTGTATACACTCATTACAATGAACTGCTCGAGCTCAATGCAAGCAATTTCAATAACTCGTTCAACAGAAAGGCTTACAATATCGTTACGTTCTTTAAATTTAATATTATTACGAATAAATATTAGGGAGCCACCCCGTATCATATTTACTCTGCTGAACGAGCTGGCAACCTGGTGATTGTTAAAGCTGAACATGAACTGATGGGATTTTAACCAATGTTCAGTAACACAAAAGATATCTATGTAACTACAGTTCATGAACAACTCCATGCTGCGGGTGTCGACCTCAGGACGAGCTGCTTCTCACACGGACAGCTGTATGTCGCTTGCTCCCGTGTCACGAGACCTGATTCTCTATATATTTTGGCTGCTGAGAGCAAAACTACTAACGTAATTTACAGAGAAGTTTTGTAACAATTCACAATCGTTAATGTTTTTTTATGTCGTGGAATTTAGAAAAAAAATGGTCAAGTGCGTGTCAGGGCACGCATAGAATAGGGTTCAATAACGAAACACGTCGCATTAACAATTTAACAACGATTTCATCTGAGCCGTTATAGCTTTCTTTTAAGGTACAATCCAAGGACGACCGTCATGATTTTTTTTTTGAACCAGCCGTTTAAATTTAAAAGAGAGGGGAGACTATTTTGACATAAAAAAAACGCTTGAACGTTAAATATCTTTTATTGTTTTTTGTCTGTATGTATGTCCGGGCTAATCTCTAAAAGAACTGCATGGATTTACTTAAAATTTTGCATGAATATTACTAAGAGATCAGGTCAACATAATTATCACGCTATCACCTACGGGGGTGGAGCTGAAGCCTTCACGCAGACGACGTCGCGGGCAGCAGCTAGTTATAAAATAAGCTGCTAGATATAAAAAAAAGCCCAACAGCGTATTTCTTGATAAAGCGCATATTAGTAAACGGACTGAGATTTCGCTTGACATATTTACAAGCGCCAGGTTAAAAGAAAAATGGCGGATACAGATACAGCTCCTCGTACTTATAGGCTCAGGTTACGATTAAAATAAAATCCTCATTTAATAAGCTATGTACCTATGTTTTATGTGTGTGTTTGTAATTAAAGTTCTCCTTCGAGCTTCACCAATTTTCATGTTTTTTTTTGGTTGCGTTCAAGTGAATTTGTGAATGGTTTAGATTTACAAACAGACACTTTTTATTCTGATAGAGAATGAGTTTGGGTAGGCAGAGAAACCGGCGGAAACAACTAGTTTAAATATAAATGTATTACAGTACATCAATTAAATCATTATATATTTAATTGTTAATGTGCCTGAAATCATTCCAATAGGTACAAGGAACATTAATTAAGCAATCAAGTAATTATGAAATCAAGAGCCATTAAAGATAATTACAGATTTTTGATTACTGGCCCTTTTAACGTAAGGTTTCAGGAAGCTTTATCCTTCGACATCGTAATAGCTGTCCTTAATTAAATAGGCTTTTAATTGCTTTCAAATCAATAAATTGTTAACTATAATGTTCTAACAGCTCATTAAAGAAAATCTCAATTGAAAGATACAAGAGGTACCATATTTAAGCTCTTAGTAACCATTTTGGTATCTACATTTACATAATATAATATTTAAATGAAATTCTATGTGTTTGTTGCGTTTGCACGCCTAAAACAGTGGACTAATTTTCATATAAATAAATAAATAAATAAATCTGAGAAATCCTTGTTTTTCTTAGTAGCAATAAGTAAATTAGTTAGTATTGTTAGTTTTTACATTTACCTGTTTATAAAGGTGGAAAGCATTTTCAAGTTCAAGGATTAAAAGTAGCATAATGAAAGAGGAAATATATGATTATTTGTTTGCATTGAACTGTCTCTGTAACTACTGAACCGAATTGAAAAATTCTAACAATTCGGTCAAATATTTCACCAATATAAAGCGACGTTATCAGCGAGTAACATAGGGTATACCTACACAAAGGCGCTATTAATAGGACCGAAGCATCAATAAAATATGTGGAAAATATGGAAAAAACGACCTATGAGCAGATGACTATTACCCGCTATGATCCACAGGAGCGAAACAGTTAACCAAATTGTCACGAATACGGTATTTGGCACTATTAACCGATAAATCTAAGACATATTTTTTATAAAACCTATCCTTTTATTAGTAAGTTCCTAAGCATCGGATTTGTTTTTAATTTACTGTAAAATTGGATTTTTAATTGCTTTAAAATCAATAAATAGTTAGTCAATAGGGTTGCTAGCTTGTGACGTCACAAGCAGGTATTGGCATACAAAGTCTATTGGAGAATTGCTTTTTTACATTGATGTAAAAACGCAATTCTCCAATAGACTTTCCGGTCCGGTAATCCGGTATTTGACACCATCATCAATTGACGTACTTTTTATGAGCATAAAAAGTACGTCAATTGATGATGGTGTCAAATACCGGATTATAGACAAAACTCTTACATGATTAGGGCGAGAAGTGGGTTCAATTCGGCTAGCCGGGACATTGATCTCGATCTTTTTAACACTAATTAATGTAAATAAGTTAAAAAATATTCTTAGCTATAACTTCTTTGATAACCTAAATCAGTTTTTTCTTTGTTTCTTTGTAATTAACCTTTATTATACAGGGTCATTTTGCAACCACCATCCAAATTTTCAGAAATGGTTCAGAATCGATAACCTTATCAATTAATGAAATAAAAAAAAATTAAAAAAATTACATGATTTTCACTATTGTCCGCTACTAAAATCCAAACGTGTGGAATAAATACAATTCAACTAGGTTGTTGAACTTGACTGCACACGCGCTTACCTTTAAAATTCGGAAACGCAACGCACACAAAAGCACGCACTACGCCCACCCCTCCCTCACACGTTGCACCCCGCTTTCGGATATTTTCTTTTGTATGTTTTTATTTGTTTTTGTTATTATTTGATTATATTGTTTCACATATGAAAATAATTTAATTAAAAGTCCTCGATTTTAAAATTTGGATGGTGATTGAAAAGTGTCCCTGTATATCTATGTCTATTTTTATATCTGTGAAAACTTGTAATTGGCCTTATTAATGTTATTTACAACCGTACTTGATCAGCTGTAAGTTTTCCTAAAATTTTTAAAATAAAATAAATAAATAAACAAAAACATATCATTACGCGGGCGTAGAACAGCTATATTATATAAAAGACATAAACAACCTACAATCCGTAACTTCATTAAGATCTACCATAACCGTCCTACACGCAAACAAATTCGAAACCTAGCTCCAACATTAAATTAAAATAAATATAACGCGTAAACAGCCGCCGCGCTAGTTTGCGAACCGTTCAGTATAATTGAAAACAGTGATAATCCGTATTACACTGATGAATACGATAACTACTGGCTTTGTGTTTATGGACTATCCTTTTTATACCTGTCCCTGAATTTGTTGCTTAGGAGAAATGGGTATAATATATTAGCTAATGTCCACAGACAGACAGAGTTACTTTCGAATTTATAATATTAGTATGGATTATTTGCTATGACTAAGCAGTCATCATAATCCGTACTAATATCATAACTGCGAAAGTAACTCTGTCTGTTTGTCTTTCTGTCTGTCTGTCTGTCTCTTTTTCACGACTAAACCACTGAACCGATTTGAATTTATGGCACAGACATCTGTGCCAAATTTAATTCAAATCGGTTCAGTTTTCGTTTAAATTTGGTGCAGATATAGTCTGGGACCCGGGAAAGGACATAGGATAGTTTTCATTCCGGAAATCCCCCGGGAACGGGAACTATTATTCCACGCGGACGAACTCGAGGGCAAAAGCTAGTTTTATATACATGGTTTGGGAATTTATTTTTAAATATATTTTTCCTTTCTTGCTGACTAGTAAATTCTTAACAAGTATTTCCGGGCACATTTCTTTTTCCTTTCCTCACTCTCATTGTCTGACGGAATGTCAATCGGACAAGACAGGGGAGAGATCGGCCGTAGTCTATATTATCCCTTGTTTCATCCTTTGACTCTCAAAAGGTCGTGTAAAACCAACCAGCATTCTATTTAAAGTAAGTTACATTGACTTATTATATTCCACGATTATAGGCATTTTTTATGGGACCAGATTAACATATTGACATCAGAAATAACGTTTTATTAAACGCGTTTTGACTGTATCAGACTTTTATACAGACCGTTACAGTAAATGTGTAACTAGCGGTTTGCTATGGCTTCGTCCACCCTTTTCCATAATATAAACTTATTTACCCAAGAGGGTTTATTATACGTTTAATTTCCACTACGTCATAAAAATAAATTACTGTGCAAATTACACTTTTCCAGCTACAGTAGTTTCAGTTCTGCGTTGATTACTACCAAAAGCCTGTTTTTTTAATTATAACTATTTGTTTCCTTTGCTCACCCCGTCTCTAATGTTATTTCGTTGGATGCTGGATTTCCTAAAATCATTTTTTAACTTACGTCTTCGTCATAATAATAATCTGCTGTTCAATGTGCATAAGTAGTTTGCGTTTATACCACTAAAAAGCCCGTTATGTAAAAAGTTATATATATTCTTATTATATATCTTATATAATAAGAATGTACATAATATCTTCTTGTAATTATAAAATACTTTTTCCAATAAAACGATAACCGATTTCAAAAACTAAAAGCTCAAAAATAACTATTTCGGAATTCGGTGGCTTCTCTTCTACCGGTCGAATTGTGTTGCCTTGCCACCGACTACGTTTTAGAGTGACTTTAAAAAAAAAATGTACGTTTTTCTATAAAAATTGAGGAGTTTCCTCAATTTCGGCATGATACCATCATCAGATCCTGGACCTGATGACAATGAGACCATTTGGGAAGTCTACCCTTTCAAACAAAAAAAGAATTGTTCAAATCGGTTGGCAAACGACGGAGATATACGCGAAAAAACATAAAAAAACCTACAAACATCCGAATAGAGAACCTCCTCCTTTTTTTAGAAGTCGGTTAAAAAACCAATCTAAGACTTATCACCAAAAAGCCTATCTCTTTATATAAATAAAATTAGAAGTAAATCCCAGAGCTACACAATAACATTAAATTCGACCTTAAAAACTAACAAGTTCCCGCCAATCTTAAGAGTTACTTTTTCATCTTTGAGCTGAACGTATACCCTTTGTGTGTGGTATTGACCCAAACCCCCAGCTATTTTCAGAGCTCTTGAAGCAGTAAATAGTGTAGAAACGAAGTAGGTTTGGAAAATAAAATAGATTTTTCATCGAGAAGTTACTCGGGACGAATACTAATATTTTACACTGTCATAACTATGAGGAACGGGTTCACGTGATTGGGATGCTGTGGGGTGGATAGCTCTTGGAAGAAATGTGAGACAGTCGTTCTACTTGAAAATTACGTACCAGTGTATCAATTTTCTAGGGAGGACACTTTGGCCGTGAGGAGGTTTAGCGTAGTACGAAGTTTTAATGGAACATTAGCTCGGCTTAAGTATACCGGATTTATTTAAAACCCTTTTCAATTGGTACAGTAATTAGGTCGTAATTAAAATATGTGACACTTTTATGAATTAGCTAAGTTAATTATCAAAACAGTTGTTTGTCTAGACAGTGAGTTATTCAGAGAGGAGTATTTAAAGTTTTCTGAAATGATTTTTTTTGTGTCATTAATTAATTTGCGGAAAACTAATTTGCAAATTACACAAGTTTAGTGACTTACATGTACAAAAGATTTACTACAATGCGCATGGTATTCTACTTAGTCATTTAATTTTATTTTTTGAGGACTGTCTTCGTTTTACCAAGAGCCATATAGACCCTCATATATAAATAATGTTTCACTTCACTGAATCTCCTTTAGTCAGATTTCTGCCAATTGCCATCGTATGTATTTTTATGTATGGTAATAACTACAGTGTTTCCGATATTGTGTAGTCAACAGTCCTCCAGCCAAATACACATAGAAAATATGTTATTCAGATGTTTGCGCATACTCTAAGTAAGACTTGTTTGATCAGTGAATCTGATCTCAATATTTATGCTCACCGTTATTATTTGTTAAAAGTTAAACTAAGTCCTGCCATCAAAATAAATTAATTAAAGTTTCAGGCAACAAATGACCTCGTATCAGTTTATTAGGTACTCAAAAAGGTTTAAAATAAAAACAATTACTTACCCTAATTTTAATTTCTGCGAGTACCCTCAAAGGATATATCACAAGGCCCATCTGTGTAGACCGCGGTATTCAGTCAGACGGACGCATTTCCATGTGGGTACCGTTTTATAATTCGGTGCGGAACACTAAAAAGGTGATAAATGGCGCCGTCCGGATTAAGAAACCCGGACGCGGGTGTCGTAAGCCGAACAAATAGGGACCAGCGAATTTGTTAAATTACGGATTTGCAACGTAGGGAACACTCGCCGGATTTTTTTTAATAAAATGTGATGAACGTTTATAGGCATTCGGTGTATCTGTTATTGTTTGGGGAGTCAATGAATGGCGTGTAAGGATACAAACTTTTCGATTGTGTCCAGCAGTGGCTTATAAATGCTGAAGATGGTAATGTGATATTTAGAATGGATAATGTATGTTTAGGTGACAGCCTGACTGTCTACCTATAATGAAATGGTAACTGCTAGCTATAGATATATAAAATTCCAGTGACCTTCCGGATCTGTAGACATCTCAGAGTCAACACTGAAATGGCTCATATGATATTTCTCGCTTATGTGCTTTGTGTTTAGAAGCTTTTACACAACAACAAAACTATAATTGATCGTACTGGTAATATTTGTGTTGTTATTCAGAGCATAATGTAAACAATGTAAGGATGCAATGATCGTCATATCGATTAAAGTTGTTGGCATATAATCAGTACCAACCCTATAGAATGTTCTACTTTTTTTGAACAATGAATAACTTGAACAAAGACCAAAAATAATTAGGACCTGGTTTCGTTGTGAAATGAAACTTGGGCTAATCCCCGAATGTTTTAATTTGTTACATATTTGTCGGAGCACGTGTGTGCTTTCCCGTGAGAGCGATAAATCATATTTTTATATTTCAGTGTCCCAAATGACCTTGGATTTTTAGATAGGACAATATAGAATATTTGAACATAGGGATTGGGAGCTAGGTTAGAAATGAAATATTAAAGGCTTGTGAACAAAGGAATCGGGCTTCAGATCGGCTTTTCACAGTATCTTCAATTTTATGCTTTATCTACATATAGCTAACTTTCACCTGCGGCTCTGCCCACGTGGACGTCAAAGCTTTCATCCCATAATTTACCTCTTTAGAGTTGGTTTTACCACAAATCATTTCTTAGTGAATTTTTAGGGTTCCGTACCTCAAAAGGTAAAAACGGAACCCTTATAGGATCACTTTGTTGTCCGTCTGTCCGTCCGTCCGGCTGTCAAGACCCCTTTTCTCAGAAACGCGTCGAGATATCAAGCTGAAATTAATATCACATACTCGGGTCTGCTATCTCTTAAAGCAGTGAAAAAATCAAGTTTTTAAATCAACGCAATAAAAAGATACGGCGGTTTATATTGCAAATTTGGACATTTGCAAGAAAATCAAAACCTATAGGGTACTTTCCATTGACCTAGAATTATGAAATTTGGCAAAAAGCAAGGTCATGTAGCACAAGTAAAGGAAAAACTCCGAAAACCGTAAATTTGTAGTTAGTTCGCACCAGGCGTCCGTCTGTCCGTCTGTCTGTCAAGAACCTTTTTCTCATAAACGCGTCGAGATATCAAGCTGAAATTAATATTACATACTTAGGTCTGCTATCTCTCACAGCAGTGAAAAAATCAAGTTTCTAAATCAATGCAATAAAAAAATACGGCGGTTTATATTGCATATTTAGATATTTTCAAGAGAATCAAAACTCAAAACCTATAGGGTCCTTCCCATTGACCTAGAATCATGAAATTTGGCAAAAGGCAAGGTCATGTAGCACAAGTAAAGGGAAAACTCCGAAAACCGTAAATTTGTAGTTAGTTCACATCAGGCGTCCGTCTGTCCGTCTGTCTGTCAAGAACCTTTTTCTCAGAAACGCGTCGAGATATCAAGCTGAAATTAATATCACATACTCAGATCTGCTATTTCTCAAAGCAGTGAAAAAATCAAGTTTCTAAATCAACGCAATAAAAAGATACGACGGTTTATATTGCATATTTAGACATTTTCAAGGGAATCAAAACTCAAAACCTATAGGGTACTTCCCATTGACCTAGAATTGTGAAATTTGGCAAGAAGCAAGGTAATGTAGCACAAGTAAAGGGAAAACTCTGAAAACCGTAAATTTGTAGTTATTTCACTAAAAAACAAATTAACGGAACCCTCGTTGCGCGAGTAAAACTCGCACTTGACCGGTTTTTACTCTTCACATAGAAGTCATAGAACATTACCTCCAACCTCCAAGTTTCATGTCCCTAGGAAAAGTGGTTTGGGCTGTGCGTTGATATATCTACAATCAGTCAGTTTACTATTTTATATACATAGATAGATTCGCACTTGTAGTTGTTGGTAAGACACCTCCGTGCCTTGGAAAGCACGTAAATTCTTTGACTTAGGCTGACACCATGACATTGAATTATTAGAAGCCAGAAAATTGGACTTATGGTACACAATGCTGACTTTATTTGTTTGCTGAATTTTTTGTAACACTATACATTTGTTCCCACAAAGCCGACTTTTTAATTTCTTTACCAGTTACCTACTTCCTATTATGCCGACTTTCCCGTGCTGCATACTTAGAAAACGAATTGGTGTTCGCAGATTGTAGACTGTGTTCTATTCCAGACAATACATTCCGAATTGGAACTACGGAAAGGAAAAATCAAATCAATTAAGTAAATACTCAACACGTAAACTAGTAACAGCCCTGCCGGGGTTGCGGAATGTTTATAATAGTTACCGTGACCCTGGAACATAAAGGGCAATCGAAGGAACATGAGTGGGTTTTAGTCAGTAAGAGTCTGACACGCCCTACCGCCGCACCCAGGACGGGAGCAGTCATTGGATGATTTCCCACTCACCAAAAAAAAAAAAAAAAAAACTAGTAACATTCATTTTAAGTTTCATACTATAATATCGAGCTCACGGACAAATCGTAAAAATAAATGTTAACTATTTCATAAACCGTAGCAAATCCTCTTATTTCAATAATATTCACCTTTGGAGAAAAAATAAAATGAAACGGTTCACAGTACAGCTTTTCATCGGGAGAGTATGCTAGCGTTTTTTATGGCTAGTTATACTTATTACAAAGTACTTGGAGTAGTTTCAGCTCCAAGAGCTCTGAGAGCGCCATGAGCTCCCTAGAGCTTCGCCTCAAGACCAGGTCTTGGAAGAGATGTAAATTAATACGGTGAAACATTATGCTAACTATGCCAAGTGGGTTCTCAGCTAAGTACCTCGTTACCTTTCAATTTTGTTTTAATTTTTGATGCTTTTATAAAGTTTAGCGAAAGTAGGTTGTCTTGCTTGCTATCGATTTGGTGTTTTTCTTTCGAGATTCTTTTGAATTTTGGTCCTTTGGTACGCGGTGCTGTGTGTTTTTGTAAGAACTTACTTCTTTTTGTTTTAAGTCAAAGTTTGTTACATTGTGGGTATTAATAGATTCATTGTTTATTTTTTTTTGTTTCAAGACTTTAATTATTCAGATTTAATCAGGCAGATAAAAATATCAAATCCGCAAATCGCATCGCATAAGTAATACCAAGAGTCAAAGTCAAAGTCAAAACTATTTTATTCAAATAAACCATTTACAGGTACTTTCGAATCGTCAAGGTGTCAGTCTGTCAGAAAATTAACTGCTAGTTGCTCGTTCCAAAAAGTAGATCACATGGAGAAGAGCGAGCAAAAAACTCCATGGACACTCTTTTAAAAACAATATGCTTATTACAAAAATTTCCAACAAGTCGTACATTGTAAATATAGAAAATAAGCAAATCAATTTTTAAAATAACTGTGGCAGTTAAGAGATGACCAGTCTCAGCAGACAGCGCCCGTTCACGAACCAAATGATCTAACACACACGCCACCGTCAGTAAGACATTTGAGTAAGCATGACAAACTCCCAACGGCCAGAGTACATTCAGTCAATGACAGACAGACATAGTTTATGCGTATAAAACTATCAAGTACATAGTGCTCACATTGTATGCTATGTGAATTTATATAAAACAAACACTGTGACTCGAAGAGGTGAAGAGGTGAAGAGGCAGTGTTAAATATATCATAAAATAAATAAATATAAATATCCTGGGACAACTCACACACGGTCATCTGATCCCAAACTAAGCAGAGCTTGTACTATGGTAACCAGACAACTGATAAACATACTTATATAATTTATAAATACATACATATTATAGATAAATCACACCCAGACACAGAACAAACAATCGTGCTCATCACACAAAGTTTGTCCTGGGTGGGAATCGAACCCACGACCTCCGGCTTAGCAGTCAGGTTCACTAACCACTAGACCAACAGGCCCGTCAAATATAGTATATATCACCTTAGTGGGATGAACAAACCAGTGATGTAAGCATAGTATTTTAGCGGCTTTAAAGGTCCATGCGAACGACGTCGCGGGCAGCAGCTAGTAATAATCAATAATAATTAACAGTAATAAAACCTTACGGCGCATATGTCAGTACAAATCATTGCAGTAATTAATGACCAATGCTCACAGCTGATTGCACACGATTAGAAACGTGATTAGCAAGATATCTATTATTACATAATGATCGCTCATTATATGCCTAATGTGACATTGTATATAATGGTGTAGTCCTGATCAAATTTCAGCCACGGTAGCTGGTCTCAATGTATTAGATGGTTTAGAAGGCCGTTCATCATCATATAGTCAATATTTACTTTTTGATGATAAAGTCGTGCGGTGTTCCGCAGGGATCGGTCTTGGGGCCGCTCCTGTGGGACATCGGGTACGACTGGGTGCTGCGCGCCGACCTTCCCGAAGGCGTCAGCGTAGTGTGCTACGCTGACGACACGCTAGTCCTAGCGCAGGGAAGGTCGTTCCAGGCGGCGGCCGACTTAATGTCGAGTGGTGTTGCGACAGTCGTGGACAGGATCCGGCAACTGGGACTTGAGGTGGCCCTGCACAAGTCCGAGGCCATGTGTTTTCATGGCCCTCGGCACCGGCCACCTCCGGGGTCTCAGATAACGGTAGGAGGGGTTCACATCGGTGTCGAGTCGACGATAAAGTACCTGGGACTTGTCCTCGACAACCGATGGAACTTCACGGAGCATTTCCGACGTTTGGGCCCCAAACTGGCGAGGGCTGGAGCTGCCCTCAAACGGCTCCTGCCCAATCTCGGTGGCCCAAACGCCTCCTGCCGGAGGCTCTACGCGGGGATCGTGCGGTCCATGGCCCTCTACGGGGCTCCGGTGTGGGCGCCCAACCTAGCCAAGGCTCCGGCCCGGCTTCTGAGGGCGTCCCAGAGGGTCATGGCGATTCGCATGGTGCGGGGATACCGCACGATCTCCTGCGAGGCGGCATGCCTCCTTGCCGGCACTCCGCCGTGGGATCTGGAGGCAACAGTCCTTGCACACACGTACGAGTGGCGCGTGGAAGTGCAACGCCGGGGCGAAGTCCTGCTGCCGCGGGTTATCGCGGCACGGCTCACGGAGCTCCGGCGAGATCTCAGGGCGGAGTGGAGACAGCGACTGTCGCAACCTAGTGCTGGGCACGCCGTGATAGCGGCGGTAAGACCCCTCTTTGAGGAGTGGCTGGAGAGGCACCACGGCGCTCTCACGTTTCGCCTGACACAGGTCCTCACCGGACATGGTCAGTTCGGGAGGTTCCTGTGTCGGATTCAGGCGGAAGCGACGCCTGGGTGTCACCACTGCAGCAACGGTCGCCTGGAGGACACGGTCGAGCACACGGTGGAGGTGTGCCGCGCATGGGCGGACCATAGACGTGTCCTCGTAGAGGCGATCGGCGGCGGTGACCTCTCGCGCCCAGCGCTGGTTCAGGCCATGCTGCGGGGCGAGACGGAATGGGATGCCGTCGCCTCCTTCTGCGAAGCAGTTATGCTAGTGAAGGAAGCGGCGGCGCGCGAGAGGCAACGACGAGCCTCTCGCCCCGGACAAAGACCCAGGCGAAGACGTCGAGAGTCGCAAGACGACTACCGGCCACCGTAGGCGCGGTTCTGCGGATGGCGAGCGATGGGTAGCTCGCCGCCCGGCTAGGACCAGGACCGCGTAGACGGCGCGTTTTGTTCCACGCGCGCCTCAAAGAGAAGGAGTCAGCACAGGAAGGGGCCCAACAGGGCCAACGCCTGCCGGGGTTGCGGAATGTTATGTTTATAACTGTTACCGTGACCCTGGAACATAAAAGGCAATCGAAGGAACATGAGTGGGTTTTAGTCAGTAAGAGTCTGACACACCCTCCCGCCGCACCCAGGACGGGAGCAGTCATTGGATGATTTCCCACTCACCAAAAAAAAAAAAAATGATAAAGTCGAAAATTCTCTGATTACCTGCGTAAGCTGCGTAAGACTTTATGATTACAAAAAGAGATTTAAAATCTTGTAGAGCGTTAAGTGATATTATTGTAATCATTTCTAAGGGCTCTTTCTTTGTTACTGCTTTCTAGTTTAAAAACTGTATAGCCTACATGCCTATATGCGTAAAGACAGGTCATTACTGTCTTAATCGGAATGCAAAAAACATAAACGACTTCCAAAATAGGGACCGCCATTGACATCAATGGCACAGACAATGTCATTGTAAATTAAAAAAGTTTTGTGGCGTTTGTAAGACATTATTTACTACCTATTTATAAGCCGTGTGTAAAATGAAATTATAAAATAGCATGTAATTTAACTAAATTATTCACCAAACGTCTACCGGATTACAATCTAATTTACGCACACATACAAAATTATCATGTTCACAATAGTAATTCCTTGCGACCGCTAACTGCCTTACTAAATTACGAATTCTATTAACACGACATAGAATGCGTGACGACTCGTCGTCCGACGCATCGTGTGATTGATGCAGTTCAAACGATATAGAATGCGTGACGACTCGTCGTACGGCACAATGTGTGATTAACGCACGTTTGGACAGTATAGACTGTGTGACGACAAGTCGTACGACGCATTGTGTGATTAACGCACGTTTGGACGGTATAGACTGTGTGACGACAAGTCGTACGACGCATTGTGTGATTAACGCACGTTTGGACGGTATAGACTGTGTGACGACAAGTCGTACGACGCATTGTGTGATTAACGCACGTTTGGACGGTATAGACTGTGTGACGACAAGTCGTACGACGCATTGTGTGATTAACGCACGTTTGGACGGTATAGACTGTGTGACGACAAGTCGTACGACGCATTGTGTGATTAACGCACGTTTGGACGGTATAGACTGTGTGACGACAAGTCGTACGACGCATTGTGTGATTAACGCACGTGCGAACGATATAGAATGAAAAGACTCGTCGTAAGACAAATCTTGTGATTGTTGCCGATCGAACGATATAGAATGAGTGGCGACTCGTCGTATGACGTGTGTGCGATTGCAGAAATAACAACGCATTTGACAAATCCCGGCAAAACATCATGACCGCCACAAACTGTCAATATCGACCCGTCCTTGTTAAAAGACCCTATATATGAACGCTATAACCATTACATACTTACGACTACATTGCATTCAGGGTTTTTTCGAAGCTCGACCTATTCTCGCCAGGACGACATAAAGGCCAAAAGTTTGCTTTGTTTAAAAATATCCAGTTTTTGTTCTTTATGATAGATCGAATACCGAATAATAATCGAACATTCGTTGCAAGTCTATTAAAAGCTGGTTTAAAACGCCAATTAGCCTAGTTATAGAAAGCGTTGCAAATCTTAAGGTCTGGCTAGTCAGCAGCTTAATTACTTTTATTTTATTTCCATATTTAAATACTGCGTTTTATCGTTTTGAAAATAAAAGTTATAACCGCGGCAATTATTTTTAGGGATCCGTACATAAAAAAAAATTGTTACAGGATTACACCGTTGTCCACCTGTTGGTTAACGTGTAATTTTTGAAATACATGGATGTATCATGTTGAAATTAATATCATATTCAGATCTGCAATACCTCGAAGCTACGAGAAAATCAATTTTTATGATCTAATCGTAAGATACGGTAATTAAATTATACTCTCATTTTGGCCAAAACCTAGGTCCAAAATCTAGAATCATAAAACTTGGCATGGAGCCTTCTAGTTAAGTAAATGGAGAAATTGGATTTTATAATAACATTACTATAGAATGGCAATTATATTTAGGTGTTTGTGCAGAACGGTGCAAGAGTTGGAATTGTACTTGGCCATATTTAAATACCATATTGTGCCGTTAAAAAATAAATTTTATGATCTCTGCAACCCTGTTTTATAAACATGGAAATCGTCATCAGCTTTTGTCAGTCCACTGCTGAACACAAGCCTCTATCAAGGCACTTAAGCGGCTTAGCCTAGATTTAGATTCATTTAGTTTACATCAAATGGTCGATTAACCCGACCATCGGCTACCAGACGTTCTACCAGCTGCCTTTCGCAGACCGTAGCTTCAATTCGCCGGGGCCGCACAACGTTTGTCTAAACGTGGTCTCACCGCAGAACACTTACTCCATCTGTTGTCGGTTCTGCGACAGATGTGCCTTTGCTGATTCAAGTGGCTGTGTCGCTAACTCTCTAGCGGATAGCTTCGTTAAGTTCAGTTCTCATGCGGCTTACATAACAGAAAAATAACAATATATTTCAGGTAGCTACATTGAAATTGTACGCGAATTGTAGGTTTCGAAACTGGATTTTACATACTGGTAAACTTAGTGCATTGTAACTACAGGGGTGTAAAACAACAGTTTTGAGAAAAAGTTTATTATCGTAATGGCATATTTGCCATTCCCTAATATTAGTAAATTAGTTTTCGCTTGCGGTCTCGCGTAGATTGCAAACTTTCATCCTATGTTTTACTCCTGTAAGGTTGGAATTTTCAAAAATCTTTTCTTACTGTAAACTTGCACTACACAAAAAAGATACCCTCCAGGTTCATGTCTCTCGGACCAGCGGTTGTGCGTTAATATAACTCAGTCAGCCAGTCAGTTTACAATTTTATATAATTACTAGCTTTTGCCCGCGGCTTCGCTCGCGTTAAAAAGAGACAAAAAATAGCCTATGTTACTCTCCACCCCTTCAACTATCTCCACTTAAAAAATCACGCTCGTCGCCCCGCCTCCTGCCGTGAAAGAAAGACAAACATACAGACAGAAAGACACTTTTTCCCATTTATAATATTAGCATGAATATTTTTAATTTTATAGATATCGATTTATTGTCAAACTTTGTTTATAGGTAATGGTAGATGTTTTGTCGTCATGATGATGAACCTTAACTTAAAATGGTTTACAATGGTTTACTTTTACCTTAGTAGTTGCAATATACCCCCGTTTACAGTACCAAGAAAATTATACTGACGCTGATTCTAGAACATTTTGAAGTTCATTCCCTTAGTTAGCTACATCACCCACATCCCCTGTAATTCTCCCGTGCTTCGTCACCCTTAACGCATGACAGGCATGTTTCAAGATTAGCTCGTGACGTCACTCATAATACTTTTTACGCTTTTTTGCACTCCATTTATTTAGAAACGTTACAGTTTTTGTACAGTAAATCATTCGTCTGATAAAACTTCGTTGTGCTTAGTACTGAAATATTTGTGTGAGTTACAGCTTAGGTTTTGTTGGGTTTTTATTAACGTCTTTACTTGTGTTGTTAATTTATTGTTGGATTATATTTTTGGTTGCTGAGGATGAGGGTTCTGCTAATATTTTAAGTGTGAAAGTTTGTGAGAATGAGTGGATGTTTGTTACCCTTTTACGTAAAAAGTATTGAACGGATTTTGAAGAAACATAGCTTATTCATCAGAATTATGCATAAGTTGTTCAACATCACATTTTTTCATAAAAACTTTCAACCTCCTCAAAAAACTTCGCCTTCTTAGTTAAAAAGGTTTTCGTTTTAATTTACAACTATAGCGACCACGATAACTAAAATACACGCAAATGCAATCGCAGGCAGCAGCTAGTGTACATAATTTTAAGTAGTTGTGTGATATAGCCTATTACCCTCCTCAATGATTGGACTATGCAACACAAAAAGTATTTTTTCAAATCGGAACTGTAGTTTCAGATATCCGCGCGTTCAACAAACCAAACAAACAAACTTTTCAGCTTTGTAATTTTAGTATCGATACTAGTCAATATTAAAACACAGCGTCCAAAGAAAAAATACCAACCATTTTATATTCGCTCAAACCGAAACAGTATAACACCACTTACATTTGAACCGCAAATAATAAATACGAACTAAAATATTCGCCGAACCGACCTAAAGTTATTTCAATTACATCTTGCAAATCAAATTCTAGGGAAATATTGGTCCTTCGGGAACCAATAGTGGGTCGAAGGAACGTTATATTAAAACAAATCTGTCGCTATCTTCGACGTTCGAGATCTTTTGAAGTGCTGTGTTTTATTTGATTTCGTTTCCAGTTTTGTAGCTTTTGTTGAATCGGAAATGGATTATTGTTTGAACTTTTCAACGTTGGTTGTAACGAAATTTTGGGATTCTTTGTTACAAATATACTAATAGCAAAAACATTAGTAATATAGCGAACTGAATTTAAAGTTATTTTCCAGCAAAACCTTGTAGCGAGAATTGCAATTGATATTGTATAGTTGACTCTATTTATGAATATAATCTATGCGTTTGTCAAGTTTGTCTGTTCATGATAAACTCAAAAACGGATGAACGGATCATCATGTCGTTTTCACTAATAAAAAAGGAGGAAATTTTAAGTGGTTACACTTTAAACATATTGTCCAAATATAGAAGAACGTTGTATTGAAACAAAACTGTCGCTATCTTCGATGTCGAGATCTTTTGTTTTTTTTTTAGATTTCGTCTCAGTTTTCTAGCTTTTTTTGAATAGGAAATGGATTATTGTTTGAACGTTTGGTTGTTTAAACGAGATAATGGAATTGTTGTGTAGTTGAGTTTATTCTTGAGTAAAAAATCTTTGTTGCTAAGAGCCTGTACGAGTCTGTAACTTCGCGAAAATTTCCTTAATCAACTCTTAATTTTTAGCTACTTGCAATACATTGTAAATACTGTTTTTAGTCTGAGACTTCGCCTACGTAAGTTTTTACTATAGTGGATGCTCCTGAAGTCACAATTAGAGGTTGCAAAAATTCGATAATTTTAATTTTCGAATATTCGAATATTTTTTCAGTGCTATTCGATTTTTTTTCGAATATTCGAATATTTAAGAAAAATAATAAAACACAGAATATCAGCGTTTATTGGTTTAGAAATTATACTTTTATGCAGATAAGTAAACCTAGCACAATAATTATTTACTTATTCAACAAATTTTAAAACAATTATAATATATGAAAATGTTAATCAAAACAATTATATTTTTTAAACAAATTGAAAAGTCTCTCGCTCGGTAATAAAAAAAAACAAAATAAATGTGTTTTTTTTTTTGGTGAGTGGGAAATCTTCAAATGACTACTGCGGCGGGAGTGCGTGTCAGACTTTTACTGACTCAAAATAAACATCTCTCTCTCGCTCGTTAATAATAAAAAGAAAAACTATCACATGTCACTAAAAAATCAAATTCGTCAATATTAATTCGGAAAAAAATCAGATTTACATAATAAGTATAATTTTTTTAAATAAATTTTAAAGTCGTTCTCTCTCGATTTAATAATAAAAACAAAATAAAAGTATCTAAAATCACTTCAAAAAAGAAAATGCACCACTTTACACATAAATAACAACGTGTTCTGTAAGTGACAAAATGGCGTCGAGTCAAGCAGTGTTGCCAATCACAATTTTCAAGCTCTATCAACATAGACTTTAAACTGATATTTTTTTTGGTAATATTCGAATAAATATTTATTTACTATTCGAATATCAATTTGGAAAGAGTATTCGAATAATTCTAATATTCGAATATTCGATTGCAACCTCTAGTCACAATGTGTAAAGTTGTTTTTTTTGTTCTGGGGTACCGACCCCTTTATTTTTAATAAGGATCGTGATCAGCATCAGGGTTGTATCTGTGTTGTCGAGAATGTTTCTTACTAACGATTTGGAGGGCGACGTGTTTTTCACTTGACCAGTCAATCTTGTTGGCGAATGACCGCACGAACAAATATAATAATCGATTCAGTGACCGCGAAAAAGTAACAGAGTTACTTTCGCATTCGCAATACTAAGTAAGTATACATTATTTTTTCTCTCTAAGTAACTTTAAACATAAAAGCCACCAGAAAAAATCTCCTACAAAATTTTACACAAAACCTCAGCTTTTTGCAGTATTTTTTCACACTCCTTACAACAATAGTCGGGTAGAAATACAAAGGTGTCACAGTGTAGACGTTAAAATTTAAATAATGGACGTGAAATGACGTAACAAAAATCTGGGAACTCTAAATGCCGTGCCCTCGCTCGGGGGGACTCGTGTCATGAATGAAATAACCATCCTCGTCTGAATGTCGACAACGTTTTGTGAAAGAAAGAAAGAAAAGACTGTGCTCCATTAGATAAAAGCAGCTAAATAACGATTGTTTACAATACCAGCTTATTATCGCCCCACGAAGGGTAAAACCACGAAGGGTAGAAGGTGATTGATTGATATGTATATGTATTTATTTATGTATATATTGTAGTTCTTTATGATTTAAGAAAGAAAATCTATTGTCTTGCACATGAGTATATCCTCCACTGCAAAATTTCTCTACCAAATTATGGTTTGCTGGAAGAAAACTCATTTATGGGTTAAGCTCGCCTTTGTACATGATTATTTTATTTGCTACCATTATGTATTTTATTTTTCTTGTTCGTGTGCAATAAAGAATATGAATAATATGAAAAAGGGTAAAGGCCTCTTCTCATACAAAGGTAGGAGCTTTAATCACCACACTTGATCAAGAATTGACGAATTTCAAACTTATATTCATTTTAGATACCAGGTTTGCTCATGATGTTTTTCCTGCACCTTTATATGTGATGTAAAAGACTATGAAATGTGAATGTAAAAGATTCCTTTTCTCAGTTGCGTTGGGATCGGCTTCTAGTATAACCGGATCCAGCTGGACACCAGTGTATGTCGTGAAGTGACTGCCTGTTCGCCCACCAAAGTCCAGATACTGGGTAACACGATAACCCACAGTTAGACTGGACTTTCTAGCTTCTGATTATGCGTAACGACTGTCAAAGTTCTACGGATAATAATCGGGACCAAAAAGTACAAAAGGAATTGAAAAGGTAGCATTGGTCGAATCCTGATTAACTTTTATGCGGTTGGCGATAATATTTAGTTATTTATTATAATTGCTAAATGTAAACCAAAGAAATCCACCTTGAAGAATGGCGTAACAGCAACAGCTGTAGACAAACAAAACACGCCATCCCAGTCATGACCAAGAAGTTTGCCCGAAAACTTATCAAACTGAATAGGGACAAAATCAAAACAGTTATAGAAACCATAACAGGTCACTGTCCCTTAAACAAGCACCTATTCACAATAGGTGTAACAGACAGCCCTCTATGCAGAGGTTGCTTAGAGGCAGAAGAAACGCCACAACACGTCCTCATGGAATGTAACAGTGTGGCCGAACAACGGGCAAAACTACTCCAACACCCCGGGTCACTTCCAGAAATCTTTGGCAGACTGAAAAGTCTTCTACGATTCTGGGAAAGTGTGGGATGGTTGGAATAAGCGACAAGCCACACACGCGCAATGGCCCAATTATGAGGCTAAGTGCGGACAAGCCCAGCGAAACTAAAACTAAAATTGCTAAATGTTAGTTTAAATTGTTACGCGTTGCTGCATAAGGGAGATTGCCAGTGCAGGACTTGATACCATAGAGTTACAATAAATTAGCAATCGACAGAAACGACGACCAGACACAAAAATTATGTTTTCTAAAATGTTATCCTTATAAAATTTAATTCTATATTTTTACTTCTAATGGGCTTTTATTAAGTTCATCCAATTCTTTAGTTTCATTAAATCAAAAGTTAAATAATTTTTGTTCTATCCTCCGATTGCAGCTAACGTAATTAAATAAAACGTCCATTGAATATGTTTCGGTGATAATAAAACTATGTTAAACATTTCAAATTACATCTGAAAGCTTTTTTTATTGAAATGAAATAACAAAAGAGAAAATTTTAAGTAGATAATAGAATTGTTCTAAGCACATAATTTTTTGCGCAGTTTCAAAGGTTTCGTTAAAAGCCTAAAGAAAATTGTTAAAGCTAGACAAAAGAGATTTTTAAGAGCAAAAGTAATTTGGTCTTTTTGTACGGAGCGAGTAATTCTGAACCACTGGGCCGTTTTAACTGGTTGTATTGCATGTAAAACTGTTTTATGGAAACGTAAAAAGTTTTTTTTAAGCTTTTTTATGTTCATTTTTAAATATACGACGCTTGTAATCGTGAATTTAAGTAGTAAGTTTTAATTTATTCTTTACGTTATGGGTTAATTTTTTAATGGTTATAGCTATAGGTTAGTTTTCACCTTCATTTAGTCGATTCAAATTGCATGAAACTTCTTTGGAGTAATTTTAACTCACTCGTGTACCTCGCTATTTTATTCGTGACTTTCGTTACTACTCCGTTCCAAGGTTTAAGGTGCTTGGAAGGGGCCCAACAGGGCCACGCATGCAGGGTTGCGGAATGTTTATAATAGTTACCGTGACCCTGAAACATAAAGGGCAATCGAAGGAACATGAGTGGGTTTTAGTCAGTAAAAGTCTAACACGCCTTCCCGCCGCACCCAGGACGGGAGCAGTCATTTGATGATTTCCCACACACCAAAAAAAAAGGTTTAAGGTGCTCTAGGTTAGTTTCAGAGACGATCCCGTTTAAACAATCAGAAAGTAAAATTTTTATTTTATAAACCCAAAATCATTGCCTCCAAATATCTTAAAATGTTTTCATTAAGTCATAAAATGTGTACGACGACATGTCATGAATGACCACTGTACAAAACCATTTACGAACCAACACATTCCTTAAAGTACACAATGTTTATGTCTGACTAACGCGATGGACAAAGTTGGGCGTAAACCATTTGCATATTGTAAACAAAGACAGTTAGACAGTTTACGGAACAACTTCAGACTTCTGTTATATTTGAACATATGACGTGCTGAATTTACTTTGAGAGAATAAAAGAGAAATACACTGCACAGGTCAGAGGTTGTTATGTCGAGGTCACGACACTTCTATACTAATGTAGTGAAGAAGTAAAGTTTGTTCGTATTGTTATTTTGTTATTAGAGGTTAATCTTCAAAAGTAAGACACGTGATTCGAGACAACCGGCTGTCGCTTGGTCGTTGAAAGGTTACATTTTATAAGAAAGTCAAACTTTACTTATTTATAATATTGCTTACAAAGCTTACAAATTAGCAATATTATAAACTAGCTTTTGCCCGCGACTTCGTCCGCGTGTGTTACTACTTCCCGTTCCCGGAGGATTTCCGGGATGAAAACTATCCTATGTCCTTTCTCGGGTCCTAGGCTGAAGAAGAGACAGACAGACAGAAGAAGAGACAGACAGACAGATAGAGTTACTTTCGCATTTATAATATTAGTACGGATTGCGCCGGACACGTTTACTAGAAAGTGTAAAAATAACTAAATAAAAAGCAGTTTTTTTTGCTAGCTCTAATAATAATGTTTCATGAGGTGAACTTTATTCTTAATGAAGTCACGGGCCGAAGCTAGTAAAAAATAATGTAGTAATTATTTCACTACATAGCAAGATATGGCGTATAAATAGCCGAGCCGCATCACTTAGACGTTAGCTTCGCATAATTATCATCAAAATAAGTACTATTATTACGCAGAACATTAAACCGAGAAATTTTATTAATCTTGGTTGCCGAAGTTATCAAAAAAATAATTGAAAACGGTGGTTTGAAATAAGTCCAAGTACGGTTCCAGGTATGGTTCAGAACAAAACAAAAACTTAAAAATCCTCTCAATAAAACGAAATATTAATGTAAGTTTTAAGTACTACAGTATCAATTCAATAAAATTGTTAAATCCACGTGAACACAGCGCAGGAACAGGTAGAGTAAATAAATATCACGTCAATATTTCACTGAAGAACATCAATTACTTCAACCAGCGAGGTTTCGCAATCACTACCCACACTATGATCAATTGTTGCCAGAACGTCATACATGAGCAACCTGCTGTAGATTGATGACGCCCTGGTACATATCCCAGTATTCGGCACATTACTAATTGGAACCTTAGTACTAAGTCACGCAAAATCTATTCAGCACTACCATTCATTTATGTTCTCCTAATTAACTAATTGGTAATCAGCATTAGTATTGAGGAATTAAGCTCTATTCAGTTTTAGGTTTATACGAAAATGTTCAAAGTTTATGTCACTTTATGTATTTCTTCGAATGGATTTTTGGAAATTCCGACCATGAAGTGGTGAATTAGCGGATGAATAATTCCACACACTCGCGGGTGAAGCCGCAGGTAAAAACTAATCTCATATAGAAAAGGCACGAACGATTATTGATCAACATCCAGCTATAAGTCCACATTGTCATATATTTGCAATTATATCTGAATTGAAAATATCACACTTGCACTAACCCTGTACCGCGCTCTTAACATCAGGTCGATCAAAACAAAATCATTAAACGCTTGCCAAAGCCATCTAATTCGCAAGAGACACGATCCATACGTGCTATAAAACTATTCCCTCGTACACAGCGGCATACATAGGCACCTACGCTCGTTTCGCAGTACCGCGCCGCCATGAAAGCGGTTTTATCGAATTTAACACTCTACAGCGCGACACAGCTTCTAATGGAATTTTCGACGACAAATCTAACGCCGATGCAAACTGTCGCGATAGAGAATTGCTACTTTGATTCTAGCCAGAAGAGATAAAGTTCGGAACACATGTTTACAACTGGCTAAATTAGATTCCGTAGAGATTTGAGAATTATTTTGGTGAATTCAAAGGGAAGGGAATATGTGTTAAATTTTATTGTTTTGTAAGGAAAATAGTGATGTTGTTATTGTAATATTGTATCTTATCTTACTGCAAATAAATCTGAAAGTTTGTGACGATAGATGGATGTTTTTTACCCTTTAACTATCTGAAATTTACAGCATACATTGTTATTGGTCTAGCTCTATACGTAGGTTTTTTATTAAACGTTTGTGTTTCTTTTGGATGAATATTAACTTTACAAAAGCCATTCGTATCATCTAATTTCCCAACTATGTTAGGCTCAGCTTACAGTCTAATGGAATCCAGTTAAATATTTATATATACTACCGTGTTTTACTGTGTATCAGACCTTTATAACCCAGTTAAGGGTAACATCCCCTAACTACATAATTATAACGACTGACAAAAATCTACAAATGACGACTGTGACCAACGACTTTACTTTTTAATTTCAATATTTTTGTTACTTTCCGAAGGTCTCCTGAAGCAGCACATTTAATTAATATTTCATTAGTGTTTACTTTCTTATTTTTGTCTCGTCTATATCTTGATTTTACCGGTCCTTTCTTACGCTAATTAGACACGGAACGGAAAGCAAAATACATTTTCTTTTACTTAGAAAATACAGCGAAACAAGAAAATATCAACAGTGAGTTGATTTCGAGCATCAAATGTTCCGTACAAACTTATTAGTTACTAAACCAAACTTTTCAATTTAGACCAGTAAATTCTGGAGATTAGTTAAGCTTTGTAAAGTTTATCTTGAACATCACTGAAAGCACGTAAACCGTTGGTCGCCTGTTAGGTCCGGTTGGTCCGATTATTATTCATAGAACTTTGACTGTCGTTACGGGTGTTCAGAAGCCAGTGATCAGTCTAACTAAGGGGTACCGTGTCGCCCAGCATCTGGGTTAGGCTGGAAGCCGACCCCAATATATTTGGGAAAAGGCTAGGGAGATGATGATGAGTTTCTGGGATTAGCGCGTTCAACCAGCCTTACAAACTCTTCAGCTTTGTAATATTAGTATAAATGTGATATAACTATAAATTGGCAGTTTCCGTGCCATACGTAGTTGGCCAATGATTTGACATGCTGCTAGGTAACGAAAAGTACCCTATAGATTTTGAGATTCTTATAATTCTCGCCTATTACTGTCCCACTGTAGGGCAAAAGCCTCTTCTCATTTAAAGAAGGCACCAGTATTGATTTGGGAAATGGTGACAGTTTTGGAGCGTATTATCGATTAGTATAAATTTCAATTTAAGAGACAGACATATGCCTCATGAATAAAATGAACGATTGAAGGTTCCTTTTCGCTATTGGAATACGGAACCCCAAAAAGAAAATTGCATTATAACATAGTCAAGTAAAGTGGACAGTAGATGTTACGAAATTGTTCTCTTGTCTCGACAAAGCGGTTGCTTAGTAATTTGCACTTCATTATACACTGAATGGGTGCTCCGAAGTTTGACAGGGCAGCCATTGTTGACCTAATTCAAATAGTTTTGTCGATGGTCGGAAGTACACAGTTATGTAGCTGCTTCCTGATTGTACGGTCGAGACATTTTAATGAGATTTTTTCTTATCTTTTTATAGTCCACCGCTAAACAAAATCCGAAAAGTAGTAGTAAGTAAGTAAAGATAGTTTGCCGAATGATGACACCGATGATTATTTTATTTTGAAGTTAACTTTAAGGTCTTGGAATATCACACTTATTTTTCAGTATAAAATACCAGTCACCTACCTCACTAGCAGCAAAGCGTCAGAAGTATTACAACGTTTCCACTGTTTATTTATTTTCCTATCTCTCTGTAATAATTTAGAATTTCTAGTAAAAACTATCTGAAAACTTTTAAACTTCCAGGAAACATATCTATTACCATGTTGACATAGACGTGTCTCTCGGAGGCCATAATATTAACACCCTTAAATCAATCAACGTACTGTGTAATTAATAAGTTTGTACCTAACTACCTCTATACTAGATATTGTGTTAAGCCCTAATTACTGTATCACAGCGATGAGCCTATTGCAATTAACTGGGCACACATACCAAACCAGTATGCCACTGAAAATGAAATTTTCCGATACTCTGTACTCGAGGAACAAACTCAGGTCCCAAATCAACGCATAAAGGCCGCAAGGCTACCTAGCAACATTAATAGTAATTTCCCATGAATGCAAATAATCCTTGTGTACAAACCTCTTCTCTATTAGGCGACGCCATGTTGCGTTTACATTTCATCGCTACACATCGATCACGCCCCACTGACACGTCCGACCTCCGCCATATTGCATTTTGTAAAACTGATTACTGGTATTCACTAATTAATAACTTTTTATTTAACTACCGATATATTTATTTATTTTATTTATTTATTTATTTAGGCTTCTCAACAACGAGTACACTGTTACTTTATCATTTATGCATTGCAAACTTAATTCTAAGTGCCCCATTACTTATAGAAAAGCACAACATGCACTATAATAGGCGCAGATAATAATTAATCAATATCAATCTATTAATACATTGTTTATAAAATTTTAAATTAAAGTGGAATTATTACAAATTATACAATTAATACAAATGATTACAATTAATACAAATCAAATAATATCAAATAAAAACAAATAAAATCTAATATAATCTAAAAAAATCAAATAAAATCAAATAAAATCAAATAAAATCGAATAAAATCAAATAAAATCAAATAAAATCAAATAAAATCGAATAAAATCAAATAAAATCGAATAAAGTCGACTAAAATTAAAGAATAAAATAAAATAAAATCACAAATTATATTAAAATAAGTTATTGAATAAATTTGAATTTAAATAATTAATTAAATAATTAAATTTGTTTTCATTAAATTTAAATTTAGACGAGGGGAACCGACGTACTAGCAAGCGTGACTTTTTTTAGGGCATGCACAGAACACGTAAATAAGTCAATGTCCACTTCGTGCTCTTCGTATGCAGCATACATTCTTGATAGTGGACAGTACTGCCTCAAATTGGTACGACATCTTGGCATACAGAATAGTCTCTTATTAGAGCTTCTTGGCAGATTACGTGGCACGTGGAATGAGACCCTACTGAGCAAATCGGGACAGTCAAGAGAGCCTGTTACCAACTTCTTAAGGAAAACCAAGTCCAGCATAACCCTACGTTTCTCCAGCGACACCATCCCAAAATACTTCAGTCGCTCCTGGTACGAGTGGAGCTTGTTGCCCATATTATTGGCGTAGGTAAGATGCCACATGAACCGTTTTTGCAGCCGTTCAATGCGTTTTATGTGGACCTTATACTCAGGCGACCAGACCACGCTACAATACTCGAAATGGCTTCTAACTAGCGAGTTATACATAATTTTTTTAATGGCCGGCTTTTTAAAATTTTTACACTCTCTCATGACGAAACCTAGCATCTTAGTCGATTTCAATATAGTTTTGTCAATATGTTCGACAAAACTTAGCGTTTTATTGAACTGAACGCCTAGGTCGCGTATTGTTTCAACCTCCACTAGTCGCTCACCATTAATTTTGTACACTGTCTGCAGGATATTTTTATTTTTTGTAAATTTAATATGATGGCATTTTTTTACATTCAGCGACATTTTGTTTTGTTCACACCACTCGGTGAGCCGATCCAAATCGCTTTGAAATAGAGCCGAGTCCGCATGGCTCTTTATAGACTTCATGGCTTTCAGATCATCAGCGAATAAAAATATGTTCGAGTTCAGGAAGCATTTGTGAATATCATTTACAAAAAGAGTAAATATATGCGGACCCAAATGCGATCCCTGAGGAATTCCGGAAGTTGCAATATACGAATTTGAGGAGCAGCCATTTATCACAACCTTGAGCATCCGTCCAGACAAATATGACTGGAACCAACTTAGAAGAGGGTCTGAAACGCCATAACTTTTGAGCTTCGTGACGAGTATGTCATGATCTACTATGTCAAAAGCCTTGCTAAAGTCGGTGTAGACTGCATCAACCTGGACACGAGCATCAACCTCCTCAACAATGCCTTCAACGTAGGACACCAAATTAGTAGCTGTTGATTTGCCCTTCATAAATCCGTGTTGGTTTTCTATTATTAGTTGTGATAAGTGTCTAGTTAGTACAGGGCATATGAGAGCTTCAAACACTTTAGCAAGGATTGAGAGAATGGCAATAGGCCTGTAATTGGTCACATCAGATCGATCCCCGTTTTTGAAAATTGGCACAATTTTAGTTTCTTTCCAGATGGTCGGAAAACTACCCCGAAGCAGAGACTGATTAAATATAATGTTTAATGGCAGTGATAAAACATCTGACAGCTTATGCAAAAACTGGGCAGGTATATTATCAGGGCCAGCTCCCTGTATATATACTATCTTTATGTTTAAACAATTATGTTTTAACATAAAGTTTAAATGTTTTGTTACATAGTATGGAAAATACAAAGCTATAATAATACTATCTTTATTCTGTTGTATTAAACCCTAACTACTGTGCTATAGAGATGAGCCTACAGCAATTAACTGGATACACATCTCAAACCAGTAGTCTACTGTAAATTGTGTATACTCTGTACTCGAAGACCAAACTTAGGACTCAAAGTAAAGCAGGCCTGTATGCTTTGCAAAAATACAGTACCTAGCAACATTAATAGTAGCTTCCGATGAACGCAAATAGTCCTTGTGTACAAACCTCTTCTCTATTAGGCGACGCCATGTAGCGTTCACATTTCATCGCTACACATCGATCACGCCCCACTGACACGTCCGACCTCCGCCATATTGCATTTTGAAAAACAGCACTGCGTGACATTTTTGACGCACGCACGGATTTGATTGGGACAATATTTCAAACGGATAGCTTAGTTTAGCTTTGGACACATGTTTTAGTTACAGTGATTTTGTTTTCTATTTTGTGTGGTTCCGTATATCAAAATGAATAATGTGTGACTATCTGTCAGATGTTCCCCTTTTTATTTACAAAAGTACTGGGACAAAAATTAAATAAAAAATATCACAAAGAGTACGTTTCTTATAGATTACAGTAATAAAAGGAATGGAACCCTGTTATGTCGGAGTTCGATTTGCACTCGACTTCTGAGCATCAACTGGTAGAACTTAGTTAGCAACGGATGCGGAGGGAATTTTCTGCTCTTCAACGTCAATCCTCACCACGAACTAAGTTTATGTTACTTAGTGGGCCTCACACACCCTCGACATCAAGGCAGTCTCGGACTAGTGTGGTCTGGATTTAATAATCTCCTAAACTTAGCGCCTTCAGACAGTCATATTTGTCTGTTATATTTGTCAGGGGTAAAATTTGTACAAGCCCAGTAGGTTTTTTTGCGATTTAGACACTTTTCTAATAACTGTTAACTTACTAATATGATTGTGTTATATTTTTATTTAATAATATTATGCTCATTTTATAATCTTTTTATTATTATTAGCTTTTGCCCGCGGCTTCGCTAGCGTTAGAAAGAGACAAAAAGTAGCCTATGTTACTCTCCATCCTTTCAACTATCTACACTTAAAAAATCACGTCAATTCGTCGCTCCGTTTTGCCGTGAAAGAAAGACAAATATACAGACAGACAGACAGACAGACACACTTGATTAGTGCAAGTCTTTTTTGTCTTGGAAGGACTCACTACAGCAAAGGCTTACAAACAAAATAAAAGAAATCTTGCACGTACGTGTCTGAAAATACACAATGTAGCTAGAATTACTTAGGTGCCTCGCACCTATATCGATGTAGCTATATTAATGGGTGTCCTAAATCAATTAACCCACTTTGTCCGATGTGGTGGTCGCGACTAAATCGCCCGGGCAAAATGCATTACACCTTTATGTAATACTATGTCTAATCTTATCTATG
Organism: Athetis lepigone; assembly: GCA_033675125.1. Lineage (NCBI taxonomy): Eukaryota > Metazoa > Arthropoda > Insecta > Lepidoptera > Noctuidae > Athetis > Athetis lepigone. The sequence continues at coordinate 1,420,694 of CM066236.1, read as the reverse complement.
TACCTACTCTACATAGGTCTAAGTATAAATTGGTTTACAAATTCAATGATTTTATAAAATGAATAGAAATTCAATGAATAGAAGACCAAGATTTTTATTATTATTATTTAGTGGTTTAAATACGTGTTCACATATAAAATACTAAGATATCGGGTTACGTTTCAAAGGTTACCTACTCATAAATGTTAATAGTCCATTATTTGAAATGAAAAGTAACAAAAAGAACTTTTCTTTTTCCGGACTGTCAATTACAATTTATATAGGTAAGTATTTAGATTATCGAATTGTCGAAATGACCTATCTTTCAAGTTGGATCGAACTGCCCACGTCCTACAGTCCATCGCGAATAAACACCATTACGCGAAATTTATATATAAAAATAAGTTTGTTGGGCAAAGTTGCTAGTTACTATGAGTAAGAACATTAGCTTATGTATCTCATTTTACTCATTTTATTGGTCACATTATTTTTCCCCTCATTTTACATAACCATATTAATAGAACCTCAGTTGTAACAGAACCGGAAGCGTACAGACCTTCCTACATAAAAGTGTTACCAAAAACAAAATAATTTAATTAAAAGTTGTAAACTTTCCCTACACATTTGTTGGGCTTCATCTGCCACAATTTTTTGGTCAGCTTCCAGTACATATAGATATTTTTTTCTCGTTTACTTTGGAAACGGAATAAAAAAAAACCCGGCTAAATGTGAGTAGGTCTCGCACAGGCGGTTCCGTAACATCTGGTACCACAAACTTACTACGTACTTTTACATAGGTTTTTTTTTCAATGTTTGTCAGTAATTTCAAAGACAAAAGAGGGAGAAAGTCATTTTCCATTAATTTCCTGATAAAACTTAAAATCATATCTTCTATTTGTATTTGAGACCACAACAAGCCAATTTCAATGAGATGTCAAACGGTGCCGTTTGTAAAACATTTTTCATTTGGCTTTTCAAGAGTTACCTAGGATAAAATTTTATTTATTTACCGAACTAACTGTCTACCGCGGTTTTACCTGCGTTTTATTAGGTTTCTGGTTACTACTCTGCTCCCGTGGGTCATATCGCGTGATGTTATCGTGATATGGTATCCTATGTGTTATTCTGATGTATAATCAATATGTATACAGTAACATTTTTTTCTTATAAAGCATGTGAACTTAATCGTCTCTGTGGATTTGTGGTAGAATGGCCGTGACAGATACAACTGATCCTATAAAGGTTGCGTTTTTGATGTGAAACATCTATAGCCGCACGTAAAACAAATTTCTGGCGTGGCTACGCATGCCGTTGTGACGCGTCGCCACGCTATATGATGGTGTATATATACAGTCACAGTCTTGTGTACTGTGTAGCGTCGATGTTTCACATCTGCCAGGCGTCCCGTGACGGCTCACTTTTTTTATTTGGACGAAAGGATCTCCAAAAATGCTGAAATCCCCAATGTTTGTAGGTAAACCTGGATTGTACGCATAATCCCGGAAACTTGGTAATCTAGAAATGGGACAAAGTATACACACGAGTAAGCAGCTTAAAACGTGGATGTTTAAATATCTTCTTGTTATCATACATAATTGTGTGAAAGTAGGTCAACACTTCGAGGTACAGTCACAGATTGGCTTAGTAAGTATCATATTATTAATTAAACAGCTTTGAATTATCTTTTGCCAAAGGTTATGAACTAAAAATCTTCACGTCATACTTTAATCGACTAAATATTATATTTCCTTTCTTCCAGCAAATAAAAACTATAATAACAATAGTAAACTACCTACATGATAATATGCCCATCGTAAGGCAAATATGCTCCTCTCATACGGAGAAAGCGCGAGCACTCACCACCAGACTTATGTTGATAGCAAGCCCAAGTTTCATGGCGTTAATTTTTCTTCACCCAAGTCAGTGATAACCCGGCTAAACCTTGAAAGCACTTTTAGATTACATAAATGACATTTGTATTTGCCTGGTGTAATGAACTCACAACTAAATAGGCATAAGAAAAGAGTACCTATTTTGGCTAGAAGTGACGCCAATGAACTTGAAATAAAGCATCAAATAACCTTGACCTCCATCGCCGTCGTCAGCTTGGACCCAAAGTGATCGTTCCACAAATCTTTCATTTTCCACGACTGTCCAATCGAAAAGATTTACGCATCACAAAAAATCGTTTACAAGAAAAAAAACAATTTGAATATGTAAATGACGCTTTGTTTAGTGAAAAGTTTAGCCTTTTACAACGAGAAAAATATGCTAATGTAACGTCTAAGGTCAATTTCTATACCAATAGACATACTAGCGATACTTCGGGTTTTCGTTCATGAGACGTCTAATAATTAAATACAGCCTGTGTCATTTGGCAATAGAGTAGCTTCTAATCGTGTAGTAACATTGGCGTCGTATTGCGCTGCGTGGTGCCGCAAAACCGTCCCCGGAAACGTCGAAACAAGACACCTTTCAGCCAAAAGTCCTCTTTCAAAAAGGTCTACAGAGTACAGATGGTGGGTTAGAACTCGTACCACTTACGAATTGAGGTTAATATCGTGTCGCGAATCCAATCTTACGACCCTCAGAGTCCAATTGGTGTTTACCATAGATTATTTATTTATATTTCTATGGTCTTTACCCTCAAATACTCGACGACTTCCTCAACCTTGGTAGAGTGGTGCAGACGCGAAATATACAGCTGCGTCGTAGGCACAGCAGGACGCAGCAGCATATTTGGTCCACTCGGTGCAGTACCGCACTGGTTACGGGAACAGGGCTTCTTCTTCTTCTTTTTTTTTACTTTAGTGAAACCTTCTTCATCAATTTGGCTCGTTTTTAGTAAGGAGCTGCGGGCCAAAGTTGGGTTGGGTTATATTTGTACGCGACTTCAGCTAGATAAGTTATAGATTAAAAGTGTTTGTTGAGTTTCCAAGGTCACTCCGAGCCTAGTTTCATCAAAATCTATCTGTGAGTTAGCCATGAAAACGTAACAGACAAACAAAAGCGTTCCTTTGGCATTTATTGTATTTTGTATTAGTATTATAATTTTCGTGTTAAAAGTTATCTTTTCAATGTATTAAATATAAGTACGTAAATTCCAAGTTGATGTGGTTTTGGTTATGAATAGATTAAGCGCATGTTAATTTGGGTTTCAGAATAGTGGCAAATAAATTGAGGGAATATACAGCTATGTATGTTAATTTTAAATACAACGTGTCTGAAGTACGCGTAGTGAGTCTGTGAATATCGTTTATGTATGCGCGTGTGGTTTAGTTCCAGTACGATGTAAAATAATGAAATTATTAATAAATCATTTCTAGATACTTTTGGCAGTTACAAAATCAAAACTAATTGCTTGGTCTTAACGCTAGTTTCCTATGGGAAAGGATGAGTAAAAACTCCATTAACACTTTTTACAACTAATAAACTATTATTTATAAAATAAAAGAGGAACATCATTCATGTTTATATAATGTTTCAAGTTACAAGTCATGCATCCAAAATAGATCTGGCGTTGAAAATGAATGAACGTACCAAGTAAATCTCTCTTGATCTATAATTTCTCCAGCCAAAACTTTTGCCCCTCGTATGCCTTTCAAAAGTCCGGGACCTCAGGGTCCCGAGATATGAAAACATATTTAAAAATATAATAACAATAATACTGGTTTACTAATGTTTGCCATAATTTAATATGCCATAATCGTATTTGCCATAATTTCATTTGACATAACGCTTCATTTGCCATAATCATGAAATGATATAATATCATTTCCCATAATTTCATTATTCATAATCGATCAAATGCCATAATAATTAAAATCCATAATTTTGTTTGCCATACTTTTCATTTTCAATAATGTCATTATCCATAACATTTATTTACCATAATATTCATTTGCCAGCATACCAACCTAACGACAGCATGCAAGCAAGCATACAACATGCATGCAGTAAACTGGCAAGCATGCAGCATGCAAGCAAGCATGCAGCAAGCAAGCGAGCATGAAGCATGCAAGCAAGCATAAAGCATGCAGGCAAGCATACAGCATGCATGCAGCAAACAAGCAAGCATGCAGCATGCAAGCAAGCATGCAGCAAGCAAGCAAGCAAGCATGAAGCATGCAAGCAAGCATACAGCATGCAGCATTCAAGCGAGCATAAAACATGCAGCAGGCAGGGTTTCTGTCACGGCTCCGGCGCTGCGGGTCTCCGGCGGCCCCACGCGTACTAATCGTCGCAGACGGCTTTCGCTCACCACCGCAGCTTCGGCTTGTTGGCCGGCTTCGCCGGCCAGCCTCAGCCGCGGCGCCTCGCTCGCAGCCGCCTGCTCCTCAGCCCGCGGGCCGCCTCGCCCCTACGCGCCTACGCGATTTTAAATAACACTCTAGGGGTAGGACAAACAAGACTACGTGGAGTCGGTTTTGCAGCAATTCGGTTCTGTCACTAACTTTTGTAGCACAGCATGTTAAATTTTTAACCAACAATATTATTTAATTGTTACAGAAACTATAGCAAATTGGTTAGGCCTACTAGTCGGGGTGTTAACTATACTTATTGGTGGTATAATTTTTTATTAATTATATCAAATGTTGCTTATATATGTCAAGTGTCGATTATGGAATGTATTACTTATGGAAACTAATTATTATGGCATATGTTATTATGGAAACTCATTTTATGGCAAATGAAAGTTATGACAAGTAAATTGTTATGACACGCGTTGTTAGTATAAATGAAATTAGTGCAAGTGAATATTATGAGCAGGGACGATTATGGAAAATAAAAATAGGACAAATAATATTATGGGAAACAAGAGAATACCCACTTATTGCAGACGTAAAACATCCATAGATTGTTAGTAATACATTGAATCTTAGGAACTATGTTAGTAATTTACCTATTATTAAATGGTATCGACACTATAATTATAATGATTTTGACAAAAGATAATAAACTTTTTCACAGCCACACTCACAGCTAAAGTCAAAATCAAATTGTCTGTTTCCTATAACTTCACCACACACATAGAGGTTTACATCTCAATTCATTTGAATTCACGAAGTAGAGCTTAGCAATTAGCGAGAACAGAACACATGGAAATTTCCATTCGGCGCTGTTTATGTAATGTTTGATGCCCAATACTGTTCTGCAGTACAATTAATTTTACAGCCAATATACTCAGGCAGTATTTCATAATACTGTTCTTAATTAAGCCAACTTTGCAATATACTGCATCACAACTAGTAATATGTGAACTATTTTGGCTCATAATGTTTGCCGCGGAAATATGCATTCTGGAAAGCTAATTAGTTTTTGTTACGAGTGTCTGGGTAGTGTTTAGTTTTTAATGTGTTTTGTGTTTTTTTATTTAATTATTGACCACTTTTTTAATTTCGTTTTTGACTACTGCTCTGTCTGGTCGTAGCGTGATAACTTTCTTATATAACTAGTTAGTATAAGTTCTTGATTTTAGTGCAAAGAGTTTGTTTGATCGAAACAAAGTCTTTAGTTTATAATATTAATACACACAGGTGCGCTCCCATTTCTCTCACTCTCGTAGTAATTCGATGACTGGGGAGATATCAGTACATATATGAAATTGAAATTTCCTTATTTCAATTGCCATTGCCGGGCTAGAAACTCACAACCTCATGCCAAAGAGGCTCTCAAAAACTTTAATACTACCAACACCAAGAAACCAATCACTCAAAACTCCACCAATTATCATAACACCGACAAAGAAACTCCAACTTACACCCGGAATCCGGTAAAAAAGTAAATTAAAAAGTGCCAAACTTGGCCCTTGGCTCCCTCGTTAATAAGGATGCTAATCACGTTTTTGTCAAAAATCTTGGCGATATTAAAGTCTTGGCCTAGTTAAATATCCGTGTTGAGTCCGATATTATTTCCAGCTCGGATTGTAGACAAAGCTTGGCCCTAATGAGTTTACTACGATTACAAATCCTATTTAGATGCGTAAGGGGGAAGGGGAGTCCAAATGGAAATTGTAAACGTTTGCAATGAAATTCTGATGAGACGCGTTCGTAGTTGCTTCGTGTTTCGTTTTTTTCCGTACCGTTCTAATTATGTTAATTGTTTGAGGCAAATACTCGTACTTTCTGATTATTTTGGTCCTTGTTTTATTTTAGTGTACGGCTAAAGAGGGAACGTTCAGAACAATGGATTGTCTTAGACTCTCTGTTAATGTATAGACACAGGCCTCTAATGAGATACGGTTCTGTGTGGTTAGTGCTTTATTTAGAGCGGTGATTTTCTCACAGATTTTATTTTCGTAAAGTTAACTTTTTTTCGTACTTGACTGATAGCTTCATCCTCAGTCTAAACAACGCATTTTAGTCACGTGGAATTGTAGAGTAGAATAGTTAACCAATTATTCTATTCTGCTGCTGGTTACTTTGTTGTTGTTTCTTTTTTTGTTGTAATGTTACCCACAAATTGTTTATTTTCGGCTACTTGTGCTTTTATTTTTTTAAGCTTTAAAATTCACACACAATATAAATTGTTCCAAAATAAAAGAAATAAAATATTCGAACGACGCTATACTAAGTGCAGTATAGTTTTTAGTTAGTTAAGTTGGGTGTATTATCACTTACTGTAATATTACGAATGTTAGTACTAGCTCTCCCCGCGATTTGGCCTGCATCTTTTTTTACGACTCCGCTCCTGTTAATCGTAGCCTGATGTTATGTACTCTATAGCCTTCCTCGATAGATGGGATATCAATTTATTCAATGTTCAATTTTCAGTTCAGTAATTATACGTAATGTTAGTTAGATTGCAATCGTTTTTTTCTCAGAACAGATTCTGTACACGATTTACATAACAGATTAAGTATGGGCCTACCTACACTCTGCACGCCTTCTGGAAATACAAGCGTGACGTTACGTCAGCAAACAGTCCGCGTGATAATTTAAAGCCTTCTAAGAAAGTCCGCGTTCTAAATGGTTCAGTTAAAACTAAGGAAGCCTTGCTTAGAAGTTAGACGGTCTAATGGCTGCCCCAGATTACGCTACTATTTATTATTATTTATTATTCATTGTGCGTTATGTTTAAATTAAAAACATTGCAATATGTGTACGAGTATTTAAATCGATTAAAACCTTGCCTTCATTTATGTGTACTCGTTTCTATTGTTTTAAGACTTTTAAAAGCTGTATAGAATATGTGACGTAATTCAAAAAATCACGCACCAAATGGCATTTCTTTGTGAAAGACATCAACTTCTTTTGCTTCGTATATTTTTCAATGTTAGCAATTTCTTCTCTTTAGTTTCACAAGTATTGGTGACGTCATGGAGATACAATTTAATCCTTCGAATACACGTGATTTGAGACACAATAGAAAGACAATAGCAGCCCATATTTAATACTCATTTAACGTGTGATGAGTATCTTTGTATCTCTCCTAGTCTTTTCCCAAATGTGTTAGGGTCGATTTCCAGCCTAACCGGATTCAGCTGGATACCAGAGTTGTATGTGAAGTGACTGCCTATCAGACCTCCACAACCCAGTAACTAGGAGACACGATACTCCTTGGTTAGTTAGACTGGTCAGACTTTCTGGCTTTACAAGTAACGTCTGTCAAAGTTCTACCAACGGACCAACGGCTTTACGTACTTTCCGTGGCACGGAATGTCAGTGATGTCCAAGATAAACTTTAAAAAGTACCTACATATGAATTGAAAAGTCACTTTGGTACTTGCCCGGACTTAGACTCTTAAACGAGAGGCGGGCGCCTTATCCACTGGGTCATCATGACTATCTTGATAGTGGTGATGAGTATCTTAGTATCGCGGTTCAGTAAATAATGAACGGCGTATGATTGCAGCTCTCGCTGTAACAGATTACATCTGGCGCACTCCAATCAATCCGCGCCTGCCGTTAGTTAGTGTAATGGTACACTGTCGGCGATTGAGAATGATATAGCTTTAGATACATGATTTGCCTTTGATGTATTTTTGCTTGAACTAATAAGAAACCTCAGCAATTAGAATATTTTTTAACGCCCTTTCTTATTATTTTAAAATATCAGATTTCCCCTAATTTTAACAGTACGAACGCCAGTAACGTTCCGTGAAGGAAAACATTGTGAGGGGTAATTAAAATTATAAGTCCATAATCAAATCCGCGTTGAACAAGCGTAGTGATAAATGGTCGTGCATTCTCTGTATGAGGAAATCACCCTGCAGTTGGACAATAATACGCTACTAATTAAAATCACATATTTTTAAGTAAGTCATTTTTTTTTTGGTGAGTGGGAAATCATCCAATGACTGCTCCCGTCCTGGGTGCGGCGGGAGGGCGTGTCAGACTCTTACTGACTAAAACCCACTCATGTTCCTTCGATTGCCCTTTATGTTCCAGGGTCACGGTAACCATTATAAACATTCATGGTACATTATTTGTCATACTAAATGTGTAATTTAGTCTACCAGATTTATTGATTTACTTCTTCGCTGTGGAGAACATTCACGTATATGAGTACATAATGATAATTAATTCCCTTTTCGACTATAACTCAAATTAATATTCGCTCAAAAGATTAACTCACGTTCGTGAAAATAATTCAATGTAAGTAATTGAAATTTCAATCTTTGGTAAATGAAATTCCCATTTCTGGAATGTAGCTTGTACCTCTGTTTATTTCGAATTTTGAGGGAGTCAAATGACTGGCATAACTTAACTTACATTTTGTTTCTTGTTTGAAAATGTATCTGTAAAAATGTATTTACAAGGTATTAGTGGCCGATACTTTATCACATAATTATAATCATAAAAAAAATTACTCTAGAAGCAAAACAAAATATTAATTCTTTGGTTTTTGGCTAAGCTATTTGAACACCTTGTCAGGAAGTAAGGCGCATGGATTCTCAATTTATTGTATGCGTGTTCTGACGGTACATTGAGTTAATTAATTTTAGAAAAATTCTAGGGTAGAGTCTAATAATGAGTTATTAAAAAAATCTTAGATTTCGTTCACTGAACACCACTTTTGAGAATCTACTTTTTTGTTTAAATTGGTTTAAAAGTTTTGAGTTTTCGTTTCCTGCCATATTGGTCCCTAAAAATCAGACTGCTGGCAATAAAATAATTATGTTGTACATAAAATGCCACAAAAGTCTGTAGCGCTTAACAATTTCCAATTCTAGTCTTACTCAAATTGAAAAATTCTAGTAAAATTGCCTTGCTAGTAGTGCGACAACGTCTCTTGAAGCTAGCGAGCATATTGACGAACTGTAGATAGTTTGCCGTTGTATCCGATGCTAAGCGTTACGTTTGTTTACGTTCGCTTTGCACGAACAACTACACCTGATCTACATCCAGCTGGTGACAGAATATAATGACAACACTATTTGATTATGATTCCGTTTTGTATAGTTTTGTCTCGCGGATCATATACATAAATTGGCTCATTAGGACACCAGGTTGTGCCACCAACAAAATGTATAGATATATACTGTATGGAGGGTACTTCACTAGAACACACCTAGTGGCAAGTGGAACTGTTAACTCTTTGACGTCTATTCTAAAAGTAATAACCTTAGTGTTTATTTTATTTTGATGTGTCTCGCTTGATAGTACTAGACATTGCGGTGGCGCGATCAAATGGAAGAACTGGTGTCCAAATTAATTATGAAACTTATAGTATAGCTCTGCTCCGGTAATTTATAATACTGTAAAGTTTCCAAAATCCCTTCTATAGTTTTTCCGTGAAAGATTAAACAACATCCATCCTTTCAAATTTGCTTCTTTAGTATTAGTAGGAAGTAGAATTGGATATGCTCTAAAGTGATTGATACCAAAAAATATCTGCAACAAATGCATATTATATTTCTTGACCACGAAGGAGATGGCGGGACGAACTGGACGGATTTATGCCCAATTGGACCACAGAAACGAAGGATCGCGAACGATGGAAGGTCTGGAGGGAGGCTTTTGTTAAGGAGCGGGACAGAACAGGATAACTAAAAAAAATGCATACGCTCTACTTTAGCATCGATTCTGAAGTAATAAAGCTAGAGAGATATCTCGTTTCTTTGTTTGAGAGTATGAGACTTTAATCCTTGTAAAATAGAATAAGCCATACAACATAACCTGTTCTCCCTACGGGAGTAAAACAGTAACAACAGACATTGGTTCATGTTCTGTGACATATTTTCTACAATAGATGGTGTACTTATTTTTGTTTACTCTAAAACATCACTGACAACCCGTGCCTTGGGAAGCATGTAAAGCCGTTACTTGTTTCGGGTAGTCAGAAACCGAAAGTCTGACAAAGGATATTGTGTTACAGAATAACTGGGTTGTGGAGGTTTGTTAGGCAGTCAATATTCAGTTGGATGCATTTAACCCTAACGTTGTTAGTAAAAGAACTGTAGCTATTTTGAATTATCTGCAAACATCTAAACAATTGCAAGCAAAAACATTGTGTCTGTAATTGCCACTAAAGCTAAATTCAGTATTTATTCAATTCCAGAACGAAATCAATATCGTTGGTTCGTCTATCACTGAGGGCAATACTGCAATAATCAGGCTCTCTCCATTTCTATTCATCTCAATGCAAATAGACCATAGTAATAAAATGAACGTCTACCAATCTCTCGAAGAACCAGAATAACCCGAAATAATATTCTGGCAATAATCAATTTCATTTGGGAGTCTGGCATCATAGAGGAATTATTGACCTCGCTGCAAATTAGGATGAGAATAAAATGCTAGGGAAAATATATTTGTTTTAGCTTTTTCTGTCTTTCTGTTTTCTCTCAAGGCACTGACAAATATCTTTAGAAGGTCTTTCATCTTCATAAAAATGTTTTATATACATTTCGTGCATCACGGTTTTAGTTTTGGACTTTGGGGACTGCTTCGCTACCGATAGCCGTAGCGAGATGTTAAAGACTTTTAGCTTTTCTCGATAAATCTTTATATATATAATTCTGGTGTACGTTGGTATGTCATTGAACTCCTCCTTAACGGCTTGACCGATTTAAATGAATTTTTCTGTATGCGTTTGAGTGGCGCCCTGAATGGTTTAGATTTACAAATCAGCCCGGCAGATGGCGCTAATTGCTTGATCTCGGAAACGACCCTAACGATTTCGCTTAAAATTTGATATGTGGGGTTTTTCGGGGACGAGAAATCGATCTAGCCAAAGTCAAAGTCAAAGTCAAAGTATCTTTATTGTGGGCATATGTAAGTTACAGATCTTAACAATATATTAAGTTTCAATATGTCCTGCCTAATAGGCATACAATAATTATATGGGTAGGTATTAGCAGTGGAATTAATTAATAACAATTCAGCAAACAGGTCAACAATTCAGGAAATCTTGGATCGTGTAGTATGCTTTATCAATTAAAAATGTTCGTAGTTTATTTTTAAATACTGGAAGTTCCTTAGTGTCTAGAATGTCAATAGGTATTTTGTTGTATATTTTAGATGCCATGCCAAAGAAGCTTTTGTTAAATAGTGCCGTTTTATGTGGTACACTGGATATTTTTAACTTATATCTTTTTGATTTGAGTTTATCAAATAGATTTTCATTTGTTTTTATAAATACAGCTACTTCATAAATGTAAATTGCAGGGAAGGTCAATATTTTTAATTCTTTAAAAAATGGTTTACATGAATCTGGAACACGGATACCAACCATCGCACGTACACATCTTTTTTGCGCTTTGAACACTAAATCCCTGTTAGTTGCATTGCCCCAATAAATGACAGCATATCTCAGTTCTGCCGAAATATAAGCGTGGTATGCGGTCAAAAGAACTGACTGATCAACTACTCTGGACAATTTATATAGAGCATATGAGTACTGATTAAGTTTATTGCATATCGTGTCAATGTGTGCTTGCCAAGACAAATCCTTATCAATCCAAAGCCCAAGAAATTTAACGCAGTTGACTTGTTCAATTTTCGTCCCATTATGAGTGATGGTTTTGATGGTGAGCTCAGTCTTATGTCTGGGGAAGCGCATGTTTTCGAGTTTTAAGTTAAAATGTTTGGCGCCCAACGAAGTGGGCACAGGCTGCTAGTAAGCTATATAATATTAAAATTAAATCGATTCGGTATTTCTTGAGATTACCGTGTTTACACCAAACAAGGAAAATTTTCATATTAGTATACATTTTTATACACTAAACATAGTGAATGAAGTGAATCGTGCTAGTGTATAATATTTTATTTATAGTAAGTTCGTTTATTGTAAAACTTTGTCACTGACTAAAACCCACTCATGTTCCTTCGATTGCCCTTTATGTTCCAGGGTCACGGTAACTATTATAAACATTCCGCAACCCCGGCAGGCGTTGGCCCTGTTGGGCCCCTTTTGAAATAATGGACAGTAACACGTACGAGATATGATTTTTTTCGAAATAATATCGTTATTTATTTCCTCGTGGGCCTATCCGCGGACAATAGTGTAAGAAAATTAGGATTTGGTTTTAAACAGTTGCATTGTTCATTGAGTCTATCTCTAGCTAGCCTTATATCTAGCTAGACACACAAAACAGTTTAGTTTTCCTACAAACTAGAGTTTTCCCATAAATCCTAGCTGTAAGCTTCAAGGTAAGTAGCGGCCAGGATAGTTAGCCGGTATAACTGCGGTATTCATCAGCGGGCAGCGAGCAGATTGCGCTAATTTTAAATGCATACACCTATGCTCTTGGCGAGCCAACTGGCTGGGCGTCACACCGTTGTGTATTACTTAGCAAAAGTTTGGTTTTCTGATACTAAACTATTTCAGTTTTTAACCTTTCGACGACCAAGCGACAGCCAGTTGTCGCGCTTCTAATGTCTTTCTATTGTGTCTCGAATCACGAGTGTTCAAAGGTTTAATTAATTCAAGTAATTATTGTAGGTTAAAGATTTAGTTTTCAAATGCAAGTACATACTTAATTATTAATAGCATTGTAAATTATCGACAATTGTTAAAAAAACTGATCTTTCGCTAGTCGATTTAGATTTTAGAACTTATTCATACTAAGCAATTTAGTTACATCGTGTAAATATTGATAAGATGGTGTTGCTGTTTTTTTATATTGTTATGTTTTAAAAGTAAAAGTTAAAGAGTAAATTAAATAAGTAAGTATTCTTTCGACCAGTCTGATCAAGAGGTAACGTGTTAGTGTAATTGAGATGGGGTACTATACAGTAGCTTTATGAAAAATTGATAGTTACGCAACATAGAAAGGAACATATTTAAACTTTCGAACATACGTGATTCGAGAAGACAATAGCAGCCCGGCAGCCGGTTGTCGGTTGCTTGTTGAAAGATTAAAACAGTAAATACGAATACTTTATGTTCTACAATTTAAACGAATTCTCTAGGTAACGATTACTGCCTGCCTAAGCCATGACTAAACTATTGTTGTGGTGCCAGCAGCACTCTCTCTAATTGTAAGATTATCTAAATTGTTCATACATGTGGGAGTTATATCGTGTTACAACTTATGGATAGAGATCAAGAAAAATTAAGGTTAGGAAAAAGAAACAACATTACAAAAATCTTTAACCTGTGCGTGGGTGGGCCTATGTTTATTTTTGGAAGAAGATATTTTCAGGGTTCATTTCCTCCAAATGTTAAAAGAAACCAATAAAGGACGTTGTTGTCCGACTGCCGGTCGGTAAAGACCGTTTTTTTCAGGTATGGTTTAAACGTGTGAGGGTATCAAGTTAAAATGAATATGATATATCTACTCAGGTTCGATATTTCTTGACGTCGTGACAAAACTATTTTCTCACTAAGTCCATGCAATAAAAAAAAAACGAATATTTTGATTGCGTTAACGGGCAGTTAGATTTTTCACGCATATCGCTTATTGTAATTCATTTGGAAATCAAAACGTACTGGTTCTTTCCCGTTGATTTCGAAGCACAAAGTATCAAATCGAGGAATAATTTCAAAAACTGTAATTTTGTAGTTAGATCTAATAAAAGATTTACTTTAACATTTCTGTCCTAAAAGTTTGTACAAAACCCTAGTCGTACCAGTCATTATGCTAAATAAAAGCAGAAAAATAATCATTAGCTCACAACATCTTTTTCTCAGACACAAAATAACAAGTTTGACTTTTCTTAACTCAGTACATATCTCATATTTAGCGTATTTATTTAGTCGCCCTTTGTGTATTTATTTGAGCCATCTTTATTCATAAGCGTTATAATTACAACGTACTTTAATAAAAGACTTAATTAATATAAACAGAGGTGGAGGAACGCGCCGCCTACACACCAAACCCGACGTTATAATATTTTATGAATCTGTGTAAATAATAAATAACTGTTCATGTTATCAGTTCGTAAACTTTATGAAATGTTGCCTACTGCTGTTGTTGGGGAATTGAATCGGAGACGTCTTGGTTTAAAAACGGTGCCCCCATATTTTGAATTTCTTCTGTATAGTCTGTCTAGCTAGAATGACTAGCTTAAGTTGTGGTTTCTCGCGCATTATATTAGGTTAGGATTACTGCTCCAGTCTTGCGGTTAGGTAACTTGTGTGTTATTCTGACATTATAGCTGTGTTACTGTTAAGTTTCAACAAAATTCGTTTAGTTATTTTTGTATGAATGAGCAGCAAACATCCATCAAACTTCACAAACTTTCTTAATTATGATATTAAGTGGAACTTACATAATTACACAGATACGGAACATTAGGCCATATCATTGTATAGTAATGTAGCGATGCAATACGACAACATTACAGACAAACAAACAAAATGTATCTCAAATGGAACCTCTCTTTTCAATGCACTGCTCATGTTCTATCTATTACAGTTCGCAAAATACAGCATTGATAAACAGACGGACAGAGTCCCTTTGGCACCCTTTAAGTAGAAAACCCTTAAAATAACACTAGATTAACTCATATTAAACTACCCAGAACACTGGTGCAAAAACCCACTAAACCCAACAAATCAAATTCGATCACGAAATTCTCTAATCACCTATTACACCGAACCAACTCCGTGATCTATTCACACACGACCCAAGCCCACTACTGTGTATTCACTGCCGCGTTCTATTGACGGGCAAGATTAATTCGCGGCAATTTTCCGCGAGCTTTTATTACGCGTCGGTGTGACGGGCGGCCTGACGTACGGGCGAGTTGGTTCGGAGATAGATTACTTCATTCATTACGTCGGTGTGACGTCATGGAGGCTAGCAAGTAATAGCGTACATAACATCTCACAGATTATATTTAGTAGATGGATTGGACGTGGTTGGGTCAAGAACTCAAGGAAATCAAAGTCAATGCACTCATTTTGTTTAGAAACTAGGCACTCATGAACAATATTGCTCGTTTTTCTCCATAGACCTACTGTTTGGAACGAGCAACTAGCTTAAATTTTCTGACTGCTTGACGCCTTGACAATTCTAAAGGACCTTTAAATGGTGTACCTATTTGAATTAAATGATTTTGACTTTGACTTTATGAGTTGTCAAAGACTGTCAAAGAAAACAAGCAAGAAAGTCAATATTACAAAAGTCTTGGTTATCCAATTCTTGTTGCTTCTTTGTGCGTGAAAAAAGTACGTAAAGAGAAAAATAACACAATTTAAAGCAAAAAAATGGTATGGCAGTTAAAAGATGATCTATCTCTACTGTATACGAGCATTAACAGCATCATTTGAATTTTAATGTTTTACTAGAATGTAGTACACTTCTACCTAAAACCCGGTTCAATATGGAAGATGTTTTATCTTTTACTAACTTTTGCCCGCTTTTTCGCTCGCGTGCATGTCGAATTATCTATTCCCTTATGGTTGGAATTTCTAAAAATCCTTAGTTACTCTCCACAAAGAACATATCTCCAAGTGGCATGTCTCTAGGAGTGTGTCAGTCAGTCAGTTCACCATTTTATATATACAGATTTTGTACTCATATTTGCTATGATAGGGGTATTTCGGATCTAGAGTTCACCTTCAACGATGGAATGTTTCATCGACTGCATTCTTCGCAGAAGGTTTTACGAAAATATCTTTCTCCGATAAGACTTTCTTTGAAGTCACTGCGACGTCTGTATTCGCGAAATATTTCTTTCGAATTCATCTTATCCTAGATACTAATATTATAAATGTGAAAATTTATATGTGTGTGCGTGTTACTCTTTCACGAAAAAACTTCGGAACTGATTTTGATGAAACTTTTCAGTACTATTGTTTATACATTAGAATAATAAATAGGCTACATAGCATTACGCTATGATCCACGGGAGTAGAGCAGTAACCAAAAACCAAACATAACGCGGCGGGTGAAACCGCGAGGCACGGCGAGTCCTTAATATTTTTATACATTAATCCATACTATACTAATCCTACTTCCTATCCTATCCTATCCTACTTCCTACTAATATTATGGTATACCGCCGTTTACCCGAATTTTATTTGCCCTAATTTCATTTGCCATAATAGTCAACAGCCATAATATCATACGACATAATACTCATTTGCCCTACTCTCATTTGCCATAATAGTCACGTGCCAGAATCATTGTTTCCCATAAAGTCACTTACCATAACATCGTTTGCCATAATCATTGTAAGCCATAATTATCACATGTCCTAATTATCACATGCCATAATTATGATATGCCATAACATAATTTGCCATCGACATCGGGTGTATAACGGTTGTTTATATCAAGAGAAATTGGATGCAATTGGGACTTTAGGGCACCCCGACTCGGACAGGTTATGTTAGAAGGGGATGGCGGGGTCGTGTGAGCGAGCGAAGCGAGCGAATAGACCCCGCCATCCCCTTCGTGGTTATTTTTTTATAAACCACACAGAAGTAGGAGCCCCGCGAAGCGGGGCTCCGTCGACCTAGCCCACCATCAACCATGCACAGAAAAAAAAACCATTACGGGGCTTAAATATTTGTCTAATACTTGTTATGCCATTTAAATATTATGCCATTTAAATATTATGTCTAATAATTATTATGGCACATAAAATTATGGCAAACAATACTTATGGCATTCGTATCTTATGGTATCTAAAATTCGGGCAATTAAAAGTATGTCATATGTCTTTTAGGGCAAATGAAACATTGATTATGGCATATAATCTTCGGGCAAACAATAGACAATCCTAATATTATAAATGCGAAAGTTTGTGAGGATGGATGTATGTGTGTGTGTATGTATGTATGTTTGTTACTCTTTCACGAAAAAACTACTGGACCGATTTGAATGAAACTTTACAGTAATCTAGGCTATTTATCAGAGTAACACATAGGCTACAATTTATAATGATTTTATGTAATTTTGATCATAATAAAACGATAAGTGTCAATTAAGTCGGAAAAAAATCTTCCATCTGAGAGCTATCTTGGCGTGCGCTGCCTAAACCAATGGAGTTACATAAAGATGATGTACCACAGGATTGTTTGTCTTAAATAGATCTAAATAAAAGTCCGCGAAAGCATATATCTACCTCTTATGTGCAAGCCAGTACGACCAAAATTGTGAACTATAAATTTAATTAAATTTGGTACTATTTTACAATGCACATTTAGTATATAATTATTAAACTCTTATCAAAATGAATACATTTCTCGCATTAAGTATATAATGAAGATAAACTTTGTCTTTCACACTAAGTAATTTGGCGGAATAGTTTAAAAGTTATCACGATATGATTGACTTGAACGGAACGCCAAACGGCAACAGAACATCCACGATGAAACTTGGCTATGTGAAAGAACTATACTAGCACCAAGAAATGAGACAGTTGCAAAAATCAATAAAATTATCTTGGATCAAGTAACTAGCGATGCAACAACCCAACTCCATCCATCGACACAGTCATGTCATCTGAAGACTGTACGAGCTACCCTGGGGAGTTTCTTAACTCTTTGGTGCTATCCGGGGTGCCATCACATAAGCTCAAATTAACCTTTCAAGGACCGACCGACAGCCGGCTGTCGGGCTGCTATTGTCTTTCTATTGTGTCTCAAATCACGTGTGTTCGAAGTATTAAAAGTCGGTATACCCGTTTTGTTAATGCGCAACTTGGACGCCCCGAGATTATGTAATGGCACTAGATTGCGAGTCATTGAACAAGGCACCAATTGTAACTGGAGAAGCTAAGGGTGAAAATGTTCTTATTCCACGCATTCCAATAATACCCAATAACTTACCCTTTAATTTCAAATGTTTACAGTTCCCACTTAAAGTTGCATTTTCTATAACTATTAATAAATCGCAAAGGCAAACTTTGAAGATAGCGGGGATACGTTTAGGCACGCCCTGTTTTTGCCATGCTCACATGTATCTAAATCCCAAAATCTAAATATTTACGCTGAATAAAAAAAAAAACAAATAACATCGTATAGGGGAGTATATTGCAGTAAAAACACAGATAATTTAACACAGATGTTAACCTATTTCAATTACATACATATGAATTCTTTACTTATTACAAAATCTATTAACAAAACCGCATCAAAATCCCTTCCGTTGTTTTAATAAAAATTTAGGCTTAGGGACAAAGAAAGCTACATTGTATTATACTATGTAGTGATTAAATGCAAGTAACATTGGTCCGACCTGTTTATTAGTCAGTGTTTAGTAATCCGTTTGTGCTGGATAGAATAATCTCAAGCCCTGGGAAGGACATAGGGCTACTTTTTATAAGCACACCATACAGGTAAAGATTGATGAAGAAACCACTGGTCTTAGCATTTTGAAATTTGCAGAGTTCTATTACAGCTTAAAATAATTAGCACTTAGAAAGGAATTCAGATAATTCCACCCTCAAGAGATTCCCTCTAAATATTAGGTATAGGATTTCAAAGATTGTTTCATCGTCTCCCTAGCCTTTTCCCAACTGTGTTTGGGGTCGGCTGCCAGCCTAACCGGATTCAGCTGGATACGGGTGTTTTACGCGGAGCGACTGCCTATCTGACCTCCACAACCCAGTAACTTAACTGGGCGATACGATACCTCTTGGTTAGACTGGTCAGAGTTTCTGGCTAACCAGTAACGACTGTTGAAGTTCTACGCATGACAACCGAGACCAACGGCTTTACGTGCTTTCCGAGGCACGGGATGTCAGTGATGTCCAAGATAAACTTTAGAAAGTACATATGAGTTGAAAAAGTCACATTGGTACTTGCCCGGATTCGAACCCACAACCTCTTACACGAGAGGCGGGCGCCTTATCTACTGTGCCATCACGACTTTCAAACGGATTTCAAAGATTGTATGGAAACTTATTTTGAAGTTAGAAGTTTGGGATGTACGATGTGAAGTTACATTAAGAAACACAAGTATTTAAAAAAATATCACGTGTGGCAGACCAAATTCAACGCGAGCGAAGCCGCGGGCAAAAGCTAGTATTATAAATGGGAAAGTGTGTCTGTCTGTATGTTTGTTATTCTTTTACGGCAAAATGGAGCGACGAAATGACGTGATTTTTTAAGTGGAGATAGTTGAAGTTATGGAGAGTAACATAGGCTACTTTTTGTCTCTTTTTAACGCGAGCGAAGCCGCGGGCAAAACCTATTAAGTGATAAAGCTATAAATGCCTACATACACGTAATAAACAATGTAATATTGCAATGACACACTAAGGCTTCGTTCACACGGCATTGTCCTGCACGTTTTTTTGCAGTATACGTGTTAACGTATGAATAGTGACCATACAACGTACATAGATCCATTCACACGACGATAGTACAGCAAAAAAACGTGTACCACTTATACGTTTAAACGCATACTCAACGGACTTGTCAAGCAAATCGAATGAACTTTGACGTATTCGGTTCGCAGTGACATATGGTACGCCTTTGTCTCCTTCACACGATACGATGTCATACGTCTTTTATCGAATAGAATTATATCTGAGCGTGTTTGGAGGGGTGTGTGGAGGGGTATGTCTTTTATGTTTGATTTGGTTTGATATTCAAAATGGTTGAGGAATTTTCTATAGACTACTTTTAAATTCTTTCTCTCTCTAACACAAAATCCCGTTTTAGGGATAAACCATTGGAACTTTATAAAAATCGCGTCGCAACTCAAGCAGCTTGGAAGGGAATCATGGTAATAATTTATCCTAATTTTGAAACAATCCGTTAGTGAATCCATCAGTGACGTCTACTCACTGTGACAACTGTGTGGAAACTGCGGCTAATCGTTTTTACACGAATGAAAATTTACCATGTGAACACCCGGTTGACTATACGTTAAAAAAACGATTACAAAAAAACGTGCAGGACAATGCCGTGTGAACGAAGCCCGCGGCTTCGTTCACACGGCATTGTCCTGCACGTTTTTCTGCAGTATACGTCTTAACGTATGAATAGTGACCATACAACGTTCATAGATCCATTCACACGACGGTAGTACTGCAAAAAAACGTGTACCGCTTATACGTTTAAACGCATACTCAACGGACTTGTCAAGCAAATCGAATGAACTATGACGTATTCGGTTCGCAGTGGCATATGGTACGCCTTTGTCTCATTCACACGATACGATGTCATACGTTTTTTATCGAATAGAAACCGAAGATGCGCTTAGTATCTGAGCGTGTTTGGAGGGGTGTGTGGAGGGTATGTCTTTTATCTGTTTTATTGAGGAATTTTCTATAGACTACTATTAAATTCTTTCTATCTCTAACAATTATATTCTTTAGTGGAACCAAATCCCGTTTTAGGGATAAACCTTTGGAACTTTATAAAAATCGCGTCGCAACTCAAGCAGCTTGGAAGGGAATCATGGTAATAATTTATCCTAATTTTGAAACAATCCATTTAGTGAATCCATCAGTGACGTCTACTCACTGTGACAACTGTGTGGAAACTGCGGCTAATCGTTTTTACACGAATGAAAATTTACCATGTGAACACCCGGTTGACTATACGTTAAAAAAACGATTACAAAAAAACGTGCAGGACAATGCCGTGTGAACGAAGCCCGGGAATAAAGTAGTTCGTGAATACGTTTGTCAGTTTTACAAACGTCTTTTTACTTGTATTTCCATTCACAACTACCTAAAAATGTGTGCCAAATTAAAATAAAATTGGCCAAGTAGGAGTTGAACTATGAGAAGGTTTTTGTGTTGCCATTTTATCGCCGAAAAATGGTAAATGTATATGGTTTGTGTATGGAAGCCCTCTTAAATATTTACTTTATTTTGATGTTTTGTACTTATTGTTATAGCGGTAACAGAAATACATCATTTTGTGAAAGTTTTAACTGCTTAGCTATCGCGGTTCTTCAGATACAGCTTGGCGAAAGACAGTCGGACGGGCAGACAGGAAAGTTTTAGTAATAGGGTCTCGTTTTACCCATTTACGGCCCGTTTCATCCATTAGGTACGAATCTCTAAAAAAAGATATTAACGCAACCCAACAAACACACCACAACACTCTACTTAGTCCACACACTAAAAACTTCATATTCGCTATAGAAACAGTTTAATTAAAACTTAAGATTGGATCATAATCGAAGTTCCAACCCACAAGTTTCGCCACAGAACTTCACAATGACTTGGAAGATCACCGGCGGTGGTTTCAGGCGAACACGCGACACATAGTTAGTATCGGTTTGGTCGCCGAATTACTAAGTGGAACTATTGGATCGTCTAAATTGTTTTGAGACTAGTTTTTGAGTAGGTCAAAGCGAACAAAGCTTTATTTAGAACTGTCTGGATTTAGTCGACTTTGCAGTGCAGCGGTGACTCGTGTTTAAGAGAAGATAGCAGTGAGTTTTTTTATTTAGTCGGGCCTGTTGGTCTAGCTGATAGTGACCCTGAGTCCTGAGATCCCAAGGATTGAAAAGGATAAAAAGAGACTTCTTTTTTTATTACATATGGGCTTGCTCTTGGTCCCAGACTAGCCCGAGGGCATAAATGGGGCCAACGATGGAGCGAGCTCACCCAAAAGATGCCCATGCACTCGTCTCTTGAATACATCAATCATACAAGGGTTATATGCATTTGGGAACACAGACCCCGGCAGGGAATTCCATTCTTTTGCGGTGCGCTTAATAAAGGAATTCGAGAAACGCTGCGTGCGGATACGAGGAATATCGACCAAGAAAGGGTGGTAGCCCGCCGTACCACCGGACATCTAGACGAGATGTCCGGTACCACCGGACATCTAGACGAGATGTCCGGTGGTAAAACGGAGACGGGGGAATGAGCTCTTGTAGCTCATAAGCACACTCACCGAAGTGCAATCTGTAAACCACCGCCAGACAGGCAACTTTACGCCGATGTGCTAGAGGTTGTAGTTGGGCCACCAGCTTGTTGTCGCCAATCAACCTCCTGGCTCTGTTCTACCGAATTCAATGCGGCCACTTGGTATTTGGCTGAACCATCCCATAGGTGACCGCAATACTCCATACCAGCTTTTTCGCCGCAGTCAGTGCATTGGACTCGATGAAAGTGCCAAAGTTGAGGTCAGAACTCAACTCCATGCCAAGGAGTTCTAGGGAGCCGGTTACATTTACAGGTGCACCTCGGAAAGAAGGAGCCAGGTTGAATGGTCTCCGTTTGGCGGAGAACAGACACGCTTGCGTTTTGGCGGCATTGAACTGCACTAGATTGAGATCGCCCCATTGCGACACACGACTAACAAATTTGAGGTGCAATAAGTCAAAGCATTGGTAATCCAATAACGAACAACAAGGATATTCTACAATTTCCAATTTATTATATTCTGTCAAAAATTGCCAAGATCACCGGCGGTTGTTTCAGTCGACCAGGCGACACATAGTTAGTGTGTAATGTGTGTATCGGTTTGGTCGCCGATTTACTAAGTAGAACTATTGGATATCTAAATGGTTTTGTGACTAGTTTTTGAGTAGGTCAAAGCGAGCAAAGTTTTATTTAGAACTGTCTGGATTGAAATGCACGTCACTGCTTCACTACCATATTGAGATTGACTATACTATACATGTATAGTAGTGAAGCGGTGACGTG
Organism: Athetis lepigone; assembly: GCA_033675125.1. NCBI lineage: Eukaryota > Metazoa > Arthropoda > Insecta > Lepidoptera > Noctuidae > Athetis > Athetis lepigone. The sequence goes on along the minus strand of CM066236.1, from coordinate 1,397,754 downwards.
TATTTTAGACAAGTTATTAGTGATTTTTTTTTATTTAGACGGGCCTGTTGGTCTTGAAAGTAGTGACCCTTACTGAGAAACCGCAGGACACACCCAGCTAGAACGCGAATTGGCGATTTCGGACTTATATTAACTACAGGTCTGGGTTTCCTCACGATGTTTTTCTTCACCGATGTCTGTGATGCCCAAGACCCATTTTTAAAAGTACATATGACCTGAAAAAAAATTGCCAGGATCACTAAAGGTTCTAGGCGAGACGCGACGCATAGTTAGTGTGGTTTGATTATCGAATTACTCACTAGAACTTTGTTGTTGGATGGACTAAATTGTTTCGTGACGAGTTTTTGAGCTGGTCAAAGTGAACTTTCCAGTTTTGTGTTGAGCTTAACTATCTGGATATATTTAATTAGGTTGTGAAAGATGCCTAAAATGCAAGAAGTTGAAGTTGGTTGTTTTGATATTTAAATAACTAACAATCGTTACCACTCATTAATAAAATAGTAGGTGGATAAAAAAAAAATATCCCGGGACATCTTACACACGGCCATCTGATCCCAAGCTAAGCAGAGCTTGTGTTATGTTAATCAGACAACTGACATAAATACTTATATATATATAATTTTTAAATACATACATATTATAGATAAATAACACCCAAACACAGAACAAACAATTATGCTCATCACACAAAGTTGTCCTGTGTGGGAATCGAATCCACGACCTCTGGCTTAGCAGTCAGGGTCACTGACCACTAGACCAACAGACCCGTCGTTATAATCGATTGTAAAAGCTAGTCTATTAAAATACCAATATTTTAGAAGGTTTCAGCTTTGCGTTGACGATCAGATTGCGTCTCGCGATCAAACAGTCTAATTTTCTTTTATAGATATAAACTAGCTTCTGCCCGCGGCTTCGCTCGCGTTAGAAAGAGACAAAAAGTAGCCTATGTTACTCTCCATCCCTTCAACTATCTCCACTTAAAAAATCACATCAATCCGTCGCTCCGTTTTGCCGTGAAAGAAAGACAAACAGACAGACAGACAGACAGACACACTTTACCATTTATAATATTAGTATGGATGTCTAACAGTAATACATCACTGGCTAATGTTGGTGTCTTTGTCCCGGAGCAATGGTACATGCTCCGCGGGATCCAATCAGCACAGTACATAAACGTCAGCCATGTATTATAGTGCACATTATGGAGGCAGCAGAGCATTTGTGGCTTATATTGTAATGGATATCTTCGGATTATTGTGTGTGTCGAATATCTGTATAATAGTGTTGAGCTGTTGACTGTCCCGGTTTTGGTTTGCCGGTCCTGGATTTGATTAAATATAAATAAACAAATTTCTTGGGACAATTCACACTCGGCCCTCTGATCTCATGCTTAGCAGAGCTTGTGTTATGGTAACTAGTTAACCGAAATACATACGTATGAAATTTACAAATATATATTAAGTATAGATAAATTAAACCCAGACGCAAAACAAAAATTACGCTCTCCACACTTGGTTTGCCCTTGGTGGGAATCGAACCTACTACCTCCGGCTTAGCAGTCACAAGACCTTTGTTATAAAGATTTTTTTGTAGCTGAGGTTTTTGTTAGATTGAGCAGAGCAGCAGCGCTAATTGTGAAATAACTCGATTGGGAAAGTAGTACCGCCATACTACTATTTCTACATACTATCTATTTCTGCCGTAAAATGGTGTAAATTACCGATGTAACAGACACGTGCAACATGCAACGTGTTTGCGAAACCATGTAACAGGTGTCTTTAGGTGGCCTTTTAACATCAGGTGAATCGTCAGTTTGTCAATATTTGGAAGTCAAAAATTTTGGAAGTCAATTTTTAGTTATTTTAATGTTTTTAGTTTTTGAAGGCGGTTATTATTTTATTGTTAAATGGTTTTTTTTTTCAGTGCTCTGCTCCCAATGTCTGACTGTGTATTACAGTAATTTGTATGAATAAAACTACTTAAAATCTATCCAAAATCCTCAATTCCTCAGTCCTCAATTCGTGTAATTTGAAATAACAAACATATATCGTATATTTGTCGTTTTTTTTTGTTTTTGTTGAATTTTTCAAGAAGTACTGAACTGATCTCCATAAAATGTATATGGGACTACCTATGAAACATGAACCATCTCACAAAAAAAGAAACACCAAAATCCATTCATAATTGGCGTAAATATCAAACATAAAGACGAATTGAGAACCTCTTCCTTTTTTGAAGTCATTTAAAAAGCAATTCTTAGTAGCAAGTGAGACTGCTAAGGTCGTGGAATCGATATTCAGATCAGGCAACACCTTATTGGGTCCATTTAGAATTTCTCAGTATCTGCCTGGAGTTTGGCACCTAAAGGCTGCTCTATTACATCTTCTGCGTACTTGCTTAATTTTCATTTTGTTTTTCCCCCGATGACCGAACAAAGGAAGTTCTGGAAAGAGAATATTGTTGACTAACTGTCCCTTGAGTTTCTCCAGCGTTTTAGTTACTGCTCTGCTCCTGTAGGTCAAAGTGTGATGTTACATTACCTATAACCTTCTCCGATTTATGGGCTATCCAATACAGAATTATTTTCTCAATTCAGTCCAGTAATTAATGAGATTAGCGTGTTCACCCAAACAAACTCTTCAACTTTTTAACTTTAACATAAATTAGGTACAAATCGTTCGATAAATATTAGGAAGACTATTCTAGACCTCCACTTAGATTGGAGTATATCTATGTATAGTATATCCACAATAAGTATGATCTTGAACTAAACAAATAAATAAATTTTCAAAGCGCTACTGTTACAAATGGATATAATCATGTTATTGAACTTGTGTTTCTGAACTCGTTTTTCGTAACAATGAACTCTAATAATTTATTTAACCTTCGGCATACGTATACGAACAAAGCCATTGGTACTTACTACATATTTCAAGAAATAGAATCAAGGGGTCGTTTGCCTACCCATAACAATAGAAAAAATAACAATCGGTGTCATTATTATTTATTGAATCTTTTTTGAGTTGCTATGGCAATACAATATGGTGATAACATTTGCTAGCTAAACCAGAAATGTTTAAAAAATAGTAAAAATATGCCTAAAATACATAGAACGTTAAGTAAAATATTCAACAACTGATGAAAATGAACTAGATAAGATATTGCATTTAATCCGATCTCCACAACAGAGTTTTTGTTACGATTTGAGATCTTACAGGCACTATTAAAAAAATGTATATTTGAAAATAGTGTATCTAGTACGACACAGTACATTCAAAATAATTTGAACTCGTCGAATTTTCCGATCAGTCTCCAACCCATCATCTGAAAGTAGAGTACAATATGTCTAGCATCAAATAAATATGTTCTCAGTCAAAGTACCAGGTAAACATGAAACATCACAAGTGCCACAAATTCGATAACCACACAGACGCCATCAATCAGTGTCTGCTGGCCATTGGATATGCGAAGAAGTGTGACGGTGATCGATCCTTACGAACCCCACTCAATATTCCGTCCACTCTAAGTAATAGTGCCTATTGACTCGCCTGAATAGATGAGAAGGCGCCTTGAAATAGGAGTGACAAATTTTGGGAACTGAGGCCGCTTGATTGAAAATACCTGTAGTTGAAATCAAATAGTATTGTGAATGGATGGAGTTGCTTGTTACGTGTTGTGATACGTGTTACACTGGTTGTTGCAGGGCTTTATTTGCTAACAAGTCTTGGCGAATGAGTGTAACGTGATGTTACGCAAGACTATACGAGTATTGCACGTATTGTAAAACCAATAAAATTCTTGCCATGTTTTGTTTTCTTACAGTAGAAAACTTAAAAATAATTCTAGTTATGGCTAGAGCATTATTTCGTCTTTCGAAGGACGACGGATATTTCGTCTGTGTTAGTCATCAAAGTCAAGAATTAGCATCGCCATACGAAGAGTTTTTTTGTCATTTGCTCATAAAGATACGAGTTAAGAAACTTAAAGCATCAAAATCCTGAACAGTTCTAAGTGTGTAAACAATTTAAATTATAAAATGTTTGCTAATAGCTACACATTTATCAAGCAAATTGGCAAATCGTCTGCACATTAAGACAGGAGAAGACGTCTAAATGTCTGTCTTTGCCTCTACGTACTTATTCCCCACGCCATCAAACAAAGCGCCTTACCAAGCCGTGCTGTTAATTGAAAATAATAATACCATCCGCTTACATTCCTACCTCGTAGGTACCATAACTCCCTCTAAGTAAAGGTATTTAAATAAAACATCAGATACCTCTGAAGGCAGCATGTGTGTAGCTGACACTCATACATTATCGTACATCCGAGCTTAAGATTACGTGCCTCGCGTAAAACTCGTTTGCTCCACCTATAGTAACGACGTGAAGGAAAAATGATGCGTTAAGCGAGATACATCTGTCTATGAATAATTTAACACCCGTCCTTTGCTGAGTCTAAGTGGGACCTTCACCCTATAACGTTGCGGCTACATCGGCTAATTTGACGTACATTGCTGGTTACGGTAAAACGTGAAAACAAAACCGCCAACAAGGGCGGTAATGTATACCAAACTGTGGACTACTTTATAAGTAATGCGAATGTCTTGAATATTGACCATCGGAGTGTAAGTCCCAACTGAAAGTTTTTACGATTTGACTTCGTTTTACTCGGGTTGCGCTTAAGGCTCGCTCCAGCGCAAATCGTCTAAATAAAAACGCGTCTTAAATATTTTCGTGTGGAATGAGCCGAATAACGCCCTTTATGGGGCTCGGGAACAAGTTTTTACGATGTTCTTAAGGCAATTCGCAAGTGAACCGAAACAAGGTGTTTGTGATGAAACGTGCATTGACGATGATTTTTTTGGAGAAAGTGTTGTCAGGTTTCGGTGTTTAGTTTAGTTTTTAATTTGGTACATTATTCATCTGTAGTACTTTCAAAGTATATTTACGATATCATTGAGTCGTGCATCAGTTAGCATGAAAAACAGTTGACTCCGGTTGCCATTCGTATATCTTTGTCAGTCGTCGCGGGCAGTTATCAGAAAATCTGACGATAAGTCAAACTATCTTGTCCATAAAGGTAAAATCCTGGCGGGCATTAACAAAGTGGTCAAAAACTGGTACCTACGCAAACAACGAACAAGTTAGTTAGTTTAATTGGGCTTGTCCGCACTTAAGGTCATAGCTCATTACAGCCACCCGGCAGCCACTCTGCACCGACTCGCCTCCTGCGGCTAGTATTCTATATATGGACTTGTATGGGCATGCGCACACTATAGCAACTCCGTACCGTCACCGGATCGCCTCGGTTATAAGGCGAGTCGGTGCGGAGTGGCTGCCGGGTGGCTGTAATGAGCTATGACCTTTAGCCTCATAATTGGGCCATTGTGCGTGACAAGTTATTGCAATATAAAAAAAAATATATATAATGTCAAGTTATTGCAATATTTAAAAATATTATAATGCTTTGTGTGTATACACGTAGGGTGATTGGTAAGAAAGTTATTTGTTATTATGATTATTTTACATATTATATGTTTGGATATTGGGTACTAATTATGAGTCACATATTTCACACTGTGAATTATTTCACTAAGATATAAAATACCGTTATTTAGACACGTACGAGTATATCCAATAATAATTCGCCTGGATACTAGGTACCTCGGGTATTCTCAAAACCAATAAATTTGTCCAGCAAAATAATTCTGTCCCTTGCAAAAAAAAACTCTTGAATTAGTAAATAAGGACATTAAAATGACTTTGTTGTTTTATGTTTCCCCGGTCTATCGTACATCAAAATTAGTGCTCTTTCATCTTCGCCCGCCCCGGTACTAAAATCATAAGTACTGCATATATTTTAGAAAGATCCTCTTAGCCGCGTCCCTGCGGGAATGCGATAAAAAATCTTACATACTTTTCTCAGGATTTGCTCAAAGGGAGGTGAACAAAGGAAGGAAATAATTTATTTTGTTCTACACAACAAGAATGGCAGAAAAGTTTTTTTTTATTGTCTTATTTGAAGTCGAAGAAGTATATTTCTTGTAGGGATGAGAATATTTTGCTGTATTCTAGAATTGATGTTATTGTCTGCTTTCGTAAAATATGCTATTACTATATTATTGGGACAGCTAATATTAAGTTCGACCGATTTGGTTTTATTATAACTTTGAATTGAACAAAATTATTAATTAAACCTTCGAATACACGTGATTTGAGACACAATAGAAAGACAATAGCAGCCCAACAGCCGGCTGTCGGTTGGTCGTTAAAAGGTTTACATGCAGAAACGCAAAATGAATAACAACAACTTAATTATAATAAGTATTTTTATTCAAAAGATATAAAATAATTATGGCATGCACAATTAGCCAATTAATATTTGTGAGAGCTCTAAAATAAGCACGGAACTAATTAACTGTGTTAATTAAATAATCCAAACGTGTTGCATTACTATCCGTTACATCCGTAACTAAAGTTGGATTAATTAAATGCTTGGTTGCATTTCAAATTAATTAGCATTTAATATACAAAAACAATAAACACTTCTAATTATAACTCTACCCAATTAAAACCTGTAGAAAATCAATAGATTTTTTATGAGATATGCCCCGACCATGTGCATGACTTTTCTGGTGCTCTCTTAAAAAAAATAAAGCCAGAAAATCTTGCAACCATACCAAGGGCTACGAATAACCGAGTTACTGAGTAATGGAGGTCTGGTAAGCAGTAGCTCACCTTCTGCATCGCAAACTGGACCCTAACATAGTCGGGAAAGGCTGACGATGAGTTCATAATTATGTGCTCTCATTTACAACATCAGCACCGATTACCTGGTTGTCAATCCACAACACTGATTCCCAACTCAACGTTTATAACTACTAACTTTGCGAAAATGGTGTAAGCCGTCACCATAGCCTATGGAGGCTTGAAGCACCTCACCGACTCTTGAAATTTCTACTGACCTCTTTTAAGAACGTCCTAATTATCATTATACTCCTTAGAGAAAACCTAAACAGACATCTCATTCCACAATCCCAAAGTTCTCTGAAAGTTCAACAGTCTTCCGACCTTGAACCCTTCCTCTCAGATAACTCCAAATCTTCCCTTTTTAAACAACTGACTCATGAACTGTAGAATTTTCGGTACCTACACAAGTTTTGCGCGTAAATTATAATTTGGCAAAATTTATGGGCCCCGAGATCCCGGCCTCGTTTGTGTGTATTTATATTTTACAAACTAAGTCTAATAGTTACTTGTTTCTGCCAGTTTAGTACTGTTTAGTGTTTATTCTTCAAGGCTAGATCGTGATTGGACTCTGTTAGGGGTTGAGAGGATAATTAACTTTCAAGATGAAAGAAAAAAAAAACAAGGAAATTAAATAATGATGAGATGTAATAAGTCAAAATTTCTTAGTGACTAGCTTTTGCCCGCGACTTAATCCGCGTGGAATAATAGTTCCCGTTCCCGGGGAATATCCGGGTCAAAACTATCCTATGTCCTTTTTCGGGTCCCAGACTACATCTTTACCAAATTTTATTCAAATCGGTTTAGTGGTTAAGGCTTGAAGAAGAGACAGACAGAGAGAGCTACTTTCGCATTTATAATATTAGTATGGATTATTTCTCAAATATGGTTTTATGTTTATTGCGATGTCCTTACTTATAAATTATACCAGCTGATCGTCCGACCGTCACTGCCCGTCAAACCTTGTACTGATGTCTTAAATTCATACGATGATGTTTGCCTTTTTCAATCCTACGTGCTTTTTATTAATTTATCAAGGGTGTAATGAGCATCCGAGTCGTTTGTAGTGTTTTGATAGTTCTTCTTGTCAGAAGACAGAAAGTCAGACAATCAGTCTAACAAAGGATTAAGGTCATAGCTCATTACAGCCACCCGGCAGCCACTCCGCACCGACTCGCCTTATAACCGAGGCGATCCGGTGACGGTACGGAGTTGATATAGTGAGCGCATACCCATACAAGTCCATATAAAGAATACTAGCCGCAGGAGGCGAGGCGGTGCGGAGTGGCTGCCGGGTGGCTGTAATGAGCTATTACCTTTATCGTGTTACTTAGTTACTGGGTTGTGGAGGTCTGGCAGACAGTCACTCTGTAACACAGTAATATTCAGGTGAATCCGATTAGACTAAACGCCGACCCTGGTAATAAGGTAGAGAGATAATAAATTCGTCATCAGATGAGACATCCCTATTGTTTCCCACCTTCCCACCTACATACTAACCCACACTAATAGCAACATTAATTCAATCAAAACTAAGAAGTAAAGCCAATCTTTTAGTTAGGTTCACCAATTATATTATTGGGAACGAGGTAGTCAAGAAGAAAACTAATTTACTTAATCACCGTGCTTATAATTAATTGTTGTAGTTAGTGTTTCTGGCGTAATTAGGCGGGAACTGAGTTTTGGGACAAAAGGTTGGTCGCGTCTTTTGTGTTTACAATTAATTTGAGGAATTTGTTGGGGCTAAATAAGTGCTTATTTTATTAATTATAGCGGAATTCGTGGAATTATAAAAAAAATACTTAAAAAAATTTCTTCCTTTTTAGCTGATTGCGGCAATGTAAAACAGTAGAGTTGTCTGACCTGTATGCATTTATATCCATCTCAATGTTTCCTTCTGATTACTTGACTACCGAGCCGACTTTGATGAATATTACGTCATTGAGCTATTCGTTATTGCGCCAGTGGTATGTCATCATCATCTCCCTAGCCTTTTCCCAATCGTGTTGGGGTCGGCTGCCAGCCTAACCGGATTCAGCTGGATACCGGTGTTTTACGTGGAGCGACTGCCTACCTGACCTCCACAACCCAGTAACTGGGCGACACGATACCTTTTGGTTAGACTGGTCATAGTTTCTGGCTAACCAGTAACGACTGTCAAAGTTCTACGAATGACAACCGGGACCAACGGCTTTACGTGCTTTCCGAGGCACGGGATGTCAGTGATGTCTAAGATAAACTTTAGAAAGTACATATGAATTGAAAAAATCACATTGGTACTTGCCCGGATTCGAACCCACAACCTCTTACAGGAGAGGCGGGCACCTTATCCACTGGGCCATCACGACACTAGTGGTATGTAGTTTCAAGAAATTAGAAAAAAAAATATTATCTTTATATATATAATTCTGCTGTGCGTGTGTATGTCATTGAACTCCTCCTAAACGGTTTGACCGATTTAAATGGTTTTTTCTGTATGCGTTTGAGTGGTGCCCTGGATGGTTTAGATTCACAAATCAGCCCGGCAGATGGCGCTAATTGCTTGAAGAAGCATGTGATTTCGGAAACGACCCTAACGATTTCGCTGAAATTTGATATGTGGGGGTTTTTGGGGACGAGAAATCGATCTAGCTCAGTCTTATGTCTGGGGAAGCACATGTTTTCGAGTTTTAAGTTAAAATGTTTGGAGCCCAACGAAGTGGGCACGGGCCAGCTAGTATTATATATATTACTAGCTTTTGCCCGCGGCTTCGCTCGCGTTAGAAAGAGACAAAAAGTAGCCTATGTTATTCTCCATCCCTTCAACTATCTCCACTCGAAAAATCACGTTATTTCATCGCTCCGTTTTGCCGTGAAAGAAAGACAAACAGACAGACAGACAGACTGACAGACAGACAGATACACACACTTTCCCATTTATAATATTAGTATGGATAATTACTGTGCGTTGATATTGATATATCAACAATACAGTCAGTCACTTTACCAATTTATACATAAAAGATAGAAAGCGTCTCGAAATGCTTGCAGCATTTTCTAATGGAACTTTAACACACGAAATAAAACAACACACATAGCCTCGTACTTGCCACGTACTAAGATCGGCTGTTAGGTTCAATGGACCACTACCATCGGTCATGGCACATTAACCGGGCTATTACTCCACTCCATCCATGGCCCTTGGACCCAACGAGGGGTTATTTTCCTGTATCCCTCGAATCTGTAATGTGTAGTGGAAATATTATATTGTGGACGTGAAATGTTCATCCATACTTTCGTATGTTTTACTTTCGAAAGCATTTTTTAATTAAAATTCCCGCTTTTAATATAAGTTTATTTATATCAATAGACCATCGTCGTTAAATATATAATATGAATAAGAGTCGGAAAATTTCGAATATATATATTTTTAATTATATTTTATGTATAAAATAAAAAGGGTTAAAACTATCAAAGCTAGGCCAGTGACGTAGCTGATCGGCATTTTATTGTAAAAGAACCGGTCAAGTGCAACTCAGAATAGCACGTTGTGTTCCGTACATTATCCGCAAAAATGCTAAGATAATCACGTTTTCACTTCTTGAAGAAGAGACACTTTGGTTTTTATTAGATGTGATTTTGCTCGCCACCGGCCAGGGCGCTCTGTTTCGATGTCCTCGATTCCGCGCTTCCTGCGTGATAGCTAGTTGTACGGTTTGAAGGTTGCGATGTGACTCATGGTACACTTCAAATAGCTGTATACAATAGTTTTCATTGCCCCACACGCAAGATGCCTGTTTGCCAAGTGACAGTTGTAACCTACGTCAAAGCAAATCTCCAAAGGGCTACAATTTGCTAACAACATAAACCAGTTCTTAAGTATTTCAGTACAACTTTTACCATTCCATGGTAAAGGCGGTGTTAAGCGCCATCTTTCACTACAGACACAAAAGCCACTTGAAGTCTGTCGTTACAAATTATGTTAAGAATAAAACATTTTATTGGTACCGCCTTGGACGAGTAGCTGTAAATTCAGCAGCTTTATTGAAATGTTTGATGTTCAGCGCTAACTGGCTATGGTCTATTTTTAGATGGTTTTAGTGTTAACTCTGCGGGGCGCTGAATGTCGCTTTTTAACCGACTTCAAAAAAGGAGGAGGCTCTCAATTCGTCTGTATGTTTTTTTTTGTATGTTTGTTACGCGATATCTCCGTCAATTGTTAACAGATTTTGATGGTTCTTTTTTTGTTTGATAAGTCATGATTCAGGGGTGGTCCCATATAAATTTTGTGGCGATCGGTTCAGTGCTTCTCGAAAAATTCACCAAGAACAAAAAAAATTGACGAAATATTCATAGACGATGTGTGCTTTGTCTTCAAGTTTCTATTTTCGTTTTATAAGATTGTAAGTAGTTTTATTTTGAAAATAAATTACTTTGAAAGGTACTATACACAGTCAAACATTGGGAGTCGACACTAAAAAGTAATAAATAAAAAACTTTTTTCAAAAAAAAAAATAACCGCCTTCAAAAACTAAAAATCCAAAAATAACTAAAATTTCGGAAGTCGGTGGCTTCTCTTCTGCCATTCAATTTGTGTTGCCACCGACTTCCGAAATTTTAGTTATTTTTGGGTCTTAGCACAGATTAATAAATAGTTACTACGTAACAGATACTTCACTCCAATACAAAAACCAAAATACCTACGCTATAATAGCCTACAAAATCATAATAATAATACTAGTTGTTTGCAGCAAGGAGAAATGTACCATAAGTACGCACAAAGAGAGTTGAGATTCTTTTGCCCGCCGCGCGACTTACGTGTGTGCGTGTCGTCCAGCAAATCTGCTAGGGTTATACGTATGATGACAATGGTAATAAAACGAATGTTTTAGAAAAACAATTATAATTTTATTTGTTGATCAAATATTTTTTAGTTTGATAAAATGACTGATGCATATTTTTCGTTCCTTGAATTCCCGACTAATATATTTTAGTGTCGAAAATATCCAAAACCGCGTGAATAATTTTAATAAATAATCAAAAGGAAAACAGGAGAATTAGGAAACAGGGGAATTGGACAATAATCACGCAATAGTTACGTGGTTTCGGCATTTTGATAGTCAGCGCTGTACCCGTGACGCGCGAGCACTCAGCCGGGCGCGCGACAGCCCGGTGTTCGTTGTATCGTCGACGATACGCGAAGCGGTAGGCATAAAACGCGTGGCCTTGAGCGAGTGACGGACGCCTGGTCTTAGTTAGTAGTTTTTGAAGGCGGTTATTTTTTTTTTGAAAGAGTTTTTTTTGTGCTTTTTTGTTTAACTCTTCGTATATTTTTCTGTCTATCTTAACTGTTTGTTTCAACAAGTGGTCATGTTATTGATTTGTTTGTAATAATTTTGATTAGTGCTTGCGATTGAAGGGTACTTACTTCTAAGGATAACTTAGTTTAAGGGTAAATTTACGACCCAGAGTGAAGCAGTTGCCGTCCAAAGGTACATATCGGGCATCATTATAACACTGATTACCTAAAGGCAATCTGAATCTAATACTTAGCCAAGAGTAAGCGCGTGTTGTCAAAAGGTATCTGATTGTCATTAAAGGTATAAAAAATAGCCAGGTAAGCAATCATATGATTAGACTTTATTTAATTAAAGAATGCTTATCATCGCCTTCCAAGAATCCACAAAAAAAAAACAGTTCTAAAGTACACATTACTTGACAGTATGTACCCTGGACCGTAATGTGAGGTTCTAAAACATAGGTACAGTGATGATGCAAAAAAGTAAAAAAAAACATGCTGTTTCATCCACCACGACAACAAAAACATTACACATGCTGAGACCTTTAAACATGAAATATTTGCCCAGACAAATGACCTAAAGCCGTGAGCAAGCCCGTGTAACCATAAGCTGGTGCAGGCTTAGCCTAAAGTCCCTTCACCCCGCTTAGACTCCGACCGAGATCAGACGAATACGTGCTTTTGATAGATTACACTCATATTTCTATTTATCTTACCGTATATATTAAATAGTAAACTGACTGACTGATTGTTGGTTTATTAACGCACCAAAATGATGGTTCTAGAGGCATGACACTTGGAGAGTGTTATCTTGGTAAATAATAAGTGTCCACTAAGAAAGAGTTAGACTTTTGACTTTAGACTTTTGAAAGGGTTTCTGGAAATTCTAACCCTAAAGGGGTAAAATAGGGGATGAAAGTTTCGACATTTAAACGGGCTAAGCTGTGGGCGAAAGCTAGTTTCTATTATATAACTGCTTACACAGATAGGTGCTGGCTTTTGACTCGAAATACTTAAGTTATCAGTAAACATTAGTGCCGATTCTCTTGTTCACAAACTAACGTAAATTTAAGTAAAGTGCATCTTTCTCTTTCCATTTAATTAAGAAAAGGACAGAAAATAAAATATTAGTTAAGTCCTGTCAAATTCACACACTTCATAGATGATTTAGACGCGTTTTAAAAACATAGCATTTAAATATACGTCAATTTTCTTCCGGTGCTGTCTAATTTGACAGGATTAAACTAGATTATATCTTCTGTCCTTTTCTTTAAAAAATGAAAAGAGAAAGATGCATTTAACTTAAAATTAGTCTAGTTTGTGATCAAGGGAATCGGCACCAGTGATGTGATTTATATTGTTTATTTCAGTTTGTTAACAGGGTTTTGTCAGGGTTTAAAATAAAAAGTCGGTCATGTTTGACAATAGTCGGTTTGTCAGACTTGAAATAAGTAAAACCCACAGTAAAGTCCATCTCGTTAAGTTTATTATATATTTACCCCTTACGCTTTCACGCGCATTTTTGGTACTGATACAAAGCCTGTCGCTATTCTCGATAACTGGGCTATTTACTACAATAGAGACTTTTTTGCTTTCAGAAATTACCTCCTACAAACAAAAGCATAAAAACAATTTTTATCTCTTATATCTATAATTAGACAGGTAATTCAAGAGGAAGGTTTATCTTTAGAAAAACCGGATTTATACCAGTGCGAGTATATTATAATGAACGGAGTATGATTAATTGAATTTTTCAGACAAGGTGGACAAAAGTTACTTTGTTCTTACTGTTATTACAGAGAAGATAGCAAATTACAGAATAGAACCAACTCAACCACACGTTTGTATTCCTAACAACCAAACAATAAAACAACCACAAAAAACCGGAATCAAACATAATATAATAAAATAAACATAAAAATAAGGGAATGGTCGCACGCTCCGCTTCGGACGTTTTTATTGTAATGACGTTCTATCTCGCGTAAAAATATGAGTAGGTAATACGGGCGTAAACAGAATAAAGGTTTTATCGCCGGACGATATTAACCGGAACGGCCGACTATCGCCCGGTTACCCTATGACCGATCTGTTACTATGCACACTTACCCTTAGGTTGGGTATTATTATGTTGGGTAAGGAAGTAATATGCGTTGAAATTTACACCTCATAATTTTTTTTGCCGTTTTTCAATTATGTTAGGGTTAGTTAGCAACTAACCGGATCCAACTGAGTACTAGTACTTTACATGAAGCGACTGAATAACAGACCTTCAAAACTCTGGTACTTGGTAACTCGATAAACGTAAGGTGGAGTCATATTTTCTGTTCAGAAATACTTCATAGCTTTTGCTGTAATGTTAGACCTTGTGAATGTTCGTTATAGAAGATACAAGGTCGTCATCATAATTAACCCCTCAACTGTCGTTACGAACACCCGTGTGCTCGTAAGGAAAACTTCAAAAAAAGGCTACAATTGTCGCGCGAACACACGGGTGCTCGTAACAGATCGCTCACCATACACCAAATCTTAAAAAAATGACGACAGTTATGGGATTTATTGAAGAATGTTCCGACTGGCGAGAGTATAAAAACAAGCCTATCTCCTGTTCTTTATTGGAGTTCAAGTTGACAATATACTGAGTCGATTAGTAATGAAAGCGTAATAGGCAGGCTATACCAATAAAGTCTAAATTATATATTTATAATCAATCTCCTGGTATTACTGGCAAATATTTTTTTGTCATAAAAACAATATTAAAAATAAAATATTACTATTCTAGAAAACAAAAAATCTACAAGAGCTGCTAACAACGAAATGGTGCGATAAGAATGTACCTAATTTATTCAACTCATGAACGTAAAGTTATCTGAGAGTCTAACAGTGTGATTTTTGTTCAACAAACTGCAACTAGAAAAAGAACTGATAACTTCAAAACGGCTTAAGCGATTTTGATGAATCATGTCAAAAAACCATCGTTATAATAACTTTATTAACTTTCAAATCATGTCGTGATGGCAGTGTTTAAGGCGCCCGCCTCTCATGCAAGAGGTTGTGGGTTCGAATCCGGGCAAGTACCACTGTGTTTTTTTTTTCAATTCATATGTTCTTTATAAAGTTTATCTTGAACATCACAGACATCGGTGAAGGAAAACATCGTGAGGAAACCTGGACTTGTAGTAAATACAAGTCCGAAATCGCCAATCCACCTTGAGCAAGCGCGGTGATCAATGCTCGTGCCTTCTCTGTATGAGAAGAGGCCTTTGTCCTGCAGTGGGGAAGCTATAGGCTGGTATTATTATAACATTCAAATAAAAAAAAACGCAACCAAATCTGATCACCTGTTTAAGTACTACAATACCACGGACAGACACACAAACAATCAGACAGACAGACCCACACATAGCGATGAAACGTATAACAGCCCTCTATTTTCGTTAGGGGTAAAAATAGATTTAAAATTACCTAAAAAGTTATTTGATTGTTTGTACACTGTTTAATTAACTTTTCTTAGTGTTTGCAAGACTCTGTAGTCATGTAATTAAGTACTAGTCAAACAAGTCTTAGGCCAAGATATAAATAACTGTTACTTAGCGCTGTGAAAATAGGTATGCCTTTTTCGTCTCTTTTCCACTCATAGTTGACTTGGGCCAATTCTATTGAAAATACTTTTCATAATTTTTATTTTAGTACTTTGTTGACTTTGTTTTAAATATAAAAAATCCATGCAAAGATTCATCTTTCTAGCACTAACCATTTGGACAGGAGACTGAGAACGGACGGACGGACATGACGATAAACTTTAATTGTACCATTTTGGTTCGGAACCCTAAAAAACGGAACGGTTTATCCAAAACCTAAATAATTTATCTAGGTACAATATCATCTCCCTAGCCTTTTCCCTAGTACGTTGGGGTCGGCTTCTAGCCTAACCGGATTCAGCTAAATACCAGTGATTTTCGTGAAGCGACTGCCTATCAGAAACCCACAACCCAATAACTGGGCGACACGATACCCTTTGGTTAGACTGGTCAGACTTTCTTGTCAAAGTCAAAGTCAAAGTCAAAGTCAAATCGTTTATTTCCATTAGGCCATGAAGGCACTTTGGAACGTCAATTACATTAAAATAGTTGATTCTAGTTGCCCATTCCAAAAAGTTGCTTATATGGAGAAGAATGGGCAAGAAACTCCATATGTACTCTTTTAAAATAAATATGTTACAATTAATTATATACATGATTACATTCTGTAAAGTAAAAATGAATACAATCTCAAAGTAAAGATTCTGCGTTAAAAATACATATTTGCAACAAACAAATATTTAGAAATGGAAGCTATATCATATTTACGAGGTATATAGTTTTACATTTACAAATATCGAAATGGTAGACGACCACTCTCAAACAAATAACTGAATTAGTGTGTGAGCCAACTCAATCTACAACAAAAATGAGGAGATATAATTATATTTACTTATATACCCAACTATGTGAAAAATATACGTATTTTTAGTAAATATATTCAGAAAAATTTGTATGTAACCAGCTTGATTTTGTGTTCACTGCGAATTGTCCTATGGGGCAGGACCAGCAACCTTCCAAGCATTTTTATCTTGAATATAATCTTCTAATTTATAATATGCTTGTTGACATAGTCTCCTTTTGATATACGTTTTAAATTTCCTTTCATTTAATTTTAATATTTCACAAGGAATTTTGTTGTAACATTTAACACAGTACCCCATGAAAGAAGTTTTTACTTTTGACAGCCTAAAATAAGGTTCAGCTATTTTATCTTGCTTCTGAATACCCGTGACGACTGAAAATGAAAACCGGGACCAACGGCTTAACGTGCTTTCAGTGATGTCCAAGATAAACTTTAGAAAGTACATATGAAAAAAAGTCACATTGGTACTTGCCCGGATTCGAACCCGCAACCTCTTATACGAGAGGCGGGCGCCTTATCCATTGGGCCATTACGACACTAGGTACAATATCTACTTACAAATTGTATGTAGCCTTAAGGCGATAACTAACTAACTTAGGGACTCATCGCTAAGTAGAGTTCAGCTGTGGCGTATTGTCGCTAATGCGTGTCAATAGTCTACCGAAGCGACGCGAGTACTCAACAATTATGATTTAAAAAATCGTAGTATTTAACCCATTTAAATCTTACAAAAAAGGCTCCGGCAAATAGAAAACCTCTTCCTTTCTAAAGTCTGTAAAAAATTGACAGGGTCAGAACTGACAGTCATTCAAGTGAACGTATAAGGGTACCCTTCTTCACAGAACTCTAAAAAACACCTAACAACTATGTAACTTATCCATTTACAAATTGTGTGTAACCTTAAGGCGATAACTAAGGGACTCATCGCTAAGTCAAGGTCATCTGTGGCGTACTGTCGCTAATGCGTGTCTTTTGTCGGCCGGAGTGACGCGGGCACTTAATAATTATAACAATTATTTAAAAAAATCAAAGTATTAAACGCTCTAAGTGGTTTACCACACCAACGAAATCAAAAGATTCAGACAAAATATGTCAGGCTAACAGACAGACATACGACTGATTTTACAAGGGTTTCGTTTATATGGATGAACAGTTTTATGTAGTTTTTGAATGAACCATCCAAAAATTGTTCTTTTTTTATATCGATTTTATAAAGACGTGATTTTACCAAAAAAATAGAAATTAACTTACAAATTCGTTTAGCCTTTGACATGATTTATCCAAAAACTAGAAATTAACTTACAAAGTGTTGCCTTAAGGCGAGAACTAAGGGACTCATCGCTAAGTCAAGGTCAGCTGTGGCGTACTATCGCCAATGCGTGTTATTTGTCGGCCGGAGTGACGCGGGCAGTCAATAACTATAATAAAAAAAAGTATTTAACCCATTTAATTGTTTACCGATAGATGTAGTGTTTTTATAAGTTTCTTACAAAATGAACCATCCAAAAACTATTCTGTTTTATATGGATTTTATATAGACGTGATTTATCCAATAACTAGAAATTAACTTACAAAGTGTTGCCTTAAGGCGAGAACTAAGGGACTCATCGCTAAGTGAAGGTCAGATGTGGCGTACTATCGCTAATGCGTGTCATTTGTCGACCGGAGTGACGCGGGCAAAGGTCGCGCCCCACCAACCCTTGTAAGGCTTCATAATCCTGAATGACATACTAGATAAAAACTTGCGCTAAATTGAGTTCAAGTTTTTCCCTGTTTTGAGATTTAAGCTGATAGCTGGAGAGGAGATGGCTTTTTTCTGAATAGAAAGGTTATTTTAGTAACTAATTTTATTCAGATTCCCATCAAATTCAATGTTTACTTCCAATACACCAAATATTTAAACAATGACGCATTACCGCAGGTGAAGGCGTTTCATATAAGGTTCTGAGTTTGAGTCTTAGTTAGCACTACGAGTAGTAATTGTGATTTTTCTGAATTTACATTTTATTACTTAGCCATTTTTCAACTAAATTGGGTGCGTTTAGTCTAACTTACGCCTCTATTTTCAGTGGTGTTATGTTTTTTCTCTCCACGCCATTACTCTGTGCAGATCGCTTTTCTTATTACTTTTAGCGTTCTGATAATTTTGGTTTTCTAAAGAAAACCACGTTTTATTACACTAACTCTAAAAATTATAACAGTGTTTACATAAAACGACTGTGAGGTGACCTATACAACGCAATTTATAGATAATACGATAGATACACAGTCAGTACACATCATACGAAGTACCTAATTTCTGGGAGTACAGGTCTGAATCAAAAAATCTTTCACTGCTAAACAGCCGATATATTATTTTACAAACAAACGCTTTCTTTCTTAATTTTATAACAGAGTAAAACCGCAAAAGACAGCTAGTTAAATACCCAAAAGTATCGAAGCAATCTATAACACTCATCTGCAAAAAAACATCTCATTAGCAATAACCTCTTCATATTCTGAGCGGAAATTAAGGTTCAAAAACTTGGCAGAAACTGTCCAAGTTGACAACAACATCTTGCCTACGTTTTTGCGTTCCAACTTGTCTAAAACATTTATTCGGATAAAAGTGACTATATCGATCACTGTCACATACAGATAATATATTCGCGAAACAACATGCTGAGCGCAATTTGTGAACGCAAATATGATTTGGTGTCTTATTTTCTGGCGGTATGTAAAATGGTGGGATCGTGAAGATTTGGGTGTGGTTGTGGCTTTTTATTTTATGTCTTAAATATTGGTGACCTTTATTTTGTAAACTGGATTATATGTTTTTTAAGTTACATAATTTCTGTAATACTTTTGGGAATTCACTAAAATATTTATTTGATAACTGGTATTTTGAACTCTAACAGTTTTTTTGTGCAACCTTCCTGTTCAATCGTTTTAATTACAAAAATGTTCAATAGATGGCGTTGTTCATTGAGCGCCTATTTCTGAATCTCGGTGTTAAGATTCTCGGCCAGTGAACGACGTCAATGTGATTTTTAATTAAAATATATTGTACTTGCTCAAATGGAACGTTGTTTGATGTTAAATAAATCCCGGGCTATTGTCGAGTGCCGTACATAATTTGGTCCTCTCGAGTCGGATCGCGTTAAAGTGTTATCGCGTCGACAAGTGAAGTGACGTTCTGGTGAGGCATAGAAACCAGGGTGGATCGCCCTGAAGTGCCTGTAAATCCCCGTGAGTGTGGGTGATCAGCGGTGTCCAGCACGCAGCACAGCAGCGAGGTTCCGGCCGGCTCCGCCAGGGGGCGCCACCAGTATCGAGGTTCACTTCACGCGGCAACGGCGACAACAGCAGTCTTCGAGTGACGAGACAGTCACAACGTTATCAAGAGTGACGTCACGGGCAGTGACGACACACTCTCAGCAGTACCAGCAGAAACGACACGACGTGTTTGGAGAGGTTTGGCAGACAAAACTGTGAGTTACAACCCAGTGTTTTTATTTGGTAGACTTGCAATTTCTCAGTGAATTTCGAAGTTCAGTTTAGTGCAAATACAAGTGTTTGAGACTTTAAATTTTTAGTTGTAGTCTTAGAATAATTACAAATAAGGTACCAACATTGCCTATATTGTAACTTATTTAAATATTTCTATTTGGTACGTAATTAGTTTTCAATATTAATTACGTACATTTCTTTTGTTCTTTTCATTTTTTTGTGTTTGTTTGTGTTTGTGTACTTGGTAATTTTTCATCGGTTGCATTGAATCGCTTTGTGCACAATGGAATCATTAGGCAAATTGCAATTTAACAAAAAATTAGTTATTGAAAAAAGTAGAATTAATTTAAAAAAATCGCCCAAAGAGCGTCTCACTCAAAGTTATATTGAGACTAGATTAGAGTCTTTAGAGGCACAATGGAAACTTTTTCTAGAGACACATACGCATATAATAGAAAAGGCAACCGATGAGGAAGTAAACAAGAATCCTTATTTTACGTCGGAAATGTACGAATTGACTGAAGAATTATATATAACTTATAAGTCCGAATTAAAAGATCAACTGACTCAAATTTGTCCGCGTAAAATTGTTAACCCTAGTGATAATAACCAGTCTTCTCAAAATAGTTCAAATGTAAAGTTACCACAAATTAGTTTACCCACTTTCACAGGCCTCTATTCAGAATGGGTCACATTCCGCGATTTATTTACATCACTAATTCATAAAAACCATGCATTAGATGACGTTCAAAAACTTCATTACCTAAAGGGTCATCTGTCAGGCGAAGCAGAACAATTGCTTCGACACATACCCGTGACTGCATCTAATTACGATGAGTGTTGGTCAATCCTAAACAAGCGATTTGATAATAAAAGATTTTTAGCTAACTGTATGCTTAAAAGACTTGTCCATCAACCGTCAATTAATAAGGAATCGTCGACAAATGTTAAAACACTATTAGATACGACGGTTGATTGCTTGCATGGTTTACGCAGTCTAGGTATTGACGTGAGTACCTGGGATGCAATTGTTGTGTATCTATGTTCCGAAAAATTAGATATAGAGTCCCGTAAATTGTGGGAACTAAGAATTAGTTCAAGTTCTAATGATGACTTACCTATGTTTGATGAGTTCAAAACCTTTATGGAGTCTAGGTTCAGAGCCTTAGAGTATTTAGACCCTAAAGTAAATAAACAGAGCAGTGTTCGTGAAAATAATGCCAAATCTTTTCATGTTGCATCTCAAAGTTGTGTATTATGTTCAGGTGATCATAAATTGTGTCATTGTAAAACCTTTGCTAAGAAAAATTGTGATGAGCGTCGTGAATTTGCCCGAGTCAGTAAGCTTTGTTATAACTGTTTGGGAACGAACCATTCAGTGTATGCTTGTCGTCAGCATACTAAATGTCACCTTTGTAAGAAGAAGCACCACACACTACTTCACCCAAAATCTACTGATAGCTCCGCTGAAATTGCTAATAGTTCAGCGGAATCTAAGGTGCCAGCTGCTAATGCAGCCACTTCATCCAGTCAAACCGATACCAAACCCATTTGTTGTCTTGCGAATGTTCACAACCACGGTCTGCTAGCCACAGCCTTGGTCAACGTAGAGTCGAGAACTGGCACTGTTGTTGTGTTAAGAGCTCTGATGGATCAGGGCTCTCAAGTCTCTTTAATCACAGAGGCTGCGGTACAGTTGCTCGGACTGAGAAAGACACCTGCTCACACTGACATAATTCGAGTAGGCGACGACGAAGGAAACTCAATGCCTTCTAAGTGGATAGTTCGGTTCAAACTACAATCACGTGTAGATCCCACCTTTGTCTTATGGGTTGATGCTTATGTATTGAATAAACTCACATCTTATCTACCAGAAAAGAAGATCGTTCAGGTACCGGCCTTGATATCGTCTTTAAAATTAGCGGATCCAACCTTTGATACTCCAGGGAAAATTGATTTATTGTTAAGCACGCGCGTAGTCGGAGAGGTTTTGTTGGACGGTTTAGTCAAGGGTCCACCGGGATTTCCAGTCGCTCAGAAGACTCAATTGGGCTGGATCCTATCTGGGGAGATCCCTTCGTCGGCAGTATCTAGGCCAGTATGTTATCATACTGTAGTACAGTCAACGGATGTCAATGACCTTTTACGCAAGTTTTGGGAATTGGAGTCAGAGCCCTCAGTTCAAAGTGTTATCTTGAATGAGGAAGAACAAAAATGTGAGGAGCTCTACTCCAAAACAACCAAACGCGACGCCACTGGGAGGTATGTTGTAAAACTACCATTCAAAACTGATTCGCCCAGTTGCACGTTTGGTGGATCAGAGGTTATTGCCCGTAGGCGCTTTATCAACCTGGAGAAAAGATTGTTGAAGGATCCGACCCTTTGGTCACAGTATAGTGCAGTCGTAAATGAGTACATTGAACTCGGACATGCTGAAGTGGTCCCTCAAATAGAATTAGGTAAGGATGCGTGCTACCTACCACATCACGCGGTTGTGCGTGAAGATAAAAGCACCACTAAAGTTAGGGTAGTCTTCGATGCGTCATGTTCAGGCCAAAATGGTGTATCGCTAAATGCAGAATTAATGGTTGGCCCAACCCTACAACCTGAGCTGCGTCAAACTATCATGCGGTGGCGCTGCCACCCAATAAGTTTGGTTGCAGATATTGAAAAAATGTACCGTCAGGTAAAGGTTGCAGATGAGCATGCTGATTATCAGCGCATTTTGTGGCGTGACAATCCAAACAATGAATTGAAGCATATTCGATTGTTACGTGTTACCTTTGGAACGTCGTCTGCGCCATACCTAGCGGTCCGGTCTCTGCAGCAACTTGCTCGAGACGAAGGAAGTGATTTTCCTTTAGCGGCACACAGAGTTCTCACATCGTTTTATGTAGATGACCAATTGACAGGTTGTCAGTCTGTCGCTGAGGGGCAACTTATTTATCACCAGCTGAATCAATTGTTAGCCCGTGGAGGATTCAAGCTTCAAAAGTGGTCTAGCAGTAGTGACGAATTGTTAGCCAAAATGAACGAGGATGCTGCTGGGCAGGACAGTCTGGAGCTTAAGATGGACGCACTCACAAAAATATTAGGATTAACTTATCAGAGAAAGTCAGATGAGTTTAGGTACGTTGTGCAACTTTCCCCGCCCGATACTCCCATAACTAAGCGAAAGGTGATCTCTGACATAGCGCGCTTATTCGACCCTCTTGGCTGGCTTGCGCCGGTAATAATAACAGCCAAGGTGTTTATTCAACGCCTATGGTTAGCGGGATCTGAATGGGACGATGTACTTCCAGATCACCTGTCAAAAGAATGGCTTAGTTATCGAAATAATCTTTACCATCTCAGAGACTTCCGTCTACCTCGGTGGATTCAGACGAGTCAAACCGACGTCTTATTAGAGTTGCACGGATTCTGTGACGCATCCAATGTCGCTTACGCAGCCGCTGTCTACGTTCGGTGTATTGATGCGAATGGTCGAGTTCATGTTAGTCTAGTTGCAGCTAAGACCAAGGTGGCCCCTGTCAAACAGGTATCCATACCTCGTTTGGAGTTATGCGGCGCCATGCTGCTTTCAAAACTTCTGCGTGAAGTTTCCGCCACTTAAGGTATCTGTAAGGAAAACATACATGCCTGGACTGACTCGACGGTGGTGCTCGCCTGGTTGAGCAGCCACCCCAGCCGCTGGAAAACTTTTGTAGGCAACAGAGTGTCCGAAATACTTACCGTTATGGAGAATAGTCAGTGGTCGCACGTCCAGTCAAGTGATAATCCTGCAGACATTGCGTCACGTGGCGTGAATCCCTCGGAGTGCGTAGACCTAAAACTGTGGACACAGGGACCTAGTTGGCTGAAAAATAAAGAGATTAATTATAGTAGAAGGGAAATTAAGGAAACTAACCTAGAAGAGAGAAAATCAGTAGTGGTATGTAACACAGTAGTGAAGGAAATGAGTGAGGATACCATAATTTCAAAATATTCGTCTCTTAGAAGACTTACCAGAGTAGTGGCTTACTGTAAAAGATTCTTAAAGTTTAAAAATAAAAATGATAGCACTCAATTTAATAATTTTCTAACACATTCTGAAATTCAAGGGGCGTTACTTACCTGCATTAAAATTTGTCAAGGGGAACATTTTGAATCAGACATACATCATTTAAAGTCAAAGGGAGAAATAAATAAAAAGGGAGGGCTTACCTCGCTCAATCCTTACCTGGATCAGGAACAGATTTTGAGAGTCGGTGGCAGGTTGCATAAGGCTAACCTTCACGAAGACTCAAAACATCCCATAATTCTTCCTCGTAAATCCCATTTAACCCACCTCCTCATAGGCGACGCTCATGAAAGAACGTTACACGGTGGGCCTCAGTTAGTTCTTAATTATTTACGATCCAAATATTGGATAATAAATGCAAAGAGCATTGTTAGACAATACGTCCGCAAATGTGTTATTTGTATCCGTCATTCATCTCGGCCTGTACATCCATTAATGGGATTATTGCCTTCTGCTAGGGTCAATGTCAGCCGACCTTTCTCAAGAAGTGGCGTGGACTATGCAGGTCCGATCAACATCCGGCCTACAAAGGGTCGCGGTTATCACTCCACGAAAGGTTACATATGTTTGTTTGTGTGCATGGCCACTCGGGCCACACATTTAGAATTAGTCAGTGACATGACATCCCAAGCCTTTCTAGCAGCCTTTAAGCGCTTTACAGCGAGGAGAGGCCATTGTGGTGAGATGTGGAGTGACAACGGCACTAACTTTGTGGGAGCCAACAGGGAATTAAAGGCGTTGTTCAGCCACGAAAGGTCTGGCGTAGCAGCTGACATTGCCGATTGGTTGGCAACATATGGAACAGCCTGGAACTTCATTCCACCTCACTCCCCGAACTTTGGAGGTCTTTGGGAGGCTGGAGTGAAGTCCACAAAACACCACCTCAAAAGAGTGATTGGGACAAGCACACTCACTTTTGAAGAAATGACGACAGTGCTTGCCCAAATCGAGGCATGCCTAAACTCTCGGCCTATTTCAGCAATGAGTGTCAACCCCGAAGACCCATGCCCACTAACCCCAGGCCATTTTTAATAGGCGAGCCTTTGATTCTGGTACCCGAAGTCAACTTTGAGAATTCAAACATCAGTACTTTGAAAAGATGGCAGTTGACTCAACGGATGGTTCAGGGCTTCTGGCGTAGGTGGTCTCGTGAGTATCTGGTTCAGTTTCACCACAGACACAAATGGGCGCGTGAGACATCAGAGCCAAAGTTGGGTGACGTAGTGTTGGTGATGGAGGATGATCTTCCACCAGCAAGATGGCTCTATGGTGTCATTATCGAAAAGCACACTGGCTCGGACAACATTACACGGGTGGTCACCTTGCGCTGCAAGGGTTCGTTGATAAAGAGACCTGTCTCCAAATTAATTGTATTGCCTATTACGCATTAGTTGTTATGTTAAGCTGGACATTCTGTCCATGGTGGGCGGGATGTTCAATCGTTTTAATTACAAAAATGTTCAATAGATGGCGTTGTTCATTGAGCGCCTATTTCTGAATCTCGGTGTTAAGATTCTCGGCCAGTGAACGACGTCAATGTGATTTTTAAAATATATTGTACTTGCTCAAATGGAACGTTGTTTGATGTTAAACAAATCCCGGGCTATTGTCGAGTGCCGTACACTTCCTGCATAAAAAACATAAAGAGCAACCGAAGGAACATTGGGTGGGTTTTAGTCAGTAAAATTCTGACACAAAGGTGCGGGAGAAGTGTTGCGGAATGTTTATAATAGTTACCGTGACCCTGGAACATAAAGGGCAATCGAAGGAACATGAGTGGGTTTTAGTCAGTAAGAGTCTGACACGCCCTCCCGTCGCACCCAGGACGGGAGCAGTCATTGGATGATTTCCCACTCACCAAAAAAAAAAAAAAAAAAAAAAAAAAAAAGGTGCGGGAGAAGTCATTTGATGATTTCCCATTCATAAAAAAAGTATTTACAAGTTAAAATATTTTAGCGACTATTATTTCCTTTACATTGAAAGAAAGAAATATTTATTTGACACAGTTAGTATACCTTACTAACCGTGTCAAATAAATATTTCTTCTTTCTAACAGAAACAATAAATCATAGAATACCACAGCAGCGCAACACAGGCTCAATTTCGCAAAAATATTTGTTTATAAAACTTGTATCTATGTGTTTTTCATTCACACAAACACACATCAAGAAATTAACCAGACTAGTCGACATTTTGCACCGACGTCGCTGTCACGACTGTCTCAACATAAACCGGCTCTCATCGTAATGATACCGCAGTAAAAAGAGAAACCACTCAACTTTGAGCAAATTACGGATATTGTGGCCGTAATTACGTTCTAAAAATTTAATGATTAGATGGATGTATGGGCGAAGTTGTACCCGTTATATTGCAGTTTGTTTTCACTGTCGCTCTAGGTAAACGAAGTTATTTTTAATGAAAATGTTTCCAGCGAATATAAAATTACTTTTTAGTGTAACGGCTTCAAAGCGTGCTTAAACAAGGTTGTACATTACTGTAATGAAGTCGCCGGTGACAAGTATAATCCGGTTTATATCTGCAATAACCAGCTAACCCACAATCTCTTAGTAATCTATATATTAATACATTTGAGAACTCTGCACCCCTTTTAGAACATATTGGGAGAATGGAGGAGGTTGAGATTTGGCACGGTTAAAATGGTGTGGGGAAGAAACCTAGAAAGCTAAAGAAAAACGTAATGAATTCCGGTTGAATTTAGACCATTATGTATGTAGGTTACCAGGTATAATGCATTTTATGAGATATGCAGAATATTTGGCAAAAGCTCTTATTTTAAGAACTACTAACTTAGTTGGAATAAAATAAATAGGATTGGAGTTACCAAATAGTAAAATAATAATTTATTGGTTAAAGGCGATATTACACTACAGCTTATGAGAGCAAAGCAGGAACTAATGATGCCGGTGAAATCGCGGAGGACACAGTTTCACATAATATTTTTATTCAAACCAAACAAAACACACATTCTCTTGTAAGAAAACATCAAAAAGTTAAGACTTTAAAGGGAACCCTACATTAATTAACGACTTCAAAACATTACAATAACACAAGCAAAGTTGCCCAACAAAGCACAATTCAAAACGCCCCACAAATAGCAGCAACAGCACAGCAGCGAAATTTCAAAAGCAAACGAGCAGCGTAACTTCAAAAAGACCTATCATCAAGCGTAACACAGTTCTCCAGCTACAGCTCCGGAAATTATTCTTTTGAAGTAGGAATTCGTCACCTCTATTCATCGAAATCCCATTTATGTGCTGCAGCCTGCGAGGATTTAATTGCCACTAATTGGCAGCCAGTGTTTGTACTTATGCAGCCTGGAGGAATGTCTGCCATCAATCAATTAGGTTCGATGTCTGAATATGTTGTTTTGGTTACAGATATGTCGTTTGAGATGGATTTGCTTTTGATTCTTGGTATGTTGATTATAAAACGATGCTTGAGGTCAGCCGTGTTGTTAACATTTGCAAGTGATATTATGCAATACAATGTAAATACTTATGTATGTTAAGACAGGTTTACTGGTTATCAACGCGCAGCCTAAATTTCAGTACCTAGAAGTCGTTTTGCACAATAATTTATTACAGATTCAATTAAGGCTTATTTAAGTTTAGCACTAACAAGCGTTTTTTTTAAGTTACAACCCCTGACAGTGTAAAAGAAAGTTAAAAGTTTGTATGAAAAGGAACTATATTAGGATTATAAACACGAAAATTTGCGGTTGGTTAGATGGACAGATATCCTTATTACTCTTTCACACGTCTAGCTGATGGTAGCGTCTTGGATCATTCGATTTCCTTCAAAATAGTGAAGGTAAAATTGGTGCTAGGTCCCGCGTCATATTTATGAACAAACGCTATCAGCTGTTTGTTTAGTTAATATGAATTGTTATTTTTATAATATTTTATACCAGAGCTTTTTGTATAACGCATTATGCCTTAGATTAGGGTAAAATAATGCATTAAAGTTTGCTAAAGCTAGTTGATTATAAAAAGTGTTTATGGTGCTTCACTAAGTTATGGAGTTTCTTGCCCATTCTTCTCTATGCGAATCAACATTATGAAATGGGCAACTAGATTCACTTTTATTTTGTAAATGACGTTTCAAAGAGCCTTTTTCGGTCTAACTGCTACTACTTAATGTTAAATGAACCATCTCATATTCATGACAATATTTGTTACGAATAGGATATTAAAATAATAATTCCAACAAACAAACAATTTTATTTCTCAAGAATTTTAATAAAAGCATAGATTGTTATAATCAATTCTGAGAGTTTTGTTGTTTATGTATGTGAGCATGCACGTTATAAAACGCACCCACTATAAGGGAAAAAATTCTAGTAATGTGCAGTGTTTATTTTAACTTAATAAATCCATACTAATATTATAAATGGGAAAGTGTGTCTGTCTGTCTGTCTGTTTGTCTTTCTTTCACGGCAAAACGGAGCGACGAACTGACGTGATTTTTTAAGTGGAGATAGTTGAAGGGATGGAGAGTAACATAGGCTACTTTTTGTCTCCTTCTAACGCGAGCAAAGCCGCGGGCAAAAGCTAGTTATAGATAAAGCAAAACTAAAGCTTGATTCAATACTCAAACAGTTTATCTATTAAACACACGTTTCAGAGGAAAAATCATAAGAGAACTCCATTGAGTACTCCTAGAAACCACTAACAGCTAATTGCTAAGCAATCTCAAACAAAACCAAGAAAATTGGCGTCCGCCTCTCGTAATTAAATTACTCAGATCAAAAACCGACATTTCTCGAAGTTTCCCGAGGTTGTGCGAATCGAGCCAAGTTTGGCCAAGTTGCGGAATGCTTATAAACTACTGCTTTGTACCTAGCGCTTGCTGGTCGATGTCAGGGCGATGATATATTTAGATTTAGCTATTTATCTTTCTTGTAGAGAATGGAGATGGCCCAGTGGTGCGCCCGCCTCCTATGTAAGGGGTTGTCGGTTCGAATCCGGACAAGTCATCAAGTGCCAATGTGACTTATTCAATTTATATGTACTTTCTAAAAGTTATCATGGTCATCACTGACATCCCGTTCCGTGAAAAGCACGTGAAGCACTTGGTGCCGGTTCTCATTTTTAGAACTTTGACAGTTTTTACGGGTAGTCAAAAGCCAGAAAGTCTGACCAGTTTAACCAGGGGTATCGTGTTACCCAGTAAATGGATTGTGGAGGTCTGATAGGCAGTCACTTCACGTATAACACTCCAACATAATTGGGAAAAGGCTAGAGCGATGATGATGATAACTATCTTGGAGTAAAATTATCTTTCTATTAAAGAGTTATGTTAATTAATTTATTTATTTATTTATTACACTATGGAATACTTACTATACAAAAACTAACAAAAAAACAATAAGGAACTAGTTGTCCCCCGTGGCTTCATCGCGTTATGTTCAGTCTTCGTTATTCTGATTAATAAGCTATTTTACTGTAAAGTTATCAGATCTGCTCAATATTATTATTATTTATTTATTTATCTTTAAATCACAAAAGTAAGTTATAATATAAGCTAAGCCCCACAAAACCGTTGCAATGGTTTGAATGTGGGGTCATCGAGTTTCTAACAATAACAATACAATTAAATGAAATTATAATTAGGTATAGTTCTTGTGATATATTTGTAATAGTGGGTACTTAGAATTAAGTTAATTGTACGTTACGAACCGCTCGCCAGTTCTCGAATATACGTCTAGCAGTGAACTCCGTGTTTGATTGTATTCCAAATAGTTCTGCAGTTCCATACTCTTCAGTGGCGACGAGGACAGACGATTCTACGCGTGATTCGTACAATAGTGAAGTAGGAATCAAAATAACCAAAAAATGTCAATTGGTAAAATAGCAGAGTTTAAAGTCCACAGTGACGATTGGCGGTTGTACGTGGAGCGTTTAGAACAATATTTTTTAGTTAACAAGATTCCACCCGAATTACAAGTGCCGACATTAATAACAGTAATGGGGGCGGAGTGTTATGAACTTCTGGTTAATTTGTGCACGCCGGTTAAACCTAAAAGTAAAACGTTAGCACAAATTGTTGACGTCATGGAAAAACACTTGCAACCAAAGCCAAGTGAGTTGGCAGAGCGGTACAAGTTTCGTCATAGGAAACAGAAAGAAGGTGAAACTATATCAGAATACATGGCTATCTTGAAGAAGATGTCCAAAACATGTGAATTTGGGTCTTGGCTGGAAGAGAGTTTAAGAGACCAGCTAGTGTGTGGCATAACAAATGAAATCATACGACAACGATTGTTCGCTGAAAGTAATTTGGATCTCGGAAAGGCATATAAGTTAGCGGTCAGCATGGAGGCAGCAGAAAAAGACGCGGCGGCCGTGGAAGGACAGAGCGGGCCGAGAAGTGAAGGCGCCCAGGCGACGTCGGTGACGTGTCAAGCGATGACAGCGGGCTCGCGGCGTAAGGGTACAGCGGGGTCGGCCACTCGTCACGTGCGCGGAGCGACAACACCGTTTGATACAATGACATCTAGCGGGCGGGACCGCGGCGCGCGCGCATCGGCAGCGGCCGCACCCATGAAGCTGGGTGAGCGTGCGCAGCAACAGCAATGTCGAGTGTGCGGCGCGCGACACGACGCAAGCAAGTGCAAGTTCGCTCGTTATGTGTGCCGGGTATGCAACCAAGCAGGACATTTGCGACGGATGTGTCCAAATTTATCGGCACACTTCGCCGACGTGGACGCGCTTAGAATAAGGAATTCTGACGAAAGTGACGAGGCAGAGAGCGATGAGGTAATAGTTGAAAATGTTTGCAAATTGTCAGCTATGCAGTGTAGTCCTATTTATGTCGAACTTAATGTAAATGGTATTGACATTAAGATGGAGTGTGACACTGGCAGTGCGGTGTCATGCATAAGTTTGGAATGTTACAGTAGATTGTTTAAGGATGTGAAACTTAAGTCTAGTAAATTAACTCTCAAGTACTATACCGGCGAGTTAGTAAACCCATTGGAGTTATGCAACCATTAGT
The DNA here is from genome assembly GCA_033675125.1 of Athetis lepigone. Lineage (NCBI taxonomy): Eukaryota > Metazoa > Arthropoda > Insecta > Lepidoptera > Noctuidae > Athetis > Athetis lepigone. The sequence goes on along the minus strand of CM066236.1, from coordinate 1,366,721 downwards.
GAAATATAAAGATGGGCACAAGCAATTAGATTTATATGTAGTTGAGAATGGCAAAACACTCCTATTAGGCCGTCAGTGGATGGCAGAACTAAAAATACAGTTACCTACAGTAACGTATGATTGTAATAGTAATAGTGTAGTATGGTACAAAAACAATGTATTTGATGTGGCTGCTTTCAGTACCAGATACTCTGAAGTGTTCGCGGATGGGCTAGGACGGTTCACGGCGGCACGGTAAGCGTGCACGTACGCGAGGGCGCGCGGCCGGTGTTCATGCGCGCGCGTCCGCTGGCGTACGCGCTGCGCGAGCCGGTTGAGCGCGCTCTGGACCAGCTGCAGAGGGACGGCATTCTCTCTCCTGTGGAGCGTTCCGACTGGGCAACCCCCATCGTGCCGGTCGTCAAGAAGGACGGTAACATTAGAATTTGCGCAGATTACAAATTAACTTTAAATAAAGTTGTAGAAGTTGACCGTTATCCGTTACCCAGAGTAGAGGAAATCTTACTTCGTTTGAAGGGTGGCCAGCGTTTTAGTAAAATTGATCTTTCACAGGCCTACGCTCAATTTGAGCTGGATGAAACAAAAAAATACACGGTAATTAACACTCATAAAGGATTATTTAGGTATAATAGGCTAGTGTACGGGTTAGCATCAAGTCCGGGCATTTTCCAAAGGAATTTGGAACAGTTGTTTTCGGATTTACCACATGTGGGGGTGTTTTTGGATGACATTATAATAACGGGACCCACAACCGAAGCACACATGCATAGCTTATGCAAAGTATTTGATCGCTTGCTCAAATACGGGCTTAGAGTAAAGAAAGAAAAATGCATATTTTTTGCTGAATCGGTAAACTATCTAGGTCACAAGATTAGTAAAGAAGGAGTTCACACGTGTCCAGACAAAGTAAAATCTATTATTAAAACACCAGCCCCCACGAATACTTCTGAACTAAGAGCTTTTATTGGTATGGTCATGTACTATGGAAAAATTCATTAGAAATGTTAGTACGATACTAGCTCCTTTATATAATTTGCTCAAAACTGGAACCCCGTATAGCTGGAATAGAGATTGTGAAGATGCGTTCAGTAAAGTGAAGCATTTATTAACAAGTAGTGAAGTGCTAATGCACTACACACCCGAGTTACCGATAATTTTAACAACAGACGCAAGCAGTGTAGGCATAGGCGCTGTGATATCGCACACAACGGAAAGGGGCGATCGCCCCGTGGCGTACGCATCGCGCGCGCTCACGCAAGCCGAGCGGGCCTACTCACAAATAGATCGAGAGGCACTCGCTATTGTGTTCGGAGTGCGTAAATTCCATCAATATCTTTACGGTCGTAAATTTACACTGAGAACCGATCACAAGCCTCTCACTTATATTTTTGGTGATAAAGTCGGTATCCCAGTGATGGCCGCGTCTAGGTTACAGCGTTGGGCGGTGTTATTGACTGGGTATACCTATGATATAGAATATGTGTCTTCGAGTAAGAATTGTGCCGATGCATTATCAAGACTGCCATACAAGTGTTGTGAAGACAAGGTAATATCACATAAAGAAAACACTTACGTTAATTTTGTTGAAAACTTTTTACCAATTACGAACCAAGACGTTAGGAAAGCGACGGCGGTAGATAAAGTGTTAAGTAGGGTTTTAGTTTACATTCAATCCGGATGGCCTTCAAATTGTATAGAGGCAGAAGGTATCAAACCGTACTTTATAAAGCGTAATGAGTTATATACGGAGTCTGGATGTATTATGTGGGGTTATCGTATGGTTATACCATTATCGTTGCAGAATATTGTTTTAAAACAACTGCATAGCTGCCACATGGGGATCGTAAAAACAAAAAGCTTGGCACGTAGCTATGTATGGTGGCCTAATATAGACGCGGCCGTGGAAGCATTATGTAAGCACTGTGACACTTGTGCAGCGGAGGCGGACGCGCCGCCGCGGGCCCCGATACAGCCGTGGCAATATCACGCGCGCCCCTGGACAAGGGTGCACATCGATTTCCTAGGACCATATAAAGGTCTTACCTTCTTAGTTATCATTGATTCTTCTTCAAAATGGTTAGAAGTGTTTGAGATGACACGAACTAATGCATCGAACGTTATAAAGGTTTTAAGAGCTACATTTGCAAGGTTTGGTTTACCGGAGGAATTGGTATCTGATCAGGGCCCACCGTTTACTAGCACAGAGTTTAAAACCTTCTTAAAAAACAACGGCATTAAACAGTTTTTTTCACCAGCCTACCACCCATCCTCAAACGGGGCCGCGGAGAATGCAGTCAAGCTTTGTAAGCGAGCTATTAAAAAAGCGCATAGGGATTGTGTAGATGTCGATACCGCATTGCAAACGTTTCTGTTAGCGTACCGAAACACTGTGCACAGCACTACCGGGGAAACTCCGGCTATGCTGTTGCAGAGACGTCCGTTACGCTCCAGACTTGATTTATTGCGCACCGACCTGGTCATCAAGGACAGAGTCCATCAAGCCCAAAGACGACAAATCGAATATGCAGGGGGAACAGGCCGAAGCTTCAGGGAGGGAGACTCAGTTTGGGCCCGGGAGTATGGTGTTAGTGATAGGTGGGTGAAAGGTACCGTAGAACGAGTAGACAGTGCCCGTAGATACTCAGTGGTAAAGGATAATGGTCAATCACTAAAAAGGCATGTAGATCAGATGCGCCGCAGGTCGCGGTTTTCTGATGTTACTTGTCCAGAGACGGGGGACTATACGGATCATGGGGGAGAGAGTGTGGTCGAGCAAGTAAGCGATGGATTAGAACAGGAAGTCGCCTCACCAGAGGCGACTACAGACAATAAAGGGGAAAGTGCAAACCCGAAAATTAATACCCCAGTAGATATTCTGGATAATGTACAACCACAATCTCCGCCGCCGGAGAATCGTCACCCTAAGCGAACACGTAAGCCAGTGGACAGATTTAAAATAGTTTAATGAGCTAAGAATAATTATTAGTTTACTCGCATAGTTAATACGTACTGCTGTTATATTAAGGTTACATTCATTGTATTATTATGGCGTTATGATTAGTTTATGTTGTGTTGTGATATAGATGTACTGTTGTATAGTGGTGGAGGTGTGATATATTTGTAATAGTGGGTACTTAGAATTAAGTTAATTGTACGTTACGAACCGCTCGCCAGTTCTCGAATATACGTCTAGCAGTGAACTCCGTGTTTGATTGTATTCCAAATAGTTCTGCAGTTCCATACTCTTCAGTTCTCACAAACTTTACAGAACTAATAGAATGTTAAAGGACAATTAGCAGAGTTACATTTTACATTTAATGTCGTCATTAGATAAGCTTATATTGTGGTATGATTACCAGAAATAAGCTTGTCTAGTATAGGTACCTGTTAGTCTATAGAAAATTGAAATTAGCACAGAAGATTTTTTTAAGCAGCGCCTTCTTGAAATTATACCCTGACGGCCCCATCATAAGTAAAAAGACATAAATCCAAGACTAACAAATCATTTAAAGCATCGAAAATTAATTTATTCAAGAAATAACACTAAATCACTTTTAAGTATCTGCAAATTGTTTGGCAAGATTTCCTCTTTTTATTTAAAGGAAGCAGTCACATAACTCTTATTATCTAAGTGTCAAAAACGTCCTTCAAAAGTCCTGACGTGATTTATAGACCTCCTCTTATATGAGGTCCAAGACCTGGTTGAGCTCCGTAATGGCAAATGAAGGATAGTATTACTTAGGGTCATAAACCGGCCAGCAGTGAGTGCTCATTTTATAGGCCCACGCGCCGGATATTACGGACTCTGACGGACAAATGGATATACGTCTGACTACTTATGTATCTATGTGTGAATTAAGAGTGTGTATGTGTGTGTGTAGGTTTATAGGTTAGGCTCATTGAGAATAGGTGTGTTTACGCACAAGAGATGTGGAGGATTTCTGTTGTTTTTGTGAGAATAGATACTGAGTTTTATTCATACAGGATAGAAAGAAGCATTGCGCGTTTAAGGTTTTTTTTTTTACTTTAAATCGTCAAGATAGATAAAAATAAAATAAATAATAATAAATATCCTGGGACATCTTACACACGGCCATCTGATCCCAAGCTAAGCAGAGCTTGTGTTATGGTAATCAGACAATTGATATACATAGTTAAATAATTTTTAAATACAAACATAATATTATACATAAATAACACCTAGATTATTTTACCCTCAATGAGCTTACTTAAATTGGGAATCAAACTAGATGGAAATTGAAAAAAAATATAGACTTTATGATTTTTTATGTTAAAGACAAAAGGTATTTTAAGCAGAACTTATTCAGAACTGTTGTTTCGACTAGTACAAACATATGCCAGTTTTTTTATTCTAATTAGCCAAAAGGCCCGTAGATGCTATATGTGCATAAACAATTTGCTGGGGTTTTTAAAAATCGTATGTACTGATTTTAAACCTTAAGCATATCACTGCTAGGATGAAGAGAGAGAGAGAGAGAGAGAGGTTGTGGGTTCGAATCCGGGCAAGTACCAATGTGACTTTTTCAATTCATATGTACTTTCTAAAGATTATCTTAGACATCACAGACATCGGTGAAGAAAAACATCGTGAGGAAACCTAGACTTGTAGTGAATATAAGTCCGAAATCGCCAACCCGCCCTGAGCAAGCGTGGTGATCAATGCTCGTGCCTTCTCTGTATGAGAAGAGGCCTTTGCCCTGCAGTGGGACAGTAATAGGCTGGTATTATTATTATTTATTTTATATGCGTTACATATCTCGGGACCCAAGGATCCCGGGCTTTTGGAAGGCATACGAGGGGCCGAAGCCAACTCGCAGAGGCCCCTTGAGCTAAACTTTATGTGAAAAGGGACACCAACCGGCGATTATCCCTATATGCACTATGTAAGTGCACCTAAGGACAACCCCCGGTGGGTGTTGGACTATTGTAAAATATGGCAACTAACAAAAACATTTGAACTATGGGCTTGGATTCTTTAATGAATAAGGTACCAGATACTATGGAATGACTATGGCCCCTGCCTGATCAATGTTTGTATACACAGATGGAATGGCAGGGGGTGACTTGCACACTCAGTAAATGGGCCCCCGAAAACGGTCGCTAGCACATAGTGACGTAGCGACAAGGGGGCAACATATATCGAGGTGCTAGAGGAGTGGAGAGGTATTCCACGGCTATCAGGACAATCCCGGAAGTACGGTCAAGATCCCTACCAGCATCTTACTGGAATACTTCCTTCCCCCGACCACGTATGCTCTTGCGAATCTCCACTCAAACCAGCCAATGAAGGCAAGAGTGAGATGGGAGCCTTGTTCCTCGTCAGTGCTCACTCTGGCCGGCCAGTTAAGGCAAGCCAGAGATGAAGAACAAAGGGTCTCTCAGGAGGTCAGGTCCACGGGGTTGCTACTGCCCGACAGCTCGCCACAAGCTGCCCTGCGGGTTTATTATTATTATTTCCTTTATTCACTTATAAAACATAAAAAAATACATTTTTAAATATTAATTTATAAAAAAGAACATTTAAAAATATAAAATTTAGTAGCCCACCGGTATCGGGAACAGGGTCCAAGCTACCGGTGGTCAGGGCTCCAGAGAAAGGAACCTCCTGACAATGCGTGCCGTGTCCAGTAATACTGCCTTCTGAATCAAGCGCTTGATCCAGCCACCTAACGAGAGCCTCTTTAGATGTTGATCGAGGCTCTTGGCTATTAAGCCATTGGCAGAAACAACTATCGGCACAATGATCGCTGAGTCCACATCCCACATGTCGACAACCTCGCGAGCCAAGTCGATATACTTAATTTGTTTATCTTTCTCGGCCTTCACGAGGTTTCCGTCATGCGGGACCGTAACGTCAACGAGCATTGCGCGCCGCTCCAATCGATCCACCACCACTATATCAGGCTTGTTTGCTACAACAGTCCTGTCAGTGATGATGGATCGATCCCAGTACAACGTGACATTGCCATCTTCGAGAACTGGGTCGGGCACATACCTATAGTACGGTACTTCAGATTCTACGAGGCCGTATCTCAGAGCAAGTTGCTGATGGATAATCCTGGCCACGAGGTTATGCCTATGCAAGTACTCTTCGTTAGCTAGACGAGAACAACCAGAGATAATGTGTCGTATTGATTCTCCGGCAGGTGACACGCCCGACATATGTCAACCGTACCATCCTTCACAATAAATCTCCGATAATTCTTCGTCATGATAACTTCGTCCATAATTGCACAGACAAAACCTTCGGTTTCCCCAAATAGGTCACCGAATCGCAGCCAGGATACGGACGCTAAAAAGTCTACATCAGGCCCATGTAGGGCCCGGAAAAACCGTCCGTGTAGCTCCTTACTCTGCCATACCTCCTCGCGATCTTTCGTCTCAAGTACTACAGGTTTGCGCCAGTTCTCTTTACCTAAGGAGAGCGGAGTGAGGTCCTTGTCCACAGCGACCACATCTCGGTGCATCCCCACGTCAGCTTTAAGGAAATAATCCCTGAGGCTGTATATCTCGCGGTTGTGGAGAGACTTAGCATTAAGAAAGCCTCGTCCTCCACATTTCCGTGGGATATACAGTCTCATCACTGATGATCGCGGGTGATGCATCCGATATGCCGTCAACAATGTACGGACCTTCCTATCCAGGGCGTCGAGTTCTGTTTGAGTCCATTTGAGTATGCCGAAAGAGTACATCAACACCGGCATGACCCAACCATTAAAGGCGCGCACCTTATTTCCGCCTGACAAAAGACTATTTAAAACTTTGTTCAGGCGGCCGAAGAAGCGCTCCTTCAATGATTGCTTCACGCCAGCGACATTAATGCCTAACGCTTCCGACATACCCAAATATTTGTATGTCTCAGTTGAAGAAAGGGATCTAAGGTTTATGGAATCTGAGAGTTGAACTCCCGCAGATTCCATAATCTTCCCTCGCTTGACATGCATGACCGCACATTTGTCCACACCGACTTCCATCCTGATGGCACTACTAAAAGTTTCTGTTACCTTCAGTAGCTCCATCAGTTGCAAATCATTGGGGGCAAACAGTTTAAGGTCGTCCATGTAAAGAAGGTGAGATATTACCTGACCTCCTCTCTTCAACCGATAGCCTAGACCTGAATCCTCCAGCAATGTGCTTAGCGGATTCAAGGCTAGGCAGAACCAAAGCGGACTCAAGCTGTCACCCTGGAATATGCCCCGCTCAATCCTTATCGGTTCGCTATTCCTCTGGAAGTGTCGACATCCTGGATAGCAAAGCACCGTCCTCCATTGCCCCATGCACGACTTCAAGAAGGTGCACAGAGTTGCATCAATCTTATACAACTCCAGCACCCTCGTGAGCCATGCATGTGGTACAGAGTCATAGGCCTTCTTGTAGTCTATCCAACATGTCGACAAGTCCTTTCGGGATCGGCGAACCTGTTGGTTGATGGCCATATCAATCAGGAGTAGCTCCTTAGTACCGCGGGACCCATTCCTACATCCATTTTGAGAGGGAGACATGATATTATTAATCTCTATATGTTTGTTAATTTTGACTCTCAAAATAGATGTAAGAACTTTATAGACCGTCGGTAAACATGTGATCGGTCTATAGTTTTTGGGTTCCGCGGTACTACCTGACTTATGGAGCAGGTGGGTTATACCTGTTGTTAGAAACTGGGGCAGCGATCCTGATTCCAAGGCCGACTGAAACCGGGAAGCCAAGCAAGCATGCGAACCTCTCAACCATTTTATCCAAAAGTTGTGCAGCCCGTCCGGGCCTGGAGATTTCCAATTAGGCAACGGACGAACTGCACAAGCTACATCTTGGGGGCTGATTGTAATTGCCCCCATTTCTGGTATCGGTTCGCACGCTCGCTCAATCCCCCGAATCCAATCGCCCTCAGTGTGTCGGACAGGCACCGACCAGATGCTGCGCCAGAATGAGCACATGGCGTCATCATCCGGTAGGCGCGTATCAGACACACCTTGAATCGGTCGCTCCCAAGCTCTGTACACCCACCTTTCATCACTCTGGAAAGTACGATTTAGAGCGTATCGATCCACACGTCGCTTATACCTACGAATACGGCTTGCCCATGCATACACCTTCTGCTTCAGAAAGTCGATGCGCTCTGTGACCCGAGACATATAGTCTCGAGGACTAGTATTAGTCCCCGAGAATGCCCGTCTCACAAAGCGCATCACTCTTGGGCGAGTATTGCCCTCTCTGAAGCAGTTAAGTTTGCCGATGAGCACTCTGGCCTCGTCAATGCGCCTCTCAATTCTGTACTGCCACGCCGGTACGGTCGGTTTCGGTCGTGTAGCTCTGTCATCATTAGGGAATTTGACATGAGCTACACGACATACCGCAACAGCCGCACAATACAGAATCGAATGCACATCAACGAGGTCTTCGCAGTCATCAAAATAATTTGATAACTGCGAATCCAGAGCACACACCAGCGCCCTATTTTTGTTATGCATGGGCAAGCGAGGTAAGCGTGGTCTAAGTTCGGGGGGAACAGATCGATACTCCCGAATCGCACCCTCCAAAGCACTCCTTAACTCATCATTGCACTGGGTACTTACTTGAGAAACCATGTCATCACTCCCCTCATCATTATGACTGGATGTTGGCATTACAGGCTCAACACTCACAGTCTGTGACGGAGGGGCAATGACACGGCTTCCCTGCATTTCCGTTCGCAGGCGATCAAGCACAGTATCATCCAACATATGATTACGCTGGATAACACGCACCTGATCCGACAGTCGTTGCGCCGATACGTTGATAACTGGCTCAAGCACCTGAAACAGAGAGAGCATCCGAACACGGTACGCGGTCAGATTATTTCCCCCCTCTGTAGCCCCATAGTATGCGCGCATGACGTTCTCATTAATAGATTGCGTCCATCGCATGCGCGCACTTCCACCGGGAGCGGGGACCCTATCAGAGGCCGGTGGGCCTCGAAGCCCTAAGCGATCCAGTGGCCGGCGACCTCCCCGCCGACGAACAGGTGGTGGCGACGTCGGCGGAGAGAAGTACTCGTCGCTCGAGCTCGACGCAACTGCCACGGCCGGTGTCACAGCACTCACGGTGGGGCTGGATTCCGGCGGCGGCGAGGCGGAGCTGAGCGACGGGTCCGGTGATGGTGGGCGTGCTTTACGTGCAGCGGCTCTAGTTATCATCCTGGTTCCATTTATTTTATTTTGTTGATTTCTTGATGTTCATAGTGACATATGTCACCGATGCCTTTTTTGATTTTTACAGATGAATTCATAACTGCTTGAGGTTTAATTTAAAATTCAAAATGTAAATTGCTGAAAAGTACGGCTATAAAACAACAAATCATACGTTCTTGTAATGATTGTGATAATATAAATTGATATTTAATAAACTTGTAGGAAAAACCAGGTGTGATGACGTTTGGTGTTGCCACGTTATTTATTTATTTATTTATTATTATTATTATTATATGACTGCTAGCCATAGGTGTAAAATATCACATTTCGCTTGCCAAAATAGCAAACTTAATTTCCATAGCATCTACCTTTAGGAAGGTTAATGCCATATTGCAAGCACAACCTTAATCTAATTGACCACAAGTTTCTTGTTACAGATAATTTGTTACGGAGTTAGGGATCACTAGGAACTAATGCTTTGAAACCTTTGAAAGCATGAGTTTTATTGCGCTGAGAATATAAGGCCCTGTCCAGGAAGGGCGAATTCGCCGCGATTCTCTCGCGCGTATCACGCGCGAATGTTGCGTCCAGAGCCAACGCGTATAGAGCATACCTACGCGCGAGTCGTATTTCCTTCTCTTTCTCTTTTATACGTTTTCTCGCTCTGAAATTCGCGCGAACTCTGGACGCAACAAGGCGGCCCTAGTATCTCGACTCGCGCGCATTACGCGCGAATCACGCGCGAGTCGAGAGTCCGGCGAATTGCACGCGTATTACGCGCGAGTTTATTATTCGCGCGATGCTTGTGGACGCGATGTATTGGTGCCTAGTATCTCGCCAACGCGCGAGTGAATTTGCGCGAATCGAATCGCGGCGAATTCGCCCTTTCTGGACAGGGTCTAAGCTCATGTTAACGAGGAATTTATTCATATAATCGTTAGCCTTTACCCGCTACTAATTCTTCGTGGAAGTAGAGTATACCATTTCAGTAATCTGACGGCTATGTCAATATTGTTGCTTTCTATTTATGAAAGATGCAATCTCCGGAATTAATTATTCGATTCTTATTTATTTATTTATTAATACTTTATGCACAAAATTAATGTACAGAGGCGGACTTAATGCCTTAGGCATTCTCTACCAGTCAACCATCGGTAGTGCAGAGATATGACTATTTTTCTTTACTGATTGGAAACTAAATGAGTTCTTAGAGCTGTTAGCTACAAATAAAATTACATGCGACAACAGTTTAAAAATTAACAATGATAAAAAACTAAGGAAACATATTGGCCCAATTGTGAGGCGGACACGGGTACGAAGGGTTTCCTACCGTAATCGCGATAGTGTATAGGAGTCCCTAGTATTTTTGTTAAAGCGTCAACAGAAATACATCAGTGAAACAACTATCTAACTGTCCTGGTCCATGAGATACAGTCGGGTTACAAACGGATGGACAGCGGCGGCGTCTTTGTAATAGGGTCTTGTTTTCCGCTACCCTAAAAACTAGTGATGTTTTGTCCCCATGATTTTTTTAATGATTTCAGTTTTAGTCCAGAAGCAAAAGTTATTTATCTTAAAAAGTACTAACTCGTTAATAGATCTCCACTTCATTTAATGACTTTTTCCCACAATGTTCTAGTTCTAAACTTATTCAAATAAAACAGTATTCAAGCCTGGGGCACTGTCTAACAAACTCCTAGGACGCATAAACGGCACCACGAGGAAACTGTGATATTAAACAAACTTCTAAACACACAAGTTGCAAATTGCAAAACCTAGCGCGGAGGACGCAACAACCATTTTGATAAAGTTTCTTGGCATATTCATTTTGTGTGCTTTTCCAACAATGTCTTGTTACATTGCAGTTGGTTAGGGAGGCTAATTTGAGGAGACGCATTTTTTTACCGACTTCAAACAAAGACGTTGGCAAGTATGTTCGCAAATATCTCGAGTTAGTCTAAATCGAATTTTGTTACGTTTAGACAATAGTCAATAGTCAATAGTGGGTTTTTGTCATATACTGTAATATGAAGTTATTATAAACTAGCTGTTCCTCGCGGTTTCACCCACGTTACATTAGGTTTGAGTTAGAGACGAGCGCATAGGCATCTTTTGGGTGAGCTCGCTCCATCGTAGGCCCCGTCTATGCCCCCGGGCTAGTCTGGGACCAAGAGCAAGCACATATGTAATAAAAAAAAAATGTAGCTTTCTAATGGTGAAAGAATTTTTAAAATCGGTCCAGTATTTTTTAGCCTATTCATTACAATCAAACAAACAAACATACAAAGTTTTCCTCTTTATAATATTAGTGTAGATGTAGATTAATTAATAAAATTGGGGATGGAAGTTTCGAACTTTCGGCATCCAAATGGGCCAAGCCGAAAGCTTACAGCAAGTAGTTTCATGTGGGAGAAAAAAAATCTCAGTTACTCAAATGACTGCTCCCGTCCTGGGTGCGGCGGGAGTCAGATTTATACTGCCTAAAACCCACTCATGTTCCTTCGGTTGCCCTTTATGTTCCGGGGTCACGGTAACTATTATAAACATTCCGCAACCTCTCAGTTACTCTCAAAATGCCAGTATCTAAAAAGTACAAAATAAAAGGATAAAAGTATAGACTCATATTAGAATCTAAAAGGTTTCATTTTAATAACGAAAAATATTAGAATAGAGGCAGATTTATAAAATACGTGTTGTTACAAAGGTCATGAAAAAGGCTGACAAAGAAAAAAACAACCACAAAGCAGTTTATGTTATCTAAAAGAAAAGTAATTTATAGACTTGCGTTAGGCATTCGACACGAAATTGAGACCTTAGTATATGGTACGAATGTATTATTTTATTAATATAACGTATTTTGGAAAGAAATAAATCATTTTGATTAAGTTGTATGTTCTGGAATACGTGTCATTTATCGTGTTGGTTTCTTTTCAACTTTTTATTTATATTTGTGGTTGAACGATGTCAGCAATTTTTCAAATTATTTTATCTAACGCTAGAGTTTATGTTTGATCTAAAATAATCGGGGTATTTATATTTTACTGTTTTGTTAATAATCAGAACGTGAAGCGCACGTTTTTGTTTACACAGAAGGATACGCGTTGTAGTGAATAAAAGTACAACTATTGACTAAGGGACTATGCACTATTATTCACCTCTCATCATCATCTCCCTAGCTTTTTCCCAACTGTGTTGGGGTCGGCTTCCAGTCTAACCGGATTCAGCTGGATACCGGTGTTTTACATGAAGCGACTGCCTATCAGACCTTCACAACCCAGTAACTGGGCGACACGATACCTCTTAGTTAGACTTGTCATAGTTTCTGGCTAACCAGTAACGACTGTCAAAATTCTACGAATGACAACCGGGACCAACGGCTTTACGTGCTTTCCGAGGCACGAGATGTCAGTGATGTCCAAGACAAACTTTAGAAAGTACTTACATATGAATTGAAAAAGTCACATTGGTACTCGCCCGGATTCGAACCCACAACATCTTACACGAGAGGCGGGCGTTTTATCCACTGGGCTATCACGACATTCACAATTATTCAGCTCTATTCAGTATAAATGGGTTGGGTAGTTTATGTCCATAAAAATCATTTTTTACAAAAATGGTCGTCCTCGTCTTCATACAAAATCGTTGTTTTCTAGGACATAAGTTGAATAGAGCCAAATAAGGGAGCATAGTCCCTAAAGTGGCTAAGTGCTGCAAATCTGTCGCAGAACCGACAATCGTCCAGTATGCGTATTCTGCAGTAGAGGTTATGTTCAGGCAAGTGTAATAGAATGACGATCTGTCAAGGACGGCTGGATGAAGGAAGCCGAGGATTGGGTTAAGTGCCTTAGAAGCCTATGTTCAGCAGTGGACTGACATAGGCTGGTAATAAAATGATATTTATTTGTATACAACCATTATGTTATTAATGTGCTTTCCTTTGTTTTCGAAAACAAAAAAACTAAAATTTACCTTTAAACATGATCCCTATTTGCCAAATCATTAAATGAACATTTCATTTTCAATGGCGTAAGAGAAAAATAAGGAAAATAGTGAATATTTTCAATGTGAGCGCTTAATCTTTAATTATCTCTAGTAAAGACCCTGCAGGACGTAGGTAGAAGAAAAATATGACAAGATAGGCCAGGGTACTTTATTTACTGTTACGTTGTTAAACAATAATTATAACATGGTATATAATAAAGTGGCCGTGGACTGGGTACATAGCTTGAAACCAATTGGCTGATGGGGAAAAAGGGCTCTTGAATGGCGGCCCCGTATTAACAAACGCAGTATGGACGGCCTTTCGCCAGATGGATGGCTGACCTGTTAGAGTTGCAGGGAACCGTTGGTTACAGGAAGCACAAAACTGCATGTTGTGGTACAAATTGGGTGAAGTCTAAGTCCAGCGATGGGCGCTTACAGGCTGGTGATGATGATAATGAGTGTATAATCGATCGCTCAGCCAATACCAACTGTTCCGTTAAAATTAAATTAAGGTTAAAATAAGCGGTTACAATAAAATACTCAATTTCAATCAATGTATACTGAATTATGAACACAATGTACTCGTGTGTAATCTGTGAGGAATATTTAATGTTTATTACGAGAACAAGTTCAGTAATGAGCACAGATAAAGTAATAAATAAGTGTGTACTGTGCGCAACAAAAGTGTTCGTGAATATTTCAGTTTTATCATCAACATTAAACCTTCGAACAGACGTGATTCGAGAAATAATAGAAATACAATAGCAGCCCGACAGCCGGCTGTCGCTTGGTCGTTGAAATGTTAAAGGATTTCGTTGGAAAAATATAAACTTTAGTTAAATTATACCTTATTACTAAAATTATGGACGTTCAAAAAGCTTAAAATACTTCGTCATCAAAACTGATGAATGTACAAAATTAATAAATATCACGTTTTTAGCATCCACGACGATCATTTATACTGATTAGCTTAATTGTTTCGTGAAGGCTGCATTGCGCATTTAATATATATTTTTTGGTAAATTCAAAAATATTAATAATGCAAATTGTGTATTTCAATACAGTACAAATGATAATGTCCATTTGTATTTATTTAACAGATATAAATTGGACAGTACTAGTATTTGCTGAGGCTTTGCCCACATAATTGTCTCACGACGAAAATAGGAAAATGCAAATTAAAATGATTACGGTTAATTTCGGAATAAATTAAACTTGGATTTAAAAGAAAACCTTTGAATATAGGGAACAGGGTCAAAGTTACTTATAAATAATGCGCGTCGTATTCATGAGTATAATTTTCTGAATCAGAATCTCGAACCAGCTGCCCATCAAGAGCCACTTCAGGTGTTGGTCGCCTGTGCGTTGATTGTTACCAGCATACCTATTCCTTTGTACAGGTTGTAACAAAAAGTCTGTTGATCCAAGTAAGGACGTTGTCACAACCGATATCTTATGATATCGCTGCCCGGCTAGGACCAGGCCCGCGTCGACGGCGCGTTAGTGTTCCACGCGCGCCTCAAAGAGAAGTCAGCACAGGAAGGGGCCCAGTAGTACCGTGACCCTGGAACATAAAGGGCAACAGGAAGGAACATGAGTGGGTTTTGGTCAGTAAAAGTCTGACAGGCCCCCCTGCCGCACCCAGGACGGGAGCAGTCATTGGATGATTTTCCACTCCCCAAAAAAAAATCTTATGATATTTACTAAAGACATTTAATGAAATCTCAATACAAAATAATCATTTTGTTATATGGTATAGGCCGTAGTGGTAAGCCTACAGAAGAAATAAGCTGCAGCGTGTATTTATAACGTATTATTGCGTGCAACGTAGTGTTGTGTATTTACAACAAGACAACATTATTAATATATTCCCTTCCGTGCTTAACTGTACTCGTATCTCAACTCCAAGAGACGGATACTAATATAACGTACATTTATGATAAAACTTTTGCAATAATTGTTTTCTTTCTGTTTCATAATATTATAATATTTATTCCATTCAGGGCTACAAAAGCATTTGTATTGCTATTTTTTTGCTAAAGTAAAAACAATAAAAAGATGAAATATGACCCGAAATTTAGAATACTGGGGCCATTACACAACAGTTTAGGTATATAGGGCTTATATTATGTGCTTACACCCGTAGGCCAGTGTTTCGGTCAGTTTATACAGACACGTAATCTACATATATAAAATAAAGTTGAGTTATTTATACCATTTATAACTCGAGAACGGCGATCTTTGATTCATTGGCTTTTTCTACGCCTCGAGAAGCAGAAAAAGTTTTAAAACATTGAAAACATTGTTTCAATGAAATAGACACATTACAAAGACGCATATTAAAGAACACAATAGGCGCAAGCTGTTATATTACACCCATTAAATCTTAACCGTCCTACTTAGACCAACATTTAATTAGTCAAAAACCCATAAAACATACCTTTACTGACAAACTTCACATACCCGGTACGATCCGGTCCCCTGTTCCCATAAAACGGATAAACGGACGGCGGTTTGGTTATTCCTAACGATTATTGCGCGACAACGTTGCAAGTATAATTAAAATTGAACGAGCGGTGCCGCGGTATCGCGCTCTATTTGCGCAAATTATCGCTCGCTGGGGCTGTGGGATATTCACTATCATAATTAATGCTTAGGTTTACAATGGTGCCGATTCTCTTGTTCACAAACTATCCTAAATTTAAGTTAAATGCGTCTTTCTCTTTCCATTTCATTAAGAAAAGGACAAAAATAAAATATTAGTTAAGTCCTGTCAAATTTAGACACTCCATAGATAATTTAGACTAAAAATACGTCGATTTACTTCAGGCGCTGTCTATTTTGACATGATTAAACTAAATTGTATCTTAAAGAATTGGTTCCTCACTATAGGTCTATTGTAAGGACCCAATTCTTTCCTCTATAATACTAGCTTTTGCCCGCGAATAGTTCCCGTTCCCGGGGGATTTCCGGGATGAAAACTATCCTATGTCCTTTCTCGGGTCCCAGACTATATCTGTACCATTTTTCATTCAAATCGGTTCAGTGGTTTAGGCGTGAAGAAGAGACAGACAGAGCTACTTTCGCATTTATAATATTAAATTAATAGTACGGAAGTACGGATTGTTTGTAATAAAATAAAATCTTTCGTTCCTTTTCTTTAAGAAATGGAAGGAGAAAGATGCATTTACCTTAAATTTAGTTAAGTGTCTGAACAAGAGAATCAGTGCCAATGTATTTGATGATCAGAATTTTAATTTGGATGATAAACAAGCTGAAGACACCTAATGTTATATGGTCATACCCGCTTATTAACCGACTTAAAAAAGAAAGCGTTAGGTTGACCTGTTTGTATGTATGTATTTGTTCGCGATTATCTCCATTAGGCTGAAGTTTGGAGCGGTTTTCATATAAAAATATTTGTTACATTTAGAAAAAGTTTTTAATATTGTAGCCCACTTCAAAAAAGTAGGTTCTCATGAAAAAAATGCCCTAAAAAGTAATGAATAAAAAGCTTTAAAAAAATGAATTGCCTTCAAAAACTTAAAACAGAAAAATGACTTGAATTTTAGATGTCGGTGGCATTGTAAAACAGCAAACAGAAGGCGGTAAATTTTTTGATGAAAATAATAATTATGCTCTAAGCAATACCAGAGATCAATTTTCCTAACAACCAAGTAATCATTCATAAACGACTTATAATATGTTCCTAGGGGATCAACAGAATACTAGATCAAGTACTCTTGAATAGTTATCGAAACCCCGTCTTAAGCCCGAAGCTCACTTAACCTAGTTATAAGGCTTACGAATTGTGATATTACATTCTAGATATGAAGATTGAACGGATAATATTCTGGTCATTTTATGAAAATTGATAGATTGTCGTCGTCGGTGGATAGGCAAAACAAATGAAACGTAATTTTGGTTGAAAATGAGCTGATATTATAGATCTATAAGGTTTTAGATTCTCTATTGTGTATATAATACTTATTTTAGGCGTAAATATTGTGTTTATTTCACAGTAAAAAAAAATTTAAACGATATCTTAGTGCGATTTTAAGCGGACTGAAATTATCAGTCCGCTTAAAATCAAGCTCACCCACAAAAAGTCGTTGATCAAATAATATATTTACCTATATTATAAAAGCTATTCGCTCTTTTGCAATGTTATTGTACCTCAGTCTCAAACTACTATTAGGCACTCAAATACTAGGATTATTAGAGCAGTGTTTCTTAAACTGAAGTTCGAGACAGAATTCTGAATGAAAAAGTAATTTTATGTTCTCTAATTTAAGGTTTTTTATTTAGTAGAACTTTCTTATTTGATTATAACATTTTGTTTACTACTTTAACATCATTTGTTAATATTATGTAGTTCTGTCTATTTTAAGCATAAAAGGAGCCCATACCTATGGAGTTTTTCTATATGTTTGCCTTTTTACCTTCGGAGATGCGAAACCTTAAAAACGACTGTAAGCTTACTTGCAGTTGAAAAAACTAATCGCGAACTGTGATGAAGAAATATGGAACTAACAGTTTTTCTATGGCAAAATAATAATTAAGTTTGTGCCTCATCTCGTTGTTAGGACATACTTATAAGTTTGTGCGGAACTCTCGGTGCTCCAGTCAGACTGGATACAATCAGTAGTCAATAGTAGTAGTCAACAATAGTCAATAGTCTGCCCTTTATACAACCAGTGCGACTTTTATCTGTGCACCTCGCTGGAATGCCCTCTACCACTTTTCCGTGCGGCATCCATGTTCGGGTTATTTCTAGCTTTCCACGCGGACGAAGTCGCGGGGAAAGCTAGTCCGTACTAATATTGTAAATGCGAAAGTAACTCTGTCTGTCTGTCTCTTCTTCACGCCTAAACCAATAAACGGATTTGAATGAAATTTGGTACAGATATAATCTGGAACCCGAGAAAGGACATAGGATAGTTTTCATCCCGGAAATCCCCTGGGAAGGGCAACTATTATTTCACGCGGACGAAGTCGCGGGCAAAAGCTAGTAAAATATAAAAAGACTCTCTCTCTCTCGGGTCGGTCCCTCATGTCTGAGGATCGTGGTCAGCACTAGGGTTGCACCTGGAGCGGATGATCTGCCTCCACCGGTTTCTGTCCAGCGCTTCTCTTGCAACGGTGTAAAATTTGTCTGACGCCGAGTCTTTTAATTGATCGGCCCATCTTGTTGGTGAACGACCGCGCGATCTTTTGCCTTCGGTGTTCCCAACCACAATCAATTTTTCCAAATTCTCGTCCCCTCTGCGCACTGTGTGGCCAAAAAAATGACAAGATACGTTGACGGCATAAGGAGGACAACCGAGTTGTAATTCGGAGTTGAGCCAGGATCGATGCATTGGTGCGTTTTGCTGTCCAAGGTATCCTCAGCATTCTTCTCCAACACCACATTTCAAAAGCATCAATCCTCTGTCTCTCTCGGGCCAAAATTGTCCAAGTTTCTACTCCATACAAGAAAATAGGGAATACCAGGGCTCGTATCAATCTGGTCTTGGTTTTGATACCTATTCAGATATAGATATATAAAAAGACAAAGAGCATCAAAGTTCCGACAGTGGTGGTTCGGTGGGGGGCTATTGACGTCATTGGTCAGTAAATAATACCTAAGCGCGATGTCACGCGAAACTTCAACGCTATCTATCGTCGTCATTTTTCGTTTACGAGAAAAAAGCAAAAATACGTATACAACATTTTTGATATCTATCTGACATATTTAATAGATTTTTGTCGTCTTGCCTAATGTGCTCTAGCTGTGTTGCACAATTAGAACTATAACTTAAGACTACCAGTAAACAGATACACAGACTGTTGTAGGTAAAACCTGTATTACAGATCACTAAAACAACTTTTGAGATTCTCATAATTTTTATCAATTAGAGTCAATTTGGCGACTAGAATTCACTAAAATAAATAAATATCTTGTTTGATATTAAAACGGTTACAGTACTATAATACTTTGAGAACCACTTTATGAATGTGTTAATAGAAATATGGAAATTAACAATGCTAATCCTGTGTGTTTGTTTAAATTCATATTAGTTACAGAGCGAGCACAAGCTGTCACGTACTAATTAGCATAGCTCATAGACATGTTTGGGTAACAGAATATATAGACGATTGTGTGTTGTGTATTGCTATTATTAGAACGTCGTTAGTTGGCTCAGTGTTTAACGTTTTAAAGGTTATAAAAGTATAGGTAATTTATTTTTAATCCTCAGTTATTGGAACTGTTTTGATGGTTCTGTGGTAGCCGCCCGGCTAGGACCAGGACCGCGTCGACGGCGCGTTAGTGTGCCACGCGAGCCTCAAAGAGAAGGAGTCAGCACAGGAAGGGGCCCAACAGGGCCAACGCCTGCCGGGGTTGCGGAATGTTTATAATAGTTACCGTGACCCTGGAACATAAAGGGCAATCGAAGGAACATGAGTGGCTTTTAGTCAGTAAGAGTCTTACACGCCCTCCCGCCGCACCCAGGACGGGAGCAGTCATTGGATGATTTCACACACACAAAAAATGGTTCTGTGGTAAAACCGCCTTTACTGCAAATCTAATCAAATCTAATACACATATTCGAGATCATATAATTAAGTTATTTACTATTAAAACTGGCCGCTGACCGCTTAACATCAACCAACAGCACTGTGCTAATGGTTTTGTACTCGCAAAAAATATAATCAGCAAGAAATCTTTTTACAAACTTTCAAGAAAAATATCAGAAAGAAATATTAAGCAAATATAACTGATCGCACACCCCTTCCTTGACAGCTCCATGGTACAGTCGAGCCTAAGGTCTAGCTCAGCGTTTTTCCCTTATCTAAGTATTCTGACAGGCTATCAATAATGCTCGTCCGCTCTTTTGGGGAACATAAACAAAAGCGTCACGTTTTATGACGTTTACAGATTTTATCCTTCCCTTTGTCCCCCCCCCCCCACTCCCCAGAGACACATAGAGGAGACCTAGTTTATAAGAAACCTCCGAAAATGTTATCTCAAAGTGAAAAGCTAAAGAAATCTTTATTCGTAATAGAATTGGAGATTTAGATGAATAAGATTAAGAATTCTTTTCATTAAGTAATCAAAAGTTGAGGATTTAAATATAAAGGTCCGCTTTTTTGTGATGGAATTTTGAGCTTTATGGTGGATTAATATTGTATGGAATTAGGTCTTTAACCAGAATACACGAAGGGTCGGCGATGGTTTTGGGGTGCTTGTGGAGGCTTTGAGTGATTATGTATTTGCAGGTCGATTCATAATTCATTAAGTATTTACACACACGGCTATTTACCTACTATCCCTAAGCAATCGTGTAATATTGAACTCATATATATATATATATATATATCTATTACATTTATTTGCTACATTTAATGGCCTTATATACTGTATTTAAACTGTAACTAGTTGAGCTTGTTTTTGAATGGAAACTTGCTAAATTTTGCTGGACCTTGTGCATATGAATTTGACGGATAAGTGGTGCGGTATGTATGCATAGCTCGATGTAAATTCTAGAAGAATATTTCTTGTTTGTTCCCAAATGAGGCTCTGAAGTTGATTACTCTATTATTGAAGTTTTAAAATAACGCACGAACGAAGTTAAAAACTAAGCCTAAAATTGAAACCAATATTCATAAATTAGTTTTTTTACTATAGTAGTAATAACTTATTACAACATTCCACTGTAGTACTACAGAAAATTTTCCAGATTATATTTAGATTTTTTTCCCTAGCGTTAGCCTGTGATCCCCTGAGTCTAGTAAAGCAAACTCTTGAGTATCTCTTTACTTCAAACTGATGCTTTTAATCCACTTGATAATTTAATATAATGCTTTGTTTAACTACTTGAGACGTTTAGCCTTCTTAGCGTAGAATTCTTAAGTCTATACTATTTGTGTCTAGTCTAATTTTAGGTCAATTGTGTTATCATTAATGGTTTGTGGTGCCACGGTAAATAAGTTATGCCAACTCGTGAGTTTGATTCTCGTTCGGAACAAATATAAAATTTGTATGATTTACAGGCATTTGTTCCGAGTGTAATAGTGTGTGTATGTGTGTTTATATGTTTAAACGTAAATCATAGAGAAATAAATGTTGCAGAGCGCAACGGCCAAAAAAAAAACAAAAAAATACCCGTGTTCAATATGGATTTTGGGTAATGCTGCGTCGCTGTGGGTCATAGCGCATTGATGATTAGTCTTTATTCATTGTTCTTTATTGCACTCTAAAATTGTATAAATCTTTATAGCAATAACAAAAGTTATGGGTATTTTGTAATATTCTAAAGTACTAAGCGATTTGCGGGGTTTTTTCTTAGTTGAAGAAGAATTGTCGCGCTGACCCTAAATTTTAACTCTGTAGTCATGTAATACATAACTACCAGTTAAAAGTCTTTAACAAAGAACACTCTTTTTAAAAAGTATTATAATCCTGGCAATATTTTGCAAAACACTTAAACTTTAAAATAGAATAGGTACCACTCAACTACATTTTGCAAAGTTAAAAGTTGAGCGGGATCGGCTGGAAAGTTATTGGTATAAAAATTAACGAGCTTAGTTACCTACGTTTATAGGGGTTTGGAGGTCAGATATATAGGGCTGTAGGCTATAGATATGTATAGGAAGGTTGCTTATTGTACCAGTTAACGAACTTTATTAGCTGACACAAAAACTATACAAGTTAAGAGGATTATATTACAAAAAATAAAACTTTTATTCTATTGGTGTTAATTCTTTATTTCTAGAAAACTAAATATGAAAACGTAACCTCAATTTAAGTTTATAGAAAATCGTTAAATGTATTATTGATTCTTTTCTTAGTGGATACTTCCTTTTCGCAAAAAACCTCTATACCTCCAAGTTTTGTCTCTATGACCGATGGTTTGGGCTGTAGTTGATATGTCCACAGTTAGTCAGTTTACCATTTTTTTTATATAGATCATACTTTTTAACCGACTTCAAAAAAAAGTAGGTTCTCTGTTCGACCTGTATGTATGTATGTATGTATGTATGTTTGTCCGCGATTATCTCGCGTTTGGCTTAACCGATTTTGATGCGGTTTTCAGCAAAGTGTTTGTTACATTCTGGGGAAGGTTTTAGTATATAACACTAATGGATATCCCGTGACGTTGCCCGCATAGATCGCGTTTTGCTTTCTTGGATTGTAGATTTTTAAAGACGATTGTATGTTTGACCGCGATTATCTCGCGTTTAGTTTTACCGATTTCGATGCGGTTTTCAGAAAAGTCTTTGTAACATTCTGTGGAAGGTTTTAGTATATAACACTAATGGTTATCCTGTGACGTTGCGCGCATAGTGCCGTTTTCATTTTATAAGATTATAAGTTTATTTTGAGAGCTACAATAAATCGTAGTCAGATACTGAGACTCTAACTAAAAAGTAAAAAATAAAAAACTTTTTTAAAAAATAGGTAACCGACTTCAAAAACTAAAAGCTCAAAAATAACTATTTCGGAAGTCGGTGGCTTCTCTTCTGCCGGTCGATTTGTGTTGCCACCGACTTCCGAAATAGTTATTTTTGAGCTTTTAGTTTTTGAAGTCGGTTACCTTTTTTTAAAAAAAGCTTTTTTATACGTTAAATAACGTTAGCTTAATGAATTTAATATGATAAAGTAAATACATAGTTAACACCAAGGTCATAATCTAAATAATCTTTATGTTTAAGAAGTAGATTTGTGTAAAAGCATAGGTTACATTAATTGCAATGGTTCCAAAGCGCTCAGTCTTTTTTAATCATATTAATGGTGGTTATATCTCACTTAAATCATCCACAACAGTGTATGGTGATCGTCCACGATAGTGTGCCATTACCATTTATAGCCATAGAGAAGCTTTTACTTTTTTATGAGCACTCAAAAGAAATGAATTTATCGGGTTACAATATAGCTGTCACAATAGCTACATAAATAAGCGGAGTTTTTCATCAGCTAAGAGGGTTAAGCTATATTTTTGGGTATAACTAAATTGTTTCTAGTCAAGTTTCTATGGTTACCGACTAGTTAATGGTTAAAAGAAATGTTCTGTAAAGTCCTACTCAGTCTGATCTCAAATTTTTTAAACTTCTTTCTACATCGTTCGCACCTTATCTATAAGAATAAGAATAATTTATTAATACCTTCCAACACACGTGATTCCAGCTTGGTCGTCGAAAAGTTCGTGACAAAAAAAAAAGAAACACATTGCGTGTTACATTAATCGAAAATTACATTTGTGCATAATTTTTGTGAACAATGACCCCTATGCTATAGGGGCTATCCATTCGTCTCTATGTAAGATAAAATCAAATTGTCACCAATTTATTCCTCAACTTACTTTAGTTATTTTTTTGGGAGTAACATCATTGTGAATTAAAAACAACAACGAATCAAAAACTGTTAAGTTTCTTATACTAATGTTTTTCCTGTGACATTGCCCCTTGATATTGCTACTCGAGAAGGCACCTTATTTTTGTTTACACTTTACTTTTACTAGACATATTTTAGCCCTGTAGTCCCAGAAGTGGAGCCTATAGCCAACCAAGTATGTAGTTGACCATTAAAAATATTCTAAACCAAAACAATGAACCGTCGCGTTTGCAACCATTAGATCGTTTTTCGGAAGTGTTTACTAATAGCGGGTTTCAAATTATTTCAGGTAAAGTGTTACAATAAAGAGGTTCTGAAATAAAACAAAAATTATGTAATTACTAGCTGCCCCCTGCGGTTTCACCCGCGCTAAAAATGTTAAGGGTGAACAACCCTTATCACTTAGGGGTATGAAAAATAGATTGTAGCCTATTCTCAGACCTACTGAATTTGCATATAAAATTTGGTAAAAATCGGTAAAGCCGTTTCGAAGGAGTAAGGTAACTAACATTGTGACACGAGAATTTTATATATAAGATTAGTACTATAAGCTATAAATAATGCCACAGCAGGGCAAAGACCTCCCAATTTTATTTCCACTCTCTGCATAGAGTTAACCTTGTAAAGTTGAGAACAGCCTTTATCAAAGGAGTCTAGTTAACTCGAAAATCATAAATCAACTAAAATCAAAATTCACTACCAACAATCAAAGCAGGTCTTGCTGTCTAGCCTTCAAACATTATCTTAGGGCCTAAAGCCCAACACCTAGCTTCACCGCAATCGTACGAAGCATTCAAGTTCTATTCGTTGACATTGAGATGCCACCAAATTTCCGGAGAACACTGAAGCCCTGAATACGTTATGATATTGTTTGCACTCCCCGCCATGAATTTATTATTGTGTGCAAACAGTATTGTTCGTCCCGCTCAATGGACGTGTGTTCACAGTTTTCGTGTTTAACCTATTTCGTGCATTTGCTCTTTGTTTGTAATTTTAAGGGGTGTTTTACTTACTTTGATTTGTAATGCGAATGAGTGTTTTGAGAGAAATGGTTTTAAGTAAAATTATGAAAAAAAAAAATATTTAATACATTATAATTATTTCTTCTCGTTTCTCACTCAACATCAAACTCAACTTTTTGAAAAGCTTGAGGCGTGAAATGTCTGTTTTTTTTTCAGTTTTAAAAGAGGGATAAACCAAATATTTAAATAACTTCACGTCAGTAACATTTTATACTTTTCGCTTATTTTGAAAGCTTTTTAACTCTTATTTATTTTGCACTAGTTTCCGTCCGTGTTTTTGTCTGCGTAAACGCTAAAGTTAATTAGACACGATGTCTGTCTTTGAATATAGACAATACAGTCAGATACTTACTTAACCTTTCCACGACCAACCGACAGCCGGCTGTCGGGCTGTCTTTCTATTGTGTCTTGAATCACGTGTTCGAAGGTTTAAATTTTATTTATTTGTATACACAACTATTTAAACATTCAAATCTGGCATTCCGTGATAAAACCCACGAAATGCGACGTTTTAAAAATCCGCTATCGTGCAGCCGGCGGCGTTGGCCGGCGAGCCCGTAGATCATACTACAATGCCCAAGATTTGGCCCATTCGCTCCAACAGACCCGCATCTGTTATAGCTGTGATTAATCTCGTGACATTCATTGTGCTTTTTGGCTATTTAAATGTCAGCGAGTTCTGCTTAGAAGATTTTGGCGTAAGATTAAGAGGGTTAGAGTTAAAGAAAGAAAAAGATAGAAATAAATCATTTATTTGCAATGAATATGGGTACAAAATAAGGTGTTAATATTATAGACAGTTCCAACATAATCTACCTTACGGCATGCAAAAGGAGAAAAAAAAAATTACCTTAACATACAAAACAAAAATGAAATTACACCAAAGAACGCTTAAGTTATTATTAAGTTTTATAATTACATTGACAAAGTTTATGCAACATTAAAGACTGTCGTCATTCAAAAAATCCTGTATTGAGTAGTAACATTTATCTATTAGTAGTGATGTGAACTTCTTAAGACTGTTTAACTGGTTTCTAGGTTATGGTATGTGGTGGTTATACTTGACTCATCTCTCTAGCCTTTTGCCAACTGTGTTAGGGTCGGCTTCCAGCCTAACCGGATTCAGCTGGATACCGGTGTTTTACGTGGAGCGACTGCCTATCAGACCTCCACAACCCAGTAACTGGGCGACACGATACCTCTTGGTTAGACTGGTAAGAGTTCCTGGCTAACCAGTGACGACTGTCAAAGTTCTACGAATAACAACCGGGACCAACGGCTTTACGTGCTTTCTGAGGCACGGGATGTCAGTGATGTCCAAGATAAACTTAAGAAAGTACACATGAATTGAAAAAGTCATATTGGTACTTGCTCGGATTCGGATCCACAACCTCTTACACGAGAGGCGGGCGCCTTATCCACTGAGCTATCATGATATTCCATGTAATGTTATAATGAGAAATCGGAATGGAAATAGGTGAAACATTGGTGGCGAAAAATTAGTTTTAGAGATTTCTTTCCCATTTTTAACATCGTAGTTTAAAAAAATAGCGTTTCATACTTCAAAAGGTAAAAGGAACCTTAAAAGAACTTTTACCGTCCGCTTATCTGTCTTTCAATACCCTTTTTTCCAGGAACAGGTGAAGGTATCAAGTATTTTTGTATACGATCTCTCAAAGCCGTTAAATAAACTCAAACTTTTAATTCATCGCACTAAAAATATAACGCTGTAGTTAGACAAGATGATGTTCAAAAATTCATAAATCTTACTTATCTGGAAGTTAAAAATAAACAATTTCTTCGCTGAGCAATGGTTTTTCACTCCGAACATACAAGTTATTAT
The DNA here is from genome assembly GCA_033675125.1 of Athetis lepigone. Lineage (NCBI taxonomy): Eukaryota > Metazoa > Arthropoda > Insecta > Lepidoptera > Noctuidae > Athetis > Athetis lepigone. Next base: position 1,340,309 of record CM066236.1, on the reverse strand, counting down.
AAACGGCTTTAGTGAAGATGTGATTGAACTCAATAAGTACATTTAGATTACCGCAATTTAATCCAGATAATTATGTTACTACAGTTAGTGATACTTAATACCAATTTAGCGAATAGTGAGCATCGTCTGATGCTGTGATGTCTATTGATCCTCATTTAGACGCATCAACGCTATTGACGTTCTCATTGTGAGTTAAGGTAATTAAAATTTCAAACCACATACACTGTAATATAATAGCATAAAGCTTATAGCTCAATAGCACAACAATATCGCAACAATATCGCTAATAAGGAAAGTGTACTTACTATGTGCAGAGTTTCAAGTATTATGTAGTAATTAAGTGTGAGTGCGTAAGGCAATCGTATTGTGAATAAGATCGTAATATATATAAAATCTATTTAATATAAAAGTGGTGAACTGAATGACTTATTGTTGAGATATCAACGCACAGTCTAAACCACTGGTCCTAGAGACATGAAATTTGGAGGATGAGTTTTTTTGTGAAGAGTAAGTATAAACTAAGAAACGGTTTTTGTTAATTCGACTTCTAAAGTGGTAAAATAGTGGATGGAAGTTGGACAACTACGCGGGCGAAGCCGCAGGCTGAAGCTAAATAATAATAATTGAATTGTATGCCAACTCTATTAAGTTTAAAGGCTTCATTTGGTAGTCAGTAGCTAACACTATGCAGACCATGACTTCGATTCTCACAATAATATTTCCAGCCTGTTACTGCCCCAATGCAGGACCAATGTTTCCTCTCATACAGAGAAGGCACGAGCATTGACGGTATAATCTTGTTGACCACATTGACTCTGTTTACGGGGATAACAGAAACTTATTTGACCATCATGCCTGTTCAAAGGTCCGTTAAGTCTATAATAACTTGGTCCAAACTCCAAGTTTGTCAAATAAGTGCTACAATTACCAACAACAGCATAATTATTACTTAATAAGGTTCAAGAAACAACTGCATTGTTGACCAGATGTTACTCTAAATGGGCAAAAGTTTCACGCCATTCTCCTTCATATAACTTCTCCGTTAAAGTGGATTATCGTGTGTCACGTAGTGTTATCATTAGTGAGATGACACGTGTTTAGTGCCTAGATAATCTTAGTAATGTGTTGTAGTTTCCTTAGCGTTGATTGCTTTGTGTTTAATATTTAGGTTAATTGAGTTTAATTCTGCTAAAACTTACCTAGCTGTAAGCTGTCGTTAATTAAATTAATTGCTTTAAAATAATTATGGGAAATATTTAAATCTTATTGGAGTGGCTGGTACCATAGTCTTTTTATTCATAACTAGCTTTTGCCCGCGACTTCCTCGGTGTGGAATAATAGTTCCCGTTCACGGAGGATTTCCGGGATGAAAACTATTCTATATCTTTTCTTGGGTCCCAGACTATATCTGTACCAAATTTCATTCAAATCGGTTCAGTGGTTTAGGCGTGAAGAAGAGACAGACAGACAGAGTTACTTACGCATTTATAATATTAGTACGGATATATACTAAGCGCCTTACTAATAAACGCTGCATAAAGTTATGACAGGTTTATACGTCAAAAAATGTATGGTTACACAGGCTTTATTTATTGCATAACTTTACACAGTGATTATTAGTAAGGGCATAAGTCTCTCTGGGATATCACTGATATCCTATAACTCGAAAAATAAGTGAGGCCATTGTCCCAGTTTTTATTCGTTTACTGTCAAAGATTATTAGCCTTTCCAGCTTCTGAATAAGGAGTATGACAATCAGTCTTACCAATTACCAATACATATATCATATGCCCAGTAACTGTCCTCTGAAAATCTGATAGACAGTCGCTCCGTGTAAATCGGTATTCAACTGGATCCGATTAGGCCAACTCGGATGGAGGCCGACTCTAGGATAATTGAGAAAAGGCTAGATGATTAAAGATAAAGATGAGATTCAAATAGAATTATAAAGGTTAAAATGTATGAACAATGTAATATGTATTGCACGAGGTTAGAAATGGGTTTAAGACATACTTAAGTAATAATAAGAATAGTAAAAATTAAACATCCAAGGCAGCTTTGAAATGGTGGTGATGACGTAATACATACATTCTTAAATCAATAAAATAACTAAAGAATTGCATTACATTTCAATAACCGTGTTTCTCCAATATATTTTAGTTTCCTTACAAAGTTTTCTCTCACAATAGAGTCGCAAGACGACTACCGGCCACCGTAGGCGCGGTTCTGCGGATGGCGAGCGATGGGTAGCTCGCCGCCCGGCTAGGACCAGGACCGCGTCGACAGCGCGTTTTGTTCCACGCGCGCCTCAAAGAGAAGAAGTCAGCACAAGAAGGGGCCCAACAGGGCCACGCCTGCCGGGGTTGCGGAATGTTTATAATAGTTACCGTGACCCTGGAACATACAGGGCAATCGAAGGAACATGAGTGGGTTTTAGTCAGTAAAAGTCTGACACGCCCTCCCGCCGCACCCAGGACGGGAGCAGTCATTTGATGATTTCCCACTCAACAAAAAAAAAATTATATCTTAAAATAAACTTTTATAATATATGAAACTTATATTAATTAAAGGTACCTTCGAATATATACTCGTACGTAGAAATCGCAAGCAATTTTAGTAATGTGCTCACAAATGTCGTCTTTCAAGTTTCCTAACATTATAACATCTGTATTGGAAGTTGTAAAAAGCGTGACTTTCGACCCGCCCAATAAGGAACTAAAATGCAGGGGTTGTAAACCTTATGCTGTCGTGTTTTCAAAAAATGAAATGTTCATTCGAATTCCTGTCATGACTTTATGTGTTGTTAACTTTCAACGTACTATATCACCTTTGTGCAATATTTAAAAATATTGTTTTGAGGTGATTATGACAAAGATAAGCCAAAATCAAATCAAATCATTTATTTCACCTAGACCATTCAAAGTCACTTATGAAATGTCAAAGATCAGTCGCTTTGGTCAATAACATTAAAGCTAGCTCTTCTAAAACGCAGATTGAGCTCTAGCTAGAGGAGCAGTACTCCAATTTTCGTGATTATTAAAAGTCAAGTCTATCCAGAAAGTTATACGCACATTAAACCAAAGGAAAATGTTGCTGAATAATTCACAGCTATTTTAACAAATTATGTGTGTAGTTGTTTTTTGTTAATTATGACACGTCCCTGGCTTAATTACAGGTTGTCCACACAAATATTGCGTAATGTCCAGCCCTGATTAATTATACAATTAACACCGATTGTTACGACACCCCCGGGAAGCCCACTCGCAACAGTTAATTACTGTAACTCCTTATTTTTTGGACCTAAATAAAAAAAATAAATATCTTGGGACAAGTCACCCACGGCTAACTGATCAACTTAGGCAGAGCGTGTATTTATGTCAGCTGGACAATTGATATACATAACAATTGATAAACAAGCTTTTGTCCGCGGCTTTGCCCACAATGTCTAGACTTCCATCCGCTATTTTACGAATTTCTTTGAGTGAAATAATCTATCTCAACGATTTAAAGTAGTTTTCTTCCAGGGCTCATAAAAACTTTCTAAACTATATATTTAAAATACACCCGCCAAGATAGAGAACAAGCAATGCTCTTGACACAAAAAAACGTCCTGGGTGGAAATATAACCTACGACATTCGGCTTAGCAGTCAGGGTATAACCATAAGACCAACAGACCATAATAAATGGTGTGCATATTTTAATTCCAGCTTTAGGTTTGCCGCCCCTGTAGTCCTTCCTATTTTAAGGGTTCGAGAGTAATTCATATAGTGAAGGGTATTTCCTTGACCTTCTTCAGGACATATTTGTGATGAATAACATTACTTTACGTAATGGAAGCCTTAAATTGGGCAGATTTTTAATGTCTGTTAGAACCTTAGGCCGTACAAGTAATTATGTCAATTCTATTAGTATTTAATTAAAAAATTAGGCAATCAGTAGTTAATTTAATATAATTTGAAAGGATTTTATTGATTTAATTATTTCTAATCTAGATTTGAATCTAGACTCAATTTAGTTATTAGAAATCAACAAAATGCCAACTTTATTCTTGTCTGATTGTCATTTTTTGGATTATACCATATACTTTGGATATAGCCGTTGAATACAATATTGGAGGGTGAAGGGTCGATTTCAAGCTCATGTGGTTTTGGGTCTGTCTGCCTGACTGTCTGTTGCCTCCCCAGTAATAATCTGTTACTCAGAGTTGTAGTCAGAACTACGTGTATAACGGCTGACAAAGATCTAAGAATGCTTTAAGGACTAAGAGCTAATGGCATCAATTTCTACAACATAATCCTTATAGGAAAAACTCAATGATACGTTTCGCCTGACTCGAATCTGAGATCTTTAGTACAGCAGTGGAGTTCAACAGGGCAGTTCAGTCCCATTAACACGGCAATGGAATGAACTACAAACAATCACCTAAAAACATCAACACACCTAGGTCGGTTTATATAGACAGACCTAAATCCAATACATCTATCACCACTTCACAATCACACCCCACAACTCACTATTCAGTCAGCATCACACCAACACCCCCATTATGTTGGCAACATAAATTTTTGGCACACATCAGAACAATGCTGCCATTATGACGAACAAAGCTAAAGTTTAGCGTTCATTCGGCGTATAATTTAGAGACGTACGCTTTGGTGATTTACATGTTATGGCTTGTGTGTGTCATTACAATGCCACGAATACTATATTGGAGGGTGAAGGGTCGATTTCAAGGTCATGTGGTTTTGAGGTTCGTGCGTTAGAATGAAAAACTGATTCTTGTAATCTGTTCGATGTCGAGTCAGTAATAATAATCTGTTACTCAGAACTATTCTCCCTCCATTAATATATATTTACGAGTTTAGTTATAGTAAATCCAGCCAAAGTCGCAGATCAAAATTGTCTTTCCTTCAGTTCAAATTATGTTGATAAAGATTTGCTTAGGTGACTAGAAAAAACTAAAGCTGTGCTGTTGTCCGCCATTTTACTGAATTATGCTGAGTGGAAGCCTGCTTGTTACGACTTTTTGCTGCCAACAACTGCCCAGTGATTGCCTATTTTCACTTTGTATTAATAAACATACTAACATACACAACTTTTTTTTTGCTTCTATTTGATAATGCAAAAAAACTTTAAAAAAAAAAAAATAACCGCCTTCAAAAACTAAAAACCCAATAATAACTAAAATTTCGGAAGTCGGTGGCAACACAAATTGAATGGCAGAAGAGAAACCACCGACTTCCGAAATTTTAGTTATTATTGGGTTTTTAGTTTTTGAAGGCGGTTATTTTTTTTTGAAAAAAGTTTTTTATTTATTACTTTTTAGTGTCGACTCCCAATGTTTGACTGTGTATAGTATCTTTCAAAGTAATTTATTTTCAAAATAAAACTACTAACAATCTTATAAAACGAAAATAGAAACTTGAAGACAAAGCACACATCGTCTATGAAAATTTCGTCAATTTTTTTTTGTTCTTGGTGAATTTTTCGAGAAGCACTGAACCGATCGCCACAAAATTTATATGGGACCACCCCTGAATCATGACTTATCAAACAAAAAAAGAACCATCAAAATCCGTTGACAATTGACGGAGTAATCGATGAACAAACATACAAAAAAAAAAAAAAAACATACAAATAGCCGAACATAGTACCTCCTCCTTTTTGTGAAGTCGGTAAAAAGGCGTAACATACTTATATAAAAATAATGGATAAGCGAACATTTTACCTACTTGGCCTAACTGATTGATCGACGTAAAGCTTTACCTTCTTCCTGCTTTATTTTATAGTACATGAGGTCGAGGAAACCATTTGTTTCTTTTGTCTTTTTTATCATCATCACGTCACAAATAGTTAAAAAAAAATTGTTCAGAAGCATAATCTATTACCAACTCTTACAATACTTTTTTTTCTCTTATTTATTTATTTATTTATTTACACTTTATGCACAAAATTCTGATTTCCCACTCACCATAAAAAAAAAAAATGTACAGAGGCATAAAGCATTAAATTGGAATTGCTCTGTAATAGTGCTGTAATTGTATGTTTATAAAAAAATAAATAAAACTCTTAAAACAAGCAGCTCACGTTTCTTCACAGATGTTATCATACACGCTTGCATTTAACGCTTTTACAACCTTTCTGTAAGAAACCAGTTGAATAGATAACACAGTCGTGTTTGTGAGGTAGCTGGGTGCAGTAACCTTGGCGTCATGCCCGCTGATAAGCTTTCTCGGAGAATGGTGAGAAGAATATCAAATGAGAGGCGATAAGAGAAATGTATGCAGCGGTGAAATGACTCAGTTGTAAAGATGAAGGTGTATAAATTAGGGGTACTGTAAAGTTATGGCTTTGTCAGATAAGTGTCTTATTAGCAATGATATTATAAGTAAATAGTGGTTACTTTAAGGTGGCTACTTAATTTGTAAATTGGTATTTATATATTTGTTTTTGTTTCTATATCGCTTACCTTAATGGTTTTGTATATAAGCGTTTTTTTTTGTAAAAGAGGTTTCATATAGTTTTGCTTATTTTTCTCTATAAAGAGCTACGTTTTCGAAAAAGGATGCAACTTTCTGAATTACAGACGGACGTTTTGAGAATTCAAAAGTGCAAATAGTTTATAAAACTAAACCTTATTTTACTCGCCTTTCATACAATACGCAAGTTCGGCTAGCATTAAAAGAGTTAAGATTACTTTTACACGTCACATTTCATTTTTCAATCTAACTGGAGACGGTATTTCCTAATTGACTACCTCGGAAACTATTACTGACTGCTCAAGTCTATAGCTGGCTTAGACCTAACCTTCTTGTTTCACAGCCTTTAGACTTTAGATTCTCATCCAATACTTAACTAACTATGATAAGTAGCTACTACTATTATTGCATTGTGTATTGAGCTTCGCACCACAATGGCCTTTTAAAACATCAAAACTCAAACAGGTACACTCATACAACCGTCAAAGTGAACGTTCCTTTAAACAGCAACCTTTACCGCAACATCTTTTCACTGCTAACAATACAATGCATACCTATGTACGTAGTATGTACAGTACAAACGTTGACTACCCGCAGTATCGCACAATGGCCGTGTGTAATTGTTTTGCTAAAACGCAAAACGTGTTAATTTCCCGGCAGCGCACAAAAGAGCGAGATAGCATTCATCTGGCGTCGCGATAACGCCGACAAAGTGGTTCACGAGGGGCCAACGCGGTGTAGTTGCGGGGATGCAGAATGGCAACTCTGATTTGTACTAAGATTTTTAACCGACTTCAAAAAGGAGGAGGTTCTCAATTCGTCTGTATGTTCTTTTTTTTTTTTTGTATGTTTTGATGGTTCTTTTTTTGTTTGATAAGTCATGATTCAGGGGTGGTCCCATATAAATTTTGTGGCGATCGGTTCAGTGCTTCTCGAAAAATTCACTAAGAACTAAAAAAATTGACGAAATATTTATAGACGATGTGTGCTTCGGCATCGGTTGTAGAACACGTCAGAGTCGACACTAAAAAGTAATAAATAAAAACTTTTTTCAAAAAAATAATAACCGCCTTCAAAAACTAAAAACCCAAAAAATAACAAAAATTTCGGAAGTCGGTGGCTTCTCTTCTGCCAATTAATTTGTGTCGCCACAGACTTCCGAAATTTTTGTTATTTTTGGGTTTTTAGTTTTTGAAGGCGGTTATTATTTTTTTGAAAAAAGTTTTTATGTGTATCAATTCTTTTTATGCGGATTTTTTTCAACTTTTATATTTGATATGGCAATCCACCGAATTTTCGATGATTTCTGCCAATGTCCAGTTTGAAAATAATATTTCAGTTTAAATGACAATCGTACGGTTATTAAATTATAGTATGGAGATCATACACGTGTTCTTATATCCAAGAACACGAGATGACTCTCCGATTTTTTTTCACAAATGCAATTAATGGTTTTGTCATTTTCAGATGGCGTGCTTGGTAGCGCGCGGTGAATGGTAAGTTATTATACGGTCTCTACAATTTGGTAACTGATGATTTCATTTTGATTGATAGAATGATATCTTGCCCACAACATAGAATCTATATCTTTTTCCTTCAGATCGAGCTGAGTATAGATATTATCGTATTTTTTTATCGTGGGTGTTAACAAACATATAAACTCGTTTCAAATCTGTAGGTTATACTAATATTTACCCTAAGTCGTGGGTGTGGCAAACAGTTCTACGATACGCAGCTCGAGCCGGCGAGCTCGACTTTGAAAAGTTTTTAATGAATTGGTTTTATAAACTTAGATAAAAAAAAACTGTCGCAAGATTAGACCAAACTAACAACTATCAAATCACACACCACAATCAACTGTAGTTCATTTTCATTATATTTTTATGTAAGAACTTTGCAAAGGAACACTAGTTAACTGCCAATATAATATTTAATCAGATATTTTACATACAATTGAGTAAACACGTTTAAAGGTATTATAACCTCAAAACATAATAACAACTGTCAATGATAACCGAAGAGATGTTGTTCACGATGTATCCGCCAAAAAAGTGTACGATTCAGTCAAAGTGTCGTCCCACCAGTATTGACAGCCTAAAAAATAGCGTACTTTAACTCTGACACAAATCTTTCAAGCAAATAAATCGACTAACACTAAAATCATCAATTCCACTGACATCAGAATAATTACATATCTATCGCTAAACAATTAAATGTCAAACTCTAATATTCGTTAAAATGTGTAGCGACAACATTTATTATCCAGACTTTGTTTTTGCTGGACATTATCATGAATCATTTCACTATAACAATCCCAATTAACTAACAAACTTGTCCTACTGCATCCTGCACTATCGAAGCACACAGATGTAAATAACGTCGGACATCGCTTCGCTTACAGTAGAGAACACTCGCAGCCGTTCTAGACGTTACACGTTTAATAGCTGATAGCACACACAATGTTGGACACAGCTGATTACTTCTTTTATACGCCACTGATAACGCTAATTGGGTTGAATGTCTAAATTTCTAAGGTGGTATAAAAAAGTTGAGTTATTATATATTTTTTGCAGTCTTAGATTATTATGGACAGAATAGGGATGACGACAGCATAAAAAAAATGACATTCTGTTTAGTCCGTCTTGTAGATCGGCCAAAAATACGGGACATGTATTTTTTGCTTGATCAAATTAATAAAAAAATACAAAGATAAAGAGTAACAAAGTTCCGGAGTGGGGGCTTTTGACGTCACCGCACTGGAAAAATTGTATCTAATCATGACGTCACGCGCAACTTCAACGCACTGTATCGTTGTCATTTTTTGTTAACGAGAAAAAAGAAAAAATATGTGTCCAAATTTTTTTAATAATTTAACTGACGGACTAATAACTTTTTTTTGTCGTCTCGCCTATTCATTGATAGATAATTCTGAAATTTCATAGTTGTCTGCTTACCATAACACAAGCTCTGCCTAACTTGGTATCAGATAGCCGTGTGTGACTTGGTCATGAGCTATTTATTTATTATTTTTATTTATTATTAAATACTTTACCATCCATTAAGAAGTAATTTAAACATCTTAGATAAAACTAGAGTAAGTGTTATAATTACTATTGCTCAATAACGTGCGCAGTGCTACAACTATGATGAAGCTTTAAGCAACCTATGGCGTAGCATGATACTGTGCTAAGACAATTAGAGACGTGCTACGGCGTAGCTTACAACCGCACCGCATTACATGTAATGTGCTACGGTATAGATAAGACATGCTACGGCGTAGCGTCTAGAGTGCTACGCCGTAGCATTAGACTCGATACGATGTGACTTTGTGCAGGCTTAGCTTAAGACCGCTCTGTGAAGTTTGAGATGTGCAGCAGTGTTCCTTAAGATCTGCTGAGGCATATATACTATATAATGTATGATTGCATGGTTACATGCTTTGTCAAATATGTTTAAAACCCAAACTGTTACTGGCACTTTCTTCAAAAGGCTAGCCCGGATGTTACTCTGAATGGTTTGTTGCACAAAAATATTAAATACTTTATTTTCTGGACTTCAAAAGTGACGATAATCCCAGAGTTAGGCTTCAGCTAGTTTATAAAAAAAGTATGACTTGTAAAAGTGATTTAAAGATCTTACTTGCATAATAAACAATTTGGTTGAGGAATGTTTATAATAGTTACCGTGACCCTGAAACATAAAGGGCAACCCAAGTAACATGAGTGGGTTTTAGTCAGTAAAAGTCTGACACGCCCTCCTGCCGCACCCAGGACGGGAGCAGTCATTTGATGATTTCCCACTCACAAAAAAAAAACAATTTCAGTTTAATTCATAACAGATGTACTACAGATATTTTTTTAGATATTCTGCGACTTAATTTGAGATGAGCTTCGGCGTAGCTTACACGTCTAATATTCTTCTATCGCACCTGTTCACCTTAGGAGACACTAAAAATACTCACTATTCAAGAGAAAGCCCAGTTATTCAGGTCATAAATAATTGAAACAGATTGGAGCCAGTTCTCAGTTCAGTTGCTCACCAATCAATTGGCAGTTGAGCGAGCCGATCAATTAATAGATAACGTTCTGACCTATTTTTGTTTAGTGAAGGAATCGTAGTCTATTGTTTACTCATCTTCGGGAAAGGAATTGGCTACTTCTTTGAATGATCTAGTATCGTGTTTATTTTCGGCAAAAGTAGGTCTTAAGATGTAAGAGAAGTGCCTTCTTATGGTTTAAGCAAAAAGTGATCGGCTTATTCTTTTGTTGCTTAAATGTATGTAAGTATTGCTATTAGTGGTCTGCAATTCCTCGTGGTTTCACCTGGGTAAGATCTATAAATATTGCTCTGTTTCCGTAGGTCACAGCGTGATACTATACTGATGTAAACTATATTCGTAAAAAAAAAACATGATCTGTGTTTAGTAGTTTTTGCGTGAAAGGGTAACGATCCATCCATCCTCACTTTCACAATTATAATATTAGTAGAATATTTTAGATTTAACTAAATATTTATTAACCTAGGTGTACAGATATAATCCCCATGACTCAAGTATCTCTTCCCTTTACTGTTCGTCCTTACCCACAGGCTAGACAACAACAATCATAAGAAAGACAAACGCTGACTTCTCGTCCATAAAAACCACCCATCAGTCTTCTCTAATACTATAAACTGTCCGACTCGCTTACTAAGATCAAAGTGGAAGGCTTCGTCATCAAATAAGTTAGGGGTCGAACCCGCCGCCATACTCGATAAGTCACGGTCAAGGGCAGCCCTAAGGAACCCTTCTAGGGTTCCGCAGATCGTGAGCCACGCGTAACCTTGAAACGTAATGGATTAAAAGACTAGAATTCTGAGTAATCTTTACTAAATATGTGGTAGTGAGTTTGGATGTGGTTTGTCTTTCTGTCTGTTAGGCTGTCGAAAAAAAGATATTTTTGATAAATTGCGACTTAAACGAACACAGAGTCGATGGAAAATGTAAAATTGAGTTTGTGTGTTAGTTACAGATTCAAGCTAAAACCGCTAAACCAATTTTAATAATTGTAGTATCGAGTTAATAAGCGATTTCGTCTCCGTTTGCTAAAGTCAAAAGATCGCCGGCAAAGTCGCGTCCGAAAGCTAGTAGTGAAATATATACTTCTATTTGTATTCACGATGTAATTATCTGTAAGTTCGCAGTCAGAATAACTGATAACTTTTGACCGAGGAGTTTAAGTGAAGTGATGTAATACATATTAATATTATTAATGTAAAAGTTGCTCTTGTCTATCTGACAGCTGGTATAATCATATTTTCGTAAAGTAATTAAAGTATGGAAGTTTTAGATAACAACAGGGTATTAATGTGTAGGCTTTCGGTTAGTAAATTTTCCTAGTACTAAATTCATACGTCTTACACATTGCGGTTACAGGGCATTGCAGGCAGTAATAGTTTACAGTATGTCTGACCTAGCAATTAGGAATCATCATCATCTCCCTAGCCTTTTCTCAACCATGTTGGGGTCGGCTGCCAGCCTAACCGGATTCAGCTGGATACCAGTGTTTTACGTGGAGCGATTGCCTATCTGACCTTCATAACCTAGTAACTGGGCGACACGATACCCCGTGGTTAGACTGGCCAGAGTTTCTGGCTAACCAGTAACGACCGTCAAAGTTCTACGAATGACAACCGGAACCAACGGCTTTACGTGCTTTCCGAGGCACGGGATGTCATGATAAACTTTAGAAAGTACATATGAATTGAAAAAGTCACATTGGTACTTGCCCGGATTCGAACCCACAACCTCTTACACGAGAGGCGAGCGCCTTATCCATTGGGCCATCACGACACCTAGCAATTAGGAATAATCCTAGATAATATGACCACGCAAGTTTTATTTGGACCAACAATGTATGAAAATTGCCTGATGTACTTTCCGACGATTAAAAATAATTAGAAATTGACATTAGCACGCCTCCAAAAGCGATTTACTCTGTAACGTTATATTTTTTACATTTATTTAAACCTTCAAACACACGGGATTTGAGACACAATAGCAAGACAATAGCAGCCCGACAGCCGGCTGTCGGTTGGTCGTTGAAAAGGTAAACTTCATGCAAAAAAAACTTAATGCATTCTCTATTAGTCAACCAACATTTATGTTTGTATTTTATTTTATATTTGTTTACTGATAGTTTCCTGTTATCATATTGATGCAAGCCAGGCTTTTTAAATTGTATAAATACCACGCCACGGCTTACATAGCGTGTCAAAATATCAAACAGTAGTGCTGAATACGAAAATAATTAAAAGCGTATATCTATGCATATAGTACTGAAGTAACCAAGCCAAACTCGACTTCACATAACTGTGTTAAGGTAGGAAATCGGTTAAAGTTGTTACAGTTTGTTTGTTGTAGGTTGCCGTGCCTTCATTAGCTCCCATTACGGATAAAGGGAAAAATTTAAGGAAAGCCATTAGCATTATCTGTGGAACTTTGACTACAGGTACACACTGATCCAGCGGTGATGCGTGTGTGGAAACATATTTACTGGTTTTCCGGATTCGTTATGTTTTTGTACTCTTTTGTTGGTAACATGGTTGCTATCGTGACTCAGGTACAGAAATTCACTGTCGGGCAGGCCAAAGGGATTTGGGATTTTTTAGTAACAGCTTGGTATTTCTTCTTTCAATAGTGTGACACCCTGCTTCTAAAAATGTGGAAAGCCTAAGATATTGACAATTTTTTAACAGTATACATACATAATTAAATGTCATAAAATTAATTGCCTGTATTTCAAGAACTTCTTGGTTATTTGATTTACAAGACGTTTAGTAAGTTAAAGTGCCATGCATTTTTGAACACGATGATTTAGGTTTATTTTTAGACATTTTAAGGAAAAGGTTGTATTAAAAGTTCTGCAAATGCTGTCCAAACTTTTATTTGTAAAACATTCATTTTTATAGGCGTAAGTGTGAAATTTTTAGGCCATTCTTCTCTACAAGAACTTACCTTTTGTGAGGGTAACTAGATTCAATTGTTTTTCTATCATGAACGGATTTTGATGCTTCTTTTTTGTTAGGTAGCTTATATTTATACGATAAAAGAGGCAAAATAGGAAAATAAGCAAAAATCGAAAGCTTTTCTTCTGTTGGTCGATTTCTGTTGCTATCGACTTCCGAAATTTTAGTTATTTTTATGTTTTTAGGTGGTTATAAATATTTTGGAAAAAGCTTTCTATTGTAAATTGTATTAAAACGTTGCAAGCAAATAACAGAAGGATGCATGAAAAGAACGACGGATAATGATATTGAAACCAGAAATAAAAAATATTCCGTATCGACTCAGATTCAGCGTAGAAACTAATCGCTCAGAGCAAAATACTAAATCGAATCTGAAAGCAGTCTAGCTCGATTGCGCCAACGTAAAAGTGTCCAATTCAACACGATTTTTCGATTTACAAATGGAACTTGCTCACGGTGGTATTGAGTATTCGTAATGCTATTCGGCTAAGTATTCTTACGTATTTATAAAATATAGGAATACGGTAAACTGACTGACTGATTCTTGATATATCAACGCACAGCCCAAACTACTGCCCCCGTACCATGACGTTCAAAGTAAGATTGTTTTATTCCTGTTCAGGAGTGTGCAAGTGACAGCGTTAGAGACGTTGTCTAGCGCCGTCTCTTTACCACTGAAAGTAATATCAAAGTAATACTGCTAATAAGGGCTGGTGGTACGCCCCCTGATCCTAGAGACATGAAACTTGTATGGTATATTTTTTATGAACTAAGAGAGGATTTTTGCAAATTGTAACCCTTAAGAGGTACAATAGGGGTTGGAAGTTTAGACATTCTAGCAAAGCTAGTATTAAATATGCATGTCCTACAAAATTCCCACTTGTTCAAAATAATTACGCCACATTCATTTCATGTGCTTATTCAAACGACGATCACATCGAAGTCCCAAATGATAACATCATTTCATCGCCATCATCTATCATCTCCAGTAGCAAGAACAAAACACTACGAACGAGACCCAATCCAATCTCCATTGTAGTGACAAACGACACCCCAACTACATCAATCCTTTAGTCATTTATTTCCAAACATTCTTCCCCTTATTTGTTATTTCAGAGTTCGTTTCTGTGTACAGTCATGACCTTATCAAGATAGATAACACCTTGGAGAGCTGGAGTAATCTTCTGCCTGTCACCTATAGATAATGTCGCGGCAGTTTATTTAGGTCACGGTGAAAGCTTTAGTGCTAGTGTTTGGTTAAGAATTATGTGCTGGGTTTAGTCCAGATCTGAACGTGTGTAGCAATACGAATAATGTAACAAACATTTTGTAAAACCTTATGATTTAAACGTTCGACTCACGTGATTTGAGACACAATAGAAATAATAGCAGCCCGACAGCCAGCTGTCGCTTGGTCGTTAAAAGGTTAAAAGAGTGTCCAGAGAGTTTCTTGCTTGTATTTCTCTATAGAGACCTACGTTTTGGAACAAGCAACTAGCTTCAATATTCCTCCGACTTTCATTTGTCACATTTTATAAGTGCCTGTAAATGGTCTAAGTGAAATAAGTACTTTGATTGATTAATGAATGTCTGGAAACAAAGTTGCATCGTGCTATGCTGATATATGGTAATTTAGTACTATAAATAGGTACTTAAGGCGGCACTATATCTATTTTCATCCATACTAATATTATAAATGGGAAAGTGTGTCTGTCTGTTTGTCTTTCTTTCACGGCAAAACGGAGCGACGAATTGACGTGATTTTTTAAGTGGAGATAGTTGAAGTGATGGAAAGTAACATAGGCTACTTTTTGTCTCTTTCTAACGCGAGCGAAGCCGCGGGCAGAAGCTAGTCTTATATAAAATGGCACGTTGAGTGACCCATTGACTGACTGTTGATATATCAACGCACAACCCTAACGGGTGATCAGAGAGACATGATACTTCCAAGGTGTGTTCTTGTTAGGATTAGGTATCAATTAAGAAAGGAATTTCGGGGTAAAATAGGGGATCGAAGAATCGAGATTTACGCGAGCGTAGCCGCGGGTGAAAATTAGTTGATTATGAATATTAGAGTTTCAAAGGCTATAAAAGGTTTGCTTAATCGATCGAGCAAAAAAATACAACTTTCACATATGTTCTGAACATATATGAAAGATTATATATTTTGTTAAGCTCGTCGTAACAAATTCGTGGAAAAGTTTATACAACGGTAAAAGCCAGGGTAATAATACATTTTCCCCAGCAAATAACATTAGGTTAGAATATCAGTTCCCTACCTACTGCTTACTGGCAGATAAAACATTATCTGGGTACGGATAGCGCAAGATAGACGGATTCGGACAGCGGTTCGTTCAGAAATAACATGTATCTACTGTCAAACGTATTTATATACCTACATATCCATACTAAAATTATAAATGAGAAAGTGTGTGTTTGTTTGTTCGTCTTTCACCGCATAAGGAAGCGACGAAATCTCTAACTCTAACTTTCTCTCTTTCTAACTTTTGACCCGTAGCACAGTGTGTCGACTAGAACATGCTAGCTGGACAGAAATATTTTTTGACTTATATCACTTATGATGAATGAAAATAAGCCAAAATTATTATTTTTTCTGAGTTCTGGTGTTATTGGTATGAATTAAAAAATATAAATATATTAATGACCGGTTTAATTATATAATTAATGATACACACTAAATTAAAATGAATTTATGCAAAAAATAACTACAAAAACATTACAAATACAAAAACAAAACGTTACATTATGTAAAAGGCTGAAAATTACTACTTACAATCTCATTAGATACGTCAAAAAAGTCATTTGAATTGTTTTTTTTTTTAATGAAAATGCAGAAATAAATTCAAATGAAATGCAAATACCACTAAGAACTTATGTTAATGTTATGTACAAGTACTAGAAATTTCTATTTACAACCTGATTATATCTAAAAAAACATATAAACCGAATAAGATTTTTGTAAGTAATATATAAATAAATATTAAATATAATTAATCCTAATACCAATTTATAAGTATCACCGTCATATAATTGTAAAGGAACAAAAGAAAAAACAAACAGAAACTCATCTGTAGCTTCCACGTTTTGAAATTTCTGTTTATAAGTACTGTGGCCAGAACTTCCATCAGAACCCCATTTACTGACTAATGTGAACGACGACGATTTTGAGAGCACACTTCTAATAACTTCATTCTGAACTTTTGCTAATCGATTGGTGGTTAAATCTAAAATAGCTTGAAGCCTAATGTCCGCGCGTGATTCTGTTATAGAAATGTGTTCCTCTAGTGGATAACAAGATAATTTTGACTTACATAAGCTATAATATAGAGAAAAACTTGATGTCCCGCTTTCATAGACTACTTCCTTGTCTGCTTGTAAGAGTGAGTGGTGCACTTAGAGTCTATATAATACTGTTACGTAGGTAGGTATAGGTGACGTAAGTGTCGATTGTTCCGGGCACATTTACTAGAAAATTCGGGAAAGTTTCACGACGTTCTAGAACGTTCGATGGAGTTCCGAGGGGTCATTCGAGAAACTTCCAGATCATCGTCGATCATTCGCGATGTTACTGGAATGTTCTCGAATGCACCTGGGTACCTCGGGTTGTCGAACTTTCTAGAAAATGTGACCGGAGATATAAATAGCGGACGTGTCGGCACGGGACTCAGTTCAGTTTTGGGAACGAAACAGTGAACATCGCTGCGAAGCGGAACTACGACTGCGATACGAAGTGTGTGTTTTGTGTAGTGCTGTGTTAGTGAAGTGTTTTTGTGTTTGTGAATTTTTAATAAAGTTAATCGTGTTTTTTTTCGAGTAAAACTGTTATTTTAATTTATCCCGAACCCCAGCTCGTAACAATTGGTGTCAGAAGTGAGGGATAAATCATGCCGGTTTTACCGAAGGACGACACGGAAGGAATTCGTACTAGGAGCCAACGCCAGCAGGACGTGGACCAGAGGCGTTTCGAAGGTTCTTCTTTGCAGGCATTGGGTGGTGAACAACCGACGACGGAGCCAGCGACAGCTCAGATATCTGGTGTTTCTGCAGCACCAGTGACATTGGACTTTTCTGCCCTGATGGCAATGATGCAAGAACAGGCCCGCCGCTTGGAGGAACAGCTCCAGCGTGATAAAGAAGAGTAGGTCCACCGACAAGAAGAACAGGCCCGCCGTCAAGAAGAACAGGCCCGCCGTCTGGAAGAACAGCTGCAGCGGGACAAGGAAGAACAGATCCGTCGGCTGGAGGAACATCTGCAGCGAGACAGGGAAGAACAGGTCCGGCGACAAGATGAACAGACCCACAAGCAAGAGGAACAGATCCTGCTTATTAAAGAGTTGCACGCGGCGGTTGGTAAGGATATTGGCGCCGTAAAGGAGAAAGTGGAAATGCACGAGAACCGTATCTCCGAGGCCGAGAACCGCATATCCGAAGCCGAAAGCCGAGTTTCTTGCGCCGAGAATCGTATCTACGGGACCGAAACCAAGATTGCTGACATCCAGAAAGCTTTGGGATGTCTCAAGTCTGGAGGTGAATTTGCGGCTCCTGTTGTTGCTGCATCATCGGTGCGTGGGTTTAAAGCGCCACCCTTCGACGGAACATCTTCGTGGTCTGCGTACAAGCTTCAATTTGAAGCTGTAAGGGAGGCAAATGGGTGGACAGATGCGCAAGCGAAGACCGCACTCACTTTGGGCCTCCGTGACCAGGCTTTAACAGTTTTAGAGGCACTCGGCAATAATGTCTCGTATGAGCAGTTGATTGAAGCCTTAGAGTCTCGGTACGGGGACGCTCATCTGGAGCACGTCTTTCGTGCTCAGTTAAAGGATCGCGTGCAGCGCAGCGGTGAAAACCTGCAGCAGTGGGCTCTGGAGGTGGAGATACTGGTTCGAAAGGCATATCGGTCTGCGCCTGAGCTCATCAACGTAAATTTGGTGCAAGCGTTCGTCGATGGCATACGGAATTTTGAAGTCAAGGTTGCTGTGAGACTTGGGCACCATGAGACGTTGAGAAGTGCCTTGGCCCATGCCTTGGAAGTAGAGGCAGTAAGGCATGATCATCGTGCCCACCGTATTAGCGAGGTTGCGGCATCACCTGTGCGTGACCGTTTGAGGTACAGTCCCACGTGTTACAATTGTGGAGAGAAGGGTCACATTAGATCGAGTTGCCCTAAGCGACGTGATGCCAACAAAGACCTGTCCTGGAGAAGGAGGGCAGTTAATTTCACCGCCCAGAAGCAAGAACGACAAAGCGAGACGCCTGTCGCAGGCGGAGTTCGAGAGATTGCTCGCCGTGGTGGAGAGGAACAAAGACGAAGACGAGAAGTAGAGGCAGCGGATCTGGGCGAGGAACTGGCTGGAAGCGTATGTGTTCAGTGTGAAGCTAGTGCTGGACGATGCCGTAGACAAGAGGACAACGAGGAGAGAATGCAACAATGCGATCAAGTGGCTCGACAACAGCAGCTTGGTGGAACAGGAGGAGTACGGGCACACGTTGAAGGAGCTGCAGCTCGTGAACACTCCCGTCATAGGCAAGAAGCTGGGGAAGCAGTTCCTGTCAGGATGTTAAGAACAGACCTGAGTGACGAGCGGAAGGAAACCCCACAGTATGCCACACAGTCAGGTCTGCAGATGCCTGAGAGGACGGAAACTCGCTATGACCGGAAGAGCGGATTTGATGAAGGTTCTCTGGTGTGGTTGCATAACCCAGTGCGTAGCAAACGGAAGTCGCCTAAACTACAGGCAAAATGGGATGGACCATACCGAGTAGTGACCAAGATCAACGACGTCACCTACTGGATACGGAAGAGTACGGGAACTGCGCCTAAAATTGTTCACGTAGATCTGCTGGCACGATACTACGGGAATAATGATGTTCGGGACGAGCATGTCTTAGGAGGGGGCAGTGTTACGTAGGTAGGTATAGGTGACGTAAGTGTCGATTGTTCCGGGCACATTTACTAGAAAATTCGGGAAAGTTCCACGACGTTCTAGAACGTTCGATGGAGTTCCGAGGGGTCATTCGAGAAACTTCCAGATCATCGTCGATCATTCGCGATGTTACTGGAATGTTCTCGAATGCACCTGGGTACCTCGGGTTGTCGAACTTTCTAGAAAATGTGACCGGAGATATAAATAGCGGACGTGTCGGCACGGGACTCAGTTCAGTTTTGGGAACGAAACAGTGAACATCGCTGCGAAGCGGAACTACGACTGCGATACGAAGTGTGTGTTTTGTGTAGTGCTGTGTTAGTGAAGTGTTTTTGTGTTTGTGAATTTTTAATAAAGTTAATCGTGTTTTTTTTCGAGTAAAACTGTTATTTTAATTTATCCCGAACCCCAGCTCGTAACAATACGCTAAAGCTTCATCACTACTTAATTGTCTGCCACCAACACAAGATTCCGACGTGGATTGGTTACCCTTGGCTGGGCTGTTGCTACTTCTAATAGCTTTTGCTACATTCCTGTATCCTGCCTTTCTATGAGCTATCTCAGCAGCTAAAGTTAGCTCACTTGCGCTACGCTCACTAACGAGTTCTTCTACGCGGCGTTTATTAGTTTTCTCAGAAGCATTTTCGAAATCTATTGGCGGTCTTCCAGGATGTAGCTTAAGCGGTGCCGATGTGGAAGCCTGTGGTCTGTGAAAAGCAACCTTAAACTCTAAGTCTGCACCTTCCAGCCACGTCTTATTTTTCTCCAACATCCTTTTTTTATCGAATCGACAAGAATTCCATTTTTCAGTCAATTTTGCCGAAAATCTTGATATTTGTAATTTAATTTCTATTTCTGATGTATCTACAACATCCTCCAAGCTCCATTTCTGCTTTATATACCTTAGCATTAAATTATTTTTATCCTTTTTATCTAATTTGACCCACTCTTGAAAAAATTCCATACGAGTAAGTTTATATGTAACTTCTGAAAAATAAAAATAAAACCATGTTGGACTGTGTTCGGGGTAAAAAAATATACATTATTTAAAAGCTTAAATATGTAGCTACCTTTAGAAAAAAAAAGCAAACTGGGGTAGATTGGGGGTTTTTAGTTACCCTCCAACAAACCTTTGAAAGTTAGAAAAATTACGCCTTGAAAGACGTATGAGGGTAGGTTTCTTTTATCAATTTACACAGTTAAAATTACTTTATCATGTATATATAATAAAAATATACATACCTTCTAGTATATAATCCATCACTAGTAAAATAGATTCAATCACAAAATTTCTTTGGAGATGTTAACAAACTTAGTGCTAAATTGCAACTGAATAAATGTGCATTTGTGATTTACACTTTATAGGGTACTTACACATTTCAAACAAAACAAATCCACAGTGTTAAACGAAAACAATTCCTAGAATTAGGACCTCTATGGTGTTGTTTACGTTAAACGACACTTTGTTTTCGAATGTTTGATAACGATTTCTGTCCAGCTAGCATGTTCTAGTCGATACACTGTGCGTAGGTTTAAAAAATATGAAAAAAATCTGGAAAGTTGAACTTTATAAGGACTTTCTAGGAAAATTATTTTGAACTTGATAGAAAGAACAGTTTTTGTACAAAAAAGACAAAAAGGTTGTACAAAATAATTTTTGCGTACTTAGTATGTCAACGTAACAAATAGCCTTTTTTTAAACTTATAAGTAGGTACACTTATTGTGACGGACGGGAAACTACGTAACCCTACATTGAGCGTGGCCCGACACGCTCTTGGCCGGTTTTTATTTACTTTTCAATAGTTCACTTACACGAACAAAAAATACAAGTCTTCAAAGTAAATAAGTGCTCACCGCCCAAACTTTTTGCCTCGAGCGGCAATCGACCCCAAACCCTACAGATTTGTCACGTCACGAAACTAAGCCAAGTCATGCTAAGCTTATTTCCCGTTTATTTTTCCAAGGGATCATAGCGTTGGGACACAGGATTATGGGTGATATCACACCGGCATCACACGCGACGTCAGCCGACGTCAGCCGACGTCGGTGCACGTCAGACGGGCTTGTAAGTCAATGTCAGTTTTAAAAGGACAAAGGTCTTTGTAGAGCTGTCTGTCTATTGTTCTTTAGAGGCTTCAGTTATGATAAAAGGTTTATGGAGTTTACTTTGTAATGTGATATGCTAGGTGTCCATCGCTTTTAGTTGCTTATCGTTTGAATTTGCAGTTTCCGTATACTTAATGTGTACGGATTAGGAATATATACGAAAACTGTAAATTCATATTGTTGTGGTGTCTATTCAAAAAAATTGAGCGGTTTTTTCTCTCTCCTGAAAGGTTGCTGTTTTTGACTTCCGTGGTGTTAGAACTTCAACGACGATATGATAGGTGTCCATCGTGGTTTTAGTTGCTTTATCTTATGTTTTTGTTTACTATTCTATGAGTACTACTGATGGATGTTTAATAGTAAGGGCATACTACCGTTTTTGCGTAAAGTGCCAAACATTCTAAAAGAAAGAAAGAAAGAAAAACTATATTACATAAGTACATATGTCTGATGGTTTTGTTAGAAAGTAAGATTTTGTGTTATTTTTCCTTGTGCTGACATTCTTCTTGTAAGTAGATACACTGAAGTTTTGATTTCATTGCGAATGTCAAAATTTGCGACATTTAAATTTACCGTATCTTTGATTGTGTTGACTTAAAACTTTTTTTATCAGCTTCAATTTAAATACCAGATCTGAGAATTTTATAATAATTTCAACCTAATATCTTGTCTACGTGTTCCTAAGAAAATAGGTCTTAATAGACAAACTTACGGACAACTAAGTGGGTGTATTTAAAAAAAATACTAGGTTGAGTGACATATTTTTAACACATTAAGTATAAACTACTTGCTCACACTACTCCGTACGAATCAAAATTTTGGAATGGGCAACTATTAATTTCTTTGTACTTTAACGTTTAACTTAAAAGGGCTAATGTATTGACGTGACAACGTCTTAAATTAGGTTGCGGCTGGGAGTCACTTATGAAAAAGTGTAACGCTCGGTAACGTTACGATGAGTCACCGAACGAGAGAGAGGCCCGCCGAATGCCTTGCGTCTCTCTCCCACTCAACTATGATCGGTAAAAGACGTTGTCACGTAAAATCTTCGCCCGTAAAACCGACTTTACAGGCAACCATTTTTTTTTTTAATTTGAAGGGTGCAACGAATTCATTTACAACAATACCCAACTTGTGTAAACTCAATTGATGCCTCTCAAAAAAGAAATTCCCATGTCGGAATCTGCTAGTAATATAACGAAACATTTTGGTTTAATCATACAAAGTGTAATTTAATCCATTCTTACTTTGAATCAGTGACGACTCAAATATATATAATGAATCCCATCGCCAGGTTTAAATTTGACTCCTGCAGCAGAATGCCGTATCCCTCATTTTTTCGTAATGATCGGAATACGTACTTCAATTCGAATTCCTCATTATTTATTGAAATACTCATTTTGTGGAAGAATACGGATTTGTGAATTAATATTATTCGTATCGATGCCGGGTAAAATTTTTTGGTGAAATTGTGTACGTAATTTTGGGCTTACCGTTCTTAATTAAACATATGAATTAATTTTAATGAATATAATGCAAAAGTGAGTGATCTGATTTTACACCTTAACTACTTAACCGATGGAGAGGGCCGTTCAAATACCTGTTTTTGAGCACCAATATTCACTGATTAAAATAAAGTTGAAATTTGATGTTAAAGCAAGAATTTTAGAAACGTCATTACCTATTAAAAGTTCAGATTAAATAACATACTTCGGAAATATGGAAGTACAAGAGAGATGACAAAAGTATATGAATCACGTGTGTTCGAAGGTTTAATCTAAACTCCGGGGTTGCGGAATGTTTATAATAGTTACCGTGACCCTGGAACATAAAGGGCAATCGAAGGAACATGAGTGGGTTTTAGTCAGTAAGAGTCTGACACGCCCTCCCTTCGCACCCAGGACGGGAGCAGTCATTGGATGATTTCCCACTCACCAAAAAAAAAAAAGGTTTAATCTAAACTAGCTTTTGCCCGCGACTTCGTCCGCGTGGAATAATAGTTCCCGGGGAATTTCCGGGATGAAAACTATCCTATGTCCTTTCTTAGGTCCCAGACTATATCTGTACCAAATTTCATTTAAATTGGTTCTGTGGTTTAGACGTGAAGAAGAGACAGACAGACAGAGTTACTTTCGCGTTTATAATATTAGTAATAATATAATAATAATATAATAATATAAGCCTTTATTCAGACAAAAAAATGAATCTAAAATAGTGACTCCATTGAGTCACTGACACCGACAATTTCGTCTGTTTGCCCAGCTTTGGCAAAGGCCTCCTCGATCTCTTTCCATTCGGTTCTATTCAGAGCTTTCCTTGTCCATGTTTTCCCTGCTATTGCCTTTAATTCGTCATCCCACCTTTTAAACTGTCTGCCACGTTTTCTTTTCCTGTTTCTAGGATACCAGAACACTATGTTTCGTTATTATATTTTTATAATATTAGTACGGATGATGAAATAACCGACTATGATAGTCGGTTATTCGTCACGTCTAAACCAATGAACCGATATAAATGAAATATTTAATCGTGAAACTTGGAGGATGTGATGTTTGGGACGAATAAGTGTCTACTGAGAAAGAATTTTTGGAAATTTAGCCCTAAAGGGGCTAAGGGATTTAACAGAGGATGGAAGTTTCGACATTCGACAACCAAGCGATAGACGGATGTCGCGCTGCTATTATCTTTCTATTGCGTCTCAAATCACGTGTGTTTGAAGGCTTAATAATGTCAAAACAGCGGAGTTAATGACTTATTCCAATTCAGACGGACTTTGGAAAATGGCATAATAGAGCAATTTTGCAACATTCCAAATGTAGTTCTATCCTAACAATTTAGTCCGCTCTGGCAATTTACTTTTTCATAGGACAGCGGCCCAAGAGGGCAGTTCCGTTTATGTTTGTACAAAATATGATAATATCTCCGCGCCTCTGGGACCCGGCTTAGCTTACGAAAGATGTCTTTTATCAAACACGATTTTGTTAAGCGGGCTTTTGTTCCATTTGTAAAGCTTCTGAATGTGTGAGACTAATGTGGTTCTTATCAAAACGTATTGTTTCATCGTTATTGCGGAATATTTATAGCCCTTTTTACCCGACTACGCGACGCATGGGAGGGTAATGTGTTTATCAGTCTATGTATGTATGTATGTATGTATGTTTGTTTCTATGTGGCGTTCTAGAGATCGAATGCGTAGGCCGATTTTGATAATTCGTACGTCAATCGATTCGTCTTAACCTTGCGAGTGTCACTAAAGACATGACAATAATCAAAATTTACAACAGCGACAACCAGACGCCATATTATCTTTTTTAATTCGTTCACCAGTAGAGATTGCATGCACTTTAAAGTAAAAAAATCCGGCGGTTCCTGGACCGAAAAATTTACGTTTGTGAATATATTATATTATAGAATGGAATGTATAGTAGTTGTTGCATAATGCATACTTTCACATATTGAAATACTTTTTGTATCGATCACAAAAACAAAAACATTGAGTTTATTTCTCACTATGAATTTGATCTTGCTAGAAATTTCCATACTATATACATTCGTTTAGTTACGCTCTCTCAGAATCCTGGCATCCTGAGACTTTTTTTGCAGAAAAAATATTTTAATAAACCGTTTCCATTTTCATAGTTAAAAATTCACTAAAGGTACTTAAATATCTGTCTGTTTTATTCTCACTCAGTTTTCTATTGACCCAAAATAAAGATGGCGAGCTGCGCTAGTAAATATTGAAATAATGACAGTCTCCGAGACTCGGTGCTTATAAATTAATAAGCTGACTGGCAGCGGAGACTTTCCAGGGAATAATTTTGTATAAATTATACTACATCCCAACATCAAAAGTGTATACTTATTTATCAAAACGCAATTGACGTTGATGTGCGTTTTTCTTTCATTTAAAAGTCAAAGGCTATTTTTAACGTTTATTGACGTCAATTTGACCTCTGAGTTTGTTTCGGATGTTTCTTCTCAGAACTAAATTGTTATATAGTGGAGAAAAATAATAAATAATGTAATTATAACCAGTTAAAGTAAAGTAAATGATATAAATATAATGATAAAGTAATAATATAGATATTTATAAATATAATAAAAGATTGTAAAAATAAAATAAATAAATAAAATGTATGTACTTTTACCTTTTATAACATCCTATGTATCTACTCATGATCGCAATAAATATTTGAAGTTTGAAGTAGTCAGTTACGAAACACCGGCTCCATCGTTCGATTAAAATACAAAACAAAATATTGACGTGTAAAAGTGTTATACATCCTATTTACAAAATAAAGATAATTTTTTAATCATTTTTTTTAATTACGAGGAAATAAATAGGAATTAATTTAGTTGCCGCTGCTAAAACTTGAGGCTTATCTTTAAGTAATAATCATATTCTGTTTATTAAAATCCTACTTGTAATAATGGTCATAACTTATGTTTGTTAAGTACAATTTTATTCTACTTGTCGTTCGATCGTTAGAGAAAATGGTAGAAAACGCCCGAGCAACAAATTTTCTGTGTGGATACAGAAAATTTGCAACACAGTCAATTAGCATCCACGTCTTTGACAGTTATTTTAGCTAACATGCATTTTATTAATCAATGACCAAGCGACAGCCGGCTGTCGCGCGGCTATTGTCTTTCTATTGTGTCTCGAATCACGTGTGTTCGTAGGATTAATGCTCTCAATGTTATTTGATTGTAATATAAACAACTTAAAAATAATAAATAAATATACTGGGACATCTTACACACGGCCATCTGATCCCAAGCTAAGCAGAGCTTGTGTTATGGTAATCAAACGACTGATATACATACTTAAAGAATTTTTAAACGCATACATATGATAGATAAATAACACCCAGACACAGAACAAACAATTATGCTCATCACACAAAGTTTTTCCTGGGTGGGAATCGAACCCACGACCTCTGGTTTAGCAGTCAGGGTCACTGAACACTAGACCAACAGGCCCGTCAAAAATAATCAATACAATAAAAAACAATTACAACCTGAACAAAACACTGCACACCAGCCACTAAAGCACCATCGTAATGTGCAGTACATTCAACGTCCATTGCACTTTACCCGGGCCGCGTAAATATATACGGTACAAATGCACCGTAATGCCAGTGTTTAGACCCGGGTATAAACATTCAGCTCCGGATTAAGCCTGTTTGTGCGATGTTTAGAGGACGTTAAACGCACATTCGTAGTCCTGCCGACGATGTTCCGGATTTGGAGTTTGTGAATTGATTTTTCTTTTTCGAGTTAAGGGATACTTTAAAGGAACTGCTTTCTGTTAGCACGGAGATTTAAAATAATGATAACAATAAGGTTTGAAAAAAAAAATTATAATGTATAAAAAAATAAACGCAGATGAACGTCTGCTATACTATACTGCTCAAATAAATTTCATTTTTATTTCATAGATTTAGTTTTTAGAAAGAAGGCTACATTGTATATTGCCACCATAATTATTATCCAGTAAGTCGCTGGAAAAAGCTGGTGATTCATTTTTGCACATTAGTGCAGTAGTCGAGATATTAGTAGTCGTTATAAATTAGCAAGGCATTTCAGGAAAGTTTTTTAATAATAGATTTCTCTTTGTGTCTTTCAGAATCTTCTGAAAGACACAAACACTGGTGTTTACCAGTAAAACATGGATGCAATAAAATTTGACGACTCCTGTAAAAACAATTATATTATTTTTAATCCCGCAAAGAAGTAAATCAGAATAAAAAGACAGCAAAAAAGTAAAAAAAAAACATATTCCCCTTTCCTCCATTTCACGCCAGTTCTCCCAAATTTGTTTTTTTTTTATCCTATTTAACGGTAACCGCAAACACAAGTGCACTATCTGCAGTATATCGGGTGTACGTACAAGTTGGTTAGGAGCTAAGTGAATTGTATGACCAAACAGACGCACTGTCGCTAAGAGTAACACTGACGGTGACTGCATTGAGGAAGATAGGGCAGAAGGTTGATTTCGAATGGAAGACTGAAAAAGGAATAAAATTGGTATTAGTTTCTTTAATACAAGGAGCATTTTTGAAAGTGCATAACGTTCCTGGAGATAGTTATAATAATACCAGCCTATAACTGTCCTACTGCAGGGCAAAAGCCTCTTCTCATACAGAGAAGGCACGAGCATTGATCACCACGCTTGCTCAAGACGGGTTGGCGATTTCGAACTTATATTAACTACAAGTCCAGGTTTCCTCACGATGTTTTCCTTCACCGATGTCTGTGATGTCTAAGATAAACTTTAGAAAGTACATATGAATTGAAAAAGTCACATTGGTACTTGCCCGGATTCGAACCCGCGACCTCTTGCATGAGAGCCGGGCGCCTTAACCACTAGGCCATCACGACTCATACTAGGCCATCACAACTCATGATACTCCTGGAGATAGTTATAAAACTTGTAAATTATTATATGAAAATTCCATACTTTATCAACAATCAATAAAATTGTTTTGTTTTTAACCGAGTTCTAAAAAAGGAGGAGGTTATTTTTTTTTTTTGGTGAGTGGGAAATCATCCAATGACTGCTCCCGTCCTGGGTGCGGCGGGAGGGCGGGTCAGACTCTTACTGACTAAAACCTTCTCATGTTCCTTCGATTGCCCTCTATGTTCCAGGGTCACGGTAACTATTATAAACATTCCGCAACCAGAAGCAGTTTTTTATGTTTGTTAGCGCATATCTCCATCGTTTACCAACCGATTTGAACAAATCTTTTTTTGTTTGAAAGGGTAGACTTCCCAAATGGTCCCATTGTCATCAAGTCCAGGATCTGATGATGGTATCATGCCGAAATCGAGGGAACTTCTCAATTTTTATAGAAAAACGTACATTTTCTATTTTGAAAGTTACTCTAAAACGTAGTCAGACATTGAGACTCTAACTAAAAAGTAAAAAAACGTTTTTCAAAAAAAAATTAACCGCCTTCAAAAACTAAAAACCCAATAATAACTAAAATTTCGGAAGTCGGTGGCAACACAAATTGAATGGCAGAAGAGAAACCACCGACTTCCGAAATTTTTTTGAAAAACGTTTTTTATTTATTACTTTTTAGTGTCGACTCCCAATGTTTGACTGTGTATAGTATCTTTCAAAGTAATTTATTTCAAAATAAAACTACTAACAATCTTATACAACGAAAACAGAAACTTGAAGACAAAGCACACATCGTCTATGAAAATTTCGTCAATTTTTTTTTGTTCTTGGTGAATTTTTCGAGAAGCACTGAACCGATCGCCACAAAATTTATATGGGACCACCCCTGAATCATGACTTATCAAACAAAAAAAGAACCATCAAAATCCGTTGACAATTGACGGAGTAATCGATGAACAAACATACAAAAAAAAAAAAAAAAAAAAAACATACAAACAGCCGAACATAGTACCTCCTCCTTTTTGTGAAGTCGGTAAAAAATAAAAAGCTTTTTCCAAAAAAAAAAGATAACCGACTTCAAAAACTAAAAGCACAAAATAACTATTTCGGAAGTCGGTGGCTTCTCTTCTGCCGGTCTATTTGATGTGTTGCCACCGACTTCCAAAATAGTTATTTTTGTGCTTTTAGTTTTTGAAGTCGGTTATCTTTTTTTTTTTGGAAAAAGCTTTTTTAATTTTCATAGAGTTTTAGAGTAACTCTCAAAATAAACCTCGAATGCTTTGAACATAAGAAATTATTGTTTGCGTTTGTTTGTGTGTGTTGCGGTGTTGGCATAGGATAGTTACTGGCTGTGTTTTTATGAACGGTAGTTTAACACTTTCCGTATATGCGTAAACAAGACTAAAATCGAAAAAAATACCTACCTATTTCACAACCTTAATTGCTTCCTGAAAGGAAGTTAGTCTTAAAATTTTAAGTTGATTAAATATATTATTTACTGGCTATATTTTGATCATTAGTCCACTTCTGGGTAACCCTCATACAGCTGCCCTCACTAGCCGTATTGTCAAGACTGTTGCTCCATTGTGGCTGACTTATTTTTAGGTTGGTTCTTAGAATTATTGACGATAAAATTATGTATATCCGATCTTATATATAACTAGCGACCCGCCCCAGCTTCGCACGGGTATTACAAATCTTTAATAATCCTGGCTTTTTTCTACTATATTATGCATGTATTATACATATAAACCTTCCTTAAGAACTCACTCTATCAATTAAAAAAAACCGCATCAAAATCCGTTGCGTAGTATTAAAGATCTAAGCATACATAAGGACAGACAGAAGATAGCGACTTTGTTTTATACTATGTAGTGACGTAAATACATGAATATAACTCAAGCTACAAAGAATTAGTTTATAAACGTTTGTAAAGATATGCGATAATTGAGATTATTTGATTCTTTTTCGCTAGCTTTTTCCACTTTAAACGATGTTCATCGTGACGGGTATAAAAACCCCGTGTCAGGTCTCTGATTGACAAAAAATAGGGCTGGATAAATGTTACCGGTCAAATCCGATTTCAAAACAAACTAGATTATCCTGGGTTAGGGTAAATCGTTTGGGTCTAGGACACACTAGCTTGACCGAAATCGGGTTAGGTCGGAAACATTAGAACCTTTTTTTTAATGAAAAGCAATAACTTTCTTCAAGTAACTTAATGATGCATTCCGTGCGAATTTATTTTATTTCTCTATTAAGCTTTATGCACATAATGTAAAAAAAAACACTGCTCACACGCAGACCTAATGCCTTAGGTATTTCCTCCCAGTTTACCTTAAGGTGCTGCAGAGATAAAACATGTATTTACTTGTTCAATACCATTGTCCTCCTCGCTAGACCTTCTGCCCTCACGTGCTTCCTGCAGCAGGACGCTAACAAAGACACGTTCCAGATACAATCAGCTGAGTGCTCCCGCGACTGCCTTTGTGTCTTCAGGCCGAGGGCATCAAAAGGCGACGTCACGCTGGCCCGACCATTTGAAAGGTGGTGGAAGATTGGAAGCTGAACAATTATGCTCTGCAGAAAGATGCAAAGAGTTTGACTGTTATTGCGTTGCGCTTTGATGAAAATGTTGGACGTTATCAGACTACGTGCGTGTGTGAGCTTTGATTTTTGTCTAATATCTGACATCGAATGAGGACAGTAGGTATAACTATTTGAAATCGGTAGTCTGCAATAACAGTAACCAAAAGCCCAAACGTGTGTTAGATCGGAGACAGCTTATCACCATCATCTCCCTAGCCTTTTCCGAACTATGTTGTCGACTTTCTGACTACTGGCTACCCGTAACGACTGTCAAAATTCTACTGGGACCAAACGGCTTAACGTGCTTTACAAAGCACGGGATGACTGACGTTATCGATGTCCAAGATAAACTTAAGAAAGTACAGCACAGTAGATAAAAAAATTAAATTAATACTAGGTGGTACTAGCCCAGATTGAAACCTGAAATCTTTTACAAAAGTGGGGGGTGCCTAAATTACTGGGCAATCACCACATTTTAGAGAGAGGAGTTGAGGACATCTAGTATGGTATAATAATAAAACTTTGTAACAAAGCGTGCATACATAAATATAAAATGCAACATGTTTAGGTACTTCAATTTAAACCCAACTTATTTTGTCATACCAAATTGCAATGTTCCTTGTAATTCTCTTCAAAATTGCTACTATCACATTTTACGTTTCTAATAAAATCTAGATTTGCAGAAACAGCATGTCGAGACCTCCTGAAACCTGTAAACTTTGCAGTAAAATCCTTAATTTAAAAAGAAGCGAGAGGTTTCACCAAAGCGAGCATTTATTGAATGTAGGTAGTTTTGGTATTTCTTGAAACTTCTCGCAAAAAATTTCAGATTTTAGTTTTTCTTCCCAATTCGTTTTTCACGGAATAGTGTTGTCCTGTAGTTTTTGGTTCGTAAAAACTTGCCTCGTATTTTCAGAAAATATTTTTCTAGCCAGGTCTCTCGAGAATTTTACCGATTTACTAACCGACATAAAAACAGAATAACACAATGTGTTTTTATATTGGACCCAAAAGTTGACCCTAGAAAGTGCTTTCTTATGTAGCCAATGAGGAACACTTTTAGTTTTGTCTTGTCCGTCTGTTTGTCCATCTTAATATAGCTGTTGCTGTTGTTGATAGCTGTTTTTAACCCCCGACGCAAAAAGAGGGGTGTTATAAGTTTGACGTGTCTGTCTGTCTGTCTGTCTGTGGCATCATAGCTCCCGAACGAATGAACCGATTTCAATTTAGTTTTTTTTGTATTACAGGTGTTTTACGGGCGAGTGTTCTTAGGCATGTTTGATGAAAATTGATTGAGCCGTTAAAAAGTTATGGGGGGTTAAAGTGGGGAAGAAAAACCGAATGTCTGCAAATATGCTCAAGTGGGGTATCAAATGAAAGGTTATGACTCGTACATCACAAAAAACAACAACTTTTATAAGTTTGACGTGTCTGTCTGTCTGTCTGTCTGTGAGTGTGTCTGTGTGTCTGTGGCATCATAGCTCCCGAACGAATAAACCGATTTCAATTTAGTTTCTTTTGTATTACAGGTGTTTTACGGGCGAGTGTTCTTAGGCATGTTTGATGAAAATCGATTGAGCCGTTTAAAAGTTATGGGGGGTTAAAGTGGGGAAGAAAAACTGATGGTCTGCAAATATGCTCAAGTGGGGTATCAAAAATGAAAGGTTATGACTTGTACATCACAAAAAACCACAACTTTAATAAGTTTGACGTGTCTGTCTGTCTGTGTGTGTCTGTGTGTCTGTGGCATCATAGCTCCCGAACGGATGAAACGATTTCAATAATTTTTTTTTTACTATTAAAGGTTACATTACGCATGCACACACGCACACGCACACACATACGCACACACTCGCGCACACACACACACACACATGCACACACACATGTACACACACACACACACACTTGATTTTACATATTTATAATCACATACCTACCAGAAACCCACACACCCTCTCTCAGGACAGGACTCTGTTCTTACTTTTCATTTTTTTATATTATTCAATTTTAATTACTGTAATGTTTTTATCGATAAATTAACAGAGTATATCTCGCAACTGTTGGCATTAATTTTATTATTTATATTTTGAGGGAAATGGCACTGATATCCGTAATACAGGCTTTGCCTAGCGCGGTTACAGAAGCTACATCCATTTGCTAGAAAATAATACAACATTGCTACCTGTAACAATGTACTAAGTGTTTTGTGGAAATAAAGAAATTATTATTATTACGT
This sequence comes from Athetis lepigone, assembly GCA_033675125.1. NCBI lineage: Eukaryota > Metazoa > Arthropoda > Insecta > Lepidoptera > Noctuidae > Athetis > Athetis lepigone. Next base: position 1,307,535 of record CM066236.1, on the reverse strand, counting down.
ATATTTAACTAAAAAGCATGCTAACAAGCATGCAACAAGCATGCATCATGCAGCAGGCATGCATCATGCAGCACGCATGCAGCATGCAAGCATGCAAAATGCAGCAGGCATGCAACATGCAGCAAGCATGCAACATGCAGCAGGCATGGCTTCTGTCACGGCTCCGGCGCTGCGGGGCTCCTGCGTCCCCACGCGAGCTAATCGTCGCAGATGGTTTTACGTCCACCACCGCAGCTTCGGCTTGCTGGCCAGCCTGCGGCGGTGTGCGTTAAAACCACCTGCTCCTCAGCTCGCGGGCCGCCTCGCCCCTCCGCGCCTTCGCGGGCTTAAATTACACTCTAGGGGTAGGGCAGACAAGACTACGTGAAGTCGGTTTTGCAGCGATTCATTTCTGTCACTCACTTTTGTAGCACACCATAGTGATTTTTTAAAACAATATTTTTTTTTAATATGACTAATAAATTATTTCTATTAAAATTCTGTGATCTTTGTAGTATGCTAAGGGCCGATATTTCAATCGCCAGATAACTTTTATCTGAAGAGTAAGTTTGACGTTTTGACAGCTTTTGTATAGGAAATGTGTCAAACCGTCATATTTATTCCTCAGATAGAAGTTAACTGATGATTGAAAAACCAGCTCTAAGTCAAATTATGCCAAATAATCGGCGCTCTAAATAAACGTTATGCTAAACGAAATTATGCAAAATTGTAACTCTGACAAAGGTAATTATTCCCAATACAATTCTGCCATCTTAAAAGTATCCCATTTAAAATTCGGACATAAAAACATTAGGCCAAAAAACAATTATGTTACATATTTTTTATACCTTAACAATGTTCGTTTAAATAAGTTTCTGCCAAATGAGTTATGCCAAATAGGTTTCGGAGAAACAAGTTTCTGCCAGATAAAGGGCACCCCTGCCAGCGGCCGTCAGCGGCCGCCCGCGGCACCGCGAGCGGCCGCGCGCCTCTTGTTTCTAGCGACGCTGGCGGCCGCTGGCGGCCTCGCGGTGCCGCGGGCGGCCGCTGCCGGCCGCTGCCATTCCGGTGTGACTCGGGCCTAAAAGTAGGGAATACACCCAAAGCCTTCAAATATTGTAAGAGGAAAAATGAAGTGGAAATCCGAATTGCAGCAAATATTCTAGTATGGTCGCAAATGAAAAAGTGTCATAAGCACTTTATAAAATATTATATTTAAAAAATTAGTTGAGTCATTTTACGCGGACAAGGCCACTTGAAAGTTTTGGGGGGTGAAAGTGGGGAAGAATAACCAAATCTCTGAAAACATCCTCGTGTGGGGTCTCAAGTGAAAAGTGCACTGAAAGATAATATTAACAACTTATTCTAGAGTGTTCTTAGCTTCGTTTAATGAGAAAATTGAGACATGGGAATCCGTTTGTCAAGTTAGAGTATCAATTACTAGATCTTAGTCTTTGCAATTTTGATAAAGATGATTTGTCATGCGGATTATTAAATAGTTTTCTTTGGTCGAGTTCGCAAATTGCTACACCATCCAAGGTTTTCACTCGACTAAAAGCTACATAGGCTTGGCCTTTTGCAAAAGTACTTTTGCCCAAGTAAACCACAGCTTTATCAACTGTTGTCCCTTGCAACTTATGTGCAGTAACCGCCCAACATAAAAAATAGGGAAACATTGTTCTTTCAATATTTCCATATCCTCTAAGAACTTGAAAAGTGACATTATGTGGTCTTATCGGAATTCACCCATTTTCGTCAACACAACTCCGGCCGACAGTGGCACCGTCGTACTTTTTGGCCAAGATGTTGATGAAATTGCTGAGCAACTTCCACTTCGAATGAGTAGTGCCGGCTTAGTAATTGTTTGTGAGCAATTAGATACATAGGTTAATGTATTTACAACTTAACCAGATATATTATAAGTATGTTTACCTTTAAAAAGTATAAAATAAAAAATTAAATTAAAAATTTAAAAAACCCCCGACACAAAAAACATAAACTACCTTTAAAAAGTAAAAAATAATAAAAGAAAATTAATCCTAAAGTACCTATATGTATAAGTATCTATTAATATTTAAAAAAAAAACTTCGCGTTGGGGGACCGCACGCAATCCGCGCCGCCGCCGCCGCCCGCCGCCACCCGAGTATTGTACAAAATAATAATAAGTCTTAGATAAAAGATGAGATAGTGCATGTAACACTAATTGATTAGGAGCGGTCCCCCAACGCGAAGTTTTTTTTTAAATATTAATAGATACTTATACATATAGGTACTTTAGGATTAATTTTCTTTTATTATTTTTTACTTTTTAAAGGTAGTTTATGTTTTTTGTGTCGGGGGTTTTTTAAATTTTTAATTTTATTTTTACTATAACACTAGCAAGCTATCCCCTTGGGTTACATCGCCGTCTTAAGCAGTTAAAATATCCGTTATATTTGCTAAAATTTAGCAATTTCTGAGCAATTTTCTCAATTTTTGTTCCGTAAGAACCTTTTACAAAGTATTAAAAAACATAAAAACGAAAGTTGAATGAAATTAGTTAAGTCGCTCCCCAGTGGCGCGGCGGTGACCGAGGGAAATAAATATCCATACTAATATTATAAATGGGAAAGTGTGTCTGTCTGTCTGTCTGTTTGTCTTTCTTTCACGGCGAAACGGAGCGATGGATTGACGTGATTTTTTAAGTAGAGATAGTTAAAGGGATGGAGAGTAACATAGGCTACTTTTTTTCTCTTTCTAACGCGAGCGAAGCCGCGGGCAGAAGCTAGTTTACTTATAAACAAACATAGACATATAAGTAACCTGAATCAATAAACTAACAACAAAATCCAACTCGGCACTCCATATTAATCAACGCAAACATTAAACAAAGAACGAAATTAACCGTCGAGATATATCTTCCAAAGCTTTTACTGGAAGCTGTGATCGTGAGGATTCTCGGCGTGGGTCACGTATCGCCTCCAATATCCGGCTTCGGCTAATGGAAGCCGACGGAAACGCCCGCCGAAGTCGAACGACTTGCATCTCGAAGCCGGTTTTAATAAAAGAATCGGGAGACAAGTGCAGTCTTGGGTTTTAACTAGGATAAACCTGCGGGCGTTTTGGTACGTAAGATTGGAATTTTAAAGTGGATACTACGTATGTTGCTGGCACGTATATAGTGGTTGGTTTGTAATTTAGCGTCTTTTGTGTAATATAGGTAGTGTGAGCAATATTTGGCCGTAAAGTAATATAGATTAAATAGGATAAGTTAGCGCAAAGAAGTTAGAAAAATAAATCGGAGTGAAAATTTAAAACAAATTTAAGTGTAATAATATATTTATTGACCGCGAAGGTTCTCTATAAATTAATACATTAATAACCTATTAAAAAAAAGTTAGTTGTCAGCAGGGATATAAAATAGTATATTATAATTTAGTTAATATTGCATTTTTAAATAAGTTACCATATTACTAAAAGGTTAAAATATCTTTTAAAGTGTCCGCGTTGATTCATCCTTAAATGCCAATTAGCAAATTTTAATATTTATGTGTATTTGTAAATATTTGTGGTAGTTATCAAGTAACATTTAATGGCACGTGTAAACACACCCTCGATACAAGAGTTTTTATTGTAGCGCAACGTTTTAAAGGCCTGTATTAATAAACGTTACTCAGATCAAAACTCGTACTTGATACCAAGCTTAAGATCTTGTTCGTATTAATAAACGAGATTATTTATGAGCTCAAGTTCCGGATTAAGTGTACGTCAACAGCTGAATATAGACTGATTAATAAACGAAACTCGACACTTATGTATTGTACACATGTGACGTATTCGTTCACATGAAGTATAGCTGATCTTGGTAACTGAGATGCGTTTATTAATTAGCGATGATCTTGAGCTCCTGTCATCGCAATATAATAATCCGGTATCAAATGATATCGCACTTAAGATCGTATTTGAGTAACGTCTATTAATACGGGCCAAAGAGAGCTACGTAAAAACTGTTAAAATGGAAACACGTGTGAAATAAGAATGTCAAAATCACACATTTTGATACCATTTTGTTTTAGTTGTACTTATAGGTTAATAAATTAGTTTAGGAATCAGGTACACATTTGGTATAACAATTATGTACATACATTTTTTAAAATATGTATTAGTATTAAACCACGTTAACAGAATTTAAAAATGACAATTGCATTTTTATTTAAGGATAACAGCTAACAATTATACCGCCTTCAAAAACATTGCTATACTAACCATATTTTAAAAGATAAATTCCTCACAACAATAAATCAGTTAGTTCCCGAGAGCAGCACAGTAACATTGGTAAAGCTATCGCCAACAGAACTAACTCCTCACTCAAGGTCCTGTGAACATGGGTAAGCCGCGTCCCCGAGCACAGATCCCTTCATTTCAACCAGAGATTTATACAAATGACATGGGTTGGTTATACAATCATTGTGGCAATTTAGATACTGGTATAAAATATTTTTGACGGCTTCTTTCGTCTTACAGTTGCAAGTTCGATTAAGGATCGTTGAGTCGTAGGTTGAGCAAATTACTAAGAGAGTGTACTGTTTTGAGCATGCACTTCTGCACGCTATTATTTAAGTAGTTGCTTGATTTTCAATACAATTGGATGCTGGTTTAAAAGTAAGTGCCTTCCGATATCCTTTATCCTTCCGTTTCAGATAATTAGCAAAACACCCTAAAGACAACGATGAAATAATGAAAAGGTTTAAGCAAATTCATATGATGCAACGAAGCAGTTACACGAACACGCATTTAATTCCTCTAAAATATAAAATGTTTCTCCATGCAACACTTTCTTCAGAATAAAATTCAAGGAAAAATCTTTTAGTGGCTTCAATTTGTGTTGCCACCGACTTCCAAAATTTTAGTAATTTTTGGGTTTTCAGTTTTTGAAGGCGGTTATTTTTTTTTTTTTAAGTTTTTTATTTATTACTTTTTAGTGTCGACTCCCAATGTTTGACTGTGTATTAAAGTATCTTTCAAAGCAATTTATTTTCAAAATAAAACTACTTACAATCTTATAAAACGAAAATAGAAGCACACATCGTCTATGAATATTTCGTATTTTTTTTTGTTCTTGGTGAATTTTCCAAGAAGCACTGAATCGATCCACAAAATTTATATGGGACCACCCCTGAATCATGATTTATTAAACAAAAAAGAACCATCAAAATCCGTTTACAATTGACGGAGATATCGCGTAACAAACATACAAAAAAAAAATACAGACGAATTGAGAACCTCCTCCTTTTTTGAAGTCGGTTAATAAAAAATCGTGTTCATACGAAACTCAAAAAGGTCGGATAATATAGAAACTCAAATTTTGAATCAGGTTGTGCAGCTTTCTTTATCAAATACAATTTGAGATTGAACAAATTAAACCGACACAAGATCTTGGAACTGTTTGTACCTATTTAGCAAAGCAAATGAAATATCTTTACCTGCACCCAACCAGCAACACATCCGATCATAGTCTGAAGGACTGACTACACGCTTTCGAAATTTTTTTTAGAAAATAAAATAAATTGTTCACTTCTTGCTGCCTTCCCAGATCCTGGTACAAACGAGTCTTGGTCATGTTGGACTCTCCTCAACTCTAGATGATATAACTAAACTGATACTAAAAATTTGAGCTTGATAGATAAAATCATTCTATTATGTCGATTCTGAATCCGAATGAAACTCTACATTCCAGCCACCTCACATCACATAATTCATAAGATAAACAAACTTTAAAAGTAAAACCGGCTCACAGGAAGAAAGAAATACTTTTTTTATTTGATTTACAGGCAAAGTTGCAGATAAAAAATAATGTTACAAGGCCGATGTTACGTCACAGCGATCGTGTAACTTCGGCAAGATACGACCCGCAATACGTCATGTTCGGCTATCATCGGAATTACGAACATTTTCGAACTTGGAACGCGGAATTTATTTTTGAAATATAATATTGGTATGGGACCGTTCGAATTTAACGGTCGGTTTTTGTTTGTATGTTTAGGATGTTATTTCTCGTAAGTGCTGGGAATAGAAGTTCATTAATCCGTTGATTGATTGAGATTGAGTTCAAGTCTTTGGTTAACCGTTGTTTGTAAATCCTCGCCTGGCTGTTTAGTTTGGGAGGATTAACTGGAATGGTAATGAGCTCTGTAGCTCGTATTTGTGTGTTTAGGAGTTCATTTCTCGTATTGGAATTGGCTCAAGCAAGCGGTAACGTGTATTATGTTTCGTAGGTTCTAGAAATTAAATATTGAGAACAATAAAACATTCGATAGTTTATTGTCAAATTAAGTTTAAGATAAAAAAATATTATTGTTGGAGCCTCTTTATAGTGTTTGCGTTTAGTGAATGTTTCTTCTCTTCTTTAATTGCACGTGTCATAAGAGACTAGATAATAAGACTCATAGCATACTAGCTATCCCGCGGCTTTACCCGCATCTTTAGTTACTACCCTGTTCCAGAAGTTCGTAGCGTGATGTTGTTAAGCCTATAGTCTTTCTTGATAAATGGGACATTCGACACAAAAATAATTTTCCAATTTGCTCCAGCACTTCCTGAGATTAACACGATCAACCAAGCAATTAAAAAAATACAAACTGTTTAACTTTATAATATTAATATAGAATTATAGATATATGTTTTACGGAGCCACTGGCAACAGACGTTACAGATATCAAAAACACATTTTATATAACTACGAGAGAGAGCTACGATGTCGTTGGAGTATGCCAACCCCAACGACATCGTAGCTCTCTGGCCGCTCGGCACTATAATGTGATTAGCTGTCGGTTGTATAATCACATAAATAAAAAATGCAACATATATTCACTCACCAGATTTGAATGTAAAAAGAAGGTATCGAACTGGCTTATGAATATCCCATACGATGAAACTGAGAAACTCCTTAAATCATAAATTCTTAACACTAACCTTACCTTACATTTTTACGCGTCTCGGAATCCGCATTCTTAATAACATACACACACAAACTTTCACATACATACATACACTACATACATATTCATAGATAAAAAATAGATAAACAAACTTACATAGTCTTTATCACTTTTTTAATTTTTTCTTTTATATTATTTTATTTTACTCTTGTTTTCCTACACCACCACACTCACGAACACGATCCACTCAGAAACTATTATAGGATAGTAATATAAGAGCGAGGGACCTGGTACTCATAACACAAGTTAAATCTTAATTTGGGTACCAGAGCTCAACAACACCTTAGTATGTAAATGGTTTTCTGTGAAATGCTTGTGTTTTTATGTGTGAACAATTTGCAATAAATAAATTATTAAAATTAAAAAAAAAAAAAAACTGAATTTGCTACATTTAACAGTAAAATTAGGAAAAAATGATTTTTCTCAAAAAATATAACTATGTTACGCAATTCTTCAGTTCCTTAACATCTCAATATCGTAAAAGCTTGTAGTGAATTGGTTGAAAGCCTTCACTTTAGTTGCGATCCTTTACAATAAAAATTGTGAAGCTATGTCGCTCCATATTCTTTGACGACACGAATTTTTCGAAGTAATTCAAGTTTCAATATTTGGAATTTTCGAGAAAACTAGGGTGTACTTATTTTAGTTTTGAATGAGCTTTATTTTGTAAATTCTTTAAGTAAACGTGCTTAAAAATATTCGGAGTGCTATTTTCTTATTTTTTTTTATATGTATGTATATTATTGTTTGTAATGCAGTCTGTTCTATCGACATAAACTTTCTATCTCTTACGGCCTCTGGCCATGTTTGCCCTAGTAACATGATCAGATAATCTCACCACCTCGGATTTCCGTCCTCTTTTATGTGTCCGGTGAATGGTTGCATTTTATCAACTTTCTCTTTTTCCCTGGCTTTCAACGATGTGGCCTTATTTTATCTAAATGTGACTAAAGCGACTAACGCTCTAACTATCTGCCAAATGCTACACTTTCAAGGATTAAAATATAATCGTTTTATTGAAATTTTGGCACAAAGTAAGCCTAAACCCTAAGATAATCGGTTCTTTTCTAACCTGCTGCCTCGAGTAATTTACTTTTCATCAAAATAATAGGCGAAACAACAACAAAAAACTACTTAATCCATTAGAAAAATTATCATACAATTTCGGTTACGTATTTTTTCTGTTTTTCTTGTAAACTAAAAATGATGACGATACAGTGCGTTGATGTTTCGCGTGACGTTATGTCCAGCTGAATGTTTACTGAACAGTGGCGTCATAAACCCCCACTTCGGAACTTTGGTGCTCTTTATCTATGTATTTTTTATTAATTTGATAACGTGAAAAATATTTATGTATGCAGTATTTTTTGACGGTCTAACGGACTGACTAAACAGAATGTTATTTGACGTAGTTGACATCCCTACTACGGTAAATAACTGAATGTTAGATCGTAAAACAGAATGAAACATTACAGGCGATACAATACCTGATACGATCGAATGATCTGTATGTTTCCATACAAATGAGTGTTGTATAATTGACACAACTCACATGGCCACGCTATTTGGTTATTGACGTGATAGCAACGCTAATGATTTTCTAGTAATACAGATTGTAGTTTTAGTAAACTATAGGGTCATGATTTTGGGGTAACTGGGAATTGGGAATATGGAATTAAAGTGCTAGATTTGGCAAAATAACTTTCAAATGGATTTTTAGTTTGACAATATATCAAAAACACAGAAAAGAGAAGTTTCTGATAACAATTGTTTATTTTCGAAAAGAATATAAATAACATTCAGCTTAACCTTTTCACGATCAAGCGACAGCCGGCTACCGTGCTGCTATTGTCTCTCTATTGTGTCTCGAATCACGTGTGTTCGAAGGTTTAATATAGTCGTAATGGGAACTGACTTTTCATTCTTATTCTTTATTGCACATACAAACTGCAAAATAAACTTGAGGTCCATTTTCCCATATATATATGTATATATAATCAAATTTATTCAGACCATACATAATTCTAAAAGCCTAATAAATCTCTTAAAACAAAGAGTACCGAACCGTCCAGAAAGTTTATGTTGACCTCCAGTTTGAACAGGGCCCCAACAAAAGGGTATTGATTACTCATTTCCAACTCCACGGCACTCCGGATGAATGCCTCCATCCAAAGATAAAAGAGAAAGAAAAACCTTTTGTCAATCATTACACCTTTTATAAGCCCTTCTCGTCTCTTGTTTATTGACTTGTCGTTGCGAGCGAACTTCCTAATTGCGCCCCTGGAGTGTTTTGGGATGAGGACGCGGAGTAAATGCGTACAGAAGGCTTACGGTCAGAGAAATCGTAGGCACACAAAACCGGTACAGAAATAACGAAAATGATTAATACATTCGCACTTGATTTGATTGACCTGATTTTTTCTTTTTAAGGAAAATGATTTATAAAGTGAGAAGTTCAGTTCAGTTAAAATATTAATGATAAACGAAGGAACATGAATCATAAAATATTTGTTGACAGTCCCTTGAAAAATTTTTTTTCATAGTAGTACGAGCCTTCTGTGTTTATCTATTCTGTGGAAGTGTTCTATCTAATGAGTGAGAGCGTCCCGAACCCAGTTAAAATGAACTTTGTGTAGGTCGTAAAAAATCAAATGAATGACTCCCATATTGAATGAGTTTAAAATAATATTGGTGTTATTGTAATTCGAGACTTTTTGATAAACAACACAGCTGTTTGGTATGCTAACTTTTGTAATGTGTGTTGTTTCACGTTGAGTATTTTTTTTTAGTTATTAATGCATTTTTCCTGTTTTGAAAAACATGGATCTAAAAGAGTGTGTTGCAATAATACATCAGTGAACAGCCAGTTCGGAAATTTTATTTTTCTGAAGTCCTTAACAAATATACCTAGGTATGTTATTTTTTAAATTAGATACACTAAATGTAAGTCACAAAAATTGCGAAAATATTTCCCATCGCCGTCAACTAACAAAGTACCATGCTGTAGACATTTCCACGTTGAATGGCAATGTTTGGCCTCTAGTAAAGGAAAAAGTTAGCTCTTGGCTCACAGGAGTCAACCAGCCTTTTAGGCAAATTAGTGGATATGTCACCGGAAAATAACAAGATCCGTAAGTTTATCAATCTACTAGGAAGTTTATAAACTTCCGTAAGATTCTAAACGGGAGATAAATTGTAATATTTTACGTCCACATTTTCGTAAATTGATAAACTTACTGAACTCACTCGTAAAATAATAAGTAAGCAGTAACCAAACGCTACGCGCGATCTGATTGGTTGACTGTCACGTGTCACTTCTCCTTCCTCGCGGCCACCATTGTTCGCTACGGAATATAAATAAACCAGTTTGCTTGTGCGTTTTTATTAGTTTTAAATGTTCAACTGTGTTGCAACTCAAAGAAAACTCAACTCACTACATCCGTGCCAAAGAGGAACCCGGCATTGTTGCTTCCAATTTATAGTTTGTCAAGTCTGATTATACCAAAGTCTTTGGACACGAGCATTGCCACTATGAACATTGACCAATCAGAGAGCAGTGTGTTATTTTACGTATTTCAAAGATGCGTATATTTAAAAGAGTTTCTGTGATTGGTCGAACCATTTCAAATCTTACGAATAGATATCCGTTAGTTTATAAATTTACCGTATGACGTCGGAAATTGATAAATTTACGAAAATGTGGACGTAAAATATTACAATTTATCTCCCGTTTAGAATCTTACGAAAGTTTATAAACTTCCTAGTAGATTGATAAACTTACGGATCTTGTTATTTTCCGGTGACAGATACATTACTCAATTAAATAATAAAAAGTCGTACAGAGAAGACGTAAAAAAACACATAAAAATATTATACCTGTTGTCTTGCTTTTATGTAGAAATGTACATAAATGTAATTTACTAAAACCGTAAAATGTTTACCCAAAGGTAAATACCGTAAAAGGCTACTTAGAATTATGACAAAAAGGATAAGTTCTACATAGTATTACAATTAACTTAAAGTAAATAATAAATTACTTAGACCGAGATAAATAAAAGCTAATTATTGGCAAATATATATTTCAACACAGCAATACGACACCACGATGGAGACGTTGAACAGTTAAGTCGAAATGCGTACTATGTAATGTTCTATTAAACTTCAAATTAAATATAATTTTAATAATATTTCAATGATAAGGCTGTATTCTACTGAATACCACTGCTGTATTTTACTTCTAATTATTATTAGTTAGTTAGTAATTATCATATCTTCGGTTTCAGTATCACATAAAAAAACCTTTCAAAATATAAAAATTGTTGTAATTATTATTAGAACATTATTATCAATGAAGGTGGTATGGTAGCACCACCTCCATTCTCCTAAGAATAAACCGTAAGACTCATCCCACCCTCACATAACACCATAAATTTTTCTTACTACAAGAAATATCAACATCTACATTTTACAACCACAAAATGTTTATGCCGAAAATCTACATGGTAAGCTACTTAAAACATTTTATCCTGATATCATCTGAAGTCGAGAGGGACTCCCGACACGGCTTATGCATTTACTCCACAGTTTACGGGCGCTGTGAGTTTGATATGTAAGGATCTAATGAGCCGGGAGCAATGGGAGCTCATTTGGGTACTTGTCCCACCGCCAACGATGAACGAGCAGCGAGTCGAGCTAGGGACTAAATGCGAGTTAACGAGTGACGAGGTGCGAGTGTTTAGTTTCGGGAGCTGTGCCGCTGGGTTATAAATGAGTGTGCGAGTTCGATAGGTGATCCGTACAGTATAGGTTTGGGAAAAATGACTCTAGGCTAGACCCTTGACGAGTGTTGTGACTGCCAAGCGAGCTCGATGATAGTTTTAGTCGCTGCGCCAGACTAAAGTAAGAGAGTTCTCGCCATTATATGAAGAATAAGCAACTATTAACGTAACGTATTTTCTACAGTGCGACACGGAATCCACATCTGCTGTACGTTTCTTGAGCGAGAAAATAGTCGATAGTTTAGTTTTTCGTCAGCAGTGGGACAAAGCCTTATTCTACTGTAACTGGCAGTCATGAAGAAAAATAGTTGGCGTTAAAAGTTTACGCCTGTTGTAGAGCAGACTAACTAGTTGCGAGTAGATTATGATGTTTTATAATCTGTGAAGTTCAGCTTTTCATAATAGAGTGGAAGAATATGCTAAGAAAGCTGCTCTGTAGTGGGACAATGGAGGGCGTAAAATATACTTTAACGCACTGTTATGTTTTAAGTTGTAAAAGAATGGTCTTGATTTTGAATACAGTAATTATTTCTATTTATTTTATCCACACAAATATTGTATGAGAAAGAAACTCTATCTGTTTGTCTGCTACGCTTTCACGCTTAAAGTAATGAACCGATTTATGACATGACAATGACATTTGGCGCAGAGATAGTCCATAGCCTGAGGAAAGACAGGATTTTTAACATAATATATTTTCGTCATCTACGCGACCCCAGCCGCAGGCAAAAGCTAGTAAATACATATTACAACAATTAGTAACAGTAATGCGATGTGCATAAAGTTTGGCATTAGTAGCCATCATCTTGTAAACAGATCTTTACCAATACTATAATCAAAGAACGCTAAGTATAAGAACATAAGTTACCAGCAACGCTATGTTCTACTGCGTGCTAATGGTAAATAACCGATTCCTTATTTTAGCAACTAAAACTATACTAAAGTAACCTAATATTATAAACTATTTACAATACTACTTAGCTTCCTGTGACCAGTGTTCAGTTGAGAGAGTATGGCCTAGGAAATAATATAAGGGGCAACACATGCGCCCAAACCAGACGCAATGTCTTATATTTTTATTGTGTGTATCTACAGCTAATACAATGTGCTGTTTTAAGAGGCATTATTTGTAATGAATGAATGAATTTCCGATGCTTTTTGCTTCATTTTACCTTCGCACCGTTCGCGATTGAGTGGGAGCTTACTCACGCATATTGTTGCAACCTGCATAGGTCTGATCTTGAACATCGCTGTATAGTTTTATTTAGATTTATGAATCTTTAATTAATTGCTTTTGCTTACTTTACGCACTAGCAGATATTTTTATTCTTTCTTAACTTTTATTTGTTTTGTTGTCTTACAAAATGAAACTAATTTATTTTGTAAAAAACACCAACGCACTCAAACTTCCTTCGGTATTTTCTTTGTAGAGTTCAGTATTGGCTACCAGAGCCACTAACCGCTGGATAAAGGCATTCCTGAGAGGGAGCGCCACTCAATAACTAACGTGATAAATATTCTGCACAATATGGCGGAGTGATTGATCATTGTAATTAACACACCGATGAAGGATACTCTGCCTCTTTTATTAATATTTTACGAAGTGATACATGAAAAATGTTATACTCTATTTATGGTTATATACCGTCAATTTCAGTATAAAATATTTTTTATTAACTATCTTTTTAAAATTGATGGTGTCATTGGCGTTTTATTAAAAACTTGTCAGCATTTATCATTCAGCTAACCATTTCGCAACTATGTTAGTTAGCTATGTTGTCCGTGGGATCGGATTTAAGCGAAGTGACTGCCTTTCAGACCTTCCGAACCCAGTAGCTCTAAGTAATACAATACTCCTTGGTTAAACTGATTGTAAGTGTACGCCCTGGTTACGCCATTCAGGACACTTTCGTGTTAATGCATGTTCGACATGAACGCCGCACACCCTACCCCGTTGGGCACTCGATTTGCGCGGGCACTCACGCCTCACACTTGGACCTTTGAACTTAGATGACAAAAATCTATTAATGGCAACGGAGAACGATGTACTTTCTACAGTCCTAGCCAAAAAAACTCCGTAGCCAGGAGTTTCTATTTTGGAACAAATTAGTGTAATTAGAAATGGTCAAAAGTGTAATTGTAAACGTTTTTACCGGATCGCATACTCAGCAGTCGGCTTGCGACTACTAAAACCAACAACTATGACCCTAATACCATTGACAGTAAATAATGAATCCTCACATCGATTGTGATACCCGAACGATCGAACGATAAATACTGCGCGTGACCGTGGCTTCGGATCACCCCAAATATACTCCCAAATCCGAGATTACTATAGATTTAAACGTAACTACCCTTTCCGGTTTATTTACGGCACGATAAATGCCGATTGCGGCGTGTGCGTGTGTCACGCCGCCGATTGTAAATCAAACGGGTGTTAGGGTTGTGATACATAGTGCGGTTCGCTGCGAGCCGGCTCGAAGCGGACCAGTGGCGCCGGACGCGGCGGTTCCGGGAGTGACGTCAGAGTGCAGCGACGTCAATGGCAGCCTATTAGTTTGAGATGGTGAGTGATAGGATGGTTTGGTAAAGGAAACGGGAGGATTGACGGTGAGTGGATTTTTTGAGCAAGTTTCTATTATAGTTCAAGTGAAAATATTTTTTTTTTGAGAATATTATGTTATCTTTGCCAAAATAACGTTCTTCTTTTACGAGAATACTTACCATTGAAAAATTTTTTTTTGTTTGTAGTCTTATAAACACTTAATTCCATACTTCTTTTTTTAAATTGCAGTTTTTACAGGAGTAACGTAAAAAAAATAGAAACAGTGTGAAAAATGATATCAGCTTCCGAATCGCTGTTCAAAATTCCAGTTCAAAAACCATAACTTTAAATATGTAGTTACATTATATTTTTATACTTTAGATTTAAAAAACACGCACTATGAGTATTATAAAACAAAATACGTCCATAAAGCCGTGAGAGACGATGCGCCCGTTATACACGCACCTTTATACCACATCCTGTATATGGTATTAGGTATATGTAAATTTTCACAAGACATGTGCCTCTTTAATCCTAGACACATTTTTTGTCGTGTGTAAAGGTTTAAATGAAGGCAACCCCGATAGATTTTTTGCAACCAAAAATTCCCCAAGCTTGGTTAGACACTGTTACAAAAAAAGATATTGACTTTTTAATCACATAAAACAAAATCGCTTTCCACAGTCTGTGCGCTTTTGATAGACGTAGGTAGTTGGGTTAATACGTGTTCTGATGTTTTCTTTCATAGGCGTCAGTGAAGTTTACGATAATATTTAAAGTGCAGATGAATTATTAAAATGTATTGATGAAACTGATGATATCGATGATCGAAAAAGGGATGACGACCGCATAAAAAAATGGCATTCTGTTTAGTCCATCTTGTAGATCGGCCAAATATACGTGACACGTATTTTTTGCTTGATCAAAATAATAAAAAAATACAAAGATAAAGAGCAACAAAGTTCGGGAGTGGGGGGTTTTGACGTCACCGTGCAGCAAAAATTGTATCAGATCGTGACGTCACGCGCAACTTCAACGTACTGTATCGTCGTCATTTTTCGTTTACGAGAAAAAAGCAAAAAACACGTGACCAAATTTTTTTAATTATTTAACTGTCGAACTAATTACTTTTTTTTCGTCGTCTGGCCTATTATCTTTGCCCGGTTTTGATTTCAAAGCACGAGGCTGTGTTGTCCAACAAAACTTAGCAAGTACACGAAAAAATACATTAGTACTTATTCAGAACCGATTGCCCATTCTCACAAATAGCGCCGAATCAAAATCAATCGCTTCATAGCCCCGAAATAGTAGAATTGTGTCGATAGAGTCGACTCGCGTCTAACCCCTAACGTTAGGCCGATTAACTACCCCGATCTCTAGTACATTGTATAGAGCACTTGTTTAGCCGCTCATTTGTTAGCCCAGTGTTTGTCCGTCAATTGGATTAATTAGATTGATTGTAACGAAACGTTTTGGGTCTGAAATGACAATATTCGCTTGTATGTGAGGGTGTTGGGGTTGTTAATGGATAGGATAATTTTATAATTTGTTTAGTTGTTTCAGTAATAATAAAAAAGTGATTCGTCGCGGCTTTACCTATTTATTTATTTATTTCATTTCATCTTACAAGCTAACAGATGACACATCCAAAGCGCTTATAAGATTAACAATTTGGTATTACACATGCTCGTCATTATATAGGTAATAGCAAAATTATTTAAACGGTTAGGTACGGTGGGTTTTTTCTATAAGGTTAGGTCGTTGGTTATTTATAGCCTGTCCGTATTATTTAGCTATATTTCTCTAAAATTTAATTTAAACTCGTTCAAAAGCTTTTGCGTGAAAGAGTAACAAGCATCCTGCTTCATACAAATTTATAATAATATGTATTTATGTTTGATACTCTTTGACGCAAAAACTACTGAACGGATTTTGATGAAACTTTACAGAAATATATTTTATACATCAGAATAAGACAGAGGCTACATAAAATTACGCTATGGGCCACGGGACTGTTCCCGTGTCTCATGTGGTAATGTTATGTAGCATGTGCTGCTCTGCAGCAGTCACCAAATACCTAACATAGCGCGGATGAAACCGCGAGGGACAGCTAGTTTATAATATTTTTGTAAGTATTACTGGCTAATAAAGTACGTACATTAGGTACCTATGATAGATGGATGATCAAAGTTACATCAATAACATTAAGATTATAGTCGTTTAAATCTTCGCATACTTTTACAAGTAATAAGTTACTTTTGAAGACATAATGGCCATTTTCTCTGTTAAATAGTTTGCCGAAAACTTCATAATAATATTTTACAACTCTCTAACTCTTTAAGTTTCTTTGACATTGTTCCAAGATCAAGATGCATTCCGAATCCAATTTTCGACGGTCCATTCTTCGTAGAATAAATCGTCGGCAGAACGATTCATTTTAAAGTTCTTTCAAGAATGAACGATTAGCCAACACAACGTCGCTTCGTCTTTATGTGCATGCCAGTATAAATAGTTGGCGTACTTTGGGAGAAAGTAGAGCTGAAAGTATTCGCTAGGAGTCGCATTTAGAACTGGAGTTACGTACTGTATTTATTAGGCATTTGGTCTTAAATATTTGACTTATGAATATTTCACATTATCGTATTGAAAGTCAAGGATTTACAATTCTGTAACATAAAACGAATGAAATATTTTTTGTAGTTTGATCAATATTTCAGAAAATGTTAACGCAAAAAATAAATTGCGAGTTCTAAATACAAAAACATACTCGTAAAAATAGTGAACCTTGTGGGTTACATTCTTTTTTTTTCCGTCCTAATGTTTATAAATTATTTTAATGATGATCCATTACTTGTGGTTCGCGGAAAACATTGTTTTCCTCCAAGTTGTCCTGTCAGTTATCAAGCTTTCACTCTCACTTTTCTCAATTCACCATTTTTTTTGTTTTAACTCTACCCGTCAATATTTAATTCTCAGATTAAAACTTGAAGGTTACAACGACCAATATTTCATGTTGCAATATAATCATAAACGTGAAATGAATTGCAGTCTCACAAAACGTACAAAACTTAGAAAGTTAAACTCTCCTACTATAATACATCCAAGCTATGCATATTCAAAACGTCATACCCGTCCCGACACAACGATCAATCAGAGATGTCATGCAACCCTCAAACAGATTCATCATCACGCACAAACGTTAACAAGCCGAAACCCGACTTCAACACTAAACAATGAGAGACATGCTCCAATAAGCCGGTATTATTTGGAAGTCCAAACGAGCCGGAACTATCTCTCACTCAAAGAGGAGGAAATGCGCCAGTACTTGGCAGGACACCAAAAAATACCACTTGATAATTAAGTTGATATAATGTGCACTTTAATTAACTGGTGTTGTAAGGTAGATGAGCACAGAAGGTTAGGTAATAAGAACAGACTGAATAGTTGAAGATATCCGTACTAATATTATAAATGCGAAAATAACTCTGTCTGTCTGTCTGTCTCTTCTGCACGCCTAAACCACTGAACCGATTTGAATGGGTACAGATATAGTCTGGGACCTGAGAAAGGGCCTAGGATGACACAGGTCCTCACCGGACATGGTCAGTTCGGGAGGTTCCTGTGCCGGATTCGGGCGGAAGCGACGCCTGGGTGTCACCACTGCAGTAACGGTCGCCTGGAGGACACGGTCGAGCACACGGTGGAGGTGTGCCGCGCATGGGCGGACCATCGACGTGTCCTCGTAGAGGCGATCGGCGGCGGTGACCTCTCGCGCCCGGCGCTGGTTCAGGCCATGCTTCGGGGCGAGACGGAATGGGATGCCGTCGCCTCCTTCTGCGAAGCAGTTATGCTAGTGAAGGAGGCGGCGGCGCGCGAGAGGCAACGACGAGCCTCTCGCCCCGGACTAAGACCCAGGCGAAGACGTCGAGAGTCGCAAGACGACTACCGGCCACCGTAGGCGTGGTTCTGCGGATGGCGAGCGATGAGTAGCTCGCCGCCCGGCTAGGACCAGAACCGCGTAGACGGCGCGTTTTGTTCCACGCGCGCCTCAAAGAGAAGGAGTCAGCACAGGAAGGGGCCTAACAGGGCCAACGCCTGCCGGGGTTGCGGAATGTTTATAATAGTTACCGTGACCTCGGAACATAAAGGGCAATCGAAGGAACATGAGTGGGTTTTAGTCAGTAAGAGTCTGACACGCCCTCCCGTCGCACCCAGGACGGGAGCAGTCATTGGATGATTTCCCACTCAACAAAAAAAAAAAAATTGACTTTCCAAATCTTGTCCAAAATGATCCTTCTGTATTTCATTAAAATTTGTATAATTATGTACTTCTGCAAGTAGTTAGCGACTATATTTCTTGTGTGTTGCAGTTTTGTATTACATTTAGAATACACTGTCTTTGTCTGCACTGAACTCCGTGGTGGAGGAATTAGAGTTAATTTTGATAAATGTACTGTAGTAAGCTGAATGTATTAAGTTTGTTCCTCGGCCGTATCGGCTATGAATAATAGACTTTGTTGTGATTTCCCGTAGGTGTCGTGTGTGGTGAATAAGGAATTATTAGGAAGACGGGAACGGTTTATCATAAAGTTTATGGGGTCATTGTGTTGTTGTTTTTGAGAAACTGTTAGTTAGAGACTTAGTTAGGAAATGTTTCCGAAGTTATCTGTTTGAGGCCCATTTACAGGCTTGTATTATATTGCGACACGATTGCTAGGTGAAATAAGGCAATGATGCTAGGTATGTACAAAAAATTAATAAATAATCAGACTTAAAAAGTGTATTTATTGAAAGTAAAACTTACGTATATTTTTACAGAAAACATGAGGTATATAATAGTGTTTTCCATATACGTAAGTAAACGCCCTATTTACACTCAACAACGTATCAACAGCCCCTCTAAGCTATTTATAATATGATTAAAATTAACCGCCTGACATTTCACAGCGATTTATTCACATTTATAATTTGACTAACTTCTACCCGCTGCGTTGGCTACTTAAAACACAAAAGTCACAAGAAAACAGCTTGTGGCATTCTGTAGTAGTATAGCTTCCTTGTATTATTTTTAATCGAAACAATAGTACAAACTAGCTTTTGCCCGCGACTTTGTCCGCGTGGATTAAAAACTCCTGTTCCCGGGGATTTCTGGGATGAAAA
This sequence comes from Athetis lepigone, assembly GCA_033675125.1. Classification (NCBI taxonomy): domain Eukaryota; kingdom Metazoa; phylum Arthropoda; class Insecta; order Lepidoptera; family Noctuidae; genus Athetis; species Athetis lepigone. The sequence goes on along the minus strand of CM066236.1, from coordinate 1,288,095 downwards.
CTATCCTATGTCCTTTCTCGGGTCCCAGACTATATCTGTACCAAATTTCATTCAAATCGTTTCAGTGGTTTAGGCGTAAAGAAAAGACAGACCGACAGACGGACAGCCAGAACTACTTTCGCATTTATAATATTAGTACGGAGTACGAATAATAAAAAAATACATACAAACTTCTCTCAATGTTAGTATAGGTTAAGGAAAATTGTATTGTTATTATTATATCCAGCTATGACAACAAAGATTAACAAAGGACTCTTTTATGAGCACAATAAATCATTATATACCATTTACTGAGAAATAAACGATATTCTATTCTAAAGAGCCATTGCGAGGGCTTTGATCTTATTTTATTTATAGTAGGTAGTAAAATAAATGAAGTGTCTGTTTATAACATCAACATTGCAGCTTTATTTTGATTGCATAATAATATGAATATTTACACTATTAACTTGCTGCCCCCTCTATTTCACCCACACCATCCATGTATTGCGTTACTGTGATGTTTCTGTAGGTCTTTGTGTGATGTGATATATATAGCCCTTTTTAACAAATGGGCTTGGATAGCTTGTTTGTTAAGAAAAACTTAAAGATTTTTCAATTTGGATCACTAGTTTCTGAGATTCAATGATGAGCACGTTAAACTAAATAAACAAACACCCTCTTAGGCTTTATTATATAAAGTTATAAAATTATAGGGAACATTTTTTTTTCTGTATCTTTCTGTTGGTTTTGGATGATGTCTGAAACGGCTAGACCGATTATTATAGACCGAGAATTTTCATATCAAGTAGCTGATGTTATAAAGAGTAACTAAGTAAAATTCTAGAAAACGCTTTAATATGGACAAAAAAGACACCACTTCGAGCGCTGACCTGATTAACCCCAATATAACGCGGGTGGAACCTAGAGAAACGGCTAGTATTGTCAAAGAAAGATCACTTTTTCTCATAAAATCGGCTGCGTCATGCAATCCTTTCAATTTAAAAGAGGTCGCGTTCATCTTTAATTTTGAGGATTTTCCATCGCTAAGCAGATTGTGAGTACTGAAGCCTGTTACTACTCAATCACGCGGGTCTGTCTGTCATGGCGGCGAGAGATCCATCAACCATGTATTTACGCCCTCCATAATTTCCTCTTATGAGCTAACATGTTTTAGTTCTACGTAACGTTATATGATTTGTATATTTTTTGTTATGTCTTTCTTTCTAGGATTTGGATTTCTTGGAATTTGATCTGTAAAAGAAAAGGAGCTCTTATACATGTCTGTCTCGACCTTTTTACTAAGAAACTTATGAGAGTTTCAAGTTTAATTTGTTACCTATTGTTTTTCTGATCTACAATTTCTTGGAGCTGTTAAAAATTAAACTTCTAATTCAATGTAATGATACGGTCGCTAATTTTAAAACTTGAAAAAGATTCAAATTGTACAGAGCTTTATGTAAATCTGGAACTACTAAATTTGGCACGAAGGCAACTTCTTTTAATACGAATAAAAAGGAATACCCTTTACAATACTTTGCCAGTCCACCTTCCTTCCACTTTGCTGTATTTTTTTCGATTTTCCTTATTTTCGAATTATGAATTGATGATTTAACTCTAATCAAACAGACAGATGGGGTTTTTATACATAAAAAAATGTTAGAAAAACAATGCTGCACTGCCACGCTTTGTAAATCCGAACTTTGCCACAAAGCTAGAAAGTTGCCATGTTCTCAAACACTTGCAACTCTCAGAAAGGTTGTCAATTATTTTTTTAATCTTCAACATACGTCAATTAATAAATAATAATAATAATAATAAAATAAAAAAGCCTTTTATTTCTTGCCATAAAATATACAAAAATAATAATTAAAAAAAAATTGCATGCAAATTTCATGAGTATTACCACTATTTTATTACACATGTAGTTATTATATTATTAAAATTTAAATACATAATCAAATCATGAAATTCAAAAATTCACTTAAATACTACAAATTACATCATTATAATAGGCAACGTAGATCTTTGTCCTATTGGCAAGAACCCCTCTTAGTAGAAGGTGAAGGCCTCCTCCAGAGAAGACCAGCGTTCTCTGTCTTTTGCTGTATGCATCCAGTTATTGCCGGCGATTTTTACGATGTCATCGACCCAGCGAGCTATTGGCCTGCCTCTTTTTCGTTGGCCAGATGGACCTGGCCATGACGTCACTTTTGTGGTCCAGCGATCATCACTGAGCCTCGCTATGTGTCCAGCCCATCGCCATTTTAGCTTTTGTGCGTAGTTGAGAGCATCTATGACTTTTGTTTTGAGTCTTATCTGATAATGGGGGATCTTTTGAATCTTGCGTATTTTCATAATACTTCGTTCCATGCTCCTTTGACATGTTTTTATTTTATTTTTTGAACGACGTGTGAGTTTCCATGTCTGACAAGCGTATGTTAATGACGGCAGGAGGCAGGTGTCCATTATCTTCTTTTTGGTTTTTGTAGGCATACCACTCTTAAGTATTTCTTTAAGACTCCAAAACTTTTTCCATGTATTTTTCACTCTTCGTTCAATTTCCATCTCGTTATTCAGCCGGTCAAATGATATCTGCTTTCCAAGGTAAATATAGTTGTTGACATATAGCAATGGTGTGTTTTCGACATATATAGGCGATTCAATATAATTTGTCATGATGTTAGTCTTGCTAAGGTTTATTTCCAAACCCGCCTTTTTACTTTCCTCGTGTAATGAGTTTACCATTGATTGAAGTTGTAAAGTATTTTCAGAAAATAAAACTATGTCATCTGCAAATCGCAAATGGTTTATATATTTACCATTTATGTTTAAGCCACATTTGCTCCAGTCTAGTTTGCGAATAATTGATTCGAGCACAGCTATAAAAATTGTTGGAGATATAGGATCTCCTTGTCTGACCCCTCTTTTTATGCGTATTGGTAGTCCTGTAGTTTCCAGTTTTATTCTACTCGTGGTGTTATCATAAAGGTGTTTCAAAATTTTTATGTACTGAGTCTCTACTTCCTGAGAGTGCAAAGCATCCCATATTGATGGGTGGAGGATACTGTCAAAAGCTTTTTGATAGTCTATGAAGATTATGTATAGCGGTCTTTGGAACTCTTGATATTTCTCGATCAGCATTTCTAGTGTGTGGATGTGGTCAACAGTAGAGAAGCCTCTACGGAAACCCGCCTGTTCAATCGGTTGATGTTTTTCTATAGATTGTCTTATCCTTTTTTCTATTAGGGATGAAAATAATTTATATATCGATGGCAGTAGGCTGATAGGTCTGTAATTACTAATATTGTTGGGGTCTCCTTTTTTATAAAGTAAGATAATATTTGATTCTGACCACTGACGGGGGGTTGTAGAGGAATTTAATACCATGTTAAATAGTCGCGTTAGTGGAGTTACCAGATATGTGCGTCCTAACTTTAGGGCTTCATTTGTGATCTTATCAGGACCCGGGCTCTTATCTTCCTTGAGTAGGTTTATTGCTCTGTTAACTTCCATTTCGTCTATTTCGCTGATTTCAACACTATCTATCGGTATTTGTGTATTGAGTGGATTACACAGTTGGATTGGAGGGTTGTACAGGTTTTTTTAAACTTTCGCGTTTCATGTTAACACATATTATCACAACGGGTATTAACGCGCAATGAACTCATGGTGAGCTTTGACGTTGAGTCGTTATTCACCAATGTGCCAATTAAGGAGTGCCTGGATGTGGTTAAAGATGTACTTAGTGACAACGACATGCCCCACAACTATATTGATTTGCTGAAACACTGCTTGGATGGCAATTACTTTCTTTTTCAAGGCCAACATTACCTTCAGATCGATGGCGTAGCTATGGGAAGTCCAGTGGCCCCTGTGTTAGCTAATCTATGGATGGAACACTTTGAAAAACAGGCACTGAGCCTCGGCCCGAAGACCATCAGGCTTTGGAAAAGGTATGTGGATGACATTTTCAGCATTGTCCAGGGAGGTGAACAAGAAGTGAGTCAATATGTAGAACACCTAAACAGCATCCACCCAAAAATGCGCTTTACTTATGAGCTGGAGACGGACAGGTCGTTGTCATTCTTAGACATTAAAATAACCGCGAGATTAGATGGGTCCTTATCACACTGTGTATACCGAAAGCCTACTCACACTGATCGGTACCTACATGCAACGTCACATCACCACCCCGACACTTACAATCCGTTATGACATCACTAAAGAACAGAGCGTTTGACCTCTGTGACCCTGAACATTTGGGGCAGGAGCTAGACCATGTTCAGGAGGTACTTAAAAAGAACGGATATAACATAGGGGATGGGCGACTGTTGCGACCGCTGAAGAGGGCCAGACATCCAAACGTCAGCAGACAACCTGCCTTCATGCCGTACATCAAGGGTGTGACAGACAAGATTGGATCCGTCCTTAGGAAATTTTCCATCCCTACAGTCTACACACCTGAGGCCAAAGTTCTCAATAAGGTAGGCACGGCGAAGGATGTACTGCCGCTGCAAAGCCCAGGTGTTTACAAGATCAACTGCAGCTGTGGTAGTTCTACATTGGGCAAACAAAGCGGACCATTGCTGAGAGGCTCAAGGAACATATCGCCGCAGTCAAGAACCGACAGAGCAACAAATCAGCGATAGCAGAACACCTGCTCCAGGCTGGTACTAATCACTGGATAGAATTCCACCGACCGCAAATTCTCTCCACTGATCGCCACTACTATACAAGACTTGTGCGTGAAGCGGTTGAAATAAAGAAATGCCCAAAGAATTTCAATCGGGAGGATGGCTTTAAATTGTCATCGACGTGGAATCCAGTGATTCGCATAACACAACCTCGTTTTTCTGCAAAGTCGGTTAACTCATCTGTGGATACAGTCAGCGTAGTGTGTAGACGGCCTAATATGGTAGAAAGTGATAATAAGGGGGTAGATGAAGATTCATCGCCCGAATGCAGGGAGCTGTGACATCGCATCCTCAGTCTGCTTGCGACCACGACCTGTGCAACCAGGTCGAAACGTCAAGCCTTCCAAGGTATTTATAATCACTTTTCGCGTTAATACCCGTTGTGATAATATGTGTTGTACAGGTTCTCGTAGAAGGCTGTTGCTATACGTAATATTTCTGATCTATTGTGTGTTGTATTTGTCGACCCCTGTAGTTCTTCGATCCACGTTTTGTGTGATCTTAACTCCTTGTATGCTCTTTTCACACTGCCCGTAAAGTTCACATGTTTTTCAATAGTTTGTGTCCGGTGGTTTTTATAGTCGTTATTAATATATTTGCTTACAAGTTTATATAAAGCCTTTAATTCATTTTTCATAGCCCGTGTCTTTGGTTTAGTTGTTTGCAGTTGTTGTCTTCGGTGAATTAACTTTTTCGTGTGGATTGACAGTATACTTTTTTTGTCCGGACATGAGTGCTGTGAACAAGCTTTCTTTAGGCTATTGTCTAGGGCATTTAGTATTTCATCGTAATACTCCTGAACATTTTCGGCTCCTTGGCAGTTGTTTATAAGGGTCTCTGAGCAACTTTTTAAAGATTCTTTGTACCTTGATATTTCTCTTTCAGATTTCAGTGCATCTCTTGGAATGTTACCAAAGTTCTTGCGGCTTTTTTTATTAGTGTGCAGTAGCACTGTGGCCCGGACAAGTCTATGGTCTGAAGGAAAAGACACGTTTAAAACTTCTACGTTTTGGATACTTTTATGTTTGTTTGTTAAAATGTAATCTATTTCATTCTTGGTTGTACCATCTGGGGATCTCCAAGTCCATCTCTGGCTATTTTTCTTTTTGAAGAAAGTGTTCATTATAGCTAAGTTGTTAGCGTAAGCAAATTCAATAAGTTTATCGCCTCTCCTGTTTCTGATTCCATAGCCGTGACTTCTGGTAATTAGTGATTCGTTTAGTTTTGGTTGGCCTATTTTCGCGTTAAAGTCGCCCATGACTATTATGTTTCTTCCTGCTTGTTGTATAGCTCTGTCAACTGTGTTGTAGAAATGATCTAGTTCTTCATCGCTTGCAGCTTCCGTGGGAGAATAGACTTGAATTATGCTTGTTTCGACGTTATTAACTTTTACATTTAATAGTGCTACTCGTTCGGATAGTCCTATGAAACTCTCTATACAATTTTTCAGGTCTTTTTTGACCAAATATCCTACACCGTACATACCCTGAGTTTCCCCTATGTAGTAGAGGATAAAGTCATCATGTTCTTCAATTGAGTGTCCGAGCCTTCTGACTTCGGAGAGACCTATAATATCATATTTTATGTTTTCTAAGGATTCCTTAAGCTCTATCAGGCGGCTGTAAGTCGACAAAGTCCTGATGTTAAATGTAGCGATATATAAAACATTGTTTCCATTAGTTAGATAGCTTTTAGGGTATTTTTTCTTCTCTGGAGGGTTATGGTCTACAACTCCCGCGGGGACCAGCCGTGTTGGGAGCGAAGAGAGATGGGTGTTTAGTTGCTATTTGGAATAATTTGTAGACATTACATTTTCTTCGTTGTTGCTAATACTACTTGTTGATCTGGAAGTGAAGAATTTTGTTATTTCGGCAGTCTTGTTTTTCTTTACTGGTTGTTTTTTAGATTCAGCCGAGTCAGTAGTTCTGTTCTTTTCCGGAGATTCAGACAGGTTCCTTTTGTTGTTTTTAGTGTTTTGATGTTTATTTTTCGTGGGTTTTTTGTTTTCATTTTCTTCCAGTATAATTAATTTATCGTATTTCAGTATGGCTTTTTTTCCATTTTCTCTTGCTGTTTTTAATTGCTCCTGTAGTTCTCTGCGCTTTTGTAGTACCTCTTGAGGGAAATCTTCTTTGAAGTAATAGGATTTTCCTACAATTGATTTTTTATTTTTGAGCAGTTGAATTTTCTTTTCAATTTTTGAAAAAGTTAACAGTACTGGTCTGACCTTTTCTCCTCTTTTTCCCAATCGTCTCGCTGTTTCTATGTTGTCAGTGTCGCAATTAATCTTCAAATCTTTATTAATAATTTCCACTATATTTTGTACTATGTTTTTTTCTCCTTCTATTTCTTCTGGTATGCCAAAGAAAATTAAATTTTTCCTCCGTGTGTATCTCTCGAACTGGTTTATTTTCCTTTGCTGTTCTTCAATTTTTTCTTCCAAAACAGATTGTTTTATCTCGATACTTTCTAACTTTTCATTGACTTTTATATTAATTACGTTCGTTATTTCCTCTTGCATAACTATCATCTGTGCTTTTTGTTGTTTTATGTCCTCCTGAATATTTTTTAGCATTTCCATAACTTCTTCCATTCTAATTTGATTGTTTGATCTTTAATGCTAAAGATGTTTTTTTGGTAATATTGGAACGTTTTAAATGTATGCTAAGGATATTGTTTATCTCTGGCCTAGGATATGGAACGCGCCCGTTTTAAAGGTGACAGATGGAATGTTCGTTTTTGTTTTTTCAAAATTAACCTTCACTTTATTTTATTTGGGATGTTTATTTCGTTGTTTTCACTGTTTATTTAGTTTTAGTTCCGAATAGTCTTTAGTTAGTTAATCTTGTTTCAAGTAAAAAACGTTTCTGATGAATATTACGCCACCATATTGTTTGACTTCGTTTTTTGTAAAACACAGTGTCACTCACTATCAAGGTTTTTTTTTATTATCCCTGTGTTGGTATTTTTTTCTGCAAACGATAACACTTTACTATCAGGGGTTTAGCTTGTTACTTTTACTGTTTTCCGCAACAATCTCTTCGAAATTAGATTTATTACAATTTTTATAACACGGAGACGAACTTGTTCACTTGGGCGGTGTTGCCATACGTCAATTACAACATATTAAAATAGTAGACTTGTGGCAGTAGATTTTTTTTAGCATCGCTTGAATCATTGACATGCTGACAGAACCGCGAGATGCCTGCCAAAACGGTATTTTCTTTATCGACTAACAATAAAACATCATTTACTATTTTTCTGACTGTGGGAAACGGGTTAGCCAGATTTCACGCGCTCTCCTACTATAAAGTAACCTCAATGTCAAACATTAATACCAACTTCCTCTATACAAATTGCCTGGCAATTTTCGTGGACCCAGAAAGTTTCCTAATAGATAATCGAGTTAATGAAGTACCACATAATGGGTATTGCAATCAAAACCGGAGGCTGTGCTAACTAATGACCTCGAGAATTGAGGAAGCCTGTACGAGTGGCTCGAATTATATTGCTTGTTATAAGTTCGTTAGTCTAATAATGATTTAGGGGCCGCTAAAGACCGCTTGTAATTTATGTTATCCTGGTACCCTAGATTGAAGGAGGCTTTCATTTTACTTTATTACCTGCTTGATTTTCATTCTTTTTTAGTGAGACCTAATTTTAAAAATAAGTTAAGAGATAAGTTGACCTGGGAGTTTTGTCTGTACCTCTTTGATGAGGGTATGGGGAAGTATTAAAATCCTCATAACTAGTGAAAATCTCAACATAATTCGTCCAGATATTTCTAAGATTAAAAGGATGAAATAGATTAGTCAGACAAAAAATAATAAGCACTGCAGCGGCCTGCAAAATAAGTGCGGCCTAAACATGAAACCTTAATTGATACCAAGGGTTATATCGTTCGTTTTACATAAATATATATACATACTTACTACTCGCTGTCAATGTCGATGAAGGAAATCATTTAATCCTTCGAACACAAGTGATTTGAGACACAATATGAAGACAAAATAGCAGCCCCGACAGCCGGCTGTCGGTTGGTCGTCAAAAGGTTAAAAGACTAGACCTAAATAGACATATAAAAATATTGTCTTTTATACACACGGAAAATTGGACTTTTCCGGGTGCTGGTTGTTCGAATGGAAATGAAATATTGCACTGATACAAAATAAAACTGTGTAAAAGCACACAAGGAAATTCCACAATGAATAGCTAACCTCACTGTTACCATTTACTATGTAACACTTTATTCATGAATATAATTAACGAAATACAGTGATATAATTTGACGGGCACGTTGGTCTAGTAGTCAGAGATTTTGATTCCTAAGCTGGAGGTCGTGGGTTCGATTAGACAAACGTTGTGTGATGAGCTTGGAACGACAGAACGAACAACGTTCTGTGACCGGGTGTAATTTATCTAAAATATGTATGTATTTATAAATTATTTATTTATCAGTTGTCTGGTTATCATTAAGCTCTACTTAGTTTAGGATTATGCGTTGACACACATCCTCATATAATTTCACATTTATAATATTATAAGAATATAATTGTGTACGTTTTCCCTATTTACATTATGAAAGTATATTTTTAAACATTATTAATCATGAAAAAGGACGTATCTTTATTGTTTTGCCAACAAAAGCTTGTTCATCAATGTCAATTAATTCAATTACGAAGGTAATTGAGAAACCAATACTGGTAGCCGAGACAAGTGGTCGTAACTATGTGTTTCCTTTTCTAATCGATACGGTTAATTGTGTACAGATCCAACGTAATCGTCACTTGTCTTGTATTGATCGTGAAATATTAGACAGCCTTGAAAGGAAGCAGAAGTGGGATGAGCGTGCATTCGATCGAGTTTTAATTTAGGTGCGTTTCATTTATGTTAAAGGATTAATGTTTATCAACGAGTGCTCCTACATAGATTTTACACTAGCAGGGCGCAGTTTTGGATGATCGTGATCAGAAGCTGTGTAAAATTTCAGTTGTTATTTGCAAAACACTGTAACAATTAATAACTTTGTAAGGGAAGAAATTATTCATCTTTACAAATATTCTAAACTAATAAATCAAATAAAAGAGAAACACTTCACTGGCACTTTAGCTTCTAACCAATCTAGTCTTACGAATTAATCCTTTATTTTAAGGCAAAACTTAGAAATTTGTTAAAAGGTCAAACTTCTAAAATGTCTTGTTTTAGCGATTCTGATGTTTAATATCTTTGAAACAAATCCCCTTTATAATTTTAGAAGACCGTTCTCAGAAGTAAAATTTTCAAACTTTTGGACTACCTTAGCCAGAATTACAAGCGAAACTATATCTTTGAATGGCCCTAGTTGCGCCTAAATGTGGCCATTTCGTCACGAACTAGGCCTTATTTACGTCCCTCATACATCTCAGCTGAAATCCCACACAGTTTACCCTAAAATGTTGTTTTCTTTGCTATTAAGAAATAAATAAGATGGCATTATGTGGACGATCGCTGCCTAGTTATGGGCATTTTTTCCTTTGGCACGCCTTCCACGACCTCTTATTACAACCCTACCCTTTCTCTGACTTACGTGTCCATTACTTCTTATGTAGCGGGCACTTAAAAGCTATTGTTTGGGTAACAAGCAATGTATTTCGATAGTTACAATGTCGTTTTTGTTTAACATATTGGTTGGGAGTAGGGGGTCGGATTTGTGGTCAAGATAAGGCCCAATGAGTTGTGACAAAATTGGCTGTCGTGTTATTGTGCTCGTTGCCAGATAAAATGCTTTTGGCCGAGTATTCAGTCGTTTGATCGCGGCCATTGTGGGGGCCGGCCCATTGTCGGCCATTCTATTATCCTAGGGGTCGCAACTTACGCAACTACCAACGAAGTGCGTTTTTGGAACTTCAACAAGTAGCTTCTATAACTATTTACGACACGGTTTTATGGTTTTGTATGAATGTGAAAATGAGAATTGATGCCCGTGTAAATTAAAGTTGAATGGGGTTTCTCAAACAAATTGTACTGTTTAACCGACTTCTAAAAAGCAGGAGGTTCTCAATTCGGGTGTTTGTATTTTTAGGGTTCCGTACCTAAAAGGTAAAAACGGAACCCTTATAGGATCACTTTGTTGTCCGTCTGTCCGTCCGTCCGTCTGTCAAGACCCTTTTTCTCAGAAACGCGTCGAGATATCAAGCGGAAATTAATATCACATACTCAAGTCTGCTATCACTCAAAGCCGTGAAAAAATCAAGTTTCTAATTCAACGCGAAAAAAAGATACGCCGGTTTATATAGCATATTTAGAAATTTGCAAGAGAATCAAAACCTATAGGGTACTTCCCATTGACCAAGAATCATGAAATTTGGTAAGAAGCAAGGTCATGTAACACAAGTAAAGGGAAAACTCCGAAAACCGTAAATTTGTAGTTTGTTTACATCAGGCGTCCGTCTGTTCGTCCGTCTGTCAAGAACGTTTTTATTAGGAATGCGTCGAGATATCAAGCTGAAATTAATATCACATACTCAAGTCTGTTATCTCTCAAAGCAATGAAAAAATCAAGTTTCTAAATCAACGCAATAAAAAGATACGGCGGTTTATATTGCATATTTAGACATTTTCAAGGGAACCAAAACTCAAAACCTACAGGGTACTTCCCATTGGCCTAGAATCATGAAATTTGGCAAGAAGCAAGGTCATGCAGCACAAGTAAAGGGAAAACTCCGAAAGCCGTAAATTTGTAGTTTGTTCACATCAGGCGTCCGTCTGTTCGTCCGTCTGTCAAGAACGTTTTTCTCAGGAACGCGTCGAGATATCAAGCTGAAATTAATATCACATACTCAGGTCTGCTATCTCTTAAAGCAGTGAAAAACTCAAGTTTCTAAATCAACGCAATAAAAAGATACGGCGGTTTATATTGCATATTTAGACATTTTTAAGGGAACCAAAACTCAAAACCTACAGGGTACTTCCCATTGACCTAGAATCATGAAATTTGGCAAGAAGCAAGGTCATGTAGCACAAGTAAAGAAAAAACTCTGAAAACCATAAGATTGTAGTTAGTTCACATCCGTCCATCCTCCCGTTAGTCCGCCTGTCAAGACCCTTTTTCTCAGAAACGCGTCGAGATATCAAGCTGAAATTAATATCACATACTTAGGTCTGCTATCTCTTAAAGCAGTAAAAAACTCAAGTTTCTAAATCAACGCAATAAAAAGATGGGGCGGTTTATATTGCATTTGGATTTTTGCGAGGGATTCAAAACCTATAGGGTACTTTCCATTAACGGAACCCTCGTTGCGCGAGTCCAACTCGCACTTGACCGGTTTTTTTTATGTTTGTTCGCGCATATCTCCGTCGTTTACCAACCGATTTGAACAATTCTTTTTGTTTGAAAGGGTAGCCTTCCCAAATGGTCCCATTGTCATCAGGTCCAGGATCTGATGATGGTATCATGCCAAAATCGAGAGAAGTCAGTTTTTCTTTGCAAAAAAATATCTTGTAAGATTTTTTTCTCTAAGTAATGATTTTTATTGGATGCCAGTTTTTTGAGTTATTCGATGATTGTTTTATTCTACGTAACGTTTAAGCAATGCAGTGGTTTGACCTTTTAATATACATCGTTAAATCACAAAATCATATCTCGCTTCAGAACAAAACTTCACCGGAAGAAACTAAATTTATATAAAGCATTTTAAATTTTTCTTTGTACTCAAACGAAATAAAGCGACAAAAGTTGAGAATAGAAAGTCTTTCGTTGCTTGATTGAAAGTGAAGTGAAAAGGCATACACTGAGAAGAAAGCGGATTTCATTCCTTTCAAATCGGAGCCAACTCTTTGCTGTCTCTGAAGCCCTGGTATTTGCCAAAGCAGTGAAAGCTCATGACTCTGGAAAATTTAAATATAAACGCTGTCAAGCGAACCAGTAAATAATGTAACGTTTATAAAGAGACGCAAACATGGTGTTTTGATATATTTACTTTTCTATACGTTTCTCGAGATGAAATAACTGAAAGCTTTGAAACTCAACTAGGGGTCGACCATTATTTGATTTTAAGTTTTTTGAATTTGATCCTTTATGCCATAATTATATATACATACTAGCTGCTACCAGAGATTCTACCTGGATGAGTACTTCTCAATTTATAGTTAACTCTCTGCTGCTCACAAATTGTATGTAAACCCCTTCAAAAGTTTTTTTTATGAGTAACTAGCTTTTGCCCGCGACTTCGTTCGCGTGGAATAACAGTTCCCGTTCCCACGGGACTTCCGGGACGATAACTATCCTATGTTCTTTCTCGAGTCCCAAACTATATCTGTATCAAATTTCATTCAAATCTGTTCAGTGGTTCAGGCGTGAAGAAGAGACAGACAGACAGAGTTACTTTAGCATTTATAATATTAGTATGGATAAAAATCCATACATTCATCGTTACAAATATTCGTATTTTTAATTAATCTTCAGGTAGAGGAACGTCTTAATTGTATTTTAAATAAAGGTAAGAACCATATCCAGATATTACTTATTTACTAGAAACAGATTACTCAATATGTTGATATTAAAATGATAGTCTAACCTGACACATTGTATGAACATCTACAGTTCTCAAGTTATTCTAATAACATACAAAATGGCAGCAAGAGTGTCTTATAGGGCCGAAAAACTAAATTACTGATAAGACTGTAGATGTCGTTAAACACATGCATTTGCTCTCCCAAATTAGTGCCGTTCGGGACATTTGCATACGTCTGCGATAAGCTTGATTAATACCACCGCTCGCTGACTTAAGGCTTTTTGTTTTGAGAGGAAAATGTACATTTATTTCTAGTTAAAGGCGTTTTACAGACACATGTATTTATACATACATACATACATGTATAATCTTTCGATCTGACTGACTGACTGATCTAAAAAAGTCACACAGAAGTAAATATTAGCCACAAAGAAGTCGTTGATACTTTTAATGTTAAATGTTTTTTTTTTTTTTTTTCATCTTTATTTATTTTGGGGTTTTTATCTATACAGATATGTCAACCCCATCGTGCCTTTAACATTGTATTTATAATTAACACTTATTACTACATTAACTGGTTAAACAATACTAGATATTATAAATGCATTTCTGATATAGATGAGTGTCACTGATGAAGGATTGTGATTAACCGACATAGCCTTTTGGCCCCTTCTGAAATAGGTTGAGATAAAATAGATTGTATTAATCCTACGTTAAGTTTATTTAGGTCCAACTCCCTCAAAAGTGACTCTCTCTCACTCCTGTTCCGGACACAATCCATCAGCAAATGTTGCACGTCCTCAATCTGATTACATTCTCTGCAATTCGGCGAATCGACTTTTTTCATAAGGAAGGCAAACTTCGCTGATGGATAGTGTCCAGAGCGTAGTCTTAAAACTAATTTAATATAATTCCTACTAAGTGGGGCACTATCGAACCAAGGCACATGAGGAGGCTCGTCCTGAATGGTCCGATACCAGATACCCTTTTGCTGACAGCTAGTAACAAAGTGTTGTTTCCAGGAGTTATAAGAACATATTTTATATTTAGATATGTACTCCCAATAGTCAGGTAAATAGTTAATTTCTGTACCATCTACTGCTGCTATTCTAGAAATCTGGTCAGCCTCCTCATTACCTCGTAACCCGATGTGAGCTGGAACCCATTGCAACTTAATTTCCATTTTATTCTTAATTAATAAAATCATATTTTCAAGAATATCATATGCTATCGATGTTCCTCTATAACCAGAGGCGCATCGAGCAATATGTTGTAATGCGCTTTTACTATCTGAAAAAATTACTACTCTTTTTAGATTTTGATTTCGACAATAAAAGATCGCTTGATAAATTGCAATGAGTTCCAGTGTCATTATAGAAACATTACAGTTTACTTTATATTTTATATTAATTCCTAAGCTTTGGTCAAACAGCCCAGCGCCTAGACCTGTAGTACCCTTCGAACCATCCGTAAAAATTTTGTGCCAACTACAATACATAGAATTTAATTCAGCTAAAACATCGAAAATTAATAAATTTGGGTTATAATTGGATTTAGGTAATTTTATACATTCAAGATTAATATTAATTATATTTTTAGTCTCAATAGCTGTTGTCCAAGTTTCCAAACTATACATTTTGAGAATATCAGTTGCAAGTACATCTATTTGTTTTACTTCATCAAATATTTTAACTAACAAGGGTAGTTTTTTATTTTCCCAATATTTAATGCTACAAAGGGTCCTCAGATCCGAAATTAAACTAATTGACATGTTGTATGACCAAGACTTCATTTTTAGACAATATTTATATGCCAAATATTCTCTCCTTACATATAACGGCGGAATACTCAAATCAGATTCCATTACATGGATTGGGGTACTTCTGATATATCCTCCTACGGTTCTCAAAGCTTGATTCTGTAATTTATCTAATTTTGAGACATGACATTTAGCACTACAATCATACAAAAAACAGCCATAGTCAATTCGACTTCGAATTAGTGAAATGTATAACCTGCGTATATGCTTTGGGTGTATTCCCCATGAGCTGCCCGTTAAAACTTTTAATAGATTTAGAAATTTTAAGCATTTACTAACTGTTTCATTTATATGTTTGCCCCAACGCAAACCTCTGTCTAACCACATTCCTAGGTATTTAGTGCATTCAGATAAGACCAAAGTTTGTTCATTTATCTTTAAATTAGGAAGTATTCTACGTCTGCCTCTCGAATACACACAAAAGGTAGATTTACTTGAAGATAGTTCAAGACCAAGTCCATCCAAAACCCCTACAATAGAATCCAATGCATTTTGTACCTTTGTTTCACATATTTTAATATCTTTATCTTTAAATATAAAGAACAAAATCGTCTGCATATTGTGAAACAACTACCTCGAGTGGAAGCTTACATAGTTCATATGTTATTAAATTAAAAAGTAAAGGGGATAAAGGATCTCCTTGTGCTAACCCTTTATTGGTCCATCTAGCAGTTAACTCATCACTATTATCCGACCTAATCTTTAGACATCTTTTACTCAAAAACGACCATATATATGAACAAAATTTAGATCCGATTTTAAGTTTATCAAGAATACTCACAGCTACGTCAATTGAAACGTTGTTATATGCGTTTTGGATATCTAAAAAACATGCTAATGTAGGGATATTTCTAGAAAATCCTATTTGAATATAGGTGACCAAACGGGTTAATGAATCGAGACATGAATATGATTTTCTGAAACCAACGGTGCACGGTGATAATATTTTATTTTTTTCAGCGTACCATTCTAAACGTTTTACCATCATTAAATGGAAAATCTTACATAAACAAGAGATTAGGGATATAGGTCTTAGTTTAGGATCAATATTAGAGCTACTGGCTTTGGGAATTGGAAGTACTTGGATATGACGCCACTGTTGTGGTACATAACTGAATTTAAAAATATTGTTGTATATTTCCAGTAAATAACATTTGATAGACATTGGTAAATTAAAGATCATAGAGTATGCTATACCATCCTCACCGGGCGCTGTATCCTTTTTTTTTAAACAGTTTTCTAGTTCATGAATATTGTATTCGCATTCTAAGACTTCATTGTTAGAAACAAATATAGGCGCCTTGTTTGTAACATAATCCGGTGTTAATGCATGCAGTAATTCTTTTTGTTTCTCAATAGGGGGGTACGTTTTAAATTGCTTATAGCCCTTTACCCAACGCATACGCCTCCACATTTCTGATACCGACGTAACTTCATTAATTGAATCACAAAATGTATGCCAGCCTGCAGACTTTGCTTTTTGGATTAATATTTGAGATTCTCTGGTTTTTTCTTCAAGTTTGGTCAAATTATCAGGGGTTGGATTGCGTCTGAAATTGGATAAACATAATCTACGCTGTGCTACTATTTTAGATAATTCCGGGTTCCAGTATGTTTTCGGTTTAAAATTACTAACGGGTTGACAACTACTTTTAATAAAAGGGATATATTTATCTGCGGCATTATTAATTTGAAGTAATAAATAGTCGTATTTTTCTTGGACGTTACCGTCAGGGGGGTAAAAATTTTGTGTTAGATAGTTCTGGTATTCTTTCCAATTAGCCTTTGAATAATTTCTTTTCTTTTTAATAATAATATCATCGATTATGTTTATTGACATTTTAATAATCATGTGATCGCTACCAAGATTTTCATTAAATACTTGCCAGTAAAATTTAATCGCAATGTCCGAAGTTGTGAATGATATATCCGGTGATGTTTCTTGTAAATTTCCGTTCACTAGTTTAACACGCGTTGGCGCACAATTATTAAGAGAAACAAAATTGTTTTCAAGTGCCGCATCCATTATTTGCGTCCCTCTCGTATCCGTTTTAATTGACCAGTTTGTGTGATGGGCGTTAAAGTCGCCTGCTAATATAGTATTTTTTGAGAACAATGAGAAAACCTGTTCCCAATCTGAAGGCTGTGTTTGAACCGAAGATGGACAATAAATAGCTAACACATTTTCTATATCTTTGCAATTTATCAATTTTACGCAAACAATTTCTATTCCACTATTTCGAATTCGAATCGAGCGTTGGTGGGACCGTATGGATTTATGTACTAAAATTGAGACGCCCCCATAAGAATCATATCTATCCGATCTATACACGTTATAGCCACTAATATGTATATCAGTTTCACTATCAAGCCATGTTTCACTCAAAATTGCTATATGTATATTTTCTTGATTTAGAAGTTCAGAAAAAGAAATTAATTTAGGACGTAGACTTTGACAGTTCCATTGAAATAAGTTAATTTTAAGACTGTTGGGTGTATTATCCATTTAAATTATCAATTAATTTTCCGAAAAACCCTCCATTTATGAACGTACCTAGTATTATGTCCTTAATTTCTTCGTATATCATTTTAATTAGTAATACTACCTTGTCCTCGAATGTCCCTTCGGAGTTGTATATGTTTTTAAACTTATTGATAAACTTTTTAAGTTCAAATTTGTATCGTAGTTGTTCGTTTCTTTCTTTGTGTTCTACTCCATTAAGAGATTTTCTTACTTCTTTTTCGATCGGTTGTTTTTGCGCATTCTCATTTTTCCTACTTTTCTTTTTTTTTCTCCCACCTCCTTTTATATTTGCTATCTGTGTTGTACATTCCGTGCTATCGTGTTGTGATATTTCCATTTCTTCCTCTTCTTCTTGTTGTGATTGTTCAGCACATTCTTCTTGATCTTGCATTGATAAGGTAGACCGAGGGGTTTCTAGGTTTATAGGTTTTATAGGGGTTTTTGAGGTATCTAAAGGTGTGTAATTATTCTTTTGTTGTTTTTCAATAACTTTTTGAAGTGCCATTCGGTATGTTAGCTGCTCTCTACTCATAACATTTCTTATCTCTTTTTCTTTTAAGAAATATGGGCAGGTTTTATCGATAACAAGGTGATTTCCTTTACAATTAAGGCATATTACGTTATTAATATTACAGTTCTCATGGTTATCGCCGCATTTTGGGCATATTTTCCTTTTTTTGGGACAAAACTTTATTACATGTCCAAATTGCCAGCACCCGGAACATTGAGTCACCGGGAACACGTAACTTTCCACCTTAAAGCGGCATTCATATGCGTATATATGCTGCGGTAATGTTTTGTTTTTAAATCCAACTCTCACCGACTCACTGTCAATCCATTTACCCTCCGAATCGACTCGTTTTAATCTTTTTATAGATGCTATCTCAATGCTAGATTCAAATATGTTCATGAGCTCCTCATCGCTTAAATCCAGATCCACTCCTTTTACCACACCATAACATATTGATAATTCATTAATTAATTGGCATCTGAATCCCATTTCCTTAAATTTTATACAATTCAATAGTTTAATAGCATCTTCCTTTTCTTGGAACTGAATGAGTACCTTGTTGAAACTTTTGAATTTGATTTTTATAACATTTTTGATATTTTCAGATCTTAGTAGTTTTGCTAATGCCATTTGCTTAGGCATATTTTCTACCGATGTAATACATACTTCATGTTTATCATTTATACTCAAATTTTTTTCTCCATCTACCCTCATGTTTTGTATGTCCGGTGAAGTGCTTCGAATAAAGCGTTTGGGTTTTCTTCTATTAACAGTAATAAAGTCATCATCCTCGTTACTCTCATCTTCTCTCTCTTTTCTTTTTTCAGCTACTTTCATCACATTTTTATTTCCTAAATCACTTGTCAAAGTACTAGATTCCAAAGATTTTTCAACTTGTTGTGGGGTGATAGGTAAACTCTCCTCATCTGCCGAATCCTCTTCATCTTCTTCAAGTATCATGATTTATACAAAATATATTTCGCTAATGTACGGTAGCACTAATCGCGTGACGTGTAAGGACACCGATAGTATAATACTCGAGCGTACGCGAAGGAAGCGCGCGAGCGACTGATGTTAAATGTTGTTTGACAAAGATATTTTGGAAATTTTACCTTCGAGGGGTGAAAATAAGGTACGGTAGAATGGAAGATTTTCAAAGAATATCTACGTGAGCAAAACTGCGGTCTACAGTTAGCTACTGATCAGGTCTGTGTTCTCTTTAAAACTTCTTAAAAATATGCTCTCACTCTAGTCGGTCCCTAATGATCGGATGATCTGCCGCTACCGGTTTCTGTCCACGACATTAAATTTTATTTATTACAGAAATAATAAGCAAATAACAAGTACTTCTTTATTGCTAAATAATTTAAATTATTAATTTAAATAATGTTAAATATGTACTTTCACAACCCAAAAGCCTGCACATGAGTAAGAAATCATATTTTATAACCTTGTGATTATCTAGCTATGAACAAAATTGTTTGGTAATTTCTTCCCTGTATATAAACAGACTTTTACCCCAAAATGTAATGACAGTAGTCTGATATTTTAGCGTTCTGAGTAATCTGCCCCTAAACTGTAACAAAGGCCATATTATCTTGTCCAGCCAAAATTAACGCATGTTTCTCGGCTGTTGGCCTGTTAGCTAGGGGTAGTTTATTAATATTTATTACTTTCTTGAGGCAAGGGTTAGTAATTATTCCACCATTTATCATTTGAAGTGACTGAATGGGAGGAGATTGCGTTATGGTAATGGTGGTAATGTATTTAACAAAACAATTTTCCGTTTTTGACAAAATTGAATCAGTTTTGTCAGGAAAAAGTTTTTACATTGTAAAAATACACTTGTTTAATATAAAAAGTTTGCTGTTAATTATGTTTTAATAGCAACAAAAATCAGTTAATCAACCCTATTTGAGAATAAGTTATTTGAATTCTCGAAGAGCGAATCGACTAGTTGAATTTCAGTTTAAAATTTTCTTTAGGGGCGAATAATTGGTACTCAGCACTGATATAAAATTTGAAACACTCGGCGCTGGACAATGATACTGGAAACTGACACTGAACACCGACACTCAACACAGATACTCGAGATTTGACTCTTACACTCGACTCTATTACTTAGCAAAGATATCCGAAACTCGACTAGGACAAAGTCACAGTCAACTCATTTATTTTGATTACAGAAAAAGGCACTTTAAAACTTCATTTACAAAACAAAAACGAATCTTGGTACCCATTTCAAAATGTTGTTTCTTATGGAGAAGAATAGGCAAGAAACTCCATACTTACTCGTTTAAAACAATAGTCAGACCTCTGGTCAGCAGAGGCTAGTGAAAGATAACCCGTTTTATATAATATTTATCCAACAAGATCTCTATCTAACAGTTGTAATTTTGGGAGCCAATTATTTATACATAGAAACATTTAATATCTAACAGTAGGACTCTTAATAACTCTGTTACACGCACGCATAGAGTCGATAAAACTGCAGTATATCACTGCCAAGTTTACTGTTTAACCCTTTCGCTGCTGCCAAGTTAGACGGGGAAACTTTCCCCTGTTCGGAATTTTATGAATTGTTCCAAATCTATTTTTCGACCAATTATACGTGACACATATACTTCGTTAATGTTTGGGTGTATTTTTATTGTTGGATTATGTTTTATGTTATTGTATTATAACTGCAGTTGATTTTTATGCCGGTGACACGTCTCTAAGTTTTTCATCAGGAATTTCAAAATGACAACCTGGAGCTTGGAATACTGTAATACCACTGCTCTAAATTACACGAATCCCACAGAGTGCCATAATTAAAACTGATTTAATTCCCCCCCCAATGCCCGGACAGATTACCATTGACAAATACTTGTGCATACGACGAAACTGTCAAAGAACACGGCCATTTAATTACGGAAGGCTTACGGGGCCCCAATATCATCAGCCACAGTACATTGTAATGCACAGTAGAACAACTCAACATAAATGTGCGAATCAGTGCAATAAACAATGCAAAAATGTAGAAGTGGTCGCCTATATGCAGGTGATACCTTTTTTGTACTAATAAATTATTTTACCTCTTTATAATAATATATCAGCCCTCTTATCTATTAAGATCTTATTAACTTAATGGTTATAGAATGACTTACAGAATGGCTATATCTCGTAAAAAAACAAAACAAACTACTTCTTAACTGCGTCAGTCATTATTATGTTTTATTTTTGTTTATCTTTAGTAACTTTTTATTTTGTCTCACTATTCAAATTTTAATTACGGGATGATTGGCTTTCAGTGTAGATTTCACGATTAAATTACTGTTTATCATTTGCTCTGTGACACCGTTCGTTCGAAATTGAGCTCTTTGACTCATTTCCAATCGTGGATTTGCTTAGCAAGGAAATAAAGTGCGAGAGGTTGAGGATCCCATTGAGGTGTTTGATGTAATGATTCGAATCTGCTGAGTGATTCCGTAAATGATGGGGAATGGGGCCATTATTTATGGGGTTGGAAATGTTAGTGACATATTTTATCTCAAAGGATAAGTTGAAGTGACTGGTTTGTTTTCTTTAAACGTTATGAACGCGGTATAATCATTTTGGAACGTAAGTTTAAGAATTGCATGTAAATGAGATATAAAGTTAATGTATGAATAGAAATAGTTTTCTTTTCATAAACAGTTTATAGAACAGTAATGGTGAATTACAGAAATAATTAGCGCGAATAAACAAATAATAAATACGTTAGGTACTTTATATTACTACTAGCTTCTGCCCGCGGCTTCGCTCGCGTTAGAAAGAGACAAAAAGTAGCCTATTTTACTCTCCATCCCTTCAACTATCTCCACTTAAAAAATCACGTCAATCCGTTGCTCCGTTTTGCCGTGAAAGAAAGACAAACAGACAGACAGACAGACAGACAGACAGACACACTTTCCCATTTATAATATTAGTATGGATAGATTTCATTAACAATTGAGACAACAAATCAAGATATTCTTTTAGCTTATTTTTTAAATTACTTATTAACAATTATGACGAGACCCCGCTACATCGCTCTTAAAACTATCTTCAACACCTACTTAAGACCAAAAATTCCTTAACTACCGAAATAGAGTTCCTTTTTATTAAAAACTCTATTAATAAATCTGCCTAACAAACACAACAAAATACAAATCCCATAATTAACTCCTAGTCAAAGCCATTCTCACGAAATAGAAGCGTTTGTCTAAACACGTATTACATCACAAACAAATATAACATGCCCGAAGGCGATGGGGACTAAGTAGTCACGACTCTTTGATTTGTAGTTCAAGTAGAGCAATACAATACTCTGTAGCTTCTCAGATCTTCATATAACAGTCTGTAGCTAGAGGAAAATTAAAATGACTTATTGTAGAATAGGAAATAGTTGTAAATGAAAGATCTGTCTTCGTATCTTAATTATTACCTTAAACTAACATTGTCTGTCTATTACCCCATATCAGAATACTCAATACTCAATATTTTTATTGCATCCATATGTTAGGTACATCAAGTTGGTAGATGATAATACAATTAATAGCACTTTAATTGATAACTTAAATAGCCAAAGCTTTGACATGGAGAATGGAAATATTCTGTATGAACAATTTTTTGCAGTCGTGCAAACTGGGTTTAATAATATTTTCGAGAAAAAAATCAAAACTATTTGCCCGAAATTTGTATTCTCGGACTGGGCAACTCGCGGTATTAGAAAAAGCAGGGATAGACTATTTGAGCTGTATGGCCTTAAGCCTTATAACAATACAGACACTTTTAATAAGTTTGTTAGCAATTATTCAAAAATTTTTAAAAATGCTTGCAAGGCAGCCAAAGCCTTATTTATTAGCAACAAGGTTAAGTCAGCAGACAATAAAATAAAGGCCGTATGGAAAATTATTAATAATGAAACAAATAGGAATAAGAAAAACAATATTGATTATACTCTGGAGACGTCGCGCGGTCTCATAAGTAGTAATATTGATGTGGCTCAGGAATTTATGTCATTTTTTACTAATATCCCAACTGAAACCACAAAAAGTTTAGATTCCTCACCCTTTCTTGCCGTTGATTTGCTAAAAGCAAATGTTTCAGCCTGCCGCATGGAATTTAAATTTAAACATATTAACCCTGTAGTTGTGGTAAAGGCTTTTAAGCAACTGAAAATCAAGGCTACTGAAGATCTATGGGGCATGTCTACTAATGTGTGTAAATCGGTTATAGAGACGATAGCCCCATGCTTAGCTTGTATTTTTAATTTGTGTATAGATCAAGGAGTTTTTCCGGATCTAATGAAGCATAGCAAAGTAATCCCACTTTTTAAATCTGGAGATAGCAAAGACACTAATAATTATAGACCCGTATCTGTCTTGCCGGTTTTTAGTAAAGTATTTGAAAAAATCATGTTTAACCAGATGCTCAGTCATTTTAACAGCAACAATATATTACATGATCAACAGTATGGTTTCACCAGAGGTCGTTGTACTACTGACGCCGGTGTCACTTTAATTAAACATATTTTTAGAGCATGGGAAGAGTCGCAAGATGCTATTGGCATTTTTTGCGACCTCTCCAAGGCTTTTGATTGCGTGAGTCATGAAACACTTCTTTTAAAACTTGAGCATTACGGACTCGGGAAATTAGCGCTAAGTTTAGTAAAATCCTATCTAAATGATCGACTGCAGCAGGTTCAAATTAATGGTGTAAATTCACTGGGCTCAAAGGTAAAAATGGGAGTACCGCAAGGATCAATTTTGGGTCCTTTGCTTTTTTTAGTCTATATTAATGATTTACCAAGTTTGCTGGAAAACCAACCTCAAATGGTGTTATTTGCTGATGACACTTCACTGATTTTTAAAGTGAATAGACGAGCACAACACCTTGACGACGTAAATAACGCTATGCTTAAGGTTCATAACTGGTTTACTGTTAATAATTTAGTACTAAATGAAAAAAAAACGAAATGCATAAGATTTACTTTACCGAATGTTAGAAGTACTGAATGTAATGTTGTATTTAATAAGGATATAATAGAATTCTTAGAAAAAAAGTTTTTCTTTGGGATAACGCTCGACTCAAAGCTGCAGTGGGGCCCTCACATAACATCTCTTACAGCGCGGTTAAGTTCAGCTGCTTTCGCTGTCAGAAAAATCCGGCAATTAACTGACGTAGATACCGCAAGACTAGTCTATTTTAGCTACTTTCATAGTGTGATGTCTTACGGTATTTTGCTTTGGGGACGTGCCGCAGATATAGATTCCGTCTTTGTATTGCAAAAGAGGGCTGTCCGTGCTATATATAATCTCCGCAGCCGCGAATCTCTAAGGGATTTGTTTAAAAGTATTAACATCATGACGGCACCTTGTCAATATATATACGAAAACATAATGTACGTTCGGAAAAATCTTCATCTTTTTAGTAGAATAAGTGACAGGCATAATTTTAATACCAGAAATAAGAACAAATTGGATCAACCAAGTTTTAGATTGTCAAAAGTCCACACTTCTTTTATGGGGTACTGTGTAAAATGCTATAATAAAATACCACTTGAAATTCTCCATCTAAATGAGAAAAAATTTAAAACATGCATTAAGCGCACGCTATGTAATCAAGCATATTATAAGTTAGAAGATTATATCAATGACAAACATGCTTGGCTAAATGCTGGTCCTGCTCCACATACGCTCACAAATTAGAAATTTTAATCATTGGAAGATAGAAAATGTTTCTTGTCCCCTTAATTTTTGACATTAATATTCAACATCTTTATTATTATAATTTTTATAAGCAATTAAATTTCACTTATTTATATTTATTTACAGTACAAAACTTTGGCTTGTGTAATTTAGATGCATATTTGAGTTTTTGTAAATGTGAGTACGATGCAGTGATTTATTACGATAGTTTTCTACTGACACAAATAGACATGGCGGTTAGGAGCATTGTCATGCTCGCTCAAAAAGTCTCGCTGATGGTGGCGAGTGCGTTGGATCATTCGGTTCCCTTCAAAATGGTTGAGCTAAATGGTGCTGATGTCACGCGTCATGCTCGTGAACGGGCGCTATCAGTTGAGATGGGTCATCTCTTAACTGCCATGACTTTTTATTTTTGACTTTTTATTTTAATTTTGTATTTGTTTATTTTGTTATATACTTACATTGTTTTCACATGTAGAAGCACCAAAAAGAAAATGTAACCAAGACTTTGTAAAACATGATATTTTTAAAAGAGTGTCCGTGGAGTTTCTTGCCTGTTCTTCTCCATAGAGATCTACGTTTTGGAACAGGCAATTAGCGTCACTTTTTCTGACTAACAGACCGACCGACTCTTTGACAATTCATAAGTACCTGTAAATGGTCTAAGTGAAATAAATGCTTTGAATTTTGAATTTTGAATTTTGAATTAGTTTAAATATGGACCCTGTAGGGCACAGCAATAATTAAAAGATGAAGAGGGCTGCTTAATTAACTAACTTATACAATTTAATAAATACTATTACTACTTACTCATATCTACTTATACAATTTCAATATTACTTGTACATATATCTTTAACAAAGACAAAGACTTTTGTAGGCAAACACTTTATTTATCTAAACATAACATAGTAATGTATGAATTAAAATTTTCAGAATAATGATAATGACATTATTCTGTAGTGTAATACGCTTTAAATGTCAAAGTATTTGTGTGACTTCCAGACTATGTCAGAATTATGATAAAATTTTCTTGTAAACATAAAAATCAAACCAAGGCGAGTTCTGGGGTTGCGGAATAGTTGTAATAGTTGCCGTGGCCACGGATCATAAAAAGCAATCGAAGGAACAAGGATGGGTTTTAGTCAGTAAAAGTTTGACACTCCGTCCCGCCCCGCCCAGGACGGGAAAAGTTATTGGTGATTTCCTATAGATAAAAAAGACGAGTTCTGAAAAGTATATAAAATACAGTAAAATAAAAATGTAACTAGTGTACAATTTGTTGGTTGTCTAAATAAATAAATAAATTACCTCTTTATTACATTGTGGATTATACTGTAGAATGAAGTTTTAACCACCTACTTTAAACTGTCAAACCAGATAAACTATCCTTGTTTTTTTTTTTTTTTTTGGTGAGTGGGAAATCATCCAATGACTGCTCCCGTCCTGGGTGCGGCGGGAGGGCGTGTCAGACTCTTACTGACTAAAACCCACTCATGTTCCTTCGATTGCCTTTTATGTTCCAGGGTCACGGTAACTGTTATAAACATAACATTCCGCAACCCCGGAGATAAACTATCCTAACAAAATACTTTAAAACTAAAACCCAGTTTGTTTGCTCCGTGAATACGGGACGAACTTATATTTGGTCACATCTTTGAAACTTCCAGACGATGCATACCGACTGTTTGTAGACGTTTATAAAACTGTCCAATCACAGACAAACTTTCAAGAAGTTTTCGCAGCTCGCAATATTGACAAGAAATCTGTGTCGCCAAGATTTCCCGAGGCTCGAAATATTTTTGTTTTTAAGAAAGTCCGTTACCCTCGCAAAATACTCTCCAGCGTTTGATGGTTTATTATTAATGTTCACGTGTTATTGGCAGAATTGTGGTGTCTTTTCCACAAAGGCCATTCATTAAGAGTTGAAGTTGAAGTTGAAGTCCGTTACCTTCATGGCGAGAATTTATTTTGAAATTCACCTTTCTTACTTTATACTTTTCATGTCATTTTGTGACATCCGATGCCTCAAAAAGTAACACAAATAATTTTATTGGTCCCAGTGGTCATTCAGAAAACTCTGACAGATGTTACCGGTAGGCAGAAGCCAGAAATTCTTACAGTCAGTTTTACCAAGAGTAACTGGAGTTGGTCTAATAGGCATTTAAGCAGTCGCTAACAGGTAGAATACTGGTATTTGAATGAATTCGGTTAGTTTGAAAGCCGAACCCAACAGTTTGGAAAAGGCTAAACAGCGCGTATTTTTAGGGAAAACAAAGCGAGGCATTTATAAATTTAATTTTAAAATTCTTTCAAACCAAACGAGTTTTACAAATATTTACAATAAGCAAACAAAACTTCTCCCAATTTCATAACGTAGAACCGTTTCTAATTAAATTCGTATCAACTGCCAGCCGGCAAGAATTAGCACTCTTTCATTCCGCGGTAATATCACATAAATAACTCAGAAAACGAATTTTATTTCAAGTCCAACTTTAAATTCGTTGCTCGTTCCCTATGAGTTATCGTTGGTCCACCACTACTTCAATGTCACAAAGTTATCTGCACAGTTTACATAACTCTTAAAGCTCTACCGATAGGTGTTATTTTGCTTTGGTAGTTTGAGATTTAAGTTTGTATCCAGTATGTCACACGCAGGGTAACCCCTTAATTTTCATTTCTACCACGCCCGCCAACTTGTGTAATGTAATTAACAAACAAGACGATTTATTTGCCGTTTGTTTTTGTCCAACATGTAGTTAGGGAGCTATTTTCACCTAAGTTTAGTCACGAAGGTAAACGTTTATTTGCTACCGACCTTAATTTATTGTTTATAGGTGCCGAAAGGTTTGTACAGTCAGTGCGGGTTTCAATTTATGATTATTGTTGCTAGAATTGGATGGGGAAAAAAGTGGTGCGTTATTTCGAATAGGAGTTTATTATTATCGTCTGTTCTTTGGTTATGGGGATGGTAGTCCCATCGGATTATGAGAGTGTATCTGTGATTGCTGCAATTTTTTCTCCAAAGTATGGCCGTGTATGAGCTGTCCCAAGATATTTGGAAGGTAGCGATTTTGTTTTTTCTTCTACTATTTGTTGGTTCTTCTATATTAGTGTTTTTTTTTTTCTTGAGCCACAAGATACAAGCTATGCTTAGTTTGTGGCTCACCGTCTAAGCCAAAACTGTAACTGTACCTTTTTATGTATGCTGTCTGAATAAGTCTTTTAATTTCCTCATATTTTTAGTTACTTATAAATAACGAGTCAAATTTCCAAAAAAATCTAACTTAGTGGCTACTTACTCTTCAAAAACATTATTTAAATTTATTTATGCTGATTGAATAAGTCTTTTGATTTTCTCACGTTTTTAGCAACTCTTAGATGTTTTCTTGACTATAAAATTCGACTTCAAAGTTTTCTTCAAGACTTTCTTTACAAGAAAATGTTAAATAAAACAACATGTAAATACAGCGAAAATGTGTGAACGTGATTCGTATGCCTGACTTTTTGCAAATAAAACTCGTTTCTAGATTTTCATTTCTGTTCAGTTTGGCAGAAAAGTTATTGAATTGTAAATATCGTAATAGACTATTGATATATTTACAAGTCCAATTTCGCGTTTCGTGTGAGGAGAATATTATTCTAAGTGATATTTATTTTACTGTTTTTTTAGCAGCTTATTTGTTATTGTGATGTAAAATCTTTATCTCTTATCTTATAAAAATAATGAGAACTACCTATCTTTATATTTGTCCATTTTCACACTCGCCTATTGTCGAGACAAAATTTCACTCTATTCTGTATAGACTCTTCTAGAGTAGAGATATTATAGCACACAAGGTTGTATACTGTATACAAAACAAAATTGCAATCTCTCCTCTCTTACTCTCATAGTTCGATGGCACGGCAAGACCTGGGATAGATTAGGCGCAAAAAAAAAACAGCTTTATGACTGATGGCTGTTTTTTCTCAAACTCCATGCTGTATTTAAAAAAACAAGTTACAATTATTGATTGTTGACCAGGTATCGTATTTTTATTTATGATTACTAGCTTTTGCTTAGTAGTTCCCGAGAGATTTCTGGGATGAAAACTGTCCTATGTACTTTTTCGGGTCCCAGACTATATATGTACCAAATTTTATTCAAATCGGTCTTGTGGTTTATGCGTGAAGAAGGGACAGACAGACAGAGTTACTTTCGCATTTATAATATAAGTATGGATTTGCTAGTTTTATTACAATCTCCTGAAAATTTTTGCAGTTTAAAAAATGCACCTTGTATATTCAAACCATAACCTCACTGGTTTAAACAACCACATAACCATCCTACTCCACATTTAAATATAAATGCAGCAACAATTCTTAAAAAATATGGCCACAATAAAACCGAAAAACTGGTACAAATATATAAATTGTGCGAGGAAAAACTATCGATATTGGCATACCAGATTTCGGCTGCAGTGAACTGACAGTGGTACAAATTGTGGTGCCACACGGCTGAGTAAGTACTTGGCAGCGCGTTGTGTGGAGCCCAGACGTCTTTTATTAAAACTTTTATTGGGAGAACGTACTTTTGTTTTGGTTGAAGTTTTTATCAAGTGGTTGGTTGGGTATGTCGGAGTTGTTTTAGTCAGGTAGTGGTCAACTAGATCCATTTCAGTGTGTTGTTTTGTGTCTGGAGATTTTTGTTGTGTACAGTCAGCATCAAAAGTCGCTGAACACATTCAGATTTTCAAAAACGTCGCGATTATCTCTAAAATGTCTGACCCAATTTGTATGAGGTTTTCGTTATTTAGATACATGTTTTTTAGAAAAATTCTTTTGTGTATCATATAGACCTTCGGAGACATAAAATTTTCACTACTGTATGATGTTGTTCGTAGGTGCATCACGAGCAATAAGCTTGATACCAAATAGTTGTTCGCAGGCAGGTGCATCATGAACAATAATAAGTATTTTTAATTATTGTACGAAATAGTTTGTATTTACTAACATAGATGTAAGATTTTATTGTACTAACCGTCTGTGGATGTTGCTGGTCCGAAATAAAAAGTTGTTTATTTATTTTATTTTTTATTTATAAAAAGTTGAAAATCTCCGAAGATCGAAATTATTTTCTATTAAAGACAACCGACTTTATAAACTATAAAGTCGGTGCTTAAACTAAATATTAACAGAACTAAAGCGAACAACTTCCGAAGCTTTAAAGATATGTAGTTAGTCCATATTGTAGTAGTTGATGTCGGTTCTATATTTTGTAAAAAAAAAGTATTCCAATTCGTTCAAGCAGGCAAAGTGTCAATGTGTCAATAACAGTTCCGTGCGAAATAAAAATAGAATAAAATATGTTTTGGTTACGTATAAAAATATAATATAGAAGATAGAATACGCTTTGGTTAGAAAAATTGTGAATATATTAAGTCGCATAGGTGCGTTGGAGTTATTACTACATATGGCGACGATTTCCTTTGTGATATAAGAATATGTATGTAGGTGTGTATTTAGTATGACATCTGTGTTATCTCATGCCTGTATTTATAATGTAGGAAAAGTTTTTTTTATAAGCTGTGATTTCTTACAATGATTTCTTTAAGGCCTACGCAGACCGGGATGGCATGGCAAGGGATTTTGCTGTGAGTCAGCGCACACTGGCCGTAAAGATACCGCGGCATTCTAGCATTTTGCCACGGCATGCCACGACATGCCACGGCGTGCCGCGGCACGACAAAGCACGCCTCAGCGACTCCTGCTGCCCGATACACTTTTAGTCTTCAGTTGCGTTTGATCGAGTGTTGGTGTGCCTCAGTTTTAAAATGAGTCACCGCCGGAGTCCGTGGCATGCCGTTGCCTACCGCAGTATGCCACGGCATCCCGCCATGGGAACCTGTTGCGCGACTTTTAATGCCGTTTAATAAAATCCCTTTCAATGCCACGGCATCATTTTAAAGCATAGCAATTTATGTCGTATGTCCATTAGTAAAAATTAAAATCCCTTGCCATGCCGTCCCGGTCTGCGTAGGCCCTTAAGATGTAAACAATCTTGCTGAACAAAAATATTAATATGTTTGTTATTCATTACATTAATATAAACATCACGCTGCGCTATAACCGACGGGAGCGGAACAGTAACCGAAAACCTAACATGCCATGAGGAAACCTAAAATGGTTATAATACTTACCGTGACCCCGGAACATAAAGGGCAACCGAAGGAACATGAGTGGGGTTTAGTCAGTAACAATCTGACACGTCGTCCCGCCCCGCCCAGGACGGGAGAAGTCATTTGATGATTTTCCACAAAAAAAAGGTAACTAGTAAATTATAAAGCTGTTTAACTTGTTCAATTGGACGCCTGATATCACGCTAGATTTAGTGATAAAAAACGAAGTAATTAATAAAACGAAACACTTAAACACGATACGAGAAACCGTTAAAAACTAATTTTACTGTGAAAAACTAGAAAATAGTAAACAATACCGAGCTAGTTTAGATTTTTATGGTAGTGGGAGCAAGAACGATGTTTTAAAGCAGAAATAAGTTTGGTATAAGCCGGTTCATTAAAGAAAGGAATCTTAAATGGCGGCATGTACTTGCGTGGACAGATAGTACAGTCTGCATATAAAATATAAAGTTGAAGTTTTTTAAAATATTATTAAGAATTTGTATGGTTTTCATCGGAAACAGTGCCTACTTTAACCACAATAACAAACAGGTAACAACGGAATAATAACAGAAAACTATAACAAGATATTCGTAAAAAGGAACACTGAGCGCGTCAAGGCAGCGTGTATGCAAATTAAGACAATTTTTTTTATGTTGATGGTACGCGTGCAAGTGAGTATAGACGGCACTAGTGTGCGAGCGAGAGAACATGATAAGCGCCGCCATTTTAGATTCCTTTCTTTAATGAACCAGGTTATAATAGTACTTTCCGGAATGAGCCCCATCACCAAGAACTCTACTAGGTACTACTAATACCTAACTGTTTGTCATCGGCAAAGCTTTTCATCACTGCTTGTAAACGTGATGTTGAAAATCACAAACGAATAAAGGACAGACGCCAGATTCAAGCTACCCAAAATTGACAAATATTTTTCATACAAGCTTTTTCATTATCTCCTTACCCTTTTCCCAATTATGTTGTGGTCGGCTTACAGCCTAACCGATTCAGCTGGATACCTGTGTTTTTCGTGAACCGACCGCCTATCAGACCTCCACAACCCATAGTTACTGGGAACCTAATACCCCTTGGTCAGACAGGTCAGAATAAAAAGCCTTGTAAGAATAATACATATTTTAGTATATAAATGAGCTTTTAATCATAACGCCAAGAAAACTTTCTGTTTGTACTTATAAAACACTAGCTTTTGGCTGCGACTTCGTCTGCGTGGATTAATAGTTACCGTTCCCGGAGAATTTTGGGGATGAAAACTATCCTATGTCCTTTCTCGGGTCCCACACTATATCTGTACCAAATTTCATTCAAATCGGTACAGTGGTTTAGGCGTGAAGAAAAGACAGATAGAGTTACTTTCGCATTTATAATATAAGCACGGATTATTTATATTGTTATTTTAGATCTAAAACTCTTACATCAAAGCTAGTTTTTTTAACATACTGTACTAGCTTGATTTACTAGCATCTGTGCATCAGATATTGGATCATAATCCTGTTTATCTATTTATATTTTTATTACTGATTTGGTGCAGTGGTAATACTGCAGCGAGATTTAGGGGAAGCGAGTGCGTTTTACCAAGATATATAGTATTCTGTATTTTAATCTAGGTCATGGTGCTCCTGTCTGCCGAATTGCATCCCAGATTTAGATGTTAAGGTTTTTAATAAACAATTAAATGAGACTTTCATTCTTTGTGTCTTTGGTTTATTTGTGTGTAAAATTCCAATTAATAAAATTAAAGGCGTAAACTTATCTTCTAAATGTTTTTTAAATAGTACTTTTAATGAATATTTCAGGCAGTATTAGATGTAACGAGTGACCCCGTTAAGCTTTCGACGACCAAGCAACAGCCGGCTGTCGCATTGAAATTGTATTCCTATTGTGTCTCGAATCACGTATGTTCGAAGGTTTAAGTGTGGTCAGAACAACTTTTTTTTAAGTAAAGTCAAATGATGGTTTTGACCTAATGGCATTTTCATGTTATTATTGTTTATAACATTTTAATTAGATTAGATTATTTAATTAGGACATCAATAATCGATTGTTTAAAATATTTATTTATTTATTGACCTTTATGTACGAACACAGTACATAGGCGGACTTAATGCCTTAGGCATTTTCTACCAGTCTACCTTAGGATGATGCAGAGATAAAACATGGTAGGTGCAAGAAAACAGAA
This sequence comes from Athetis lepigone, assembly GCA_033675125.1. NCBI lineage: Eukaryota > Metazoa > Arthropoda > Insecta > Lepidoptera > Noctuidae > Athetis > Athetis lepigone. Next base: position 1,255,006 of record CM066236.1, on the reverse strand, counting down.
AAGTTACAGAAATCAAATAAATCAATAAAATAGTTACTAAATACATAAATAAATATATACATATATACATACATACTATTTATACAGAGTAGAGAGAGTTTAAAATAAATACATGTACAATACATTAAGAGTGAGATGAGTCTATAAATCAAATATAATCTGAAAATATTTAGTGCTTTCTAGAAGAAATAGAAAGTTACAGAGTTAACCTAGAAAGATAGTTATTCTAGGTAGATTGTCCAGTGGACAAATGAGCTGAAGTCAAGGGTAAAAGTCAGTATATTATAATTAAAACAATATTAGTAATAATAATTTCCATAACGTGAGCCTCCCTTAAAAAAATATTGCAGGTAGCGAGTAAGTCAAAGCAAAATACACTTAATAATTAGCAGAAAGAGCTTACAATCGCATGTTATGAGCGCTTTATGAAGGTAGCTATTTTGATAAAATCAACTGAAAGTTTATAAGAAACACCTAGTGTTAATTGAGCCGTGTAAAGCCGTTGACAAGCTCACTAGTTTATTTGACTTCGAAATTATATTAGTTCTAGGTAAAAAAACCAAACAAAAGTTGCCAAGTTACAATGGACTAGGATGTTAGGGTTGACATTATTAAATACTAGCTTTTGCCCGCGACCTAGTCCGCGTGGATTTATAGTTCCCGTTCCCTGGGGATATCCGAGATGAAAACTATCCTATGTCCTTCCTCGGGTTCCGGACTATATCTATGCCAAATTTCATTCAAATCGGTGATTTAGGCGTGAAGAAGAGACAGACAGACAGAGTTACTTTCGCATTTATAATATTAGAATGGATTTTTAATATAGCAGGTTTTTTTGGATTAATTATTTAAAAAAAAAGCCATATTAATTTAGTTTTGTCGTTAGTAACCTTGATTTACCAGACGTCATGGGTTTGATTCTCACATGATTTTTTTTAAATATGTTTATAATACGTATATATTTATAAATTATATAAAAATGGATCAGTTGACTGATTACCATAGTACAGGCTCTGCCTAGTTTTGGATCAGACGGCCGTGGGTGAGTTGTCCCAAGATATTTATAAAATAATATTTAAGCTAATCACGAGTTCTTTTCATGAAAAATTTATGATCATTAAGTCATCATCTCCCTAGCCTTTTCCCAATCGTGTTGCGGTCGGCTGCCAGCCTAACCGGATTCAGCTGGATACCGGTGTTTTACGTGGAGCGACTGCCTATCTGACCTCCACAACCCAGTAACTGGGCGACACGATACCTCTTGGTTAGACTGGTCATAGTTTCTGGCTAACCAGTAACGACTGTCAAAGTTCTACGAATGACAACCGGGACCAACAGCTTTACGTGCTTTCCGAGGCACGGGATGTCAGTGATGTCTAAGATAAACTTTAGAAAGTACATATGAATTGAAAAAGTCACATTAGTACTTGCCCGGATTCGAACCCACAACCTCTTACACGAGAGGCGGGCGCCTTATCCACTGGGCCATCACGACACTTATGATCATTAAGTAATGAATAACAATTACTTTATCATTTTATGACTATCAAGGTTTCACAGGCGGGAGGGCGGTGTTGCAGTTTGCAACCAAAGCTTATTTTCAATTTTGACCACATTGAAGTTATGTATTAATTTGCAGTATACTTGTTCATTTTAATGCAATTTAGGGGACCTGACTTTGGTTTTAAAGTCTAGAAATATACTACGATGTCGTTGAACTCTGAACCATATGGCCAGAATAGACTTCCTTTTTACCCCGTCCGATCGAAAAGTGCTTTTAAAACGTAAAATTTAAAATGAGGACACGAACCCCTTCAAACTCACCTTCGTAAGTTTTCGGCATTTCTACTTGTGTGGTTTTGAAATTTTATTTTACAGAATATTCTTAAAAGTATTCTTTATTCTTTATCACACAAGAAAAAAAAACCTGGACTTTGTATAGACAGCTTTCAAAATCGAACCTATAGTTTGTGAAACATCCACAGTTAAACACAAGTAACTCATATCATAGAAAAATATAAACAGTGTACAAATGGTACTTTCTCTTGAATACATAAAATTCCGTTCCTATTTATTGTTAACTTGGTAATAGTAACATACACTGTATTTTCTTTTTTGTACTCTTTACTTTATACTTTTCATGTAACGTTGAATTACTTACCAGTTGATAGGCAGGCGGCAGACTGTGGACGCTATGTAATGGTTGCGTTGACGACCCCAAAAAGGCTCAGAATATCAAAACAAAGTAAGTTTAGCAACAGACTCTAGTACCCTGAACGACAAAGAAAATAGTACTTACGTTTTGCTTTCTTTTTAATTATAGTTAACTGCGGTTAAATGCGGTTTCTCTTGCTCAGATTTTTTACCGCAGCGGAATTCAAACTATTTTGCCTTTCAAAAAACGCAACATTTGACGAAGCCTTTACTGGTTTTCCGTAAACAAACATATCAGCTCTTATTTTATTACTCTAGTACGTAAGAATAAAAATAAGAAGAATAAGAAATTTTATTTGCTCAAACATGTGAATGCATACAGTATTAAAATAAAACATACATGCAAGATCTTAAATAAAAGTGGCTCACGACATGTCTGCCATTTTTCACGGCGTACAAATATCTTCGGTATTTATTGAATTATTATTACATAAATAAATAATAAATTAATATCCTAGGACAACTCACACACGGTCATCTGATCCCAAACTAAGCAGAGCTTGTACTATGGTAACCAGACAACTGATAAACATACTTATATAATTTATAAATACATACATAATATAGATAAATTACACCCAGACACAGAACAAACAATCATGCTCATCACACAAAGTTTGTCCTGGGTGGGAATCGAACCCACGACCTCAGGCTTAGCAGTCAGAGCAACATTAATTAATTACTTTTAAAATTAAATACTTACACATACCATAGTAGCATCATTAGCATTATCATAATATATTACTAGCTGTCCTCCAGGTTTTACCCATACAGTTTATGTACCTGTGGGACTTTTGGGATAAAAACTATCCTACGTCATTTCTCAGACTTTGAATTATCTCTTTACAAATTTTCAATTAAATCGGTTCAAAAGTTTTGGCGTAAAAGCAATTTCTATTAATGACTAAGGATGGACAAATCATTACAAAATTGCATTTTTATATGTATAGTAAGTATTTTTCAGAACGAAGGTAAGCACTAATGTCCTAGGGCTCCATGAAAACTTTGAACATAGCCAACATTTAATTATTCAAACCATCGTTAAGGTAAAAAGGAAATGTAACCGTTAGATTTTTGATTGCCATTTGAATATTGAAGTACTGCAAGGGTACAAGGCCGGCAATCGGCTACACTTTTAGCAGCACTGAGTTAATTATAAACCTGACGTAAACCGAATACCAGTTTACTGGAAAACTGACTTATTGATGGGTTAACTGGAATTTCGTGGTTTGCTCGTTTACTTGCCAAAATCGATAGTATTAAACCTAGATAAAATTCAATACTAGCTTTTGCCCGCGGCTCTGCTCGCGTTAGAAAAAGACAAAAAGTAGCCTATGTCACTCTCCATCCCTTCAAATACCTGCCGGGGTTGCGGAATGTTTTATAATAGTTACCGTGACCCTGAAACATGGGTGGGTTTTAGTCAGTAAAAGTCTGACACGCCCTCCCGCCGCACCCAGGATGTGAGCAGTCATTTATGGTTTTTCCACTCACCAAAAAAAAACTCTTCAAATATCTACAGTAGAAAACACGTTAGATCATCGCTCCCCTTTGCCGTGAAAGACGAAAAATCACACAACTTTCCAATGTAGGTATAATATAAGTGTGGATCAAGCCAGGTTACCTCACGATATCTGTGACCAAGATAAACTTTAGAAAGTACTAATAAATTGAAATAGTCACACTTGTCAGGTTTAACGACTAGGCCATCACCACCTATAAAAGGCGCTTGCATTATTAACTTTATCATGATTGTTGTACTATGTTCATGTTAAACATGACAACACAAAGTTAGCTTACAAAGCAACAAGAACACCATAAACAAAAGCCTACAACATCCAGATTACAACCTACACATCATAATAAACTATAAAGTGCGAACTTTATATAATGTTATAAATTAACTTAAACCTTAACGAACGGTGAATAAATAATTTGAACTGTAACACGCGATGGTTTCCGAGACATGCAACACAAACAGCTAATCAAATGTTGGGCCATTTTGTTTCCTTACTTTGTCTGCAAACACGATTTTATGTTTACTTGAATCGGTTTTTGTTTGACGTGTATCGTGCTGACGGAGAAATGTTAGGGGTTTTCCATATAGGTTAGTTTTTATCGACAGGTCGATAATATTTGGTCGGATGTTATTCCGTGTGATAGTTTACACGTGGTCTCGATAAGAAACATCAGAGGCGTAACACACGCTAAAATAAAGTAACTCTTGGCCCTCGCAAAAATAGCTTATCGCTATGGTTTTGATTACATCAGCGGCCGTATTAGGAATATAAACAGCATAACAATTTAATTTTAATTTCTATTTTCGTTTTTTTATAAGTCTATATATTCAAAATTCAAAGCATTTATTTTACTTAGACCATTTTCAGGGAATAAGTCCCTTTTTGAATTGTCAAAGAGTCGGTCGGTTAGTCAGAAAAGAAAAGTGACGCTAATTGGCTGTTCCAAAATGTAGATCTCTATGGAGAAGAAAGGCAAGAAACTCCACGGACACTCTTTTTAAAAATATAATGTTTTACAAAATCTTGGTTACATTTTCTTTTTGTTGCTTCTACATGTGAAAACAATGTAAGTATGTAACAAAATAAACAAATACAAAATTAAAATAAAAAGTCATGGCAGTTAATTAATATCTTTAATATTTTAAGTTAACTTACTTACACAAATAACCTATAGGACATACATATTTGTCACATGAGAAAATCCAATTCATGATATGCAGTGCGGTATCCAAGCGATTACACAGCCATTATACTGACCGTGCCGTCAACCATATGAATATCCCAGCCGTCGAAATTGTTGACCCGTTGATAATAACGCCGCTGGGTGGCGAAGCCCTAAGGAAGCATATTGAAAGTACTCCCATGAATAATGAAACTACGTAGTCATATTTTCACATTACGTTATTGACTAAGTTCCATAGAAAACGTGACATTTGAGTATCCTCAATAATAGCGTTGTTTTTGAGGCTTGTTTGATAGGTATTTTTACCTTTTGTTGACCTTTATTTGGTATTTTTTTGTGGTATAGGTTTGATTATAAGCATATAAACCTAGAAACACAAATGTCCAAACTACTACCACCTACGGCCTCAAGGAGGCCAAACAAATAAATATTTTGTGAGGTTATTGAACTCGCGGAATGCTTCGATTACAGAAATTATCGATGAGTGGACCATGTGTTAGACCTAAACAACCTGATACTGTTCTCTCTCTCTCGCCCTAAAAGGCTGATATGATGATAAAAAAATCGCTTATAAGTAAGCATTTAAATGTATATTTTTACTTCCCCATTAACAGCGTCATTTTCCCCTTAAAATAAAATTGATTTTATCTTGTCCGTGCCATGGTGTAAAGCGAAAGTTCAGAGGAAAAACGCTACGAACATTGAGGTTATACGAGTAGCCCTTTTATACAGCGGCTAAACGCTAAACTCTGTAAATATTTGAATGCCGAACGAGCTTTGACGTTGACGGACATTGCTCGAAGCACTACTGTAACTGTGAGTAATTGATAACAATTAACCCGCCGTTCCCCGATGACATGAAAATGATCGTGTTTCTCAAATATTATTTAACCAACGTTTGCCTGCATATTAAATGCATGTAAATGTATGTCGCAGGTTTAAAAAAATCAAAGCGTTTCTTTTATTTTGACCATTTACATGACATTAACTGTCAAAGAGTCAGTTGGGAACTTGAAGTTAGTGCAAAGCTAATAAGTGTTGTTTTAAAACAAAGGTACTACATAACGAAGAAGACACAAAATATAAACCTAGTAGGTATGAGGAGATTGGTCGCTAAAAATAAAGTTTTTTTTTTTCAAGAAAAAAAGTTGTTCGAGTAAAATGTAAGAATGTTTTGTTGTTATTATGCACCTAGTCAGTGCGATGCCTACTAATGCACTGACGTTGAAGTGTGTATTTTTTCATTTAGTTCTAATAATTGTGGGAAATTGCTTCATTTATAAGTAGCACGTTTTAATACTATTAAGTTGAAAAAAAGCTTGCCTTATGGTAAGTGGTAGCTAGCTACCACTTACCATAAGGCGGCCCGTAAGCTTTTTTATATAACATAACTTGAATTAAAAACTTTGATGAAAGATACGTTGGTTTTTCAATGGCTTATCAAATATAACATACAGCAGACTGTAAAACTGACATAACTTCAACACTTGTCATATTTTACAACTTATGCCAATTAATAAAAGAATGTTCATAAATAAATTCCGACCGTCAAAACTATTTGCAACGCAATCGAACGCAGCAACAATTCAAAAACGATTTCAATAAAGCATTCTAAACACAAAACCAATTTCCAAATACATTTCGTACAGATAACAGTTTGCGTTTTTATTCAATCGAAATAAACTAATGTTTTCAACACGTGACTCTTTTCACTAGTATTTCTTTTGAAGAAGTGAAATCTAGAAAATATCTGTGGTAACATAGTGGGAGCTTCGAAGGCATAGAAGATGTTTCGCCCGGTCTGGTCGAAACAGGAATTTTGTTATCCGTACTAGTCCATACTAATATACGTACTTATATTATCCGTACTAATATTATAAATGCGAAAGTAACTCTGTCTGTCTGTCTCTCTTCTTCACGCCTAACCCACTGGACCGATTTGAATGAAATTTGGTACAGATATAGTCTGGGACCCGAGAAAGAACATAGGATAGTTTTCATCCCGGAAATCCCCCGAGAACGGGAACTATTATACGCAGACGAAGTCGCGGGCAAAAGCTAGTTATTAATATTTAGAGGAGTGCTTTGGACGTGTCGCCCAGTTACTGGGTTGTGGAGGTCAGATAGGCAGTCGCTCCACGTAAAACACCGGTATCCAGCTGAATCCGGTTGGGCTGGCAGCCGACCCCAACACGATTGGGAAAAGGCTAGGGAGATGATGAACATGATGAGGAGTGCTTTGGACGCTACTTTATAAGCTAATTTTGTACTTTTAGAATAAAAACGCTTTCTATGCTTACTATAGCTAGGTTAAGGTAGATTTTCTTTCTGATCGTACAAAAAGGCATAAAATATTAATAACTAGCTTCCATCCATAGCTTCTCCTGCGTCAATATCGAAACTTCCGTTTCCTATTTAGGCGCTCCACCCACTGCACCGCGCCCCGTCGCGTAGCGCGGGATGACGGGTTAACCATTGCGCCTTCTCGCGCATTTCCGCGTCAGCAGTGTGTTGTGCTAAGCGTGCTTTCTATATAAATTGAGATACTTGCATACAGTGGTAAAACCTACCATACCGCGCTACGCGACGGGGCGCGGTGCAGTAAGTGAAAAAACTTTTTTCAAAAAAATAATAACCGCCTTCAAAAATTAAAAACCCAAAAATAACTAAAATTTCGGAAGTCAGTGGCTTCTGTTCTGCCAGTCAATTTGTGTTGCCACCGACTTCCGAAATTTTAGTTATTTTTGGGTTTTTAGTTTTTGAAGGCGGTTATTATTTTTTTTGAAAAAAGTTTTTTAGGGTTTGAATTTCAGAAAAATCCTTTCTTAGTGGATACTTTTCACAAAGAATATACCCCCCAGTTTTATGTCTCTAGGACCAGAGGTTTGGGCTCTGCGTTGATATAACAACAGTCAGCCTTCAGTCAGTTAATTTACCATTTTATTATTTAGATGAAATTTATGTTTCGACCGAAGCGAGCGAAACTCAGTGGTCGAAACACTTCCAAAGTCGCTTCGAAAGTCGACCATTCGTGAGCGCGAGGCGTTCGCTCCATGTACCGTCAGAGAGATATTTCAAAACGTTGTTACATTCAAACGCGTTGGATATTTAATTTGATGTATGTTGCGGTACTTTACAGAAAATATTATAGTGAAATAATATGTAACGGTGGAGTATACAGTGAATTGAGAGCTGTTTTATAAATACTTACTAGCTTGCGTCGATATTATTTTGAATGTTTTGTATTGCTATTTTCCTTTATTTTTAGTACATATTGTGACAATTAACCCTTGGGGTGCCTGGTAGGCAAAAGTCACGCGGTGGGCCTGGTGGGTTTCTAGGACCCGAAAATAAAATGGATTTTTTATGTTACAAATTGCGTCTAAATATTAAAGTATAAGTTTATATTCATACTATATAACTACAATAATAGGTGAAATAAGAAATAAATCCATACATAAGGAGTTTATATACCTTCATTAAATAAATGAAAAACCTCTTTATTTTACATAACAAAAATTCAGGAACAGAACCAAAATTCTTGGAAGGGTTTTTTAGACCGGATCGTGCAATAAATGCGTTTAACTTGAATGTGCAGGCATAATGGACTGCTGGGAGGATGGCAAAACGGCTGCTAGTCTATATTACGAAGCTACTCAGGAGTGTGGAGGTCTTGAAGATTTAAATGTGTAATTGTCGATTTCGTAAAGTAGCGGGTCTGTCAGACCCACCAGGCACCCCAAGGGTTAAAAGCATGAAATAACGTTTTTTTGTTTCACATTTCTGTTGTCTGTACGTAAATAAACAATATGGCGGATTTTCTTTCATAAAAATAGTTGTGGCGAGTTTACATATACTTATTTTCGTGACGAATTTACTTTGTGACGAATGTACAACAACCCAACCAATTATGGTAATGTGTACTATGGTGATGTATCGATGAATTTGTACACAACAGTCTAGTCAAGGGGTTTCGTGTCACCCAGTAACTGGGCTGTGGAGTTCTGAAGAGCAGTCACTTCACGTTAAACACTGGTATCCAGCTGAATCTGGTTAGTCTGAAAGCCGACCCCAACATAATTGGGAAATGCTACTAGCTAGCTAGGACTTTATACATACTTCCTCACTCTACATTTTTTTGGAATTCTACCAACGTTTTGGAACAAACAACTAACTTCAGCTTTTTAATTAACTTACCGACGCCTTGACAACTTAGTAGTGGCTGTACACATAGTCTAATTGGTTTATAAATGACTAGCTTTTGCCCACGGCTTCGCTCGCGTTAGAAAGAGAGAGAAAGTAGCCTATGTTACTCTCCATCCCTTCAACTATCTCCACTTAAAAAAATCACGTCAATCCGTCACTCCGTTTTGCCGTGAAAGAAAGACAAACAGACAGACAGACAGACACACTTTCCCATTTATAATATTAGTATGGATATCATAATCAATCTAGACAGTTTTCACTAAAGTTATAATAATGAATAATGACTTATTAAAATGTTGTCTGAACAGTTTTAAATTCATCGTACAAATTGAAATGAATTCATTCTCAGTAATCAAAATTTTAATTAATTAATTAAGTCATTTAAAATAATTTTAATTTAAGTTCTCGCGAGCAAATGGCATAAAGATATAGGGTTAATTTTATGTTAACGTGCAGTAAATTTAACACAACTTAAAATTCAGCCTTTTGATGTTAAAAAAAGTGAATAAAGTAAATAAAAGCATTTGAAATAATGTAATCCCAACTTTGTTTCAGCACAGCCGGCTGTCGGTTGGTCGTTAAAAGGTATAACATGAATAAAAAGGTGCATATTGCTCAGCAGTAGTGAATAAAAGTTATTATAATAATATAATAATACCAGTCTATAACTGTCCCACTGCAGAGCAAAGGCCTCTTCTCATATAGAGAAGGCACGAGCATTGATCACCACGCTTGCTCAAGACGGGTTGGCGATTTCGGACTTATATTAACTACAAGTCCAGGTTTCCTCACGATGTTTTCCTTCACCGATGTCTGTGATGTCTAAGATAAACTTTAGAAAGTACATATGAATTGAAAAAGTTACATTGGTACTTGCCCGGATTCGAACCCGCGACCTCTTGCATGAGAGCCGGGCATTCCTCCAATGAAAGTTATTAAGGTTTTAAATAGTTTTTTTTTTAGTATTTGACTAAATCAGTTTTATGATTTTTATGCATATATTGATGTATATATCTGTCCCAGGAGTTTAAAATGCATAGTGTACTCGTTAACACTCCAGTAGTCGCGCGTTCTACAGTGGTAGAACGTGTGCGCATTTTGTTGTTTTTTTCGCAAATTGAAGGTAGTCTCACACACACAGTCTAAGTATTCCTCTATTACTAGACAATAAACGTAACCAGTGTTCTTGCGGTGACAGAGGCGGCTGCATGTCAGAGAAATTTGGCGCCAAAACAGAATTTCTACGACTGTAGAGCGCGCGACCACTCGCGTATTATTTTTCTCGTGAGTTGCCGTCGATCTTTGTTTGTTGTAAGTATATTTATTACCTTTTATTTATGTAGTTATGATATGGGTAATTAATTGTAACGTTAGTAGTAACCAGAGTGATTATTTTTATTTAGAGTAATGGTTTCACGGAGTGGAGAAGAGCGAATTTTTAGGTGGCTAGAGGAAGAAGAAACTGATGAGGGTGATATAGTGGAGAGCGACCCTGAAGACTCATTATTAGAAGAAGACTGCTTGGCAGAATCTCCACATAACACGGACACAGAACAGGAAGGAAGTAACACAGAGTGCGACTTGGAAAATATCGGTCGTGTTGGAAAATGTTCGTTCTGTGGCAGAGCGCGCAACATGTCCACCAGAAAGCAGTGTTACACATGTAAGAAATGTATCTGTCCTGACCATCAGATTCTTCTTTGTCCCGACTGTCCAGAAAATGAAGAAATGGAAGTGGAAAACATCAGTGAATAAGAAAGTTGAGACGTATAATATTAAGAATAAAAATTTAGCGTTTTTTTTTTTGTTATGTTAGAGAAGTCTGATTTTTAGTTCCTAAAAATGTTTAAATTAATTATGTTTTGTTTCTTTTAGTTTTATAATTAGGTCTTACTTAATAGTACATAAAAAGATTTTTCAATTTATGAAAGTTTCCTTTAAAACCACTTACATTAAAAATGTTCTACATAAGTAGAGCGCGCGAGTACTTACGTCCCAAATAGGGGCGCGCCTACTGGAGTGTTAATAATAGCTGGAAGAACAGAGAGGAGGATGGAAGGGCTAGATTTTTTTCATCTGAAAAACAAACTTGTAACAGTGATTAGAAATAGAACAACAAAATTGGTATCTCGCCCACCGCAAGTACTAAACGAAAGAATTGTCATGATATGTGCACAACATCCAACAGCCCGGTTTCCAATAAGTGGAGCAAGACTTGCATGGGGCTACGACACTATAGAATGTAAACGTATAATTGTTAAGTAAAACATACAACCAAAACAGACAGTCAAACATCGAGAATGTGGTTTGACGTTTGTTTGGGCAACTAAGTACTGCCAACACAAAAGTAAAATAACCTTATCCATGATTACTGCATTTTGGATGTATGTAGAGTTAATTCAATAATAGATGGTACCATTTATAAAAAAAAACATTAAAATAAAAAAAAAAATAGTTTATTTTAGGTTACAAAATGTTTTACATTTTAGGCTCGCTTTGCATTTTACGTATTGTTCTTCCCTGTTTTGATTTTGGTGATTTAGTATGGCAACATTAATGTACTTTGAAGTGAAGTATATTTTTTATTTAAATTAATTGCAATACATTTGTTTGTGTACTCTTTGGGGCACATTTTGTCCATCTCCTTTATTTTTGAAAAAAAAAATCCTCCGATGATATCTCCTCAGGAATGAAACTTCATGTAGAAAAATGTAAGTAAATATATATCCAAAATAAAAGTATCAATTATATAAAAATACCCGAACCACACCGAACACCGAAAACGCTCCTTTTCAATAACCACAATAAAATCCAATCAAACGGTTCTAATTCTAGTCTCCGTGTCAACCTATCAGAGGTCAGCTATCTTTAATTTAATCCGACTTGGGGTTACCCACACAGAAACCCTTATCACAAAGTTCGCAAATTAAATTTTGTTCATGAAAACACGTAGTATTAAAGTCATTGAGTTGGAAACTGGTCTGCCTCATCAGCCCATTGGTCCGAAGAGATCATGTGTTAGAAATAATCTCCGGTTATTATCCCCGATCGGGCTTAAGTGGACGATAGAAGATCGGTTGATCCTTTATACATGGCTGCGTAACCCAATAGGCGGCGTACATTTAGTCGGAGATGTATCAAATTCAGGAAATCGAAATGGGAAGTAGTTTCGGCGTTGTGGATTGATGTTATTTGATTTGTGTTTGAGTGTACAAAGATGTATTTTAGTTGGTAGTGGATATTTTTAATGTTTATGTACAATCAACAAAATGAAATCATCACCCACCATAAGCTTATTTTCCTACAGACATTTAAATACAATTAGTTCGACAATCGCGTAAACATGTATTAAAAATGTCACACGTCTAGTCTTATCATTTTGACAGCTTCAAACGATTTGTCGTCGAAATGGGTCATGGTTCAATTTTGTCGATAGTACAGTGTGTTTTCCGGCTGACGTCTATTTCAGATAAGTACTTTTGCCAAATTCGATAAAGTTTTTTTCTTAACAACTGACATCAAAAGTTTCAAATAATTAATTACATTTTTTTTACCCACACTATTGTTTTATTTAACATGTTGATTGTTGTTAAAAATTCTCAACTAGGTTACTGTGATTTGACCATAATATTTATTAATTATTTTATTCTTTATATAATTTGGGACTCTGATGTTTCAGACATTTGAAAGGCGTAAGACGGCTCGAAGTCAGCTCACAAAGGTCTTTTAGACAGAATTTAAATGAAGTAATTATTACTTCTGGATATGCTTGATCTAGATTACAATCGAAACTTTCGTTATATGACACAAATCACAACGTCACCTCATAAATAATGATATAACTTTTAAAACAAACTTCTAAAATACAAATTATAATAAATTCTAAACGCATAACAACAATCCCGATTGTTCTACAGAACAGTTCGAAGGTGAAATTAGCATAAATCCACATAGTTTTAATATAGTGAGTGTTCCATTGTAAATAGCAGTGATAAGCCATGGAATTAGATTAGGCAAGTTTGTCATAAGCGTGTCAATATTTTGATTCCATTTATTGGATTTGAAGGGTTCGAGGCTCGGCTAAGTACGGTTGAACCTTTTCCAATAAGTTTTGGCCGTTTATTTCACAGGGTCAAATGGTTTACCAATTTTGTTAGGTATAAAAGCTGAGTGTGAAAACGATAAGATTAAGGTTTGTAGCTTATCTGACGTTAACACGCTGTGATCAGCCCACGCGACATTATCTCTCTTGAATGGGTTTTTGATATGGCTAATCAATTTGTACGCTTTTTATGAGCTGTCAAAATGAGTGACTTATAGATTGGAAATGTCACTCTGTGGTGTCACTTATTTGCCTCTTTTCTCGGTTTACATTTATTTGAAAATAAAACGGGTTTTCATGGTTTTTTTTTGTGGATGGGAAATCAATAAAATGATTTCCCTGGGCGGGGCGGGAGAGCTTGTCAGACTTTTACTGACTTAAACCCACCCATGTTCCTTCGGTTGCCTTTTAAGTTCCGAGGACACGGTAACTATTAGAACTATTCCGCAACACCGGCAGGCATTGGCCCTAGAGGGCCCATTCACGTGCTGACTGCTCTTTGAGGCGCGCGTGGAACAAAGCGCGCCGTCCGTCGACACGGGCCTGGTCCTTGTCGGGCGGCCAGCTATCCATCGCTCGTAGTCCGCAGTTCCGCGCCTACGGTAGTCGTCTTGCGATTCGACGCTATTGTATTAATTGTTTCTTGACATTCATTATTCTGAATTTATTGTAGATGTTACTTTTGCTTTCAATTAAAGTTTTGTAATGTAATTTGGCAGTGATTTGTGTTATGCAAATTATTGTAACTATATATTTATTTAATAATAATAAAATCAAGAGTATTTTTGCCCGGTAAAAATAGCAGAGTATGTGATAAGGGATAGTTCACTCGATATTTGGATTCGTTAATAGCTTTTTTTGAAAATATTAACATTATTCTGAATTCAATTTTAACCGATGACCTTTCATTGTAAGGTTTCCGTAAAAAATTGTAATCTGAGCTGTCCTGTCAACCGCGCTCGATAAGGAAACAATATCTTTAATAATAATGCCTTAAAAGTGAAAAGCAGTAATCTACCATACTTTAAATTAGAAAATGCCCATTTAATTGAGCTCATTCCATAATAAAACCCAACAAAATAAAATTCTAATCACAAATCATTGGCCGTAGCTACCAGGCGCCCATACAATCGAACCACTAATATTTACTATCAACAGCATTTGTTTGGCCATTAACCAAATAATTAGCTCTGCATGACGCATAACATTTCCCGACCAATCCAATTTGTTATGTTACCCGTATTTTCTCGATTCATTGGTCTAACAGTAATAATGATGATAATATTGCTTTGTAACGGATGTTATTTGAGAAGACACGTTTATTTGGCTTCATTATCATATAATGAAGTGTCGTGATGGCTCAGTGGTTTTGACACCAACCTTTCATGTTAGATGTGACTTACTTGATGACTTTTTCAAATAACTTGGACATCACTGATAATTATATATTATATATTAATTATCTTCGTATGTTGTTATGGGTATATATTTTTAATACTTTGTAAACTTTCATCCTGTTTTTATTACGTTATTTTCTTCTCAAATGAAAGAAAGAAAGAAGAAAAAAAGAAAACACATTTATTCTGGACACACACAGACACACAATTTAAAACAATACAATAAACAAACAAAGCTTACAAAATAAAGCCTGTGCGAGGCCAAAAAAGGCACCTACCTCAGCATAAAGCTGCGTCAAAGAGACGCAGCGCTGGTATTCTGGCAGGGCCTACAGTGTCGTCACGGGCAGCCACGCAAGGTACATAAAATATAATGAAATAGTATAATAGCATTAAATGCATCTTGGTTGACTGGGAGATAATGTCTTGAGCATAAACCTTTCGACGAATAAGCGACAGACGGCTACTGTCCTTCTATTGTATCACAAACCACGTGTGTTCGGAGGTTTAAGGTTCACAAATGAACATATTTTATT
Source organism: Athetis lepigone (assembly GCA_033675125.1). Classification (NCBI taxonomy): domain Eukaryota; kingdom Metazoa; phylum Arthropoda; class Insecta; order Lepidoptera; family Noctuidae; genus Athetis; species Athetis lepigone. Next base: position 1,239,848 of record CM066236.1, on the reverse strand, counting down.
TATTTTTTATGCACTAGCATAAAAAATAAATAAAATAATAAACATTCCGTGCCTCGGAAAGCACAAAAAGCCGTTTGGTACTAGTGGTCGTTCATAGTTCTTTGAAAGTCGTGGCAGATAGTAGGAAATCAGAAAGTTTATTGGCGAGATAAATAGACGTACTAAGCACTGACTTCGGCTTAGCACTATACCTGTCACTGTTACACAACTGCCAAACGTGTAGTGTACTATAGAGACGGAACGCAGCTAAGTCAAAGTATGTGCTTAGTAACGTCTATTTATCTCGCCGTAAAAGTCAGTATAAGCCAGGGGTTTTTTTTTGGTGAGTGGGAAATCATCCAATGACTGCTCCTGTCCTGGGTGCGGCGGGAGGGCGTGTCAGACTCCTACTGACTAAAACCCACTCATCGATTGCCCTTTATGTTCCAGGGTCACGGTAACTATTATAAACATTCCGCAACCCCGGCAGGCGTGGCCCTGTTGGGCCCCTTCTTGTGCTGACTTCTTCTCTTTGAGGCGCGCGTGGAACAAAACGCGCCGTTGACGCGGTCCTGGTCCTAGCCGGGCGGCGAGCTACCCATCGCTCGCCATCCGCAGAACCGCGCCTACGGTGGACTGTGTTACCTAGCTACTTAACTGCCGAAGTCTGCGAGTCCTGGGCCCCAAGTCTGCTATTTTGATAAAATCTGCCATTCCAACAAGATTCCTTTCTTATTTTGCTAAAAGTTCGTAATTTGCTAATTCATGGTCGATCTTTGTTCGGTCTATGGTCTCGTGGTCTGTACACTAAAATATATGAAGTGGTAGAATGACATTGCGACGAATGGGCACAGGGTGCGAATCTTAGGAGACGAATGGGCTCTGACCCTGCCGGTATTGCCGTTATTATAAAACCTGTTGGTAGCAATGGTTTTCGAAAAATTACTATCACATTTGACAATATATTCACACACTATTGTAATAGCAGACTTGGGTTCCTGGGTTGTAGTGGATTCAGTCAGGATTTCAGGAGTATAAATGATTACAAAAAATGGCCTACTTCAGATTAATCCCTGTATTTAGAGTGGAACATCAATTGATAAGACCATCCATCCCTCTGTTAAATACGGCTTTTATCTTTCAAATTAGCGTTTAAATCCTAATTTCGAAATACGAAAATAGCTTTTTACATAAGACTATGTTTATACTATATTTTATTTCAATAGGTAGATGAATTCCATTAAATTGCCTACCTCTTGAAAATCAATACATATAATAAAATCGTAACAAATTCGAAACTGTACATCTATTTTTTTTTTAATATAGGACATGTTTTCCACTGATACCGAAGTTACGAATACAGTTTTTAGAATTTTCGTCTGCTTGTATGGATAAATTTAAACAATACTGCATAGATTTCATTGTAGTGTTGCGTGAATATTATCAAGACGTCGAGTCAACACATAGACTATATAATTATCATCACGCTATTGCCTTTGTGGGATCAACAGAACTGTGATGCAGGCATAGTATTTTTACTACTTTGTAACGTCCATGCGGTCGACGTCGCGGGCAGCAGCTAGTACAGAATAAAGGCTTAGCGCCTTACTAATAAACGCTGCATAAAGTTATGACAGGTTTATACGTCAAAAAATGTATGGTTACACAGGCATTATTCATTGCATAACTTTACACAGTGATTATTAGTAAGGGCATTAATGTATAAACAAAGTTAAATAATAATCAGTTACCCTGTTAGATCAACATTTTAGAAATAAACAACCATTTTTGCTTGATCTACCTGAAGGGGGAAAAGACGCAATTTCCCTTCATTTCATTATAAAACAAGTGTTTGTTTCTTCAACGTAAAGGCGCAGTTACACTTGGTCTTTAGCCCGTAACTAGTTGGGTATACGAGAGACGTTACTCGATTTCGCGCACCCGATGCATTATTTTTTTACACACGGCCATCTGCTTCTAAGCTAAGCAGAGCTTTTGTTATGATAACCAGATATCTGATATTCATACTTTTACATATAATTCATAAATGCATACATATTATAGGTAGATAAATTACATCTAGACACAAGGCAAACAATCAAACCCCCCATAATGTCACCATTAGTAGGAATCGAACCCACGACCTCCGGCTTAGCAGACAAGGTTCACTAACCCCTAGAATAATTTACCCATCTACATCAACACTCATGATGATCAGCACCATTGTGACGAGTGGCAAGTGGCAAGTGCTTGACAATTGAAAGAAAATAGCGTCTAGCAACCAAAACAAAATCTGTTCAAGTACCGAACTGTAGGGCCGTTTATCCACCGCTGTCGTCATCGTCACGTCAACGAGAACGAGATGACGGTGACGTCACGTCAACTTGAATGAGATGACTGCGAGCCGAGTTCACAATGAGGTGATGTGACGTGTAGTGCTAATGTATGTATCGCCACTTTGGCGCCATCGTCGGCCTTCGGCGTTAGTCCGAGTACGGCCCGCGTTACAAGGACTGCTCGAGCAGTTACCTAGTGATCAACGTACACGGACCCTTCTTGCAGTCAAGAGTCAACAGCTTGAGGCTGACATTGATAACTGCAACTGCTCGAGCAGTTAAACTGCTCAAGCAGTTGGTAATTTCAATTTATTGGCGGAAAGCGTGCGCTACGTGGAACGGAATGTGCGGGCAAAGGTAACTGCGCATCAGCAGTCGACAGCTCGAGCAGTCAAGTGCATGCCTGGCGACTGCCTGACCGCATGATGAAATTTCACCGCGCTGCCAATCGCCCGAAGCAGCGGCAACTGCTTGAGCGGTTCGTGTATTGCAGCTTGAAGCATTCGATTTTGACTGCTACAAGCTGCCCGAGTATGGCCGGCCTAACTTAGGCAATCGAATTCAAGCTTACTACCAAGTGTAACTGCGCCTTAATGTTCGCGGCTCGGTGGCTCGCCTGTCCGTTGCTTCCCAATTACTGTAGGTGGCTAATTATACAATTTTGTATTAAACACAATTGTTTTCCTCAAGTTATTTGATTATCATTGTTTTATTTTTAATAGAATATGATGTTAATGGCGGCTGGTTTTGTGAGTTTATTTATTGTGTATTTCGTGAATTTTTATCTTTATTTTGTAAATTGACTCACTGTTGGAATGTCAACGCACTTCCTAAACCACTGGTCCTAGACACATGAAACTTGCAGCTTGGGTTTTTGTAAAGAGTAGGCGACCTCACAAACAAGATTTTAGGAAATCTCTTAAGGGATAAAATAGATGATAGAAGTTTTAACATGCACACAAAAGCTAGTTTTAACTAAGTACCAATTTCCTCGTCGAAATCTAAGGCAATATGGCCGCAGTATTGTAGATAACAAAACATTTAGGACCCTGTTGCTTCTAGCTCGGTTCTGTAGAAAGTGGATAATGTTTGCCAAAGCTCGTTCTAACAGTTTTAAATCTATACTTCAAACAAAGTCTCACTGCTGAACCGAATCCGTGGCAGCTCTAAAATCATTTGATATTCGTGTACTATTTTTTTAAATTTCTTATGGGCTTGCTCTTGGTCCCAGACTAGCCCGGGGGCATAGACGGGGCCTACGATGGAGCGAGCTTACCCAATAGATGCCTATGCACTCGTCTCTAAAATACTTCCGGGTTATATAAATTTTGAAACTAGGACGCCGGCAGGGAATTCATCATTCATGTAGTCATGTTGTTCCCATTTCTAATTAAGTACTAACATAGGAATAGAACAATGTGGGTAACCAGATAAGTTCTATAATATGTATACGAATATGCTTTTGCCACTTCTTATACAAAGCAGGCACGAGCATTAGTCACAACGCTTGCTTAAAGCTATTTGGCGATTTCAGACTTATTTATGTTAACTACAAGTCTGGGTTTTCTCAAGATGATTTCCTACACCGATGTCTGTAATGTTTGTTGAAAATTCGTTGGTACTTGCCCGGGTTCTAACTCACAACCGCTTACACGAGAGCCTGAACCACTGCGCCACAGCCGTTACGAGATTTATACCATCCAAGGTTTTTATTCTAAGTAAAGTTCAGAATTACATTTCTAAGCTTGACATATTTATCATACACCTAACTCGGACGTATGTTACTCAATATTCTCCAAAACACGTACGCACTAACCACTTACGAGTTACGAGGAACTTGGTGAAGTAACACAGTGTAACACAATGTAAACTTATAAACGAACACAAACTGTCATACTCTAGCCACTTCCTTCTCAACCCAAACTTGTGTTACCGTAGATCTGGCGTATACAGGGTGACGTGTAATTTAAGATATTTATTTGACCTGTTTCTTCAAAGTTTATAGTTAATTTATAGGCGACGGGCCTGTTGGTGTAGTGGTTAGTGACCCTGACTGCTAAGCCGGAGGTCGTGGGTTCGACTCCCACCCAGGACAAACTTTGTGTGAAGAGCACGAATGTTTGTTCTGTGTCTGGGTGTGATTTATCTATAATCCATACTAATATTATAAATGGGAAAGTGTGTCTGTCTGTCTGTCTGTTTGTCTTTCTTCCACGGCAAAACGGAGCGACGGATTGACGTGATTTTTTAAGTGGAGATAGTTGAAGGGATGGAGAGTAACATAGGCTACTTTTTGTCTCTTTCTAACGCGAGCGAAGCTGCGGGCAGAAGCTAGTATGTATATATTTAAAATATATATAAGTATGTTTATCAGTTGTCTGGTTACCATAGAACAAGCTCTGCTTAGTTTGGGATCAGATGGCCGTGTGTGAGTTGTCCCAGGATATATTATTATTATTATATGCTAACTATGTTACTCTGTATAACAATTTTACTGTGTTTCAATGTTTTATATAAAAAAAATACCGCTTCCAAAAACTACAACATAAAAATAACTAAGAATTCGAAAGTCGGTGATTTCTCGTCTGCCCTTCGATTTGTTTTGAGGGTTTTTAAGACGGTTATTGTTTTTTTTACTTTTTAGTGCGGAGTTCCATCGTCTGTCTGTGTCTTACAGTATACAAATACAGAAATTCGAAATCGCGTAATTTGAAGTTACAATAGTAACATCGTCAACGTATTTGAGTAAGAAAACGTATTTGAGTTTGTATCACAAATAAACACTCTAAAAAAATGTGATTTTCACTTATTAAGCAGGAGACAGATCATAACTAGGCCAATAGGCGTAATAGGTCACCCTGTATATGTAAGTAACTCTATACATAACATAGTTTGGAGTACATTATAGTCCTACGCACACTCGCTCCACGTGGAATGCTAATCAGACCTCTCGCCATTCATCTTTACTGTCATAATATCTGACTTTGGAAATCTGGTTGCTGAGATAATGGCGAGTCCTGTAATGTTATGGCCTATTAATATTAATTACTGATAAGGTAACGGCTGGTGAAGTTTTTGCGAGATTTGATAGTATAGATTGTAAGACGGGTTAGTTATGTTAAAGTTAAATCTACTCAAATTGATACTCGACGGGCCTGTTGGTCTAGTGGTCAGTGACCCTGACGGCTAAGCCAGAGGTCGTGGGTTCGATTCCCACCCAGGACAAACTTTGTGTGATGAGCATAATTGTTTGTTCTGTGTCTGGGTATTATTTATCTATAATATGTATGTATTTAAAAATTATATAAGCATGTATATCAGTGGTTTGATTACCATAACACAAGCTCTGCTTAGCTTGGGATCAGATGGCCGTGTGTAAGATGTCCAAAAAAAAAATGGCTTGTACTATAGGGATATATTGTGGATATTATTTACATTGGTGGAAATGTGTATCTAAAACAAAAGAAAAAAATAAAACACTCTAGATATCACATTAGATACACATTGTTTAAAAGTATATTAAGTATAGTTTTCCCTGGCCTTTTTCCTATGAAGGTCAGCATTTCTTGCGTTTAGATCTCCGCTATCTAGATAGATAATGCCTCACGACATTCCTTAGTAAGCCTGTATGCCAGAATTTTATCTTTAGACTACTAAAGATTTGATGTCGTGTAAAAGCGTTATCAATAATGTTAAACCATACTTGCAAAATTAATATCATTTTTCATTATTGACATTTATCATTTTACGAATAGCAAAGCAAATTACATTTTTTTCAAGGCATAGGAGACGAGACACCGGACTGCTACTAAATAAATATTAACAGAAAAGTGTATCAACACGTCCCAACGGTAGAATCATAATATTTGACCACACCCAAGATCGCTACTGTAAGTTTCTCACTCCAGTGTCCCGGGCCTTTAAATAGATTTATGACGTAGGTATTCTTAGAATCCTTTATCCTACTCAAAAACACACACCTCGTGTCTTCCCAAATCATCCACAAACCGCCACATGATTGCCTAATGGCGTGTCTACGGCCTTTAACCTGTCCCTTCGTATTTATGTTACCCTAGTACTGCCCACCTCTGCCGGGATAATTAAAATATACTTCGCCCTTGTTTGTTCACGAGGATCAGCATTATTTTTGGTTAAAATATAAAGTAGGTTGTGTTTAGTGGGGTCAGCAGCCGTGTATTTAAGTCTCGAGAGATTTAAGTATTACCTAGGGATCTACGGGCGACCTACTAAACGGAAAGTACCCAATCTCTTTAATATTTTTTGTGCTAACGAAACGCTTACATAGACCTTTTGCCTGTGTGACTTTTTCAATTAATATATGTGTACTTTCTGAGTTTATCTAGGACCTAGGACAACGCTGATATCCCATGCCTCACTTAAAGTCGTAGGTCTTTGACAGTCGTTGCAAGTAGACGAAAGTACTGACTGATATAAAACACTGGCATTCAGTTCTATCCAGTTAGACTGCAAGCCCATCCTGATTTAGTTTGGAAGAGATGAAAACGTTAGCAAAAACAGTCGAAATGCTACGGCAAAAAAGTTACAACATCTTTAGTCGTCAGACGAAATCGGAGCCCTAAAATGTGTCACAATTTTATCGGAAATTTTATGGACATTAAACCATTTTATTGCCTAAAACGTACGCTAGCTAAGTCCTTGATTTTTTGCCAAATTTTCACATTCATAGTTTGAAGAGCGTGCTACTTGTAGAAATACAAGTGCCTGTCGATTCGTAAGAAAAGTAATCGTTTTGTCGTCACACCATCTTGTAACAGAAGCCGGTCAAGTGCGAGTCGGGCTCGCGCAACGAGGGTTCCGTAATTTTTTTTAATGTGAATGTCTACTTTATGTATTACTAGCTTCTGCCCGCGACTTCTTCCGCGTGGAATAGTTCCCGTTCCCGCGGGATTCCAGGATGAAAACTATTCTATGTCCTTTCTCAGGTCCCAGACTATATCTGTGCCAAATTTCATTCAAATCGATTCAGTAGTTTAAGCGGGAAAGCGTAACAGACGGACAGACAGAGTTACTTTCGCATTTTTATTATTATAGTATGGATATGGATTATATTTTTCAAAGTTTTTTCTTTATTTATGCTACATGACATGCTTCTTGACAAATTTCATGATTCTAGGTCAATGGAAAGTACCATATAGGTTTTGATTCCTTTGCAAATGTCTAAATATGCGATATATTGGAACATAAACAGCCGTATCTTTTTACTGCGAAGATTTAGAAATTTGATTTTTTCACTGCTTAGAGACATAGCAGACCTGAGCATGTGATATTAATTTCAGCTTGATATCTCAACGTGTTTCTGTAAAAAGGGTCTTTATTTATTTATTTATTGACACACCAACGACTTATTCACTAATTGGTTACAGTAGATGTGATGACATGCTTGTATTGTGCGGTGAATTCGTCACTTATAGGAGTGCACAGCACTTAACGTTTATCAATAAAAGCATAAAAAAAAGATGACGAAATAAAATAGAAATAGTCATTGGAAAATGCAAAACTATTTATATTCGTCTTGACAGACGGACGGACGGACGGACAACAAAGTGATCCTATAAGGGTTCCGTTTTTACCTTTGAGGTACGGGACCCTAAAAATTACTCATAGTCACACTAGTGTTACAAACTGGTGTTACTAAAAGTCGGTCTTCAAAAGAAAGTCGCTGAACGTAGGTACTAAACTTGATTCCCAGTGCTTTATTACAAAGGTCTAGGATTTGTAGGATTGCGTGAAAAGGTTCGCTTCGATCGCTTTTTGTTTTTATTGTTATTAGCCCAGGATACAAAGGTCGGGTTTATCTCGAGTTCGTCTGATATTTATTGTACCGTATTTTCAGGATATTGTAGGCAAATAGATGAGATGTCACTTCGAACGGTAGATCTCGAATGTAGGAGATAAGGATTATTTATTATATCAGCCGTATTTATACTAATATTAAAATTGTGAATGTTAGTATGTCGTTATACCATTTCTATATTGTTTTAGGAATGAAAAAACTGACGACGCACTAATGTTATTCTTTACCGAAAAATATTATTTTTTTTTTATCTACCTAGTATATACAAACTAAGGGATTTTAAGAATGAAGTATTTTTCTTAAATTAAAACTGTATATTAAGCATTTACTCACTTTTAGTCGAAGGATTGTAAAAAAAATGTTATATTAATTTTCGACGAAGAAAACATCGCGTCGTGGATTTTTTTCAATATCTTTAGTTTTCCATTTTATTTAGAAAATTATTAAATAAAATTATTATTTAATAATTTTCTACTTTCTAAATAAGCACCTAACATCAACCTCATTACTACAAGCCGCATCAATAAATCAGTCAAACCGATATAAAGATCGTTTTAACTGCAGAACCCTTAGAGGTTTAATGCTGTAATAAATATCTAAAAACCGTAGCCGAAAAGTTAAAAATTCACTCCAAAAAACTGCATGTTAATAGAACATTCGTTTGTGGGTTTGTACGCAACCACAATCTATCACCCTAAACACATACACCTTATCCTTTCCATCCAATAAGCAATTATTACTGTAAATTCTGATAATTATGTCTGCTGATATTAATTGAACATTTAATTATGTGACTCTACTTTAATTTCTATAACTGCTTTGATAAAAACAAAATACGAAGATAAAAATTTATTCTATGTAGTCCCCTCGTCCTAAGCTACCTCCCCACCAATTTTCAGCCAGCCAAGTCGGTTCTGCCGTTCTTTAGTTATAAAATGTATAACTAACACGACTTTCTTTTATACATATAGATTTAGATATTAAGTACAGATACGTCATCCTATCTATATTGGATCGATTAGGAACCCAAGAGATTGTCAATGGTCTTTTTCGATTTTTTTTTTTAACTTACTGAGTACGGACGTTGCTCAAAAGTACTAGGATAACATGAAATGTAAGGATGACGATGAAAATATTAATAATTCATTCAGATGATAACAGTGCCAAGAAACATTATTAGTGTGCCTTTTTTTCATCACTCAGAAACGCTTGTGTTTGTTTAACAATCCATGTAATTTTTAGCTCTCGTTTAATATTAATGGCGGCTTTAATTGTTTCAGAAGTTAGAACCTTTTGACATGGGTTTTCCGTTTACAAATGTCAAGGTCGAATAAATTGTTTGAAATTACTGGCTGTATGATGGAGTGCTATTACGTGGGTACCTACCACGGAAAATAAACTTCTGGATCTGATCGTATAACGTGGTTTGTAGTTGAAGTACAAAAAAGTGTAAGTTATGAGAAAAAATATGAATCAGGGCAGTTAATCTTGGAACATTAAATTATATACTAAAATAGAATAGAAAGTCCCCATAGAGATAGATCACCAAACAAAATTCGAATCGTAACATATATATTAAGCATCATAATTTTTTAAATCCATAATTTTAGTTTTCCAAAAACTTCTGACTGCATTATCACATGAACTCAAAATGCAAAGTTTCAGAAAGATCAGTTTTCAAGAAGTGTTTAAAACAGCTGTTACAAGTTTTAAACCAAATCACCACCCACTCGCGATCTTTTCGTAATCGCTCGTGAATGTATCCTTTAGTGTTGACTCACCTTGCTAATATTCCCATTTCATTTTCGCTCTGTCTCTATTACACAATACCTTTGACCTTTTCTTACAAACACACGTTTTACAAACTTGGTTATGTCGCCATCTTTTTGAGGTTTATTTCCAGCTGACGCCAACCGGCCATCATTGTTATTTCTTCAAGCTTTTATTTTCTTTTTGTCATTGTTACAATAAGAAACCGTAATCTCAGAAAACTTTTCCTTATCTTCCTAAGTACCTGAATATAATACGAACTACAATACATTCCCTTCCCGGATCAAGCTTACCTGAAAATCTTTCGAAGCACATAGAAAATATCATGACATTGTCCACAGTATCGAATGTGTTTTACATCCTACACACAATAATTCGTTTATTCTAAGACCACAACTCCTTCAAACTGAAACTCTAGGACCTATAAAACAGAGTCCATTTCAGCTTGACGGAGTTCCCCCAAGAGTCCTCCTGAGGCATATGTTTTACAGTGGGGTTTAAAATATTCTACCGTGAAATAGACGCATGATTCGTCCCTCAGTCTGTTTGTAGAAGACCACAAAGGAAGCCTTTTCTGACTGGATCCTTTTAACTGTCAGTTTGGACATGCTGTGACGTCATGTGACTGACTTTATCTAACGAATCTTTATTTGTCGCTTTTGAAAAGGACTTGTGTAGATGGAGATAAAATTGTGCTTGTAGTACTTTTGGTCATTGTATGGATAATCTTTATCGAATAAAAGACGGCCAAGTATTGGAACAGAAACAAACTTATAACAGGGCATGTCACACATAACGCGTGCCTATTGGTCATATTTCAGCTAATGTTTTCTTTTAACCTTTCAACGACCAACCGACAACCGGCTGTCGGGCTGCTATTGTCTTCCTATTGTGTCTCAAATCATGTGTGTCCGAAAGATTAATAAGAAAATGCATGGGGGTGCCATCGGATGTTACGAATGTGCTGCGGCTTTAAGATGGACTAGCATAAGATGGGTTCGATATTTGATCATACATATTTTATAGTGGCAATTAAAATTTACGTTCACGAAATTGATAAGCTGGATAGCACACGGCTTCCAGTCCAATTGGATGCAGCTAAATACCATTGTTTTATAAGTTTAAATATACATCAAAACAATTCCATCGAACGAAAAAATAAAGTTAAATTGTACAATATTTTTTCAATAAATGGATGATCCAATGATTAGTTTTTAAACAAACAAAACAAGCTTTTAAAAAATCAGACACAGTCAACAGCTTAATTTATCAAAGTTGTGATATTTTAATGTATTCCATGTTTCACATTTTCATTAAACTTGAGCTACCTATGTTTATGTATTTCGGAGCTACTAGGCTAGCAGAAAGCAGAACATGTTTGTAATTACAAATAGGTGACGGCGTGGCCTTACAAATTACCTACCGTATTTAGTACTCCGGACAACCTCTTTCGTGTTCTTTGCTCCTGGTATTAATCGTTCTGTAGCTACTAATGAAACTTAACCATAACTTGGTGCTAGATTTATGTAGTGCTTAGGGAACACAATATTATTAGTTGTCAAAAACCATGGAAAGTTACGGTAGTCATGCAATTTGGAGTTTTATGGTTTATAATTTGCATATAAAACCTAATAACAACTATTTATTATACGCAATTAGGAATTGCTTTTGACTTCGTTCAGTATTAAATTTTTTGTAGTATAGTATAATTTTCTATCTGTAAAATAATTTGTACGAACTAACAGATTCGTCTTTTCATACAAACGTTCGGCCTCTATTTTAGCGTCAGAGGAGGACTTTTCAAAGAACGGTTCTTAATGCACCTGAACGACAGAAAAAGACTCTATTGTGCAAGATTCTATATTTCTAACTTCAGTTTCGACTGTGCGTTGACTAACATCAAAAAGTCTCATCTCTTTATAAATACCAAGTAGGTTTAGTAAAAAATCTCTGAAAATCTCTTTTTTACTATCCATACTAATATTATATATGGGAAAGTGTGTCTGTCTGTCTGTATGTTTGTCTTTCTTTCAAGGCAAAACGGAGCGACGAATTGACGTGATTTTTTAAGTGGAGATAGTTAAAGGGATGGAGAGTAACATAGGCTACTTTATGTCTCTTTCTAACGCGGGCGAAGCCGCGGGCAGAAGCTAGTAATTAATAAACCTTTTTCTTGAATCACACTCTCTTTTGATGAAATTTAAGAATCCGTTTTTCAATTTAAAAGAGCTAAAAGTACATAGAGACAAAATTTCATCTTACACTACATAAAAAAACAAGAATATGCGTTCACATATCTCAAAATTCCTTTTTTTTACACCAGACAGTCAGAAAATAGCTCTGAAAAGCGTCATCCGAGTAGCCCAGAGGCAAATTCACATAGTGTCAGCACAAATTAGTTGAGCCACGCAGCTACCGTGCTGTCATGCTAGCCTAGTACTTAATTGCAAGTCTCCCTAATGAGCATGTGGCTTTTAGGTCAATGTGTTTATAATATTTATTAATTAGGTATGCACGTATGTCATGGTCTGTTCAAGTTAAATTAATTATACGCATTAAATAATGTCCATGTTTAAACATGGTTATGAGAAAGGGTGTTGTATTGAAAAATACGACTGTATAATTACATTCTATTTATAACTTTATTGTTCATTTTATTGTTATACTTACTTCCATTAAGAATGTGAACGTCTGCTTGTTTGTTACGTTTGCTCGTTTAACCCGAACCAATGTTAATTTTACGATAAAGGCGAAACTGCCGACTAATAATAGGTATATGGTAGAAATAATTTTTTTGAATTAGGTATAATAGAAGTAAACTTAACTTTTTTTTGCTATTCCTGCTCCGCTTTGGGTGGACTTGTAGACAATGCCTAGGGCATTACGTCCGTCTTAGTGCCTTTTGTGCCTGAAGTTTAAATAAAATAACAGATTGAAAAAAAAAAAACTAAAAAAAAAAACATTTTGAAAAGCTAGTCCTAACTAGTTCTATTAAAAACTTTGTAATCTTTAAAAATAGGACTCTCGGTTAATCTATTTTTGGTGACGTTAATACATTATGATCTCAATCATATAGTTACCTAAGAATACATAAGAACAGCTATTCGATTTTGAGTAACACTAGTAAAAATATCTCACAAAAGATGTCAATACGAGTACTGTCATGTTCTCCAGAAATCAACAACTCAAACACAATGCAGCTACGTCTCACACGCGTGACATTTAATTTAGTCAACCTTTGAGGTACGACTGTATACAATAGCAATCTGTATCTAATATCGTGAGATGTCAGAAATTGCATACAAAGCGATCGGAACATTGTCAGTAATATTCGCAGTTTTGTACATGATTATACTAAAAGATTATCGCCAAATGTAGAACGGCAAGAAAGTATGGAATTGCGTACCGCTAATAAAATTACGTGATGTGGGATATTTCTTTGTTTTAATTTGCAGTTAATATGATAGACAAGTTTTTTAGTTTGTGTTTTTTTAAGAAATTAAGACACAAAATTCAGTAAATTTAATTCAGTAAATTTTTTTGCAGATAAATGTACTAACTAATTGTTAAAGTAATGTACCAATGAAGATAATAACATCAACGACAGCTATTTCCAATAAAAAATACCAAAAAATAACCAAAACAATGACAACATCAATCGCACATATACTATGAATAAATTAATGGTATATATCTATAGCTTGTCGTCTTTTTATCCGACCTTAACAAAGATTTTATTACGTTTATATATTGAAATATTGTTGTTGAAGTTTAATAAATACCCTACTTACATTAAAATTATTGGCTCCGTTGTCTTAATAAGTGGTAGAACAAATTTATAATAAAAACAAAAGAAGTATGCGATAGGGATTCTGCCGTTTCCGAAGAAGTTGCTTTTTCCGATGGAGTTAGTAGTATCAGGTAAAGCTTTTCAAAAGAAGCAAAACTTTTTCTCGTCTTTAATTATGAACTTGTTTGTTCTAGATTTCTAGATCATACCTGGGAACCTTTTGGCTACAAAGATACTACAGGTCAAAGTTCTGTAAATCTATACTTATAAAAAATGGTAAATTGACTGACTAATTGACTTACTGTTGATATTTGGGACTCGAGTTTCATTGCTTCGGCGCTTTTCTGGCGGACTCCACTGTTGATTCTGGCATTCAGGAGTTGCAGTGGTTGGGAATAGTGTGGCGGGATTGTTCCATTTAAAAAATTATACAGTTGATTTTTTTTTTTTTTTGGTGTGTGGGTAATCATCCAATGACTGCTCCCGTCCTGGGTGCGGCAGGAGGGCGTGACAGACTCTTATTGACTAAAACCCACTCATGTTCCTTCGATTGCCTTTTATGTTCCAGGGTCACGGTAACTATTATAAACATTCCGCGACACTGTTGATATATTAACATACAGCCCAAACCGCTGGTCCTAGAGACATCGATTTTGCAGGGTGTGTTCTTTGTAAAGAGTAGGTAACCACTAAGAAAGGATTTTTGTAAATTCCTACCCTAAAGGGATAAAATGGCGGATGGAAGTATCGAATTTTTATACAATTATCGTGACTGCTAATGATTGACTGGTGGGGTTGCGGAATGTTATGTTTATAACAGTTACCGTGACCCTGGAACATAAAGGGCAATCTAAGGAACATGAGTGGGTTTTAGTCAGTAAGAGTCTGACACGCCCTCCCGCCGCACCCAGGACGGGAGCAGTCATTGGATGATTTCCCACTCACCAAAAAAAAAATTGATTGACTGGTTATTGCACATAATATTTTATTTACTTACTAGATGACCCGGTGAACTTCGTATCACTTACCTATCAATGTAAACTTTATTTAAACTATATCACCTTTTTTCATAAAGGATTTGTATCGATTTCGCCACATTATCACAATCTGGATTGACGTGTTTAGGGGCGGCCTAATAGTTGTTTAGTAATCTGGCAATACTGTCATTGTCATTGTCCCTTAACTTTTGACGAAAAGATTGTTGAAAGGACATGTTATGAAATGGGCTTATAATAATTTTGTTTTTGAACAACTATCATGTGCGGTTTTTCTGGTAGGGAAATTTGTCCAGGATGGCCATATAGAAACAAAAAAAAATATTAAAAGCATCATTATTTAATAAATAAATATTTTAAATTTAGATTTTTACCAATAAAACCAGCTATAATAGGTGTACTGATGACAAAAATGGTAAAGAAAATATGATGACAGCAACACTGGGGAAAAGGATTAAAATGTTTATAGCAATACTAATATTATAAAAAAGATTTTTTTTTGTATTTTTGTTTGTTATTCTTTCACGCAAAAACGACTGAACAGATTTTGATAAAACTTTACAGATATATAGGTTATAAAATATATCAGAATAAGACAGGCGATAATTTGTGCAGTTTATTTAACAGTGATGTTTGATTAGTTGTATTTTTCTATTAGCTGATGAGATGATTGGGACCTACTTGCGGCCTACTCTGGGTAAAGCTAAAAAGGCTTTAGGTACTAATTTTAGCCCCTAGCTATGAGTGACCAAATAAAGATATTTTTTAAAAGAGAGTGAGATATATCGAGATATATATCTGGTTAATCCATTCTAAAATTATAAATGCGATAATAACTCTGTCTGTCTGTCTCTTCTTCACGCCTAAGCCACTGAACCGATTTGAATAAAATTTGGTACAAATATTCTGGGACCCGAGAAAGAACATAGGTGTTCATCCCGGAAATCCCCCGGGAATGGGAACAAAGTCGCGGGCAAAAGCTAGTATAAAATAAATTAAGATAAACCCAATCATTATAATATAAGTACTTTATTTACACAACAAAGATGAAAGCAATGGTAGGTATTTCGCTTTGTGATTAGTATCCCAGTTTGGTTGGGGCATTGCAAACTTTGATTCAACCTTATTGCCCGTTAAAAAAAAATGATTCTGTACTTTGTCAAGATTATAGATGCTGGCGGGAAAAATTCCGAATCATTCCCGTCGAATACTTCGGAAGTATTCCGAAATATTCTGAAACTTTGGGAATATTTCAACTGCCAAAAAAAACCGGTGAAATTGTATTAATCCATTAAAAGCCACTGTACTCGATTGAGTACAGCGTAATGAAGTAAAATAATAAGGTGTATCACCTAAAATTTACAAGATCTGTCATTTACACTTCGGAATAATGCTGTACTCAATCGAGTACAGCAGTTACCTCTAATGGGTTCATAGGGAATATAGCCTACTAGCTGTCCCCCGCGGTTTTATCCGCGTTTAATTTCCTCTGGTTACTTTTTAGCCCCCCGTAAACCGTTTATGCAGCGCACGCAACAAAAGCCCTCAAATGTGAATAATTTTCCCCGTTTTGGCAACATTTCTCACTGACGCTTCGCTCCTATTGGTCGCAGCGTAATGTTATATAGCCTAATACCTTCCTCTATAAATGGACTTTAAAAAACAAAGAATTTCTTTAATCGGATCAGTAGTTCCTGAGATTAGCGCGTTTAAACAAACAAACAAACAAACTCCTCCGCATTATAATATTAGTAGTAGCTTTCCAATAGTGAAAGAATTTTTGAAAGCGACACAATAATTTTTGAGCTTATTTATTAGGTTTTCCTTCATTTAGTAATACCTATCTATGTGACTCGCGAATACTTAGCGATGCGAACAGCAGAGCTATAAACAAACTAACCAAAAACATAGGTAAGTAACCCTTTTTCAAAAAACAAATCAAATATGCTCGGCCTGGTTTTTTATTCCACAACTAACATTTTGAAAAATAGCATTTCGATATAACCTACATAAAACCAAAAAAATAAAAATCCTGTTAATCCCAGGATAACATATGTAGATATGTTATCCCGCGATTAAAGGGATTTTAATTTTTTTATAAAAATATTAACAAAATATACTTAATCGGTCAGATTTATAATAAAATAAACATTTATATTTTACTAACTTATGTGCCACTGAAAAATAATTAATTCACCCACCACACAAAAAATAAACACATTTATTCTTATTGAATAATTCGGGCGAAATATTCCGCGGAAACATTCGAAAAATATAAAAATATTTTGCAAAAAAATACAAATCTAAATTTAAATTCATTTTGAATAATTCTGATTTAAAGAAACTTTCCCAGAAGTATTCCGGAATTATTTTGAATTTTTCAGAAGTTTTGCAACTATAGTCAAGATTATGACTATGGTAGTGATCGTAACATAAGGCAAGTTAAACGTCTTTAGGCGGCTCATGTGAATCTGACACCAAGGCTACTGACTTCTTCATCTGCCTTCTGCAATAATTCGTCGTGTAGCACTATTACACACCCCTGTAATAAGCCAAAGTTGTATGTTACGTACCTAATATTATACAAATGTTAATCTCATATGGATATGAAACAAAGTATCAACCTTGGCGAGGCACACGGTCTAAAATCGAAATTGCGTGTAAGCTACACCCTCTTCTTTACAAATTTATCGGTAGACGTTATATAAACAGTGCTTCTGGATTGTGACCGCGGTGATTTCGTAGTCATTCTTTCACTTTTTACTTAAACATTCTTGAAAATAACAGAATATGTAAACAAACAAACGTAATGTCACTTGACAGATGACATGATAACAATACCATATAAAAATCAATATTTGTTTTACTTTTTTTTTTGTCATGAGTTACTGGTATATCTATAATTATCTGCATGATTTGGATTTAATTTTATGAAAATGATTCCTTTGCGTCTTTTGAAAACAATTAAACATTACTTGTGTCAGGTTGACGGGTTGTAACCTCTATGGTTGTAATTGTCACACTTGAATTTGACACTTGATTTGCGGGTACTTTTAAACTTTTATATTGAAAAATGAAATTGTTGTTTTACTCTATCTTTCTCGCAATTTTTCCTTATTTTCTCACCGTTTAGACCTACCCTGGACTACGACAAACATTTTAAACCCAAAATCAGCTCAATCGGCCCAGCCGTTCTCGAGTTTTAATCAGACTAACGAACATCAATTCATTTTTATTTATATAGATAAAAAAACAAACAATATTACCAAAGATTTTTTTTTGGTTTCTTGCTCATCTGATCGAGAAGAGGTCAAAAACTGCTTTTATATAGGTACTTTACTTTGAAAAAAATAAAGGCATAACTTTTTTTGAATATATAAAATTCTCGTGTCACAATGTTAGTTACCTTACTCCTCCGAAACGGCTTTACCGATTTTTACCAAATTTTGTGGGCATGTTTATTAGGTCTGAGAATCGGCAACTATATATATATATTTTTTTCATACCCCTACATTTTTAAGGCGGGTGAAACCGCGGTAGGCAGCTAGTATAATATATATTTGATAAATGCACTTAATAATACCGGTTATTGTAAACTCTTGGGCACTTTACCGGTTGAAAGCGATGCGGAGGAGTTTTTTGATGCCATTTTATTTTAATTCTAGGGTTTTTAATTTAGTTTTAGTTTGTAAATATTGTGTATATGAAAATTGAATTGATGATTAAATAAAAAAGTCATAATTTGCTAGAGTACTCATTATTATTAAAGACTATGTTAATTTTGATTATTTTTTGCCTAAACCATTTCATTCATTTAATTAATTTACATAGACAGCGTACCAAAGTGTATTTTTAATGAAAAGAAAATAACTTTATTTTGACTTTGGCTTTTGTTATTGTACGAAATTAATTTGATATTAAATTCAAACAAAACTTCATGTAAAGTTTTCTATACAATCGAATAATATTATACTTAGGTGTGAAGCTAAATAGATTATTGAGAGCGTTATCTCAATGTCTCAGTTCTCCAAATATTTGGACACTAAGTCAAATATTTGTGGCAAGTCTGGTTGGTAGACGACCTTCAAACGTGGTTGCTAATCGAATATCTATCGAATAACTTGCAACGTGTCTGAAATGTTATGTATTTAGCGGGGAACGTTCTTCAGTTTAATTATTAGTTCTTTGTTAGATGTGTTTGTATCGTAGTCCCAAGTGCGAATGCTAAGCGTAGGGTAGTTGGTTCGATTCCCTAGTCAAGGCAAGCAACGAGCGGTTGTCGAATTTTTCTATAGAATTCTCAGAAGCAGTCCGGAGTTTTTAAGTAAAGGAGAGGGGTAATCTTAAAACTCAGAAAACCGATAATCACGTTTCTGTCATTCAGAGAGCACTATGGGTAGCCTGAAGCTGGTATGTAAACTAACAAACTGACTTGTGACTTTAGTCCTGGCCGATAACTTTATTTTGAATTCTGTCCATCAAAGTAATTTGGAAATTTTTCCCGTTCAATGCCCGCTGAGCGACCTTGAACTTATATACCAGCCATCCGCGTTTCGGTTCCATAGCTCAATACTAATTAGGTAGGACATAATATTGTTGAAGACCCTAATTTTCTAAAGCAATAACGCAATCGACGATTTGAATTCACGCCACTTTCCGAATCTTCCCTTTAGATTTAAGTAAACAAAATGTGTAAAACAGTTCACTCAAAGTTTTTACAGTCAAGAGCTCGCCATATATTTCACCGGACCAAATAAAACATCCGTCCTCAATATAGTATCTAAAATACGTGCAAAATATCTAATAAACACACAGCCACAAGTTCTCTACGTAACCCAAGCCTAAATTGAGTGAAGCCACGATCCCGACTTAGCTATAAATAATTAATATAGCGCTTACTAATATATACGAGTAACCGGCCTCGGGGTAACGATGTGTGCAGTGTTTTAATTCAATCAATATTGGTTGGGTCACCTTGTGAATTATTGAGGTCCGACCCGGGCAAGAACCTCGCAATATGGACCTGTGTTATTAAGAAAATTATTTGGTTTTATTGTTTAATGTCTATTAATGTTAGTTATTTAGATTATTGGCATTGGTCTAGGTTGCAAATGTGACTATTAAACTGAGTTTGAGATTTCCAAATCTGCCTAAATGTTGTGGTATTTATCATTAGGACTTTATCAGAAGCAGCACGGAGTTTAAAAGTTGATGGAGTCACTTCCCAGAGCCTTGGAAATCCATTGACCTCTTTTGTCATTTATATTAAATAATAAATAAATAAATATCCTGGGACATCTTACACATGGCCATCTGATCCCAAGCTAAGCAGAGCTTGTGTTATGGTAATCAGACAACTGATATACATACTTATATAATTTTTAAATACATACATATTATAGATAAATAACACCCAGACACAGAACAAACATTTATGCTCATCACACAAAGTTTGTCCTGGGTGGGAATCGAACCCACGACCTCTGGCTTAGCAGTCAGGGTCACTGACCACTAGACCAGCAGGCCCGTCTAATAAAATATAAAATATGCTGGAACAAAAAAAAGAAAAAAAAAAAAACAATTTTACTATAACAAACATAGAGGAGTAGTATCGAATGAAGAAGTAGCACCTATTGCCAGCACTTGTGTATTGAGCACCAAATTTCAACCTTAACTGTTGAATATTGGTGCGCAAACGCGAATACTCCTGATTGGATTGGTTTGCTTATACAGTTAATTTTCCATCTCTATTTGCTATCGTGATTGACGTTATGTGATGGTAACAGTAATACTGCTTATTCGAAGCACTTGCCTAGCAATGTATATTTATTTCGGCTCTAGTATGACGACAAAAAATTAATAAATAGTCCGTCAAGCACATTCAAAAAAAATTTGACACGTGTTTTTCCTTTTTTAACCGACTTCAAAAAAAAAGTAGAGTAAAAGTAGTAAGAAACTTGATTTTTTCACTGCTTTGGGAGATAGCAGACTTGAGTATGTGATATTAATTTCAGTTTGATATCTCGACGCGTTCCTGAGAAAAAGGTTCTTGACAGACAGACGGACAGACGGACGCCTGATATGAACTAACTACAAATTTACAGTTTTCGGAGTTTTCCCTTTACTTGTGCTACATGACCTTGCTTCTTGCCAAATTTCACGATTCTAGGTCAATGGGAAGTACCCTATAAGGTTTTGAGTTTTGATTCCCTTGAAAATGTCTAAATATGCAATATTAACCGCCGTATCTTTTTATTGCGTTGATTTAGAAACTTGATTTTTTCACTGCTTTGAGAGATAGCAGACTTGAGTGTGTGATATTAATTTCAGCTTGATATCTCGACGCGTTCCTGAGAAAAAGATTCTTGACAGACGGACGCCTGATGTCAACTAACTACAAATTTACGGTTTTCGGAGTTTTCCCTATACTTGTGCTACATGACCTTGCCTTTTGCCAAATTTCATGATTCTAGGTCAATGGGAAGTACCCTATAGGTTTTGAGTTTTGATTCTCTTGAAAATATCTAAATATGCAATATAAGCCGCCGTATCTTTTTATTGCGTTGATTTAGAAACTTGATTTTTTCACTGCTGTGAGAGATAGCCGACCTGAGTATGTGATATTAATTTCAGCTTGATATGTCGACGCGTTTCTGAGAAAAAGGTTCTTGACAGACAGACGGACAGACGGACGCCTGTAGTACTACAAATTTACGGTTTTCGGAGTTTTCCCTTTACTTGTGCTACATGACCTTGCTTTTTGCCAAATTTCATGATTCTAGGTCAATGGGAAGTACCCTATAGGTTTTGATTTCCTTGCAAATGTCCAATTATGCAATATAAACCGCCGTATCTTTTTATTGCGTTGATTTAAAAACTAGATTTTTTAACTGCTTTAAGAGATAGCAGACCCAAGTATGTGATATTAATTTCAGCTTGATATGTCGACGCGTTTCTGAGAAAAAGGTTCTTGACAGACAGACGGACAGACGGACGCCTGTAGTACTACAAATTTACGGTTTTCGGAGTTTTCCCTTTACTTGTGCTACATGACCTTGCTTTTTGCCAAATTTCATGATTCTAGGTCAATGGGAAGTACCCTATAGGTTTTGATTTCCTTGCAAATGTCCAAATATGCAATATAAACCGCCGTATCTTTTTATTGCGTTGATTTAAAAACTTGATTTTTTAACTGCTTTAAGAGATAGCAGACCCAAGTATGTGATATTAATTTCAGCTTGATATCTCGACGCGTTTCTGAGAAAAAGGGTCTTGACAGACGGACGGACGGATGGACGGACAGACGGACAACAAAGTGATCCTATAAGGGTTCCGTTTTTACCTTTTGAGGTACGGAACCCTAAAAATCGACGAAATAAACATTGACGATATCTGCGTTACTTCATGTTTCTTTATTATTATTTTTTGGAAAATGTTTTTTTATTAACTTGATCAAGCGAAGAATATGTGTCCAGTGTTTTTGAACGGTCTACCGAACGGACTAAACAGAATGCATTTTTTATGTAGTCGTCATTCCTATTTAAGCACTACGAGTGTCGATCGTTTCAAACACAATGAGATTCTACTACGCATTGTGCGTATCGGAATGTTTCCGGCTTATTTAGAGCAGTTTTATTCTCTAACCAGCCATATTAATGCCAAATAGTGGTTTCTAGCAGTGCAGCGGTTTGGCTCTGTTTTGTACCCGTGTTGACCAGTGCAGTGATTTAGAAGCTTATTCCAATGCTAGGGATTTTGTTTGTGCCAACATTTATTTTGTTTAATAGATACCAAATTTTTTTTGAGAATCTTAAATGAGAGACTATTTTTTTAGTTGGTTTCTAAAATGTGTGATTCGGTGAAGTCGGTGCCTTTCGTTCTGTTTGTTATTTTACATTAAGTTGTTTTTCTCTTTTTAGTTTTTGAAGGCGGTTATTTTATTTAAAGCTCGTTTTTGCAATTTCCTCAAGCAGAGTCGTCTTGTACATTGATACATTATAAATACTCTGCGAATGACACGTCAGAGGTTTACCCTCTGAAGTGTGCCGCGTGCTACTCTGTGACATTTCCGTTTCCCGGTATAATTGTGACATTACATTATCACGTTGTAAGTGTTTGTATGTGTGTGTGTGTGTGTATGTTAGGGTGCAATGTTTGAAGTTCGAATATAATATACTTGTATATAATCGATTATAATAACCTATCTACATCTTTTACTCTTGCCATATTGGTTGGCATAGATTTAAAATTATAATATGGTGTTTATTATTTAAGGTTGGAAAAACTTGAAAAGAAAATGTGTCCAATTTACTTTTCAACCAACAAAAAGTAGAATCCAATTCGTCTGTATGTTTTTGTTTAGGATGTTACGCTATTTTTTCTTATCAATTGAGTTTCGAAGTGATTTTTTAAAGAAGACACTTTGATTTTCAACCGACTTCAAAAAAAGGAGGAGGTTCTCAAATCGACTGTAATTTTTTTATTTTTTTTTATGTTTGTTACTCGATTTCTCGAAGACGCCTGGACCGATTTCAAAGATTCTTTTTTTATTTGAAAGGGTATGCTTGTCATTTGGTCCCATTGTCACCACGTC
This sequence comes from Athetis lepigone, assembly GCA_033675125.1. Classification (NCBI taxonomy): domain Eukaryota; kingdom Metazoa; phylum Arthropoda; class Insecta; order Lepidoptera; family Noctuidae; genus Athetis; species Athetis lepigone. The sequence continues at coordinate 1,216,549 of CM066236.1, read as the reverse complement.
AGGATCTGGTGGTGGGAACCCTGAGAAATTGAGGGCATCTCTAGAAAATTGTACGCGAGCATAGGGTAAAAACTTAATATTAATGTGTATATCTGATGAGACTACAATACCATGGAGGTTTAGGGCTGATCTGATGATGGAGACGACAGAGAATCAAGGGAACTCCTAAACGGTACATCTTAGGTACCTCGTCTTTGGGCTCATTTTATTCGTGATGACAAGATCTTTACACCGAGATGGGTTATGACTGCCACAGCAAGCTCCATGATGCAGGTGCAGTACAGTTAAGGGAACTCCTTAATGGTTGATAGCAGCTACATAGTGTTTGGGCTTATTTTATTCGTATTGATAAGCCCTTTACACCGAGATTGATTATAATGCAGATTCGATAGTGAAGACAAAATACAGTTTAAGGATATCCTAAATGGTTCGTAGCAGCTACTTCGTGTTCCAGCTTCATTGAAGTTAGTTTTACACTGAAATTGATTATGATTTGTCGTTTTGAATAGACAATTTATTATAGGTACAATGAGTATTATAAAAATGCATTCATATATTATAGAAGTTTTATTGTATATTTTCTGCGTTTGATGCTTTTTTTACGCGTGGATGAAACTTGGTATGGACATTGGCAACCTGGTTAGGTACTTTAGTCAGACATTAGGACTCGACACTAAAAAGTAAAAAAAAAAAAACTTTTTACAAAAAAAAACCGCCTTCAAAAACTAAAAACTTAAAAATAACTAAAATTTCGGAAGTCGGTGGCAACATAAATTGACTGGCAGAAGAAAAGCCACCGACTTCCGAAATTTTAGTTATTTTTAAGTTTTTAGTTTTTGAAGGCGGTTTTTTTTTTGTAAAAAGTTTTTTTTTTGTAAAGATAGGGACAATGGAGCTCCTCAAAAACTGTGATAAGGCACTAAAACTAAATAAAAAAACTGACAATTCAAAAACGCGGAGACAATCAACCAAGACAAACTTCTAACAGAAAAACATCCCCTCTCACACACTAACTTCAAAACATTTCTTATAAAACATTGTTCCCAGAACATAAGAAGTATCCTTAGTTAGCACAAGTACGGGAGATACCTGCAAAGTGGCATAAAGTAGATAACAGAGGTAGGGGAGGGAAGTTCCCTCCATTGCCAATAAGCGCACCGAGCTCTGATAACAAGAAGTATTTTTAAGGGTGGGTTGTTCGTTTGGTTATTGTCACAATGTGTGCGAATGGTATTGATAAGATTTAATCTTATCTAAGTAGGTTTTTGTGCTTGTGTAGTCTATCTTTTTGGTCGGGTATGTCTAGCCGTGAGATAAGATATCCCGATACTAGCCAAGACTTCATTCTTGATGCCCTAGAATGCCATATACCGACATTTCAAACTTCGATATTCCGTGATACAGTCTAGAAATAGTCTTGTTTGCACAAGGGCAAAACTTAATAGACTATTATTACTTACTGCCTTTTGCCCACGACTTTTTCCGCGTGTTTTGAGCGCAGACATTGCACTTTTTTGGAAAGTGCTGTTTACTTTTCATAATATTAGGAAGGAATGACCGCGATAATACTCATAATACTTTTTCTTTTTTTATATATTTGGATCGCACACAAGCTGACGACCCATCTAATGTTAACCGATGACACAATGTAATTCCAGAGGTCACAGCAGAGACAAACATCTTTATTCTTTACACAATTTTTTATTTTTATAATAAAGAACACAAATACTTTCAATTTCCTAACTCCCACCATAATTAATGATTATATAGTACCAGTGAAACATAAAAACATACTCCTGCCTAACTCATCTGAGAAAATACTATGTAAACTTCACTGCATATCGGAATTTAACGCGCACATAGTATTAGTATATTAGTATATTTTTAGTGGACTTAAAATCGCGAATTAGTTTAAATATGCAACGCGAAAGTTTAAAGTATAAAATACTATGTATTCCTTCTTAACCTACTAAGAAAATTAGCCTGATGTTATCATGTCTTATTATTTATCAAGTATTAAAAATAAAATTCCTATTCTTGTTCTCATCCTGTTACAATCCACGTTGGAGCGCTTTCTATGGGCGTCTACTTGTAATTACATTGTATTTTAAACAAAGCTTTGCATTTTAATTAAAAATCAAGTATAGGAGGTACACAAGAGAGTAGTTGCAGTTTTCTCGATGTTACATAACTTGCAATAACTTTTAAGTGACGTTTTCATTGTCTGACCATCTTTGGAAAGGTGAAAAAACACGATATAAATAAAAACGTATGGCTTTCTAATTTTTTTGTTAGATTAATTGTCAACTCAATAACTTTTCCAGGGGTCAAAATTTAATACTAGCTCAACCGACTTTTAATATTTTAAACTAGCGACCCGCCCCAGCTTCGCACGGGTGTTACAAATCTTTGAAAATACTGTTTTTTTTTTTACTATATTATGCATGTATACATGTAAACCTTTCTATTTAAAAAAACCGCATCAAAATCCGTTGCGTAGTTTTAAAGATCTAAGCATACATAGGGACAAACAGGGGAAAGCGACTTTGTTTTATACTATGTAGTGATATTTCCAGCAATCGCTGAGATTCTTGTACAATGGTTTTAACTTTTTTGTAATATTTAATATTTTATTTATTGACAGGCTTTTCAGCTATAATAAAGAGAACGCCACAGAGTCAGTTTATTTTTAAAATATAAACCCTTAAAAGTCGAAAGTAAACTTCAGCAAAAACACAACAAAATATAACACACCAATTATCACAAATCCATTCATAGCATACCGAAAAAAAATTGTACCAGGCATTCAGATGAAAAGCAGATGTCGGTCCCAAAAGAGCTTCGTCTTAATGAAACGACACTTATTTCACGGTCCGAATCGAAATTCAGTAATAAAACTAGTGAATTTGTTCGGAGCGGCAATAAATTTTATTTATCCTCCCCTCCCCGTTCCCCTTACGACGAGAATATTTTATTATCGTCATGGCGCATCAAAGTTCCGGTTCATACCTCTTTATACCCTTTTTCATTATATTAGTGGGTCGTAAGTCGTAACTTTGGCCATGTGGGTTTGGGTTGAATTTGCAGTGATGTGTTGTGGAGGGTTAAAGAATAACTGTAATGGAGTTAGTAGTTTTCTGTCGTTGATATTATTTCTCTCATTAAGTGTTGCTATCAAGCTTTTTTAAAAAAAAATTACTAGTTTATTTAATGCATCTCTAACTTGAGATGCGGATGCCATAATCACTGCACCATCACGACTTATCTACAGAAAAAACTCTGATACAAGTGATTGTAGTAACTTATGAAATAATTATATACTGCCCAGTTTCTTATTAAGCTTAGTAGGTAAGATATTTTTAATCTTAAATCTAGTAAGGATAACATAACGGTCGTACAAAAAAAGAAATCCCGAAATAAATATATCAACGTCTAACCAAAATCTCGAATAAGATTTTGTCTATATTCTGGGGTCAACTAAAAATAAATATAACATCATCTTCAAGAACTCGTAAAAAATCTCATATTTTGAAGGAGGCCGTGTGTCTTCTTTGTAATCTCGTTTGAACGTTGACAAAATAATATCTTTCTTATTTACTGCGTAAATATGTTCACGCTATATATATATTATGTATTTTAAGGGTGTGTAGACTTGAGTTATATCATTAGGAACTTATTTTTATCAATATACTAGCTGTTTCAGGCTGTTTTACCTGAGTAATGATAGGTTTTTTGGTTAACTACTCCCATCTTTGGATCATAGCGACATATTATGCCTTTAAGTTATTTACCAAACCATACCCACCACTAGTCATGAAACATGGAGGGGGTGTTACTAAGAAAGCTTGTCGCGAGATTTAAGTACTCCTATTTACTTGCTGCTTCAAACTAAGAAAATACGAGTAGGTACTTAAATCTCGCGACAAGCTTGTATAACATATAAATTGTGTCAAGTGTGTTAAATTTGAAATGACGTTATAAGTTAACAGTAAAGGTTTTAGTGTAAAAGTTTATTTTTTTCTTTTTAGCGCATTTAAATAAAAGCTGTTTTTTAAAAAGGTTTTTTTTTACCTTAATTTTATTATATACTTACTAAAAAAAAAGAAATTTTGTTTTTTTTAATCGTGCATTGTCATCCGAACTGGACGTGCATACCAAATTTGAGGGCAAGTGCCTTAAAATTGAGTTGTAAGATTTCACCAGAAAATACATTGCAAGTTTAATAAAAGCTTGTAAAAAATGGGTTCTTTTTTGTGATAAAACATTTGTAATAGTATGCATCTCAACATAGTTTGTGGAGATCACTGTCCTGTCTACCATCAACTCCTAAGCCTTTTCTAAAGTATGTTAGGGTCGGCTTCTAGTATAACCGGATCTAGCTGAGTACCAGTGTCTACCATAGAGCGATCACCTATCTGATCTCCATGACCAAATTATTGGTAACCACACAAATCGAGCGATCGTCGATCGATGCCATCGATCGATGGTAGAATGGATAGTCGACGTCGATCGATAGTTTCTACCACACCAATCGATCGATAGCCGATAGATGCCATCGATCGATGGTAGAATGGATTGGTCGACGTCGATCGATTGGTTTGTCGACCGGTATCCGTCGACCGATGCCATCGACCGGCTATCGATCGATTGGTTACTCGACCGGAAACCGTCGATCAATTAAAGCTACCACACCAATCGATCAACGTCGACCGATAGTCGATCGATACATCGACTATCGATCGATTGGTGTGGTAACTTCCTAAGAATGATTTCCAGGCTTTCGGGACTACTCGGAACGACTGGCAAAGATTTACGATTAAGAAAGAAAGAAAGAAGTACGGTTTCCCGAGCTTTCCCATGTATGGCTATGTCACTCCACCAACTTTCAAACTTTAAGATGTTCCTGAGAAATCTAGAATAAAGAAAACCAGACAGTTTTTTTAACCCAATACCCAAAAGTTAGAAGCCATTAATACTTTGTTACACTTTTGAGGGTAACGAACTGAGTAAGTACTTAATTTATTTTAACTTAGATCCATAAAAAGAATGGCGGTTAGGAATGTCGTGTTTTTGAGGCGAAAATTATCATATTATGCAAACACATTATATTTCATTAGAAAACCCAGAGATATTAAGTATTTTTAAGGGCGAATGTCACCAAACTTTTGAGCCTAGGGATTTACTTTTTATTTCGACATTATATCCTCACAAAAAATAACCGCGATACTGAAATTGTTTATACTAGATATAAAATGTATCTTATACTATAAACACGCATACGACAAATAGCCATTTTCTTTGCCCAGTCATTTGTTAAAGAAGAAAAATACAGCTAGGGAAGGACTTTTAAAAATGCCATTTTTATATTTTCTTAGGACTTCTTCTATCAGCTAACGACGCTAATGAGTAACGTACTGCGCGCCCTCACGTACCAGGCTCGCATAAACCTTAAGTAGTACGCAGAAAATGCGAAGCAAAAAAGAAAACTTCTAATAGGTACAATGAATAGATCTTCACAAAAAGTAATTACACAATTAAAGTATTTTAAATTAGACAGGAAAATATGTTTAGACTATAAAAATTTCTTAACTTAATACTGAATTCTTAAAGAAATCGCAGGATCGAAGCATCAAGAAATACTACTGAGAAAATAGAGAGATTATTGTAACAGTTTCATTTTGTACTATAATATAAATATGGTACACACTGCAAAGATTAAGCAATTTTTCAGAAAAAAAAATACACTTTATATGCTTCGTAGGATTCATCAGTTACCAATGGCTAACAAACAGATAAATAAATAAATAAATATAAATAAATAAATATCTTAGGACAACTCACACACGGTCATCTGATCCCAAGCTAAGCAGAGCTTGTGTTATGGTAACCAGACAACTGATATACTTTATAAATACATACATATTATAGATAAATTACACCCAGACACAGAACAAACAATCATGCTCATCACACAAAGTTTGTCCTAGGTGGGAATCGAACCCACGACCTCCGGCTTAGCAGTCAGGGTCACTAAATACTAGACCAACAGGCACGTCATAGATAAAAGTCCCTTTGCACGCCTACCACTTCAGGCCACTACCAGGTTCGCATTAAACCTCAAAGAATTTGCAGAAACAAGGTAGCATAAAGAAATACTAATGGAAAAACGGAGAGGTAAAAAAAAAATATAACGCAGGCACAGTATAAATAATAATAGAACAGTACGGAAACTGCCTACAAAGCGTTCGAAACAAAACACACACACATACATGCTCACCGACGAGACGCCTAAGCGTGCTAAGAGTACTGTCAGTAGCGGGTGCCGCGTCAGATAACTGCGATTTTTGTGCAACATGATTAAATGTGGTTTTACCCGGACACTGATGCCGAAAATGAGGTCCATTTCGAACTCCAAGATGGCGGCTAACATTTTTCAAAAAATCGGTTATGGGTAACGTTTCCGAGGTTTTCGAGGACACTGATGGCGAAAATGAGGTCTATTTCGAATTCCAAGATGGCGGTCGTGACCTTTCTCATAATATGCGTCATGGGTGTCGTTTTCATGGTTTTTTGGGGTGCTTTGGTCAAAAATGGGGTCGATTTGACAATCCAAGATGGCGGTCGTGACCTTTCTCACAATATTCGTCATGGGTGTCATTTTCATGGTTTTTTGGGGTGCTAAGGTCAATAATGAGATCGATTTGAGAATCCAAGATGGTGACCGTGACCTTTATCATAATTTGCGTCATGGGTGTCGTTTTCATGGTTTTTTGGGGTGGTAAGATCAATAATGAGGTTGATTTGAGAATCCAAGATGGCGGCCGTGACCTTTCTCATAATATGCTTCATGGGTGTCGTTTTCATGGTTTTTTGGGGTGCTCACGACCACCATCTTGGATTTGACCCCATTATTGACCTTATCACCCCAGAAAACCATGAAAACGACACCCATGACGCATATTATGATAAAGGTCACGACCGCCAGCTTGGATTGTTAAATCGACCTCATTATTGACTTTAGCACCCCAAAAAACCATGAAAACGACACCCATGACGCATATTGTGAGAAAGGTCACGACCGCCATCTTGGATTGTCAAATCGACCCCATTTTTGACCTTAGCACCCCAAAAAACCATGAAAACGACACCCATGACGCATATTATGATAAAGGTCACGGCCGCCATCTTGGATTCTCAAATCGACCTCATTATTGACCTTGGCAACCCAAAAAACCATGAAATCGACACCCATGACGTATTTTGTGAAAAATATTATGGCCGCCATCTTGCTTTTGAAAACGACTTACCACCCTCGGTAGATATGTGGACGCCTTATAAACACTAAATAAATAAAAAAATATTGATACCTCTTACATAACATTTTTAAATTTGCCCAGTCCTTTGAAAAAGCGTTCGCGCAAGTGTCTAGTCGCGGAAGTGTTTGGGCGCAAACGTCTGTCGCGGAACTGTCTGGCGCGCAAGTGTCCGTCGCGCAAAGGGCTTCGCGCAAGTGGTTTGGCGCGGAAACGTCTAGTCGCGCAAGTGTCCATTCGCGGAAATGTCTATGGGCGCAAACGTCCATTCGCGCATGTGTCCATTCGCCCAAACGGCCGCGCGCAAGTGTCTTTCGCGCAAATGTCTTTCGCGCAAGTGTACCAGATCCTAATAAAATAAATTTTAAAATTGGTGCTGATTCTCTTGTTTACAAACTAACCTAAATTTAAGTTAAGCGCATCTTTCTCTTTTTATTTCGTTAAGAAAAGTACAAAAGATACATATTCGTACAGTCTTCATAAATTAAAAAAAAACTTAAAAAATTCTTATATCAATTCGATTTATTGATCAGTCTTCAAAAAAAAACATTTTGTAAAAACTTAAAAGTGACAACCCTTTTGTTTCTATCGAGCGTAGGTAATTATTTTGTCAAATAGGCTTAGTTTCCATACTGTTCCATATTTATACTGTGACGCAGGTAAGCAAATTCTTAAAAATACCATTTTTATAATAAAATTCTTCCTAGGATTTCCATAAGAGTTACCAACGCCAATGTTTAACCCTCTGCGACTGAGGTGCCATTTTTGTTTCCATTATAATGAGGAGTAGTCTGACAGACGTGTAGTTACAGTACCATTTATGTTTTGGCTATTATATATTTTGAAATGAAACTTGAATTTATATAACTATTGACATGTATTTAAAAAGGAATTATAGCTAGAATTCGAATAAAATTCATATATAAGAATTTATAATAAAAAATGCAACATTTATTTGAGAAGTAGCTTTTGACAAGCATCTCTTTAAAAAATTTTTATAATAAAAAATATTAAAAAGAAATACAAAACAAACTTAATATTACCTTCTTCCGGATTAAATCTTTTAATAAAAAAATAAAAATGGAAATCCTTAGAGTGGTTTTGTTATAACACATTCTCAAAGTTGAGTCTAAAAATTAGCGGAAACTTCAGCGGCGCGCACTGCAAGCAGCTGTTTTGCGCAGACGCAACAAGTAAATCTCGATTGTTATTTCATTTTACTTGAGCAGATACAGCAAAACTTTAAATTTCCTGATGGCCAAGAGGTTATAGTGCCCGTCTTTTATGTAGTAGGGTGTGGGTTGGAATCCAAGCAAGTACCAATGTGACTTTTTCAATTCATATGTACTTTGTAGTTTTTTTTGGTCATCACTCTCATCCCGTGCCTCAAAAAGTACGTAATGCCGTTAGTCCCGGCTATCATTCATGGAACTTTGACCGGAGTAGTCAGAAACCAGAAAATCAAACCAGTCTAACCAAGGGGTATCGTGTGGCCCAGTATCTAGGTTGTGGAGGTCTGACAGGCAGTCGCTACACGCCAAACACTCCAGCTGGATACCAATCCAGCGAAATCCGGCTAGACTAGAGCCTAGTTGAGAAAAGACAGTTGGAAACATGATAACGATGATAATAATACGGCACCACTTTTTTGCCAATGTTGTGCCAGTGTCTTTTGGAGGCTAAAAAGACCTCAAGAAAAGACCCCTAGATTGAGGCCGATTGACTAGAGACCGATAGACTAGAGACCGATAGAAATGTTTAATTGTACAAAAAATCAATGTTTTTAGTATCTCAGTATAAATACACTATGAAAATACTGACGTGACGTCTATAATACAGTATGGGGATATAATCATTTTACTGACAATACGTCTATGAGACACATCACTTATAAATTACTGACGTTACGTATTACGGACACCACAGCTGAATTACTAGTCAATGGCTCACGCTACGGATTTCGTCGCCGCACGGGAAAGTTGGGTGGACGGGTTCAGGAAGGTACTGAGCGGCGCAAGACGATTCTCTGAAAAATGGCAGAATAGCAACCAAAATTTAATGTTGCGGTGTCTGTCAGACGTAACCTCAGTCGCAGAGGGTTAACAAGCAGCTAATAGCCGTCTTGCACGCTCTCACATACCAGGTTCGCATAGTCGCATATCCCTTAAAGGGTCCGCAGAACTAAGCATAGAGTAATACTACTGAGAGGTAAAACCATCATTACAATAATTACATTTTGTACTAGGTATGACTAAAAGTACACACAACAAAGATTTGACAATTTTTCAATAGAAAAATACAAGGTAAGGAAATTCTTAAAAAAGTGCCGGGGCTGCCAGTTGTTCGAAAGAGATACCGTGACCCCGGACACAAAGGGCTAAGAAGGAACATGGATGGGTTTGAGTCAGTAGAAGTCTGACACTCCCTTCCGCTCCGCCCACAGCGGGAGAAGTCATTTGATAATTTCCCATCCCAAAAAAATAGAAATTCTTATGATTTCAATCAGTTACCAGCGGCTAACAAGCAGCTAATAACCTCGCTACACGCCCTCACATACGGCTCGCATAACCCTTAAAGAGTTCGCAGTAACAACAAAGCATAAAGAAATACTACTGAGAAAACATTTAACAACGTGAACGGTGGTTGAAATAAAAACGACCTCGTCCGGGAACCGAACACCTGGGGCATGTTAGTGTTGTGCATTAAATATTCACTCTGTAGAACGTTTGTATGTTAGCTACCGACAGAGTGGAGTGTTAGTATTGTTTATGGTATATTACTGGTGCTGTAATAGGAAGGAATTGGTTCCGAAATGTGTTTTCGCAATTTTGGTAACATTAGCACTATTATAACTGTAGTTTGGGGATTGTGGTCAGGAATAGTAAGTGTATGGTAACTTCTTTTACATTATTGGATGGCATGCCATCTGACAGCCTCTCTGATGTTGAGTTATGGACATCTCACCCACAAAAAAACTTGGCTGAGGGCCAGGATGTCTACTTTTTAAAATATGCATGAGTAGAGAGAGATTCACCCGAAAAATAATGTTTTGTTTAAATGTTTGTTTGTTGTGTTTTGGTCATTTGACTTTATGGTTTGTAGAATTCATCTGATATTATTAAAAAATATACGATTTAGGCAAAATATCAAATATGATTAGTAACAACTGATGTACACATGAATGCAATAAAGCCATTGAATTGAGTTGTGTTGAGTTTTATTTTAATTTTTCTGTATCACCATGACATGTATCCATATTTTTAAAATAAAAACCTTATCTTATGGCCCTTACTCCAGCGCTTGTCAGTTCTGCGACAGACGTGTCCACTGCCACTTCAGTTTATCCTATTGAGTAGCTTCGTCTGTAACTTTGGTTCTCTGATAAATAAAGTCGTTTCGATTATTGATTTGGAGTATGGCTATTCTATACCTTATTGGTTTAATAATTACCTAGGCTTCATATAAAATTCAATAATTATAGTGCTTGTTGTATAAACACTCTCTGTGAGTAACACTTACACAAATTTAGCCTTCAAGTGAAATAAATAGTGTATAAGATAATAGTGTTTTTGATAATAAGATATCTATTGCATATAATTTTATTATATGTTACAATCGATCCGTTCTAGCTTCGCACGGGTGTTACAAATCTTTAAAAAATCCGGCTTTTTTCTACTATATTTTGTATATATTATACATATAAACCTTCCTCTTGAGTAAATATTAATCTAGGTATTGATTAAAAAACCCGGAGTGACTTTGTTTTATACAATGTATTGATAATTTTATCTTAGACATCGCTGAAATCAGTGAAGGAAAAGTCATAAAGATTTAAGTCACGCTTAAAAATATATTCCTAATAGAACTGACGCAAGTTCTTTAACAATTCTCAAACACCTACTCAATAATTACACACTCACTCATTAAACACCTACAATGTACACACCCACAGATTGTTGTTAGTAATTTCTCTCTTAGTAAGTTTTTTTTTGTGATAAGATAAGTACTGTTATTTGTATAGATTTATTTTTGTCATTAATTTGTAAGCTGTGAAGTAATCTACTATATAAAAATAAGTCGGGTTTTCCTTAATGACGCTATAACTCCAGAACGCACGAACCGATTTCCACGGTTTTGCATTCGTTGGAAAGGTCTCGGGCTCCGTGAGGTTTATAGCAAAGAAAATTCAGAAAAAATTTCAACAGGAAGCCATCTGGTAGCGAAACGGAGTTCGCGGGGTTTGCTAGTCTTAATTAAATAACTAAAATATCGTATAGGTGTGAAATTAAATAAAAATTAAAAATAACACTCCTTTTTTTGGGCAGTCGTGTAATGAATCAACATTTTTTTTCCATTTCATACCCATTTGATATAATTTTAAAATCGCCAACCATCCTTGAGTAAGCATGGAGATCTCATTTCCTCTAAATAAAAAGGCTTTTTCCCTGAAGGGGGACAATTAATCTGGTATAATGTAATCTTAATAAAAAAAAATGCTTAACGTGTTACTAAGCGCAGTACTCGAGAAAGACTGGACCAATCTAGCTGAACTTTGTACTATTGACAGTTCTAGGAAGGTTTTTATAACAGGAACAATTTGAAAAGTCATACGGATAATATTTAAGTTTGGGTAAATTGAAACTTTTTAGGGCCTTTATATTGAAATCAAAAGCATACAGACAAGGTCTGACACGACCAAAACGGGAAAAAATAGGAGGAACACATCACCTTTCGATTCCACTTTTCCTTCTTCATATATTACATGAGAAAATTGGAATAAGCCACCCACACATCTCTTTACTCCACGTGAAGTATGCACGTTCGTGTTTTACGGCATTCTGATGCGCACGCACGTTTGCATGCAAGAAACTTCGCTCGTGTGCACGCTCGCTTTGTTCCTGAATGTTTTGACGTATTCGTGTTTATATCAGTGGAATGTATATTAAACTTGTCTAGAATATGGACGAGGCATTGTTGCTTTTTATATTTGGACGAGCTTTCGTCCGCGTGAACGTCGATACTTACATTTTTTTTTATATTAGGCAAACGATGGGACCGGCGTTTCCTGGCTGGACTGCTCTGAGAAGAAACATCCAGAACAAAGTCAGAAGTCAAAGTCTCTTAGTAAAGTTGGTATCAATGAATGTTATGTTGTTTATTAATAGTTTCATTAAAATACCACATCAAACATTTCCCTAAATAGTCCTCGCATGATCTGACAAATACAAATAGTATGGACTTCAAAATGGACTTTGACCTTTGAGTTTGCTTAAGACGGATCTTAGTAGGAAATGCCAGCCTCATCGTTCGCCTAAAATAGCACAAAACTATTTTGATTTGTACGTCATACGTAATAGATTTAAAGATTTAAAACTAATTAAGTATAGTTTTATAAACTCTACATTTTCCAGTATATGGTCTGATTCCCCGACTGCCAAAGAAGTATTATGTTTTTCGAGCGTGTGTATGTATGTTTATATGTAAATGTCTCATTCTATAGCTCGCTATACAGCCTAAAGTGAGAGACACATAAAGTTTCTTTCTGTCTCTATACATAAGGATTTTAAAATTGTATGTCACACTTTTTCAGGGCTCGGTTATGACTAAGTTTCAAAAGTGTTAGTTTTTGTTAAAATTAAGTGTTCATCAAATTAATTTATGATGAATAATATAAAGCATATAGAATCACACTGCAATAGGTATACTAAAATCAGAATATAAACTCATCAAAGCTATATCAAAGTAAATATTTGATCGAGTTATCTCCACCGAATTTAATCTAGGTTAAGATTGGGGCGTCGCCTAGCTAAATATTGACGGGAGATATCTGTGTTGTGTCAACCGGTCAGCGTCCCAAAGTCCCTGGGATCATAATTCACGGTCATCTCGCGAAGCTGTTGTTTCATTGTAAAGTCACTTGTACAATGGAATGAACTTGGCTTTGGAATATTATTAACTTCTACCGACTTCAATATTACGTCAAAGGCACGGTTCTGCGGATGGCGAGCGATGGGTAGCTCGCCGCCCGGCTAGGACCAGAACCGCGTCGACGGCGACATATGCCTAGTTTTTTTTTTGCGCTTTATCTATCTCTTAGGTTAATGTTAGGCTGTTGTCCAATGAATTTGGAGGGGAAAAGAGTACTTATACCCCATAATATAATCTGCTTACTTAGCTAGTTACGGCTTTCCTCGTCGGTTTTTAATGTTTTGGAACTAGCATAATAATGCACCTGTATAAAAATTAAATATACTCGTATTTTTTATATATAAACAACGTACCTAGTTAGTAGGACGCTTTAAAAACGAAATTCTGTGATCTGCATTACAGAAATGACGACGTTGTAAAAATATTTAAATTATTCTGTGAATTTATCAACTGTTAATACCAGGTCAGCCATTAACCGTCCGGTAAATGGGTTAAAGAGCTTACAGTTTACGAGACTAACCCAGGTATCAAATAGTGCATAAATTATGTCTGAGTTATAACCATAAAAACCTTTCAATGACCGCGAACGCTTAGTTGCAGAATAAACTTACTGATGAAAAATGCCATACAATGTATACAGACCGACTCTTCACGTGATCAGAGCGTTAGCTATTTTTAGGTTAATTAATATTTTGGACATAGGTATTTTTGAGAGCAATGCGGTTGGTTCTTTAGGCTCCCTTAATTTTTATATAAATGGTCCACTTGCGTAGTCTAGTACGTCATTTGTGTGAGTTTGAGTGCCATTTGCTATATTGATCAATTTAACATGCCTACTAAAGATCTTTGCAATACTATGAGCATTTGCAATGTGCAAGCGCTGTCTTTTACTAAGATGACACCCCTATTAGCACTTTATGACATATTTCTTCAGCGAAAATAAATCCGTACTAATATTATAAATGCGAAAGTAACTCTGTCTGTCTGTCCTTCTGTCTGTCTGTCTGTCTGTCTCTTCTTCACGCCTAAACCACTGAACCGATTTGAATGAAATTTGGTACAGATATAGTCTGGGACCCAAGAAAGGACATAGGATAGTTTTCATCCCGGAAATCCTCCGGGAACGGGAACTATTATTCCACGCGGACGAAGTCGCGGGCAAAAGCTAGTAAAATATAAATATCTTGGGACAACTCACACACGGTCATCTGATCCCAAACTAAGCAGAGTTTGTACTATGGTAATCAGACAACTGATAAACATACGTAATTTATAAATACATACATTTTATAGATAAATCACACCCAGACACAGAACAAACAATTGTGTTCATCACACAAAGTTTGTCCTGGGTGGAAATCGAACCCACGACCTCCGGCTTAGCAGTCAGGGTCACTAACCACTAGACCAGCAGGCCCGTCAGCGAAAAATGTATTGTTAAAAAATGTTACTTCTTAAGAATAACTATCTGCCAGGCAACATATAAATCCGCACCTTTTTTATCTCTTTTACCATTGATTACAAACGTCAGAATCGCACAAAACAGTCCACTGATTAAGGCATGAAGGTGCGGCGCATGCCGTATATCGGGATGAAATCCAATCGGGACTAAGCGGGAATTTATCGGAAGAAAAACCCAATTATAACCAGTGCTCGGGCCAGGGTAACGAACTTCGAGATCTTTCCATTTTTTCTTGCAAACGGTACAAATAAAATTGAGTGATATATTAATGATCTTGTCAGATATGAAAAATTTTAGAATATAGCTGTCCCCCGCGGTTTCATTCGCATTTTTGGTTACAACTCTGCTCCCGGAGGTCGTAGCGTAGTGATAAATAGCCTTATATCCTTCCTAGATATCCAACACAAAAATCTTTTTTCAATTCAAACTAGTACTTTCAGAGATGAGCGCAATCAAACAAACAAACTCTTTAGCTTTATAAAATTGGTATAGATTTGATATCGTTTACGTACGTGGATTCGATAGTGTTTTCAAAATAGTGTTTTTTTATGTTTTCCATCAGTGACAGAATTTTGTAATGATACTTAATACTTCCAGAGATTACTTCTTTAAAACTTTCTTTATAAACAGACTATTCCTCAAAGAAGTCTAATACCTCCTATCCTCACCTATTTCTATTTTAGCTATTTTAGAGTTGACGAGGCTATAAGTTTTATTTTCTCGCCTGATTTTCTTGTTCGTATTAAATTATTGTCCCATCAGGTTGTGAGAACGATCTCATACTGAGTGCATCTGTGTTTTCACAGATGCCTGCGTGCGTTATAATATTTTTTGCAAAGTTATCTAATCCTTGTTAAAATTCACCTCCGCCACTTTAGACACTCACGAGGACATTCCTTATTTAAGATTTTTTTAAGTAATATTGCCTTTTAGTAGGATCAAGGTTATAAAGTTACCTTTTCTGGCGTCAAACTCTGATTGTGCGATATAGGATGTCGGTTATGATTAACAATTTGGGCGACATATATAGGTTCACTGACGGCAATCTATCTACTAATGAAAAAATAAAGCTAACATTTACCAAACTCAAAAAAAAAATTGCACCCTAAAACGGTCCAAACGAAACTGAAATACGATCCTAAATTGTACAAACTCCTTAAAGAAAGGGTCCGACTCACAATTGTGGCTCTCATAATGGTATCCATCGGTGTCGCGGCGGGGGTCCACGAGGGGTCCACGAGGGGTCCTCGAGGGGGGTAAACAAGAGACCTCTTATCGGCCACAAGACATTTGAATGATGAATTGCGATCTTCAGCAGGATATTGAAGAGCACTCCTGGAATAACTTTGTCGGTATTGTTTTGGTCTTAAAACAGATTGTTTTTGAGTGATGAGAAACCGGGGTTGTTAATTGCTAATGATTTCGGTTTGTTTTTGTAAACTTGAACGATTGGTTTTCTTGTGCATGGTGTTTGCCTTTATACAACTCTTGACAAGTGGCATTGTAGAATAGGGATGACGACAACATAAAAAAATTGGCATTCTGTTTAGTCCGTCTTGTAGATCGGCCAAAAATACGGGACACGTATTTTTACTTCATCAAAATAATAAAAAAATATAAAGATAAAGAGCAACAAAGTTCAGGAGTAGGGGCTTTTGACGTCAACGTAATGCAAAATTATCTGTATCTGATGGTGACGTCACGCACAACTTCAACGCACTGTATCGTCGTCTCACATCACTAATTACTTTTTTTTTCGTCGTCTCGCCTATTGAATAGATTGTGAAATGCATGGGATTGACAAAAGCTTGCGGTAATTAATTCTACTCAACCATGGAATTGCTACTGTTCTTTTAAACTAGAAAGCCATTAATCATAAAAAATCGTTTCAGAAAAAAAGCAAAAAGCAAGCGATGTCATCAAGTTTTTTTTGTCATTGAACGTCTTACAAGGATTTATATCTCTGGAACTATTCATAATAGTAAAATCGTTCTTAGACAGAATGACAAAAAAATATTGAAATTTTTCATTTTCTTTGAACAAAAATTGATCATGTGAGCTTTAACGGCTTTCTAGTTAAAAACGAAGGCGACGGCCATAAATTTTCATACAAACTTTGATTCTCTAACATGATATTGGTTTCGTTTCCAAAAATTTTTTGTTAGCTCGCATCACAAAAGGAATCAGCTTACGATAGAACAATATTTCAAGTTTTATTTTTAAAGTCCAAAGCTTGGCGTTCATGAAATTATATTTAATAGATACTACAACATTTACAAAAGAATAATCTTGTAAAAGTATTGTTTTCTGCTGCAAACAAGCGCTTTGTTTTGTATGATATTTATTATTTATTTATTTATACACATTTATCATCACGTCACTATTTATGTAGATAACAGATTCAATTATTACACTTTCAATGATAAATTCAACTATAGTCATATATTCAGAATATTGTATTTTTATTTTATTTAATAATAAATGAAATAAAACTATAAAAAAAAATATATTTACGAATCACTCTGGAATAAAAAAAAATTAATTCACAGACCATTTACAGGCACTTACGAATTGTCAAAGAGTCGGTCGGTTAGTCAGAAAAGTGACGCTAATTGCTAGAAACTCCACGGACAATTTTTTTTTAATTCATCTTTTACAAAATTATTTATTTTGGTGCTTCTATATGTGAAAACAATGTAGGCTTGAATACATTAAGAGGTCAAATTACTATGAACATATTACACAATATCACTGTACATTTGTCTTATAAATATCTTTATGAAAAGGTTACAAATACGCGGTAAAATTGTAGGTGAACTCAACACAAAAATAGATTGAAAAATAAAATATAAAGAGTTGGGTTAATGCTCGGTTGGGTTACGGCGCCATTCAACCACAAAACGCGGTTTTTCCTCTCATTCCATTCTGGGTAGTACGTGGTTAAAATAAAACATTTTAATCAATATTATTTAAAACTAGCTTCTACCCGCGACTTCGTCCGCGTGGACGCTATAAAGTATTCACCCCACAAAGAAAATAAGGCATGATAATATAAGCAAATATGCTTATGTGTTTATCTGACCTCTTGGTAATATACATGCGAAATTTAATTGAAGTCTATACAATACTTTCTATGTTTGTTCCGGACAAATATACTGATATACAGACAGACGACAATTCTAAAATATATTTTTGGCTTTAGCATCAGTTCTGGAACGTGTATCAAGTAATCTTTTTCAAAATTTCAATGTGTAGTTATAACTTCATAGAGATTGTATTATCCGTATACCTATAGATATAGATAAAGCTGAGTACACAATATTTTCTCGTGACAAGTAAGTAAGGTATATTATACTAAGTTTCAATAAGATTTTAACTGTTTCACTAGTTTTTCTAAAAATTACATTAGAATAATTTCCTATTACCCAAAAATAGAATTTTAAGTAGGTACTCAAGATGTAGGTAGGTAAAGAAAGGGACGTGAATTAAAAACTCTCAAGCTAACCGCTTAGCAAGCCCATTGAAATTTCACGTTAAACAAAAAACTTGGCCAAAGAAGAAGTTCGTAACTTCACTGAAGAAGGAAGAAGTTTCTCCATTTGCCGGTTTTGTGTAAACAACTCTAAAATTAAGTTGTTCTTAATGAGTTCAGCGATCTACTACTAAATATAGAATCTGCTGGTTTTTGTTCGTTGAAGATGGTGGAATTGCTGAGTATGCTGTTTTTAGGTGTATTGGTTAGATTGAAATTAATGATTTATGATACATTTATTGTTGAATTTGTTTATAAAAATAATGGCATAATTAGATCCTTAAGCCATTGCTAAATGTATGTGTAGTATGTTGTTATTATTCCACATTTTACTAAATATTTTGTTAATGTACAAATCAATGTTAATCATACTTTTCAAAATAGTGGATTTAATGGTCATTCTTCTCGTACTAATTAAAATTCAAAACATTCATTTTTTTCTACAAGTGAAGTAGTAAAAGTACGTGTAACAGTTTCAAATATTCCGCAATTAAATAAATCAAGTAATTATGGCATCATTATCAGCCATTCTCAAAGGTATAAAAATCAAAATGACTTTTAAATAGCATTATAATGTCAAACAATAATCCAGTATTGAATCAATTTGAATTTGAAGACAATGAATAAGAACTCAATCAATTATTACTCTTTAAAAATATAATGTTTACCTAACACTATAATTTACTAAAGAAGAACCTCAAACAGGTTTCAATATTACAGCTGAAATTAACTTAAGTAAATACAAGTTTGTAAGGTAAAGTGAAGAGTTGCGAGTTGCGCGTTGCGAGTTGCGCGTTGCTGAGTTACTTCAAAGTGTGCTCTGTTTACTCAGGTAAACGATTGTTGTTCTTCACTTTATTTAGTTTAAGATTTCCTACAAGGCTAATAGTGGGAGAAGATCTTTGGTACCGTACTGTATGTTTTGTTGAGCAAGATTTGCGGTAGTCATAACTAGCTTATGGTATACCATTTTGTTTTTCGGATTTATATACAGGACACTACTGCAGCTAGCAACGTGGTTTAACACAATGGTATTTTTATTTATAATATGATGCATATAAAAAAACTATGTATATTTTGGTGAATGAATATACGATTTATGGAAATTCAACTTTTTGGGAATTAAAGTTTCTATAAAAATGGGCGGCCCAGGGGAGGTGGCGGGACGAACTCGACAGTCATCTCAAGGATTGGCCCAATACCGCATTAGATAGGTATTAGTGGAAGGAAGGAGGGAAGGCCTTTGCCCTACAGTGGGACATAGACGGCTGTAAATAAATTAAGATGGGCAGGCAATGCCGCAGATAACACTTGTGTCTAGATAAAATTATTTTCTTGCCTATTCTTAAACATACGATACAACTATTCGCATTGGGTAACTGCAGATTATTCATGTTATTGTACCTGCGGATGACGTTCAAAAGCCCCTAAAATAGTCTATAGAAATAAATAATTTGCCTGCCTTTCTTAACTACGTCTATAATAAGACCAGTTCAAAGGAACAATTTTTGAAGTAATCTCCCTAATCAACGTAGGTAGCAATGTTTGTTCTGTGTTGTCAAGCAGACGCGTGGCAGGCTCGTCCGACCCACGTACGTCCCACGTACGAGGCTGTAAAAGCCTCACGTTCTTTTTGATTGGCCGCCCGGCGTTTGTAGCTAATCAAAATACGAGATTAATGTTAGAAGACGGTTTTTTTGTGACGGAAATTTTCTAAATAACTTGGGCTAATTCGTCATCTTGACTGAGTATTGTGCCAATTCGACGTTTTGATTTTAGAGCTAAATACTTTAATAGATTAAGAGCTAAGAGAGAGAGAGCTAAGTGCTTTTAATCAGTGTAAGAGTTTATTGTAATAGGGCCGAAAATTTAGGGATTCTTTTTCAAAGAAATGAATAAATTAACCCTTTTTCTAATATTAAAAACACAAACGAAAAACTGTTGGCAAACATCAAAATCAAACACAAAAAAGATTTTCCAAGAATCCTTTTTTCTTCACTAAAGAAAACTTATTAAGTAAGAAGCTAAGATAGTTCAAAGTTAATGGAATTTCTATAAAGCAGCTTGAGCAATTAAGTAGGTTTTCCATCTCGGAAATTGAGTCTTCAAGCGACTTTTTAGCTTTCACCGAGTACTTCGGAAGTCCCGTTATAAAGTACTAAAAATCTGTCGTAGAATGTTCGCGAAGACGATTTGAGGGAAGTATGAAGAATTAATTATGTATGAGTAAAGTTGAGGGTTTTGTCTTGAGTAAAAGTACCCGCACAGCCTTTCAGTCGAGTGGTATAAGGACTTAGCGAGTGTTGTCAAAAAGTCTACAACAAAAAGGTATTATGGGTGTACCTACTTGACTGAAAACAGTTTTCTTTTTATCTTTGAGATTAAGTGAGTGGTTCAAAAGTATACAATAAAAACCTGACAAAGTATATATATTATGCAAATACTCTTGAATACAACTTATTAAAATTTTAATTCATAATTTGTTATTTTTATACATGTGTTATATTATTTTTTAATACTGATTTTTATAATACTTAAGGTTATACAAAAACCCAAGTACTTTCATATTTGTTGAATTTTTCTTAATAAATATTGTCCTAAAGTAATTTTGTAATTTTACAGCCGTCCTACTATTTTACTTCACATTCTGGTCCTTCGAGCCGGATTCTGAATACCAGAGTCCGAATATCTTACTTATAATTTTTTAACGAAACGGCAAAAGTTTTGGAAACGAATAAATATTTAGAAAAATACTTAAACTTTATGACCATTCCCATGTTTGAATTTTACAAGATTCTCCATGGAGTTTCTTGCTGATTTAAATAAAGACCCTACTGTTTAGAACAAGCAAACAATTCAACTTTCTGACTGACCGACTCCCTAATAATTTAATAACGCATATTGAATCATAAAAAATATGTAATTACTAGCTTTTGCTAGTAGCCTATGTTACTCTCCATCCTTTCAACTATCTCCACTTAAAAATCACGTCAATTTGCCGCTTCGTTTTGCCGTGAAAGAAAGACAAACATACAGACATACAGACAGACACACTTTCCCATTTATAATATTATGGATAATATATTATTGATAAGGTACCAGGAGCCCAGAAATACTTCGAAGCTAGGTTAAACAAACGAAGTCCAATATTTTGATAATCTACATACCTACGAGTAAATAACATTAGCGTCCGTACCATACAGGGTAATTATTTAATTATATGACTTGTTGTGGGACCCCGAGGTCAGGGCTAGTTCAGAGCCTATCTTATGAAGGTCCTATTGTAACATTATTACCACTAAATTCGAGATATTTAGGACAATTTGAATGAGAATGTATGTACTGAATTAGAATACTGTTTTATAGTTTTTGGACCTTTTAAGGCGCACGCATAAAATATCACGATATGTTACATTGTGGTATGAGCTTCCAGTATCGCCACATTTTTGTTCATGTAACATGATGGAGTAGATCTGTAGAGGCCTAAAAATCAAGTACATGTACCTTCCAAACGTAATATATATTAACAGACTCAAAATAAACAATCATGCTCATCACACAAAGATATGTTCTTGGTTGCTACCCACTAATGCCCTTAATAATAATCACTGTGTAAAGTTTTGCAATGAATAAAGCCTGTGTAACCATACATTTTTTGACGTATAAACCTGTCATAACTTTATGCAGCGTTTATTAGTAAGGCGCTAAATCTACAGGCCCTTCCAATTCTCACTTCTATTCATTTCTATATTTTCGTCTCAAAAACTCAACCGTGCTAACATAACATAGGTCTGACAATTCTAGAATTGGATTAAATTATGATTTATTTTCATGTAAGTCGTGTTTACTTAGGTATGATAAATCGTCTAAGGGTTGTTCTGAATTGAATTGAAATTCTATTCACCTATTTAATGTATTCAAATTAACAATCACATCGTTTTTAAAATAGTCAGTTTTGGTTTCTGTTTATTTTGTTTTGACTTAGTAGCCGGCATATAGTAATTACCAGCCAGCCTATTTAATATAATTACCAGCCAGCCTATTTAATATAATTGTCATAATACGGCTAAAAAGGAGGTCTAATAAAGACTAATGCCTATTCATCATCTCCCTAGTCTTTTATCTATACTAATATTATAAAGAGGTAAAATTTGTAAGTTTGTAGGTTTGTATGTTGGGGGTAATCTCTAGAACTAGTGGTCCGATTTTAAAAATTATTTCAGTGTTATATAGGAATGCTATGCTCCATTTATCGAGGAATGCTATAGGAAAAATGCGGGTGAAACCGCAGGGGACAGCTAGTCAACTATATATGTTTAGAGTCGGTTTCCAGTCTATCCGGGATTCAGCTGAATATCAGCTTTTACATGTAGTGACTGCCTACTAGTCCTCCACAACCTTTGCTACTGGATAATACATACCCCTTAATTAATCTGATTGTCAGAATTTTTGTCAAGGTTCTACGAAGAATATTAGTGATGTCTTACAAAAACAGACAAACATCAACATTGAAAAACCACAATGGAGCATCTGCCATTGCCACTTTCGAACCCACCGTCTCATGTCACGTCAACCATTAGTAACGCTCACCACTGCTAAATAGTAGGTATAAAAAAGACTAGTACCCGGGTAATCATTACGGCGATTCGCACACTGCCCCGCATGATGCAGCGTAGTGCGTGGATGCGTGTTCTTCCGTTGCTTGTAAGTATCTGCGTTTGTATGGAAAACACGCACAGTCTAACACACCGAAAATGCATCCACGCGCGTTCATGCGGATCACGCGCAT
Organism: Athetis lepigone; assembly: GCA_033675125.1. Taxonomy (NCBI): domain Eukaryota; kingdom Metazoa; phylum Arthropoda; class Insecta; order Lepidoptera; family Noctuidae; genus Athetis; species Athetis lepigone. The sequence continues at coordinate 1,193,525 of CM066236.1, read as the reverse complement.
ACACGCGGAGAAACATGCACCCCCGCGCGTAGGTGCGGGGCGAGACGCAAGGTATGGCACACCGAATCCCGCAGTGCCGCGCGTGATTTTGAATAGGCGTGACGTGTGAATCAATGAGAACGAGAGAACGGCGAATAAATGAGAGCCGCCGTGCGTAAATCTACAAAACGCACCTACGCGCGTGAGTGCGCAAAAAACCCGCACGATAATGCAGATCTGCACTCCCGCAGGAACGCGCGTAGGTGCGTTGACACGCAACATGCAGCGTGGTCCGGGGCAGTGTGATAATCGCCAAACAGTCAGTCATTTTAAAGCCACAACCTTTCAAAGAACACAGAATCAGCAGAAAACTGTTAGCTAATAACAGTTAAACGTACCAGAACTTAGCGAAAGCAATAGATGATGAATATTTAGTTGTTGCTTCAGAGTTTGTTGACGGACGGGGAAACTAGCGGCAACTCACAAGCGCGCTGTGTGGACTACGTATTTACAGAAAATTTAATTATTCTATTCAGAGACATACGTCTGTCTGTGTGCTGTTTGTAAGAATATTTAGGGATTATACACAAAACAACCTCGTTCATTAAGCGCATATACTTTTTCTGCGTTACCATAGGTAATGGGTGTTGAACACAGTTAAATCTCTACCACCATCATATTTAAACGAAGATCTAAAGTTCCTGAACAGCCTATTATTGTTACACTGATGGATTAAGGCTTCTTTTATCAAACTTAAAAAAAAACCGTACTAATGTTATAAATGCGGAAGTATGTCTGTCTGCCTGTCTCTTCTTCACTACTAAACCACTGAACCGATTTGAATGAAATTTGGTAAAGATAAAGTCTGGGATCCGAGGAAGGACATAGGGTACTTTTCATCCCGGAAATCCTTCGGGAATGGGAACTATTATTCCACGCGGACGAAGTCGCGGGCAAAAGCTAGTATATAATAAATCCATTTTTTATCAAGACGTTTTCCTTAAAAAATGTCAGGAATGTTTAAGGCAAACTTGAAAAATATAATAATAATACCAGCCTATTACTGTCTTACTGCAGGGCAAAGATCTCTTCTCATACAGAGAAGGTTCGAGCATTGATCACCACGCTTTAACAAGGCGGATTGGCGACGTCGAACCTATATTTACTACTGTCGAAGACAAACTTTAGAAAGTACATATGAATTGAATAAGTCACATTGGTACTTGCCCGGATTGGAACTCTATTCAGGTAAGCAATGATCAACAGAGCGGGCGTTATCACCACTCGGCTATCAGAACATACAAACAAATATAACACCAGAACTATGCATACGTTCAATTAGGGTAAAAGCCGAATAATGTCCATAGTTTTACTTGCTTTGTTTGTGCAATGCGATGTCCGCTGCAATAACAGTATTTTATCATAATAAATTCTGAACATTTCGACTTTTTAACAATGGCACAGAATGTTTTAACAAGCCTGCCATCGGGGTTACTGTGGCATATTCGTTGTTATTTTTGAATGAACTTTCGTTTTCTATAGAAATACGAATACTGCAGTAGGCTATAGATATCAAATGGTAAATTGACTGACTGACTGTATATCAACACACAGTCCAAACCGCTGAACCTAGAGATGTAAAACTTCGGGGGGGGGGGGTGTTCTTTGTAAAGAGTATTGCGAACTCAAAATCAAGATCAAAAGTAAATAATATGTATTCTTATCTTTGTGAAAAAACCCATGTATATTTTATTTTCTTTTAAGAGTTGTTGGTAAGGGACTATTATATTTACCATCCTCTAAAAATAAATCACCCTTAAATTACTACGACATTTTTTAAGATTTTCCTCAATTAAGTTCAACCTAAATAAAGGGAATGGGATATTCCGAAAAAGATCTGAAAAAACTCTTGTTACCTATCTACTGATGTTGTACATCTGTTTATATATTATATTAATAAATTCTTTTTTTCTTTGTGTGCTGATGGCCTAAGGGTGGTTTAAAAGGAAGCTGGAAGCGTGTGGGTTCAAATTCGGGCGAGTACCGATGTGACTTTTTAATTCATATAAGTCCCTTTAAAAAATACCATGGACATCGCAGATATTGATGTAGGAAAACATCAGTAAGAAAATCCGAAATCACCAATTCGCCTTAGGGCCTACGCTGACCGGGACGGCATAGCAAGGGATTTGAATTTTTACTATTGGACATTCAACCGTACTGTTACAGAAAAAAGACATAAATTGCTATGCTTTAAAATGATACCGTGGCATTGAAAGGGATTTTATTGCAAGGCATTAAAAGACGCGCCACAGGCTCCCGTGGCGAGATGCCGTGGCATACTGCGGTAGACAACGGCATGCCACGGACTCTGGCGGTGACTCATATTAAAACTGTGGCACACCAACACTCGATCAAACGGAACTGAAGACTCAAAGTGTATCCGCCAGCAGGAATGACTGAGGCGTGCTCTGTCGTGCCACGGCACGCCGTGGCATGCCGTGGCAAAGTGCTGGAATGCCGCGGTATCTAAACGGCCAGTGTGCGCTGACTTACGGCAAAATCCCTTACCATGCTGTCCCGGTCTGCGTAGGCCTTTAAGCAAGCGTGGAAATCAATGCACGTGTCTTCTCTGTTTGAGAAGTGGCTTTTACCATGTAGTTGGACAGTAATAGGTCGGTATTGCGATTATAATAAAATCCTTTTAGTCCAAAAAAATTAGTTGTGGGATACAGATTTCATTAAAACACTAATCTCGGAGCAAGGTAGCGTCTCTACCAAGACGAATATAGCAAAGCTTAGGGTCACAACCACAAAACCCAAATAAGTCACTTATTTTGACTAAAGTTAAAAAGCTAAAGTTTACATATTAGTCATATTATTTTGACTAAAGTTTGGACTTTGCAAAAGATAGTGCTGGTAAAGTTAGAGTGTCTACAATTAGAACCTTGGCTTGACATGAGATGATGATAAATTTTAACACAAAGTTGAATAATTTTTTTTATTCGAAAAAGTTACAGTTATAAGTATTCCTGTTATGTTGTTATAATAAAACTTAAAACCAATAACAAGTTATAATGAAGTACCAGTTTTTGTCGGACATCCATCCACTATGTTACCCCATTTAGGGGATCAAATCTTTTAAAAATGCTTTCTCAGTGGTCACTTATCTATACTAATATTATAAAGAGGTAAAATTTGTAAGTTTGTAAGTTTGTAGGTTTGTAAGTTTGTATGTAGGGGGTAATCTCTGAAACTACTGGTCCGATTTGAAAAATTCTTTCAGTGTTAGATAGCCTATTTATCGAGGAATGCTATAGGCTATATACCATCACGCTACGACCCACGGGAGCGGAGCAGTAACGAAAAATGCGGGTGAAACCGCTGGGGACAGCTAGTTCTTCATAAAAAAGACTACTTCCAAGTTTTTTGTCTCTAGGACCAACGGTTTGGGTTGTGCGTTGATACATCAACAATAATTAGTCAGTACCTAGTCAATTTACCTTTTAAAAATAATAATATAGAAATGGTCTCATCTTGGCTACATTTTACATGAAATGTTTTTTTTAACACATTTAAACTCCTTCGTTCTTCTTAGATGTTCCAGAAATGGCTAAGTTTACAAATTACTTTACTTGGATTAGAAGTTGCGCTCCGTAGTCTAAATATAAGCCAAGTTTGTGAACTGCAACAGAATTCTCGGCGTCTTGTCCAGAAGTAAGACACACACTACATTCACATCAGTTGATTAAATTAACTAAATTCGAAACTATGTTTATATAAGGTCCAATTAAAATAGATTTACGTTTAACACGATGATTTGATTCACGCTTGTTTTTAATTTAACACAACGTTTAGTACGTCCTGTCAAATATATACAAGAAAAAAAAACATTGTTGATAGTATTTTTATTTTCCCATTTTTAACTTAATAGGTATGTAAAGCGCTTCTTTTTTTACTGACTTTTTTTATTGACTTTATTTTGGTGGTCTGAATAGTAACTAAAAGTTGGACCTTATTGACACTTATTTATGTTTTATGAGTGTCTAGAAAGACTCTCGATAAATTTTTTTGGACATTGCAGTTAATTTTAATGAAAATAGCTAAGTATGAATATATTTTAGCTAACAAGCCTGTGCTCGAATACAACACGACCTGTAAAAGATTAAGGCATACTTATAGAATTTGAACAGCATTATTGGTAAAAAACGATATTAATATTATAATTCGATGGTAGCTCTGTCTGTCTGACAGTCTGTCTGGCTCGCTTTCACGCCAAAAACTGCAGAACCGATTTAAATGAAATTTCGTTCAGAGATAGTCCATAGCCTAAGAAAGGTCATAGGTAGTTTAGTTCAGGGAACTACACGGCGGGTAAAACCGTTTGCACATTCTAGAAAGTTGAACGAGACTTTTCGCAACGTCAACCTACAAAAAAAATGTTATAATTTTGTATATGTTAATGAATAATCGATGGCGAATGAGAAAACGGTTCTCGAATGGCGGCCCGGATTGGCAAGCGCAGCTTAGGACGGCCTCCCGTCACACAGACGGATGACATTGTTAAGATTGCAGGGAACCATTGGATGCATTCGGCACAGAACCGCATGCGCTGGAAAAAGTTGCTCATTTACTAATGATAATGTTTTTTATTAATGGGGCAATCCCACCACACTATTACCAACCACTGCAACTCCTAAAAGCTAAAATAAACAGTGGAGTCCACCAGAAAAGCGCCTAACAATGAAGCTCGACGAGTCCCGGAGAAACGATTCAAATGTCTTAGATCCCGCAACTAAATTAATCAGAAAAACGCGGTGGAGGAGTACGAACAATATGTTTTTCACTTGATGATAAAGATTATAAAATATTCCAAAAGAAAACCGTCACTATGTGCTGTAAACAGTCTCCAACTATACAATATGACTACTTCGCTTTACCTATGACCCGTTTCCTCTCTGACCGGACACTGCACTAAATTCGTAGCCACTGGTTTGCGGTAAGTACCGTTTGACTGGCAACAAGTTTCGGCACAACTTGTAAGTCCACTGAGAGCTTCTAATAGTTAATAACACTGTTTCACTCGTTTCAATTGTTGTAATTATTAATTAATGTACTACGTATAAAGCGGAACCCTATCTCTTAAGATACAGGCAAGACCTAGTTTAAGGGATAGAGTCTATATAATTGTGCTAATTATGACAAATGTAACATTGTAATTGTGTCCAATGTTAACAGTACAATGTGCTCATGTTTTTATGAAATAAAATTTTTATTATTATTCCATTTATTTATTTTTTAACATATTAATTACATTTTTAAATATTAATATAAAAAAGAAAAATAACATTTAAAAATATAAAAAATAGTATCCCACCGGCATCGGGAACAGGATCCAAGCTACCGGTGGTCAGGGCTCCAGAGAGAGGAACCTCCGGACAATACGCGCCGTGTCCAGGTCTGTTTATCTTTCTCAGCTTTCACGAGGTTCTCGTCATGCGGGACAGCAATATCAACAATCACTGCACGACGCTCTAATCGATCTATCACCACTATGTCAGGCTTGTTAGCAACAACAGTCCTGTCAGTAATGATAGATCGATCCCAGTACATTGTGACATGGTCATTCTCAACAACTGGGTCGGGCACATACCTATAGTACGGTACTTCTGCTTCCACAAGATTGTATTTCAGAGCAAGTTGCTGATGAATAATCCTGGCTACAAGGTTGTGTCTGTGCAAATAGTCTCCGTTAGCCAGACTAGAACACCCAGAAATAATGTGTCGGATTGATTCCCCGGGACGGTGGCATGCCCGACATATGTCAACCGTGCCGTCCTTCACAATGTATTTCCGGTAGTTGTTCGTCATCATAACTTCGTCCATTATCGCACAGACAAAACCTTCGGTTTCCACAAAGAGGTCACCGAAACGCAGCCAAGATACGGACGCCAGGAAATCTACATCTGGTCCATGTAGGACTCGATAAAAGCGTCCGTGGAGCTCCTTGCTCTGCCATACCATCCTGCGGTCATCAGTATCCATTACTATAGGTTTGCGCCAGTTCTCGTTCGCTAAGGAGAGCGGGGTGAGGCCCTTGTCTACCGAAACTACATCTCGATGCATCTCCACGTCGGCATTCAGGAAATACTCTCTGAGACTGCATATCTCACGATTGTGCATGGTCTTGGCGTTGAGAAAGCCTCGACCACCACACTTCCGCGAGATATACAGTCTCATTACCGACGATCGTGGGTGATGCATGCGATTTGCAGTCAGCAGACTACGGATCCTTCTATCCAGGGCGTCCAGTTCAGTCTGAGTCCATTTGAGTACGCCGAAAGAGTACATCAACACCGGCATGACCTAACCGTTGAAGGCGCGCACCTTGTTCCCGCCTGATAAAAGACTATTTAAAACTTTATTCAGGCGGCCAAAGAAGCGCTCCCTCAACGCTTGTTTCATGTCGGCGATATTGATGCCTAACGCTTCCGACATACCCAAATATTTGTAGGTTTCGGTTGAAGAGAGGGACCTAAGGTGTATGGAATCCGAAAGTTGGGTCCCCCCGGATTCCACAATCTCCCCTCGCTTTACATGCATGACTGCACATTTGTCCACACCAAATTCCATCCTGATGGCACTACTGAAAGTTTCTGTTACCTTCAGTAGCTTCATCAGTTGCAATTCAGTGGGGGCAAAGAGTTTCAGATCATCCATGTACAGGAGATGAGATATAACCTGACCGCCTCTGCGCAACCGATAGCCTAGTCCTGAACCCTCCAACAATGTGCTAAGAGGATTCAGGGCCAAACAGAACCACAATGGACTCAGACAATCGCCCTGAAATATGCCTCGCTCAATCCTTATTGGTTCGTTGTTCTCTCGGATGTGCCGACACCCTGGATAGTGAAGGACCGTACTCCACTGCCCCATACATGACATCAAGAAGGTGCGCAGAGTTGCATCTACTTTATACAATTCCAGCACCCTCATGAGCCATGTATGTGGCACCGAGTCATAGACCTTCTTGTAATCTATCCAGCATGTCGACAAATTCTTCCGAGAACGGCGAACCTGCTGACTAATGGCCATGTCAATGAGGAGCAGCTCCTTAGTACCACGGGACCCATTCCTACATCCATTCTGAGAAGCGGACATTATAGAATTATTATTAATATGACTATTAATTTTAGCTCTCAGAATGGATGTAAGAATCTTATAGACCGTGGGTAAACAAGTAATTGGTCTATAATTTTTGGGTTCCGTAGTACTACCTGATTTGTGGAGCAAGTGGGTAATTCCAGTAGTTAGGAATTGGGGTAGCGACCCAGACTCTAAGGCTGACTGGAACTGGGACGCCAGGCGAACGTGCGATCCTTGTAACCATTTTACCCAGAAATTGTGCAGTCCGTCCGGCCCTGGGGATTTCCAATTAGGTAACGGACGGACTGCACAAGCTATATCTTGGGGGCTAATGTTTATAGCCCCCATTTCTGGTATTTGATCACACTTTCGCTCAACCTCCCGAATCCAGTCGCCCTCAGTGTGACTGACAGGCACCGACCAGATGCTGCGCCAGAATGAACTCATGGCATCATCATCCGGAAGGCGCGTGTCAACCACACCTTGGTCCGGTCGTTCCCAAGCCCTATATAACCACCTCTCATCACTCCGGAATGTGCGATTCTGAGTATATCGCTCCACTCTTCGCTTGTACCGACGAATACGGCTTGCCCATGCACTGATCTTCTGCTTCAGGAAGTCGATACGCTCTGTGATGCGAGGCATATAATCTTGGAACTAATGTTAGTCCCCACAAACGCCCGCCTCACAAAGCGCATCACTCTAGGACGTGTATTGCCCTCCCTGAAGCAGATTAATTTGCCGATGAGTGCTCTAGCCTCACCAATACGACGCTCAATTCTGAACTGCCACGCTGGTATAGCTGGTTTAGGTCGTGTGACTCCGTCACTGTTTGGTAATTTGACGTGAGCCACACGACACGCTGCTACAGCTGCGCAGTACAAAATTGAGTGGGTATCAGTGAGGTCCTCGCTGCTGTCAAAATAGTTCGACAGCAGCGAATCCAGAGCACACACCAGCGCCCTATTTTTCTTGTGCATGGGCAAACGAGGTAGTCGCGGTCTCATCTCAGGCGGCGTAGAGCGATATTCCCGAAACGCACACTCCAAAGCACTCCTCAAATTATCATTGCACTGGGTACTCACGGATATAGTCTCACCATCATCCATCTCATCAATGCAGGGCAGTTGCGGCAAGCCACTACGTGAATTTTGCGGCTACACAGCGACCGCACCCACTGGCGGGGCGGGCGGGGCAAGACTAATCCGTGACTCTAGGCGTAGTCGATCAAGCACGGTGTCATCCAACATATGATTACGCTGGATGACACGCACCTGATCCGACAGTCGCTGGGCTGAAACATTGACAGCTGGTTCAAGCACCTGGAACAGAGAGAGCATCCGACCACGGTACGCAGTCATGTTACTTCCCCCCTCTGTAGCCCCAAAGTAGGCGCGCATAACATTTTCGTTAATGGAATGTGTCCATCTCATGCGCGCACTTCCACCGGGAGCGGGGACCCTGTCAGAGGCCGGTGGGCCTCGGAGTCCCAAGCATTCCGGCGGCCGGCGACCTCCCCGCCGGCGCACAGGTGGTGGCGACGTCGGCGGAGAGAAGTACTCGTCGCTCGAGCTCGACGCAACTGCCACGGCCGGTGTCACAGCGCTCACGGTGGGGCTGGATTCCGGCGGCGGCGAGGCGGAGCTGGGCGACAAGCCCGGTGGTGTTGGGCGTGCTTTTCTTATCGCTGATCTTGTTATCATCGTATTTTTCTGCGTTTCATTGTGTTATTTAATGTGACAATCGTTTTTTATGGTGACATATGTCACCACCGAATTTTTCATAGTTACGTAAAATCATTGTTAGAATTTCTCTCACTGAGGTTTATTATATCTATTAATGTATTATCCGATTCTTAATCCGATTATTTTGTTGTAAATAATATGTGGGTATGGTACTAATATGATTTTTATATATTTATTATAAACACAACACAAAAATTGGACGATGACGTTATCGGTGTTGCCAGCTTATTATTATTATTTTAAAATATGTTTCCATATCTCGGCACCCTGAGGTCCCGGACTTTTGGAAGGCGTACGAGGGGCCGAAGCCAACTCGCAGAGGCCTTGAGGAAAAACTTTATGTGGAATGGGACACCGACCGACGATTATCCCTATATGCACTATGTAAGTGCACCTAAGGACAACCCCCGGTTGGTGTTGGACTATTGTAAAATATGACAACTAACAAAAATTTTGGACTATGGGTTTGGATTCTTTCATGAATAAGGTACCAGAAACTATGGAGTGACTATGGCCCCTGCATGACCAATGGTTGTATACACTGATAGAATGGCAGGGGGTGACTTGCACACTCAGTAAATGGGCCCCCGAAAACGGCCGCTAGCACATAGTGACGTAGCGACAAGGGGGCAACATATATCGAGGTGCTAGAGGAGTGGAGAGGTATTCCACGGCTATCAGGACAATCCCGGAAGTACGGTCAAGATCCCTACCAGCATCTTACTGGAATACTTCCTTCCCCCGAGCACGTATGCTCTTGCGAATCTCCACTCAAACCAGCCAATGAAGGCAAGAGTGAGGTGGGAGCCTTGTTCCTCGTCAGTGCTCACTCTGGCCGGCCAGTTAAGGCAAGCCAGAGATGAAGAAGAAAGGGTCTCCCAGGAGGTCAGGTCCACGGGGTCGCTACTGCCCGACAGCTCGCCACAAGCTGCCCTGCGGGTTTATTATTATTATTAAGTTTGCGCCAGATGGTCGGAATGTTTAAGATGTTTTTGTAGTATTTCTTTCTTACAGTATTAGTGACAAGGTTTTAGCAGTATTCGTGACAAAATTTTAAGACTTTAAAGGGCAATATATAAAATATTAAAAAAAAAATATGTTAGTTGAAAAAAGAGAAATACATTAACACATACAAAAACCTATAACCAAAGCACAGAAAGTTTACGAATCCAAATGAACCCTAAAGTCGGGGTTGCAGAATGTTAACGTGACCCCGGAACATAAAGGGTAACCGAAGGAACATGAGTGGGTTTTAGTCAGTAAAAGTCTGACACGCCCTCCCGCCGCAACCAGAACGGGAGCAGTCATTTGATGATTTCCCACTCCCAAAAAAAAACCCTAAAGTCTAAGCTAGGCCGAGCCGGTATCTTGCGTACAATGTCATTAGCTATAACTAAATACAATCACATAATGTGTAGTGTCATTATGCTCAGAATACAATGCGGGTAGATTTGTGAGTTATCAGGAAGGAAATTATCAGGAGCACAGCAATTGCAATGGATAAGGAATACTTGTAATAGAGATCTTTGTTTTAATTTTCAGCATACTTGTGCTGCGAAACAGTATTGCTGAGTTCCGTAGAAGAGTACTAGAGACTACATAAAAAAACAGAGATGACGAGTTTTACGACGCCGACGCATAACCCCTTTCTTTTTAGTTATTTATAATTTTTTTTAGTTTTATTTTAGTTTTAGATATTAATTAGTTTTTAGTTAGTTTTAATTTAGCTATATTTATTTTTAAATTATGCCTGTATATATTTTATTAGACCAAAAAACTGAATAACATACCATGACCTGAAATATGGTAGCATTGAAATAAAAAAATTCATTCTGTTTAGACCGTCTGTTAAAAAAAAATTTAGACATATTTTTCGTTCGATCAAATAAAAATATACAAAGATCAAGAGTCCAATGTCCAAAGTCTAAGAGTGAAGTCTTTTGACTTTACTGTTCAGTTAAAATTGTACCTAGGCATAACGTCACGCGAACCGTTGGGCATATCGTTGTCATTTTCGGTTTACGAGAAAAAAACAAATGAAATATGGCCCTAAAGAAGTTAACTTTATTACGAAAATAAATCCAGTTGGTATAAAGGTAAGGATTACACCAGGCAGCAAGAAGAGGGATAACAAAACATGTTCACTATACCGGATTTAAATTGCTTTCGATTACTCGTATAATTGGCAATTAGCTGGTGTACCTCCGACACGTGCATTACAATACGGAACTGTGTGCTGAATAGCAATGATGGGGAAACTACATTATTACCGACTTGTTTTAGTTATCTTGTAACACCGGTAAAGTAACAAGAAATAAATTTTAATAAAGTTAGTTAAAACTAAAATAAAACTGCAATAAAAAGAGATCTAAATTATAGTATGAATTGAAATCAGCACAAAACCGCCTTTATTTTGATAACCGTCGATGCATTTGGATTTTTTTTTCACAAGCCTTATTTTAAGCTTTGGCAGCTGCCATCACGCTTTTTAGGATGTGTTACATGGATCATAAATGCAAATCAATAGGCACCTTAATTATTCAACATGCAAACACACATAGACTTTTAAAACCATATTTGCCCCGCTGTAGTCAGGTAAAAATAAAGAAACAGAAATATTTATTAACATTATTTTAATGCGTTCACGAGTCGGATGAAGACTATCTATTTTAAATAAATTTGAGTTCGTACTCGCACAGCCTAGTACTAATATGACTTTCGAAAACTAAAAATGATCACTTAATAATCCGGTACAAAATTTTTAGGCATTTTCTTTTTCATTTTACATTTTAAGCACTGACTTAGGTAAATACATTTATTTAAGTAACACTCCCATTAAATTGTTAAAAATGTGGTCAGTTGGTCAGAAAGTTAAAGCTCCTTACTTACATTGTTTTCACATAAATTATAGAACACTTTTTTGCAGAATTTTTAAATTCAACCTGACAACTCCTACCCATTGTTACTAAACTCAGCAGAATACCGTATCACGAACAAAAGCTTAGATTCATTGTCAAGGTCACTGTAACCCATACATCATCACAGCAAGAAAAATCTTTTCATTTTCGATACGCGCGGGGAGGCCTCTTGAGTTATGACTCGGTGTACGTGCGGACACCGTCCGGAGCGGCGTCCGGCCGTCCGGACAATGTCCGTTATCGTCCACACCGGACAACGAACTCTGAAATTTATTGCTTTATCTTCCCTAGTTTTAATATTCGTGCGAGAAGAAATTTATTGTTCTCCCTGGCGGCCATTTCCTCCTCAATTTCGGTGTATGCAAGTTGTACGGTGGTGGAAGTAGTGGCGGGTGTAAAGCTTTGTCAGGCTTGTTCGACCGATAGTATTAAAGTGCGTGATTTATCTGTCGACCTTTATATATTGATGTGGGTTATTATTTAGTTTTAATATTAAAAATATAAAATGTATATTAAAATAGGCTACTGTATCGTATTGTTGATTAAATTATAATGCAAGTTGTGTATATTGCTTGTTTCAATGTTGGGTTTTAAAAACCTGGACATTATAGAGTAAAGTTCGACGCTTTGTAGTAGCGGGTGTAAGCTTTGTCAGGCTTGTAATACCGAAAGTATTAAAGTGTGTGATTTATCTGTCGACCTGCATATCTTTATGTGGGTTGGTGTAAGTGCCAGGTTATTAGTACAGTTACAGTTATTTAGTATTAATATTGAAAGTTAAAATGTATATTGAAATGTGTTATTAATTTGTATTGTTGATTTTTGTCAAATTTTTGGTTTTGAAAACCGGGACGTTACAACGTAAAGTCTTTTTTGCATTCTAAATTCCATTAGCTTTTTAAGTTTAAGTCGCAAAATACTGCAATTAAAAAATGCTTGAAGGATGCAAATATTCCAGTAACTTACTAGAACTACCCTTCTGATATACTAGCTGCGCTCTACGGTTTCACCTCTATAATATCAAGTTACAGATCCGCTCTCGTCTGACTACGGAAAAGTCAATTCCGGGATCCGAACCTGAGATTGTCGTACCAGGAGGCGAATACTTCGGTGTTTCGAGCCTTTAGGAGTCATTTTACACAGAAACCTTATATAAAGAGGGAAGAGGAACCCTTTGTTAAACAATCCGGTACTTATATTGAAGATATTGTTCAGGGAACTCAATATAGTAATTTGAAGTTTGTTCTCAATGTTTTGTGTGTTTTACTTGAGATAGTTGTAGATACTTATGGAGTTTGGCAAAGTAATATAATAAACCTGAAGAGTTTGTTTGATATCTTTATGTTTACTTTCAGGCAGAGCTAATAGCTTATAAATAACTTTAAGTACTTTAACTTTTAGTGTGTAGTACTTTAGTGTAAATTGTGTAAATATACATCCGAATATCTGAAATCAAGTTACAATTTTTTTTTTCGATTGCAAAAAAAATATTTATTAAAGAGTACAGGTTTAAGACCACACTACAACCTATCTAAATTGAACAATAACCTAAGATATAACTCATCTCAGATAATAGCGCTGGGCCTTTAATAACTTATTACTTATATACCTAATTTGCTCACTGGTTACCATAGTGTAACAAGTTCGGCTTTGCCTAGTTTTTAGATCAACTGACTATGTGTGAGTTGTCTTAAGGTATTTTATGAAAAAAAAAATGGATTATTTTGAAAGCTGTCAGCACAATCTTGAAAAAATCAAAAATCCTCCAAAATGGGTGTACTAGAACTCAAAAATTAATACATTACAAAACTACAATTAAAACAAGATTTTTAAAATACACCGACAGATACATTTTGACATCAAGAAATATATATATGTTCGACGCTCGTAGTAGTGTCTACGAGCGGCGTAGGCGACATTTCTGTTATATTGCTACGCCGTAGCGAGCGCTACGATGTGCTACGAGGTGTGTGCTACAAAGTGTCGGCAATAAAATTAAGATGCCACATACGATTGTTTCAATAATTCTTGTGTTAGTGTTAAAGTTGTTCAGTAAGGTATAAATAATTATCAAATAATTGAATGTGCTATTTAGGAAGCAATTTTCAGTGATTCTCGACGTAAGTTCTTAAAATGCGGTCAGTCTGTAACCATCCTATGACCGCGCGGTTTCACACACAAACAAAGGCAAGCGATAATTATTATGGATCCAAAACATACAAGGTTTATTATGAAAGTTATTTTGGAAACTGTAAAAAAAAACTAATATTATTACTGCGATGTGCTGTGGAAAAAGCTGCAGGACATTAAGATTGCACCCGATGTAATAAATATCTTTCGGTACTGGTACGGAAGCCAGGTCAATAATGTAAAATGGGCGGGAGCCCTGTCGGAATCGTACAGGTTGGGGTGCGGGGTGAGGCAAGGAGGGTTGAGCTCGCCAACGCTCTTCAACCTGTACATGAATGAGCTTATTGGCGCGCTCAGCAGTCGCCATGTGGGCTGCCATGTTGATGGTGTTTGTTTTAACAACATCAGCTATGCGGATGACATGGTGCTGCTGAGTCCGTCGATTTGTGGACTAAGGGACCTCATAGGCATATGCGAGAGGTACGCTCACTCCCATGGGCTGCAATATAATGTAAAAAAGAGTGTGCTCATGGTCTTCCAGGCGAGAGCGAAGAGTCCGGCAGAGGTTCCTCCTGTAAGGTTGTGTGGCGTGCCTTTGGAGCGGGTGCAAAAATTTAAATATTTAGGCCATATTGTGACGTTCGACCTGAAGGATGATGCGGATATTGAGCTAGAACGGAGGGCGCTGTCGGTGAGGGCGAACATGATAGCTCGCAGGTTTGCTCGTAGCTCCAAGGATGTGAAAATCACCTTGTTTCGAGCCTATTGCACATCGTTTTATACGAGCGGCCTGTGGTTGTCAGACACGCAGAAATCCTACAGCGCTCTCCGTGTTCAATATAATAATGCGCTGAGGGCATTGTTGCGGCTGCCTCGCTACTGCAGCGCATCGGAGATGTTCGCCAATGCGCGTGTGGATTGTTTTTATGCAACCATGCGCAGGAGAGCGACTTCGATAGCGGGCAGGGTGCGGGGCAGCGGTAATAGTCTCCTTGCCGTCATCGCCGACAGGTTGGACGGGCCGTTCCTGCGACACTGGGGAACCCTTCATGCACCCGTACTTAAGCTAGTGTACTAATTGTGCACTAGTATAATACCCCCTTGTCTGTGGAGCGCGCTCAATGAGCTCGATTTTCAAAATGGCGCATCTGTGGAGCGAGCTCATTGAGCTCGATGCAAATGGCGTCTTTACATGCGCACTATTTTAATCATAATACTTCGTTTAAAATATATATTTTGACTGCTCTAACTAATACAAAGTTTAGAAAAAAAAACAAGGATGACAAAAATTCACGCGTCAAGTGTTTTGAACGTCCGTACGCTGCCGCACCGAAGTTTCAAATAACACTTCTCGGAATTGACAAGTGGGTCGTCCTTATCGCGGCGACCTTGTAAAGCTTGTGGAATAAAGAATATGTATGGCATTGTGTGTTCTTGTGTAAATTAAAGTAAATTATGGTATTTTTATGTAAATTAAGTAACAGTTTTATGAAATAAACGTACGTTTTATTAGTTATAACGACTTTTGTACAGTCGGAAAAGTCGAAATTTTCCCGCTTTTCCTGGTTTCAAATTACAATATTTATAATATAATCTTAATTAAACCAATGTTTTGATGTTAAGGTTGTTTTATAAAGATTCCAATAAGAAAAGCTTTCTTATTAGCCGCCATACAAGTTATTATTCCAATTAAATAAAAAAAAATTACGTCCCGTTTTTTTGGCATTTTTTTGCAAATGGCGTCACAGATCCGCCATTTTGAAAAAAATGGCCGCCACGTCTGAATGGATACATAGTGGACTGACCATTTTATAATCTTGTTAATAATTTTGAGTGAATAATTTAATTTAATGTTAACAATTTTAATGTAATTGGATGAATTTTTATGTTTTATTTTAATTTAATTAATTTGACATTTTTGTATTTGTATTTAATTTATTGACATTATTTTGATTTATTGACATTTGTATTTGTATTAGAACATAATGAGTCCATGGTTGCTTGAATTAATAAATGAATTATTATTATTATTATTACTTGTTGACCAGGTACCGTATTTAATATTATTTTTTACGAGTTGTAAAATGATCTCCTGAAAAGCTTTGTACTTTGTATTAATTTAATTATAAATTAATGTTATTGCGGCAATATAAATGAGTAAAATATTTTTTGTACAACAGAATAAATATGTGGAATAAATGACTGAATACTGACATTGATAACTTTCAAACACGGTTTAAATGTGCTAAAAACGTTAAGTTTTTTTTGAGAAATTCGTTCTCAATAGCCAATACTGATCTCAAAATATATATTTTTGTATATTTGTATTTACTTGAGCGATAATTCGAACGGTCACAATCGTCACTATTGAAATTTTTATCATATTTTTCCATTGTATTTGTTTTTCTCGTGTGTATTCCAAACAATGCTGCATACGATTTTTGTCACTTTTTAATTTATTTCGTATTGTGAAGGACATTTTATAAAAATGTTATTGACATATTTACATTCGATATCAAACAACACATTTTACACCTGAATGATGAATTGTGTATTTTAATTTGTACATTTTAGGCCAGTCTAAATAATGACTCAATTAATCCTTTGTCAGTCGAAACTAGAACTAAGCTAAATAAAATGTAATAACAAAGTTTTGTGAGTATATGTCAATAACAAGTTGTATTAAATTCATAATTAAATATACAAAAAGGTTATGAATAACTAGCTTTTGCTCGTGACTTTGTCCGCTTGAATATCGGTTATCGCGAATGTAAAAAAGTCGAAGAATAAATACTATTTATCCTATATTTTCTTCCAATTTATAAGTTTCGTTCGCAGACGAGAGCTTTAATAACAATAAAAAAATAATGTTTATGAAATATAGGTAATAAAATTATTTCTTTTTTACTTCGTTTCCATCTGTATCGTACTGATACCAGCATATTACTGTCCCACTAGTCTAAGTCTAGGTAAATCTAGGTTTTCCCAAGATGTTTTCCTTCACCGATGTCTCTGATGTCCAAAGTAAACTTTAGAAAGTACAATATGAATTGAAAAAGGCACATTGGTACTTGCCCGGGCTTGAACCCTCTATCGGATCCTGGATCGTTAAAGGAATTCAAAAATTGTGTAACAATGTTCTCTGGTGAACTCTTTCTATCCTTTAGTCCGTTGCTACGTGCTTGTTAGACTAGTGGACAGTGACCCTGACTGATAAGCCGGAGGTCTTTACCTATAATACTATAACTGTATTTAAGTATAAACTATTTATATGTAGGTATATTAGTTGTCTGGTTATCACAACACAGGCTCTGCCTAGTGTGAGGTCATGTAACCGTGTGTGAATTGTCTCAAGATTTAGAAGAAGAAGAAGAAAGACTTGCTATGTAAGATATTTTTTTTATTTAAATATTAAAGAGTACAACTAGTTTATATTAAAAATAAATGAAAAATACTCGAACAGCATAATCTCATAACAAAGTTCTTCCCCGTTTAAAAACTAAACATAAGAAAGAACACAAAATCCTTTGATGCCAGCTTGCATTGTTTTGCAAAACAGCTAAAAGAAAGCTAAAAATAAAAGCAAAAAGATAAAAGTTAAAATTGTCCCGACATTACAAAGCCGGACAAAATAAATGTTGGAGAGAGACTAGAGTTGCACATGAGCGAGGAAATTAAACTTCTATTCAAGATTGTGTAAAAGTGCAAATTTTAGTTTAGTAAGTTCAAAGAATTTTCACTCTGAATTTTACCTCACTACTTGAATAGTACAAAAAAGCATGCGAACTTAGTGACTTCCGAAGCACGGCAAGCTTCTGAGCCGTTACTCAGAACTTTCCGGTATAAAAACTTCAAAATAAATTGCCTGATCTGAAAATCGAAGTTAATTCTCCTTGCTCGGCAGTAGCTCTTGCAACAACGAGAGCAAAAGGCCGTCAAAATATATAAAATTGTGCATAAAGCATTAAGTACCTAATATAAAAGTTTTATAGTTAAGTTATTGTTTGAAGTTTTCACTCGCGTTTTTATCCCTTATTATTACCCATTTAGGGGTTGATTTAAAAAATAAATTTTTAGTGCTCATCTCATGCAATTTACATGACACTAGTCGAGTCTGCATGGATAATTATGTAAGAGAATTATACATTTTTACAATGTAAAGAAGAACCCTTTATTTTTCAATATTCAGGATGATCCTTGATGGATGATTCAAATAGCATAGGGGCTCGAGCAAGGTCTTTTCCAAACGCTTGGACCCTGAGAATGTCGGTGAATTTTATATGGTACAAAAGTTATACAATTTTTGTTATTTTTTTATCACTTTTCATGGTCAAAGAGAATCCTAAAAAACTGTCAGGGTTATCAATCTATTTTTTTTTCAGGACGTTATTAGTAGCAAGTATTATTATTATAAAATTGGTCACACCTTGGTTTTTCATTATTTATGATAAAGATTCCACTAAAATGGACTATCAGTAGCGCAAATTTTTAACATGACCTTGACCCATAAATCGAAGGCGCATATCACGCCCTCCAGCTAATACCATAGACATATTTAACTACAAGTTATCTGATGCCAATATTTCACGCAAGTGTCATACAAATGGGTCACGTTTAATATATTCGAAAGGAAATTTATGCAGAATCCGGTCTGAACGTGTATTTTAGATTTTCACACGTTCATCTGAAGTGAGAAGGTGAAATAGAAATTTAAAATTTGAAAGAAGAAAAAAGCCTTAAAAAATAATACATGAACATGCATACATAGATACATGATAGTTTTGTTATCTAATAAAAATTAAGCAAGGAAATACTCGTATCTTGGCTTAGGGAGAATAATTAATTAATTATTAATTACCACCATAACTATTCCTGCCGCAAAGCAACGTTGTTAATTTTAAGGGTTACGTACACGAAGGGTAAAACGAGATAATATAACAAACGTGCGCGTTTTAATGCAGTTTTTCGCCAGTAATGGTATGGAAACATTTTACGGATTTTATGACTTAGAAATGGCAATGCTTATAGGCAGTGGTGACCACACATCTGATCGGCCGTCAGCTTGTTTGACATCGAATGATAAATAAATGAAAAACTATTATGGGTAAAAAACATAAACCATTTTGTAAAACAGGCAATAGGCATATGCCATTGTTTTGCCCATTAACCATCACAAAGAACGTGTATCATGTGCGAAATTGCTGCACGAAATCAAAATAAACATAATATACCTCAAAATCATATAGTTACAGTTGAAATTTCAATAACATCGTTGTAACTATCAAAATTAATGCAATACGATGTCGGGTCAGTACATATTTGAAATTTCACCTTTGATGGTATTTGTGTTTAGTCGGAAATCACGAGGGGTGGCTCTTGTCAAACTGTAGGATGATATAGACATAAGCTAATCAGTAACCAAATAATAATTTGTAGATATTTATGTGAGCTTGTTATTTTCAAAATATGTCTTTAATACTAGATGTGCTGGCGGCTTCCCTTGTGCCTGCTATTGTTCTTTTGCCTACTATTTTAACCCTCTCTAATTTATTTTTGTTAATAAAAACTGTTACCAAATACTTAAAAAAACAAACTACACCTTTTTTCTGACACTAATAAAAACAATAAATTTTGTAAACTAGCATTTTTTGTAAGAAATAAAAGGGCATTTTTATTTTATTTTATTTATTTTTATAATGGAACTTCATGCACAAAGGTACAGAGATGAATTTCTGTCCTAGGCATTCTCTACCAATCAACTCTGGGTGGTGCAGAGTATCACCGCAGTATATTCAATTGCAAACCATACAATATAATTATACTTTTCAGCTTACTGTATGTCTTGAAGAGATGTCAGAAAAAAATACTGAAGTCGACATAATCTGTTTATCTGAACACTTTATGATAACTGGCCAAGAGCAATTATTATATATTCCCAATTACACATTGGCGGCAAGCTACTCCAGAAAGGATAGTAAAAGAGGCGGTACTTGTATCCTTGCTAAGAAAGGCCACCAGTTTAAAGAGCTTCAAGATATAGCAAAATTCTCCATAAATGGAATATTTGAATGTTGCGCTATTGAGATGTTAATGTATAATACGATTATTGTTTGTATGTATAGAGTGTTATAGTTATATCAAAATAATATGACTACTAACGCCATCTGTTCTCTGAACGAATATTATGTATGAATGTACTAATAAGTAATAAACTCACTCTCGCTGGTGTCACAGAACGTGTCGTTTCATTATAGGTTATGGGCCCAGCCCTTAGTTTTGTTTTTTGTTAAAAAGTAGTTTTTTCTCGAAGTTTAATAGTAAAACATAGTTAGTGTCGTTTTATTCAGTGAATGCAATATAAGTTTGCAAGAATGACAGCGAACTACCTAGTAAATGTTCCTAAATTTAAAGGCCGGGAAAACTACAACGAATGGATTTTCGCCGCGGAGAATTTTCTTATCCTGGAGGATATGGTGCATTGCATCAAGCCAGTTGCCGGGAAAACAATAGAAGCCGCAGATGATGCGAGAACAAAAGCAAAATTAATAATGACTATCGACAGTGCATTGTATGTACATATCAAGGAAGTGAAGACGACGTTGGAGCTATGGAACAAACTAAAGGCATTGTTTGACGATTCGGGATTTACAAGAAGAATATCTCTTTTACGTAATTTAATCTCAATACGCCTGGAAAATTGTGTTTCTATGCAGTCATACGTTACGCAAATAGTCGAGACAGGACAAAAGTTAAGTGGCACAGGGTTTAATATCAGTGATGAGTGGATCGGTTGTCTTCTATTAGCAGGATTATCTGAAAAGTTCATGCCGATGATTATGGCGATCGAGCATTCGGGTATCCAAATTTCTACCGACGCCATTAGAACGAAATTGATGGACATGGGTACGGAAGTGAATGAAAATAATCAATCGAGTGAAGTTAGTGGTGCATTCGCGAGTGGAACGCAGAAGTGGCAAACTAAGAAAAATAAATTGTCTATGCATAACGAGAATAAAAAGCATACGCAACAAAATGTCAATGTCAATGTTGGTGGCAAAAGTCATATTAAATGTCACCGGTGTAAACAAATGGGGCATTACAAGAATCAATGTCCAAATACCACAAATAATGAAAATTCTAATCAACGTAAACAAAGTAATGCGTTTAGTGTGGTTTTTTTGAGTGGAAAAGGAGACAATTTTTTTTGGTTCCACTATTAAACGGTAACGTTTATTAATAATTTTACACATGAAACAAGTGATCACCTTATTATAACTAACCCACTAATAATTATATAGATATCTAACGGGAATAATGAAAAAATAGTAAAAAACTGTTACGGAAAAATGCTTGTTTAGGAGCGTTTTTTACATTCATTTCAACGTGAATTTAAATATATTATGTGAAACGAAACGTACCTAATTAACATCCCGTGGTAGGTGCTCTGTGGTACAGTTTCAATCAGTTTGACACTGACAGACTACATTATTAGGCTAAGTTCATACGACCGCGCGAAACCGCGCTGTACTACTAACCGCGCGGTACATGCGATCTAGATGCGAACGCGAAGCGGCGCGGCGCGGCGCGAAAACAACAAACATTCGAAACCTATTGAAGTGGCCTACGTGACCAAACGCACGTGGGGTGCGGTGCGGAGCGGCGCGAAATGAAGCGAACGCGATTAGTTGGCTTGATATTTTCGCGCGAAGTGGACGCGTCGGCCATATTTTTGCGCGCGGAGGGGACGGTTCGCGCGCACGTAGGACAGAGAAGCCGCATCGTATTAAATTCGCATCGGATCGTTTCGCAATCGCGTTCGCGTTGAGTCGTCCACGTAGGACATGGCGTGAGCGATCTAGACGCGAACGCGAAGCGGCGCGGCGCGGCGCGAAAACAACAAACATTCGAAACCTATTGAAGTGGCCTACGTGACCAAACGCACGTGGGGTGCGGTGCGGAGCGGCGCGAAATGAAGCGAACGCGATCAGTTGGCTTGATATTTTCGCGCGAAGTGGACGCGTCGGCCATATTTTTGTCCTACGTGCGCGCGAACCGGGGACGGTTCGTGCGCACGTAGGACAGAGTAGCCGCATCGCTCCGCATCGTATTAAATTCGCATCGGATCGTTTCGCAATCGCGTTCGCGTTGAGTCGTCCACGTAGGACATGGCGTAAGCAGTGATTATTTTTGGGCTTTACCGCGCGTTCTACGTTCGTTAAAAAAGCATTCTTGCATCCTATTTTAATAATAATAATAATTTTATGTGAAAGACTTTCTCCTAAAATAGGATGCAAGAATACTTTTTTATTGTCTTTGTGATTTTCTGCGACGACTCAGCTTTCGGTATAAAATCCATAAGCAAATTGCCCCCTCCTCAAGCAACATTGACTTCCGGGCTGGTATGCACATCATCATGCGAACGCCTCAACTACGCGGCGACGCGCGGCTTCTCGCGGTCATGTAAACTTAGCCTAATAGTTTTCTAGATAGTCAGACGAGTGCTTCTTCTGTTCTTTTCGTATTTTTATTCAATAGAAGTTAAAAAATGGCTTCTGTAGATACAGTGCATAATATATAAAGCTGTTGTAACAATTGTACAGGTCGATTTCAACGAAATGTGCGAAAACTTTACTTATAAAAGCATTGGCGTCCACAGTAGAAGAATAATCGAAAAAAATCACACCAAAGCCAGGTTTTTATGTGATTTACACCTATATTATTATTGAACAGTGCACTATTCTAACATAAAATACCTAGGAAACCTATTCACTCATTAAATAATCGCTCTTGTGAGATTTTAGGTCATTATGAGAGTCATGTTTTGAGTGTCGTATTTCCCAGTATTCCGGTTACGTAGAGTTTTGCTAATATTGCCACTGTAATCTAGAGATTATAAGGAATAAACTAACGTGCATTTCATTAGTAAATGCCATAATTTGTGGTGGGCCTATTCCCCGAACAAAAAAAATTGTCTCCTTTAACAAACATGACTGGTACATTGACTCGGGCGCAAGCGTACATCTAACCGCTAATGAGCAGTGGATTGAGAATGCTACTTATCACAAAATGAAAGATATATGTGTTGCTAATAGTGAGAGATTGACAGTATTATGTTCCGGCGATGTGAACATTGTTACGAAAACCGATGAAAGTGAATTTCAAATTCCAGTTAAGAATGTACTGTGTGCTCCAGGATTGACTACAAATTTGTTGTCAGTGAGCCAGCTGATCAAATCTGGCAACAGTGTTCGGTTTACAGCAAATGGTTGTGAAGTTTACAACAGAAATAGTGAACTGGTGGCCAGAGCTCTGCTAATTAATGGAGTATACAAGCTTATAGTGCCTGACAAAGTGGTGGCTAATATTGCTATATCAGGAAGTACTTGGCATAGACGTCTTGGCCATGTTAATAGCAAATACCTGAACAAGATGTCAGATGCTGTAATAGGAATGAAACTTGAAGAAAAAGTTGATTTAAATAAGTCTACATGCGTAGTGTGCTGTGAGGGTAAACAGTCTCGATTGCCCTTTGGAAATGAAGGTTCCAGAAGCAAGGAACTACTTCATTTAGTTCATACAGACATTTGTGGACCTATGGAGCATGAATCATTGGCAGGTTCCAGAGTTTAAAGCTAAAGTCGAGAAACAAACCAATATGAAAATTAAAAATTTGAGGAGTGACAATGGGTGTGAGTATTGCAATAAAGAATTTGATTCATATCTTAGAAAGGAAGGAATTGTTCACCAGAAAACTAACCCTTACACTCCAGAGCAAAATGGTTTGTCAGAGCGTAATAATCGTACAATTGTAGAGAAAGCGAGATGTTTGTTGTTTGATACTAATATGGGCAAAGAGTTCTGGGCAGAGGCTACTAACACTGCCGTTTATTTACAAAATCGTACTGTTCTTCCTGCCCTCAATGAAAGAACTCCTTATGAAGTCTGGACCGGGCGCAAACCGGACATAAGTCACTTACGCATATTCGGTAGCACTGTAATGGCTCATGTAGCCAAAGAAAAGCGCCAGAAATGGGACAGAAAATCTGAAGAGCATATACTAGTGGGTTACCCAGATGACATTAAAGGTTACAGATTATATAATCCAAGAACAAAACGGATAACAACCAGCAGAGATGTCATTGTGATGGAAGATGAAAAGAACCTTGAAATCAGTATACCAATCATTGAAAAAGGTCAAACCTCGGATTCAGTGGGGGATGCTACTGTGGATGATACAAGTTTAAATGATGAAGATACCACACTTGAAACATCAAACAGCTCTGATAGTACTTACATTCCTAGTGAATATGAAGATGCTGATGACTCACCTAAGCTAAGAGTAAGACCCACTCGAATCAGGAAGGAACCAGAAAGATATGGTATGTCAAATATGTGTATTCCAGAGGATGTATTTGATGATGCTAGTGGACTAAGCTTAGAAGAAGCGGTTCAAGGAGGAGAAAAAGAACAGTGGCTAAAAGCAATTAAAGAAGAACTCCAGTGTTTTGAGGACAATAATGCATGGGAACTAGTGGATGTGCCGAAGGATGGTGAAACTGTAGTGAAGTGTAAGTGGGTACTGCGTAAAAAATTAGACAATGATAAAAATGTTCGATACCGTGCTCGCTTGGTGGCCAAAGGTTTTATGCAGAAGCAAAATGTGGACTATACAGATATCTTCTCACCTGTAGTTAGGCATTCAACATTGAGATTACTGTTTGCATTATCTGTTAAACTTGGATTAGATGTTACACATCTTGATGTCACTACAGCTTTCCTGAATGGGGACCTTGAAGAAACTATTTACATGCAAATACCAAAAGGTTTACTAAGCTCAGAAAATTCAAATAAAGTTCTTAAATTGAATCGAGCAATTTACGGTTTAAAGCAATCTTCAAGGGCCTGGTACATGAAAGTTGATAAATGTCTTATTGATTATGGTTATAAACGTTCCAAGTTAGAACCATGTTTGTACACGAAAAGCTATGATGATAAGAAAACAATCATTACATTATACGTCGATGATTTTTTTGTGTTTACAAATGATAGTATTGAATGTAATAATTTAAAAAATGTATTAGCCTCAAATTTCAAATTGAAAGATTTAGGACAGGTTAAGAATTGTTTGGGAATGACTGTTAATATTAATAAAACATGTGGTACAGTTACCTTGAGTCAGGAGAATTATGTTAATAAGTTATTAGATAGATTTAACATGACAGATTGTAAAGTAGCTGATACATTTTTAGAGCCTAGATTGAACATTCACCTAGAAAATAATGATTGTGACAGCCAATTACCTTATCAGCAGCTTATTGGTGGACTTATGTATTTGTCAGTGTTAACTAGACCTGACATTGCATACTCTGTTAGTTTTTTAAGTCAATTTAACAATTGTTATAATAATGAAACTTGGGCATATGCTAAGAGAATTTTAAAATATCTTAAGAAGACTAAAAGTTTTGGGTTAAAATATTCTAGATGTGCTAATTCTGAATTAGAAGGGTTTGTCGATGCTGATTGGGCAAATAATATCATAGACAGAAAGTCTTACACAGGCCTATGCTTTACATTAGCCGGTGGTGTTGTTTCATGGGAGGCAAGAAAGCAAAAAACTGTTGCTCTTTCCAGCACAGAAGCTGAATACATGGGTATCGCAGATGCTTGCAAGGAAGCTATTTATTTGCATAATTTGTCAAAAGAAGTTATTAATGAGTCATACACCATTACTATATTTAATGATAATCAGGGTGCACTTAAGTTGTCTTCAAATTATAGTTTTAATAAGAGAACTAAGCATATAGATATTCGTTACCATTTTTGTAAAGAATGCGTTGTTAAAAATATTGTTAAACTTAAATATTTGGAAACAGCTGAAATGCCAGCAGACTTGTTAACAAAAGGTTTGTGTTCTAATAAGCATTATCATTTTATGCAGTTGTTAGGGATACATGATGTTAAACTTATGTAGTCATTTCTTTTAAGAGGCTAAAATTATTAGGGATACTACTTTATTTTGATAAGTGGGGGTGTTATAGTTATATCAAAATAATATGACTACTAACGCCATCTGTTCTCTGAACGAATATTATGTATGAATGTACTAATAAGTAATAAACTCACTCTCGCTGGTGTCACAGAACGTGTCGTTTCATTATATAGAGTACCAAAGTTCAATAACTTATCTGTATTTTTTGAGCAGTTAGAGAAAATGTTATGTACAATTTCTAAACATAATTTGAAAAAAAATGTCGTAATTACTGGTGACTATAATATTGACCGTCTTAAGCGTAATAACACTTTGTTAGAATGATAGAATAAGAATGATAGAATGATTTATTTTTGTAAATAGGTAAAAAATTACACTTTTACACGTCATTTTTTTTTTCTTATTTTAATCGAACGATGGGGCCGGTGTTTCCTAGCTGGACTACTCTGAGAAGAAACAACCGAAACAAACTCAGAGGTCAAAGTCTCTTTTAAAGTCCATACAATATTGTATTGGTCAAATTATGCGAGGACCATGAAGGTAATAACTGAAGTGATCTCTTGATGAGAGAAGCACACAGATTTGAGTGGACCTGTCCAAACAGCATTTGTCAAAAGTCGTTTAGCTCAACTAAAACGTAAGGAGCCTAACGTCTTGACGAACAATACCAAAGTAGGGACATTCGGGTAGGCCGCATTAGATACTCAAACCGTCAGTAGTTGTAAAACATACTAGTAACCTAACAGCCCACATAGTCCTCACACTCACAATAAATATAGTGTAAAAAAAATATAATATACTTATAAAAGTACACAAATGTCAGATTCAATAATTAACATGTCAAATAGGGAAAAAAAATATGGTATACAAAATAATATACTTATAAAAGTACACACCAATGTCAAATAATGATAATATCAATGTCAATGAAGGAAATTATGTAAACATAAATGTCAATATAGGCCCATGATTATCATTGAAGCAGCTCAATTCCAAGCATTAGAGTTCTCAATATACTCTTTAACAGAATAGAAAGCATTTCGGCATAATTTACGTTTTACTAATAATTTAAATTTGGTAATACTAAGTTCTTGAATCTGGATTGGAAGTTTATTATAAAAGTGTATACATTGACATTTAAAGGAACCACCTATTTTCCTAAGCCTAGTTGAAGGAACAATATATTTGTCCTTGTTTCGTGTGTTAATATTGTGGATATCACTGGATCAGTTAGATCTCGAATGCTTACTCTTAAGTTATAACTTAAAGTTAGAAATAAATCAGCCAACTCGACTCGCGAGCGGAACTTGTATAGACAATTTTGCACATAATGTGGGTAAGAAGTGTAGCTCTGATGTGATTGATTTTGGCCTGTCAGACCACACAGCGCAAGTACTAAAACTACCGGTTCTAAAAAAAGTCTTATTTAACTATTGGCGAACAACTAGAAGAGATTATAATAAAGTAAATATGCAAAAATTTAAAAATCATATAAAAAGTATTTCTTTTTCTGAAATATATAAGTCAAATAATCCTAGCACAGCTTTTGATGCATTTTTGGAATCTTTTATGATGCTTTATAATTTATGCTTTCCTTTGCAAAATATTACAATAAGAACCAAAGTAAAACCTCAGTGGGTATCACGTGGTATAAAAATTTGTAGCAAAAAAAAGAGAGAGCTTATGTGGAACTACAGACTAAATCGGAATGAAGTAAATAAAACTAAATTTAAAAAATACTCAAAAATTTATAAAAACATAATTAATTTAACGCAACGGGCACAAAATAATTACAAAATTAAATCATCTTCTAACAAATCCAAAGCCACATGGGCGATCATTAACAGGCATAAGCTAAACCTACCAAAAGGAAGTATTACTTCAATACAAACAAATCATAAAACTATAACTAGGCCACGGGAGATTGCGAATGCTTTTAACGATTTCTTTATAGAAAAGATAGAACCAATCCCAGACGCTGGTAAGAATGTAACTGCAAATATTTCTAATTCTAGTCAGTCTATGTTCATGGCACCGAGTACTCCATACGATATACTTCTTATTATAAGATCACTTAAAAATACTACAAGTGTTGGATGCGATGGTATCAGTACTAGAATTTTAAAGTATATCGCTTATTATGTCAGTGACCACCTAAGTCATATCATTAATATGTGTATAACCACTGGATCATACCCGGAAAGTCTTAAAACTACAATTATTAAACCCATATTCAAAAAAGACAACAAGCAAAGTATGAACTGTTACAGACCTATTGCTCTTATTCCCATTATATCTAAAGTTTTTGAAAAATATATATATAATCAAATCTACAACTATTTAGAAAAATTCAACATTCTTTCAGACGATCAAAAAGGTTTCCGCAAAAATAAAACAATAAACATGGCAATTTTTGATTTTTTAAATTACTTTATGAGTAATGTAGATAAAAGGAAGCCGGTATGTTCTATTTACTGCGACATGACCCAGGCATTCGATTACGTCAATCATGACATTCTTTTACGTAAACTGGAAGCTTACGGCGTCAGAGGCAATGTGCAAAATCTCATAGAATCTTATCTAAAAAATCGTAAACAATATACAGTAATATCCAAAATAAATAGTAATACCAAAAAAAAAGAATCTTATGCATCAAAAAAACGTATGGTTAAATATGGAGTCCCACAAGGAAGCGTATTGGGTCCTCTGCTATTCATAATCTACATAAATGATCTGCCGTTAGTGACCAATTATCCAGTATCACTTTTTGCCGATGATAGTACAGTCACTATTAATTCCACAAACAAAGAAAGCTATGAACATGAAATTAATAATACAATAAATGCAATAATTAACTGGTTAGACAACAACAATCTAAAAATCAATCTCGATAAAACTAAAATCATGTTCTTCAGTCAACGTTTAGAAGCACCAGATGTTAATGTCAAACACAAATTAACCGTTATCAAAAAGGTAGATACAGCAAAATTTCTGGGTGTGATCATTGACAAACGTTTGAATTGGAAAGCACACACAGAAGAATTAAATAAAAAAGTATGCTCGTCTGCTTATGCCCTCCATAAATTAAAACCTATTATAAGTACCAATGCGCTTATAACTGCCTACCACGGTATTGTCGGTTCTATATTGAGGTACGGTGTTATATTTTGGGTAACTCCACTAATAAAGAAATATTTTCAGGGCCCAAAAGAGGTGTATAAGGGCAATGTTTGGTTTGAAAATAACCGATAGCTGCAAACAATATTTTATTAAGTATAACATTTTAAGTCTTCCTTCCTTATTTATTTATGAAATAGCTAATTTTGTACAAACCAATCCTAACCTATTTATGAAAATGTCAGACGTTTCTACCCGTAATCGACGAGACAATAATAAATTATGCGTACCAAGGTCAACCACGGCATTAATGCATAAAAGTACTTTCTGTTTAGCACCAATAATTTACAATAAAATTCCAAAATCAATTAGACAAATGCCCATTGCTCTCTTTAAAACAAAACTAAAAAAATACCTGACAGCCAAATGCTATTATTCTATATCGGATTTCTTAAATGACCGCGACTAACTCAATAAATTGTTTCAATTTCTACATAATTCATCATATAATTACGACATTTACAATATTTTTTAATTTTGCACTTATTTAATTTTTTATTTATATTAAGTATAACATTAAATATTAGTTTTTTTTTCCTATTATTTTCTTTATGTTTCATATTTGTTGTGTAGTCTTAAATGTTTCACGGTTTTGTAAACCTTTTTCATAATACGTTTTTGTACGCCATTAAATGGCAAAACATGCAGATCAGAACCTGTTATTTAAGACCTTGCATCGTAATAATTGATGTATACTCATGTTTTTACAATAAAAATATATTCTATTCTATTCTATTCTATTCTATTCTATTCTATTCTATTCTATTCTATTCTATTCTATTCTATTCTATTCTATTCTATTCTATTCTATTCTATTCTATTCTATTCTATTCTATTCTATTCTATTCTATTCTATTCTATTCTATTCTATTCTATTCTATTCTATTCTATTCTATTCTATTCTATTCTATTCTATTCTATTCTATTCTATTCTATTCTATTCTATTCTATTCTATTCTATTCTATTCTATTCTATTCTATTCTATTCTATTCTATTCTATTCTATTCTATTCTATTCTATTCTATTCTATTCTATTCTATTCTATTCTATTCTATTCTATTCTATTCTATTCTATTCTATTCTATTCTATTCTATTCTATTCTATTCTATTCTATTCTATTCTATTCTATTCTATTCTATTCTATTCTATTCTATTCTATTCTATTCTATTCTATTCTATTTTATTCTATTCTATTCTATTCTATTCTATTCTATTCTATTCTATTCTATTCTATTCTATTCTATTCTATTCTATTCTATTCTATTCTATTCTATTCTATTCTATTCTATTCTATTCTATTCAAGTTTGTCAAGCGGTTAATGAGTTTTTACAACTCATTAACCAAATTATTATGTAGCTTAATATTTATGTATTATATTATTAATAATATCATATATACATATTTTTTTATGTTTTTGAATTACTTTTGCATGCACATTGCTTTTGAATTTGTTATGAGGAAAAGCAAGAAATAAAAGGCTTTTTTATTTTTATTTTTATTTTATCTTATTTTTATTTATTTATTTATATTATTAATATTTTATTATGACTATAAACAATTACCAGCAATTGATTAAAATGTTTTAGTTACTGTTTCTTGCAACTACATCTGCCCGTTTTTATGCAAACTTTCATCTCCTGTTTTCGTTGAATCTCTAAGAATATGCCTTTTGTCTAATGTTTTAATGTCATAAACAAAATACTGCGCTAATTATATTATAGCTTCAGTAATTTCTACTTTACTTTGATCACTACTAAAATACCTGTTTCTTCAATATAAAGATTAATAATAATCTTTATATTTAAAAAATTACATTTTATTGCGGTAGTTTAGTACACACAAATCATACAAATTTAGTCATAATACGGAACCCCAAAAATGCAGTATAAGACTAATGACAATACCAACAATTACGATTCAAATTATTCTATACATATAACAATTACTTACAATCATTAAATAACATACCACAAACGAATACGAAAATATAATACCTAATAGGCGAGACGTCAAAAAAAAAAAACAATTATTAAAACGTTTTAGACATGGCTTTCTTTTCTTTTTTCTCGAAAACGAAAAATGACGACGATACAGTGCGTTGAGAGTACAAAACGTTGAGGTTTTGCGTGACGTTACGCATAAGTACATTTTTTTCTGAAGTGTGACGTTACAAGTTCCCACTTTTATCTTTGTATTCTTTATTAATTTGATCAAGCAAAAAATATGTGTACACATTATTGAACGGTCTAACGAACGGACTTAACAGTGTCGCATTGAGAAGGGTATGTGTAGTGGAGATTAATTTGCACTCGACAATAAAACTTTACAAAGGTTTATTATAAAAAAAGTATACAGAATTACAGAATCTAGATGTTAGGATCTCAAGGCGTTCGAAGGGTTCTAAGAAGCTAATCAGAGTGACTCCCGAGATATTGAAGGAGCCACTTAGCTTGCTAGTCGCCGGCGCAGGAAAAAGAGGGCCGAGTGTCACCCGTTTCGGCTTAAATACGCCCTCGAGGTTTGCGGTGCGGGAAGATGAGCTGCTCGCGTTGGAGTGGTGGTTCGTCGTCACAACAGAATGCCAATTTTTATGTAGTCGTCATCCCTATTATACCTGTTCATATTAAATCTGAACCGCCATCAACTTACGCCTCTTGAATCCCGCAATATCGTCGAACAATAATATTTAACCCGATTTAATTACTTATTTGATTGATTTGATTTTATACTCTACACAGAGAGACAATCAGATAGCTGCGGGGTGAAGAACGATACGCCCTATTTTATTTGTGAAGAAACGTGATTGGGTTCATTTGCCTCATTCAATGTCATGTGTTGGTATTCCTAAATGTACAAAGAAAGATAAATTGAATATTCTTGCAAAAATATGTGTGAACTCGTTGTTGTAGGCGGTTTTGTTTGTGTGGATATTCTTTGAAATTAGAATTATGTTAATTATTCCGCCCCTCAACCTACAACAATACATGCTTGCAGAAGAACATTAAACATAATTATTATACAACTTGTTATTTAATACTTAGACATGCTGCATCCTCCATATTTGTCATTTACTCATTACTAAGGGATCAGAACTCCTTTGAAAAAAATATTTTTGACAGTTTCTCTCTATCGGCTCCTGCTGCTATATGCTGCATCCATGGCTTAAAACTTTAAAAGATGTAAACCTTCTTGGTGTGTTGGGGTGTGTCCCTAACATCATATCCAGGTTCAAAGCTAACCTCACCTGCACGTAGTACCCTGCTGATTCACTGACGAGGCTCTGACGGACTAGGTCTCTTCACAAAGAGGAGACCTTCGCAATTTTATCGCATATATTTGTGTTATAGATCTTTCTTCGTTTGAGATATTGTAAAATAAACATGGTCGTGGCTGAATTGTGGTGTCTATTCTACAAATGAAGAGTTGAAGTTACTTGGTGTGTCAAAAGGGCCAGGACGTCACTCTAGCAAAGCGTCAAACGATGATAGGAAGGCCGCCATATTTAAAATGCACTTTTTCGAATGGCGGTCAGCCCACCACAGCTGCGATGAAACCAAAACTGATTTAGTGAAATTAAAACTATTATATTATACTTACCTACTTATCAATTAATGCCTTTATGTA
The DNA here is from genome assembly GCA_033675125.1 of Athetis lepigone. Taxonomy (NCBI): domain Eukaryota; kingdom Metazoa; phylum Arthropoda; class Insecta; order Lepidoptera; family Noctuidae; genus Athetis; species Athetis lepigone. The sequence goes on along the minus strand of CM066236.1, from coordinate 1,160,814 downwards.
CACCCGACCTTCTAACAACGAACCTAAAGCTTACAAAGAAAATCGTAAGTAAATTAATAATAATAATACAGGGCAGCTTGTGGCGAGCTGTCGGGCAGTAGCGACCCCGTGGACCTGACCTCCTGGGAGACCCTTTGTTCTTCATCTCTGGCTTGCCTTAACTGGCCGGCCAGAGTGAGCACTGACGAGGAACAAGGCTCCCACCTCACTCTTGCCTTAATTGGCTGGTTTGAGTGGAGATTCGCAAGAGCAAATTTGCTCGTGGGAAGGAAGTATTCCAGTAAGATGCTGGTAGGGATCTTGACCGTACTTCCGGGATTGTCCTGATAGCCGTGGAATACCTCTCCACTCCTCAAGCACCTCGATATATGTTGCCCCCTTGTCGCTACGTCACTATGTGCTAGCGGCCGTTTTCGGGGGCCCATTTACTGAGTGTGCAAGTCACCCCCTGCCTTTAAATCCATGTTTACAAGCATTGGCCAGGCAGGGGCCATAGCCATTCAATAGTCTAGGATAAATAATCCATCTTAGCAACCCAAACCCATAGTCCAATAACTTTTTTACTCCATGACCTGCAATAGACCACCACCATCCGGGGGTTGACCTTAGGTGCACTTGAGTGGTGCATATAGGGATAATCGCCGGTTGGTGCCTCACTTCATATTATAAAGCTTTATTAAGGGGCCTCTGCGAGTTGGCTTCGGCCCCTCGTACGCCTTTCAAAGGACCGGGACCCCAGGGTCCCGAGAAACTAAAGTTTAAAAGTATAATAATAATAATAATCATTTATTTGCTTAAAATGTGGTAGATACATAGATGGTACATAACATAATAAACAGTCCAAATACACATTTCGCCAATTGGTATTGGCATGCAAATATTAGTATCTTTAAAGTAGGTAATTAAGATACGACTATGTTATTTATAAAACACACATAGGATAAAACTAAATATTACATAAAATAAAATCTGTTACAAATTTACAATGCATTTCTGAAGTGGTATGATTGACACGACTTCTTGTTGAAAAATTCACCGACTGAATAAAAACATTGAGATATCAACCATTTTTTCAGTACCGAACAGAATTTTTTGTAAGGCAGCTCTGTAATACCATTAGGTAATGAGTTGTAAATAAGAGGTGCCATGTAAACACAACTGCGCCTAAATAGTTCTACTCTGGGTACAGGTAAATGCAAAAGGAATTGAGTGGCTTTTCGTTTTTTTAAATAATTGTTATTAGTTTCGAAGAGTGTGAGGTTCATTTTAACAAATTTTGCTATTTCATAAATGTAAATGGATGGAACAGTAAGAAGATTTTGTGATTTGTAAACAGGCCTGCATGAATCTGACCAGTTCATATTAAATATTGCGCGTATACATTTTTTCTGTGCTATTAAAACTCTAGAAATTTCAGATGAGTTTCCCCAGACAATGATACCGTACCGTATAATGGAACAAATATATGAATGGTATACCATTATTGCCACTGGTTTAGATGTTTCATCTTTCAATTTTTTTAAGGCAAATACAAATCTATTAAGTTTCATACATAACTTGTCAATATGATCTTTCCATGTAAAGTGTTCGTCAAGAGTGATTCCAAGAAATTTTGTTTTACTTATCTGTTCTACTGTTTTATTGTTATGCGTTATATTAAGTTGGATGTTTTTACTATTTCTTGTTTTAAAGTTTAGTATTTTAGTTTTCTCTACATTTATTTTTAGTGCATTGTTGTCTAGCCAGGTAGTTATGTTCTTAAAAGTATTATTTATGTCTGATTCGTATGTTTCAACACTCTTACAATCTAGGATTACCGTAGTGTCATCAGCAAATAGGACACAATCTCGGTCGACTGCTAGAGGAAGATCGTTGACATACACGAGAAATAAAAGCGGACCTAAAATGCTTCCCTGTGGCACACCAGAGAAATTATGACGAGGTTGGGAGTCGAAATTGGAGATACTGTTAACCTTTTCATCAAATTTGGTAATTCTTGTAAACTGAGTTCTATTGGTTAAATATGATTTAAGCCATTCTAAGACCTCTGATACCGAAATTGTCTAGTTTATTAATGAGGATGGAATGATGGACGAAATCAAAGGCTTTGCTAAGGTCTAAAAACAAAGCTGAAGTTTTAATTTTAGCGTTAATGTTATTTAAAATTGATTTTACTAAATGATATGCTGCAAGTGAAGTGGATTTATTTTTTCTGAACCCGAATTGTTCTTTTGTAAGAACATTATATTTGTCAAAGAAAGATAGAAGTCTTTTGTATAGGACTCTTTCAAAGACCTTGGATAAAATTGGAATTAGTGCAATGGGCCGGTAATTATTTTTATCTGTTTTAGAGCCTTTTTTATGCAATGGTTTTTAATTATTTTCGTTAACAAACTAAGTAAATCAAAAACAAATAAAACAAAGGTCTTATCAAAGTATTATTAATAAAGTTCTCTAACAACATCAGACTTCATTGAAGTAGTCTTCAAAAACAACTTATTAAAATAACAAGTACGACAAACCTAACTGACGTGTGTACTAAAACTTATTTAATTTGAACAAATTTGCTGAAACTTGAGTATTAATATTGGCACTTGGCTCTCTACCAAGTAATATAAGTCGTAAAAGTACTTGTTTTTACGTTAGAAGTACTTAAACGAGACTTGGTACTTAATCTGTCTTTTCGTCGATGTTGTAAATCGACGAGTAAGGGATAATGCTGAGAGGCATTGTCCTTGATGGGCTGATGAAAATGTACTGCGATCGCCATTGTGGGCAGTAATAATAGAACTTGTTTTATTAACCGACTTCAAAAAAAAAGTAGGTTCTCTGTTCGACCTGTATGTATGTATGTATGTATGTATGTTTGTCCGCGATTATCTCGCGTTTGACTGAACCGATTTGGATACGGTTAACAGCAAAGTGTTTGTTACATTCTGGGGAAGGTTTTAGTATATAACACTCATGGATATCCCGTGACGTTGCGCGCAGGGAGCCGATTTCGTTTTATAAGCTTATAAGTAGTTTTATTTTGAAAGTTACTCTAAAACGTAGTCAGACATTGGGACTCTAACTAAAAAGTAAAAAAATAAAAAGCTTTTTCCAAAAAAAGGTAACCGACTTCAAAAACTAAAAGCACAAAAATAACTATTTCGGAAGTCGGTGGCTTCTATCCTGCCGGTCGATTTGTGTTGCCACCGACTTCCGAAATAGTTATTTTTGTGCTTTTAGTTTTTGAAGTCGGTTACCTTTTTTTGGAAAAAGCTTTTTATTAAATATTTTTTTAGTAGATTTAATTGCTTATTTAAATCTCGCTTATATCCAACAAAAATTATAATTTAGTATAATGTTGCCAAGACGAGACCATATGGCTTGGCTATCTCAAATCAAACCACGTTTGTAACTTAACACTTTCTAACTTCGCAAACTGCACCTTAGTACCACTACCACTACCATCACAATTAGTATAGCATATGGTAATGAAAGTGTTCACTTATCATTGCTTTTCTATTATATAAAGTAAATAGCTTCTGCCCGAGGCTACGCTCGCGTTAGAAAGAGACAAAAAGTAGCCTATGTTACTCTCCATCCCTTCAACTATCTCCACTTAAAAAATCACGTCAATCCGTCGCTCCGTTTTGCCGTGAAAGAAAGACAAACAGACAGACAGACAGACACACTTTCCCATTTATAATATTAGTATGGATTGTTGTCGTAACAAAACGGTCAAGCCACATATTTTGTTTATTTATTTATTTATTTACACTTTATGCACAACGGTACACAGGCGGACTTAATGCCGAAGGCATTTTCTCCCAGTCAACCTAGGGTGGTGAAGAGATAGCATGGTAGGTGCACTTATGGTGGTAAAACTAAAAAGATAGAAGTATAATAGATAAATAAACATACATAATTATATAAATAATAACTACATACATAAGTAAATAAATACATATATCTATATCATATATACTTATATACAAGTGAAATTAATTATGAAAAAAAAATTATGTTTAAGGTGCAGTGTTATGTGTATGGATCCACGAGTATAATTTAGGAAAATATACTTGCCACTGCAGCCCATACTTACATTTCAGATTAAGGAACGCGCTACACTGGCGCTTTAAGCTTAACCTGTAATTCAAATGCGTTAGCTCTAATTCTGCCGCATCTGTCATTAAACCACAGAGGCACAAAGGGTGCAATATGCAACACAAAAGACGTGGATACGTCATAAGCGCTCTTCGAGTGGCACGTCAAAGGTTTACAATATGTCGTACTTATGCTTAATCTCGGATAGTCTGACATTACAATATACTATGTCGAATTGTAGGCATTTTATTTAGATTTTGGGTAAGTTAGGTAAATAATCAAATAATAATCGAGTTATGTTTAATACAATTTGTTTAATAAAATAATGTCTTAATGTCTCTTATATTGTTTTTATCCTTTTGTTGTGGCTGTTGGTTCTCCTAAGAATAAATAAATAAATAAAATGAGTTTAAGACAATATACAATAAACTATTCAACGACCAAGCGACAGCCGGCTGTCGCGCTGCTTTTGTCTTTCTATTGTGAATTTTTTTCTTTCTCGAATCACTCGTTCTCGAAGATTTAACAAAATATCACAACAAATATTGAACTGGCAGGTTCGGTTGGTGGCATGAAGCATTCTGTCCTCTCGACATCCTTTAGCAGGCATGTTCAACTGTTTAACTGGCAATGTCATGACAGGTTCCCTATCCATTTGCATAAAATTTTAAGACCTAATATAACTTAGCATAATGTTGTTTGGCATAATTATATTTTCGCATAACATAATTACGCATAACAGCTCAAGCATAATTTTTTTAAGCATAATGTCTCCAACCATAATAATGATTAGGCATAATATTCTAAAGCATAAACTTATTAAGCATAAACTTCTAAAGCATAACTTTTTTAAAGTAAGTAAAGTAAAGTTATAAAGCATAACTTTTTTAAGCATAATATCCTAAAGCATAAATTTTAAGCATAAATTACGCATAAAAATATTAAAACATATTTTTATAGATATATCAATAAAAAAAAATATTAACACCTAAAGTATTAGATAGCATGCATGCAGCATGCTAGTAAGCATGCAGCATGCAAGCAAGCATGCAGCATGCAAGCAAGCATGCAGCATGCAAGCAAGCATGCAGCATGCAAGCAAGCATGCAGCATGCAAGCAAGCATGCATCATGCAAGCAAGCATGCAGCATGCAAGCAAGCATGCAGCATCCAAGCAAGCATGCAAGCAAGTATACAGCATGCAGCATGCAAGCAAGCATGCAGCATTCAAGCAAGCATGCAACATGCAGCAGGCAGGGTTTCCGTGACGGCTCCGGCGCTGCGGGACTCCGGCGGCCCCACGCGTTCTAATCGTCGCAGACGGCTTTCGCTCACCACCGCAGCTTCGGCTTGTTGGCCGGCTTCGCCGGCCAGCCTCAGCCGCGGCGGCTCGCTCGCAGCCGCCTGCTCCTCAGCCCGCGGGCCGCCTCGTCCCTACGCGCCTACGCGATTTTAAATAACACTCTAGGGGTAGGACAAACAAGACTACGTGGAGTCGGTTTTGCAGCAATTCGGTTCTGTCACTAACTTTTGTAGCACAGCATATTAATTTTTTAACCAACAATATTATTTGATTGTTACAGAAACCTACTTAGCAAATTGGTTTGCTTTACATAATAACAAGTACATTTATAATAAACCATTTGCATGACAATTGTTTTTGTTATTTATGTTAATTTTATGCCTAAATATTATTATGCTAATAGTCTTTAGGCCTACTAACGTTATGCTAATAGCCATTAGGCCTACTACCGTTATGCGAATCAAATTTATGCCAAAACAAATTAGTCTTTAACATGATTATGCCAACATAAAATGTATGCCTAAAAAAATTATGCCGAAGTATTATTATGCCAAAACAAATTGTGCCAAAATCGTTATGCCGAAGTATATTAGGACAAAGAACATTATGCGAAAAGAAGGGATCCCGTCATGACATATTTTGACAGAACTGTTTCCCGACTCCCGCCCATCGCACTAAGGTGCCCTTGCTTTATTTAATCCACGGATAACGTTGTAGCAAAAAGGTTATTATCTGCAACCCCCGATAAATATAGTAGTATTGGTGTGCCATTTAAAGTAAAATCTTACGTAAGTAACGTATACATTAATATTAAATAATAACTTGAAATTCCACAATGTTGCATGCATTTGAAAGCAAAGTGTTTTGCGTGCATCACATTGCGTGATACCATAAATTGTTTTTAACACCAAAAAATAAAAGTGGTTGTAGTTTGATAGCCGGTATGTGAATACGGTTTTATGAAGGAGCTGGTTGAGGCTCCGACAATGTTCTGTTATGTTTGTACTTAAAATAAATATTGAGATTTACAATGCCTATAATGTTTTACAATAGAACGATACTTACTACTTGATAGTTTTACTTAGATGGTGTGGTTTTAAAATAATATTAATATGTTTAACGTTGCAAAGGATCAAAGATAAGCATTATGCCTAGAACCTTCTATCTGCATCTCGATGTAGATGCAGATACATGCATCACTGATCGGAAAAGATAGATTGGTGTTAAATAAATACGCTAACATAGGCGAAACCCATGTTCAAATCCAGTTAACGAAAAAAAAATTTTATTCGGGATTTATTTTGAAACTGTTACATACATATAACTAATACAGGAAAAAAGAAACAATTAATATAATAATAAAGTAATTACCTCTCAAAATTCCAGGGCCTCGGGTCTCTGCCAGTGTTACAAAATTTCCTTGTAGCTTTCCTATCTTATAATTAAAATTGTAAACTGACTGATTGACTGAGTGTTATACTAACGCACAGCCCAAACTGCTGGTTCTAGAGACATGAAACTTACATGGGTTTGATTCCCACCCAAGACAAACTTTGTGTGATGAGCATAATTGTTTGTTCTGTGTCTGGGTGTTATTTATCTATAATATGTATGTATTTAAAAATTATATAAGTATGTATATCCGTTGTCTGATTACCATAACACAAGGTCTGCTTAGCTTGAGATCAGATGGCCGTGTGTAAGATGTCCCAGGATATTTATTTTATTTATTTATCTATGGTGTTTTCTTTAAAAAGAGTAGGTAACCACTTTTGGGAATTCTAACCCTAAAAAAGTAAAATAGGGGATGAAATGAATTCCACATTACTCTTTTACAAAAACCTGTTCCTCTGAAATCTTCCAATCTGTATGGATTGCTTGACATATACGTTCCTCAATGAAATTGTGCTAAGATATGAGACTGAAAAATTCATACAAAACGCTATTTATATTCAGGAAGAGTTTCAGTAGGTTCATCTGCGAGCAAATGAGAAACGTTGTATGTTTTACTTGCATATCGAGCTGCATGCATAATGCAGGTAGGTACTGGCAGCGAAGTAAATTAGTATTATATAAAGAGCCTTGAGGTGCACCTAATAGAGTTTTTCTCGAAACGGATGACAGTTTTATTTATAAAACTAGCTTTTGCCCGCGGCTTCGCTCGCGTTAGAAAGAAACAAAAAGTAGCCTATGTTACTCTCCATCCCTTCAACTATTACCACCGTTTTGCCGTGAAAGAAAGACAAACATACAGACAGACAGACAGACACACTTTCTCATTTATAATATCGCACATTGATAAGAAGACCGTCACTATACGAAAAATGATGTTTTTTTGTTATCAGTGCCATCTCTTAGCGCCCGAAGATTAAATTTTTGTCCAAAGACACTATCGTTGTAACTATAATATTTATCGGTAGATGGCGTTAGTGTCGAACTGTTTTATCGACAATGTTGACACGATCTGTTATGACAGACCGCCCTTTTTTCATTCGTGACTTTGAAGCTAACCAAAACGGTGCCATCTGGTGTATTCCATAGTGACATTATCTGGTTAAAGGCGATTTGGATTGACCATATTTCGTAAGTATGAATTAATTTTAATACGAATACCGTCACATTTTGTTAAGCGTCGTGTATTAAGCTATTTTATTTTGTAAAAATTGCTTTGTTAGAAAGACATACTGTCATTTTTTATTTAGTGTCACTCTTCGTGTTTCAGAATTTGAAGTATTTGAGTCGATAATTGACTCAGAACGTCATTATTTTTTTAGTGCCTTTCTTCCCATAATCTAAACAAAGGGTTTATGTTCTATCGGAATGACGCACTAACATTTTTTTATTAAGTGTCACTCTTCGTGGTACAGAATTTGAAGTATTTGAGTTGATGATTCTCATTATTATATTAGTGTCATTCTTCTTTTAAGCTAAATTTGAGGCACGCAAAATAACACCGAGACCAACTAAGAATTTTGTTTACTTATAATCAATTAAGTAAATAATTTTATGAGGAAGGTAGGTGCATCTGTATTAGTAATTTCCTACTCGTGATACTTTTTAGTAACATGAAATAAATAAATAAAATTGTTTATTTGAAAGTAAGTAAGGCATAATACAATAAATTTCTTACGTGTTAAATTACAGTACAATTGCATATTTACCTGAACTAGGTTAGAAACCTGTGACTCAGGTCAGGAAATGCTTAGTTAGATAAATATACTTATGAAATAACAATCACAATATACAGCACCAACATTAAAATTAAACAGTATTTAGGGCCTTCCCAAGAAATTACACTTAAAGATCGCCTGGAAACTGAACACGTTACTTATTATCTTATCTAAAATAGTATTAGATTCTTACTTTGTAATATTCAACTAAGCTACTCAGGCTTCACTATCGAAAACAGTAACCTGTTAAATAAGTAAAACATTCAGTGTCTTTTCCTTGTTCCTCTCCTGACGATCCAACTAAGATTATTACTGCACGAGTTAAGGGAGCATGTCTTTTTTTCTTGTGTTATATTAAAGTATTACTAATTACCTATAGGATGAACAACTTTAAGTTATGAAAACTTATCTCAAAATAAACAACCTCATGCAAAAAAAGAAATTTTAGATCACCTATCTCCAGAGATTGCCAGGAAGCTGAACAGGTTGGTGTACCTTGTCTAAAACTATTAGATTCTTACCTTTTAATTCTAAGAATACTATTCAAAATGCACTACTTACCACTGTTTGATTTAATAACCTGTTAAGTTACTAAAACATTTATTGCCTTATCTTGTTCCTCTTTTAGTTACCCAGCTAAAATTATTACTGCTTGAGTTAAGTGATACATTTCTTTTACTTTTACTTTTTTTAGGATAAACAATTTTATGTGGATGCAAACTTACCTCCAAAGGAACAACTTCATGTAGAAAGAAGAAATTCCATGTTATCTATCACCAGTCGTGCATCTCCACGTGATTTTTCACCTGTCTCTGACGATGACCCAAGTTACTTACCATTTAAACCATCCACTTCAAACCATCGACGGTCAGACTCATTTTCTTCTTCAGATTCATCATCGAGTAGGTAATTCTTCGTCTAGTTCTTCTTCCTCATCAAGTTCATTGTCGAGTTTGATGATATTCATTTGCTATTTTGATAGTTATTTTGTTCTAAAAGGGCTACCTACTTTATTTTTTGGGCTATTTGATGCAAAAAAGCCTTTTACAAACAAAACAAGACCCTTAATTTTAGTATTTATCTTTACTATGTCCTGTTAATACAATTTTTATGTTCATTTTTTATCACTTATGTCTGTTGAAGTTTGTAGCAAAAAATTAAAGTCTGAAAATATTTATAAAAAAATGTGATTTTCCTAGCTGGTGCCATCGCAAATAAGTTAATGTTTAAGTATTTTGTATTAAACTTTGAAATAAATTTATTTTTATGAATAAAAACAGTTTATTCTTTGCAAAACATTTTTTTTTGTATTGTTATTGTGTCGGTTGGTTGTCATTAAGTAGGAAATGTTGAACGTTTTCATTAATAGTATAACGTCACTAAAAAAGTTTTTTGAAAAAATCTGGTACTTAAAAATACTTTTTTCAAAAAAAGAAAATACATTCCAGTCGTGTTTAATGCTCTCTGCAACAGAAATTATAACATCATATCGATTTCCTATACTTTCTGGTGCAAAACTCGTAATTACTGTTTGGTAAAACTTTAAATGCTTCTACTGAAAAAAATGCTTTTTTGGTTAGTGTCACCCTTCTTATCAATGTGCGATATTAGTATGGATTTGAGTGAAGTAAAAACTTAGATTTTTATTTTTTAAATTCTGGCTGACTGGTCTCTCTGCAAATGCTGGCTTTAACCTTTGCCAGAGCCTTAACATTCCCATCCAACGTGGCATTGCTGCCAGCCTCTATGGCACCTTCTCCGGTTGTGTTTTAATTTTTAAGTGTCGTTATTTTAGTCTTTGTTTTAGATTAGTAATGTAGTTAGTTAATTTTCTACATAACAATTAATAAAAGTTTATTTAAATTTCATTTTAATATATTCATCGGAGTTCAAACCTAAATTATGCTTGAAGGAGGTAGATAAGAATAGATAGTTTAATGTATAGAATTGACATAAGCTCCCTTAAGTAATTTTCATCTCGTATCGAACTTTATTCTACCATGCTACTCGTCTATAGGTGCTCGCTACTTATCTACTAAGCTGCCTGTACATACGGTGACGACATCAAGTCATTCGTGTCCAGTATAAACTTACCTGACATTGTGTAGAATCTTCTTCTGATAAAGAGGTCAGCACAAACTGAATAGGTTTGTTGCATAGTCGTGTGTAGCTACATGCTGAAAAAAATAGGTCAATTTAAAATTAGAATTGTGCAAAACCTTAGGTTTTTTTAAAAACCCGTAGCTGTCACATACTAAAGAAAGGTATATAAGAATTTCTGTGTAGATTATATTGATAACGAACATACATTAAAAGTTAGACCGTCCGCGTCCGTTAGATCCTCCAAAAATACCGGACACAAAGTTTTAATTAATAAAAAAATACAAAGATAAAGAGCAGCAAAGTTACGAATTGTGCCGTCACTGTTCAGTAAAAAAAAATAACAATATTCAATTTTACCAATTTAAAAAAATAGTACCAAAGAAAGAAAATATAGAAAATAAAAAAAATCGTTGTTATATTAGTTTAGACAAACATGGAAAAGAAATGTAATAAAATATGTTAGTTAAATAATACACGAAGACAGAAAGACAGATATATAAAATGTCTTATAGCTCGGGGCAATTTCTGCCAGACAACATAAGATTTTTTGTTTATCAAACTGTGTAACTATTCTTTTATTTAATACTAGCTTTTGCTAGGGGCTTCGCTCGTTTAATAAGAGTTGTTTAAGCTTACACGTAGGAATGTAATGCGAAACATTTCTCCGAAACTACATTTCTTTGGGGATAAAAGATATCAAATTAATTAATCTGGCTTCCGAATAAGAGACCTTCAAATTAATATTTTCTCTCATAAATTATAATCACAATTTTTTGACTTATACTTCTTATGAGTATATTAATATGTAAAAAATATATTTTGTGTATTTATTTCAAAATTTTGGCTCAGTAGTTTTTTTACGTGTATCCTTACCCTTAAAATTACTAAGCCAAAAATGTTATATTTGAATATTACATTTTCGTGTTATTTCTTACAGCCCGCCTCAGGTTTTATTAATCTTTAAAATACTGACTTTTCTCTAATATGCATTATCTACTTAAAAAACTGTATCAAGATCCGTTTGCTTAGTTTTAAAGATCTAATCATACGTAGGGGTCAAACCTTTTTTGTTTCTATGTAGTGAAGTCAACATGAGGTGTACAGATCCCTAAAAACCAAGAAAATACAACCAAAAACTAGTAGTTTTCCTCCGAGTGACGTAGTATCAAACTAAAAGTATTAAATCAGCGAAATTGTGTGGGTTCAGAAGTTACCCGAAGTTTAAAGTTAGTCGTGATAAGAACTTACGGTGAGTTATTTGGTTCGCTTACTTTCTTTTTAACCCAATTCCTGAATCAACGAGATCGTTAGTTTTAACTCTTTGTTGAAAATGAAAAAATGGATTTCTGACAGCTTTTTTTTTTTTGGTGAGTGGGAAATCATCCAATGACTGCTCCCGTCCTGGGTGCGGCGGGAGGGCGTGTCAGACTCTTACTGACTAAAACCCACTCATGTTCCTTCGATTGCCTTTTATGTTTCAAGGTCACGGTAACTATTATACACATTCCGCAACCCCGGCAGGCGTTGGCCCTGTTGGGCCCCTTCCTGTGCTGACTCCTTCTCTTTGAGGCGCGCGTGGAACACTAACGCGCCGTCGACGCGGTCCTGGTCCTAGCCGGGCGGCGAGCTACCCATAGCTCGCCATCCGCAGCACCGCGCCTACGGTGGCCGGTAGTCGTATTTCTGATAGCTTCAAGGATAATCCGACAAACATTTTTAAATCTAAGCTAACTAAATTACTATTGGACAAATGTTATTACTCAGTAAGTGACTTTTTGAATGATACGACATTGAATGAATAATTATGATTGTTATGACTAATTTACTAATATTTGACATTCAAGATTAAGACGCAAAAATAATATAAAAATATTTTAATTGTAATACCTATGTACTTTAAATTAAGCTCTATTTTGTTTGTTTTCTTTTGTATCAGTTAATTTATAATTTTCACGCCGTAAGGTACTAAGGTTGTTGTGGATCTCACTAATTTATAAGTAACATCCTATGCTTGTAACCTACATTCTTAGCAAATAAAGATTCTTGATTCTGAAAAGTGCCTCTTCAACTGTGTCTTTATCTACTTTCCATATTTTCTATTTTTATCTTTTCTACGTTATAACATAGTTTAATTTATTTAGGTTGTCTAACTTTATTTTGAATAAGTTTCTGCTCATGACATCGTCTGTGTGAAAGTTATTTAAAAATATTTTTGTGCGCGGAACCGTGAATCTATACTACCTAATATTATAAAGCTGATTTGTTTGGTTGAAAGTAATTTTAATCTAATCTTAACAACTACTGTTTCAATTTAAAATATATTATGTTTGTATTGGACAGCCGATTAACCTTTCGTCGACCAAGCGACATCCGGCTGTCGGGCTGCTATTGTCTTTCTATTGTGTCTCGAATCACGTGTATTTGAAGGTTTAATAAGTTTTAAACTAATGCACAACTTATTAAGGTAGCAACAAAAGACCATAAAGCATCTTGTTCGGGCATTACTTACTAGTTCCGTGCAGTGATTTTTATTCCTTTAATGTGTTATACGTCAAGAAGACTGTCATTGCTTTTCTCTTGTTTTTTTTTTCATAATTTTTCTTTACATTAATTTTATTGCGACTATTAAAATTTGTATAAATAAGCATAATTATTGAATTCAAGAGTTTTACTTTATAAATAACGATCCAGGGCATTTCAAAACATGGTCCTTCGAGCCGGATGAATAGAGGAAACGCAACACAAAGAAAAAGTGATCAGCGACCATTTTATTGCCCGTTATTTATTATACGGTCAATTAAAGTACTAGTTTTATTTAAATATTTTTCGTTTAACTAAATTTTCACAACTTAGCATTATTATCCTATCCCCTTAAACCGATAGGAATAAAAATACAAGGTCATATAACGCAAGCTACTTTCAATTCGCCGAGAGGTCCAACATCCTTGACAAGTATACATTTGCAAAGAAAACAAAATCCCTATCTAAGTCAATATTTGTCGTCTACATTGGACCTCAAAATATTAAAAGAGATGATATCGCTGTGTATGAAAAAAGATTTCGTATATATCTACTGGTAACCAAATGTATTTTGAAGGCTTATAATAATATGTGGGTTGCAATTTATGGTTGAAAGTTGTGATAGCGTGGTAATACTCATAAAGAATTTCATTCTATTTATTAATATGAAAAGATTGTGTTTGTCTACAGTGATATTTTAAAGAATTAAAGTTTATATTTTGTTTTTTAGGGGGTAAGCACTTTGTGGGGTTATTGTATATTCGTCACAAAGTTAATTCGTCACGAAAATAAGTATGTGTAAACTCGCCACAAGTCTATTCTTATGAAAGAAAATCCGCCATATTGTTTATTTCCCTACAGACAACAAAAAATTATACAATAAAACGTTATTTCTTTCTTTTCATAATCACAAAAAATCATATAAAAAAAAAAACTAATAATCAAACTAGTTTAATGTCCACTTATATAAAGCCACATCATTTCTGAGGTCTACAGATTAAAATATTATGCGCGGACAAAGTCGCATGTGAAAGCTAGCAGGCAGATATATTCCAGTGTATGTACACGTATACCTACTTATTTATTTAAACTTCATGCAAAAAGCTACAAAGTGCGGTCAGAAAGATTGCCTAAGGCATTAATGCCCGAGGCAATCTCTACCAGTCAACCAAAATGACTGAAGAGATTATATGGCAGAAGCATTTTAAAGTGTAGAAGCAATTTTAGTTATATCAAAAAGACACGAATGACTGCTTACTACTTGATATTTTTTATTTTTAAAGATAAATAAAATATAACAGAAATACAAAATCTTACTCGCGGTTTCACCCACGATATGTATGGTTACTGGTCCGCTTCGGTAAGTCAAAGCGGGATGTATTTTTTGCCTATGTTTTAATCTGATGTAGAAGCTATTTTACTGTAAAGTTTTAATAAAGTTCCCTTAATAGTTTTTGTGTGAAAGAGTAACAAACATCACCATCCATCCTCGAAAACTTTTACATTTATAATATCAGGAGGATTATGAGATGTAAGTGCATGATATTAATTAAAATTTATTTATTTTACTTACCAGGATATAATAAACCTAAAGTATAAAATAGCTAATTAAACAAACCTTGACACTTATCTCTACACTGCTTTTTTTTTACAACTCACCTGTCCACTAAAATCAATAAAGAGTAAATATAAGTAAAGAAAACAGATCCTTTCAAGCATAAAATATTTGCAACTTGGAGCGCCTTCACGTGACAAGACATAATTTCATATAAAATTCATACTTACCGGCAAACTAAGGTGAAACGACAGCTGTTCGGCACGAATATGAAGGCGCCGATATTGTGTTAAGTGAAAATGTACTTTCATGTCAACGTATTTTTGGTACAAAAGAGAAAACTTTAATAACCATTTTTTGAAAGAATTTAATCTAGAAGATGGTGTAAGGTCGAGCTTCATACTAGGAATTTATCGAAGGATTAATTTTTCACACACCACATTATTTCCACTGCACCTGTTAAAAGGCAGTATTAACAAAAGAGTCCTCCAGAAAAGAGTCGAGCAAATATTGCTCGATTCCCAAAAAACGATTTAACTGTCTATCTGTAGATTGGATAAATCTTGCCTTTACAAACAAGCAGAGTCGGAACAAATAACTCTAAAACATTTAAATAATTATCCAATGCAGGAATCAAACTCACGATGCACATCTCCACAATCTAGCGCTTAATACACTGCGCCAACCGTATCGACAGACAAATGCCGAATGAAACCACAAACGCCAATAAATTTTATTGCCATTAATTGCGGTTTCATTTGGCATTTCGAAAATCGTAGCGATTATCCATAGTGCGCAATTAACCAATGCATTGCCATCCTCGGCTGCATATGTTATCATTTGGACGCACCGTCACTGCAAAAATTGGCTATATCAGTCACCTGAGAGCACACCAGCAATGCTTTCAATAGGCAGATCCAAGTCGCTGTGGCCGAAATCGGTCAGGATCATATATTATATATATAGAAACCTATCCTTTTTTGTTTCAAAATTTTATTATTTCATCTACTCTACAACAAATAAAAATCTTGCTGCAACAATAACAGTTGTTAAAACCGAATTGAAACTATCAACTGTTGACGTATCAATTGTCATGGTCCTGCTAGCCGGCTCGAAATAAATTGGTCCGATGCTATCTACATTTAATACCATGCTTTATAGGTCAGGGTTCAAATAAATTTCAACAATCGTGTACTGGAATCGTTTTTATTAATGACATTCAGACATTTCAATTTATTCTGTACAATATACAATGTATTTTTATAACGTGTGGCGTACCCCCTACGATCTTTAACTTAAAATAATAATTAATACATATTATCTTGGGACAAATACTACACGACCATCTGGCCCCAAACTAGACATGTACTGTGGTAACTAAACAACTGATAGTCATCACTTTTAGAAATACAAAAATAAATTACAACCAGACACAGAACTAACAATCATGCTCATCACACAATGATTTGTCCCAGGAGGAGATTGAACTGACGACCTCCGGCTAAGCTGTCATAGTTACTAACCAGTAGACCAACAGGCCAATCGTAAACATTATTCTGTTTTTCTTCATGTCTACTAAATCTGATTTTAATTTACAGGAAAATTTTGTACTTCTTTGTTACATAAACTAATTTAATATACAGAAAATGAAACATGATAAAACAAGACCAAACCCACGATCTAATTTATTAAAAATGTTGGAAGATTATTCTCTGAATTGTAATTTTAAGAAAACAAGTCTATTTCGGTCATTCTCCGATTCGGCGTTATTTGCCTAATTACCGTAACCATTTTTATTTTTCACTGATTTACCTTAAACTTATTAAAATATGAAACTAGTAAAAAATACGAATTCAATAATAAATGAGGCATGTTTTAATTACTGGTAGTTTTCTAGTTATTGAGACTTAAAAAAATTATGAGTACGGTAATTAGAAAAGTTTAATATCTTACGCCACGGTAATTAGAAAACACTGTCAATTTTAAGTAAAATGTAATATAATATAATAAAATAACACACATTAATAATTTGTATACATCTATTTATATAAAATGAATCCCTATTTCCTTTTATCATCTTTGGACCGATTTCACTAATTCTTTGTTGTGTTTGTTATTGTTTGGAGAAGGTTCTTATGGAAAAAAAATTGAAAATTAAAAGGGTACTTTAGAGTAGTGTAGGTTAGAGTAGAGTAGGGTAGAGTGGGATATAGTAGGGTAGGCTAGAGCAGGCTAGAGTGGGATATAGTAGGGTAGGCTAGAGTAGGCTAGAGTAGGGTATAGTAGGAGTGAAGCCGCGGGTTCGTTTTCGCGTTATTTTCATACAAATTATTTATATTTTTAAATATTGATATAAAAAAACAAAAACATGTAAGAATATAAAAAACAGTAGCCCAACGGCATCGGGAACAGGGTCCCAGCTACCGGTGATCAGGGCTTCAGAGAGAAGAACTTCCTAACGATGCGAGCCGTGTCCAAAAGTTTCTGAATGAAGCCCTAGATCCAGCCATCTGACGAGAGCCTCCTTAGGTGTTGGTCGAGACTCTTGGCTATTAAACCATTGGCAGAAACAACTATCGGCACATGACCGTTGAGTCCACATTCAACATGTCAACAATCTCGCGAGCCAAGTCGATACTTAATTTTTATTATCTTTCTCGGTCTTCACAAGGTTCTTGTCACGCGGGACCGTTACGTCAACGAGCATTGCGCGCCGCTCCAATCGATCCACCACCACTATATCAGGCTTGTTTGCTACAACAGTCCTTTCAGTGATGATGTATCGACCCCAGTACAATGTGACATTGCCGTCTTCAGATTCTACGAGACCGTATCTCAGAGCAAGTTGCTGATTAATAATCCTGGCTACTAGGTTGTGCCCATTCAAGTCCTCTTTGTTAGCAAGACGAGAAAAATCAGAGATAGTGTGTCGAATCGTTCTCTCGGCAAGTGACACGCCCGACATAAGTCAACCATACCATCTTTCACAATAAATTCCCGATAATTCTTCGTCATGATAACCTGATCCATAATTGTACAGAAAAAACCTTCGGTTTCCCCAAATAGGTCACCAAATTGTAGCTACTAAACTGACACTAAAAAGTCTACATCGGGCCCATGCAGGGCCCGGAAAAACCGCCCGTGTAGCGCTTTACTCTACCATACTTCCTCACGATCCTTTGCCTCAAGCACTACAAGTTTGCGCCAGTTCTCTTTAGTTAAGGAGAGCGGAGTGAGGTTCTTGACCACAGTGACCACATCTCGGATTCTCGGTGCTGACGCGGGGAACCACGTCAGCTTTAAGGAAATATTCCCGGAGATACAACCTCCGGGTCTCGCGGTTGAGGAGAGACTTAGCATTAAGAAAGCCTCGTCCTCCACATATCCGCGGGATTATATATATATCCCGCGGATATGCCTCATCAACTCATCACTTATGATCGCGGGTGATGCTCAAGCGCGCTTTGCATGTAGATTGACTTCTGTACCCATCTATTTTGAGGCTACAGTTAGTAAATAAGAATTAATTTTTCATACAACGGTAATTATAAACAAACGGTAATTAGTATACGGTAATTAGAAAACGATAGATTTTCTTAAAAAAGTACTGCCTCGATTTACATGATCAACTTAGGTCTAACTTAAAAAATCAAATTTATATAATGTGAAACGGTAATTAGAAAAGTTTGTAACCAAGGTTACGGTAATTATATACAAGAGCGCTTTATTAGCTGTACACTAACGTTAGAGACGTGCAACTGCTGATGTTTCGCGGTACACATGGAGGAGACGAGACGCGTTCGGAAGTGGTGTGCCAAATACTGTTTTTAGGGGTGTGCACTCGAGAACAGAATATGTCACGGTAATTATAACTTTCCATCGGACATCCGATAATTTAATGATAATTATTTATAGACTGGTTCTAGTGAGTCAATATTTTACTATGCGATACACGTTGTTTAACACCATTTAAAATGTTGAATAGATCAAAGTAAACCTGTAAGTCATAAAAATTACAAGTAAGTTTTAACATTAAGACAGTGTGCGGACACGTTACGGTAATTAGAGAACAGAGGTTTTTGAACTTAGATTAAATTAATTTAGTCTTAAATACTTTAAACAGAAGCCTGTGTTTTTGTTTATGGCTAGATAGGGATGCTATTTAACATATAAAAAATATTGGATGATTGAATATGATAAAAGTACGGATTATTCAAGCCCGGACACGTAAAATTTGCTTATCGGAGAATGGCCGATTTATGTTAGTTGTCTTCGAGAAGTATTTAAAACGTGGATGTTAAGGATATTGAATAAATATACGGTTATTTTATATCTGTTTGTTTACTTTAAATAATCTAATAAACAATATCAGTTTATTATTGCTCTACTGTATAGCAGAAACCTTTTCTGAAAGAATGCACAAAATGTAATGCACTACGCATAATCAAGACGGATTGTCGATATCAAAGTAATATCAATGATAAGTACCGGTTTCTTCGCAATATTTACCTACAAAATCCGTAATGCTTAAGATAAACTTAGAAAGTACTTATTTCATAAAGAAAATTTCAAATAAACGTTGTCTTGGCAGAAGGCGGAGTGAAAAATTCTCGAGTGGCGACGGCGTACTGAAAAACGCAGCGTAGGCAGGCCTCCCGCAAGATGGACCGCGGATCACATAAAGATCGCCGGCCGGGTCTCGATGGATGCGGGTGGCGCAGGACGTGTGGAAATCTTTGGGTGAGGCCTTAGTTCAGCAGTGGACATCTTTCGGCTGATAATGATTTGGGTGCGTTTACGAACGTATTAACGAAGTTCCGAAATTCACAAGGGCGAAGCCGCGAGCAAAAGCTATTATTATATAAAAACGACTAAACACAAAACAAATAACCTGTAAATATAAATATTTGAATGTGCAACATATCGAAGCCCTCGAGTGATCAACCATTGCAGAAACTGTGTCGTCTTACTTACCTGGAGTTAAAATCTCATTCGTTTTCATTATAGCTCGGTTCAGATAAGCTTGTCAAAATAATGTGTTACTGCAGTTTTGTTTGCTTTTAATTTTTTTTAATTAAAATATTCTACCTTGACGCCGTTTGTCCACTGCTGTCCACCTTAAAAGTCACAAAAACGAGATGACGATGAGCCGAGGTGAGAATGAGGTGGCATGACACGCGGCTAAGTAAATGTATGTATCGTCACTTTGGCATTTCGTTCGGCAGTTAGTGACGGCGGCGGTGGCAGTTTTTAAACGACCTTAGGATTTTAAGTATTATTCCTTTCGGGGGCCAATATTTTTTCCCACCATATATATAGATTTTAAATATTCCAAGCTCCACAAAAAAAGACTTATAGATACAGTTCAGTTCAAGAAGATCCATAAATTAAAATATCTATTACAGTACCTAAGTCTCGATGCGATGCATCGTGTAACCATGTATCGTGGGACGCAGATCGCGTAACGAACCCGATCCGATTACCTCATGCATGACTGTGTGCGTGGGCTTAATGTCTTTGTAGAACAGCATCAAATTGAGTTTAAGAGTGGTTTCTGGGCAGGTGGCCTTGTGAGACGTAATATATTGATTCCTTGGGGTATCTTTATTGGCTGTGGCATGTACGTACTTGATATACGGATATGCAGTAGGAGCTTTTTCGCATAGGGCTAAAATGGGATTACTTATTTGAGTTGCATTCGGTCGAATAAAGAACGAAAACCCCTTAGGTTTACTTGTTAGAACATTTGTATTTATTCTATTTAGATTTAATGTAAATAAGTATTTTTTCATTGTATTTGGAATAAAAAAACTTTTTCCAAAAAAAAGATAACCGACTTCAAAAACGAAAAGCTCAAAAATAACTATTTCGGAAGTAGGTGGCTTCTCTTCTGCCGGTCGAATTGTGTTGCCTTGCCACCGACTTCCGAAATAGTTATTTTTGAGCTTTTCGTTTTTGAAGTCGGTTATCTTTTTTTTGGAAAAAGTTTTGATCCCTGCAGAGAGGGACACTAAACAATTAGCACTGTGTCCAGGAGAACGGCTTTCTAAATCAGACCCTTTATCCAGCTGCCTAGTGAGATCTTCCTCGGGTATTGGTAGAGTCTCTTTACTTTTATGTCATTGATCATCACAACAATTATTTAGGTACAAGGACTGATAAATTGACATTTAACAAGTCGACAAGTTCTGTAATGATTTTATAATATTTATTACAAACCAATTCGTATCTTATTACTATACAGATACAGTTAAATTTTCAGCAGACAATGAAAATTAAAATTCACAAATTATACCTGTTCAATCTATTAAGGTAAGTACACATAGAATCGGGGAGTACGCCAACATAATTTAAAATTGACAACATTTATGCAAAATATGAAAACATTAATAAACAATTTTGGTTAAAACAATTAATTATAACGTGATTTGTAGCTTATTAACAAATTGGCACGTCCACTTATATTATATTTACAAATAAAATGTACATGTTTGTTTATCACACTGCATCGTATTTGGTAATTTGACACTAATAACAAACAATTCTAAAACATATTTTATTTTAGCCCTGAAACCGATTAATTTTCAATTAAATGTTATAATAGATGTTTGGTTATTCTGAAATCAATAAATAGTTGTTGGTCAATTGAGTTGACTGTCAATGATGTCAAGCAAGTATTGCCAAACAAAAACGCGTATTGACAGTTCATAAAATCTACTTTTTATGACCTACCAATACGCGTTTTTGTGTTTTGATAGTGTCAAATACCTTATTATGCGTGGTAGAAAGATCAACAAATATAACAGGTATTTTAAATTACTCAGGTATATTTATAAGTCTGGAAAAAATTGAGGGAGGTGTTTTGCCCAATATTGAAACAGTATAATAGGCTATATAAAAACCCTATATTTGCGTGTATTTAAAGTGTTCATTCATTTCAGAAACACGAAACCAATATTTATTTTAATTGGTAATACTAGGTTAATTAGTTTAATACAAATTGCTAATTAATTTAACATACATGTTAAATTAATTGGAAACACTAGCTTTGTTGGGTTCTGACGGCTAGATCAAGTTTCTGATCAAATAATTCTTTATGATGCTGACAGTAGTTGAAATGCTGTGTGTCATAGATATTGAATAAGATTAGTTATAAAATATAAAGTAAAAAAAAAACAACAAATTTTTTTTGTTGTTTGAACACGACAACCATTATAAAAAAATATTTGACACACATAAGGCAGAACTTATTTATTATTTCTTTATTCATCAACAATTTACATTTTGTTGAATTAGGTACATTTTCACACAAAATAATTACCATTTCGAATTAAAGATCAGCAAGCAAATTGCTAATGAACATGAAAAACTTGATGAAGGTGCCAACAGTACATAAGGAATAAAACGACTACTAGCAGAGAGTACTAAAACTCTTCATATTTTCTCGATCGCGTTAAGTTTCAATATGTGTTGAAACTAGAATAGTGGGAACAGCGCCTTTTGTGGCAACTATAATAAACGTAATATTTTCTTGAACTTTTACGATTGAATAGATAAGTCTA
This sequence comes from Athetis lepigone, assembly GCA_033675125.1. Taxonomy (NCBI): domain Eukaryota; kingdom Metazoa; phylum Arthropoda; class Insecta; order Lepidoptera; family Noctuidae; genus Athetis; species Athetis lepigone. Next base: position 1,138,509 of record CM066236.1, on the reverse strand, counting down.
GCTTTTGTTTCTATCGACTCATGAAATAGAAAGCATTAGCTTTTGAAATTGTATCATATGAGCTTTATTTTCAAGTTTCCTGCCTAAATTTCGAAATAGAATAAACTAATTGTATTATCTTTCTACCACGCATTGCGTTCTCACTGTCAGAGTCGTTCCGTGGTCGTTTGATGTCGCACAGTGGTTATCTAGATGTTATTGTGGCCTTAATGCGACTTCAAACTTCAAAGTTGTGCCAACATAACAAAACCACAAACGACTGTCTGTTTTCACTTTTATCATAAATACATAGACGTCAACCACAAACGGAGCCCGTAGACTTTAATACCTTAATTTTATATTTCTAACATTGTTTATTTCGTTTTCATCAACTTAATAGAACTTCAAACAATAGTACAAAAGTTCTAAATTAATTTGCGCAGTCCATTGCTCGCTTTATACGAGTTAATTAACAGGGAGGTAATTGGAAAACGTAGTGGATTGCAACGGAGGTTTTAATTTCGATTCTTTGTAGTTTCTTTAGGTTCTAAAGATTTTTTATTTACAATTATATTCTATCTAGAGGCGACTTGAAGTCTGTGGGGTGTCGACAAAGGCCGGCACTGCTTCCAGTTCAGTCGTGTCACGTTTTGCGACACACTGTGGTCTTTTAAAGCCATTTCTTAAGAATGGGGCGATAGGTGTATAGAAACTGGTGAAATAGAATAAATCGCAACAGAGAACGTACTGGAAATACGTTTTAGATTTCTGGTATTGTAAGCGAAACGGACACTCCTTTTTGCTTTGATTTTTGTTTGTTCGGATAAAATATATGAGGTTTGCTGTTTGTATTTCAAATTGTGCGATAATGTGTAACATAATGGTTCAGGAGCACATTTTTTTGTAACTATTTTTGTAGATCCTTTGACCTGGTCTTGATCCTATCTGTATGATCTCTCTCTGAAGTCTTGACGGATCATAAAAAGATGCAGAGTACGCCCATCGATCTTAATGAAATACTGACTACGGATTACTTCCAGAGGTAAAGCATACCAAAGAATGGCAAAAGTATTAAAAGGTCTGACTCTAAATAGATAGAGTAATGATTTATTTTTTTACAATATAAATACAACTCGCAGTAGCAGCTTTACAATGAAAATTCAAAACGAAAAAGGTACTTATTTTATTTTGCTGTATATTGTTAGTATGTCAATGCCTCTTCTAAGCAAAATAAGAAATACCCAGCCAAGTACATTCTTATGTAACAAGCCAGTAATAACTAGAATACTGGCAAGTCTTCGGCTATAAGGGTATAGTTACATTTCTCTGTGGCTTGGCAACCGAACCAAGAAACAACATAATAATATACGAGTTGAGAATAATTATGGACATTTTGTTATGTCGAATGTGGCAAGAAGTAGGCCGAATACAAGCTTTTGTAAATTGATGACGCAATGGTCGGTTTTGTACAGGTCACACTTTATTTTGGTAATTTTGGAGTTGGTATTGGGTATAATTAAAAGTGGATTGTTTTTTGTGTAACCAAAAATAGTATAGGAACCTGTTCTTTTTCATTTAAAACTAACTACCTTTTTTAATGAAAACTAAATGGAGTAGTTCATTGCTTTTAAAAATAATAGAAATAAATGGACCAGGCATCTCTGTCTTATGTTTTTTTTATGATTTTTTAGTTATTTTACACAAAATTGTCCTGGATGAGAATCGGATCTATCTTAGCCTGCAGTCAAATTCACTAACAACTAGAATAACAGCCAATCAAGCTAAAGTAAGTAAGTAGTAGTTAAGTTTTATATTAATATTGTATTGTATATGTTTATATGGGCCTTGATGCCTGAAACAAATAAATAAATAAATAAACATTAGCGGTTGCGGTCGATAACGACTCGCTAAGTGGAAATATGCCCTTATAATGTCTAGCTAATAAATTGACATAATTATGAAGAGAAAGCAGTGCCGACCTTAAAAAACAATTGATATAATAAATAACAATTGAGCAAAGGACTTGATATATTTTGTAATTTATCTAATTTAGAATGTTAGAGCGTGCTCGTAATAAACAGATTTAAGTGTGTCCTTATTAGCCTCATGAAAATATATTATTTCTTTACATAATTATTTATAACGAATTATCTCACAGCAGAATATAAATAACCTTTTTTTTACATAACTTGTATGGTGGAGATGTCTGCGTTGATTGAATTTTTGTATTTACATTTTAAATAGTACTAGCAATGGGTTTATTTTAGATCGAAAACTTAATTAAACTTAACACACCTGTAATATTAATTCTCGTTTGTAGTTGCGAAAAAAAACTTAAAATAAGACCGATCGATTTAGCTTACATTAGGTCTGAGTGACAGAAAATTTCGGCCTCAGTATGCCAAATAAAAAATAATCTCTCCGTATTACATAACTGTGCACCTCGCGTTGTGACGTAACGCTGACGGAATGCTAGCGCTTCTAAACAAACGAGGCGAACACGGGGCGCCGCGCGGAGAAGCGCGGGAGGGATTGCATTCCAATGAGGTGCACAGACATTTTATACGGGCTGTTTGATATAGTCTGTGAAGTCAATAAAGATATTTTGGAAAATTGTAACGTAGCCAGATTTCAGTAAATTAAGATCTAAACAATAAGTACGTTATTAGACAAGAACAATTAATTAATAATTAAACACAAACTGTTAAGACGTCGTATTGTTTGAACAGCTAAGCACTCCTCTTATTAAGTTGAATGTGTTTGATGAGGTAAACCACAGCAGCTTAATTGGGTATAAACTTGCTATCACCATACAACAGTATTGCTGAAGGATTAGTTAGTGTAGTTACTTAGCTGTATCAATATTTACTACAACGAAACCTATGTTAGCGTCTTAAGTTTTGTTCTTACTGATTTCCTTTTGAAACACGACAGATTTACTTGATACAGGTTTGATATTCGTCCACTTAAGACCTTTACGCATTTCTGAGAAAGAGGGTCGGAACACAAATAGTGTATGGCTCCGTACCTCAAATGTAGGGTCTGGTTCGTCAGAAAAAAAAGTATTTCTTCAAAATGTGCCTCTGTTTGTCTGCCGAAATGTTTTTTGAAGAAACACGTAGAACACTATAGTATCAAGTTGGAATTAATATTATTAAGTATTTCCACTACTAAGCATTTAATGTCTCCTTCATTGGAGCTGTAAACATTTAAATTTGAAGTCAAAGTAGTCAATAGATATGCCGATTTTCAGTTATGTAAAAATAAATGTTGAGTTTTCTAAAGTATGAGTACTTACCCGATTTTCTTGACTTTTTGCCTCGCGTAAACGTACTACAAAGTATACATGAGATCGGTTAAGTCGTTCTAAAGTTATGGCGTGACGAAAGGAAACATAGTTTTATTTATTTATAATGTCTCAGAAGCATGCTTTAGTGTTTCAACTTAGGTAGGGATTGGTGCTGATTTTCTTGTTTAGGTACAAACTAAACTAAATGTGAATTAAGTGCGTCTTTCTAGTTCCAATCAATTAAGAAAAGGACAGAATACACATATTAGTTTAGTCCCGTCAAATTAGCCAACACCTGAAGTAAATTGACATATTATTATTTTTAGTCTTTAATCGCGTCTAAATTATCTACGGAGTGCCTTAATTTGACAAGACTAAAGTAATGTTTGAACTTCTGTCCTTTCCTTTTCTTAATGAAACGGAAAGAAAAACATGCACTGAAGTTAAACTTAGTTTACTTCGAAAACATTAGAACCAGTGTCTAAATCTATATTGAGTAATAAAGGAACGGCTTGCCAGCACACAGATAAACCCTAAGAGGTTTGCGTGTATGGCTATGATATTGCTAATATGTATTAGTAGGGTGTTCCTGAAATAAATAAATCTCCACAAAAACCAATTGCCAGTACTATTCGTCACCAACGCAGACATATCCGCATCTTAACATAACACTCACAGCACTGATTAGTCTGTCCGCCACACTAGCGTTACTTTACTGAAGGCACTTGTCTTCTCACTAATAAAAACAACGTCCATACCGCCGTCTGTACGCGCAGCCGGGAACTACTGCTCGCCACTGCGTCTGTGGACAATGGGAGTTATGAATTAAGTAGATTCTGATAGTTCTTAATGTTCCGGCACAACACTAGTGCTTACTAAGAGGCGCGCGAGTCGACAAGCCGCATCTCTATTTAGTCGTCTCTTGTCTTTTGCCAACCACCATCAAGCGCAAGCGCACAGCGCACTCACAAGAAAACTACAAGTAATTGTTATAATAATTATATACAGTCGTGGTCAACTAATTAGGGACAAACGAAAGTTTGAGCTGAATTTTAACTTTCATGTCCATGGTAGATCAGATAAACTAAATAATGTACTTTAATTTTATGAAATACTAATTATTATTAAGAATACTTGAAAATTGTGAGCATTGCTTCGAAGTTGATAATATTTTGTAATAGCAAATTTAAAAACAAATCTCTTGCAACCAAATCGCGGCGTGTGCTGGCTGGCCATCTAATTAGGGACAAAGACAAAAGTAGTGTGTTATATTCCCATTTTTATAAAATTTGATGGAATGTAAATTTTTTTCAATAATTAAGATTAGAGTCTTTACGTTGACTTTGAATTTGTTGAAATATTAACATAGTATTTAATTAAACTTGGGGCGAAATAAAAGTTCTGATACAACAATGCGAAAAATAATTATTATTGTTTATTATAGTAAATAGCCATAGCGTAAATTATTAAAACATTGAAATTGCTACATTATAATGACTTTCAAAACAAGACAATTATAATCCTTATTTAAAAATTATACCTTTGAATCCATAAAACGACTAAACGTGCAATCAGAAAGGAAATACCAACAAAAACGATTGTGCAAAAAATTCGCTAAACAGTGATAGCGGCGATAAAAGATCCACTTATGGGCTTTTTATTGATTATAGGTCTGAATAATGTTGGTATTTGGACTAGAAAATGGCGGTGGAGTAATCTACAACAACCTTTCGACGTCAATTTGTTGAAGCTAAACTGTTTGGCATGGTCGTACGAAAAGTTCCAGTGTTGAAAAAATCACAGACTCGCCACGGTTGGCCTTAGTTATGAGGCACCGATATTAAGACTGATTGTCAATAAAAAAATGTTTTGATTTTGGACTAAACGAAGGTACATTTTGTTTCATCAGAAGGCAGGCAGTATTAATGGCGCCCTAAAAAGCAAAAAGTCTCTAAAATACTCCAATAATCAAGTTGAACTTTAGGAGAGAACATAAAACTATGGCGTTGGTTTTCTGGAAATGGTGTGGGACCTTTAGAGCAAATGGAAGGCACACTAGATTCAATTTAATAAAGAGAAATACTACAAGCAATCACACTACTTTATGTTGAAGAACACACGATTACTACCCCAAAACATACTGCACTGTCTGTTAGAACATTTCTCACTGATGAGTTGGTATCGGTTATAAATTGGCCAACCTAGAGCCCAGACCTGAATGCTTGGAAACATTTTGTGGTATGTTATGAAAGAATAGTAGGTTTAAAAATGGTGTAAATAAACTGACTATTAAAAATCAACAGTAGTAACTTTGAAGAAGGCTGAAACAGTATCACTAAAGAACAATGTGACATTTAGATTGCGTCGATTCCATACCTTTGTTACATGGTTACGGCAATCCTTAGCAATCACTCTAGATATTGATTTGTCTTACAGTACGACACATTAAGCCTAATTGAATAATAAATAAACATATTTTTTCCTTTATTGCTCTCTGCAATAATTATTTTTAATGTTGTCTTAAGTGTCCCTAATTAGTTGTCCAGGATACGAATAGGATGAAGAAGAAGTTAAGTTGAATTTTGATCGATATTTATTTTACGTATAGTCCATTCCTTTAATGACTATGCCTATTTGTTAAGATATTGGTTTAGTTTTATATTAATAGTAACTAAACTGCCAAAGTCTCGAGCAAACTAAACTTATGGGAAGCAGAATTAAATGTTACTCATAGTATATCAGGTTGTCCCTAATTAGTTGACCACGACTGTATATTCGGCCGCGGTTACAAATTGTGGAACTTATATTATAGAAGATTAATTTGGAGTCAGATCTTTCAATTATCCATTCCCGAAAGGAACATTAATCATTATTACACAGTGATTTTACTTCTGTAAGTGTAGATAAATCGTTGGCTTGATTAACAGAATGCGTAATTATATACATGGTTGTATGTTGCAGTAAAAAAAATCCAAATTTATTCACTTTATAATCTTGTTTACAAATTAAGTTGTAAAAACGAAAACCCTTGAATATTTTTACTATTAAATAATTGCAACACACTATATTACAATCCCACGAGTGTACAATAACACGTGATTATACACTCATAAAAAAAATATCTTAGGACAACTCTCATACGGCCATCTAATCTCAAATTAGACAGAGCCTGTTCTACTATATGGTTACTAAATGGAATACCTACATTATTATGTAATTTATATGCGTGTATATTAAAAATAAATATCTGTATATTTATTTAGCATTCCAACATACGCATCGTTCTATTGAGCACTGGTGAATCGATCTTTCATTCAACACGTAACACAATCGAAAATCACTTCGGCCGACACCAACTACACACAACTAAAGATGAGAAACTTTATATCCTGTATAATAAAATTTACAATATAACTACACCGACTGTTTTCCAATTAACCACATTTCTTAATTCCGTTAATCTAGCAACAATGACGTATAAGTATTCATTACAAAATATTTATTGAATAAACGATTACCGAACCGATTAAATGGCGACCGGCTTATCAATTTCCTCTTTTGGGAGGGAGCCAAGCCCGAGTTCAATTGTTTTTTTTTTATAACAAAAGCCGTGCCAATATCGTAGCCCTAATTTTGAGATAAAATCTAGGGTTATCGTAGCGAAGACGTGAATTTCTCGGATTGCCTCTGCGTGACTTGTATTTAAATGGAATAACTATTTTTAAACGCGACGATAGCCGTTGTGGTGGAGCAAATGAAAAGATAGCGGACTGTATAATAAATATGAATATAATTAATTACGATAATATTACAACGGTCGGTTAAAGGCGAGAACAATAAGTTTTTAAGACATGAGTGCGTGACGCGCTGTGCTTTAACGTAGTGTCACAGCTGAACAGCTGACTCGAAGTCGTGCGGGGCGCGGGCTCGGCCGTGGACCGGTTGGCCCCGCGTCCCTCGTTCACTGCCGGTGGCGCCCGGCGATGTTGATGTTGAATGACTCAACAATTTTCAATTATATTACTTGTTAAAGGCTGTAGATACGTTGGTTGTAATCGGTTTGTTCCATTGTTTTCACCGTGTAACAAACTCTACGCTCAGTACACACGGCAACGATTTATCGTTAATGTAACTGCAAAGTTGGCTTGTGCAGTTTATCGATCGCCCATTGAGCGTCCACACAAGCACTCTAGTTTCGCCGATTTTCGTACACACCCAATTTTTGCCAATAAACACACACTTACTTACAAAATAATCATAAACAATGAAAGTATAGAAAAAGTAAACATCATTTTCGATCCCTCCTAAGTTAATAAAGCATAAATTTTCCTAATATATGTCGAAAATTAAACTTATCGCAAGAATATATTGCCTACGTCACTTCCGGCAGATACGTCACGATCGGGGACGGAATCCAAACAGTAACTCATTTACATAGCAAATTCAGAAGATACCATGGAAAGAAATTTCAGAAAACCAACTAAGTTTTCCGTATTTATTTACGGTGTGGCGACATCTATCGCCGAACATGCGAACTACAACTGACAATCCTGCATCGCGATATATGAGTTATCGGCGACATTAGAACGTATACAACAAACCCGCACTGGGATTACGTATCTTGCAGAAGCCGAGCGATCGCGATGATTTAGCAATATAAACGTCAATTCAAAATATGTCACTATCAAATAGCAATCTAGCGATAGTGCTGCCTCTGTGGAGCAATCAGTTAACTAAAATATCATACCACTTCAGAAATGCATAGTAACTGATTTTATTTTATGTAATACTAGCGGCCCGTCCCAGCTTCGCACGGGTAGATATAAGATTACACAATAAAAACACAACAATAACAAAATAATAGATAACACAATGATAACAAAACTTTTTTTTAATTTGATCGCAGCGCTAACTGTCGGGACAGACTAAAATTAAAATTCGAATATTATTTGAAATTTGACACTGCGATGGTAGCGCTGACATGTTAAGAAGTATTGCTACGCATTTTCTTATAGAACCTTTTTAATATCATTGTCTATGTTTTTGACATCTGAAAGTGATTATTATTTAAAATTTGACACTGCGATGGTAGCGCCGTCTGTCGGATCCAATGTAAAACATTCCAAAATCAACAACTACAAATAAGTTAATTGTGACTGTCAAATAATAACAGACAAATAATTAGCAATAAATTAAAATTGCGACTATAATTTGAGATTTAAACTATCCTATCTCTCAAGTTGGATCGAACTGCACATGGTGTGCGAATTTTATTATAATCGGTTAAGTGGTTTAGGAGTCCATTGAGGACAAACATTGTGACACGAGATTTATATTATATTAAGATTTAGTTTTATCCTATGTGTGTGTGTGTTTTATAAATGACATAGTCGTATTTTAATTACCTACTTTAAAGATACTAATATTTGCATGCCAATACCAATTGGCGAAATGTGTATTTGGACTGTTTATTATGTTATGTACCATCTATGTATCTACCACATTTTAAGCAAATAAATGATTATTATAATTATTTTATTTTGTTTGTTTGTTTGGTGGTTTCGTATTTAGTATGGTTTTTAAGAGCAAAGTTAAGTTTTTTTTGTTAAATGAGATATTTAATTAGATCCAGCAATTGCTACTTTATCGTCATCGTAGCAATAAGTGCATTAGAACAATCAGCGAGCGATTAGCAATCGGTTCATACATAATACGATTTTTTTTTATTAATCGCGCGGTGACCGCGCGATCACTGCGCAAATATTGCTGATTGCTGTTTCATAGGTAATAACCCCGCCGTCTAGAACCGTCGCGCCGGGCAGTTGCCCACCAGACACAACACCCGTCTGGTCGGAGGATCCTCCCTTTTCAACGGAGGATGAGGGACTTTACACTCTGTTCCTCATACCTCTAAAACGGGATTAGTTTGCTGCCCGTCTGTCTGTTTGATTTTCGGACAAGAACTTTTCCTTAGAAAATAGTAATAATAATACCAGCCTATAACTGTCCTACTGCTGGGCAAAGGCCTCTTCTCATACAGAGAAGGCACGAGCATTGATCACCACGCTTGCTCAAGGCGGGTTTTGCGATTTCGGACTTATATTAACAACAAGTCCAGGTTTCCTCACGATGTTTTCCTTCACCGATGTCTGTGATGTCTAAGATAAACTTTAGAAAGTACATATGAATTGAAAAAGTCACATTGGTACTTGCCCGGATTCGAACCCGCAACCTCTTGGATGAGAGGCGGGCGCCTAAACCACTAGGCCATCACGACTATCCTATACACATATATATTATATACTAGAAAATAGTAAAGGAAGAAAATTACCTCGGAGACTAAATAGGTAGAAAATCCGTTATTTTAATATACCATGTGTTTGTTATTATAAATTTTTCTTATTTTAAAAGCATTTTAGTATCTGTAAATAAATACCATTAGAGATATTCTCTAAACTTCCAGCTATAAACGACTCTGCCAAATTCTGCAGCCTGGCTGTAAAAATGAAGCTCCATTTTCTTAGAAATATTTGAGCTAAACAAGCAGCGGAAATTTAAAATAAGTTTAAATACTAGCTGTACTCCGCTATTTTACTCGTGTTCAGTTATTACCTAGACTGCTAGTTCGCATTGATATTTTATTATTTGATTGATTAAGAGGTCACCCACCGTCTTCCATCAGATTCCTTCATACAGAGATGATAATTATGTCTCATGTCCCATAATAGGGATGACGACAACATTAAAAAAATGGCATTCTGTTTAGTCCGTCTGATAGATCGGCCAAAAATACGGGACACATATTTTTTGCTTGATCAAATTAATACAAAAAATACAAAGATAAAGTGCAACAAAGTTCCGGAGTAGGGGCTTTTGACGTCACCGTCCTGCAAAATATGTATCTGATCGTGAAGTCATGCGCAACTTTAACGCACTGTATCTTCGTCATTCTTGGTTTACGAGAAAAAAGAAAAAATACGTGTCCGTAATTTTTTGATAATCTATCTGACGGACTAATTACTTTTTTTTTGTCGTCTCGCCTATTATGTGCCTGTAATAACATCGGCCCTTATATCCTTCACAACTATGCTACTTTATACTAGATGCAGTGAGATTCTTTTCCGAATCCTTCATTAGCCGATTCATTTTAAATCCGACTGGAAGACAAATAAAAAGTAATCTTCGATTTTTATTACGGCACTAACATTCGCCCACGGCTTTGCCCACGTGAATGTGGGCACATTCTATTTTATTTTATTGTGGCTGTAATTTTTAAAAATCCTTTCTTAGTAGTTATTTACTATTTACAAAAAACACATCCCGCAAGTGTCATGTCTCTAGGACCTGCGATTTGGGCTGTGTGTCTGTCAGTCATTTTACCATTATAATAAACTAGCTTTTGACCGCGACTTCGTCCGCGTGGAATAATAGTTCCAACGGGAACTATTATTCCACGGGGGATATAAATAACATGAAATGAAATGAAATATCCGGGATAAAAACTATCAAACTCAAACTCAAATCATTTATTTCTAATAGACCATTTTAAAGGCACTTTAGAACGTCAAAAACAAAGAAAAATGAATCTAGTTGCCCATTCCCAAAAGTTTATTCGTATGGAGAAGAATGGGCAAGAAACTCCATACTTACTCTTTTAAAATAATGTTGGTACAATATTATTTGTTCATTGTTAAGTGTGAAGAGAAGAATGTATATAATGTCAAAACCATTTCCGTCAAAAAAGTATATAAACATAATAAAAATTATAAATCCTATGCCCTTTCTCGGGTCCCCGACTATATCTGTACTAAATTTCATTCAAATCGGTTCAGTGGTTTAAGCATGAAGAAGAGGCAGACAGACAGACAGAGTTACTTTCGCATTTATAATATCAGTACGGGTGTAGAGTATAGTTTTAATTACATTAATGTTTTGTGACCATGAAAATCTAACTCAGGCATCAAATAAATATCTTTCTAGTCCGTTTATTGCTTGTTAAACCGTAATAGTGTGTTACTCCATCATTATAAAAGCCAAGTTGTCCTTCTACGTTTATTTATATACCGGTATGATATGACGTGAGCTAAACGCGATTTTTACAACTTGATAATTACATTGACGAAACTTTTCCGTTTTATATTCGCGTCACCGGGGAGTGTAGTTTTATGGACTATAATGTACGAAATTTGTGTGTAGGAATCTCATAAAAAGTAAGGTAAAATATATACCTATGTGGATTTGCTAATGTAGTCATAAAATGTTGAAAGGGTAGGTCTTAAAACTGATTTAGATTGCTCGGAATTGGGTAAAATAAACGCAATTCTAGGCGAAATTTTGCTAATGAATATAACTGCGTCTGTATGTGGCAGTCGTAAAGCGAGCTTTGTGATTACTAATATTACCTGGTAGGTATCTACTTGAGTTATAAGCAGGTACTGCTTTTAGTGTCTTTTCATAGCTCATTCGGAGAATCCTTATTTGTACCGTTAAGCAGTGTTATTTGTTTAACTCCTTTATAAATTAACTAGCTTTTGCCCCCTTTCGTTCGCGTGAAATAGTTCCCGTTCCCGGGAGATTTCCGGGATGAAAACTACCCTATGTCCTTTCTCGGGTCCCAGACTATATCTGTAATTTTCATTCAAATCGGTTCAGTGGTTTAGGCGTGATGAAGAGACAGACAGACATAGTTACTTTCGCATTTATAATGTCGTAGTACGGATTATATGTTACTTATTTGTTAATTATGAATATTAGCTGATGCAAATGATAGTAATAACAAATGCTGAAAAATATCCATACTAATATTATAAATCGGAAAGTGTGTCTGTCTGTCTGTCTGTATGTTTGTCTTTCTTTCACGGCAAAACGGAGCGACGAATTGACCTGATTTTTTAAGTGGAGATAGTTGAAGGGATGGAGAGTAACATAGGCTACTTTTTGTCTCTTTCTAACGCGAGCGAAACCGCGGGCAAAAGCTAGTGTTAATTTAAAAATGTAAATTGACTGACTGACTGTTATTACGCATAGCCCAAACTGCTAGTCCTAGAGACTTGAAACTTGCAGGGTGTTTTCTTTGTAAGTAGTAAAAATAGTTTTTGGAAATTAAAATCGGTAACTGAAGTAGAGGCCCGTGCTAAAGCTAGTTTATGTATAAAATATGTTAACTATAAATATTTGCAGATACAAAAAAAATGTTCAAACAAATGCTACAAAATATTCGTTTGTATATTTTTATAACAGAAGTAACCAAAGCAAAATGTCAATATCATAATAGCTAGTGCCCCATTCGATGTGAATATTCAATAGCATACACGTATTTTGTATATTTTTTATGAAAGATATTGACTGTATTCGTCATTTTGGTGCATATGAATTTCTACTGCTAATACAAACGCTAAAGTTAGTAAGGATTAAGGCAAGGATATATTTGAAATTTATAAACAACTAGCTGTCCCCCGCGGTTTCACTCGCGTTATATCAGATTTTAGGTTACTAAAAAAAGAAGATAAAAGATATTCTATGTCCGTCCCCTGGTCTTAAGCTACCTCCCCACAAATTTTCAGCCAAATCGGTTCTGATCGGTTCTCTCTTCAAATGTGTAACTAACACGACTTTCTTTTATATATATAGATAGATTAAAACTGCATTCATAGATATAATATTTTAATAATTACTTGGTTGAACCGGGAACCGAATCCGTTACACGAGAAAAATAATCAAACTGTAGTTTTTTTTATGACACCGACCAAAAGGCTTCTTCATAAGGATTATCTTTTGCTAAATAACACAGTATCACAAATAAAAGGAAGATCATGAATTTTTACATTAGAGTTACATACATAAGAATTATTTTTATAAATATGTAAGTATTTGGTTAGCACAGCTCTACCTAAGTTGGAATCAGATAGCCATGTGTGAGTTGTCCCAACGTACAAGATCTATTGGACAAATCTTTGATCGATTTTGCATACTCTTATAAATCAATTTTAACACGAACGAAGTCACGGACAGGAGCCAGTCTTAATAAATTGTTTGAGTTTGACGACATTTAATTTAAATAGTTCCCCTGGCGTTAATTTAAACGTAATATTATTCTCCCTCGACAGATAAGATAAGTGGGCCTGAGTGTCATTTAAATATTCGTGTTAATTATCTTTACGAACCTTTCTATTTCCCAAAAGTTCTCTTGACTTTAGTACCTAGGTACGGTCAGAAATAAAAGTCGTTTTACTGACGTCTTATGTTTAATTATTTAACAATTTCAGATTGCGAATGCGAATTTCAGAGCGAGTGCGCGTATAAAAGAGAAAGAGAGGGAAATACGACTCGCGCGTAGGTACGCTCTTTACGCGTACGCTCTGGACGCAACATTCGCGCGTGATACGCGCGAGAGAATCGCGGCGAATTCGCCCTTCCTGGACAGGGCCTAAATGACCAGGTTTTGAATCTCGGGTCGTGCCATCAACAAAATGTGTAGAGTTATCATCATCGTCTCCCTAGACTTTTCTCAATTATTTTTAGGGTCGACTTCTAGCCTTACCGGATTCAGACAAAACCAGTGCTTTACTAGCGACTGACTATGAGACCTCCACAACCCAGTAACTGGGCGACACAGACTTTCTGGCTTCTGAGTACTAGTACGGCTATCGGCTAACGGCTCTACGTGCTTTCCAAGACACGAGAAGTCAATGAGGTACTTGCCCAGATATTGTTCTGATAATAGTTAACATTGTGTAAGGTACAATAACGTTGATGAATGCTAGCGGATAAAAACTACCCTTTACAAATGTTATTAGCTAAGAGCCTCGACGAACAGCTGAAGAGGCTCTCGCTAGGAAGCTGGATTAAGGGTCTGATACAGAAGGCGCCACTCCTGGACACGGCCCGCATTGTCCGGCGATTCCTCTCTCTGAAGCCCTGACCACTGGTAGCTTGCTTTTTTATATTGCGAAATATGTCTGTTATTTTTGTATTATTTACTATTTATTTATTAATTAATATTTTATGCACAACGGTACATAAGCGGACTAATAGATTAATATTTAAAAATACACATATGTAAACAAAATGAAAGATTATAAAAAAATGGTGTTGAAATCATAATTAAAGAAAATACACAATGGATATAAAATTAAGATAAAATAAATTCCAATTTATTCCTTGAAATACCAAATCATAATATTTCGTGTCTATTTCGTTTCTATTTAATAAAAGCGTCAATCGAGTTTTGTTACTAACGGTACCTTTAATTTAATTACTGATCACTTCGATATCGACACTGAAACTGACAGTAGTAAATAAACTTGTCAGTGAAGATGTCTTAACTAATGAATAACATCTATTGAAGACGGTTAAATAATACTTTATTGTTTTAAAGAACATTATTAAGAAGTTGTCTGATATTAGAGAGTTGATGAAGACTTTTAATTATTATAGCAGCCTACTACTGCAGAGCAAAGATCTCTCTATGAGCAATGATCACCACACTTGAAATTACTAGAGACACGCTCCAGCCAAACACACACACTTTGAAAACCCGGCTTTTCTGTATTACAATTACACGTATTATACACATAAACTTTTCTCTAGAATCACTTTATCTATTAAAGAAAATCAAATAAAAATCTGTTGAAGTTTTAATCATCTAAGCATACATAGGTACAGATGGACAGCGGAAAACGACTTTGTTTTATGCTATGTAGTTGGTAAGTCCACGCGTCCTATCAATATGTTTTTTAACCGACTTCAAAAAAAGGAGGAGGTTTCTCAATTCGACCGTAAAATATGCTTTTTTTATGTTTGTTCGCGGATAACTTCGTCGTTTATGAACCGATTTGGATGATTCTTTTTTTGTTGGAAAGAAGACATTTTCAAGGTGGTTCTTTCATCAAGAAAAACAGGGTTTGATGGTAGCAGACCAGAGAAATCGATGGGAACTTACAAAAATCGTAGAGGCGACTAGTGCGTTTATAAGTTTTTCATTAAGTATTTTATTAAAGCACTACAATTTAATAAAAATCTTTAGTAGATCTGATGATGGAGCCGAGAGACAGTCGAGGGAACTCCTCAACAATTCACAGCAGCTACCTTGTGTTTGGGCTTGATTAATTTGTATTGATAAGAACTTTACACCTAGATGAGTTGTGATTGTATTAGGGGTCTGATGGTGAAGACGAAGGATAGTTCAGGGAACTCTTCAACGGTTTACAGTAGCTACATTGTGTTTGGACTTAATTCATTTAAATTGATGAGAACTTCGCACCCATATAGGTTGTAATGAAGGTCTGCAGTAGATCTGATGATGGAAATCATATACAGTCGAGAGAATTCCTCAACGATTTGCAGCATTGAAGTGTAACATAGGACAACAACTACCTACTCGTCATGCTGATGCGTCAATCAATGAAAATGAAGAGTTGCAATGCTCTTTCGTCATGTGGCCTACTCAATAACTTGTTTAGTGCTACTCGAAAAATTCATTAAGAACAAAAAATTTCGACGAAATATATATTGACGATATGTGCGTTACTTCAGGTTTCTATTTTCGTTTCATAAGATTGTAAGTAGTTTTATTT
This sequence comes from Athetis lepigone, assembly GCA_033675125.1. Classification (NCBI taxonomy): domain Eukaryota; kingdom Metazoa; phylum Arthropoda; class Insecta; order Lepidoptera; family Noctuidae; genus Athetis; species Athetis lepigone. The sequence continues at coordinate 1,122,666 of CM066236.1, read as the reverse complement.
TGAAAATAAATTACTTTGAATACACAGTCAACATTGTGGCTCGACACTAAAAAGTAAAAAATAAAAAACTTTTTCCAAAAAAATAATAACCGCCTTTAAAAACTAAAAACACAAAAATAACTAAAATTTCGGAAGTCGGTGGCTTCTCTTCTGCCAATTAATTTGTGTTGCCACAGACTTCCGAAATTTTAGTTATTTTGTGTTTTTAGTTTTTAAAGGCGGTTATTATTTTTTTGGAAAAAGGTTTTTATTTTCACCGTTGTCTGTGATGCCCAAGATAAACATTAGAAAGTAAAGTAAATTGAAATTGAAATTGAAATTGAAATTGTTTATTATGCAAGTAGGATATTACATCACTTTTACATGTCATTTTTTTTTAAACTAGATGGAGTCGGCATTTCCTAGCTGACTACCTCTGAGAAGAAATGCCGAAACAAACTCAAAGGATTATCGTCTCTTTTAAAGTCCAGACATAGATTCATCATTTTTTGTGCAACGAACCATGCAGAATACGTTTCGGTCAGGCCTCTTGAGGAAAGTTCCAATTACAATATTTAGGTACACCTGCCTCAACAAGCATCGTGAGCTCAACTTAATCTTAAGGAGCTCCACGAACCAACACAATAATACTTGTAGCAACATAAAAAAAAGTGGGCTTACAAGTCGCGTGCAAAATACTTATATAGTGCATTCTACATGATTTGTACACTTACAATAATAATTATGGTTCTTTTTTATACAACTAAAAAAAATTATAGTATGAATATTAACAGTGATTAGCAGAGCGAGCGGTTCAATCCCAAGCTTTTTTGTCTTCTAAATATTCTGAAATTTTATAGTACCCTTTTTTACAAAGTTTGGTTTTAATACAGATTTTAAATCTTCTAATGGTAACTCTCGGATATCTGTGGGAAGTTTATTATAAAAACGTATACATTGACCCATGAACGAGTTGCCTACTCTGTGGAGGCGAGTGTGATGTACAGCAAGGTTGTCTTTGTTCCTGGTATTAAAACTATGAACATCAGATATTTTTTTAAAATCCGATATGTTTTTATGAACATACATTAAATTTTCAAATATGTATTGTGAAGCTACAGTCAGAATGTTCACTTCTTTGAATTTTTCTCTAAGAGAATCCCTCGGACCAAGGTTATAAATAGCTCGAACAGCCCTTTTTTGTAAAACAAAGATGGAATTGATGTCCGCGCAGGTTCCCCAGAGAAGAATCCCATATGACATTAGACTATGAAAATAACTGAAATAAACAATTCTGGCTGTATCCACATCAGTTATATAGCGAATTTTTTTAACAGCATAGGCGGCGGAACTTAGTCTTCCTGATAATTTCTCAATATGTGGCCCCCATTGCAATTTGGAGTCAATAGTTAATCCAAGAAAAACTGTTGACTCAACAGGGTTCAACTCTATTCCATTCAGTTGAACATTGGTACTCAGCTGTCTAACGTTTGGCGTAGAAAATTTTAAGACTTTTGTCTTTTTTTCGTTAAGAAGAAGATTATTTACATTAAACCAATGGACAACTTTAGAAAGAGCATTGTTAACATCGTCAAAATTAACTAGTTGACGCTTGATTTTAAAAATAAGTGAGGTGTCATCTGCGAACAATACTATTTTATGATTATCCCTTATGTAAAAAGGTAGGTCATTAATATAAATTAAAAATAAAAAAGGACCTAGAATTGAACCCTGCGGTACGCCCATAGTAACCGCAGATCCCTCGGATCTCTTTCCATTAACATCGACCCTCTGTATTCTATTGTTCAGGTAAGAAGTCAGAAGGTCGAGAGCTCTGTCCCTCATACCATAATGATACAGTTTCCTGATGAGTGTATCATGATGTACGCAATCGAAAGCTTTGGACAAGTACAAAATACCAAGAGCATCTTGCGATTCCTCCCAAGCCTCGAATATGCTCTTCAGTAATTCCACGCCCGCGTCTGTAGTTGAACGGCCCTTTGTGAAACCAAATTGTTTCAGGTGAAATAATCTATGTATATTAAAATGTCTCAACATTTGCTTTAAAATCAATTTTTCAAAAATTTTACTCAATGTAGGTAATATTGAAATCGGCCGAAAATTCGTAGGATCCGTTGTGCTACCAGATTTAAACAATGGAATCACTTTGCTTAGTTTCATCAAATCAGGAAATACACCAGAATTAACACAAGAGTTGAAAACAATTCCCAAAAAAGGAGAAATAACATCAATTATTGACGACAATGTATATACTGACAATCCCCAGAGATCAGCAGTTTTCTTTACATCAAGATCCTTAAAAGAGTCTATAACATCTTTTGCAGTTACAGTTGCAAATTCAAAGTGTTTGTCACATTCTGTTACACATTCTTTGAGTATAGAGTAAGCAGAAGTGGAGGAAGACGACAATGCTTTTGTTGTTATTAATGGAATATTAGTAAAAAAATTCTCAAATTCTGTAGCTACCTCCACGTCGGCTACAATGTCTTGATTATCAATTATTAAATGGAAGTCACGGTTTTGTACTGTGTTTCTTCCAATTTCAGAATTAATAATATTCCAAGTTGTTTTAATTTTATTTCCAGCAGATTTAATTTTATTTTTAATATGTATGGCTTTTGCTGAGGAACAGGCTCTTTTAAAAAATTTCGAATAATTTTTGACATATTCCTTAAAAGCTATATTATGATTATATGTTTTTTCATGATACAGGTCAAACAATTTTTGGCGACTTTTATAAATACCTGGGGTTGCCCAGTCACTAAATATAAGGCGGTCACTAACAGGCAATGTTTTTTTTGTGAAAACTTTCATAAATTCACAATTGATTAAATTGAATAATAAGCTATATGCCTGATCAGGGTTGTTATCATAAGGCAGGTCCTGTAGTTTCTCCATTAAATTATTTTTAAATTGGCCTAAACGGTTTTTATTTACAGGAACAAAAACTTACAAGTTTTCTTTGAGCTCTGACTTGACTTTTCAGAGGGAAAGTGACTAACTGGCCACAGTGATCAGAATCCAGTGCATTTATAATTAAATGGTCAGAAGGACTTGAGTTGGTAAAAATATTGTCAATACATGTAGCACTAGTGGCGGTTATTCTGGTCGGCTCAAAGAATCTTGGGTACAGGTTATATGACTTAAATAAAGATATAAATTTATTTACTGTGGTTGATTTATCTAGGATATTAATATTGAAGTCTCCACAGACAACAACTATTTTGTTACTACAACAAGTCTTGATTAATACTTCTTCCATATATTTCTCAAAAGTTTCATAGGAAGCACATGGGGGTCTGTATACAGTTATTATAATGAACCGCTCAAGCTCAATGCAAGCAATTTCTATAACTCGCTCAACAGAAACACTTACAATATCATTTCGTTCTTTAAATTTGATATTATTACGGATAATTATAAGGGATCCACCCCGTATCATATTCACTCTGTTGAACGAGCTGGCTACCTGGTGGTTATTAAAGCTGAACATGAACTGGTGGGTTTTTAACCAATGTTCAGTAATACAAAGGATATCAATATAACTACAGTTCATGAACAACTCTAATTCTAATTCTTTACCTATCACACCCTGTATGTTTTGATGAACTATTTTATAATAATTATTATTAAGGTTACTGTGGATGCAACAATTAGATGGGTGTGATATCAAAGCTTGGCTTGTATTTATGCTAGAGTTTAACTCTATTGTCTCATTGTAAATCTTGGTATTGAAGTTACTGCTAGAGGTTGACTCTATTGTCTGATGTTCTAATTTAAATAACTTGGAACAAATTCCAAGTTCTGATCATTAATGGTAAGTGTATTACTTAACTGCTCAATAGGAGCAGTATAGTTAGCCAAACACTTGGCTGACTTATATATACAATTTGATAGCGATTCTGCTATCTGTCCTTTAAAAAAATTACAAAGATAATAATTATCTTTGGTCATAAAATAATTTGGACTAATGAATACATTAGAGTCAATAAATTCAAATTTATCATTATAAAATGTCAATGTGTGTAACTTGGAATTAAGCTTATATCTAATATTGTTTTCGGTCTGTGACAAGCCGTTACCGTAAGGAAAGGCAAACAAGACTATTTTATTTACATTTAACATGGATAATAAATCAAAATATTCCTTAATCTTCATACTATTTGCCTTTCCCCTTCTCCCAATCAAAATAACAATAGTAGTCGATGGATCATACTCGCTACTTATAACTTTTTCCAATATTTCTCTATAACTTGCTTCAGGCATACAATAATTAATTACCTGGTCATTAAAATGATGCTGTGATCTATGACCCATATTTTTACCCATTTCATCGCAGTACATAATTATTTGATTTTTACCAGTTTTATTGTTTATTAAGTTTTCTGTGTTTGGTGTGGCGAGGGAAGAACTGTTGAGGCTATTCAACAACTCCACAGAATGAGTCACTGAGGGTATGGACTCACTAGAGACAGCTGACTGTGAACAGCATGATGGACTATGCATACAATCAGGTGATAGATTGTTAGTTATTGAGTTAAACATTCTCTCATTTTCACTACACAAATCCACCAAACTGTTCATTGCCAGAATGTACTCTCCCATTTCCTTTTGAGAAAGCTCATATTTAGATGTTATAACTTTTAAGGAATCCTGTAAGCGGAGAATATCTGACTGTAATTGTTGAATTTCCATCTCATAACTGGTTTTTATTTTATCCACTAATGTACTATGTCCACTAATTTGTTCTTTTAATGTTTGGAAACACTTTAATGATTTACAGTTTTTAGTGAAAAGTTTTCTATTACTTTTTAATTGTTTGTGTGTCTTTTTTATTAATTTATTAATTTTAATGTATTTCTTTAACTTATTACTACTACAGTTTATTAGCCTTACCTGAGAGGTTGATCTCATACTATCATCACAGGTAAGGTCAATAGTTACAATGTCATTGCTCAAGATTGAGTTGACAGAATGCAACGGAGTCGGACCAACCAGTTTATCAAACAGCGCATGAGTCTGCTCTGTCTGACGTCTCTGGCTGGCACTCTCCATTTTGCTGATAGTGTCTTGGGCTTCACTTAGCCTACATTTCAACTCAGTGTTGCGTTTGATAGTGATATCAAACTCATTGCTACACTGGTCAAAGTTGTCCACGGTATGCTGAAGCTTATCCCGTTCTGCAGTGATGGTACAAAGCTGATTATGCAGTTCAGCCATCTCACTCTTGAGCTTTTTGTTACTATTTAAAATATTTAGTACTTCCCTCTCATTGTCATCCTGTTCCTGCTTCAATTCCTCACACAGATCTTTGTATTTTTTAAGTTCCACTAAGGCTAACTGCAGCTTAGATTCCTCCAAGCGTGCAGTAGCCCCTCTGGTCATTATCCTATTAGTATTCATCCTTAACAGTGCTTGACAGTTTTTCAAAACAAAGAAAAAAAGCAAGAACTTTGGTAGGTAGAAGTAGGTAAGATGGTAACTCTGTGTGAAGAATTAGAACAATTATCGCTTTAATGTAAATATGTAACTATTGTTAACAAGATAATTAAAATAAAATACTTACAGGAATTAGCGATGACAATGCACTTTATTTTTGTACACTAAGATTTTCGTTACGATTTAACTTTGACAGCGAATCTTGGTCACAGTTTTCAAACTCGTTTAGGGGGTTAAGAACACTTAGATTTCACAAGATAACACTGTCTTTACAACTAGAATATATTTATGCGTATGAAATAGGTAAATTATAACGTTAATTAAAAGGATTATTAATAAATTTAAAATAAAATATTGGGAGAAGTTTTGTTGACGTCTTGTCAACAGTGTTGCCACAGACCAAAAAAAAAAAAGAAAAAAAAAAAAAAAAAAAAAAACAAAAAAAAAAAAAATTGAAAAAGGCATATTGGTATACTCAAGGATTAAACGCACAAACTCTTACAATGAGGAACAGGGCCGTCGTAACCTCTGGGCCATCATGACAGAGGCAATTTTAAGAGGCACGCGTGCATGATAATCTCAATCTGACAAAATTCCTTTTCTTTCATCTGAGGAATAAAATTGACGTTGGATAGTTTTTAACTGACTTCAAAAAGGAGGAGGTTATCAATTCGTCTGTATTTTTTTGTTTTTGTTACGCGATATCTTCGTCAATTGTAAACGGGTTTTGATGGTTCTTTTTTTGTTTGATAAGTCATGATGCAGAGGTGGTCCCATAAAAAAATTATGGCGATCGGTTCAGAGCTTCTCGAAAAATTCATCAAGAACAAAAAAAATCGACGATATGTGCGTTACTTCAAGATTCTATTTTCGTTTTATCAGACTTCAAAATCAGACTTAAATTATTTATAACAATTTGGTGAAATAACACACCTAATAATTAATATTAATCTACAATTTGGCATTTTAACTTCATTTCTAACTGGGATAACCATCTCTCTTCAAATCCAGAATTCATGAGAAAATAAACGTACAAAGCCATTTTAGATCCAAAACATCCAATTTTAAATGCCTCACAAATAAAAAGTGTAGACATTTTTCTTTTTACATAAACGAAAATAAGCCGTCACTTAACAACAAAAAAGTTACTTCCCAGTCAACTCTGAATGCTTTTGAGTTTACCTTATTAAATTACATTTTTTCTTAATACCCACCTCAAAGTGTACGAAATTCCGCGGATTTTGTTAAAAGCAGGTTTTTACCTAAACGAGATTTTAAATCTCAAAATATTTACATTAAAAAATATTATATAATCTTTTGCTTTTTAGCCATCGTCGCCGCCATGGTGGTTAACCAATCTAGGATTAAATGCAAAAGGTAAAGGGTCTAAATCAAGCCGTAAAGTTATTATATTCGTGTTTGGTGGTCAAACATACCGCAGGGATAATTAAATTTGTGTATATATTATATGGTGTTTTTGGCCTAATTGGATAAATGGATATAGGTACCCCTCTACCTAAGATCTTTTAGAAAGAAAGAAAGAAAAACAGTTTATTCACACAGAGTGAGCTACAAATAATAAAAAAAACTTATATACCATAATCCTTAAAACTAAAACATTTAAGTAGCGTCACTACCGCGCGAAACGGCTAGCGCTCAGCATAATGCCGGGACCCATACACACGCACGAGTCCCCGACGCTGGTTTTCAGCGCTAGCCGGCATTTTAAAATAACTGTTTCGTGCGGTAGTGACACTAATGTTATTTTTTAGTTTAAGGCTTTTAGTATAGGTAGTTATAGGTAACGTTATTTTGTTGATTCCGTGTGCGCGAAACTGTTTTTATTTTTCTTTTTTTTTTTGGGGAGTGGGAAATCATCAAATGACTTCTCCCGTCCTTAGTGTCAGACTTTTACTGACTAAAACCCACTCATGTTCCTTCGGTTGCCATTCATGTTCCGGGGTCACAGTAACTATATATTATAAACATTCCACAACCGCAGCAGGCGTTGGCCCTGTTGGGCCCCTTCTCGTGCTGACTTCTCTTTGAGGTGCGCGTGGAACACTAACGCGCCGTCGACGCGGGCCCTTGAGCAGAGGTCAAAGAAGGAGAGGTGAAAGCGGTTTTTTCTTTCTTTCTGAATAGTTTGTTTCAATGACAAAACAATGCCAATATTACGCTGTAATTGTTTTTTTTTCCGTGTTTACTTAATACTTTAAAGTTAAAATGCTTTTTATAATAACACCGGCGCCCATACTCCAGAAACCAAAGCACGACGCTGCTTTTCGACAGAAATAGTACTCACCAGGGCTAGGTACCTCACAAACATCTCTACCTCTAAACAAAATCTGAACAAAACCATACTTACTATTTTTACTAAACATATACGAAGATATATGTGGCCTCGCCGCCACATACAGCCGCACGGACATGCTGCGCTCATGCGGCGGCCGGGTGGGCAGAGTCGCACGGCACCGCAGGGCGAGGTACCCGCGGTGTGTCGGGTAGTCGTCTGGGTACACGTGCAGGGTCCGCCAGGAGGCTTGTAGGCCTTCACTGTCGGCCCCTGACACCACCGTGCCTGGCGTTATTAGGGGGTCCTGGGGAAGAAGAAAGAATATTAGCGGTTGAATTGCAATACTAAGGGTCTTGAAAATACGTAGACAAAGACATATAAAATTACAAATGCCTCTATTTATATACTAAACGATACTTTAAAAGAAGTCAGTTAAGAAATGCTGAGTCTAGCTAGTTTTAAAACGATGACGTGTACTTTTACAACTATTAAATAAAATAAAATTTAAAAATGTTTATTTCAAGACCATATACATATGCATATCTTGCATATCAAACAATATTATCATTGTTTAAAATATTTTAATGAAATGTTGTAATATTACGGCACTTCCCTATCTTATGACTATTATAAACTCGAAAAGTTTGTAAATATTGAATTTTCGTTTTTACCTAATTATTTTTTACGAATTACACACTACACAACAAAATATCCCACAGGATGCATTTTTATAATGTTGTAATATTTGTCGTCCATCATTTAACCCGAGCACAGGCACGGATAGAAACTACTACCATCATAAAAGTATTTTTAAAAGCTCTGCAAACTAGAGCACCCTCCCTCTAACTTACAAAGCATGCACTCAATTTACAAACTTTTACTTACTTACAGAACTCTGTCCAGCACTTACAAATTCATAAAAATCAGCCTCAAACCGTATTTTCCCTCACAAATACTTCATCGAAGCCGCAATAGTTTGCTATTATTGTTGCCGACGAATACAGAAAGTTAGCCTTTGTGTCTGTTTGTCGGCAAACTGTGCACTTACGAGCAATTTCATCTCTTAAAACTTTATCTGAAGCTAACTTATGTACCGTATTTCTTGACCCACATCGACTATTTTCGAGTAACGATTGATTGAATTATCTTATTGTGTTTTAGTTTATGCCACTGTTTTTTCTCTTGGAGTTAGATTGAATGATTTATTGCTAAAGTTTGAAACATATTTCATTGTTTGTCAACTTGGAGCCTTAACTTTTCTCGAGGGTGCGAACTGGGAACTTTTATCAGGCGAATAAACAAATATCTCTCAGAAAGTAGTATTAATCTCGTCGAATTTTGCAGAGGTAAAATGTTCTGACATAAATTGTGTTAAATATTAGTCAGCAAATTAATGAAAAAATATTGCTGCATGTGGCGATAAAAATGATTTCATGGATGTGTGGAGTGTCTATTGTAAGCTATAACTAATTAAGTCCAATACATTAAATGTTCAAGAAACCGCAATATACTCGCAATCACATTCACTTGGCTATTTACAATATATATATATATATATATATATATTTTAAATAAATTATTTCGAAGACTTATAAGACACCTTTGAAATTACATTAATCACAATAAAATATAGGAACCATTGAGTTTTTTCGCTTTCGTTCTTCATATGTAGTAAATAAGTAGACCCAATTATTTTCAGGAAATAAAAACCGCCTAATTTCGATTCATTCTAAAGAAATCTGAATAAGCCATTGAATGCTTAGGTACCAATTACAAAATTACCTACGAGTGTCCTAAGTACCCATTTCTTTGAAAATATATACAAAAAACAACTTGTACAATTCTAAGCAGATGTTGGTTTAGGAACCTCTCAAGTTGTAATACTCAGCAAATGCCTTAGAGGGCCAATTTACCCTATCAAACCAATAGGGGAAATTGGCCATAAGAGTTTTCCTTTAAGAAAACAGAAATGTATTTAGAAATAAAATGACATAACATCACGCCTACGTATTCCCTCAAGGCATCGGCAGTGTTGTACGTTTAACTTTTCAGAATGTTTGATTGTTCAGTTAGCAATGGAAGTTGATGTTAGCAAAAAAAGTAGATTGTGTTTTTTTTAGTTTTTTTTATAATAATTATTGAGTAAAATATAAAAGGAAATATGAATCGTATAAAAAGCAAGATAAAATGAGTCTGGCCACTATCAAACCCACGGTTCCGAACGCCTTCTTAAAAAAAACACGGTTGAAAACGAAATTTAAAAAATACAAGTTTTATAAATGCTGAAAAACAAGTAAATGAAAAGTGGCTGATTGTACCAGCTTCATGAAATTACCATTGACTATAATCAAATTCAGTCCCTTATCGCTACTAACAAAGCAGAAGTCAAATCATTCATATTAGTTTTTCTCTTTACACGCCATTCTGAATTGTCAAGAAAACAGTAGGTTATTTAGGGTCAGCGCACATATTATTATGGTGGAGCGCAGCGCGGAGCACTTTTCCCTGTCAAACTATTACAGACATTGCCCTCATTGAAATAGTATCTGAAATCAATAAACACAATAGTGCGCATTCTAGCGCATACTCGCGCATCAGCGAGCATCCACGCGCACTTTCCGGTTACAAGTGTCTAAGTTCTACGAATAGCAACCGGGTCCGAATTACGTGAACACATTTCTGCATGCGCGCTCAGTCAATGGTCCTAAACAACCATCCATACTAATATTATAAATGGAAAAGTGTGTGTCTGTTTTTCAGCCTTTCACGGCAAAACAACTGAACCGATTCAAACGAAATTTGGTACAGAGATAGTCCATGACCTGAGAAAAAACATTGGACAGTTTTTATTCCAAAAATCCCACGATAGCGGGAAAAACGTGGGGCCAGCTAGTAGTACATAAAACTTGTAAATTTCATATAGGTACTTTCACGGTTTCAGACTCGCAAGACGCGGGCACTTAACTACTGGGCTTGACATTTTCACATGAAGAAATAAAATTTTGGTGAATTTCAACTTTACCCTCATTCGAAGGTAAAGTTAGTGAGCCCGGTAGGGTCCCGGGACCCTTGAGACTGGTTAGTATTCAGTGGCTGCGCCTGTTGTATGCAAATAGATGTGATCCGTACATCGAGACACTTTGTCGGACTATTGCGGGAGACGTGATGATGTGTTTGTGATTCGGGTGGGATGGGCAGAGGTAAAGGTGGATCCGAAAAAAACATTCTTGAATAGTGAGTTGGTTTCTGTGGGTTGCTTCTGAAAGTGGATAGAATTAGAAACACTGAATTAAGCTTGATTTGAAGAATGGTAAATAAGGGTTTTAATTTATCCTAATTTCACACTAAAAATATTGTCATTGTCGATTCAAGAAAGGGGTTCTAGATTCGTACGTATTGCAAGGAAGTAATAATTAATGCCCAATACAAAATGATATTATTGTGTTAAAATAAAAAGTATTGTAATACTGATTTGTAACAATAAATTCCAAAGAAATATTTGGAAATAAATTGCTTGTCAACTCGAATAAACAAATTATCCTGTCTATAATAAAAGTGCGTGTGATCGTATTTGAGTTATCTATCAGTTGTTAGGTTTTTGATCTCGATTTATTGATACTTAACCTACTTATCGATTCTATTTGTAAGTAATAAAAAGTGTCGTTGGGAAAATAGCTTGTTTCTATGAGTCACTATGTACAGTATTTTGTGACTGAATGGGATTTTTGTTATATAAGCGTAAATTTTCTTCTTATTTTTAATGAAATGGACCACATAGATGACTATCAGGAAATAACCGGTCTATCAAATGCAATGGCAATCATTTATCAATGTATTGTTTATTTATTTCATAACATAACATGACGCTTGTGCGTTCTAAAGGGGTCTGTCAACGCATAGATTACACCATTACGAAAAAGCTTATTACATTATTTACAAAAAACTGACTTCAACAACTCGAAAGTCTTTTTTAGTAAATAATGTTTTCTTTGATACTTATACATACACTCACACTTAGCACTGTATACATTTAAACAGTTTTATTCCTAAATTCACAGGGACTCTGCTGATTTCTCCGAAATCCAGTGAAATCAACAAATATAATTATTATCTGGTCAAATATTTACGTAGGTAACAACGTGTTACAGTTTACATAATCTAAAACTGACTGCAAACGGTTTTAATAAACTAGCTGCCTCCCACTGTTTCACACGCGCCGAAATTCTTTGTTCGCTTGTCTTATAACGCGATGTTGTGTCATTCTGATATACAAGCGACAAGCTTTTGCCGACAATTTGGGCCGCGCGTGTTTTATAATTTGTAGCATTCAGAAAACTTAGTTCTATGCCAGTGACTTAATTTTATTGGGACATGTTGTAGTAACGGAAGTAAAAAAAAACCAAGTTTTTATAATATCAGGGTCGATATTTCTGTATGGTTCCATCAAAATCTTTGTCAATATTTTAACTATGTTTGAAAAGGCAGACTTGACAATTAAATTAATTATCTAAATAAGTACCACTCACCTGCCTCACAACATCCAAGTCAAGATAAAACATTGCCCCATTCAAACCCATTAAAAACTGATAAAAACCCGTCACATAACGAAGTAGAACTTTACACTAACTCCTATCTGTTACACAGGACTCTGTCTGTGTCCTATTGGATCTGATAGCATCCATGAGGAATGGATCCGGCCGGATCCGGACGGATCCGCAAGGGGCCCGTGCCACTAATCTGATTCCGATACGCTTCTAACAACTTTTATTCAAATGTAATGATGTTTTTAGCGTGCCTAGGAATGGAAACAAAAGTATCTGTCAGACTGAATTTTATTTTAGACTACGTAGAAGAAATAAAAATAAATAGGTCTAGGAGAAAATGTATTTGGAACAGAAAGTTATTTATCAGTGCTACGCTACGTGATTACTCAAAATCTAAGGTCGTAAATATTGTGGAAATGTAGTCGTATATTACTATCTTGATTGATTGGATGTAAACAAAATTATGTGGTTTTTCCACATTTGTCCATTTTGTTTTCATACTAGACAATACCTAACCGGGTATTCCTTCTCGAAACAGATGTTTAATATAATGTTTTCGACTTCCACAGCTAAGGGTATTAAAAGGATACTTAGCTTGCACTCTCTGTCTGTCTACTGACCGTCAGCGGCCTATATTTAAAGTTTCACAGTAATACATTTTACTGTGTTTTGGTTTGATGGACAGTAAAAGATAATAAATAATATTACACTTTGGAGTATTAAGAATAGTCTAGTCTTTTTTATTTGTTTGTTAAGGAAAATGTCTCCGAACCTAAAGACTTAATTCTAAATTTATTTTCATAGATAGAATGTATCATTCCTGGGCCCTATGGATCCATAAATTACGCGTGGACAAAGTCGCAGTCTAAAGCAACCTTTTCGTGTTTCAAGATCTAATATATAATGGCAAACTTAAATAACATTTCATCTCAAGTATATAAGCACTTAGTAAGCAATAGTACCGTTCCGGAGTACAAATAAATCGTTTAGCTGAGTTAGCAGCAAAGTTTAGACGTTGTACGAGGATCTATAACTTGCCTGTTTAATTCTCTGACTGGTTAGGTACTATTTGAATTATTAGTATTTGGTTTAAATATGTATATATCTAGGTTTCCTTCTCCTGTGGTTACCCTCGTTATATATCTCCGCTTCTCTCGTGGGTCATAGTGTGATGCTATTTGTGTTTATTTAATGTTTAAACTTTATTACTTGAAACATTTCAACAAAATCCGTTCAGTATTTCTTGCCAAAATGAGTAACAAACACTCATTTATCGACCTTTACAAACTCTGACATTTATAGTGTTAGTAGAATATTTCATTTATGGAGAAAATAACATAGTGAGGAAACCGGGCTATAGTTAACATTAGTCTACGATCGGTAATCCGTTTAAAATAGCGAGGTAATCAATGCTCGCGCCTTCTCAGTACGAGAAAGGCGAAGTTCAGCAATGGGTATAATTGACAGTTAGTGTTTCCAGCCTGTCTCGTTATTTAAAAAGAAACACTGTGGGTATTAGATACACACCCAAATCTAAAAGCCGTAAACAAGTAATTTGCACAGTAATCTTTTTTATGACAAGGAGACACATCAATAAGTGATTTTTGGAATTCAACCTCTACCGGATTAAAATTTGTATGAAAATGGGACCAGCAAAGCCGCAAGAAACAGCTTCAATAATAAAATCAGGCGTTGTCTTGCGGAAATTAATTGCAACTGCATTTTTAATTATATTTGTTAAGCAAAAAATACTTTTATTCCGCCAAAATCTAAATACGGCGTTGGACCCCAGACGCAGCATCGCCATCCATCACTTATTTTACATTATTGATCTAAATAATTATAGTAACGCAATTTTTAACAAACATAACCATGAAGTAAATTAATCAGTTTCCCTGGCACATAAATATTTACTATAACGTCTGAGCCCTCACAACGGAACAATAATCTGCTCCCTAAACGATCCCGGAGTTTAGTTTTGATCCGGACGTCTTTAATTCAATTAAATAATTTTACGACCATGTCCGTACACAAATTAAGCGTTCGTGAAAGTCGTTCGACTTTGTCTAAGGCTTGACGTTTACTGGTCATATTGTGCGAACTACTAGGGATGTATAATGAAACAAGTGAATGTCGCTAACAGACTAAAATTGATTTCATAGAAAAAATACTTAACAAGTCATTGTACCACAGTTAATAAATACACAATGCAATAGAGGTATAGTTATTAAATTGTACAATAGATACCGTTACTAGTAGCTAAATAGAAATATTTTTATTATTTTGATATATCATAACAACAGGATGTTTTGTAGGCTCATTGTGGAGATGATCGCTCGCGGAAGCACTATACACACGTCTACATGTCAAACAAAGCAGGTGTGTTGCGTTTTAGTTTGAAAGGTATGGATAATGGTGTAATTAGGTAGAGACATCATCTTTATCAAAAGGATATAATTATTGTCTTTATGTAGATAGCGTCATCAAGGTCTGTGGTATTGAAGATGTCTGTAAACGATACCTTAATTGAGATTTTAGTTATAAAAAGAATATCAACTCTTTAGAGTCTTTCTGTTCTGTTTGTTTTTAAGAGATACTGAAAAACTTCGTCTGGTGCTTATGAGTATTTCTTATATACCAGAAATAAGAAATACTAATATATTATTTGAGTACCTAAATTTAGCTGGAGACGGCTGGCTGTTGAAGAGAGGGGACACACAACATAAACTTAGAGGCTAGTTTCTGCGATCTTAAAAGTTGAAAGCTACTTTAAAACCTGAATAAGAAAAGACAAAAATCCAATTTAAGCATTCCACTAGCCGCTGAGCCGAACAGGGCAGCAATTCTAAAGTAATGATTAAGAGCCCACTGGGCAGCCCCCCGACCCATTAACGGAACGTAATTCTAATTGTTTTCACTTCATTTAAATAATTAAACACAAACTCGCCATGAACGAATACAAAAGTAAATTCCTCATGATCGTTTACATAGTGAGGTTTAATTTCCTTTATTGGGGGCGCGCCCTCATAATCCTAACAAAAGGTATCTAAAATTAATGAGTTTTTTTGATGATTGGCTGTTTTATTAATGTTACAATGACTGATGGGGTTGTTTTGGCGTTAAATTGAGAATGGTTTGTCGAATCAATCATATTTTGTGACTTTGTTGATTGAAAATGAAATTCATTGAAATAATGAAATTACAAAAAAAAAATGAATTGCTTTTGGGTTAATTGAATTCTAGAATGGTTTTTGTAGTTACGGATAAAGTCTGGCTTCCACTGGTGGAGGAAGTCAATGTCAAATTATTTATTGTCGTGAGACCGTTATAATATAATAATCTATATAAATAAAAATGAATTGATGTTCGTTAGTCTGATTAAAACTCGAGAACGACTGGGCCGATTGAGCTGATTTTGGGTTTAAAATGTTTGTCGTAGTCCAGAGTAGGTCTAAACGGTGAGCAAATGAGAAAAAATTGCGAGAAAGATAGAGTAAAACAACAATTCCATTTTCCCATATAAAAGTTGTACATGTTCTGTTGGATGTCGTTGTCAGAGTAACCGGCAAATCAAGTGTCAAATTTAAGTGTTACATTTTCAACCATAGAGGCTACAACCCGTGAACCTGACAATTTTCAAAATACGAATGGAATTATTTTCATAAATCCAAATCATGCAAATAATTCGTTGGTTTTATTTTACAGCCATTTAATACGGTTTGAAATAACAGAAAGGCGTGTAATATGTTATAAAAATAATACTGTAAAGAGTTTTTCTTATTTCCAACGTACAAAAATAATATTACGATAAAAAAAATATCTAGATTTAAAATATTTACTAGTTTTCGCCCGCGGCTTCTCCCGCGTGGATGTCGAACTTCTACCTACTTCTACTATTTTAACCCTTTAGGGCTATTTTTTATATTCTTCACAAAGAATAAACCCTCCAAGTTTAATGTAGGTATTTAGTTAGTTATTGTTATTATATTAACAAACACGTTGATATCAGTCAGTGAGTTTACTATTATATACATATATCAAATGACTTCTCTCAGCCTCAGTGTCAGACGTTTACTGACTTTTATGATCCGCAACTCAGGCAGGCATTAGCCCTAGAGGGCCCCGTCACGTGCTGACTGCTCTGTGAGTTTCGAGTGGAACAAACGCGCCGACAACACGGGCCTGCTCCTTATCCGCCGGTGAGCTACCTATCGCTCGCCGTCCGCAAGGACACGGCGGTAGCCCGCCCAAGCACAACATACCTTCACCGTATGCTCCACCGAGTCCTCCAGGCGACCGTTGTCGCAGTGGTGACACCTAGGCAGCGCTTCCGCCCGAAATCTGACACAGGAACCTCCTGAAATCTCCGTGTCCGGTGAGGACCTAGGCTGTGTCCGGCGATACGTGGGAGCGCCGTGGCGCCTCTCCAGCCACTTCTCAAACAATGATGAATGTATCTCTCCAATGACTCCCACCCACATACAATAGAAGACTGAGACCGGGTATTTAATTTTGTTTCACGACGCACTCTCATAAGCATATGAAACGACACCCCACATTCAAATCGAATCAGGGATAGAACCAAACAATTGTTAAAGTTACTGAATTTATTTAATTTCTTTTTGTTTTTGACCAAACGACCCAATATTTATCACGAACGCATCGACAACCAAACACATTTTACAACATTTTACAACAGGAATAGAACCTGCACGAAGGAAAGCTGCCTGGGATGATCATTTTTTTCACTTTGAAACAAAAAAAGACCCCAGCAAACCGCAACGCATTAGTGAAACCGCATTCAATTAGGTTAAGCCGTTTTTGAGATTAGCCCCAACAAACGTATAGACAAACAGACAAAAATTAAAAAAAATCATTGTTTTGGGTTCTATTGCGTATATAAAGCCAATATTGCCAGATTACTAAACAACTATTAGGCCACTCCTACACACGTGAATCTAGATTGTAATAATGTGGGGAAATCGATACAAATCTTTTATGAATAATTAGGTGATATGGTTTAAATAAATTTTGTTTACATTAATAGGTAAGTGATACGAAGTTCACCGGGTCATCTAGTAATAATATAATAATATCTTAGGACAACTCACACACGGTCATCTGATCCCAAGCTAAGCAGAGCTTGTGTTATGGTAACCAGACAACTGATATACATACTTATATACTTTATAAATACATACATATTATAGATAAATTACACCCAGACACAGAACAAACAATCATGCTCATCACACAAAGTTTGTCCTGGGTGGGAATCGAACCCACGACCTCCGGCTTAGCAGTCAGGGTCACTCACCACTAGACCAACAGGCCCGACCGTCGTTATGGTACAAAGTTGTAAGAGGGCTGATTTCACTAAGTTAAAAAGCCAATTAGGGTGCTTACCCTCAATAGGTATTTTTGTGTAGATCCCGTTTCAGAATACTTACAAAAAGACAAGAATGAGTTTTCAAAATAGTTTCTTTCAGATGTCCACCAATACTGCTGGCATTATTATTATAAAAGACACATCGGCTACCTCAAATAGCGGCTATCTCAATCGAACTTCTAAATGCGATAAGTTGCTTTTTGGCGTCATATACTTTAATAATTATCATATTTTAGCACGATTATATTTTAGCGAATAAAATGTCATTTTCTTCTCTTCATCTCTTTATCGCAATACTTACTGGAGGTTTACGAGACATTTATTCTTCTATCAACTTTGAAAACTAGGTCTTACGATCCGTTGGCAGACTTGCCAAAGATGATATAAAATATCCGTACTAATATTATAAATGCGAAAGTAACTCTGTCTATCTGTTTTTCTGTCTGTCTGTATATCTGTCTGTCCCTTCTTCACGCCTAAACCATTGAACCGATTTGAATGAAATTTGGTACAGATATAGTCTGGGACCCGAGAAAGGACATAGGATAGTTTTCATTCCAGAAATCCCCCGGAAACGGGAACTCTTATTCCACACGGAAGTCTACCATAAATTATTGTACCAAAACAAAAAGAAAACCGCAAAATTATATAGAGCTAATTATATATTACAGAAAACCTGAAATACATGAAACTTCAAACCACATCTTACAAATTAAAATAATATTAATGAGGTAAGGTTCAAGTTTTTTAAAAGCAAAATATAAAGAGTTAATTAAATAAATAATTAATAAATATCCTTGGACAACTCACACACGGCAAATGAAACTATATTTCACTTATGTCCACGTATTACTTTAAGTAATTGGTTACTTTAAAATGGTTGCAAATAAGACTTAATTTAAGAGCCGAATAAATCTTGTAGTTTTAATTTGTTAGATATCTAGTTGGAAAATAAATTAGAGCTTCATAGAAACCAGTTTCTATGAAGCTCTTATTTATTTGTATGAAAATAAATGCAAGGACTGAACTCCAGAGTTCAGTCCTTGCATTTATTTTCATACAAAAGGACTTAAGCTTTTAGATTCTCCCTTTTTTAGATTAATTTGCTTAAAAACCTTTGCGGCAATGCAAAGTTGGCGTACTTTTGGTCCTTGCATGATTCGACATGATTCGAATATACCTATTTGTTTGAACTTTAATGAGTTTGTGTCAGTTGTTTCTTCTTAGAGGAGCCAGCTAGAAAACACGGTCCCGATCGGGAAAAATATTGTCGTGTAAAAGTGTTATTTTTAGCTTAATTAAAAAATAAATCTTTTTTATCATTTGTATTTCACTTAAAACTGTTGTACCCAGCTGAATCCGATCCGGCTGGAAGCCGACCTTAACATAGTAGAGAAAGGAAGATTAAATAAAAAATATATCAATATAGATCTGCCCGTCAGTACACGTAAAGTAATATTAAAATGAAACAGCAAATACAGTTTAACGATGACGGATGAGGTTTCTGAAAGCAAAAAAAAAAATATCTTCGCCAGAATTTTCTGAGAAAAATATTCAGATATTTTCCAGTCTTTTAACATCACCTTCAAAAGATCGTGACAAATCGATGCGCTGTCGGTGACTTTGACATTTTCACGTTTTCTGGATAAAATTCTCGTATCAAAATTCTGAGCGCGAAAGACGTTGGGACTCATCACATGTAATTCAAACGAATTCTATTCGTCAATCAATGACAAAGATGTATATTTGAATTTAAAGTTCTCAATTGGTTGATGTGATAAGCTTAATCGATTTGATATTATACTGATTAATTAATCTTTTGCATCATTAAAACTTCGAACATACGTTTTTCGAGACACAATAGGAAGATAATAGCAGCCCGACAGCCGGCTGTCGCTTGGTAGTCGAAACTTTAACTATGTATGACAGTTGCGCAAAATTTTTCTTTCGTGTGTTGGAAATATAGGCATAAGACAAAAAACATCAAACAGTATGTCTTGCTGATTGTTAAGATCTTTTAACCTAGAAACGTGTAAAAGTCCTTTTTGTAGGTGTGTGTCTTTTCAATATTTTTTGTTTTCCATTCTTGTATGATGTTTAACATTTTTTGTTTCCGCACCTGCCATCACTTGATGACTGTTAGATATTGCTAAAGGCATTAAACCAGCCTTAATATTTTGCTGATTAAGATATTGTTCGAAAGAATTACTGTGGCCCCGGAACATAAAGGGCAACCGAAGGAGCATGGGTAGGTTTTAGTCAGTAAAGTCTGACACTCAGATGAAGACATTTGATGATTTCCTATCCAGAAAAAAAGTTTACTAACTGCATGAAATGTTAAAAGTTAATAAATAGATAAGCATTAAACTTGTGTTTTTACCATAGACCTTATAGTGACCAAATAAGGTTCAAAACAAAACAGGAACTTGAATAAAATTGCATGTGTTATTTATTTAGCATTGCGGTCGACTGTCGAGACTTTCGGCGTGTGGTCTGTATATCCTTACTTTAGAAGATTGATGATACAGCTTACTGTTTTAATTTCAACAATGATATATTGTACGTGTGGTACCAGGAGTACAGAAGTACTTACTATATTACTAATGGTGGGTAAGAAGGAAATGCAATGTGGAGAACTTTCACGATTAATGTACCGTAAATGTTGGCTTAGTTATGGCTTGCATTAACTGGCGAGTGTATTTTTGAGGTTCCGTGCGGGCAAATGAAAAACAAAATTGAGCCAGCAAAGTATTACATTATTTGCGAGCATGTTTGTTTGTCTGTACGATGTCTTTAACCCTTATATCTTCGAAATTACTTAGTGCAATTGTTTGCTTGCGTCTCGTAGCTTATCCAGTTACCTTTATGGTCAATGGCGAGGGACAATGAAGAAGAAAATGTCCGCAGTGCGCTCTTATTATTACTGTCATTAGGTTCCTTTTGTCCGCTTGCAGACTGCTAAGCGAGGTTTGGTATTGCACAGACCAAGAACAACCATATTGTAGTACTAATAAATGCGCACCGTAGACATTATTTCTAAACAAACACAACGCTAAAAAAAACTATGCTTGTTTTATGAATTCTACTTAATTATCTCTAAAACTCTAGAACTACCAGTCGAATCTTTTTGTATATGATAATTAGACTTTAAATGAGAAACGTTTAAGGCTACATAACTCAAGCCACGACCTCCCCCTCCCCCTCTACCTCTATCTCTATTCTTTATTGAATTTCGCGCAAGTATAGAGACAACAAGGTTTTTTAAATAATTCAACTCAAAAATGCGATTAGGAGGACAAATAATTACATAAAATAAAAACTACATAACACAAATATTCAGCAACAATTCTCCAAAACTTAATTGTCAACAGTCAAAAGTCAAATCATTTATTTTCATTAGACCAAAAAAGGCACTTTGAAACGTCATTTACAAAACAACCAACCAAAATGTTGTTTCGTATGGGTAATATCTACCGAACCATAAATAAACACTAAACTGAATCAATGCAAACTCAGTTGACATGTTCATAATCTGACGTCAGCAGTGACATAAAGATAATCAGGTTAGGTCTAGACCCAGACTGAGTTAGGACACCTAACTCAATTGTATACCACACAAACCAGGACTTAACTATGTTACAGGGAATAACGTCAAAGAACGGAGTATTTCACTCATGTCGTGGTTTAGCCACTAAGAAGGTTTAACGCAGGATGTCTATAGTAAGACGCAATATATGAACAATAATCTATAACAATGTAAATATTATATAATAATAAATATGATTCAAATGGTATATATTAATTTAAATGAATGAATGTATGTAAATTAATGTCATCATAATAATGTCAGTTGCCTAGAGACTACTATTATTATGTTGTGTAACTTGTGTACGTATGTGTTGTTATATTACATGACAGAACCTACTATTTAAATGTCAACAACCTGACAAAGATGTGTTGGTCTAAACAAAATGTTTACCATCAATAGTAGATTAGTAGCCGAGGGCTGTAAGGCATCAATTGCAGCTCGAGATATTTAGGCGCACGAGCGCAGCGAGGGCGCCTTAATATCGCTCGCGTTAGAAAGAGACAAAAAGTAGCCTATGTTACTCTCCATTCCTTTAACTATCTCCACTTAAAAATTCACGTTAATTCGTCAATCCGTTTTGCCGTGAAAGAAAGACAAACATACAGACAGACAGACACACTTTCCCATTTATAACGACAATTCTTTGTATTGTGTCTCAAATCACGTGTGTTCATCGTGATTTGAGACACAATACAAAGAATTGTCTTTGTTTTTGCAGCCCGATAGCCGGCTGTCGGTTGGTCGTTGAAAGGTACAAAGTATAACCACAGATTAATAAATAGTTTGGTATAACATACAACATTATTATACAAACTAAAAAAAAACACAGAAGTAGGTACAAACGAAGGTTTTTTTATATATACTAATTAGATTCATATTGATTTTAGTAGTATTGCTCTAAGCACATGGTCTAGATTACTTATCGATAATACTTGATTCAAAGCCAAAGTTTTCAATGAATCTATTTATAGGAACTTTTGAATTGCCAAGTAGAACTACTTGGCAAATGAAGTTGAAGCTAGTTGGTCATACCACGCCCTTTGATACTAACGTGGGTCTCCAATCTTTTAGTTTCTTATTTGACCCATGACAACTACTAGTATGAAAATTATACCAAAATAGATTATTGTCAAAATAAACAGTGAGAGCAATTTTTAATTATGGCTCCATAAGAGTTTTTAATTAATATATGAACAGGATTGATTGACACCACAAAATGGTTGTGTAAAATGCCAATGTTCTAGCTAACTTTTTTGAAAAGTTATAAACGGGGGTCAAAATTTGAACAGAATATCATGGATAGATTCCTAAGACCGTTTTCATGTAGCGACAAAAGTTATGATAGTATTTATATAAATAATAAATAAAGTAAGGAAACTATCTATTTATTTATTTATTACATAAATATATAAATAGATAGTTTCCTTACTGCCCTGTTAAAAAAAATCCTCCGTGAATATAACTAATAATAACCTGCATCCATACTAATATTATAAATGGGAAAGTGTGTCTGTCTGTCTGTATGTTTGTCTTTCTTTCACGGCAAAACGGAGCGACGAATTGACGTGATTTTTTAAGTGAAGATAGTTGAAAGGATGGAAACATAGGCTACTTTTTGTCTCTTTCTAAAGCGAGCGAAGCCGCGGGCAAAAGCTAGTAATAATATATTAAACAAATTTCGATATTTTGACACAAAATATTAGACGCGCGGAGCAAAAACTGGGTACCCGAGAACCGTACATTAATTAAATAAGGAAACAAACGACAACCGTGACTAAAACAATAAACATTGTGACCCAAGAAATAAGACTCCTCTAGGGTTCTGAAAATCTAATTTATTGAAGTCCATTGAGGATTGTCATAAAGTTTACAAACGTTTACCGCAGTCGTGAAGTTTGTGTTTCCCTTTCTTGATAAAGATAGCCTTTTCCAACCCTCTAAAATTCAATTATTGTAAGAGTAAGTTCGTAACTTAGTAGGCGGATCAGTTAAGTAATTAATTTGTAATGGATTGATATGAGGAACCGGGTTAATTTAAAACTGAGTGCCTCAGAAATGAATGAAAGGTTAAGCCAATGAAATACTTTTAAGGGGAAGGGGTTTTTCTTTTAGACAGTTATCAAAGTAAATTTGATTAGTCTATTTTAAAAGAAGGAAGAATGACAACATCGCAAATGATGGAAAGAATGGAGGGAAGCATGCTATTTTGTAAACATACATTTTTGCAAATATTTTTTTTCTATTTCTATTTCTATTTCTAAACCTTTGCCAAGGAGTAGAACAGAACAGGCAAACAAAAAAATGTTTAAAGGTCAGAAAGCCTATTAGTTCGTAAGCAGCTTAACCTCAATTTTTTTTTTAACTGACTTAACTAGTTAGTGTCATGTACTAGTCTCCTTTTGATGTCCATTAGCGTAAGCATTATTTTTAGTTTTCATGCTTTTTTAATTGTGTTGTGCTATAATAGTGATCCGTTAGATCCTCTATAATGTATAATATTTCTAATCGTGAAAACCTGTGATTGGCTTTATGTTACATAATCAGCTATTTACATTATTTTAAATATAGCTGTTGGTTTTCCATCTGAATAAATACACACATCAAAAGTGTCTAGGGATATTTCAATTAAACCTAAATTACTAAAATTCTATTATTTTTTTGTTAAAACATGTACACATTAAAATAAACCTTGTTTAATAGACTATTTAATCTGATAATAAACTTTTAGATAAAGTTAAATTTAAAAAAAAAACTTAGAAGAAGAGGAAAAACTCAAACAAAATTTCAATCTTAACTTTATTTTTGAAACATCAAAACTTAAACAAAACAACAATTTTTTTTATAAAAGTTCTTTATTCTTTATTGCACAAGAAAAACAATACATATAAAATAGCAAAAATATATGAGTTATATGTACAATGGCGAGCTTAACCCAAATTTGAGTTATCTTCCAGCAAACCTTAATTCTATAAAAGAGATTGCAATAGAGGATATGGCTGTGTGCAATAACAATACAATTTTAGCTTAAAATTAAATTATGATATATAAAAAAAAAGTATACATACTATAAATAAATAAATACATCAATAAATAAATACATATAATATAAAATACATACATATATATATCAATCAACAGACAGGAAATGTTCCCTAATCCTCCTCTTGAACACCTCTAACGAAGGGCTATCTCGTAAAGAGTGCGGAAGTGCATTCCAAAGGCGCACAGCCTGAACTGTAAATGATCCATCATACCGACTTGAAGAGTGAGAAGGAAAACGAAGGAGAAGAGATGATGTAGACCGACAAGGTTTATCTCTCGGTACAAGAAACTCAAAACGTTCGCGAAGATAAGAGGGCGCCTTAGAATTGTGAAGAACAGAAAAGAGAAAAGAAAGAGTGTGACAATCTCGACGCTGCCAAATAGGTAGCCACTTCAACTGCCTCCGAAACTCCGACACGTGATCGTATTTTCGGAGGCCGAAGATGAAGCGAATACATAAATTCTGCAGACGTTCAAGCTTGTTAAGAAGTTCCTCAGCCGCATCAAGAAAACAGACATCAGCATAATCTAGAAGAGGCAGAAGAAGAGACTGAGCAAGAGTAATTTTAGTTTTAAAAGGCAGAAACTTCTGTAGACGCTTAAGAGATTGATACGAACAGAAAACCCTCCTGCTTACTTCAGCAATGTGAACATTCCAAGATAGGTTGCAGTCCAAGAATACGCCTAAATCCCTTACTTTACTGGAATAATCTATAACAGTACCTTCAAACAGAACAGGCGGAAGGGAGAGATTATTCACTAAATTGACAAAATATCTACCACCAATAATGAGGGCTTGTGATTTTGCAGGGTTGACTAACAGTCCAAAACTTTTAGCCCACTGACTGATGTTAACAAGATCATTATTGATGGCATCAATGGCTTCAGGAAGCTCCTCGATTTTAAAATGGCGATAGAGCTGCAAGTCGTCTGCATAGAGATGAAAATGAGAAGTTAATACCTTAGTGACAGCGTCAATGAAAACGGAGAAAAGAAGAGGAGAAAGGACACCACCCTGAGGAACACCCGCAGAAAGGTCACACCAGTCAGAGCAAGACTCATTCAAGTGTACAGACTGCGAGCGACCACGAAGATAAGAATCAAACCACGAAATCACAGGAGGAGATATGTTTAGAGATAAAAGGATACCTAAGAGGATGTCAAAATCAACTGAATTGAAAGCACTACTAAAGTCCAACAGAACCAACACCGTAAGTAGTCGGTTTTCCATAGCCAGTCGGATGTCATCAGTTATTTTGAGCAAGGCAGACACAGTGCTATGGCTAGGACGAAATCCAGACTGGTAAGGACTAAGCAGGCTATTAGAGGAGAGATAATGCAACAGTTGATTATTAACAACACTCTCAAGGACTTTGGACAAAATTGGGAGTATTGAAATAGGACGAAACTGGGATACTGAAGTAGGATTTGAAACCTTAGGAAGAGGCAAGACATGGGCCTTCTTCCAAGCAGACGGGAAAGTACTTGTAAACAAAGAATAATTAACAATGTGTGAAATTACAGGAATGAGGACATCAAGGATGGGAAGGAACATCTTAAGATGCAGACCATCATCACCTACTGCTTTTGTAGAAATAGATGTGATGGCCCGCTTAATATCCCCTTCTGTGACTGGGTGAAAAGAGAACGAAGTACATAATGGCAAAGGAAAATTAGAGATATTGTCAAGAGTGGAAGATTTAACAGCATTATCCAAAGTTATTGGTGATTTGGAAAAGTGAGCATTAATTGTGTTTAAGTCAATATCAGGCATGTTGTTATTCGCAACTTTGCCGATTCCAAGAGATTTAAGGAATTGCCATTACTTTTACGGTGTTAGAATTTTGGATTGTGTCGTGTATGTGGCGCCTTTTAGCATCCCTACACAAGCGACTGCAGCGATTGCGCAGTTTCTTATAAAAGGACAAGTTCTCATCAGTAGGGTTCCTTTTATAACGCCTTTTTGCCCTGTCTCTTTTAGACATAACGTTTTTGATCGCATCCGAAAACCAAGGAGCTGGCAGATGCTTAACCCTAACCCTTCTCAGTGGAGCGTGTACCTCAAAGAGACTCAACACTATCTTGGTAAATTCAGCTACCTTAGTGTCCAAGTCATTGCTATCATAAACAGGAGACCAGTCGATATTGCCCGCATCCTCGCCCAAGCGCTCCAGATCAATGTTTTTAAAACTACGAAGCAAGAGAATTTGAGATTTACGCTTAGGAGGGCGAATTTTATAAGATAGAAACAAAAGATCGTGGTAAGAAAAGGAAGCTGCAAGTTGTCCGAAAGAGGCTACCTTGTCTAGGTCAGATACTATAATAAGATCAAGCAGTGAGGGGACGCAATGAGGAGCGTGATGCGTAGCATTTAGCTGAAGGATGTGCATGTTGACAGAAGAGACAAGGGTCCTGAGTTTACGGCTACGCATATTGTCTTTAATTAAACAAGTGTTGAAATCACCAAGTATCATAATGTTATCTTAGAGGGAAGAGAAATTTTCAAGATTTGTTTCAAATGAATTAAAATAATAATTAATATGACAGGAAGGGCTATAAAAAACACCTAAAAGTAATTTCGTGTAATTAAAAGTGATTTCAATAAAAAGGTGTTCAG
Organism: Athetis lepigone; assembly: GCA_033675125.1. NCBI lineage: Eukaryota > Metazoa > Arthropoda > Insecta > Lepidoptera > Noctuidae > Athetis > Athetis lepigone. The sequence continues at coordinate 1,095,750 of CM066236.1, read as the reverse complement.
CAGAATTTGAGTAATTACTCGGAGACTGGTCAATAATTTTGTAAATAATATCACCCCGAAGATAAATGGCGACGCCCCCACCACCCTTGCCTGTTCTGTCATTACGCACAAGCTTGTAGCCAGGTAACGAATATTGCGTAGAAGGAAGAGCGGGTTTAAGAAAAGTTTCGGAGACAAGCACTGCATGAATTAGGTCAGAGTCAAATGAAGACAATAAATCGGCATGATGGGCTGGAATACTTTGAGCATTAATATGGACAACATTAAAAAAACTTTTGAAACGAGAAAAGGTAGAAGAAAGTTGGTCGCATAAGTGCACAGAATCGTCACTGAACGCACTAGCGAAACTGGCGTCAGATGCACAAGAAGAGGAACAGGAAACAAAACTGTCATCAATATTGTCTATCATGATTGAGTAAATAAATATATAATAAAATAAATAAATATTATCCTAAAATATTAAAAATTATTTCTAAACAAAAACTAAAATAAACAATCAATGAGTTTTTGCCTTAAAAATCCTCGATGCACTAACGTTATTATAAGGACAAAAATACCAGTGTTCAAGTCACAAAAAAAAAAAGTTTACATTGTGAACACAACTCGACATAATTTCCGAACGAACAATTAAATGTGACAGTGACAATAACAATATGAAAATGAAAACGTCAAAACAATAATAAAATTAGAGTGACCGACACTAAGTAAAAAAATAAAATGTATAATTTACACCATTATAAAATGTTGAAGTATATGTACCATCAGTTATTTAGCCTGCCTCCGTGTTCGTTTATCCAATGCTGGATTACTCTTAGGTGATGCCACCTTCGCAGCTGGAACAGCAGATGTTGATGCCGGGAATTGAGCAACAAGTTGTTGCAGTTCGGAAGCCGACTCAATTTTACGACGTGACTTGTCCGGGAGCAAGATGTTAATTTTGCCTTCCGAGGTCCAACAGCGCTTCACACTGAAGTGCTTACGGGCGGCCATAAACACGTCATGCCTTGCCTTCGTTAAGAATTCTGAAAGGACCAGACCAGTACCCTTCAGCGCTGTCTTCTTGCGCCATACCTCACTGCGCATGTTATAGGAGTTAAACCTAATAAGAAGAGGACGCGGCTTGCCTGTGTTAGCCCCCAAACGATGACAGGAAGTGATGTCAGACAAAGAGATGTCCGCAAGTTTCATCTTATCCGTCAACATGGCAACAGCCTGCGAAGAGTGATCTTCATCTTTCTGCTCGGGAAGGCCATGGAGAAGCAGAACTTGCTTTCGGGACGCCATTTCGTGCCGGTCTAAGCCTACTGTAAGCAACTCCATTTGAGTTTTCAAGGCAGTCATGGTTTTCCAAATAAAACACTTGAACTCCATGAAGTCCTTGGAGAGACTGGCCACCGTCTTGTGCGATGCTTCATTGCTGCCTACATTCTTAAGGTCCTCCTCATAGGTGTCCATTCGTGTAGAGAAAGTGGCTGCAAGCTCCTCCATACAAGTTGACAACTTGGTGTAGAGATCCATTTGTTGACTTTTGATGATTTAGATTGGAGAAAGGAAATAATGCAAAACTAATAGTGCAATCAGTGCATCTAAGGATAAACTATTCCATTAGTGCATAAGTTACTTAAAATAATATAAAATACTTTTTAAATAATTAAAATAAAATAAAGCTCTAACAACATGTGTTTACACTAGCTACCCTCAGAATATGTAATGAAAGTTGTTGAAAACTTAAAATTAATATTCCGTGGATCCACCTAAGACTCTCCTGACACATCTGCAGCGGTTCTGCATACTCAAAACAAGGGTGTCAATATCCTGTTGTGGAATACTAACCCATAATTGCCGTTTCTGAAGCCATGAAGACCAGTCAGAGCGTTATATCCAGGTTTTGGTCATGTTATCGTGTCACGGAGGAAGTGGTGGAACGGCACCGAGGACCTCAACGCATTACAACACATGTACAGGACCGATTCATAGTAAATGCTGCACGAAGTCAACTAAATGCAGCGGCGATGCAATTGGTTCAAAGGCTACAGAGAGAGTATGGTTTGCTGGTAAGCGGTCAAACTTTGAGAAGGCGACTGCATGAAGTCAATCTACGTGCTCGTAGGCCATTTTGGGTATCAGCACTAAGGAGAGGTAATCGAGGAAGAAGATTACAATGGGCTATTGCACACGAAAACTGGAACCATTCTCAATGGTCACTTGTGCTTTTCACTGATGAATCTAGGTTTGGATTTCATCCTGATTCGCGAAGAGTACGCGTTTGGAGAAAACCTGGACGTTGGAATCGACTGCAGCACCCACAACAAGTTCATGCATATTAAGGTGGCACGATTATGGTTTGGGCAGGAATTCGTCTCGGCGGTAGAACGGACCTCGTTTGGATACAAGGCAATATGACTGCTCGAAAATACCGAGATGAGGTGCTAGAGCCTGTAATCTTGCCCCACAAACAGCAAATGGGAAAAAATTTCCAGCTAATGCACGACAATGCCCGTCCACATACGGCGCGTATCGTTACAAGTTGGTTACAACAGCATGTTATCCAAGCTTTAGACCGGCCTGCACAATCCCCTGACTTAAATCCTATTGAGCATGCCTGGAATATGCTTCAGAGAAGAGCTCGTAGGAATTTCCCTGTTGATATTGTGCATTAAAACCAGCTTTTCTTGCATCTTAGCAGGATTTGGGACAGTACTCCACAACAGGATATTGACACCCTTGTTTTGAGTATGTAGAACCGCTCCAGATGTGTCAGGAGAGTCTTAGGTGGATCCACGAATTATTAATTTTAAGTCTTCAACAATTTTTATAAAAAAAAAATTGTTTTGTTGTTTAGGTTAAGAAATTTCAAAAATAAAGTTAAATTGAAACTTTGTTGAGTTTTTCCTATTCTTCTAAGTTTTTTTTTTAATTTAACTTTTTCTAAAAGTTTATTATCAGATTAGATAGGCAATTAAACAAGGTTTATTTTAAAGTGTAGGTGTCTTAACAAAAAGTTAATAGAATTTTAGTTATTTAGGTTTAATTAAAATATCCCTAGACACTTTTGATGTGTGTAAATAAATGAGTATTGAAGAATCTTAATTTTAGTCCAAGACACTCCATGGTTAACTTAATTTATCTTTTACACTTAGACATAATTTATTTATTTATTTAATTATTACATGGAGAACTTACAGCTAATAAAACCAATACAGAAAGAAAACAATAGTCACTACAAAGCCAATAACAAGTCCTCACGTATAGTCACCATACACTAAAATCTTGTTTGCACTCAATAACTATGGTTTTTGCACAAGAGAGTAATAAATTAATCAAAAAAAAAAGAAAAAAAACCTAATGCTACTTGAAAAATTTAAGGCCGATTTCACACTAGTTGCGAATGGATCCAAATTAAATTCCTTGCATATTTCATTGAAATTACTGCTTGCACGCACGATGTAACTGTCCCGCCTATAATGAGAAGACGTGTGAGGAACACGTAAGGGTGGATTAAAACGAAGTGTCTTGTTTGGCACATTAAAATAAAATTTTGATATAAGGTCAGGGCTATCAATATTGTTGTTGAAAATTTTGAGCAAAAACAGACAGTCAGCGATTTTACGACGATCTACCAGTGGTAACAGATGATATTTCTTACAGAGATAAAGATAATCTGTTGAGTGATATGGAACCTTTTGATGGAAACAAAGATATTTGATGAAACGTCTCTGGATGTTTTCAATGCGGTCTATGTATTTATGATAACGTGGGTTCCAAATCTGAGACGCGTACTCTAGATGACTTCTAACAAAAGTGCAATATAAAATTTTTAGAGTTTTAGCATCTGTGAAGCACTTAGAGAGACGAATAATGAACCCAAGCAGCTTAGAGGCTTTTTTTACAATTGCATCAATATGTACGTCAAAAATTAACTTACTATCCTGATGAACGCCCAAGTCGCGAATGGTGTTGCATCTTGGCAAGATCTGACCGGCCAGAGTATAACTATTAGCTATGATTGCACGTTTTCTAGTGTAAGTTATCACCGAACACTTCGATGGGTTCAGGTCAAGCTTATTAGCCTGACAGTACTCCTCTAGCCGGTGCAAATCAGCCTGAAATGCTAGTCTATCATCGGGCGTCGAAATGGTGGCAAAGATTTTCATGTCATCAGCAAAGCATAGCAATTTAGAAGAATGTAAGCACTGATCGATGTCGTTCACATAAATGACGAATAAGAAAGGACCGAGCAACGAACCCTGAGGCACACCACTAGGCACATTTACCCAACTAGACATATAATTGTTAAGAGCCACTGCCTGTGACCTGTTATTAATATATGAAGAGAACCATCTTAAGAGGTCCCCACGGATCCCCATGAAGCCTAGTTTCTTTATCAGAGTGTCTTGGTCGATCCGATCAAATGCCTTGCTATAGTCGGTGTAAACCACATCGACCTGCTTACCATTGTCCATAGCATCAGTAATGAAATCATTAAAAAGGATCAAATTAGAAGTGGTAGAGCGTCCCTTTAAAAATCCGTGTTGGAAGAAGCTAAGCGAGCTAGCGAGGGCGGGATATAATTGGTTGTAGACAATCCTCTCAAATATTTTAGCTATAATGCAAAGCTTAGATATGGGTCTATAGTTTAGTGACCTCAGATTTTGGACCCTTCTTATGTACAGGTGTAATAAAAGCAGATTTCCACACTTTAGGGACCTCACCAAGAGTCAGAGACTTGGAGAACAAAATAGAAATAGGTATGGCAATAGAGGGCGCGCAATTGATTAGAAATTTAGAAGAGATTTTATCAGGGCCAGCACCTTTTGTGGGATCTAACTTACGAAACAAATCGGTTACAACTTGGACATTGACCTCTACGTGACAAATGTCTGATGATGTTCTATTTTCTGAATGGACAAAAGGAGGCGAATTGGGAGTACTAGTGGAGTTAAGGAAAGTCGACATGAAGTACGAAGAAAAATCTTCACAGATAGAATCTCCAGTGATTAGCGATTCATTGTTATAATTTAATGTGCTAGGTATAGAATTGGAGTTGTAGCGATTTTTAACGTAGGTCCAAAAATATTTAGGGTTATTTTTAATGGATTTTTCAGTTAGATTAAGATAAGATTTATAGCACGAAGCTTCCATTATCTTGACTCTGTCGCGTAAATATTTAAAAGTTAGCTCGTCCGATTTATTGCCATAAATCTTAAATTTTTTAAGATATTTATATTTTTCTTTAATTGTTTTGACAAGTGATGAGCTATACCAGATTGGGTATTTTTTATTACGTACTAGTTTAAGTGGTATGTACTTGATTTGTAGTTGTTCAACAGTGTCATTAAAGAACCCAACGGACTCATCCAATGACCGGATTGAAAATTCACGTTCCCAATTAGTGCTAGAAATCGTACTCTGTATGGAATCAAAATCGCCTTTGTTATAGACATACCGCCAACGTGGCGCACAGTCAAGGGGAGGTATTTCGAAGATGTTAACATTGATTAACAACGCAGGATGATAAGGATCAATGGGCACTAGAGGGTCAACACACTCACTAACACACGCCAACTTATTTGAGAGGACTAGGTCCAGTAGTTTCCCGTACCTATTGGCTACTCCATTATACTGCCCAAAATCCATCGTACACAACTCATCCACAAATAAACATTCGTCACTAGTGGAGGGGTTCACCGGGACTAACGAAAGGTTACTATTAGATGGAGCCCATGAAATTCCACTCATATTAAAATCGCCCGTTACCAAAAACATATCCGAAGTTTTATTTAGAGCTGTATGATTTAATTTAGTCAATTATAATTACTTGAACTGTTTCACCTACGCAGACAAACAAAATGTAATTTTATTTATAATAAATACTAATCGGGGAATCAAGCCATTTAGAGATATAATTTCGGCACTTATGTGTCAAATATCTATTTCTAGATGTAATCCATCGATAGATAAGTTAGATTGCGATAAAAATTTGGAAAATTTTGCCTCTAACGAGAATCTGGCAAGTAAATGGATTTAATTTGAATGGTAGGATAGATTCCTAGGCTCTAGAAAATATCCGTCTTGTTGATAGCCACGACACTGGCTGTGCCTGTGTCGTGGCTATCATTGGCAACTTTATTATGTCCTTCTTGTGCCAATTTTTTTTTTATTATTATTTAATTTATTACAACATCAAATTACATTCGTTACCCGCTAGAATTGATGAAATAACCTCATAACAATGCAATTTATTTAATGTAAACATCCGTACTAATATTATAAATGCGAAAGTAACTCTGTATGTCTGTCTGTCTATCTCTTCTTCACACATAAACCACAGAACCGATTCGAATAAAATTTGGTACAGATATAGTTTGGGACCCGAGAAAGGACATAGGAGAGTTTTCGTCTCAGAAATTCCCCGGGAACGGGACCTATCATTCCACTCGGACGAAGTCGCGGGCAAAAGCTAGTTTTATATATTTTTTTAAATAATACAGGCTAACATTAAAATAACGATAGCATTACATTACAATAACAAATTTAATTCTTATTATTCACTAAAAATTGTTAACTAAACATCAATATTAACAAAATTATACATTCTTGTACTGAATGAATTTACCATATTATGGAAAGCCTATAATGATGGCACCTATATCATTAATAAAACATATAAAAGCAAAGGTTACACGTGCCGCCAGAATACTCAATAAATTATGTACAATTAATAAAGACAGAAGAAAAGTCGAGTGAAGAATATTTGTTTTATTTTTAGTTGTGGTTATTTTAGTCGTTGTTTTAGATCAATAATTTACATTTTCTACATATGAATATTTTATTTTTTGTATAAGTTGATTTCATTACCTAAATGATTTCTTTTTTTATGCAGGGGAAATCATCAAATGACTTATCCCGCCTTGGGCGGGAAGAAGTGTCAGACTTTTACTGACTAAAGCCTACCCTTGTTCCTTCGGTTGCCCTTTATGTTCCGGGGTCGCGGTGAATATTAGAACTGCAACCCCGGCTTTCCTTCTTTTTCTTAATCGGTAAAGAAAATAAAATACATAGGTACGTACTGTTATACTATAGAACTCTATAAACATGGTGTCAATTTCATTACACCACCGGATTAGGAAATTTAGAGAAGAATAAATGAAGAATTTACGAAAACGTGTGTGGCACAAACATATAATTTTGTGCAATATAATATCCTCTACGTACTTGACTGGTCCTCATTAAAATTGTCTGGAGGATAGTCTCGAGTTTGATCTTCAGCGGTCTTAAGGATAATTAGGTTTAGTTGCGTAGAAGTTAATGAAATAACTAATATCATGTACTAGGTTGTAGGTTCTGTAAATTGTTTGAGTTTAAATATGAGACACCTATTTACGGTTATACATAGCAGAATGAATGTTCTTAACAATCCGCCACAAAGGCTGACAGCGGTTTAATTAAAACCATTCTCCCTGTTTATATTCGACGATTTTGTACATCCAACACCCATCCATCCTACGACCCCAAAGATCATAAAATTACTTATTTCTAATAAACCATTACACAAGCACTTTAGAACGTCATTTACAAAAACAAAAAAGGTAGTACTGTACACACCACACGCATTCGAAAACAGCTCCACCTTTTATTCGTACTAAATAAAATCTCACCGCAGTCGAGAGCTCTCTTTAACGGAGCCCTGTCTTTAAAAATATATCACCAAATTCTTTTATACGAAATCAAATATACCGGCTTTGGGGCGCTGGGACTGACAAAAGGCGAGCTAGACGACGATACCCTCGGGTTGAAAGGAAAAATCGTTAGCCCAACAATGGCAAAGAGAAATTAAAATAATTTCTAGCACAACAGGTCGTTTGAACCGTGAATAGATCGTGGCATTTGTTTGATAAATGTGTTTGAACCAAAGCTCTTCGACTGATGAATTGTTTTATTACTACACGCTTTGTAATTTATTATATGAATGTGTATGTTATTAAAGAAAGACCTTTTAAGGAAAACGTGTTAAAATAACTAACAATATAACACACTCTGATCAATAAACCATTTATTTTATTGAACTTCACCATACATTATTCATGGTAAATTACTGGTAAAATAAAAAGAAGAGGTAAACATAATTATCCAATTTAAGAGGAAAAGGTTCTGAAAAGGGTAATACGAAATGATGATGAATCCATTTATATTCATAAAAAATCCGTCGCTGTTATTTAAAGCTGACTGATAAAATGAATCCACGAAATTCATTGCAAGCTGATGACGAAATATAAAAAGTCGCTAAAGTAAAGATAAAACCGCAATTCGGGTTATATTTTCCCGTTTTACTGGGTAGCGTCAGCGTTCAACAAGCGTGCCTATAGGTTTTCAATAAAATAAATAGCATTTATACCTGTGAAGTCAAGTTTTACGAACTCAGAGCTATATTTATTTGGGAATCGATAAGCTAAGCTCGTATGGAAGTCGTTATTCTGCGGGCTCACTAGAACTCGAGTACTGTAAAAAGGCCAAACAAAGTACTTGAAGAAATATTTGCTTTTCTGATTTCGCGACGAAATTGGAAAGTGCTGGTGTAATGTAGCAAATTATGAGGAGTTAGTATGTGTGTATATTGATTTCGGTTTATATGCTTCATTTTAACACTTAGGCAGTTATTTTGCTTGACCTTGCAGTTGTAACAAATCTTGCGATAGCTTTTTCTATTACTTCTTCTTAGTAGATTCTTGTTAAACTTTACATACATATTGAGTTGCCGTGACAATACAACTTAATAATAATTGTAACTTGGTCTGTTGATGGAATCAGGAGATAAACTGCAGAACTTCTTGACAGTTTTTAGTAATCCTTTTGTGTTTGGACTCATTTGAGTCCAAATATATTCTAATAATGGATGAATATGAATGAATATATTCTAATTTTTTAATTGTTAGCTTTGCGGCTAAATTAAGCTTAAAATAAAAAAATGTTATAAAAACTTTTAAGCCAAACAGTTTTATAAATTAAAAAATAAAAACGTATAAACCCTGTTTAAACAAAATATGTGTCACACGTTTTTATTGTCTAGCTTATAAAACAGTTTAGTTTTCAAGTTTTTAACCTATTCTTCTGTTTTATAAATCCTTCATCAAGAATACTTACTCATCACAAAGACACTCCAAGTTTCATGTCTCTAGGACCAGAATTTTGGGCTGTGCATTGATTGATAAACCAACAGTAACTCAATCTGTCAGTCAGTTTACCATTTTATATATTATGTATTATATAATGTATAGATAAGTACAGACACCTAAAACACAACTGCATACATACTATATGAATAATTATTGTTAGAAAATATACGGGGAAAATAGAATGGACAGTTAACAACCAAGATTGAGATTGTACTTATTTATTTTAGTATTGTCCGGGGTCCCTCAAGGGTTTATTTGAGGACTCGTGTCTTTAATATGGCTATGTTTAGTGACCAATTTTATCTCTTTGAATCATTCAGGTTTTAACTACAATTTGTTTGTCGACAGGTTAAGGTGACGTCGTTAACTTCACGGGCTAGAACTGGTAAGTAGCCTAGATAATTAATAGATAGTAATAGCATAGGTAGAAAATGCCTAAGGCATCATGAGTCTGCTTATGTCTTAGGCGATTTTAATGCGACACCGAACGGTCTATTCTTCAACGAGCTTGTAAACTTTTGTACGGAGCAGTGTTGGTTATGCGTTGATGTGGAAATACTAGGTATTGACTCAGACACTGGAAACTATTTCAAAGCTGTTTTCACTCATTTGCTACGAACATGGCACGTGCATATTTCCCAATACAGACTAATAAGTTCAAGCGACTGTTCGTCACTCCACATCATGAATGTACACACGACACAATCGTCCTAAACGCCGTCCAAACGAGCACTGCGAGCGCTTTTGTGTTTGCGCGAAAAACTGACGGCCGATGGATCAACCCTGAGCGACGCGCTAGCGTTCGTAGTGCCGTCCACAAGTAGAATTCGTATTACATTACACGGTAGATTACATTACAAGTTACACTAGTCTGGACCCGGCTTTAGACATCGCCCTAAATATCGGTTGTGATATTAAACTGCTTTTACATCTCTCATGTTCGGTACCCAAGCAGCAAAATGTGGTCTAGTAATTATCCTGGAACCACCATTTTATTAGGACTATAACGGAATAGTAAGCAATTATAACCACGGAAAAGGGCCCAATTTATAGGCGTATTTTACCTTATTAAATATTTATAGTAGACTTGGTGGACACCACTTTGACCAATTACGACCTTATAGATGGACTACGTGGAACTATTTCCTCCCGCGAAGCTAACTATCAGCGCTTAATAGAACCAAACACGACAATAACATACACATTGAATCCCTTACAAGCTCAGACAAAGTATATTGGTGAACGTTGGTGCGCACATTTGTAAAGATTAATATTGATTCATTTAATATTATAAATTTTTATATTAACTTGAATATTAATTATGGGTAGAGTGCTAGGAAACAGTAAGTCAAAATATATAATGTGTTTGAATGTACATGGCGCACGTATATTTTCGGTGAAGTATAATAAGTTTTTTAACAAAATTTTGACACGCCCCTTGAAATTAGCGATTTCATTAACTTGAATTTTTAAATAATGATGGTTTTAGTAAACATACAACGAAAACTCGCCATTTTGAGAAAGTTGGTTCTAACAAATACATTAACAAACCGTTATAAGCGTACTTTGTGCATAAAATGGTGAATGTCAAAACTATTTCTTGGCCATATATAAACTTGAACTTATAAGCCCTTGTAAAACCAAGTAATAAATTCAAATAGTTTCCAGTATGTTTAGTTCTGGTTATCAGTCTTATTAGCGTACTTTACTTATAGTAGTTTTATAACGCTTTTTGTTAGCAGTTATAAGTATAGCCTACTAGTTTATATACTCTTGAGTGCATTTACACCCTCGCGATACTTTTATAGGTTACTCAAGCTTATATTGCGCCCTTAATTTCAACCTATAAGAATTTATAAGTTAATGTATAAGATCAGATATAGGTACTATAAGGCCCAACTAACTCCATTGTTGCTATTACAAGCGTGGCAGCCAATACTAGAACCCTTAAAAGAATTTTATAAGTGCTGGAGGCCTGTAACACCTGCATTATAGGATAATTTTGTTGCTTGGGTAAGTAGGTCCTTATTACCCCCAAATGGGGCTTGTAGGTAACCAATTAGCGCTCTAGGGTATTAATGTAGCTAGAAACGCCCTAGGGCGGTAAGTAATTAAAAAAAAAACTCTTCACTCTTTCAAAAAGTTCGCGTACATCTAACCATCATGCTGGCAATGGACACCATGCATTCAGCCTAATAACAAAAGAGGTCGCTTCGCTATTCAGCCTTGTCTTCGTATGAGTATAATAGTCATCAATTTTAAATATCGAACGACGAAGTTCAATATCGTTCTTGAAAAAAATAATTATAAAACAAAGATGAAAAAAGGCGGGAAACACTGCGGGAAACACTTTTACTTTAAATATTGTTTGCTTTTGGGTTTTTTTTATAATTACGTGCTATTTAAGGAAAAAATCATACATTCTGCAAGTGATGAAGATATAAGCTGCACTCCCGATTCAATGAAAATGGAAGCTGAAGCAGCAATTAGCAATATTTTGCCTTTTAACTAATAAAATGTTTTATTTTTGTAATGCCGGTTTTTTTATACTTACCTCACAATCGAGATGTAAAGCAGAGTAGTTAGCTCGGGTGTAAGCATCAATTGCACCCTCGAACTATAAATATCTCGGGCTGCAATTGATCCCTTACAGCCCTTGGCTACTAATCTACTATTAAAAACTATTGTTTCCTTACCTCCTGAGGCTCCGAGTCGACGAACCAGTCGATAGTCGCCGGCGGCAGCGAGTAGTCTGACGTGCAGTTGACGAGCGCTTGCTCCCCAACTTGCACCAACGTCGGCAGACCCGTGATCAACGGGTCGTATTCAGGCATCACTGAGGGACAAACAATATTGTATTAATAGGGCTAATGTTGGGTTTAAAAGTATTATAATTTTATTATAATAAATATCTTAGGACAATTCACAAGCGGCCATCTGATCCCGAACTAAGCAGAGCTTGTACTATGGTATCTAAACAACTGATAGACTTACTTATTTAATTTATAAAAACTTATGTACATATAATAGATAAATTAAACCCAGACAGAGAACAAACAAACATGCTCATCACATAAAGTTTGTTCTGGGTAGTAATCGAATCCACGACCTCCGGCTTAGCAGTAGGGATCACTAACCACTAGACCCACAGGCCTGTGTGTGTGTGGTGCGGGATTGCTCGTTTCTGAGTGTAATTTATCTATAATATTTTTATATTCATAAATTATATTAGTACGTTTATCAGATGCCTGGTTATCATAGTAGAAGCTCTGCTTAGTTTTAAATCAGGTGGCCGTATGTGAGTTGTTTTAAGACATTTTTTTTATTATTTAACTAGCTTTTGCCCGCGGCTTCGCTCGCGTTAGAAAGAGACAAAAAGTAGCCTATGTTACTCTCCATCCCTTCAACTATCTCCACTTAAAAAATCACGTCAATTCGTCATCGACATACAGTCAAAGACATACAGACAGACAGACAGACAGACACACTTTCCCATTTATAATATTAGTATGGATAAAAAAATATGTCAATTAGAGGTAAATTCAACATTGACAACAAAGACGCCAAACTATTGCTTAGTTGCTAGTCTAGATATGCGTAGTTGCTAGGTATCTAATATAGGTATAAAATCGATTTATTAAACTTGCCGCTGAAGTCTAGTCGTACAATCAATTATGAAAGTTGAAGCTAGTTGCTTGTTTCTGACAGTAGCTTTCTATTGAGAAGAACAAACAAGAAACTCCATGGAATCTCTTTTTTTAATCAATTTTCTAAAACAACTTCTGAATTTGTCCATTATTTTATTAACCTTCGTTATAAATCGAGATTTTTGAAATTGTCACAAATAGTGACCGACAAAGTAAGTATGAAAAATACATCAGTAATCAATAAGTTATTTATATGAAAATGAAATTAAGATGAATTTTATTTTGTCTATTTAATTTATACAATTATAATTATACACAATATTTACAAACTAAAACTAAATTAAAAACCCTAGAATTAAAATAAAATGGCATCAAAAACTCCTCCGCATCGCTGTCAACCGGTTAAGTGCCCAAGAGGATGGCAGCATTGCCACGTTGGATGGCAATGCTAAAATAAAAGCCTCTGGCCAAAATAAAAGCCAGCCTTTGGGTCACGAGAAGAGTCAACTAGTCTTTAAGATAAGGTAAGGTAAGATACGATAAGGTAGGAATGTTAAAAAATGTAATTTTGTATTTTATTGTGAAATTGTGAATTCAGATACAAACTATTTGTTCATGAAAAAAAGACTATGACTATGACTAATCAGTCAGTTTTCCATTGTATATTATATAGGCGATTATATTATGTAGGCTATTGTCGAGACTTGGGTTAAATAAATAAACACATCAAGTTTCACTGTATTCTCTTATAACTTTTATAATGGACTTACTGAATACTTTCCTCCAAGGACAAAGTTTTACAGCCTAGAATATGAGCCAAATAAAAATAATACCATTCTAATGCTAACCCGGAGGCTTGAAACCAAGGGTACCAATAATCAATACTAAGTGGACGGCTAGCAGGGAAACCCTTTCCTAACTTTTAACTCGACTGTTATTTTATTGTTACGAGCATAACAAGGGATATCCAATATATTTTGGGTAGGCTTTGCTACCCAAGAATAATATATGTTACTCCCTACCTGTATACACCCAATTTAAATTCGAGACATTTATTTCTACTTAACATTATCACAATGCCACGCATCACGCTGCATGTTGCGTGACAAAAAAGAGCAGATCTGCATCATCGCGCGAGTTTTTTACGCACTCACGCGCGTAGTTGCGTTTTGTGGTTTCACGGCGACTCTGACTAATTTCATCTAAAATCACGCTCGGCACTACGAGACTTGATGTGCCATATCTTGCGTGTCGCTCCGCATGCACGTAGTGTGCGCGTGCTACTCCGCAGGCGTATGATCTGCATGAACATGCGCGTGGATGCATTTTATGTGGGTTGGACTGTACATGTTTTCTATAACAGCGGAGATATTTACAATCAACGTTAACAGGATACGCGTAGGCGAGACGACGAAAAAAAAGTAATTAGTCCGTCAGTTAGATAATCAAAAAATTTGGGACACGTATTTTTTCTTTTTATTCGTAAACAGAAAATGACGACAATACAGTGCGTTGAAGTTTCGTGAAACGTCACGCCTTTGTATAATTTTTACTGAGAAATGACGTCACAAGCCCCCTCTCCGGAACTTTGATGCTCTTTATCTTTGTATTTTGGAATTAATTTGATCAAGCAAAAAATATGTGTCCAGTATTTTTGGACTGTCTAACAGACGGACTAAACAGAATGTCATTCTTTTGATGTAGTCAACATCCCTATTGTCAAAGAGTAGGACAGTAACCTACGCAAACCTATACGTGACGGATAACTGTCATGTATATGGGTAAGGTTTGCTAACTAAGCGCTTATGACCTATCTACGTATTTAAAATTGTTTTATTTAATAGCACTTTAAAATGAGGACATACTGCAAGCCATGTCTCAATTACCACACAACTCTCCACAAAAAAAAAACATACACCCAAAAAATTCCATCACTTAACTTATAAACCGATATTCCATTCTCAGTTTTATTTCGGAATCACATTTTCCTTCAAAACGTCTTTGTCGAGGGGAAACTACATCTGAAATGTAAGATTTAATACCATTTCCGTTTGCTGCCTCCCTGGTACCATTAACGTAGATTCTTGGTTCCACACGATAATCTTCGGTACAGACAGACAGACGTAATATTATATTGGCCTCATCATAACGAAATAATGTTCGGTAAAGCAAATAATATTTGTCTGTACGGATTATTATCTTATGGGATTGTGTATTAATATAAAATGGTGGTCTTCCTTGTTTATTGATATTACGAGAACTGTTGGTTTAGGACACGGACAGTTTTTTCGTACTTACATAAAATGGGTTATCGTTGGAAATCTCATGTTCCTCGTAATGTTATTTGTCTTTCTTTTATTTAATGTTTGTTTTTCTAATAGGCGTGTATTTGTTTGAGTAAAAATATTAAGTTTGAAGCAAAAAAAAAAAAACTTGAATACGTTAATTTCAAGCAATAAGTAAATGAGTACAACACAGGACACGTTTTGGAAAAATGTCATGAATTTATTATTAACACTTTAGGCAAATTAATTAAAATAACGTTTTTTAAGTAAAGTCCAAGAACTCACTGTATATCAGCTACTTCGCTCTTTTTTTATTTCGACTGTTAAGAATTTAAAAGAATGCAGCTGCGTATATCATATAAAGCGGCGTAGTAAGACATCTTGGATCTTGGACTTTTGGACTTATTTCCCGTAACGGTCGCAGTCATCTACGAATAACAACCAAGAGTATCGTGTTAACGTTCTTTCCAAGGCACGGTAATGTTACACTTCACAACTACGAGTTTCCGCTGAGAAAATCTTAATGAAAAAAGCCAATTGCTCTTTTTACCCGACCTAAGGGATCGATTCCAAGACTGCACTTAGGTTTCCAGTACCCTTGACCACGAGATTAGGAGAAAAAACTGATAGATTATTTCTTACACAAGTCAAAAGTACTAGGTTAGCATACTCACCAGCTAGTGTCATGTTCGCTGAGCGCTTGTCTACCGCGAACCGAGGTCCTTCGCTGGACACCTCGCAGGTATACTTGGCGGTCCCTCTCTCAGGCCGGACTCTGATGACACAGGCTTCATGATCACAGGAGCTATTCGTCACAGATATGTCTGTGCTGTTGAATATTCTTGTTTCTAGCTGTGGACAAAATTTATGGTCAGAATTGGATAGTCAATGTAGGAATGGTGTTAATAAGTGTCACGTTTTAATACGGCTGATGTGTGATTTTATAGTTTGGAAACTCACACACAATGCAGTAAGCATTTTAGTGTGGCCAAATGTTTAAAATTCTTAAAACATAATTTCTTTGGTTGAGGAGCAGGCAGTCGATGGCGACTTGCTTCATGATAAACGTTTATCGTAGTCTAATGACGTCAGTACCTGTTTACAGAAAGCTTACAGGCTAATAAAACAAAGATCTAAAGAGTAAAACATTTACAAATAAGTAGCTAATTACAAGACCTATTAACTCCTATTTTGAAGAACGCCACATAATAATAAATATAGTCCTTAGGGAAAACCAAGGCCAACTTGGAGAATTCCAATGATGCAAAAACGTGAACGTACATAATTAATAATGCTATCCTTAACATCAATCAATGCACTGCTGGGTAGAGCAGATATACGAATACAGGACAACATTTTAAATTCAAATAAAAATCAATCAATAAATTATGATTTGTAAAATGTAGGTAACAAAAATACAGATATAATAGTTGAATACTGCGCGCTATGTTTTGTGTATATATATATGTATTTAGAAAAAGTTTTAAAGTTAAAAAAAATATTAAAAGTAATAAAAAAGGCAAATAGTTGGACAGAAATTAAAGGCAAAAAATTGGCACAGAAATTAGTCTTAACACAAAAAGTTACCAACTGAATCGTTCAAGAACTCATAAAAACAAAATACTTGTGGTAATTCTAAATTCTAAGCTGCACAATTCTTGCAACTATACTACCCATTTTACATCGATTGCCCTGGTGATAAATGAATCGGAATATAAACGCTATAGTCTTCACAGATGTTCATGATTCATCTTCCGCGAATAGATCACGATATTTTATTTCCCGCCGGTGTCGTTTGAACAGATAACCCTTTCTCACACTTGAATTTTACGACTTTTGTGGGATGACAAAAAGCTCATACATCCTTATTTTGCATGTGCCTTCGTAAGCATAGTTCCTGAGCTGTATTTTATGTAAAAAATTATGTAAAGCTGTGCCCGAATGTGGTTTTGTACATGTTAAATGGATTTTATTTTTCCGGAATGAGAATTAACTAATGTTTTCAACAAAAACATTGGAAGTTGTACATAAATAATTTGCACATTTGTTTTGTATATTCAAACTTCATTTATTTAATATTCTCTTTCTCTTTCGACCTTTATCGATAATGGCTGTCTAAGACTGTCCATGATTTGACGTAAACGATAACCAAAGAGCGCTAATCATCCCAGTAGTAGTAGGCTACTAGCAACTCAAAGGATAACTGCGCCGTGGGTTGGGATAACATTTCTAATAACATACTAAAAAGGTTTAAACACGTTCTTGCCCCTCCATTAACCCATATTTTCCAGTCATGTTTGTCTAAGAGTGTATTTCCCAAACTGCTTAAAAAAGCAGTAGTTACGCCAGTGTTCAAAGCGGGAGATAAGAACTGCGTTAACAACTATAGACCCATTTCAGTACTAACAGGACTTTCCAAAATTTTAGAAAAAATTATAAATAGCAGATTAATAGACTATCTTGAAGCTAACAAATTACTGTCGAATAATCAATATGGGTTTAGACCTAAAAGATCAACTAACCAAGCAGTTCATGCGCTATCTGAATACATTAGCACGAAACTAGATAAGGGCATGCATTCCATTGGGATCTTTCTGGACCTCGCCAAAGCCTTCGACACAATTTCTGGTTCCATATTACTGCACAAGCTTGAAACACTTGGCATAAGAGGAGAGCAACTTCAATTATTCTCCGATTATCTCAGAGACCGTGAACAATGTGTCAAAATAGGCCTGTACACAAGTTCTGAGATGGAAAACAGTTGTTTCGGAATACCTCAAGGTAGTATTTTGGGGCCCACATTATTTTTAATCTACATCAATGACCTATGTAGTCTAGTCCTTCGTAATGGGTTAATATTATCTTATGCGGATGATACGGCCCTGTTGTTTTCTGCTGAGTCTCAAGCTGAAGCATATGAATATGCCCAAAACGGATTTAATATTGTATCTAATTGGCTACATCAAAATCTTCTAACATTAAATATAGATAAAACTAAGTATATTATATTCTCAATGAGAAACACTAACTTACCGCTTACACATCGTATTATATTCGCACACAATTGCACACATGCTGGCACTGCATGTACTTGCCCTACTTTAGATAAAGCTGACCACATAAAATACCTAGGTATTACGATTGACACAAATCTTAATTTCCGTAAACATATTGAGCTACTGTGCACAAGAGTGCGTAAATTAATATATATTTTTAAGAACCTACGTCACATAGCCGACTATAAGTTAATTAAACAGGTTTATTTGGCTTTGTGTCAATCTGTGCTTACCTACTGTATTACTACATGGGGCGGTGCTGCAAAGACTATTTTACTTCCTCTAGAACGTGCTCAAAGAGCAATTCTAAAGGTGGCAACTTTCCGGCCTTATAGATTTCCCACGCACGAGTTATACAGAGCATGCAAAATACTAACAGTACGTCAACTTTTTATATTGCACATCATACGTCATAAGCACGCTGAGCTTCCTTATAACCCAGTATTTTCGACCAGGAGGAGAAAAGATTTAGTTTGCGCAAACCCACAGACAAGACATGCATTTGCTCATAGATTTTATGCATTTTTAGGGCCTTATTTGTACAACAAATTAAACAAACTGTTAGATATATATAGCGTTAATTACAGTAAATGCAGTACATTGTTGACGGAATATCTATTAAAACTAAATTACACAGACACAGAGAAACTATTGGAAGTTGTAATATAATTGTAGAATTAGTTCGTAAGTTGTTTTAAAATCTAAAATTATGATGCACCCTAATTATTAGTCTTGCTAAGCGATGACCTGAAACACAGGTTTTGTTAACCTAGCTCAGGAAAGTCGCCAATTATACATTTGTAGGTTTAAAGTTAAATTTTCGGGTAATATTGTTAATTTTAGTTATACACAGTTTCCTGATACTATAGGTTTATTTATTATTTAAGACTTACTTGTGGCGATTAATAACTTTAATGTGTAACTTTATTGTGTATAATAATGATTTAATAAACATTTTTATTTAAAAAAAAAAAAAAAAAAAAAAAACTTAATGCTGCCTGCTACCTTTTTTTGGTCTATCGTGTGGCAAGGCGACTTACTAGGTTTGCCTAAACATCACTTGGAGTGTTTACAAAAGAAGAGATTATTTCAAATTAGACCAGTAGCCTCTAAAATTAGCATGTTCAATTATAAATACAGACTCTTGAAGTTTATGACTTTGTTATTTGTGGTTTTTGAGGATATATTTCCTGTAAATCATTACTGTTTTTCATTAAATGAGAAGCTAAACTGTCTCACAAACCAGCACATCTAATTATATCACCTTTTCAATTCCCGCTACATAAATATAACAAAATACATCTCGCAGATTACCAGCTCCAGCTGAAAAAGCTGTTGAAAGCCTCTTCAGTCTTTCAGAGCTCTCGCTTCGACCTCATTCCGTAAAATATTTCCTAGTTCCATTCAAAAGGGGCTCTGTAACAGGTGAAAACATTTACCATAAAATAACGTTTATAAAAATATTTTATACGTGTTCCGCACTCCGGTTTTTCTCGTCCAAATATTTTTTTGTGACCGTTTTCGTGATGAGCGCGTGCAGCCGCGTGAAACGTCAATATTTTTTTTGAAGCATTTCGTTTATAGAGGCTGTTTTTTTAATTACGTTGCGAGACTTAAAAGTTATTTACGTTGGTGTGAATTTCGTTTAAAATGTGTAAATTAGAGACAGACATTTTCCTGGTTTTTTGCAATTACGTTGGTGTCAGTTTCAGTGGAATTGGATTTAGCTGAGTACAAGTGTTTTGCATGGACTGCCTATGTAATCGGCACAACCCAATTACTGGGTTTAACCATATTTTTTCATAAAACCGGCTCACAGCTATTGGAAGTTTTAACCACCCGTAATGACTGTTAAAGCTCTATGAATAATTACCAAAGGAAAACGGCTAGACGTGCTCTTCGAACCGGCTTATCTTACCTCCAACTTTCAAGTTTGAAGTAGAGCAGGTGAAATCCGTAATGGAAAAAATCAATAGGACTTTTGCACGAATTTGGATCTAAACCCAAGATTCCACGCTCAACAGTCGTGTTGGGGCATAAAAAATCTACCAGGACGAAACCATACGGAGTAAAAAATAACTTGTGAGAATAAAAAAGTTCTTTGAGCAAGGAAAATATAAAGCTAACTAGATTATAGCAAAAAGCGTAATGTCGCGGTTCGGGAAAACTTAGTACAAGCTAGTTTTTTACGCCGTACGCTGTCGCTTTTTATGAAAAGTAGGCTACTGCACTAATGACTTTATGTTGGATAGATTGCTTCGACACATATGGACTATCTCTATATTTACAAGATAAAATAGATAGATAAAATTGTTATTCAACTTTTGATGTGAAACATCTATAGCCGCACGTAAAACAAATTTCTGGCGTGGCGACGCATGCCGTGGCGACGCGTCGCCACGCTATATGATGGTTTATATATAAACAGTCACAGTCTTGTGTACTGTGTGGCGATGATGTAATGTCGGTGTTTCACATCTGCCAGGCGTTCCGTGATGGCTCACTTTTTTTTAATTCTAGATTTATTGCCTTTTAGAATGTTATATGTAAGACTAGCTTTTGACCGCGACATCGTCCGCGTGTAATAGTTCCCGTTTCTGGGGGATTTTTGGGATGAAAACTATCCTATGTCCTTTCTCGGGTCCCAGACTATATCTATACCAAATTTCATTCAAATCGGTTCAGTGGTTTAGGCGTGAAAAAGAGACAGACAGACAGAGTTACTTTCGCATTTATAATATTAGTACGGATTCTAAACAGAGAAAGCAGAGCAAATGATTGCAGAGTAAATACAAAAAATAGCAAGAATTCAATTATTTAAACGTAAATAATTATAGTCAATACGTACTTATTATCATTGCTGAGCAATGACCTCTTGTCCTAAAGAGAACTTGGTCAACATGTTTGCACAAGGTGGATAGTGCATTACAGACGGATATTTTCGGACTGTAATGTACTATCACAATTCTAAGTTTCTTCAAGAGGTTTTCCCTCAAACTGAGAAAATACATATGAACTGAAAACGTCACATAAGGCCCGAGTCACACCGAAATGGCAGCGGCCGCCAGCGTCGCAAGAAACGCGAGGCGCGCGGCCGCTCGCGGCGCCGTGGGCGGCCTTGCGGCGCCGCCGGCGGCCTCGCGACCTTTTCAAGCTGTTCAAGCGATACTGGTCTTTTAAGTATGTAGTTAAACTTTAAAATTATTTCACACTGAAAGTGCTCGCCGCGTCGCTGCCGGCCGCTGCCATTCCGGTGTGATTCGGGCCGTACTTGCCCGATTCCGATCCAGACTACACATTATGCACAACTAGGCCAAAACCCTTGGGCATTAATTTTGTTAAATAATTAGCATCTTATTTTCTCACTTATTTAAACAGTAAATAGTTATTAGACGATCAAAAATCTCGACAGTTCAATACCTAGATTCACA
Organism: Athetis lepigone; assembly: GCA_033675125.1. Lineage (NCBI taxonomy): Eukaryota > Metazoa > Arthropoda > Insecta > Lepidoptera > Noctuidae > Athetis > Athetis lepigone. The sequence continues at coordinate 1,074,158 of CM066236.1, read as the reverse complement.
GCCACAAAAGAAGAAACGACCTGTTGTATATAGAAAAAACAGTACTAGCAATAACCGATCTTAAATGCTTTTAGTTTCCAAGGAAAGCTTTCCAACCCGAAGTCTAATCGTATTAAAATTCATGTTGGGACATTAAGGCTCTGCAAAGAGGTCTATTTCAGTGTTTTTCCTCTTTTTTGCTCCCTAACAGTGCCTAAGTACTTTCAGGTTTTAGGACACAGATAAAATTCAATATGTAGACTAATTTCGAGATTGGATTTTAGGATTGTTTCCTTAGTGTCGTGGTTTCGATTACCGGGTTGGGCTAGTGTTATTGTGTCTTTTATTAGGTTTTTTTTTTGTGTTTAGATCGCTGACACGGTTCCGAGTAGTCTGAACGCAGAAAGTTTGACCATAGGTAGTCGTATATAATTTATACCTATATAATAAATGTCAATGTCTTGTGTTTGTTAATAAAATAAAAATCATAAAAATCATGATTTTATGATGATTTTATGATTTTTATAATAGATTGTTATTGTCAATGTCTTGGGTTTGTTAATAGATTTAGATACTTATTTAAAGTTTAATGTTTTTTTTTATTTTCTTTTTAAAACTGTTAGTGTAATTTATTTTAATTCTACCTTGTCTAGTAATTTATTTATCTAATTTAATATTATTGTAATTTAATTTCAACAGTCGCATTATATTCAAATTTAATCAATATTTAAAATCTAATTATTTAATGTTTTTACCACTGTTTTATTGTGCTAGCGGTGTTAACCTATAATTAATTAATAATAATAATAATAATCATTTATTCATCCAAAAGGGTACAGATGATAATATAAAGAGAGACTTAAAACTAGTTACAGCCAAAGTATACAATAAAAGTAGATCATAATTAGGTAATAGTTAGGTACATCTGTTTACTATAAGCGATACCCTGCCTCTTAAACTAGGTAGAACCTGTAACTTAAGAGACAGTGGACGGCCATAAGATTATGTATATTATTTATACCTATTACAAGTGAGGAGCCTATCGATCTACCAGTACTACTAATTGTTGCGCCCGCAATTGTATTTTAACTATAAATAATTATTAAGTCGCTAGTGTACTGGTGTAAACAGTTGTTGGTTGACCTGAGTAAATAAAATAAAAATAAATAAAATAAAATTGTAAACTGACTGACTGACTGGGTAATTATGTCAACGCAAAACCCAAACCGCTGGTATTTTCTGAAGAGTAAGTTCCACTAAAAAAAAAGTATTTACTAAGACCGGATATTTCAACCCTAAGGGGGTAAACTAGTCAATAGAATTTTCGATGTCGCGGTAGAAAGCTAGTATAGAGATACAAATTAATTTATTTATCTCAGCCATAGCGTTGATATAAATAAATAAATATACTAGGACAACTCACACACGGTCATCTGATCCCAATTTAAGCTCTGCTTAGAGCTTGTGTTATGGTAACCAGACAACTGATATACATACTTATATAATTTATAAATACCTACATATTATAGATAAATTACACCCAGACACAGAACAAACAATCATGCTCATCACACAAAGTTTGTTCTGGGTGGGAATCGAACCCACGACCTCCGGTTTAGCAGTCAGGGCTACTAACCACTACACCAACAGGCCCGTCAAATGTAACTTAATGGTTTACAAATATTGAAAACCATTAAGAGTCTTTCATCTTACCCGGTAGAAAATACTCACCTCCATGAACAAAGTACCTGCCTATATTATTCTGTTTTACTAATTAATGTAACTTGCTTCCAAATTAAATTCTGTTTAAGACAAAATATTCCATTCAAAGAAAGGTCAAAGGACAACTTCAAATTAATTAATATAATTCTATATCCAGAGTAATGTCGAAATGAATATAAATTTTAGTATTTTCCATTTATTCTACGTAAACCGATAGTTTTGTTAGGAGAAATTATTAAATTAGATTTTAGAATAAAATTAATTTGTAGTAGATTCAAGAAGTTTGGATTTCTAAAACTTCTTTAATTGGACTGCTAATATTGTTATAACTGCACAGAATAATTGTTTTGGTTGGCGAGCGACTATTTTGTTTTTTTTTTTCCATAATTGGCGTCTTGGGTCGATTTCAAAGTCTCTCAATGACTTACAAAAAAAAAATCTTTTTGGAATTTTTCGGTAGCCGCCGAAGTTCAGTTTCGCTCGTAAAGTAGTTGCACTCGGTTATCATTCGTAGATGTCGATTATCGTTACGGGTAGTTGAAAGCTAGCTGACAACTAATCTAACAAATAGCGTGTTGTCCAATAACTGGTTCGTTGAGGTATGATTAGTAGATGCTCCATGTAAAATAGCTGTATTATAAAACCAATAAAAGTATAAAAAGTTCAGCATAATAATGTTAGGGTGATCAACACAAAAAAATATATTAATGAACGTGTTTTAATTAAAATTGGCGGTTATTTCTGCTTAAAAACCACGTTTGCACACAGACTTCGCTGTTCAGATTACATTAAAATTTTAGCAAACATAATATTTTTTTGTTTTGGTGAGTGAGAAATCATCAAATGACTGCTCCAGTCCTTCGTGTCAGACTTTTACTGACTAAAACCCACTCATGTTCCTTCGATTGCCCTTTATGTTCCAGGGTCACGGTAACTATTATAAACATTCCGCAACCCCGGCAGATTCCGCAACCCCGGCAGATTCCGCAACCCCGGCAGGGCAAACATAATAATAAAAATAGCATTAAAACTTGCACCAAACGAGTAAAATTCAAAGTAAAACGTTATGAATAAAAATGGACGCTATATGAATCATAGCTTCAAAATAAGTGGCCTACTACACGATCAATATAAAGCAACGTTGAAGCGCGCAATATCATTTACTTATTTACCGTGTAATCTATCCATTCACTATCGCTTTAACAAAATTGCGATATTCCGTAAAAAAATGTAAATGGTAATAAAAACTAAAAACGGGATAAAAATGTAAGAAAGGTTAAAAACGATTGCGAAAACATTGTAGGAATTCACGAAACATTATTTTTGCTCGATCTCGATTAAATATAAATAAGTAGCACTCGTATAGCGTAGAACAACGTCTTATTAAAAGAGAAACCGTCACTTTTCATCTAATTATTATTAAAAGTGGCTATATTCCACTTTTCATTCAATTTTTAACACTAGCAATTTTATGTTAAAAAACATGTCCATTCGATTTGTTAACAGCAAAAGCTTACACTACAATCAAAGTGTAACACAAAATAAGCTTTTCAAACGATGCCGCAGCGTGTGAAACTAGCGAGCACTGCCCGTGTGTAGGGGCACTAAAACAGCGGCTCTAAATAATTCACTCGTGAATTACGACTCGCTACGGATATACGTTGAATGTTTCAAAACGCTCAACTTTGTGTCTGGCTTTGTTTCGGAGTTGCTAAAATTGAATAGTCTTTTTGTTTTTGGGGTACTCTGCTCGTAAAAATAAAAGAAAACGGTTTTAACAAACCTTATTTCAGGAATGCATGTAAATATCAAGTTGGGACTAATATAACTTACTTAGGCTTCAAGTCATTACAAAAACAGCGATTTATACGATTAGTAAGTAATAAAAGTTAAGTGTGCTACAATATCGCATTGGCTTTAGCCTGTAAGGATATTGTATGTTATTATAAATAAATAAATAAAATCAACCTCCAATCATAAATAAATAAAAAATTATATCTTTTTTAGTCAACACAATCAAAAGATGCGGCTTGTTATGTTTAATATTTTGAAACGCTGATAACCGTTTACTTGCCGCTGACCTAATTTGGTAAGAAGCAATGTATTATAGCACAAATACAGGATAACATCCAAATACGATATATTATTATAATAATTGTATACCATGTAACTTCAAGTCGTATGGCTAAATAATAATATTATACACAGGTAAAAGTGTACGGAATCATTGAGGGCCAATTCTTACTCACACTTTCCGGTTGTTTACAGAAGACTAGTCTTTATTTAAATGTGTTTTAGTGTCTATTTCTTTTATTGTCTTGACTTCAGCTTGTAAAAAATGCAATAGAGACTAAATTCAAGACAGTTGAATCGTTTCTCCGGGACTCGTCGAGCTTCATTGCTCGGCGCTTTTCTGGCGGACTCCACTGTTAATTCAGGCTTTCAGGAGATGTAATGGTTGGGAATAGTATTCTTAAAAAGAATACTGACTGAGTATAGCTAGGTAAACCAAAGAATGTATTGAGTGACGTATAATCGTTTATTTATTTTAACAGCGTATATTTTTTAGTAATATAACATACGTACTAGAAAAAAAGTTCAAATCGAACTAAATATCAATACACAGCCCAAATAACTGGTCTTAGGCCCGTATTAATAGACGTCACTCAATTCTGAGACGCTCTCAAGTTTATTGCTGTCCTTATTTTTTCCCTTTAGAATGACAAGGACAGCAAGAGACTTGAGAGCGTCTCGGAGTTGAGTGATGTCTATTAATACGGGCCTTAGAGACATGAAACTTGATCGCGTGTTTTTTTGTGAAGAATCGTCAATTTACTAAGAAAGGATTTTTGCAAAATTCAAACTTAAAAAGTGATAAATAAAAAATGGTAATTCAAAGTGAAGCTGCAGGCTAAAGTTAGATAATCTTTAAATTTAAAAAAACTCCTATTCCGCTGCCTGTAAAGCCCGAACACCAGGTATATTTAATATGTAAACTCAATTACGGGCGTTTTCACATAATTTTTACCGTATTCCGGGTCGGCTCGTTTAAAATTACGTTTTGCATACTTTTTTTATGTTATCCCGCGAGAATTTTAATAACATTGCAACCGTTTTCATCAGTCGTGTCATTATGGACTTCAAAGGTCAGGGGTTTCAGGCTTCAAAAAAGGGAATTCTGACTTCAAAGTCGGCTCGACATCATTGTTTGACGTGCTTTGTTCTTAATATTTTATTTGGGTTTTTTCGTAGTGAAGTATTGTTTTGTTTTTCTTTTAAAGTTTGTATCGTTAAGGTGAAAGAGGAATCGGAAATTCTTTTGAGGTTGAACAGTCTGTTACAAAAAACTCGACCAAATGAGAGGGCCATAAATATGGTGGTGTACCATTGTTTTCCTATACATTTTAAATTACAATATATATTATTATTATATTTATATTAGTGTGTATATGCTGCTTAGCTGTGAAAATTTTTCTTTCAACGTAATTTTAATATAAAGTACTACTTTAAAGGAATTTTAATGTCTACAAACCAACCATTTGGTAGAGAAACTCCCTTCTAACCAAAATTATCATTTTAAATATTGCGTAAACGGATTTCTGAGCCCAAAACGGTTTCCCCATACCCGCAATATTAATAAAAACATCTTCCTCAATTTACCTAAATGAACGGTCTCCTAAGGAAATATTTTTGTAAATTTTGTTTAACAGCTTTGTCGGTGGGATTTATTATGTCTAGCTATTCTGTATTATGAAACTAAGCATATTCACGGACAGACAGATGAACATAGCATCACTATGAGGGTGTCAGACACCCTCATAGCGATGCTATGTTCATCTGTCTTGACTGACTAAATATTAATTAAATCTTCGAATACACGTGATTCGAGACACAATAGAAAAGCAATAGCAGCGCGACAGCCGGCTGTCGCTTGGTCGTCGAAAAGTTAATTGATTATGTTTTAATGTCATATGAATCTGTGTGTATAATATGTTTTTGCAGAGCAATTATTAAGCATATTACACACCCAAATAAATTCCATAAAATCCACAAATTCATAATTTTTTGTAATCCTTTTAAGCATATTGTGATTTAAAAAGTATGTGGTTTGTTATTTTGGTCGTCATTTCCTTAGCCTCTTTTCCAAGCTTCCAGCCTAACCAGATTCAAATATATTTCAGTATTTACGTGAAGCTACTACCTATCAGACCTCCACAACAAAGTATTTTTTTTCTGGGAGTGGGATATCGTCAAATTTTTCTTAAAAAAAAAAACCATAAATCTTTCCATCAAATTACTCCTAATAAAAAAAAATTCCATCAAATTACTCCGAAATCCTGGGCGAGGCGGGAGGGCGTGTCAGACTTTTACTGATTAAAATCCACTCATGTTCCTTTGGTTGCCCTTTATATTCCAGGGTCACCAGTAACTGGGTAACACAATATCACAAATTATTATTTTAATATGCCATGAGTGATAATTCGTGGGTTAAGAACTAGAGTAGCGTAAGGGCAAAAATCCAAAAAAAATTTTTTTTCACCATTCGCTTTTTTAATCTCCATATTTTTATGTGCCAAAAAACTGGAACGATGTAGTGTATAGATTGCTTAGTACAACAATAACGTGTAAAAATAAAAGATATTTGTTTAGTGCCAAAATGCAGTGTTTCTACTTACAATAAACTTAACATTATTTTGTCAAAAAAGTTACGAGCACAACGATCGTAACTCGATTTACAGAGCGAATGGGACAAAGTTTGATTTTGTAGCCTTAGTTGTTTTGTGCCAAATAAACGCAAACCGTAACGTTACTGCCTATGGGTCCTGGTTTCGTACGCTTCCGTCATTTTTCTCCCTGCTAAAAAAACGTAAGGGTGGGATACGCTACTATGGCACTATATATTTAGAGTAATGCAGTCAGTTTTTATGTCAAGAATAGTGTAAAAGCTAAATACATTCTTTTAGCACGTAAGAAATCTCTGTTGGTCTAATTTACTTTCGTGTGTAATACTACTGTACGTTAATTTGACTCCAAAATCTTTAGCCCGGCCCAGCCGGTTGCATAATGAGATAAGACAACACGGGGGAGCCGCGCAAATGTAATTAGTTCTAGTATCTGTTAGATTATCAAAAAATGTTGGACACGTATTTTTTCTTTTTTCTCATAAACGAAAAATGACGACGATACAGTGCGTTGAAGTTTCGCGTGACGTCCCGATTCGTTACAATACTTTAAATTTTTGCAGAACAGTGACGTCAAAAACCGCGGGGGCTTTTGACGTCACTGTAATTTCGGTACTTCGTTGCTCTATATCTTTGTATTTTTTTACTAATTAGATCAAGCAAAAAATACGTGTCTCGCATTTTTGGCCGATCTATGTAGCATCCTAGACTCCACGCATTTTTTTTCGGTAAATCGTTATCTAAAATTTGATAAATTATAGTGCTAAAAACAGTGCAGATGAATAAAAATACAAGAACTTAGAACATTTTAAATTTGCTAAATCACCATGCAGATACGGATTTCGACATTCAAAAGGTACATGACAAAAGTGAGCTCGCTAATACTTTTTAATAGTATCAAATAATTAAGTGTATTGTGTAATATAAGTAAGGTGTAAACAGGAACTACCATGGTGTGCAAGTTTACTATGGGTACTTGAAATTAAATAATAATATATTTTATTTCACAAAAAACCGGCCAAGAGTGTGTCGGGCCACGCTCAATGTAGGGTTCCGTAGTTTCCCGTCCGTCACAATAAGTGTTCCACTTATAATTTAAAAAAAGTTTATTTGTTACGTTGACATACTAAGTACGCAGAAATTATTTTGTACAACCTTTTTGTCTTTTTTGTACCAAAACTGTTCTTTCTATCAAGTTCAAAATAATTTTCCTACAAAGTACTTATAAAGTTCTACATTCCAGATTTTTTTCATATTTTTTAAACCTACGGGTCAAAAGTTGAGGGGACGCTTTAATTTTTCCTTTCGGAGCGATTATTTCCGATATTATTGACATTATCCAAAACCGATTTTAGTAAACCCCTTTTAATTTTTAAAAACCTATCCAACAATATATCAAACGTAAAGGTGGAAATTAAAAAAAAAAAACACTTCCCTCTTTACATATAGGGGGGCTACCCTAATAAAACATTTTTTTTCCAATTTTTATTTTACCACTTTGTCGGCGTGGTTGATATACATATTGGTAACAAATTTCAGCTTTCTAGTGCTAACGGTCACAGAGATTAAGCGAGGACGGACGGACAGACAGACAGACATGGCGAAACTATAAGGGTTCCTAGTTGACTACGGAACCCTAATACTGTAATAATTTAAATAATAGTAAAAAACTTTTAGCGGCGACTACGAAAATATTTTTAATTGAGTACATTTCCTTAAGAAGCCACGAGAGATTATTAATTTTAGAAGATTTTTGTTATTGTTTTTAGAGCCATTTTAACGGAAGTTCCGTAGCATTCCATACATAATTGAATTTATGTAACAGCCAAAATGACGTATGTCAACCAGTTTTTGAAAAATAAATTTTATTAAAATGAAACCGTTTTTTGTTTGACCAAAAAGTTATACTATTTTATAGCAGATAAGTAAAGCTTTATTGTTAGTAAAAATCAGATTTCTAACTACTATAGATTTTGCCTGAAAAGAGCTATAAGACAAGGATAGGTAAATTTGAGTTATTTTTCGGCTCTCCTGAGAAGTTGTCATTTTGCCCTTACGCTACTCTAGTTCTTAACCCACGAATTATCACTCACGATATATAAAAATATACAGAACTTTACAGACACAATACCCTAGTTATGCTGGTCAGACTTTCTGGCTTCTGACTACCCGTAACGACTGTCAAAGTTCTATACATGACAACCGGGACCAATGGCTGTACGTACTTTCCGAGGCACGGTATGTAAGTACAAAAGAATTGAAAAAGTCACATTGGTAGTTGCCTGAATTGGAATCCACAAGTTTACCTCACACTTCATGTCACGCCTCTTGCTTGAGAGAGAGGGCCATCAGGACATTTTTGTTATTGTTGTGAGTGCAGAAAAAAAATATAACAAAATATATTTTGCTCGCGGCTTGGATAACTTCCTTTCCTTGAAGTTTAGTGGTTAACAGTTGTGATAGCGTTATTTACAAACAGACATACAGGCCAACTTTCGCATTTATAAATTAAAAAAGGTTTACAGTTTGATATCAACCAGTGATTTTTTAATCTATAGTAATATTATTAAGCTGAAGATTTGTTTCCTGAAATTAGTTCAAGAAGCACTGGAGTTGAAAAAATATTTTGTGTTAGATAGCTCATTTATCGAAAAAGGCTATAGGCTACGACCTACGAAAGCGGAGTACGAACCAAAGATGCGGGTGAAACCGCGGAGGAAAGCTAGTTAATAGATAAATAATACATCATCTAAATAGACACAAAACTTGCGTCATCACCATAATATTTTACGTAAATTGCAAAACTTTTGTTATATAAACATCGAGAGACTTGGCTAAGTTAACATAGTTTAATATTTAATTTCCGAGGTACCATGGTGACGTTTCTCGGTACGGGAATAATTTAGATTGGTACCGGGAAGTCACGGGAATAAAGCTGCCGCGAGATGTACTTTGCCATGGGCGTTTCTTGAATGAAATTGAATGGAAAAAAAGTTTTATTTTTCCTTGGTAAACTTGTACTTGCCTTGTATTGATTTATTTTATTTTACCTAACTAAGATTGCAGACCATCATTTTAAGTAAAGACACCATATAACATTAATAATGTAAATACAAAACTTAATCATACCACATACACCACACAATATGTTCAGTTACATATAGATAGAAACATACAGAGAGATATCATTAGGTGTGTATCATATCGTTATCTACAAAACCAATTTTCATGCTGTTCAACAATAGTATGAGTTAATCTTGGTTTAGGCATGTAAAGTCGATATTTTGTAAGACTTAAAACTCCCTCTCTAGTATTTGTACGGATTACTAAAATATAAAAAGAGACATTATTATTAATTAACCAACCACATATTACTTCCTAACCCCATAACATGTAAAAATATAATTACTGTCTATTTTGCTCTGGCAACACCTGACTCCATTAACTAATTAAATTCGCCGCTGGCCTCAGTGTTGCCAACATGAATAAAAGGAAACTCGTTTAGTTCAGTACATGGCAGGAACGAGGAAAAGGGTTAAGAAGTCGGTTTTACAATAAATTGTTAATTTATAATCGCGTTTAAAACTTGACAATTATGAGTGTCTGGTAATTAGTGATCAGACTCAAACTCATTGTTATATTTATGATAAACAATTAACTCAAAATAAAAATAATGCATGCGATTGCATGTGTTTTTTTTATTTGAAAGGAAAAACTCCCGACGTGATACCACACAAATATCTTTTATGTCCAATATAATTTGTAAAGATCTGTCGTACAGTTTCGCAGACAATGGAACTCTTCAATAACGAACTGTATACATACGAAATTTGGTTATTGTACTCAAAGAAATAGAAGATCAAAGAACATTGCTTGTTATATTTTGTTAGTTAACTGACAAAACAACAAAGTAAAAAATAACTCCGAAGTCAGAGGAAACAAAACTTCTCTATTTTGATTTATTTTCAGGCATTGAAACTGTAAGAAAGTGAAAAAGTTCAAGTTCGTTTCGTGAGACGATTTAAAATATTAAGTAATCCTCCCATAGGGATACAGGTATTCTGCTGCATCCTATTACACGGGAAACCAACCGTTAATGTAATTCGCAATAAGCTACATAATTGAAGAGCAGGAAATAGTATCAGAACCCACTGCACTGCAGTCCATATCTTTACATAATATAAGATGAGGACGATTTCCGCTTTCCTGTCTGTGTGTACGCTTAGATCTTTTGAACATCGAAATAATCGAAAAAGGTTTATATTTGCAAAATAGTAGAGAAAAGTCAAGATTTTTAATGATTTGTAACAATCATGCTGAGTTAGGGTGAGCGGCTAGTAAATATTTTAAATAAGAAAGTAGCTTTGTCAGTCTGTTTGTCTGTTTAAGCTTTTTCACAATTTTTATTAAATATTATATGCCACATGTCGTGATGGCCTAGTGGTTAAGGCGCCCGGCTCTCATGCGTCGCGGTGGTCGCGGGTTCGAATCCGGGCAAGTATCAATGTGACATTTTCAATTCATATGTACCTTCTAAAGTTTATCTTAGACATAACAGACATCGGTGAAGGAAAACATCGTGAGGAAACCTGGACTTGTAGTTAATATAAGTCCGAAATCGCCAACCCGTCTTGATCGTGCAAGCGTGGTGATTAATGCTCGTGCCTTCTCTGTATGAAAAGAGGCTTGTGCCCTGCAGTGGGAGAGGTAGTTAAAAAAATGGGTTTTCTATTGATACTGCAGTATCAGCCTTGTATACATCCAAGACACCCGAAATTCATGATGATAAAGCTAAAATAGAAATACTGACGTATATTAAACTCGATATTCTATACTTCAGACTTAAAGCAAGGATACAAAATTTGAATAATAGTCGTTCCAGTAAAACACTTTCTCATAAGCACGGAAATTGTGTATTAAAACTTTGTTATACGAAACTGAACGGCGTATAAAAACAAGGCGAAACATTATGCACGCTCACGAAGTTTGCTAACTATTGACGCGTTATTGAAGGTAGACAAATATGATACTTGATGGGTCGGATACCTGCCAATAAGTTTTGGATATGCTGACTAGAAAAGGTGTTTTGACAGGGGATTTTTGACAGCACGTTGTGGGCTCTATACACGTCAAGTTTTGAAATTGTGTTAGTTGATGGTAAAGGTACCTAAATACATATAATCACATACAGATCAGAAAAAAAACTTTTTTAACTTCCGAAATTTTAATTATTTTTGGGTTTTTAGTTTTTGAAGGCGGTTATTATTATTATTTTTTAAGTTTTTATTTATTACTTTTTAGTGTCGACTCCCAATGTTTGACTGTGTATTAAAGTATATTTCAAAGTAATTTATTATCAAAATAAAACTACTTACAATCTTATAAAACGAAAATAGAAACTGGAAGAAAAAGCACACATCGTCTATGAATATTTCGTCTTTTTTTTTTCTTGGTGAATTTTTCGAGAAGCACTGAACCGATCGCCACAAAATTTATATGAGACCACCGCTGAATCATAAAATATCAAACAAAAAAAGAACCATCAAAATCCGTTTACAATTGACGGAGATATCGCGTAACAAACATACAAAAAAAAACATACTGACGAATTGAGAACCGCCTTCTTTTTTGAAGTCGGTTAAAAAATAGACAGGTTGATGTAATTATGGCAAAATATGTGATCAGTCTCCAAGGTTAAAGTATAGAATTGACTCATCAAATGTATACCATTTTCTGCTAATTCTGCTACAAAAAACATTAACAACATTTTACCTTGACAAATACGTCCCCACAAAATCTACAACCATGAATACAGCAGAGTAATCTAAATACATATTAAATAACGATATATAGTTACAAAAGTTGGGCCGTTTCACGTTTTTAATGTGATTTTTATACGGATAACGGAAAGTGTACCGGTTTCATTCCTGTCTCCCGAAGTTTTAATATATGTGGGGTTACCGTTATCTCGCGATTTATTTAAATGGGGATGGGCGATGGCGGCAGACGTAAGAGGGTCGATGTTTTTTTAATGTCCCTTAATAGGATTTTTTCTGTATCGCGTTCTTCTCCTGTCACATCGGCGACGGTTCGATTTGGATGAGAATTTCCCCTTATTTTATTATTAGCCTGAATTTTCTTAGATCAGGGTAAAGGCACGTCTACTTCTTTTCTTTAGGTAAATTTAGTAACGGCTTTTATCGACGAGGTGAAAATTATTGCGCCATTTATTCAATCAATTGTTCATGTCTTGGTTAAAATATGAAGATTAATAGGACAGTGAGCTTCTTAGTATCTTAACTGGCTTGACTCAAAATTAAAACGTTCAGGATATCTTACGTACCGACCGACTATTTGATTATTGATTACACCTTTTCTAACTTTTTGTAGCATTTGAATGTTTAGCCAAACTTTAATATTTTTTTGACAATTAAAAAAAAAATTCTTTAAAATCATAATAGTATGGTTAAATAAAAGAGCATCACTTACCTTACTGTTACTAACTCCATTGAACCTACTGTGTGTTAGTCCCTTACTTGTTTCCCGAGGCACGTAACACATAAAAGACAGCAGATGAACATCGCCAAATTATTCAAGTAAATACAACGAGTAAGTTCACATGTTAATAATAAAGTCACACATGGTTAGTGACCTGAACACGAAGATAATACGCGGCTCTGTCAACTGTTCGCGAAAACAGAGCCTGATTCATTGCGCATTTAAGGCTGGGTTATTGGCATTTTATATCTTTGACTTTAACGAAAGCTTGGGACCATATGCTTAAAAAGCTTTTATTTTCATAAATTGGTAAAATAATAATAATGCTACCTTTTTTCTGTCTTTGCAGCATTGTAGAATTGATCGTCATAACTTATTAACGTTTCAACGAGCAAGCGACAGCCGGCTGTCACGCTGCTATTGTGTTTCGAATTACTTGTGTTCGAAGGTTGAATTCAAGTTTCTTCAAACTTAGAAAGTGACTATCGTCGTACACAGTATTAGCGAAGGATACTTAAATCACTGAGCAATCATAAAACGTTTAGTACTGTTCAATCCGTACTTCTCTACTAATATTATAAATGCGAAAGTAACTCTGTCTTTCTGTCTGTCTCTTCTTCACGCCTAAACCACTGAACCGATTTGAAAGAAATTTGGTACAGATATAGTCCGGGACCCAAGAAAGGACATAGGATAGTTTTCATCCCGGAAATCCCCCGGGAACGGGAACTATTATTCCACGCGAACGAAGTCGCGGGCAAAAGCTAGTAGTTGATAACTCATGTAAAAATTACATGTAGAAATTAACTCACTGACTAAACAACACTGAGTTGCAAACTTAACTGACGAAGCTATACCTGAAAAAGCAGCCTTTTATGTTGTAAGCATTCAATAAGGAAGAATTTTTACAAATTGTGCGCCTAAGGGGGTAAATAAGGGATGAACGGTTGTTTGAAGATGCGTCAAATTTCAAAGTGTATTAACACAAACGAGGCACGCAACAAGATGAAAAAAATATTAAGCTACACGATATTTTATAAAAAGTACAAAAGGGAGTTTTTAAAAGGGAGCTGTGATGGCTCAGTGGATAAGGCACCTGCCTCTCTATGAGATTGTGGGTTTGAATCCGAGCAAGTCCCAATGAGACTTTTTCAATTCATATGTAGTACTTTCCAAAGTTTATCTTGGACATCACTGACAGCCCGTGCCTCGAAAAGCTCGTAAAGCCGCTGGTCCCGGTAGTCATTCGTAGAACTATGACAGTCGTTACGGGTAGTCAGAAGCCAGTAAGTCTGCCAGTGACCAGTCTAATCATGCAGTACCGTGTCAATCAGTTACTGGGTTGTGGAGGTCTGATAGGCAGTCTCTTCAAGTTAAACACTGGTATCCAGCTAAATCCGGTTAGGTTAAAAGCCGACCCCAGCATAGTTGGAAAAAGGCTAGGAAGATGATAATATTTTATAAATTTCAGAATTCTGAATTGTCTTTTTTTCACGTAAGCTAATAAAGCGGTTACCCCACCTGCAAGTGCTCATTACAGTAAAAAAGAAAACAACGAAATTGTGTTTCTGAAACACCTGAAAAAAACTGGATTTGATACTTTACATGCCGAGACCGAGCCAAGTCTTTTTACGCGAATATTACGCAAGTTGGTACCGCAAGCTGCGACATTTTTACCTCTATATTTATGCACATAAGCGTAAAAAAATGGCGCTCATTATTTCTAGTTGTGCGCACAGTTTTCAAGGTTTTGGTCCAAGTTAAATGGAAGAGCGGGTTAACTCATAAATAACTAAATTAAATTTTCATTTTCAAAAGTGCGCCACAAAATTATTTAATCGAGGTAATAAATGATATAGAAATAGCAAAAGGTAGCTACAGGTTTTATAATAGTTATAGGAATGCACTTTCACAATGGATATTTAGCTGATGAATAACCTTTTAAGTGACATAATGCACTTTAGCAAATTGCGGTTTTATTATGTAAACGTAACAGTGATGACTTCCTGAAATGAAAACATTGTTTCACGCACAGCTGTCAGAACGGTAAATACCGCTTTAGTTTTTTTTAATATAATTTATGCTGTTCTTGACTAGTTTTATAATATTATTTTTAGGCTAGAAGACACATCATTTTACAAAACAATGCCACCGATAGTTTTAAAGAGATAATTATTGCAGTTTCAAATTTTACTTTTTACGTTTTGTCGGATACATAAATTTACTAAAAATAAATAAAAATATTATCAAAATTTTTCGTACGTATTAAATTACAATATTGCTGATTTTTACCGAATACTACTTGCTAGTACTCTAATATTTCGCAAGATATTTTCCTAACTAAGCCCGAGTGTCGCTGTCGCTTGTACATTGAACCACAGTCTCAGAAGACCGCGAGTAAGGCCATCGTTCAGGGGATCATGAGCCGGATAGATATGACGGGCCTGCGATTTTTAACACGCTTCAGTCGCAAGAAAGTACGACTAATTTGTCTTACCGGTTTAAACGTAAGAATGTGTCTGCCACACTCTGATAAAAAGGATTGCAGAAAATGTTTATGTATTTTTTCGCTGTATTCAAATGTAAGTGCAATAATATAATATTCAGGAGAAATGAGATAGGTGAAATGATACATGAATGATGTAGAAGTTGAGGGATCGCTTGGGAGAAAGTTCGGCTTTTGTTTTAGTAGAGACAGTTGAGTAGAATAGAACAATAATTGCCTTTTGTTATTCTCCCAAGTCTCCCCTGAAAAATACTACTTGTTAAGCTATAAAATTACCTGCGATTTAAGGTAAAAAATGTAATGATTTTGGATATAATATAATATGTATGTAGTTAAAAATTATATAAGTATGCATGTCAGTTGTCTGATTACCGTGACACATACTACCCGTGCGAGCTAACATGGCACCTGGCTCGAAAACAAACCTCACCCCGCGACCCCGCGCGGCGCCCCGCTCTCGTCTTACCAGTAGCGTTAGCATCACTATTACATTATACGACACAAGTATAACTAAAATGGCGGATGTGAAAAAACAGATTTTTAGGCGTGCACGTAATTTTTTTTTACATGTTTGTTTCTAAGTCGTTTCTTTTGTCACGTTTAAATCGTCGTCGTAGTAAGTTATGAGAAACAACTAAGCACAAAATAAACGTTATTATTCAAAATACTAAAATAAAATTCAGAAAGGATGGAGCCCGGGCTAGAACAATGTACACCAAATAAAATTATATAATTTTTATTTTTTAAATAGTGTTAGCGTATACCTGTCATCTGTCATACTGTTAGCCCAAAATCGAACGTCTCCTTTATTGCACTTAGTACTTTAAATGTCACTCATTCAACCCAGGTGCCATGTTATCTCGCACGGATAGTATTTATTTTGTTATATTTGTATTTACAATGGTCCAACTGTGAGTACATAATATACGCATATATGAACATGACTCTTCCAGTCTATCTGTCTGTCTGATAGTTTTTTTTTTGGTGAGTGGGAAATCATCCAATGACTGCTCCCGTCCTGGGTGCGGCGGGAGGGCGTGTCAGACTCTTACTGACTAAAACCCACTCATGTTCCTTCGATTGCCCTTCATGTTCCAGGGTCACGGTAACTATTATATACATTCCGCAACCCCGGCAGGCGTTGGCCCTGTTGGGCCCCTTCCTGTGCCGACTCCTTCTCTTTGAGGCGCGCGTGGAACAAAACGCGCCGTTCGACGCGGTCCTGGTCCTAGCCGGGCGGCGAGCTACCCATCGCTCGCCATCCGCAGAACCGCGCCTACGGTGGCCGGTAGTCGTCTTGCGACTCTCACGTTAATACTTATAAATGAAATTATCTAAAATAGGCCTGAGGCCGTTTGTCCACCACCACCGTCACTGGCACGTCACGGTAAACGATCTGAGCACTTTGCTTGCAAGATAACTAAAATCCACTCCAACAACGTCACGACCACAACCCTGGAATAACTTCAGACATTTCTAAAGTCCTTGGTCACACATTCCCATCTCTGTGGATGCATTTAGTTGCACATTATTTAAGGCCAATCCCGAGTCCCGCAGTCGTCCCAACCGCCCCATTTATCGTCTGCAACCTGCCTTATACTTCAGTTGGAAACACCAACAGACGTGCTAAGAATGTATTATTAAAACGTTGGTTTCTACAATGTTCATCCGCAAGTATTATGATGTACTTACCTTTATGTTTTCCTTAGTTACTTATGTGTTCAAGTTGTTGGAAGTATTCTATTTATGGCCCAAATCTTTAAATACAATTGTGTTTCTTTTTGTTGTTTATTAAGATTCACGAATATATTTTTTGTTTGGTTAAGGAAATTAAATACAAATATGAGTAGGTGTAAACAGGTCGCTCTGAGGAAGAAAATATGTTTAAGGTTTTTTTTTCTGCTTTGATTTGGAAGAAAAGTAAAATTATTATCCTTGTTTGTTATTTTTAATGTGAAAGGAAATCTGGTTTATATTTGCGGCCGAAGTTGTTGCGTGTTGTACCGATTTAGTTACAAATTATTTTTTTTGCATTCGTGATAATTCATGAATAATTAAAAAATAACTAAATAACTTGTGCACTGTAAAAATATGTTGATATTGATAACATAAACAATAATTTACGCTTTCGATATCTGACATTCATAAAAACGTATTCATACAGTTGAACGGTGTTTTAGAATGAACAAATGTCTCCTCTTCTCACCGGCCAGACGGGTGTAAACCAAATGGGCTGCTGCCCGACTTTACTTGTTGGGATTTTGTATACAACATGTCCCGGAATAAACGCACACCACCAGACACCCCAATTAGAATATTATGTTATAATCATAATACATACACTGAATTTTTATTATTATGTTTAAAACACAGTTTTTTTTTATAAATTTGTAGTACAGATTGTGGGAGAAAATTATAGTCACATACAAATCTACGCATGCACACAGTTGCACTTGCATAAGGGTCTAGCGTAGTAGGTATTTCATCCATTTTAGTTTGTTTTGACTGTATTGCGGAAGTGTGACAGCAGTTTACGTAGTTTTAATTATTTTTGGGATAAAATATTACCTATATTAAAAATTACAAAAATCGATTCAGTAAACAAACTATTTTCTCAAAGTGCATTAATTCAGTTAGTACACATTGTATAAGTATGCTAATGTTGCGTCAAACGCTGATAGCGCGATGCAAGATATCAGTTCCAGGGTCAAGGAATTGTTGAAAAGAGTTACCACATGACAGCCCCGGAACATAAAGAACAACAGAAAGAGCATGGGTAGGTTTTAGTCATTAAAAGTCTGAAAAAGTAGAAGTCTGAAAAGGAGAAGTCATTTGATGACTCCCATTCTAAAAAAAATAAACTCAGTTGTAGTTCGGCTTGTTACGTTGTTCTCACATAGGAACTTAGATTCAACAATGAATGATGTAACCAAATTTTTGTAATTTATTGATTTTAAAAGAGTGTCCTTGGAGTTTCTTTCTCGCTCTTCTCCATGAGACCTACTGTTTGGAACGAGCAACTAGCTTCATTTTTCTGACAGACTGACACCTTGACGATTCAAAAGTACCTGTAAATGGTTTATTTGAATAAAATAGTTTTGAGTTTGAGTTCACAAGTTAGGTTATAGATGTCGCCACACCGCAACGCTATTACCGTAAATCACACTACAGAGTAATAATAATAAAAATAAACTCAGTTGTAGTTCGGCTTGTTACGTTGTTCTCACATAGGAACTTAGATTCAACAATGAATGATGTAACCAAATTTTTGTAATTTATTGATTTTAAAAGAGTGTCCTTGGAGTTAACTAAATTAATTAATTAGTCAAATTTCCCAACAGTGACGGAGCCACACGACCTAAACCTGCTGTGCCAGCGTGGCAGTGCAGAATTAAGCGTCGTATTGATGAGGCTAGAGCACTCATCGGCAAGCTGATCTGCTTCAGGGAGGGCAATACGCGCCCTAGAGTGATGCGCTTTGTGAGGTGGGCTTTTGTGGGGACTGACATTCGTCCCCAAGATTATATAGCCCACATCACAGAGCGTATCGACTTCCTGAAGCAGAAGATCTTTGCATGGGCAAACCGTATTCGTCGGTACAAGCGAAGAGTGGTGCGCTATACTCTGAATCGCACATTTCAGAGCGATGAGAGGTGGGTATATAGGGCTTGGGAACGACCAGACCAAGGTGTGATTGACACGCGCCTTCCGGATGATGATGCCATGAGTTCATTCTGGCGCAGCATCTGGTCGGTGCCTGTCAGTCACACTGAGGGCGATTGGATTCGGGAGGTTGAGCGAGCATGTGATATTGTACCAGAAATGGGGGCTATTACCATCAGCCCCCAAGATGTAGCTTGTGCAGTCCGTCCGTTACCTAACTGGAAATCTCCAGGGCCGGACGGGCTGCACAATTTTTGGATAAAATGGTTTGTAAAATCACATGTTCGCTTGGCATCCCAGTTCCAATCAGCCTTAGAGTCTGGATCGTTACCCCGATTCTTAACAACTGGAATCACCCACCTGCTCCATAAAACAGGTAGTACCACGGAACCCAAGAATTATAGACCAATAACTTGTCTTCCCACGGTCTATAAAGTTCTTATATCCATTATGAGAGCTAAAATTAATAATCATATTAATAATAATTCTATCATGTCTGCCTCTCAAAATGGATGTAGGAAAGGGTCTCGTGGTACTAAGGAGCTGCTCCTCATTGATATGGCTATCAGTCAGCAGGTTCGTCGTTCTCGAAAGAACCTGTCGACATGTTGGATAGATTATAAGAAGGCCTACGACTCAGTGCCACATACATGGCTCATGAGGGTGCTGGAGTTGTATAAAGTAGATGCAACTCTGCGCACCTTCTTGATGTCGTGTATGGGGCAATGGAGGACGGTCCTTCACTATCCAGGATGTCGACAGATCCGAGAGAACGGTGAACCTATAAAGATCGATCGAGGTATATTTCAGGGCGATAGTCTGAGTCCGCTGTGGTTCTGTTTGGCCCTGAATCCTTTAAGCACACTGTTGGAGGGTTCAGGGCTAGGCTATCGGTTGCGAAGAGGCGGCCAGGTCATATCTCATCTCCTTTACATGGATGATCTGAAACTCTTTGCCCCCACCGATTTGCAACTGATGAAGCTACTGAAGGTAACAGAAACTTTCAGTAGCGCCATCAGAATGGAATTTGGTGTGGACAAATGTGCAGTCATGCATGTAAAGCGAGGGGAGATTGTGGAATCCGAGGGGACCCAACTCTCGGATTCCATACACCTTAGGTCCCTCTCCTCAACCGAAACTTACAAATATTTGGGTATGTCGGAAGCGTTAGGCATCAATGCTGCCGACATGAAACAGGCGTTGAAGGAGCGCTTCTTTGGCCGCCTGAATAAAGTACTAAATAGTGTTTTATCAGGCGGAAATAAGGTGCGCGCCTTCAACGGTTGGGTCATGCCGGTTTTGATGTACTCTTTCGGCATACTCAAATGGACTCAGACTGAATTGGACGCCCTGGATAGAAGGGTCCGCAGTCTGTTGACCGCAAATCGGATGCATCACCCACGGTCATCGGTAATGAGACTGTATATCCCGCGGAAGTGTGGTGGTCGAGGCTTTTTGAATGCTAAGACCCTGCACAACCGTGAGATATGCAGTCTCAGGGAGTATTTCTTAAAAGCCGACGTGGGGATGCATCGGGATGTGGTTTCAGTAGATAAGGGCCTCACCCCGCTCTCTTTAGCAAACGAGAACTGGCGCAAACCTGTGGTATTGGATACGACTGACCGCAGGACGGTATGGCAGAGCAAGGAGCTCCACGGACGCTTTTATCGGGTCTTGCATGGGCCCGATGTAGATTTCTTGGCGTCCGTATCCTGGCTACGTTTCGGTGACCTCTTTGGGGAAACCGAAGGTTTTGTCTGTGCGATAATGGACGAAGTTATGATGACGAACAACTACCGGAAATACATTGTGAAGGACGGCACGGTTGACATATGTCGGGCATGCCACCGTCCCGGGGAATCAATCCGTCACATTATTTCTGGGTGTTCTAGTTTGGCTAACGGAGACTATTTGCACAGACACAATCTTGTAGCTAGGATTATTCATCAGCAACTTGCCTTGAAATACAGTCTTGTGGAATCGGAGGTACCGTACTACAAGTATGTGCCTGACCCAGTTCTTGAGAATAGCCATATCACACTGTACTGGGATCGATCTATTATCACAGACAGGACTATTGTTGCCAATAAGCCTGACATTGTGGTAATAGATCGATTAGAGCGTTGGGCAATGATTGTTGACATAGCCGTTCCACATGACGAGAACCTCGTCAAAGCCGAGAAGGATAAGCAATCCAAATACCTTGACTTGGCTCGCGAGGTTGTCGACATGTGGGACGTAGATTCAGCAGTCATTGTGCCGATAGTCGTGACGGCCAATGGCATAATAGCTAAGAGCCTCGATCTACATCTAAGGAGGCTCTCGCTAGGCAGCTGGATTAAGGGCCTGATGCAGAAGGCGGTACTCCTGGACACGGCGCGCATTGTCCGGCGATTCCTCTCTCTGGAGCCCTGACCATCGGTAGCTTGGACCCTGTTCCCGATGCCGGTGGGCTACTATTTTTTATATTTTTAAATGTTTTTATTATTTTTATAACAATATTTAAAAATGTAATTTATATGTATTTAAATGAAATAAATGGAATAATAATAAAATCTTTATTCATACAATAACCTTAGACATGGCTTAATACTAGGATACATAACTTAGTTAACTAAAGGTAATACGAAAATGGTAAACCCTGACTCCTAAACTAGGTGATCCTGTGACTTAGGAGTCATTGTTCTGCTGACACTGTGATACCAAAAACCTTTTATGTTATTTATTACTTATTTATTTATTTATTAATCCACTTAAACTAACTAAAAAAAATCCGTTCCACTTGTTGTGTTCTAACATTATAAAAATAATATAATCATTGACATTGCAAGTTATAAAGAGTGTATATCAAAATTAACAGCGGAAGAGTATTAAGAGAGAGAGCTTTGTAGAGTACATTCTACAAAGCAGTGCTTTCAAAATAATTCCAACAATATACTCTAAAACGCAAGATTCTCACATAATAATGAAAATTCTACACAAGTTGTATTTACACTCATATTTACACGATTTACTTGGAGAAATTACTGCAGATCCTGTTAAGCATGATTTAGTGCTGAATAAAACTGTTACAGTAATTTTGTAGATTATGCACCGTGTTATGGAATTATTTTCAGTTGAGTTTTCATGTAGAAGTAAAGTAGTGTGTTTAGATGTGTAACTCAGGTCAGGAATAATGAAAGAACAATACAAGATTAAAAACAAACAAAAAGCAATATTGTGCGGAATTAATATTTATAGTAAGGACATTAACCCTTTCATGGACAGTGGCGTGTATATACGTTCCAAGACAACTACGAGTGGTGACAGAACGTACTACCACGTCAATTTTAATTGTCTTGTTTTAAGCAGACCGTATACTAACGTTGACTTGCCATACAAAATTGTACTAGCTACGTCTTTCCGCCACAACGCATGGGAATTTCCAAATTGTTCTGTCACATTGCATTATGATTTTTGGTGCTTCAAAAAGAAGACGTTTTGCTCGTGCGCTGGTGGTACGTACAATACGCACGACGTCATAATACGCCCCCGCGCCCCTACATTCCCGTTGCCTCGGTCACACACTGTCAACCTAGGGGTACGCGCGCGCGCGCCGCTGAGAATCGGCTGCTTTTACAGTTGTTTTTGAGAGTGATTTTGCATAAAATGTAATTATTATAATAATATTATGACTGTTTATTTATTATACGTTATGTAAAAACAGATAAACCATCCTTAGAGAGTTATATTTTGCTATAATTCATTTTTTAAACGGACTTTTAAATGAGTAATAACAGAATGTAACTAATGTAAGTACATACTAGCTTCTTTGATTTTTTACGCAGGTACCTACCAGAATTACGTTGTAACTAGATGTTTATCTAGCGGAAAGGTAATGTACATTATCTAGGGATTTAATCAATGTGTTTCTTGCTTGTTAAGATTGATAAATGCAAAAAAGAAAAACACGCCCTGGTAAGGTACAAAAGCAGGTACTATCTAAAAATACTAATAATGGTTTCAGTTTTCGATCTGTTTCAAGTGGTTCTGAGCTCTGACTATCAATTCAGAGATCAGAATCGGATTCAGAGGCCTCAGAAGATCTTGACGACAGCAATGATAAAGACTCGCATTCTAGTCGCCAAGGCAACAACATGTTGAATCTAATTATGAAATTGCGGATTCATCAGACTTAGAAATATTTCCGCTAGCTAAACGACTGGAAAGGCAATCTAATGATACTGTAACAAATTTACTACAAAACGACTATAAGGACGAATCTGCATCACGTTCTATGCGCCGTTTATCACAAAATAATCCTATGTTACGTCCTCTTTGCTGTTCATCTCAAGGTGTCCATGAGGATGAACCTAAGTTACCGCCTGTACACTAGTTACTTCAAGCTGATCCTGGTATAGGTCTTGTTCACCGTTCACCTCAAGACGACCTTGATTTAGATTCTGTTCGCCGTTTATCTCCCCATAGAAATGAACCCGAATCGCCGTCTTTACACCATTTATCTAAAAGCAACGTTACCGAACGTTGGACGTTTGTAGACGTTGTGTGCATAATTATATGTTACAGTATCCTACAAACACGGCACGACGTTTGCAAACGTTCAACGTCAATAAACGTTGTAGAGCAATGAGAATGACCTGCTATACAGGCAATGACTGAGCGTCTATAAACGTTGACGTTAGATAACGATAGTGCCGCAATTGGCCAAATGTGTCGAAAAAATACGACTCGACGTCAATAAACGTCTAACCATTTTGTACGAAGAATTGATGTGTCGTTCTACATATATCATGTGACCGAGTACCGTCCGCGAAAGGGTTAAGTAAGTACATATTATCATTTTTGAATAACGCCATACTTTACTTCTTAAATCATAAAAACTAATGCCAATACTAATTTTATCACGTTAAAAGTGATTTTGTCGGTCTATTTATTACGTTTTTACGGTAAACCACTCATCCGATTTTGAAGGGTGCAAAGTATGGTGGAATTGTGAGAAAGGATGTAAGCTACTTTTTTAGTTTTGAATTCTTATGCAACCGCGATAAACAATATTTTTACGTACAAAGTCGTGGTTAAAATTAGTATCAACCTTTCGACGACCAAGCGACAGCCGGCTGTTGGGCTGCTATTGTCTTTCAATTGTGTCTTGAATCTCGTGTGTTCGAAGGTTTAAATAAAGTCCTAGGATCTACGCGGTTTAGTAACACCACTACGCTAAGCGTAGCACGCCGTGCTACAGCGTGCTACGGCGTAGCACGTGGTACATCCGCGTAGACATCCAAATTCGAAACATTTTGTTGGATTCTTCCTTTGTTTACAGTTAAATCATTGTTTGTGGAGCGTGTGCTGACTTCCTTTCATTTCATTTCGTTTAATAATAATTCATGAAATGAACATTTACTCTTACATTTAGAGATCCACATATTTTTTTTTTTTTTCATTACGTATTCCATTTTTAGAACACAAAGATCCTCAGTGAAATTACAAAACGCGTTTGACTTTAATTCCGGTCACCCACGCGTATCTGTAGAAACTCTTCAGGAACCTGAAAAGAGATCTATTACAAACCGGATTAATTTTATGGTATACTAGTTTTGATCCGCGGCTATGCCCAATGTGAATGTCGATACTTCTATCCCATATTTTACCCGATTAGGGTTGGAATGCCCCGGACAGGGACCCAGGCGTAGACGTTGAGGGTCGCAAGACGACTACCGGCCACCGTAGGCGCGGGTCTGCGGACGGCGAGTGATAGGTAGCTCGTCGCCCGGCTAGGACCAGGCCCGCATCGACGGCGCGTTAGTGTTCCACGCGCGCCTCAAAGAGAAGTCAGCACGAGAAGGGGCTCAACAGGGCCAACGTCTGCCGGGGCTGCGGAATGTTTATAATAGTTACCGTGACCCCGGAACATAAAGGGCAACCGAAGGATTATGAGTGGGCTTTAGTCAGTAAAAGTCTGACACGCCCTCTCGCCCTGCCCAGGAAGGGAGAAGTAATTTGATGATTTAATTCCCCAAAAAATAAAGTTGGAATTTTTAAAAATCTTCTCTTAGTGGTTACCTCCTCTTCATAATGAATATACCTCCGAGTTTTAAATGTTTCCAGAACCAGCTGTTTGGGCTTTGCGTTGATTTATGAACAGTCTGTCAATCAGTAAGATGGTACACCATTTTCCAACTTTTTTTTTAACAAAATTAATGAACACAAATTAATGTAACTGTAAATAAGGTAATGATGTGCCTAAGTGAATATTTTTGTTTCGCTTAGTTTATTTTAGTCTGATAATTGAAAGATTATTTATTTGCTTCTTATCTTTTCAAAAAAATTCCTGTTTATTTTTCTTCCAATCTTGGGATCTCGTGAAAAATTCGCTGTTAAATATAGCCGTAGGGACTGTAATTATTGCTACGTTTGATGTTTAAAGTTAATTATTATTGGGTACAAATTCCCTTTACTATTTTTAGAATAATCGTAACTTAATCTCTTGACGACCAACCGACAGTCGGCTGTCGCACTGCGTTTGTCTTTCTATTGTGTCTCGAATCCCGAGTGTTTGAAGTATTAAAAACGTTTTTCAAACAAAGACCGAATGTTTTAATATTCGCCCATTTTAATTAACAAAAGTTAGTGTGTCCTTGCGTACTTACACAACACTTCAAAAAATTACATAACATGGTATATAACAGCAATAGGAAATGAGACGAGAAAACCTAAAAAAATGGTTCAATAAAAGGGATCTAAAGGAAATAAATCTACAAACCTCTAGGTGTTAAAAGGTCAAAGCCAAATAATTCGTTAACAATTTAATGGACATTTCTTCGACTTTGTAATAATACCAAAGATAAATGTTCTTGTCTGCAATAGCCCTCGGATCTGCAACAGTCCCTAGTGTGACGATAATGTCATGTTCTATCATGTTTCCCGTATCATAGCAGTATGTTGTCCACGTATTATGCACGTGTACACGTCACAAGAGGCTGCTGTACCTGAACTTACATGTTAGGTACTGTGTTGCTGTCTTAAGGCGGGAATAGACTCGGTGCATCTGGAGAAGTTCATTAGATCCAACATGAATAATGTAACCTTTGTAATTTATGATTAAAAAAAAGAGTTCTTGGAGTTTCTTTCATCGTTCTTCGTCGTTGCTACAGTTAAGAACAAGCAACCTCAACTTTCTGACTGATTGACGCGTTTTAATTGAATAAAATAATTTTATGTTTGAGGGTATGGTTGATATTACATTATATTCAATTGAAGAGTGCACATACTTATGTTTTTACACATTTGACGATACGATGGCACACTAGGTGCATTATATTAGCGCTGTGTGTCAGGTGTTGAATTCTCGCTCCAGACAACTATTTTTATGACATACATTATATCCATTCCGCGTCTAGTTATGTGTGAGTTTATATTTATGAAGGCGCCAATGACAGAGGAAAAAAATCATTAACTACATAACATTGTATGGCACGCAATGCTGCAGCAATTTGTATGAAATATTTTTTGGGATTTACTAAATAAATAAGCCCCTGCAATTTTTTGACATGTTTTTGACGTCAAAAGACGGTGAGCTAATCTATATATCATTCACGATCCACAAACCCACTCGTTATTGTGCCTCAATTTAACATTAAGTAAATCTCAATGAAATATCGTAGACTAGTGTAACATTGGTAGACACTACCGATAACATGAAATAAAAAAAAATACCAGCCTATTATTGGCCCACTGCAGAGCAAAAGTCACAAATACTACTATTAAAATTGAATTATTACTATTGAAATAATCCAAAAGGACAACATTCATGTTTTCAGAATCAGTCTATCACCGCCTTTATAAGTTCACTCTGCAAGTCTAAGGCGTGTCTACACATGCATAAACAGACTCTCAGGCCGACTGGCCTTGCTCTCAAAAGATACTTATTTACAGTAAACATGATATATTTATTCAAATCAGTGCTGCGTTTCCGGCAGTAGAATGTACCTACTAAAACGGGGGGATTTCCTAAGGAAAATATTTCCTTTCGACCTTTTTATTAAGGAAAATATTTATCAAAATAACATCAGGCAATTTTGTTACATTGTTGGTCCTAAAAAGAAACTTGTGTATGTTATGGGTCTTTGTTACCTGAAATCCGTACTTTATATTATAAATGCGAAAATAACTCTGTCTGTCTGTCTCTTCTTCACGCCTAAATCACTGAACCGATTTGAATGAAATTTGGTACAGATATAGTCTGGGACCCGAGAAAGGACATAGGATAGTTTTAATTCCGAAAATTCTCCGGGAACGAGAACTATTACACGCGGACGAAGTCGCGGGCAAAAGCTAGTACTACTTTAAAAGTTAACCCCGTAACTGCCGTTTTTTATAAGTGGTGGCTACATTGAGAAAACAATATTAAAAATACATCAATATCACTAACCAAGTACCAGTAATGTGCCACGTCTTTTGCTTTCTTGAAAAAAATGTTCTTCCACGCCTGAATCCTGCGCGCGTGTACAAACATATAAATTTACAGCTACAAACAACCAGACCCAATAAAACTATTTATAGGCCATACAAATATTTGATCAAAGCGAGCATCGATCTCACTACACGTCCCACCCAAATAAACACCATCTCAATAATTGATATTAAAACGTTATTCATTAAAGAGCGCTATTTAAGAGCCCTTATTCCTCAGCGCCGTATTCATTAATAGCGCTGATTTACGGGGCTGTTAATAAATACGGCGCTGTCTAAACTGGCGAGCCAATTCAGCGGCTAATCTGCGGCGGCTAATGGCGTAACGGATGGAACCTTATCGTCAGCCCCATTAAGCAGGAGAATGGGGACTGGCCAGACCGGGTGTTGGAACACCATTTGTTTCAATGCTTGCTTTTCTAAATGAACTGGTTTTTGAAATGCGTGTTTAGTTTCGCTTTGGTGAAAATCTTGAGAATTAAATTAAATTAGCTGCTGTTTGACGTAGAGGTATAACATTTTGCTGGTGTGTGTAATACTGATAACAATGCAATAATTTAATTATGTAACTAATATTGAACTGAACATGAAGATGGAAGGTATACAACTAAAATATATAACAGAATATCGTACCCTAGACGTGTTTTAGCTCGAAGAATTGTCCGAAGCTGCACTTTGGATATGGTTCAATCTCTGATAATTGAGGCAGAAAATATAAAAAACTCCGTAACGGAAAAACATATTACAGTTGGTTAAGATTGTTATCACGATGTAAATAAATCGAGCCTAGGCCGCTTTTAGTCAATACATTTTTAACACTAATATTTAAAAATATGTACTGTGTGTGTGTGTGTTCGCGTAAACGATTTCAGAGCTACACGGTCGATAATTTAAAAATGTAACTTAATAAACGACAGGAAGCCAATTACAAATATTTTGCGTGTAGATTGCTAGAAGTTACCTTATTTACATACTTTTTTATCGCCCAATTTTAGTTACATGGGCTGGTATTTAGCCAGCCTATAAATGAATACTTACAAACGTAACACACAATACAGTTGCTGTCTTTGTCACTCTAAAGGGATAAATAAGGACAGCAACAGATTTGACAGCGTCTTAAAATGCATAGCGTTCGAATATTCAGCCATAAAATTTTACAATCAGTTAACTATTTCCTACGGCTTCGTTCGCCAGTTTTTATTAAAATTTTAACTCATTGAATTCCAAATTAGTTTTTCAGTGTGCTCCCACGTCACAAAAAAACTACTAGACAAGTTTTATTAATAGGATTTTTGCTTCAATAGTTTCCCAGTGTTACCACCATAAGGCTGTCTTTTTATATATGCTACAGTTAATACTAGTTTTTACATAGAACGCGTTTTTCCTAGTTAGAACTAGTTTTTACTAAATGTCTTTGTTAAAACTAGAAGTACCTAATGCTCAAAATTAAAATCAGCCAAAACTAGTTATTACTAGACAAAACGCATTTTTTCAAAGCTAGTTAGTTAAAACTGTTTCTACTCATCGTATAAGCATACTATCCCAAAGCATAAGTTTACGCTTTGGGCTTATAACAACGCATAACCATAACTCTTAGTCGACGAGCGGGGCTCCTACTTCTGTGTGGTTCATAAAAAAATAACCACGAAGGGGATGGCGGAGTCTATTCGCTCGCTTCGCTCGCTCACACGACCCCGCCATACCCTTCTAGCCTAACCTATCTGAGTCGGGGTGCCCTAAAGTCCCGATTGCATCCAGTTTCTCCTGATAAAACATTATGCAATTTATATATTTATACAAATAAACAATATGCGTTTTAACTTTATGCATATCAAAGTTATGATTAAAAACCATAGGATATACAATATTTATACTTAATAATACAGTATGCTAAAAACCTTAGTTTCTTTAGTGTCAGTTGTAACTAGAGCTCGGAGTGGACAACTAGTTTTATCTAAAAATCAAATATATCAGTGGTAATTTCTAGTTTTGTCTAGAGATTTCTAGTTTTAACAAACGCATTTAGTAAAAACAAGTTTTAACTAGGGAAAACAAGTTCTAACGAAAAACAAGTTATAACTGTGACATATAGGTACAAAGATTATAAAATTAAGGAGAAAAACAAAACCATAGCCATAATACTTAAAACATTTTTCTAATTCCACTCAAACATTAACACGCTAAAACGCGCCCTAAAACCCGAATCCCATTTAATCTGGACTGGATTTTTCATCTAAACGACGCCGAATTAGTCTAAAATACCCTCAAAGTGTGAATTATTTCGTGGCTCTAATAAGTCTTGGTTGCCGAGCATTTTGTTGGCTTTGCGTCCATTAGTCACTGAGCCGAGTGTAAGTCGTGAGTAATAAGGACAAAAACGTTCTGACACGGTGACACGAGTCTGCAGTGCAAATGACGCGTGACCAGATTAATGAGATGAAACTCTGCAGATTGTGCCTGTATTGTTGTCACGGAACTTTGTTGGAAACAATTAGCTGGAGTATCGATTGGGCCTTTGGAATCTTTGCGCGACGTGAACTTATTTCTTATTTTGTTTGATTTAGGCTTGTGCTAACCTACATAAGTTTACATTTAAGTGCAACCGTATTAGAAATTACTTTTTTTTTTGTTTTTGTATTTTTTACTTTTGTTGCTGCAATTATTTTTTACTACTATACCTTGGCTTTACTTAATAACATTAGGTATACTAAGTTATGTGCCTAAATCAACAACAAAAATTATGCTGTCTGCCATAATATTTGAGACATTATGCTTTATTTAGTGTATTCCAATTATAAATTATAACACCACTGTAGTTGGTTCTAATATTTTAATAACAATTAATTAGTAGTAAAAGTTACTTTGTTAACAACAGTCTCAAAAATAATTTACATGTTTTTTATCGCAGTTTTTACTCGTGACTACAAACACGCGTAATTTTATAGCTCGCAGTAATAATGTTGCTTTTTACCCGACTGTTTATCAGTAATTATATTTTTATATTATAATATTCAAAAAACATTAATTCTGGATTTCCCTACAAGCGAAACATTTGTTACTTTACAAATTACATTTTATATTTGTGTAAATAAAAGCTACACTCAACCCGTAACATTCTTTTTATTTATAAACTCTTTATAACTAACAATACATTTCAACCAGAAAATAAATAACAATTTTACTACACTGCAGAGTTGCAAACCAGTACCGTCTCCCCCCACCTTAAGACCAGACTGCAAGCCAAAGGTAACCCGATGAAAAACGACGTCAATTCTTCAAGGCTTACTGAGTTTTATGAATATTCCTCTGCGCTCTGCTGAGCTTAAAATATTACGTGCGTAAGCGATATTATGGCTTAAATACCGCGGCGTTTCTCGGGGATCTTTTAAGATAATTTTCGTACTAAGTGTCGACATTAACTTGTAATACTTTAAGAACTGAGAAGCCTTGTTGTTTCATACATTTTTAAGTATTTCAAAAGTTTCAATTAAATTCTTTTTGTTTTATTAGAAGTTGTTGTTCGCTTATAAATATGTTAGTGTTTTGGATTGGCTTTTTCAGTTTAAAATACATGTAAAGTCTTAGAGTTAAATGAGGAAGTTGTGAGATTAAATTGCGAGAATTTACGTTCAGTTTCAGTATAATAGACTTTGGAAATCCGCTGCAAGCGTGTTAGTCTGTTAGTAGACTAACAGACTAACACGCTTGCAGCGGTAGCTAGTTCATTAGGTAATTCATGACTGTTAAAATGGAGGTTTTAGGTTCGATTCACATCCAGGAATAACCTTATTGTTGAGATGAGTATTATTTCTTCTACTATACATATAAATTATATAAGTTTGTATATCAGCTGACAGTGGTCTGGTTACCATAGTACAAGCTCTGCCAAATTTAGGATTAGATGACCATGTGTGAGTAGTCCGTAAATAATCATTTATTCATTACACAATAATAA
Organism: Athetis lepigone; assembly: GCA_033675125.1. Classification (NCBI taxonomy): domain Eukaryota; kingdom Metazoa; phylum Arthropoda; class Insecta; order Lepidoptera; family Noctuidae; genus Athetis; species Athetis lepigone. Next base: position 1,042,681 of record CM066236.1, on the reverse strand, counting down.
AAGGTTAGCACTACAGTTATGCGTGTTGCATTGCAACCGCAGACGCGACCGCAAAAAACAAAAGCCGTATAAATTCTCGTTACAAAATAATGAATCCGCTATTAATGATTTCCCGGATCCATTTCAATTAATTAAATTATAGTAATAAACATTCATCTAACCGCACAATTGGAGGTTTTTACAAAAACCGCTCCATTCACAGAGATTATTTTATTACAAAGATAAAAGGAGCAGTTTTTAATTTGATGTCTGTAGATGCAAACTTTATTTAATTAGCTAAAGAAATTACTCTTTAAGTTTTCTTAGAGTTTTTTAAGGTAAGGACACGTTGCTCTGAAGTTGGTTATTTATGAGTATATCCAATAATGTGATTGAATAATGAACAGGAACCGTGTTCTGCCAAAATTATTTCATATCACTTGGAATTGCATGATCGAGCTTTTTAATGGTCATAGCTCATTAGAGCCACCCACTCCACACCGGCTCGCCTTATAACCGAGGCGATCCGGTGACGCTACGGAGTTGATATAGTGAGCGCATGCCCATACAAGTTCATATAAAGAATACTAGCCGCAGGAGGCGAGTCGGTGCGGAATGGGTGCCGAGTGGCTCTAATGAGCTGTGACCTTTAGGCTTTAAAAATCACTGGCATTCAAAATAATGTATTGTCGTGATTTCCCAACTGTGAAGTAAAGACATTAACCATTCTAAAATTATGGAAAAGGGAGCTCGATGCCCCTAAATGTGCTACTTGCTTTCATTTCAAAAACAAACCACAAGACTGTTGTTATCGACTGTCCTGCTAAACATGTTTTGTTAATTATAAATAAATTAAACACAGCAATTCGATATTCCGTGATACGTGATTCCAATCCACGAATGAAGGCAACTGAGAGCGTAACACTTTTTTCATAATTTAGACGTAAAAATATTGTATTAGGTTATTACTTAGCACAGATAAATGGGTATTTAACTTTGTTGATGAGTCTGTCAGTGCTTATTATTATAACCCAACGATGTAGATAAAGAAGTAGTACATTATAGATTTATATTTAATCTAAACACACCAATTTTTTTTTTTTGGGGAGTGGGAAATCATCAAATGACTGCTCCCGTCCTGGGTGCGGCGGGAGGGCGTGTCAGACTTTTACTGACTAAAACCCACTCATGTTCCTTCGGTTGCCCTTTATGTTCCGGGGTCACGGTAACTATTATAAACATTCCGCAATCCCGGAAACACACCAATAATGTTTCTCAAATGATTAAAATCAGACGAAACCACTATTTAAAGTATTTCATTAAATTAAACCAATTCGCTATTTCACAGTCTTAAGTGCACGCGAACTTGTTATAAGCTTCTTTAATGGTAAATCAATATTGACTGAGCTTGAAACAATAACTGTGAGAATGGGTTTACCCTTCAATGTACTTTGACCTTTGGTCAAGGGTAAAGGCCAAAAGTCAATAGTATAAAAATAAAGTGAAATAAAACGTGGACTTTTAGGGCGATGTTAAAAGCGTCGTTTTGTACCGCGAATAGAATTGCGTAACGAAATTACCCACTATGTGGTAATGGAATAAATGCTTAATACTACAGTTGGAAAAAAGTCCATTTAAAACGTTCTTTTTACTTATTCTCTGAATTGGTATTGTGTTTTATTAATTTGGTGTAACGATTCATTGTTTTTCCACATTTCGGGTAATAACTGAGAGTTGATTTTATGTTGCTGGGGATTTCCGGGATGAAATCTATCCTATGTCCTTTCTCGGGTCCCAGACTATAACTGCACTAAATTTCATTCAAATCGGTTCAGTGGTTCGTGAAGAAGAGTCACATAGACAGACGCATTTATAATATTAGTACGGAAGTACGGATATATTTCCTTTAATATTTTACTAAATAATTTGATTCTATTATGAAATGTGTTAAACGTGTTAAACACTTTTGTTGTTAACATGAAACCAATGTAGAACTTCCTGAGTTTACTTCGGACAAACATACAGACAGTCAAAGTTCTAAAACCTTTATTTTTGCACTGGCATCGGATTTGGAACATGTATCAAATATATTTTTTTAAATAATCACTGATCAGTTTTGATTTCATTACAATATTATATTTTTCTGGTATTTATTATTATTATTTACACGCATTTGACTAGGGTACTTGAGACCCCAGCTGTTGAGTATATTAAAAGACTTCAGTACTCAGGAAAGCCAAGATAAATAACGTTGGGCAGACGCCCAGTACCTCAGATATTCCCTGAAGGGACTCGCTGTCCTATTAAAGTTGTACTTTGTTCCCTTGCTTATTTACCTTGTTTTCTTTCAGAGAGTGTACTGAATACTAAATCTTAACAACATAATATAAATTAGTAGCTTTGGTATTACGAGTGTGAGTCGAAGTGTTATTTGACTTTGAGTATGGTGCCATGTCTGATAGTCAAGCGTGGAAAGTATCTTCAATAGCCGCGTACCCACCTAGCGCACAGGCTCGCGCGGCAGCCTCGCGAGCCAAATGCCTCGGCTGGTGTGGACGTGCCTCGGCCTGCCTCGGGCGCGCGTTTGCTCGACCGAGCACGGCTCGGCCCCGAGCCATCTGTTGTCGGTAAACTTGACGCGCTCAAAGGTGCCTCAGTGAGCGCTGTGCGTTAGGTGGGGACAGTTATTTTTTGGCTCGCGCGCGAAGCAACTTCAAGTTTTGTCTCTTGCCGTGTTTTTCTTCTGTAATTTTCTATATCATATTGATGGCGACACTCGTATTTATTTCTAATCCAGAAGCGTCTAGGTTTTTTCTTGATACGTGACTGTTTTCGTTTCTTTAAACAATAAGCAGCTAGGAAAATAGCTGCAGCTGAAAATAAACGACTGTCTATTACGAATACTCGCGGACTTATGATGGCTCAGCCTGCCTCGCGAGGCGGCCTCGTGTAAATTGAACAAAACTACTGAGACTGCCGCGGGAGCCATCGCTCGCGATCCGGACACCGAGGCCGCTGCGCGAGCCTGTGCGCTAGGTGGGTACGCGGCTATTAACCAGTCGTTAAATAGCTGAATTTTTATTAAAAATCTTTTAAGGTGCAGGATGATTGACAATATACGTGTTTGTAGGTGATCGATACAATCAATGTAGGAACAAAAGTTGGCAGGACAGTACAGTATTTACTTGTGTTTTTGACCCCCACTGTTACAGCTACTCAAAAAATCAAAGAAAAAGGGTTTTTTCTTTTTAAATCTTGTTTTTTATTCATGAGTATAATTATGTAATTAATTATCGGTCATTTATAGATCAGATAAGATAAGATAATAATTTATTGACACTTCAAGACACAGTTATCAGTGTAGCTCTGACTCTTGTTCTAGGATGTCCTGTATCACAAGAGCCAGACCTCTCAATTTACAGGGTACATAAAATCAAAGAAGTACAATAGACAGGTTCAAAAGGCAATTACTGGGTGACAGAATTAGAAAAGGAGAAAAATTAAAAACGAACAAAATAATATTATAAATATAACGTCTCAAATATTGCACTTAAAAGTACAATTTCAGTCCAAGCCCGAAAGAAGGCTTAATTTAGATTAAAGTGATGATATGAATTAAAAACATTTAATTAACAAGTAACACTTATTAGAATTTGGTATTTATAATGATTTAAAATGGGTTCATTTTAAAATTCTTATTTCACATTCACCGTGAAGTCAATCCAGTCTAAAGAATGCCAATTAGATTTTAAAACTTCGCACAAAAGACTGTTTCTAATGACTTTTTTCCTGAAAAGTGATTGGGATTCTAATTTACGAGGCACTGTTCGAGAAAATTGAAATATGTGGAGATGGAACTGGGTTAGCAGAAATACCTAATTGAGGAAAATCTTTCTGTTCTATTTGTTAGTTTGAAGCTTCATAGGAAAATCTATTTATGTGTTTTAGACATTAGTTTCTTGGTATACGTTTATTTTTAAAGTTCCGTAGGTACCGCAAAAGGTAAAAGGAACCCTTTTAGATTCACTTAGTTGACCGCCCGTCTGTCTGTTTGTCTGTCAAGACCCTTTTCTTACTTCATAGGCCACAAACAACGAGATACGGAAGCTAATACTGCATATTTTAAAACTCTTCAAAAAATCAAAACCAGCAGGATATTTCTAGTAACACTCAAAGCATGACATTTACCTAATAAAAAAATATAGAATAAAGAGGAAAATAACCAAAAACCGTTTTGTAATTACAATCCTCGTGCATGTACGATTTGAACTTGCCTATTTTTTGTTAAATTCTCCAAGCGGTACTATATACCTACTGTTTGGAATAACAAGCTCCAATTTTCTGGCTGGCCGACTCCCTGACAATTCAAATGTGCCAATAAATTGTTTATCCATACCATTACGAATGCCAAAATATCTCTGTCTGTTAGTCGTTATTTAGCGGTAAACATGTTACTGAAATTAATAATAATAAGACATTGAAAAACTAGGTACCCTAAGAATGGTCTTAGGTTTTTTTAACCTATGATAATTCTTAGGAGGAGATAAGTAGACGTAACTTAGCACGTACTTGAGCTAACAGGCACTATATTTGTCTCTATTACACAACTGTCAAACGTCAAGTGCACGAAAGAAATGGAACATAGCTAAGCCATAGTATGTACGTGCTAAGTCTATTTATCTCGCCATTAGAGCTTAGCTTATTTTATACGCATCCGAGATATTACGAAATGGCAGGGCAAGACTAAAATAAATAAAAAATTGAATTTCATAAACCATTACGTGCATAAAGTGCACAATGCATCGTTGCAGTGTTCTGGCTTAAAAGGTATGGTTGCCAGTGTTATCATAGACACATCACAGAAGACATATCATCTTTGTCTTAGAGTTGGCATCGCCACAAATGCGTTGCCAACCCTGAGACTGGCCTGTAGTATTGCAGATGTTTATAGGTGACGGGGAAGACTTAAACCTGACAGATTTTCAGCTTGTTTGCCATCTGACGGTTCAAAGAGCAGTCAGCTCGTGACGAGGGTCTCTAGGGCCAATACCTGTCTGGGTTGTGGAATAGTTGTTAAAGCTATCGCGGCCCCGGAACATGAAGGGTAACCGAAGGAACATGGGAGAGTTTTAGTCAGTAAAAATCTTACATTCCCTCCCGCCGCGCCCAGAGCGGGAGAAGTCATTTGATGGTTTTCCCATCCACAAAAAAAATGCCATAAACATAAATGCAAAGAAACTAATAATAATCATTTACGAAACCAAAATTATAGTCATAACTTTAAGCTTTCAAATTCACTAAACATTTGTGTTTTCAGTATTCAGTGTATATCGGATCGTACCGTAGTGGTTTGTTTTGACAGCATCCATCCGACGGAGTGACGCGTTGATCGCAAACACACGGGTTAGCTTTGAACGTACCCGCACAATGACGTCACTGTACTGATAGCCAGAGGCGGAACCGGTTAAAGATAACTCTGAAAAACTAAAGGATTATACCGAAAGTATGAATACGAATTATAATACTGGAAATAAAACTTGATAATGAAAAAGTTTAAATCTCTGTGTGTCAAACTTAATGTCAAAGGACACAATTAGAGTGGTAACTGTATGATTGGCTACAGCTCGATTTCTGTAGCCAAATTAAACGAGTTCGATTTCTGTAAGGTAAGGTCCTATGCAGTTCTTACCAGATACCATTCATAATGTTAGTTAAACTGGGTACAGTTTTGAATTGTTGGATAGTCTGTAGGAAATTTGAAGCTAGTTGCTCGTTCCAAAAGATGGACGGGTGTGTATGCAGTTGTCTAGAAAACACCGACGCCAACGATGGCTTAGAATAAGCAAATAATATGAATGACCTGTATTATAATATAAGTAAATACCAATTTACAAAATGATTACCATGGTATTTTTTTTCGACATTTTATGATAGAACAAACAATGAAATACCCGACACGTGAGAAAAATCACTCATATCAGTAAAAACTAAATTACATTTTGGACAAAACAAAATGTCCTAGTAAACACAACAAAATCTAATTTACACGACATGAGCCAACAATAAATACAAACTCGTTGCTCCTATGCAGAACGTTAACACCACATTAATAGTGGAACCGCAAACGGATAGCTGTGACAGTGCCAATCTCACCATTATAATGAAGCGATGGTCACGGATACTGATCGCTATGATTTCATTTTAATTGTTATAGTAGATCCCTGTCTGACCAACTGTTGTTGGTTAAGTTATTGAGCAATTTGCAATTATAATGCCGTAACACATATTGTAGAACATGCGAATGGCATCTGATGAGTCTTGCATCGCGCAATCAAGATTTGACGTGACATTAGCATTACAAAATCCTGACAGCGGCCGTCGGGCAGTAGTCCATGAGATACTACACCCGTCTTGCCGGTAAATTCTCTATTTTCATTATACGATGATGAAGTTTATACCCTTTTCCTTACACCTCTAAAATACCGGTATATTGACTAGTCTCTTAAGTCAAAGGCAACACCGCCGTGAGTTTACTGGTTTACAACCGGGCACCACCAATGTGGCTTTTTTATTTCAATTTGTATTATAAGAGTAGCCCCTCAACTGTCGTTACGAGCACCCATGTGGATTTCCTCGTAAGGAAAACTTCAAAATAAGGCTACAACTGTCGCGCGAACACACGGGTGCTCGTAACAGATCGCTCACCATACACCAAATCTTAAAAAATGACGACAGTTAGGAGATTTATTGAAGAATGTTCCGACTGGCGAGAGGGTAGTGAGATAGAAGCCAAAAGGTAGGTAGTATCTAATTTGGCAATTGTGTTACTAATTAACTAATTTGTAGAGGTTTGAAATTAGTCACTTCATGTAATACACTAGTACCTATCCTTTTAGACTGTAAGTCAACCCCAGTCTAGTGCTTATATTTAATACTACACAGTTAGCACAAATAATTTCAATCATCTAAATCAAAAACCTTCACACACAAATCACGGCATTTCAAAATCCACAAAAAACAGTAGAACGTTTCCAAAATGATTTTCAATTCACAGTCGGTCTGACACGGCTCGCATCCGTCTGTTCCTGACCTCAAACAAACGGAACACGTCATGTTTCCGTGTCACTGTCAACTGTTTTAGCACTGAACCGCTCCAAAATAGAATATAATTCAAAAGTGGCTGTGCCACCAGGCACTTTGAAATTATATCCTCGACATTCCGAATCAAACCATTTATCTATTTCAATGGTTTGAATGAAATGAATCCTTTTTGTATTGTGAATTGTCGCTTCATTTTTTACTTTTTTTCGTTTGTATTTGCTGCATCGTTAATCTCGGGATACCCCAGTTGGGGAAACTATTATTGTTGTTTTTTTCTCCTCTCTGGATCCTGGAGTTTATTATAAGTTGGAAATGTCACAGCCTAGTGCCTTGAAGAGCACAAAAAGGCTTTGATATCAGTTTCGAATCTTTGGATTAAGCTAGATTATGTGTAACATCATGATTACTAATCAAATTCCTTTAAAGGTATGGAGTTATAATAGAACTAAAATTTAATAGAGCATTAAGAGACGTATCGACAATCATTCACGGATCTTTTTACCGACTTCACAAAAAGGAGGAGGTACTATGTTCGGCTGTTTGTATGTTTTTTTTTTTTGTATGTTTGTTCATCGATTACTCCGTCAATTGTCAACGGATTTTGATGGTTCTTTTTTTGTTTGATTAGTCATGATTCAGGGGTGGTCCCATATAAATTTTGTGGCGATCGGTTCAGTGCTTCTCGAAAAATTCACCAAGAACAAAAAAAAATTGACGAAATTTTCATAGACGATGTGTGCTTTGTCTTCAAGTTTCTATTTTCGTTTTATAAGATTGTTAGTAGTTTTATTTTGAAAATAAATTACTTTGAAAGATACTATACACAGTCAAACATTGGGAGTCGACACTAAAAAGTAATAAATAAAAAACTTTTTTCAAAAAAAAATAACCGCCTTCAAAAACTAAAAACCCAATAATTACTAAAATTTCGGAAGTCGGTGGTTTCTCTTCTGCCATTCAATTTGTGTTGCCACCGACTTCCGAAATTTTAGTAATTATTGGGTTTTTAGTTTTTGAAGGCGGTTATTTTTTTTTGAAAAAAGTTTTTCGAACTGTAGAAGACCGTAAAATCTGAACATTGTACTAGATTCAAAAGGCCAAAATTGTTTAACGAACAATATCTGAAAATCATTAATCTATCATACGGAGATTTCGAAGCTGGTTCAACGAATGACCGGCATGACTACGCTTACTTTATATAGGCATCTGTCTATATGTGTGTGTATTCTCTCGCATGGAATGAACATTCTGTATTTATTTTTGAAGTGACCTGAAGCTCATCAGCGGCAAACGATGCTTTTCATCCCGTTTCATTTAAAATTGTATTATTGTTGGACACTGTTTTTCTATAGTTGATTAATTCTGACATTTCTCTTGTCTCATTTACAATGCGATTTAATACAGTTAAAGTTTCGTTTTAAATATCAATTGAGCTTTTACGTCTAATACTTATATCTATCTCCTAAAAAAATACTGCAACAACATTACAAACAATTTAGTATAACTTTAAACAAAGTACTGACTTCCTGTGGCGTGTATCTGAAGATCTCGTCCAGGTCTCTGTACCACTTGACAGAATGTAGCGCAGGTTCGTGCTGTTGCCTCATGTACAGACACCTAAGCTCGGCCTCGCGCCGCGGGTCTGCCCACAGGGGCACTTCCAGCGTTGTGATCGTGTGGGATACACTCCGAGCTGAAACAAAATTAGATTTTGATAAGTTATTATTATCAGCATCATCATAATCACTCACAGCAACACCAGCTTAACCTTTTGAATGCCGGAAGCACATATTTAAGCGAGACACAATAACTTTTCTATTGTTTCATTAATTGCGACATACAAGAAGTTAAGCATCATCAATATCATCATCACCATCACTAGCATCATCATAACCTTTGCCAGTACACTGCAAGGGGTATCCTAAGGTGTGCCATTTATGCAGACCTATGGTTACATGCATCGAGTAGCTAAGTTATTCGAATACGATCACCAGGAGAAAGATATGACATTGCGTTATAAAAGCTATGAAAACTAATATTTTTGTAATAAAAGTTTGAAAGCCTGAATCAAAATGAGACTTTAATAAAGTCAAAGCACACAAAGATCAGATAGCCCAATCACGTTTTTAAAAACTTTCACAATATTATTCAGAATTTCATCTCAGCACAAGAATTATTTGACAATCAATGTCAAAACAATATTTCAAGTAAATTAGTGCCAATTTTGCCAGATGAAGATTAAATTCGAATGCGAACTTTCAAGTTAGTAGAACTTACTCCAAAGGTCACTTAAAAATTCAAATTTCAACCGCCACAGCTAAATATTTAGTACAACAAAAGAAAAAAATTCTAATTTTATAGAAACTGTGAAGAGCGATAACACATCAGAAACTAAAACAAATAAAAAATCCACGAAAATCGTCGGCTCGTTCGTGAAAACATGGATCTTCACGCGTCTATCTCATGAAGCTATCAAAGATCTTCTTCGTATTGATGCGAGTTTGTTACCAACTTTAGCAGAAACATGTCGGGAATTTAAGCTCAATTTGTAAGTTAGTTAAGTTGTTATCTCGGAACAGATCAATTTACTATCTGAATGTTCCAAATTCCTTCGTTATGTTATTTCTTATCTTCATCTATCGTTTCTTGCTTCCAATTACTGGTTAGCTGAACTTCTCCCGATAGTTTCACCAGCGTTAACACAGTTTGCAAACCGCAATAGCGTAATTAAACAACAAATTGTAGTTACAACAGATTTTAGTTTCGCTCTTTGATTATTTGTATTGAAACTTTGGGTGTGTATGTTCTTGGTTAGAGGAAAGCTTTTTTGAAATCTCCGGAAGAGAACGTTTCAAATTTCATCAAAATTGGTCCAGTGGTCAAATTGTGAAACCGTAATAAACACACAGACTTACAAAATTACTTTAACGTTTAAAATGTTAGCTTGGATTGATTCATAAAAAAAACTGTGTTTTCTATATTTTACTTTGTTGTAATAAAGATAAAGTTTGGATTTTAATTTTATCTTAACCGATGTAAAACAAAGAAATAGGTACAATCTATCTTTCCTGTAAAACAGCAACAAAGGTATTTGATCACAAAATATCCTTTTTTTCTGTCCCTCCTCAGCAAATTCCTCGCTATTTTTAAATATTTCTTTCGAGTTTTTCAACGTATTACGAAGAAATATGCTAAAAATATTAAAACACGACTTTATTTGCCTGAGTGATATCATTCTTAGATAAGACCATTGTACAATAAGAACGAGTAGATAAATATTTTATTAAGATAAAATTGTTATTGAGAACATCGTTTTACATTTGTTTGTTTGTTGATAAGTTTTCCTTTTATTTTGTACTAGCTTTTGCCCGCGGCTTCGTTCGCGTTAAAAAGAGACAAAAAGTAGCCTATGTTACTCTCCATCCTTTCAACTATCTCCACTTAAAAAATCACGTCAATTCGTCGCTCCGTTTTGCCGTGAACAGACAGACAGACACACTTTCCCATTTATAATATTAGTATGGATTTATATTCAAGCCCTACATGTTAGATTCAGTCTCTCGTTTAACTAGGCTCATTTGTTGTGATCTACTGCCTATCAGACCTCTCGTCACAGTTACTGGATAACACCTCTTTAACCGACTTAGAAAAAAGGAGGAGGCTTCTCAATTTGACCGTATATTATGCTTTTTTATGTTTGTTCGCGGATAACTTTAAGATTTAGATCCTCTATAATGTATACTGTTTCTAACCTGTAATTGGCTTTATGTTACATAACCAGCTGTTTTCATTATTTTAAGTATAGCTGTTGGTTTTCCATCTGAATAAATGAATAAATAATAAATAAATAACTTCGTCGTTTATGAACGATTTTGATGATGCTTTTTTTTTATAAGTCATGATTGTGAGGTGATACCATACAAATTTTATGGAGATCGGTTTAGTGCTTCTCGAAAAATTCATCAAGAAAAAAAAAATCGACGAAATATACATTGACGATATGTGCGTTACTTCAAGTTTCTATTTTCGTTTTATATTACTCTGAAAGATACTGTACACAGTCAGCCGATGTCTGAATGTGTACAGTATCTCGACACTAAAAAGTAAAAAATTAAAAACTCTTTCCAAAAAAATAATAACAGCCTTTAAAAACTAAAAACACAAAAATAACAAAAATTTCGGAAGTCGGTGGCTTCTCTTCTGCCAATTAATTTGTGTTGTCACAGACTTTTTAGTTTTTAGTTTTTGAAGGCGGTTATAATTTTTTGGTAAATCTGAATGTCAATTTGGGGTTCTGACTATCGTTAGCCGCTCAAAGGTCTACAAATGACCCAACTTATTCAGACAACGAGGTAACTTCTTTAACTTCCAAACTCCAGGTTGCCACTAAGTTATTCATAAAGGAAACCTTTTTTCCCGACCTGGGAATCTAACCCGAGATCCCACGCGTAGCAGTCGTCCTCTCGACCCCGATACCAACAAGGCAATCAAACCGCCGTACATAGTATTCTCTTAAATTGTTGTTTTTATTGACACAGGGGAGGACCTTTACCCACTACAGGCAATAATGGTGTGTAGTTATTCATGGCATGACCCTAGCTACGTATTTACGAGGCTGTGGTATTCCGAATAAAAACGATTCTACGTCGCCGAGTCCTTTTCGGTGCCTTTTTATCTTCTTGGAGACGTTGTTTTATTTTTAGCCGGGAGGCTGAGACCTTCCAGTTTTATCTAGGCAACATCTACTGGATATGTTAGTAACAAAGGGATCTTGTTCGAATTCTTAGAATCAGAGACTGTAATGTTCAGTAAATTACATAGTGTGTTTTCTATGTATTAGTTGGGCAGAAATTTTTATATTTATAACTATACCTATCCTGCAATAAAGTAATCATAGTCACACAATGTAAGAGATTTTAGCTTTTGCTTTATATCGAAGAAGCCAACGAAGTATCTGATCAAAATTAAACCTTTGTCCTTCCTTAACGTTTTAGCTTACTCCATACAAAATTTATGAAAATTGGTTAAGAGGTTTAGACTTATATACAGACATACTTTAACCTTAATATTACTTTGAAGTTGCAGACTTATCCATTAAGATTCCAGTTACTCTTGATACTCTTGCTTAACATTTAATTTTAGTTATTCTCAAGCTTATCACAAAGAAACTTAATAATAAGCATTTAAGAAAGTTCTAAATAAACCAACAAACCAATTTACATCGTTAGTAGCAATTTACTGAGCACAGTTCAACCTAAAAAGACCGAAGACCAATTTCAACTTCATTTTCAAAGCCAATTTATTACTAAGATTAATTAGAAGTAAGATATTTTGAAGGAAGAGAAGCCAACGTTCATAGCTTCATCAAACTTTATAGTTTCACCAAATGCTTGAAACAGACTGTATAATGAAACCGTTACGGCAATGCAAATTTCACTTGCGCGATTCAAATCTTAATTCCAAATAGCTCCATCTATTGTTTATTACTGCAAGCTTACCCATTACTTTGTCATTGAGTAATATTGTACAATGTTGTTTCGTACGTACGTACTCAACGTACCAACCATTGTAGAGCCTAATTCAGGCGCATACAGAAAATGTGAAGTTATTTTAATATTTTGTTTTGTTTGGATGCTTTATTTTTATCAATGTGTGATAATTGTGCTTGTGTAAACGTAAAGCTCATAATAGAAATACACAACCTAAAAAAAGGATACAAAGTAGCCTTATTTACATTTAAAAAACATCGCATACTTTTACGTAAGCCTGCGAACTAGGCCCTTAGGTCATTCGCTCTGACGTACTATATTGTTTCCAAACCCGACCCCTACTGATTTAATAGTCATAAAACGCAAACAAGGCCACGCATATAAAGTGGGGATTTTGCAGTTTACGTCAAGTCGTAGTCGTGAGTAATTATTTTAGGATCATACTGGAATTAAGCGGCCATCATTATCTATAACCGATGTGTTCACAGTAACTGCCTCGCAACCCTCGTATTATCAGTTATAGCTGTTTGATGTGTGTAACGTATTGTGATACAAAGTTGTCCTATAATCACTGATCATGGTCCGTTGTGTATTTTGTATGGAGGAAATTGCTGGCAAATTGGACTTGGGCAAACTACAGACTTGGGACTATTGATAATATTATTGATTGTTGTTTTTCGTATACTTAGATGATGTTCTTGTTGGTTTTTTATTAGAATAGTTGAGTGTAATGATTTTGTTTATTGAACGAGCAGTAATACAATGTAAAATCGATTATGCTCGTGACTTTGTTATTGATAATGGTTATGGAGCTGTACACAAACACACACAGACAGATTAGACTTTTGCCTAAGTTCACATATAACTCACCAAATAATACACCATATACTTCACCAAAGCTTTTCAAAATTCTATTAGCGGTTTAGGCGTAACAAATAAACACATCTCCGCATTTATTGTATCAAAATGAGTGCCGCATGTGTAAATCCGGTAGATATCACACAATTTTCTGAGAGCTTAAGCAAAAAATGTGTACACATAAAAAGATTACCCACCGATAAAACGGTTCGTTGAAACACAAACAAATCCGTAAGTGTTCGTTCTAACACTCAATGTAATCTCAAACACGATCCTGATCACGATTTAGTCTCAAAAGAATACGCTAAGTCTCTTCACTTTTCATAATCTCCTTTCGTGATACAGATTAGTATTACTATTCAATGCCTGGGTTCTTTTTCTTCCGAAGTAACCGCTGCAATACCCGAGCGTGGGATCTTCATAAAACATTCAATCGAGGCGACCCTTCTTATGTGCTCTCTATAAATTTTAATACGGTCCAGGTATAAGAAGATGGAAAAACATTAAAACAGTGTAGTGAAATGTGTCTTGGATTTGCATAAATACGAGCGGTTGGCTGTAAAATATTCTGTTAGGCGGTGTTGTTTTAAACGGTAATGCGGAGGTCTAATGGAATCGGCCGCGATTACTGTGTATCGCTTTTATCCTTTGTTGGAAGAACGTGTGAAGGGTGGATATGATGCTTTTTGCTTATAATGTCGTGCTAGATTTTTATAAAGTTTTGTTTACTTTCGTCGCGAAAATACGTGTTGGCCTGATTTGGAAATGGGTACGATTTTCATAAACATATTGAATTTGGAATTATTTTAATTTCAAAAACATTAACATAGAAAAATGTAAGCAAAAAGTTTCTACATACTGTTAGCTATTTTGGATTTTAAAGAACTTGTTTTTGAAGTTAGTTCTAGCTACTTGCAGCACGGTATTTTTAGGGTTCCGTACCTCAAAAGGTAAAAACGGAACCCTTATAGGATCACTTTGTTTTAGGGTTCCGTACCTCAAAAGGTAAAAACGGAACCCTTATAGGATCACTTTGTTGTCCGTCTGTCCGTCCGTCCGTCCGTCTGTCAAGACCCTTTTTCTCAGAAACGCGTTGAGATATCAAGCTGAAATTTATATCACATACTCAGGTCTGCTATCTCTCAAATCATTGAAAAAATCAAGATTCCAAATCAACGCAATAAAAAGATACGGCTGTTTATATTGCATATTTAGACATTTGCAAGGAAATCAAAACCTACAGGGTACTTCCCATTGACCAAGAATCATGAAATTTGGCAAGAAGCAAGGTCATGTAGCACAAGTAAAGGAAAAACTTCGAAAACCGTAAATTTGTAGTTAGTTCACATCCGTCCGTCCGTCCGTTCGTCTGTCTGTCAAGGCCCTTTTTCTCGGAAACGCGTCGAGATATCAAGCTGAAATTAATATCACACACTCAGGTCTGTTATTTCTCAAAGCAGTGAAAAAATCAAGTTTCTAAATCAACGCAATAAAAAGATACGGCGGTTTATATTGCATATTTAGACATTTGCAAGGGAATTAAAACTCAAAACCTATAGGGTACTTCCCATTAACTGAGAATCATGAAATTTGGCAAGAAGCAAGATCATGTAGCACAAGTTAAGGAAAAACTCCGAAAACCGTAAATTTGAAGTTACTTCACATCCGTCCGTCCGTTTGTTCGTCCGTCTGTCAAGACCCTTTTTCTCAGAAACGCGTCGAGATATTAAGCTGAAATTAATATCACACACTCAAGTTTGCTATCTCTCAAAGCAGTGAAAAAATCAAATTTCTAAATCAACGCAATAAAAAGATACGGCGGTTTATATTGCATATTTAGACATTTGCAAGGGAATCCAAACTCAAAACCTATAGGGTACTTCCTATTGACCAAGAATCATGAAATTTGGCAAGAAGCAAGGTCATGTAGCGCCAGTAAAGGAAAAACTCCGAAAAACGTAAATTTGTAGTTAATTCACATCCGTCCGTCCGTCCGTTTGTCTGTCTGTCAAGGCCCTTTTTCTCGGAAACGCGTCAAGATATCAAGCTGAAATTAATATCACACACTCAAGTCTGCTATTTCTCAAAGCAGTGAAAAAATCAAGTTTCTAAATCAACGCAATAAAAAGATACGGCGGTTTATATTGCATATTTAGACATTTGCAAGGGAATCAAAACTCAAAACCTATAGGGTACTTCCTATTGACCAAGAATCATGAAATTTGGCAAGAAGCAAGGTCATGTAGCGCCAGTAAAGCAAAAACTCCGAAAAACGTAAATTTGTAGTTAGTTCACAACCATCCGTCCTTCTGTTCATCCGTCTGTCAAGACCCTTTTCCTCAAAAACGCGTCGAGATATTAAGCTGAAATTTATATCACACACTCAGGTCTGCTATTTCTCAAAGCAGTGAAAAAATCAAGTTTCTAAATCAACGCAATAAAGAGATACGGCGGTTCATATTGCATTTTTAGACATTTGCAAGGGAATGAAAGAAAAAACTGCGAAAACCGTAATATTGTGGTTATTTCGCTAAAAAAAAAACAAATTATCGGAACCCTCGTTGCGCGAGTCCAACTCGCACTTGACCGGTTTTTTTCTCTACGAGCGCTCACCCAGTTTCTGTCGCAGTTTGTTGCAAGTTCAGCTTTCAAAACTTTCCTTTAAAAACCAACCATTAAGATAAGCAGGAACTACTTCAAACTGCAGTTGTCCACAATTAGTTCCAAAATCTGCGCTTAGCATCCGAAAATAAATTTACCCTAGTTTCTTACAAAACTGCAGAGCAGTCTAAACCTAGCTATCTTTATATCCGAAAACAAGTCAAGTATTCCAATTGTGAACAGAAAATGAGATAGCAGTAATACTTTCCTTATTAAATTAACTAGTTCTCCTCTTAACTCGGGGCAGATGCAATTTTTCGCGACAAGAAACGGCGTGTCCCACTTTCGCTTCGTTTGTTTTGTACTCCAAACATAGAGAACATTTTTGTTTCCTTAAGACGGATGGAAATGTAGAAGAAGTGGGCTATAGTGCTCTTGGAGGGTTAAAATGTGACGTAGTTGTTTTTAGAACTTATTTAATTGTTTAAATGAACTGTTTCTGATTAAATTGTCTGATGACGAGTGATCCAGTATCTAGCTTAGTCTCTGGCTTTGATTGGATTGCGGGTGAATACAAGTGTGACTTGCAAAAGTTTTTACATCGTGAGAAAATCTGAACATACTATTCTGGGCTTTGGAACTATTTTCTTACTGCTTGTGGGAGAAGGTTTATCCAAATAGTTTCTGGCATTTTTCTTAAAAAGCTACTTTGGATATTGTTGTATCAAAATTTTCGTATCACACAGTATGTACTCGTTCCTTCCCCATACAAGAAGAGGCCTTAACATTGCCCTAGTTAAAAACGAATCCGGGTACTATGTCCCCCTCTATCTCTATATAGTGAAAGTCTTTTACCTCGAACACCAACATAAGCACTGGTAATTGATTCCCCGTTTCATCTGCTGATATCGTCGACCAATACAGTCGTGAAAAATAAAAATATAAATGGCCCGTTCTGTTCGGGGCCAGATGCCCTGTTTTACGGCTCTCTACGCTAGAGCCCATCATTTGTGAAAGGATATTGGATGAAAACTTCCTTATTTTACGAAACGCAATTTTCCAAGTGTTTTGTTTTTCGCAGATCTTCGTTTCTTTTGTGATTGCAATGATTTGTTCAATTCTATTTGAAATGTAATGGTGACTTGACTGATTCAAAATTGTAAGAGGTTTAAGTTTCAGCGTTGCGGGGTTTTACTATGAATAATTTGAAGCTAATCTTGCATGAAACGAGAAAGAAAGTGTAAGTTTAGAAAAGCTTCTGAAATAGCGGTGATGAATGGGTCATTAAACTAATGCGCTCGTTCAGTGTAATAAAATATAAAAAATATTTGTGTCATGCTAAATTTGTTCGCGACTTTAGCCACGTAGAAGTTTAGAGTACCAGCTATTCAAAATATTCCATTAAACTCGGCAATGTTAGATTAATCAGAAATTATGTCTTTCTAAAAAATATTAGACATTGTTTTTTGGCTTTTTGTAATATAACTTTAGGTAGAAACTTTTGGTTTGTTACAAAGGATAAAAGTTCAGATCGAGGTAACCTAAATCATTTACAACAATCAGCAAGTTTTTTAATCAGAGCTCATGCAGAAAGAATAATCCTATAACATAGACATAAAATTATTAGATACGATAAATCGCGAAACGATCCACGAGTAATCCATAGCAGAAACTTTGATTATCCTTAGCGATAACTTCGCTAATCCCGAAGCGAATAGTTGGGAAGACGAAAGTTTTAAAAGAGATCGGGCATGACATAATAGGTGACGTAGAACCAAGTTTGTGTGGTCTTGCGGTAAATTAGAAAGGGTCTGCGCGTCATCATGATGCTGAATTTGGAGCATGATATGGCGAAAAGTTTGGGGATGCTCCATTGGTCGGTTCGGAACAGCGATTAGTCGACCGAAAAAACGTTGAATATTTTTGTAGACGTGATCTGGAGATTAGTAGAAATACAGGGAGGTTTGTGACTCAGGTTGTACGCCTAATAGTGATGTTGTGTCATAATAATAATAATGCCTAAGGGATACTAGAACTTAAGAAATCACTTTTTTTAACAAAAAAATCTTTGATAATTTTCAATTTTCCTTTTCGCTTTTTTTTGTACAAAAATATTCTCACTATAAAGATATTGTCTTATTTATTGTGTTAAATAAGAACTTTTTCTATCAAAGCTTTTAATTTTATTTAATAAGAAATATTAGTACAACGGCCAATAATATTATTTGCTAGCACGTGTGCCTGTACGTCGTCAAGTCCGCTCCTTTTAGATTTATTACTTGACTTTTTTCTTTAAATTTTATTATGTATTATTAAAGAAATTTTTACCTCATTTATGCTGGAAAACTAGTATTTTTTATTACCAAACAGGTTGTTCATTTGTAAAAGCTTAATGTTAGTAAACGCGCTCCACATAATAAATATGTTTTCTCCGTTCTCTGACTATCAATCATTCTCCTGTCTTTTAGCTACTTGACACTTTTCTGATTTCTATTGTTAAGCTCATCATCATCTTTTTATTATAGACTGATTGTATCTTAGTAAGTCTCTTTTACGATTAAGTCATATCTTTATCACTGAGCATTACGTGTCCAAACCAGGCAGTATTTTCTCATCCTTACTGCTAAGCTATGTAGTTTACAGTACCCTCGGGTGCACATACTACGTGATAAAATTTAGTAACTCTACAATAATAAGCTCTTTCATCTATTTCTATTGTCTACCAATTTTTACTCACTTTTTAAAAGAACAAAAAACAAACTTATTGGCTGACTGGAAAAGTACAAGTGTAACGGTAGAAGTAACACAATATTGTTTGTTGAACAATCTAAGGAACAAACATCTTGAGTGTTGAACAAAAGGTTACTTGTTGTTACAAGAGAAACAAAATGGCGGTGAAAGATACAATGTAACAGTGTGTTGGTACATTTGTAAAGAATCTTTTAGACTATAAAGTTTCTAGCGAAGAATGGTGAACGATTTTAAATAATAAATAGCCTTGGACAACTCACACATGGACATCTGATCCCAAACTATGCAGAGCTAGTACTTATGGTAACCGAACAACTGGATAAATATTATAGATAAATTACACCCAGACACAACAAACAATCATGCTCATCACACAAAGTTTGTCCTGGGTGGGAATCGAACTCATGACCTTTGATTATCTCACGACCACCAGCTCAGCAGTCTGCCTAACATGCCCGCCAAATTGGGCATAGTATGATCTGTGTTAGCATAGACTTAGATTTATAAATTTGTTGGACAACAAATTTTGTTGGTTTTATAACTAACGAACTAGGATCCCAAGTAAAGAATAAAAAGAGCTAGCTAGGTGTGGTTAAATTTACACGTGCCTCTTGCACGTGTAACTACTTTTAACTACTAGAATTATGGTCTCTTGCAGTGTTGTTTGCTATAAATAGGTATTTGGTTGGTGTAAGCCACTTATAAAGGTAAAGCTTATTAAAATCTGCTTAGAATGTTTTGGGTGAAAGAATAACAAGAATTAAGTTTTTGAAATTGTATAAAATATAAATAAAAAAACTACATAAAAAAAGGAACAAAAGATATAGAGAAGATTTTCTACGATCGTTATGCAGAAAATAGAAAAAAATAAAGCAATAGAAGAATAAACGTTAGTACCCAGTGGAGTTAATAACACAAGCTCGTCCGGAAACATTTCAAATTCTTAGTCGAACAACTGAAATATTTCGACTTCTATTCCGACAAAATTAAATTAAAATTTTACTTTCAGCCGCAAATTATGTGTCTATCGATTGTGGAAAATAGGTCACAAACCCAAGCTGTCACTACCTTACTGATTGTATTTTAGTATTAGAGCCAATACTGGTTGTTTCCTAGAAACGATTCTTGGTTTAAATAGGAGAACGAAATTTCAAATTGGTATACGGAACGAAAGTAACATTTGTATTGAAATTGTAAAATATCAACTGTATCAAATTCTTCTTTTTAACCGACTTCTAAAAAAAGGAGGAGGTTCTCAATTCGAATGTTTGTATTTTTTTTATGTTTGTTCGCGCATATCTCCGTCGTTTACCTACCGATTTGAACAATTCTTTTTTCGTTTGAAAGGGTAGACTTCCCAAATGGTCCCATTGTCATCAAGTCTAGGATCTGATGATGGTATCATGGCGAAATCGAGGGCGGTCGGTATTTTTTTTTCTGCATAAAATTATCTTGTTCGTTGCTCGTAATAAACAGGTTGTTTCATAAAGAGAAGATTGGACAAGAAACTTTACAAAGCACTTACTCTTTTAAAACAAAAGTTTACTATGAAAACCACCATTCTAGAAGCTACTTCAACTAAAATGAACATAACTATAATGAAATAAAAATCAAAGGTACATAATTATATCGTGTCCGGTATTTACATAAATAACTCCAGACGTCGACGATTATTTAATATTTTATACACAGTAATTGAAAAACTTGATGATAATAATAATGAAAGATAGAATAAAAGTTTACTTGAGGTGTTAATTAAAGGTCAGCTAATAATATTTTAAGTTCAATAACCTTTAAATGTCACTGTGTATACAGTAATACAATGATGACGTCTGTATAAATCTATACATATTTTAACAAGACATGGGCTACTAAGGGTTTGTGTCAGTATAACTGACATTCACGCATTTTCAGCAAATAAAAATACGTTTTTATAAAAAAAATATTAAACTAGCGTTTGCGTCTTAGAAACTGAACATATTTGCAAAAACTTCTGTTTTTTCCCGATTTTTGCGCTTTTTGCGTTCTTTTCCTCTTTTATTTGGCACGACACCGTTTAAGTAATTCACGAGCTAAAGCTTAACTTTGGAAAAGGAAGACATATTTTATATGCAGATAATAAACACCGCATCTAAAAATACTAATTATCATCCTTTTAAATTCGTAAAACCCGACCTATTAAGTAATTGGGTTAGTACAGCAGCGTCAAACAGTATCGTTGAATTATGCAAACAGTGGCATACATAATCCCCTTTCAAAATTATCATAATATTCGTCGCGTGTTAGTTAAAATTGCACGACGCTTCGTTGCGCGTTTTATTATATTGCAAATGTATTCTGCCCTGTATAACAACGTAATGTACGTGCAATTATGGCCAGAGATAAGGTCGTTGAATATACATCATTAGTTAATTGAAACGTCAATGTGATAATAGTTTTGTGTTTATTAGTTAGTTATGTTTATTGATTTTGGAGCTGTATCCATTAAATATTATAGACCTAAAGTAGTCTATTTTATGTTAACTATTTAAATTATAGTAAAGATTAAAGTATTTTGGGCAAAAGTTATGATATGTTTTGGTTGTTGGATGGCAAATATTAATTGTAATTTTAATGGTTAAGGTTTACTGGTTAGTGACTCTGACTGCTAAGGCGGAGGTCGTGAGTATGATTCGCATCCAGGACAATCTGTGTGATAAGCACAGCACACAATTGTTTGTTCTGCAACTTAATGTAATTTATCTATACAACATGTATTTATATAAAAAAAAATAATATCTATACCAGTTGTCTGGTTAACATAGTACAAGCTCTGCTTAGTTCGGGATCCGATGGCCGTGTGTGAGTTGTCCCAGGATATATTAAATTATAAACTGTATTTTTCGTTTTTGAGAAATCATCCTTATCAAAAATGGTAAAATTTCTATTATCTATTACCAACACATAAAACTCCTAACAAAAGATAAAAAACATCAAAAAATTACTTGGAAAATTCTTCAGCATATTATATCTTTATTTCTTTTTTGCTTTTTTTATTAAAACAAAGTAGAAATATGCCCGCGGCATTGAGAAGCAAGAACGATGCTCCATTCCTTTAAATATGTGCTTGCTTGCTTTTCTTTTTAAATTCTTGGCGTTATTTTAACAAAAAAAGCTTTCCCTCGAAGATTGACTGTAATTCTTTGCTATTCGTTTACTTTATTGCGCTCAAAAAGATTGAAATTGTGCAGATTGTAACCCAATCCAAGTGAATACCAGTTTTTTACATCGCCGTACCTAACAGATCTCCACAACACCGTTACTCCAGCTGTCCCTATCTCTAGTGGACACCTTCCAAGTTAATTATTTGTGCAAATAATTATGGTCTAAGAACAATTATGATTTTCCTTGATTTCCCTTTTCAAAGTAGGTTTCCATTCTCAATAAATTATCTGTCGGCGGCTACTAGAGATATAATTTTGTCACATCATGATAAATATCTATCTTCAGGACCTAATCCAATAATTATTATGTTATTGGAAAAGACCGTTAGTAGAAAACGAGTATTTCAAATTTGGAGGAGGCCTTCACCCGTTGAGGGGTTCTTGCATAATTTGTAATCAAAATTCTATGTTTAGTTAAGTCATTTCTGTTTGAAATTGTAAGAAATGAAAGGCTTTTTTATTTTTTATTT
Source organism: Athetis lepigone (assembly GCA_033675125.1). Classification (NCBI taxonomy): domain Eukaryota; kingdom Metazoa; phylum Arthropoda; class Insecta; order Lepidoptera; family Noctuidae; genus Athetis; species Athetis lepigone. Next base: position 1,020,229 of record CM066236.1, on the reverse strand, counting down.
ATTTCAAATTTAAAAATCGTACACTCCAGGCATTGGTGCTAGCCCTAGTAGTTGTTTTGTTCCATTTTCAAAACGCATCGTCTCTTTTCTTACACTGTAATGTCCTCTCCGGTGCATTAATGAAGAGACTATAATAAAGAGACTGCAACAGAGAGACTAAGCGGTAGATTATTACTGCGATAATAATGTGCTATGCAAAATACTGGAATTAACGGTCTCGCGATGGAATCTGTTTGAATATAATTCCTTTCATCCTCTTTCTGTGCTAATTTATGGTGAGCACTAGTTCTTATGCCAAGGATTGGGGTTATAGTGGAGTAGTTTTTTCTGAGATTTTGTATGAATGCTGATTATACACACATCAAAAGTGTCTAGGGATATTTCAATTAAACCTAAACAACTAACATTCTATTAACTTTTTGTTAAGACACCTACACATTAAAATAAACCTTGTTTAATAGCCTATCTAATCTGATAATAAACTTTTAGATAAAGTTAAATTAAAAAAAAACTTAGAAGAAGAGGAAAAACTCGGACAAAATTTCAATCTAAACTTTATTTTTGAAACATCAAAACCTAAATAAAACAACTATTGTTTTATAAAAATTGTTGCAAACTTAAAATTAATAATCCGTGGATCCACCTAAGACTCTCCTGACACATCTGCAGCGGTTCTGTATACTCAAAACAAGGGTGTCAATATCCTGTTGGGGAATACTGTCCCAAATTGCAGTTTCTGAAGCCATGAGGACCAGTCAGAGCGTTATATCCAGGCTTTGGTCACGTTATCGTGTCACGGGGGAAGTGGTGGAACGGCACCGAGGACCTCAACGCATTAAAACACATGTACAGGACCAATTCATAGTAAATGCTGCACGAAGTCAACCAAATGTAACGGCAATGCAATTGATTCAAAGGCTACAGAGAGAGTATGGTTTGCTGGTAAGCGGTCAAACTTTGAGAAGACGACTGCATGAAGTCAACCTACGCACTCGTAGGCCACTAAGGGTACCAGCGCTAAGGAGAGGCAATCGATGAAGAAGATTACAATGGGCTATTCCACACGAAAACTGGAACCATTCTCAATAGTCACTTGTGCTTTTCATTGATGAATCCAGGTTTGGATTTCATCCTGATTCGCGAAGAGTACGTGTTTGGAGATAACCTGGACGTTGGAATCGACTGCAGCACCTACAACAAGTTCATGCATATCAAGGTGGCACGATTATGGTTTGGGCAGGAATTCGTCTCGGCGGTAGAACGGTCCTCGTTTGGATACAAGGCAATATAACTGCTCTAAAATACCAAGATGAGGTGCTAGAGCCTGTAATCTTGCCCCACAGACAACAAATGGGACAAATTTCCAGCTAATGCACGATAATGCCCGTCCACATACGGCGCGTATCGTCACAAGTTGGTTACAACAGCATGATATCCAAGCTTTAGACTGGCCTGCACAATCCCCTGACTTAAATCCTATTGAGCATGCCTGGGATATGCTTCTGAGAAGAGCTCTTAGGAATTTCCCTGAAGATATTGAGGATGAAAACCAGCTTTTCTTGCATCTTAAAAGGACTTGGGACAGTATTCTAAAACAGGATATTGACACCTTGTTTTGAGTATGCAGAACCGCTGCAGATGTGTCAGGAGAGTCTTAAGTGGATTATTAATTTTAAGTTTCAACAATTTTTGTAAAAAATAGTTTTTTTGTTTAGGTTTTGATGTTTCAAAAATTAGCCTGGAAGGGGTCAGCGCCAGGTGTACTGGTGGTCGCCGCAAATCGCGTCCCTACGTGAGGCGTGCGTGGCTGCGCGACACCCGTACACCAGACACCGCAGGCTCCGTATCCGCCCTGTGGATGCGGATGCCATTGAGGCGGAGCTGTACGAGGGGTACAGAGCGGCGAAGGAAGCCCTCCGACTGGAGATAGTGCGGGCCAAAGCTTCGGCCCGCCAAGAGACGCTGGGGACTCTGGACAGAGATCCGTGGGGGCGCCCCTACTTGGCGGTGCGGGGCAAGCTCCGCACCGCGGGCCCCCCGCTGACGCAGAGTCTCCGGCCCCAGGTCGTAGAGGGCGTTGTGAGCGCTCTGTTCCCTTCGCGGGGGGAGTTCACTCCCCCGCTCATGGCTCCGCCACCGGCGGTGTCCGATGCGGACCGCGACGGCGACGACGACGACGTCCCAGCGGTGACCGAGGTAGAACTGGGAGTGGCGGTGCTAAGGCTCAGGGCCAAGAACACCGCCCCAGGACCCGACGGCCTACCAGGGAAGGCCTGGGTCCTGGCCTTAGGGGCTCTCGGGCCTCGACTAAGGGGGCTCTTCAGCGCATGCTTGGAGGAGGGCCAGTTCCCACTTCGTTGGAAGACCGGGAAGCTGGTCCTCATACCGAAGCCGGGGCGTCCTGCGGACTCTCCGTCCGCGTACCGGCCCATCGTTTTGCTCGACGAGGTGGCTAAGCTCTTGGAGAGAGTGATTGCGAGCCGCCTCGTCGAGCGGCTGATGCGGGTGGGGCCGGATCTGGCGGACGGTCAGTTCGGCTTCCGTAGAGGACGCTCCACGGTGGACGCCATCATGCGCGTGCGAGCCCTCACGACAGGGGATGCGGTGGCACAGGGCAGGGTCGTCTTGGCGGTGTCTCTCGACATCGCCAACGCCTTTAATACCCTGCCTTGGGGGTGCATAGTGGCGGCACTCCGGTATCACCGGATGCCTGCCTACCTCTGTCGTGTGGTCGAGGCCTATCTGACGGACAGGGCCGTCATCTACCCCGGTCACGAGGGAGTGTGGAGTCGACGAGGGATGTCGTGCGGTGTTCCACAGGGATCGGTCCTGGGGCCGCTCTTGTGGGACATCGGGTACGACTGGGTGCTGCGCGCCGACCTTCCCGATGGTGTCAGCGTAGTGTGCTACGCTGACGACACGCTAGTCCTAGCGCAGGGAGGGTCGTTCCAGGCGGCGGCCGACTTGATGACAAGTGGAGTTGCGACAGTCGTGGACAGGATCCGGCAGCTGGGACTCGAGGTGGCCCTGCACAAGTCCGAGGCCATGTGTTTTCATGGCCCTCGGCACCGGCCACCTCCGGGGTCTCAGATAACGGTGGGAGGGGTTCACATCGGTGTCGAGTCGACGATAAAGTACCTGGGACTTGTCCTCGACAACCGATGGAACTTTACGGAGCACTTCCGACGTTTGGGCCCCAAACTGGCGAAGGCCGGAGCTGCCCTCAAGCGGCTCCTGCCCAATCTCGGTGGCCCAAACGCCTCCTGCCGGAGGCTCTACACGGGGATCGTGCGGTCCATGGCCCTCTACGGGGCTCCGGTCTGGGGCGCCCAATCTAGCCGCGGCTCCGGCCCGACTTCTGAGGGCGTCCCAGAGGGTCATGGCCATTCGCATGGTGCGGGGATACCGCACGGTCTCCTGTGAGGCGGCATGCCTCCTTGCCGGCGTCCCGCCGTGGGATCTGGAGGCAACAGTCCTTGCACACACGTACGAGTGGCGCGTGGAAGTGCAACGCCGGGGTGAAGTCCCGATGCCGCGGGTTATCGCGGCACGGCTCACGGAGCTCCGGCGAGATCTCATGGCGGAATGGAGACAACGACTGTCGCAACCTAGTGCTGGGCACGCCGTTATAGCGGCGGTAAGACCCCTCTTTGAGGAGTGGCTGGAGAGGCGTCATGGCACTCTCACGTTTCGCTTGACACAGGTCCTCACCGGACATGGTCAGTTCGGGAGGTTCCTGTGTCGGATTCGGGCGGAAGCGACGCCTGGGTGTCACCACTGCAGCAACGGTCGCCTGGAGGACACGGTCGAGCACACAGTTGAGGTGTGCCGCGCATGGGCGGAGCATCGACGTGTCCTCGTAGAGGCGATCGGCGGCGGTGACCTCTCGCGCCCGGCGCTGGTTCAGGCCATACTTCGGGGCGAGACGGAATGGGATGCCGTCGCCTCCTTCTGCGAAGCAGTTATGCTAGTGAAGGAAGCGGCGGCGCGCGAGAGGCAACGACGAGCCTCTCGCCCCGGACTAAGACCCAGGCGAAGACGTCGAGAGTCGCAAGACGACTACCGGCCACCGTAGGCGCGGTTCTGCGGATGGCGAGCGATGGGTAGCTCGCCGCCCGGCTAGGACCAGGACCGCGTAGACGGCGCGTTAGTGTTCCACGCGCGCCTCAAAGAGAAGGAGTCAGCACAGGAAGGGGCCCAACAGGGCCAGGGCCAAGGGGTTGCGGAATGTTTATAGTGGTTACCGTGACCCTGGAACATAAAGGGCAATCGAAGGAACATGAGTGGGTTTTAGTCAGTAAGAGTCTGACACGCCCTCCCGTCGCACCCAGGACGGGAGCAGTCATTGGATGATTTCCCACTCACCAAAAAAAAAAAAAAAAAAAAAAATGTTTCAAAAATTAAGTTAAGATTGAAATTTTGTCTGAGTTTTTCCTCTTCTTCTAAGTTTTTTTTTAAATTTAACTTTATCTAAATGTTTATTATCAGATTAGATAGGCTATTAAACAAGGTTTATTTTAATGTGTAGGTCTTAACAAAAAGTTAATAGAATTTTAGTTGTTTAGGTTTAATGGAAATATCCCTAGACACTTTTGATGTGTGTAGTTAATAGTAGTTATACAATTAATGCCTAAAATTTAGAACAGCTATTCTAAGAGAAATGCTGTATCAACACCGCATCGTATGCGATCCATCATTTCAATGTTGGTAGACCATCACTCGAGAGTGTCATAAAACTGACTGATATTTTGGCAACAGATAATCGTTGCTTTCAATCTGATATATCGAATCGTGAATCGGTCAGTCTATATGACCATAGGTATACTCAACGGTAATGCAAGTTGCATTATCGTCGAGTTCGAGTGCATGCCTGTTTACTTACTACAATATCATAATAAGTGGACCGTTTTGTTTATGGTTTATACTAGCTTTTGCCCACGGCTTCGCTCGCGTTAGAAAGAGACAGAAAGTAGCCTATGTTACACTCCATCCCTTCAACTATCTCCACTTAAAAATCACGTCAATTCGTCGCTCCGCTTTGCCGTGAAAGATAGACAAACATACAGACAGACAGACACACTTTCCCATTTATAATATTAGTATATGGATTTTTGTATTGTCAATGCTTTTTTTTTACTACTGTTATTTGTTAGATTTACATTTTTTTGTCAAAAGCTATAAATATTTGTAAGTCCTTGTTCTAATAAGACATAATTGATACTTTTTTAGTCTGTGTAAGGCCATCAACCGCATCCCTACGTTTTACATTTATACAATTATTGTTTGGAGAGAAAAATAATGTGGAAATGTCCTATTCAAACGATGCACGAAAATTTTATTGGAACCGGAAAATACATAAAGAGACTAATATTTTGTAAATTACAGTAATTTACAAAATATTCTGTTTTTATATATTTTTATAAATTTTAGAATTAGTGTTTCCGATAAAAAATGTATGGCACATCAGACAGATAGACATTCAGACTCTCGAATAATCTTTTTCATTCGGACGTAAAACCATTAAGGCATAACGGTTGACCATTGGCCAATATTATTTCTATTTGTAACTTATTTACTGCCCAGTAGGCATTGTCAGTTGACAGCAGCCTGTCGTTTAGTACCAGTAACCCTTCCCCACTCAAGTTTATGAGCCGAGCAGAATGCTAAGCAGACTCAACTCCACGGCACTCAACCTCCTTCGTTTTAAACAAGCTCTTTTGAACTTCACTTGGTTATCCAATTGGGAGTTGAGTAACTACTTGTAAAATATAATATTACTTGCTGTCCTTTGTAGTTTAGTATTTTGTCAAAGTTTTGCTCCTGTGCTATAAATGCTATGCCTGCGTCTCTTTTGTTCATCCCACAAAGGTGATAGTTTGATGATATAGCCAATGTGTTGATCCGATCTTTTGGTAATATTCATGCAAAATTTTAATACAATCTATGGAATACTTTTGCGTTTATCCCGGACAAAATACAGACAAAAATTCTAAATACTGATTTTAGGTTCGACATCGATTGTATCAAGAATTCTTTTTTTATAAATTATCAATGTACGCTTTCGACTTCGTTACAATTTTATTATCTATTTACTAGCTTTTGCCCACGGCTTCGCTCGCATTAGAAAGAGACAGAAAGTAGCCTATGTTACTCTCCATCCCTTCAACTATCTCCACTTAAAAAATCACGTCAATTCGTCGCTCCGTTTTGCCGTGAAAGAAAGACAAACATACAGACAGACAGACACACTTTCCCATTTATAATATTAGTATGGATGTATAGATACTATTTCTCATAGACTTTACGGGTAATCAAGAAGCCAGAAAGTCTGACAACTTGTCTAATCAATGGGTGTTAACTTGCTTAGATTGAATCATATTAACTGGGAAAAGGCTAGAGAAATGATGATGTTAATAAAGTGTGGCTATAAAAATAAATGTGTCTACATAAACTTATCGCAAAAAAGAAATACATAGTAAGAATAGCAGCTATAGTCATACATGTTATATTTTTGAATCTGAAAATCCTTACCTTGTATAGTTCAAAGTTTTTTTTTTTATTACATAATAATATGGGCTTGCTCTTGGTCCCAGACTAGCCCGAGGGCATAGACGGGGCCTACGATGGAGCGAGCTCACTAGCTTCATTTTGACGTGACAACGTCTTAAATTAGGTTGCGGCTGGGAGTCACTTATGAAAAAGTGTAACGCTCGGTAACGTTACGATGAGTCACCGAACGAGAGAGAGGCCCGCCGAATGCCTTGCGTCTCTCTCCCACTCAACTATGATCGATATGAAAGACGTTGTCACGTAAAATCTTCGCCCGTAAAACCGACTTTACAGGCAACCATTTTTTCTGACAGACTGACACCTTGACGATTCAAAAGTACCTGTAATTGGTTTATTTGAATAAAATAGTTTTGAGTTTGAGTTTGAGTTTGAGTTTGCTGCGTGCGTTTTACTATGGTTTTAAGGTCGCCATTAAAGTAATTATAAAAGAATATATGTTTTCGATTCTAGAGCAACTATTTTTCCTAATCTTTAGGTTCATTTATTGTTTCTAGTAGTTTACATTCCGAATTAAATTTAAACCGTTTGTTATTATTAGACCATTAACAAGGAACTTTGGAACGTTATTTACATGACTCAAAAGACATTTAAGGATTTGTCACACTGGATGCGTTCTGCGGCTTGCGGTCAGGTCAAAGTGAACGCAGCCCGCATCATGTATGAACAACGCTGTCGGTATCAATATATTTAGTATAGAATGCGATCTGACCGTGCGAGCATAACCAAAGAACGCATGTTGGGGATTGCTGACCCCGACCGACAGCGTTGTTCATACATGATGCGGGCTGCGTTCACTTTGACCTGACTGCAGGCCGCAGAACGCATCCAGTGTGACAAATCCTATAGTCTATCTTTTAATCTTCTAATTAAATAAAAAAAGAAAATAATTTAACAACCAGACATACTCAACAAAACAATTCAAATTAAACCTGTAAACAAAACTGGACTTGTCTTGTAAGTTTCTATTTGCAGCAAGATTCTTTCGAATAACAAAGAATCTTCGCCCACAATTATTACAAGAAACTTCAAAGTAAAAAGAAAATCTTCTAAGCTAAAAGTAGTTAGTTGAAAATACTGCGCATTGTTATAAACAAGACTAGCTTTTGCCCGCGACTTCGTCCGCGTGGAATAATAGTTCCCGTTTCCGGGGGATTTCCGGGATGAAAACTATCCTATGTCCTTTCTCGGGTCCCAGACTATATCTGTACCAAATATCATTCAAATCGGTTTAGTCGTTTAGGCGTGAAGAAGAGAAAGACAGACAGACAGAGTTACTTTCGCATTTATAATATTAGCACTAAAGTACTAAAAAGTACTAAAGTACTATAGTACGGAAGTATGGATTACAAGGAGAACTAGGTTATAAAGACATTGTCCATGTTACGGCGCCATTAAATTGGAAGTAGAGAGCTTTCTCACAGGTACTAGCCCCGATTAAGACCATCTAGATTCTTATCTTTTACACACATAAAGGAAAAAGGAGGAGATATATTTTCTTTTATTATCTTTCTTAGTGTAGGAGACACTGAGCGTTGTTTAGGAACGTTAGATGCTCATGTTGTTGCAATTTAATTAATGAAATGGGTATGTAGGTATCATAATTATTTTATATGCAGGATCAGATGATTGGTAGTTGCAATAATTAGACAGTCAGGTATACTGGTACTAGATTACTACACGATTGCCGCTCGACTTCAATGCATTACTTGTATTAAAATTATTACGACAGCTTTGAGTTTTTCACCCCACTATTCGGTTTTATTTAGTTTTCACTTTTCGGATTACTAAGTCGGTTTGTTCATTTATATCAAGTTTTCTAATGTCATGCACGATGATCGGGTAATTAAAGCCTCCGTCCTTCCCTTCTTGCTTCTCAAGTTAGAAGTTTGGGGTTCGAATCTTTTCAAGTTCTTATGTGCCTTTTTAAATTAACTGAAATATAAATAAATGTAACACTTTTTAATGTTTCTTTATTTTGGACATCACAGTCATCGGGAAACTAAACAATTATAAGGAAACCTAGACAGATATAAATTCGAAATCACCAGTCTATCTCAAGCAGGAGCAGTGATCAAAGACCTATTATATTAATGTAATACATTGCTATCACATTGTATCTAGATTTAACCTAAATAATAAAGTAGCAAAATAATATTGTAATATTCTACTGATTTAAAAGAGTTGTCATGGAGTTTCTTGATTGTTCTTCTTCATAGAAACTTACAGATTTAGAACAACGGATTAATTAAATATTTCTTTTTTGTAGTTTTATACGCAGAAAAAGCGTTTGCCTTGCATTTCAAAAAAAAATGCAAGGCAAACGCTTTTGGACAGCCATAGTCTCGTATTTTTGTAAAGTTTTTCTTTGCGACTCGATTTGCTCCTGAGAGGATAAAATCAAGCAGGTAAGTGGTGGTACAATATCAAACAGGTGAGAGTACCACTCAACATACTATGTGTTTGGTAAACAGACCCCTTCGTGAGGGGGTCTCGAGTTACATCAAAACCGAGAGCCCTAGTTTGTTAATATAATCACGTAGTAGTCCAAGAGTTGTCGACAGAGTAATGAGATTAGGAACCTCATTGTTCGTTGTTTAGGGTTTTTTTTGTTTACTGCCAGCTCTACACCATGTTGGAATAAATGTGTTGCCTTCAAAAATGTTTTGCATAATGTCCAGGTAGAAAACAAAATTATTGATTGTTTTTTTTTCTCCTGCTCTCCTGCACACACGCTATATGTGTAAAAAATCGCGCTTGCTCGCTCTAGGTCTGGACACTTGCGCGCGGCCGTTTTGCGTGAGTGGACACATGCGCGCATGATATTTTGCGCGAGAGAGCGTTTGCGCCCTTCCGCGACTGAACACTTCCGTAGTTTTTAACCGACTTCAAAAAGGAGGAGGTTCTCAATTCGCCTGTATTTTTTTTGTTTTTTTTTTGTATGTTTGTTACGCGATGTCTCCGTCAATTGTGTGTTTAGTGCTTCTCGAAAAAATCATCAAGAACAAAAAAAATCGTCGAAATATACATTGACGATATTATAATGTGCGTAACTTCAATTTCTAATTTTCGTTTTATAAGATTATAAGTAGTTTTATTTTGAAAATAAATTACTTTGAAAGATGTTATACACAGTCAGACATAGTTAGACTCGACACTAAAAAGTAAAAAATAAAAAACTTAAAAAAAAAAATAACCGCCTTCAAAAACTAAAAACTCAAAAATAACTAAAATTTCGGAAGTCGGTGGTTTCTCTTCTGCCAGTCAATTTATCTGAATTTGTGTTGCCACCGACTTCCGTACTCCTACCTACTGAACACTTCCGTAGTTTTTCATATTTGTTTTTTTTTTGTATGATTTTTTGTGATAATGAAAAGAAAGAAAATAACAACGTTTTATTCTTTGATTTTTCTATTGTCTGTACGGAAATAAACAATATGGCGGATTTCCTTTCCTATAAATAGAGTTGTAGCGAGTTTACACATACTTATTTTCGTAATGAATGTACTTTGTGACGAATGAACAATAACCCGTTTGTTGCAGAGCAACCTCTTTTTTGATACTATATTATTTTTGTATCTTTTTTGAATCAGTTTTAAATTAGAAGAAAGCTTGTCATATTTTGTCTGTTGTTGTCTAGTGTTGTCATAGCTACATTACATTTTTTAATTTCCACTAATTGTTAATATTCGTCTTTATTCAATAAATATCATAGTTCTCTGTTCTCAGGCTTTCAATCATCCGCACCACAAATCATACAGTCCACTCATCGTTTACACCGTTTAAGAGCTACGCTGCTACCGACAGACACACACACACAAAACAGTCAACCACCTTTATTTTTGCAGCTGGGTTAAAAAATATTATTAAAGTAGGATCGTTAAAAAACTGGTGTGACTAACATAGTTTACGATCATAACGCGTAAAAACTTACCTTCTGTGGAACATAACCTTAGCTAGACTGGATTAAAGTTCCGACAATTTTTTTAAGAACAACTTTATTCAAAGCTATAGCCTCTATCTTTAAAATTTTAACGTAAGTCTGGTGTCTCTAAGTTCTTAGTCTACAGGAATATGAGCTGATAAAAATTACATGTAAAACGTTTGTTTACTTAACAAACCTTTGCTTACACTACATGCTTTGATTAAAGGACAGATTTATACATTTCTACAAATCACATCCCTAAAAACATGAATAAACTAGAAAACAGATACACAATACGGATTAGCCATTACTCTAGACATACACACCAACAAACACCCATAAATAACTCCGAATCATCAAGTAAACACAATTTACTTGGTAATCCATCTCGTACGTCTATCGTCGTATACATTTATGTGCCACTAAAACATATGTGATAGCGCAGGAATATTAGTCTTGGTGATAAAAACTCGCCACATCACTAGGTATGGGCTACATGTCAGATGAGGGTATAAATCCGCCGCGCTATGATTAGGGATGTGCTCAGGTGTATCATGAGAGAATATTTTTACTGGAAGGTGCGATGTCAAATGATGTCGTAAATACGCGACGGTGTGGTTAAGGACGTGCCTCGGTCGGATATTAAAGATGTGTAGTTTGTCATAAAAATAGTATATGCTTGGAATAAAAGGCTGTTCTCGTATATTTTACATGCGTTGGAAATTACGGTAATAATATCCTTGAGTAAGAATAAGCTAGGCAGCATGTTGCAAAGCGTTATTCAGTAATGCGGTTCTTAGAAACTTTAATCGGATATTGGTGCCGATTCTCTTGTGCACAACTTAACGTAAATTTAAGTTAGGTGCATCTTACTCTTTCCATTTCTTAAAGAAAAGGACAGAAGATACATTTTAGTTTAAACCTGTCAAATTAGACAGCGCCTCATGACAATTGACGTATATTTAGACGCCATGTTTTTAAATTGCGTCTAAATTATCTATGGAGTGTCTAAATTTGACAGGACTTAACTAATATTTGATCTTCTGTCCTTTTCTTAATTAAACGGAAAGAGAAAGATGCATTTAACTTAAATTTACGATAGTTTGTGCACAAGAGAATCGGCACCATTATCTGTATAATATTTCCTTAGCATGATAATAGATAAAGTCAAGAGAGATCTGTCCGTCCATTATATTCACACATTACATTTAGGGAATTAATAAAAAGTAGTTATTAAATTTTAAAAGTCATTTGCAAGAAATAAACATTCTAATGGCTCTTTATAGAACGTACAAATACGAACGACAGAGATTGTCCCTGTCAGATATACGACTAAGCAACATTTTTTTTAAATAAAAATTTATTAAAAAACTTAACCGAAATCTTGACCTCTGCCTTTGTTTTGAATATTTCACCTGCGTCAGTCAGTTAAGAAACACCGCTTAAAATAACCAAAAATCCATTAACGTGTAATTGTTATACTTAACCAATCTACAAAATCATTTTACAACAAAAGCACAGAAGAAAACACAGTTCATATTTTGAATAACACAATTGTTTTCTCCAGATGTGCACCTCGTTTTCGCCCCAGTGCACCTAGCGACAACAGGTGCAGAAATTCATCTGCATACGTAAGCTGTCTCTAACAAAGGGCAGGAGTGAACTACGCGAGGTGTGTTTAAGCTCTTATAGATGCAATATTCGGAACTGTAGCACTGAGGTGATTGATGATATAACCGATGTTTTCCGAGAATTGGTTGAGCTGGAGAATATTGGAGGTGTTAGATTAATTCGCTCTAGTAGTGCTGAAACTATATGTATTCTGTGGTAAAGCAGCTTGGTTGTGAGAGGTATGGGTGTAATTACAGGCATTTGTCTTTGGAATGGTGACGCATTTGTGAGGTTTCTAGTATTGCAAATAGTAAGGGCAAAACGTAGCAAATCAGCACGCTTTATAACGACGAGGACGACCGGGTTGAATTGGGTGTCAAAGTTCGATCAATAGGTGAGACGACAAAAAAATGAATTAGTCCGTCTAGTTAATCATTACAAAAAAAATTGGACACGTAGTTCTTTTTCGCAAACAAAAAATGACAACGATACAGTGCGATGAAGTTCGCCTTGCTACAATACTTATTGAATAATGACGTCATTTAAGCCCCCACTTTTTTTTTCTTATTGTCTTGGTCAATCGAAATATATTATGTGTCTAATATTTTTAACGGACGGACTAAATTAAATGCCATTTTTTATGTGCTTGTCATTCCTATTCGTGCCATGTTTACAAATCTCAAACGTGTTGAAAGACGTCGTATAAATCTAGTGAGCTTTTCATCTCTACGCTTTAAATTCCATTACAAACTCTTCTTTGACTCGGTCTGCAATCCAACCGAGCGTAATAACAAATTTTCTCTACTAGTATCATAATGTACTATTTATAACATATTAGCTTTAGCCCGCGGCTACAACTATTCTTTCCCCTATTTTACCTCTTTAAGGGTTTGTTTTTTGGTGAGCGGGAAATCATCAATTGACTTCTCCCGCCCTGGGTGGGGCGGCAGACTTTTACTGACTAAAACCCACTTATGCTCCTTCAGTTGCCCTTTATGTTCCGGGGTAACTATTGTAACTATTCCGCTATCCTCTTTAGGGTTGTAACTTCCAAAAATCCTTTTTTAATGGATTCTTACTTTTCACAAAGAACATTTCCTTTAAGTTTCACGTGTTTAGAACCAGCGGTTTGGAATATGCGTTAGTCTAACAGTCAATCAATCAGTCAGTTTACCATTATAATTATGTATATAGATTTTTCTGAAAAATAAATAATTCGTTTCTGAAATGATGGTTAACATATTACATTACGAAATATTTATAAAACTAAAAACCTCTTTTGTAGTTCCTAATTATATTTTATATTTATTTTATTGCTATAGTTTAATATTTGTTATTATTGTCTTAGCATGTGAATCTAGTTATTAAGTTCTCAACAAAAAACATTTGTATGCCAATGAAGCAAAAAATAGAGCTACTATTATTTCTTTGTTTAATACCATCTATGTAAAACCTATGTTTACAAATGAATAAATGATTATGATTATGATTACATCTCACATAACATTGCAAGTTACAACAAATTGACACCTAACGCTAACATTTTTTTCTTACTAAAATCCTTCTCATTTTTGCCCTATTCACAGAAATTCTATTTATAGTAGCCAGATCCTTAGCATATTCATGTTCACAGGTAAATAGTACGCGTGGCTAACCACTGTTGATTTGGGATGGCAGATCTACTCAAGTAGTGTCGCCGTGTTGACTCAAACCTCTGGGCGTGAAAGTAACCGCATAGGTTGACTGTACCTAAGTAGTCTATTCTGTGTTATATTCTAGATGTTTTCGCCGGTTTTGCTTACGTTTTGGTTTTGGCGTCTGTGCATCATAAAGTGACGTAATTATTTTTATTTTTGTAAATTATTTTATTGTAAATTAAAACGATACAACACTATTATTGCAAAAATTAACATAATATCAGTAACTGTTTAATGTAAGTGTTGTACATTATAATAGTTAATTTCTAAGTAAAATTTAATTACAAGCTAACATAGAAAAGTAGATATCCTCGCTTACTTTCTCTTATTAATCAGCTGCGGCTTAATTTTCGTCCTATTCGGGATCAACAGTTAGTAATATATAAGTAACTAGCTGTCCCCCGAGGTTTTGCACAGTTTTTTTTATAGAGTTACTTCCGCACTTATAGTTTTCGTTTGTATGTTACTATAAAGTTATATTAATTTCATTTAGTGGTAGTTACTATAATGTGACTGTAAAGTCACGTGTATAAACATGTATACATCACAATAACATTAAAATAAATTTTCTTTTAAAATAACTATAATAATATTTGGTTTTAGGGATAATACATTGTATTGTGGTCTATGATATGATTACTATTAAATAAGTTTTAGCTAAAAGCTATGTCTCATTTAAGAGAAGTTTTATTCAAATCTTTGCGTAGTGTATACATGTTTATGCTCGTGACTGTACTACATCACGTTATTCTTGTAAAAACATAACGTAATGTTATAAAACTGGCTATAAATTACGCTGTATAAAATCCTACCTACTGGTAGTACCAGAAACTAGAGCGTTTAAACTATAAAAAAAAACTCTCTATTAGTTCTGTACGTAATGCTACTAGTTGTTTAAAACCTTCAAATACTTTATCCCAACTACCATCAATACACGAAGCTGACCTATCATATCCGCATCCGAATTCCGCGGACAAAATATCCGCCGTTCAAGTTCAGATGCTCGATCATTTCCGAGCCACATCCCTACGCCCCGATGGCTATCAATTTGTTACTATCCGTGACGTTTTTACGCGATCACCCGCGGCTCGGCGCGGCAATGTGCGGTTATTGATAAACTCGCTTGCCCACCGACTACGCTCGTTGACACATCGATAACAATATTTTCCAAGCTTTTTATTGCTTTCAATTTATATAAATCACTTTATAGATTAAAATTTGCATATTTTTATGGGCACTCGCGATGGGTGCGGATAAAATTTAAATTTGTTTGGAAACGGATAGGATTACACGTCTCTAGAGTGTTTATCATTGTAATACTTTATCATTTCGTGTACATTAATTGTTCTTTGTGTTGTAATTTCATTGCACTCCTGGAAAATATTCGCTGGAATAAAACTATGAAACTGTTTTAAAACCGCGGGCAAAAAATACACATACCGCAACGAAATTCGCACACAACATTGTGCTAATTAAAAAAAAAACTGGCCAAGTGCAAGTTGGGGTTCAGTTCTTAAAGGTTTTCTTGTAAATTATCCGTATAGTAGTAGTTTTGATATCTTTTATAAAAATGTTGAGTTAGAAATTTCATTCGGACGTACCAGCTTATTACTGTTGCACTCAACCGCCCTTTCCGCACCACGCTTGCTCACTTTGAAACTATACAATTATGAATTCAAAAAGTCTCATGTCTAAGGCATTAAGTCCGTCCATGAGCATTTGGGCACCGAAGTTTTAATAAATAAATAAAACATTGGTACCTCTACGAACAATTTCTTATAAAATAAATAAATATCCTGGGACAACAGACACACGGCTATCTGATCCCAAACTAAGTAGAGTTTGTACTTTACGACCAGTGATTAAGGCGCCCAGCCTTTCTCACTAGGCCATCACGTAATTTTTTGACTCAGTAATTTTAGAAATAAAATCTGCAGAGGCCAGATAAGGGGTTTTCATTGAAACCTGCCCAACTCTAAAAACAATATTCCCCACATTTATGCAGTGGAGTATAAAAACCGAATAATAGAAGTAAACGTGGCGACGAACTTCCTATAAGCCCCGAGAACTTGTCAAGGACTGCGGTTCGATTGCAGGCATTGTGGTCCCGGGATTTTATTAAAACTTTTTTTTTAGTTATCAAACATTCATACTTTACGGGGAGAAAGTTTTATTTGTCCCCGACGCTTTCCTTCAGCGAATAATTTAATTTTTTGCGTCCACAGCGCTTTGGATTACGTAAAGGCCTGTAACAAGTTTTTGCTCTAGAAAATTAAGGCTTTGATCGTGGTTTTTTTTTGAGAAATCAATCATCCGTTGATGTTTAAAAATTATGTGGTTTTTGATTACGGGATCTAGATAATTAATCTTTTTATTTGGATTACATTTTTAGATTTATGAATTCTTGTTACTCGCCCCAGCTTTAGTCTTTGATATTCTCGTTCTTTCTCTAAGCACTTACAACAATATGCTTATATTAATACATCTAAATCTTTCCAATGAATTACAATGGGCATTGATGAAAACGGCATGCAAATTTGTTCTGTAGTTTTTGAGTTTTAAAGGGACTGACATTATGTGGAGGATACTTTGCATTATAATAATTATGTAAGAATTTAAAATATGTAGTTCAGATTAGTTTTATAAATAGTACTAGCTTTTGCCCGCGACTTCGTCAGGGAATAATAGTTCCCGTTCCCGGGGGATCTCCGGACTACGAACTATCCGTCCTTTCTCGGGTGCCAAACTGTTTCTGTACCCATTCAAACGATTTAGTGGTTTAAGTGTGAAGAAGAGACAGACAGACAGAAAGACAGACAGACAGAGTTACTTTTGCATATATAATATTAGTACGGATTAATTAATTTGAAATAGAAAGTAGAATGTTACAGAGTAACTTACTTTTATGAATTTCATTAAAACTTCAGGTTGCAATAAATCGTGGCTGCCCAGTCAAAGGCTTTTGAAAGCTCATAAATTTTCTCGCTCAGATATTTTTACGAATGAATCTGAAACCCTCCCTTTAACAACCATTTAGTAAGATGGATAAAAACAGGTAATACCCGCAGGTTATATTTCTACAGAAACTTTTCCTTGCAACTTTGTCGTCGTTTGATATATTATTTTCTCTCTTCGAACATAAAACTTATCATAACCTCAGTTTTGTATGTTAAAGCATGAAAGAATAACAATCATATATCTACTCGTCTGTCAACACAGTTTTTTAGTATCAAAATAAGAGTAAATTGTTTAATTAAAAATATAGCACTGCTGGCCGTGCTGGCTGTGTCGATTCTGCCAGTTCTCAGCAAGGTGTTTGAAAAGTTAATGCTCAACCAAATGTTATACCACTTTAATAAAAACTCCATCTTTCATGAACAACAGTACGGTTTCACCAAAGGGCGTTGTACAACTGACGCCGGTGTCACCCTCATAAAGAACATTTTTAACGCGTGGGAGGAAGCACAAGACGCCATTGGAATTTTTTGCGACCTCTCGAAGGCGTTCGATTGCGTTGATCATGAAACACTCTTGTTGAAGCTGGAACACTACGGGATTAAGGAAACATCTCTCGAGCTAATAAGGTCTTACCTGAAAGGAAGACAAGTTAAAGTTCAAATAAACGGCGTAAACTCACTAGGATCTGAAATATCTATGGGCGTACCTCAAGGTTCAATATTGGGTCCATTTCTATTTCTAGTTTATATTAATGATTTACCCCAACTATTTCAAAATCATCCAAAAATGGTGTTATTTGCAGACGACACATCATTGATTTTTAGGATACATCGACGATCACAAAATCTTGACGATGTAAATAACTCCATTGTTCAGGTTCAAAACTGGTTTACGGTAAATAATTTGGCATTAAATGAAAAAAAAACCAAATGCATTAGATTCACTTTACCGAACGTTAGAAGTAGCATATGTGACGTAGTATTGAATGGTGAAAAACTAGAATTTGTTAGTCAAACGGTCTTTTTAGGAATCACGCTAGATGAAAAACTGCAATGGGGGCCTCACATAACATCTCTTGCGGGACGGCTAAGCTCAGCAGCTTATGCTGTTAGAAAGATACGACAATTAACAAATGTAGAAACTGCGCGTTTGGTCTATTTTAGCTATTTTCATAGCATTATGTCGTATGGCATTTTATTGTGGGGTAGGGCTGCTGACATTGAATCTATTTTTATTTTACAAAAGAGAGCTGTCAGAGCCATTTATAATTTACATTGCCGCGAGTCTCTTAGGGATCTGTTTAAAAAGATTAATATTATGACGGTACCTTGCCAATTTATTTATGAGAATATTATGTACGTTAGAAAAAATCGAGAAATGTTTTGTAAAGTCGGTGATAGACACAATTTTAACACTAGGAATAAAGATAAAATAGCTCAACCTTATTATAGACTGTCTAAAGTAAAAACATCTTTTATGGGGTACTGTGTTAAATGTTATAACAAAATTCCTTTTGAAATATTAAATCTAAACGAAAGGAAATTCAAAACACATATTAAGAATACACTCTGTCAACAAGCATATTATAAATTAGATGATTATATAGAAGATAAAAATGTTTGGAAACATGCTGGACCTGCTCCATAGGATAATTCACAGTGTAGACAAAACCCAACAGGTTGCTAATTCAAACAGACAATGATTAACTGCTCTTTACATTAGAAATTATACACACATATACCTATATAATTATATATATTAGTTATACATTGCGCTGGCTCACACATTATTTTCATTGTTTGAGGAATGTAGTTTAATTGTGAACATGTGAACACTTTGCTCGCGAACATTATAAAGCTTCCATTTCCTAATTTATATAAAAAGTAAAGTTTTTTTTATTATATACATGTAATTTTTGACGGAAATGGTTTTTGGATTATATTCATTTTAAATCACGCCTAACCATGTAAAAAAAAAACTTTGTAATACAACTATTTTTTAAAAGAGTAAGTATGGAGTTTCTTGCCCATTCTTCTCCATACGTAACAACATTTCCGAATGGGCGGTAGATTCACTTTTGTTTTATAAGTATGACGTTTCAAAGTGCCTTTTTTTTTGGTCTAATGAAAATAAATGATTTGACTTTGACTTTTTGACTTTGGCCTTAGTACTATTTTAACTCGATAGGCAAACAGAATCTATATTTTTTAACTTGATCCATATTAACAATGTTTTCAATACTTGTACTATGGTACCCACATAACTGATATACGTACATGTAAATATAAATTAGAAATGAATACGAAATATAATGTGACTTTTTCAATTCAAATGTACTTTCTAAAGTTTATCTTAGACATCACAGACATCGGTGAAGGAAAACATCGTGAGGAAACCTAGACTTGTAGTTAATATAAGTCCGAAATTGCCAACCCGCCTTGAGCAAGCGTGGTGATCAATGCTCGTGCCTTCTCTGTTTGAGAAGAGGCCTCCGCCTAGCAGTGGGACAGTTATAGGCTGGTATTATTATTATTTTCTTCTACGTTTTCGTATCTCGGGACCCTGAGGTCTCGGACCTTTGGAAGGTGTACGAGGGGCCGAAGCCAACTCGCAGAGGCCCCCTGAGGAAAACCTTATGTGGAATGGGACACCAACCGGCGATTATCTCTATATGCACCACTCAAGTCCACCTAAGGTCAACCCCCGGTTAGTGGTGGTCTATTTCAGGTCATGGAATAAAGAAATATTGGACTATGGGTTTGGGTTGCTAAGATGGATTACTTATCTGCGACTATTGAATGGCTATGGCCCCTGCCTGGCCAATGCTTGTAAACACGGATAAAAAGGCAGGGGGTGACTTGCACACTCAGTAAATGGGCCTCCGAAAACGGCCGCTAGCACATAGTGACGTAGCGACAAGGAGGCAACATATATAGAGGTGCTGGAGGAGTGGAGAGGTATTCCACGGCTATTAGGACAATCCCGGAAGTACGGTCAAGATCCCTACCAGCATCCCACTGGAATACTTCCTACCCCCGAAATATAACACCCAAACAAGGAACAAACAATCATGCTCCCGACTCAAAGTCTTGGGTGAAAATTACTACGACCTTAGGCTTAATAGTCAAGGTCACTAACCACCAGACCAAAAGGCTAATCCATCTTAGAAAATACATGTGTGGCCCGACTCCGAAATTGCAACCTCATGCAGCAGCAGAAACACGGCTTAACCCTTGCGCCATCTTCATTACCTTCTCAAAAGAACTTAAAATAGACCCGCCATTTTAAGAGTTAAACTTGCAACCCCACAAGCCAAAAAAGGTTACCCCATAACGCGAAGATATCGCAAAATACTCCTCATATCAACAAGTTGATAATACGCCCTCAGATTCGAAGGGTCCGGAAAGAATACTAATCTCTTCCTTTGGCTTGGGGTTCAAAGCTGCAGGTCCGGAACACGAGGGCTCGGCTTGCAACTGGGGCTATATGAGTGGCGATTATTTTTATCAGCTATCTCTATGGTGTGTTGCAAAAGGCCGCGTTTAGGGGAGAAATGTTTTGTCTGATATTTTTCCAATAATTGCGGAGTTTTGGGGGTAAAATCTGGTTTAAATTGCGTAATGTTAGGATATTAATTATTATAAACTCTCGTGGGTCACATCGTGGTATATAGCCAATGTTACTTGCTGATAATATAGCTTTATAGTGATGAAAGAGTTTTTAAAATCCGTTCAATGGTTTTAGAGTCTATCTAAGCAGATTTAAATGTTATTTTTTTTTTGCATTGTGTTCGTATTATGTGCGATTGAGTGAGGTACAAATAAACGTTTTCTGTCTTTCTTTTTAATCTTTCTTCTCTAAATTATTAGTGTAGATGTTTCGCTAATACTGTAGTCGTCATGCTGTTTTTCCCGTGCAAATATCTTTGCTAGGAAATACCATGTGAAAGAACTAGTGTAATCGCATACCACGTGAGAGTTGGTGTAGTACGCCATATATGCGGCGCAGCTAAATTTAAAATTCATGGCTTATCTTGACAATCACTGAACTTATTATGTAAAAGTAATGTGAAAACGCAATAAACATTTTTATTTTATTTTATTTTACTGAGCGTTCGATCAACGTGTTGACCTGTGTATATTTTCACAGTATTAAAAACGTGTAATCTTTTTAACAGCTCGTGTATGCCACGATGTATTCGATAAAGTTTAGCAAAAAATGCAGTACATTGCAGTGCAAACATAGCTGAAATGTTTCGAAATGCCGTGCAAATGCAGAATTCATTGTTACATTACTCAACTCTGGACTTGGACAAAAAGAAAAATACGTTGAACTCCGCTTACTGTGTAAAATATTTGCTTAAGTGGTTAGAGCTAAGTGTGGGGTGTCAGTGTGTCAGAAGTACCCGTTGTACTTAGTAATTCTTTTGTGCAATGTTATTTGAATATAGGTAGCATATTATGCTCCCTGTTTAATTTTATCTTATATTTATCATCTGAATCTACTGAAAAAATTGTTTGGTTGAACGCGCTAATGTCTGGATTACTGGAACTACTCTGGCTCTAATTGAAAAACTTTTGATTTTGGTTAACTGATATCCCGCCACACTATTCCCAACCACTGCAACTCCTGATGGTTAACTGATATATCGAGGAAGACTGTTTGCTAAACATCATCATACTATGACTTACTGAAGTAGAGCAGTAACCAATAATGCGGGTGAAACTGCGATCGACAGCTAATAGAAACACTATCACTATAATTATTACTTATATATATATATATATATATGATCCTGACCGATTTCGGCCACAGCGACTTGGATCTGCCTATTGAAAGCATCGCTGGTTAATTATTACTTAATCCTTCGAACACACGTGATTTAAGACACAATAGAAAGACAATAGCAGCGCGACAGCCGGCTGTCGGTTGGTCGTTGAAAGTTGTAACAGTGTGTAACGCTGTATTTCGTTTACTGCTTGTGTACTCTTCGTCGTTAAGGAGTTCTAGCGAGTATCTCAAAGGTCCATGACCATTACTATTAATATTGAATCGTGGTCACACAAATACGAGTCTTCAGAGTCAACCATCCAAGACAAATGATTATTTCAACCATCAATTGCCCTATGATAGTCAATCACGGGATCCCTAAGGCTTCATTCACACTAAATTGTACCAATCCAAAAAAGAACTGGTCAATTACGAGTCATACTCCCATGAAAGGTTCCGTACTTCGCCCATCATACAGTATTAAGATCGAGCAAGAAATCACCTCTCTTGTGTCGTACAAAAATGGTGTTTAAACATTAATTATTGTGACAACGGCAGTACACACACTATTTTTAAACAATGTAGCAACACAGTTTGCACATCAAATAAGCGATTGGCAGCTTTCTGCGTGTCATGGGTTTGAATCCCGCACGGAATAAATATTTGTTCGTGTATGTGAGTGCATGCATTTGTAAACGTACCCAGGATACTGGATATCAACCAACCAACCAACTATTTTTGACTTATTGAGATGCATCCCGCTAACAGACAGACCGATGGATAGACTGCCAGTGGAGTCTTCGCAAAGGACCTCGCTAAACCTCCACGTTGGAGACCTTGACACGGAACCCTAACAACTTCCTAGTCGACTATTCCCATAAAACTAAGTGAACATGTACCTTCCTCATCGTATTATTTAGGGGCACGTTACCCCATCCTTTCTGCCGACCCTCACAAGTTACGGGCGCGATAAGCAGCTGATATATCTTTTTCTTTTCGCAGTTCAGGATATGAAAATATATGTGGGCGTTATTCCTCGCAAGGGACTGTAAATGTATGTTAATGTAGGAATATAGTTGGGTAATTTTATGCATAAATGTCAGGTGTTTAAACTTCATAATGGATTATTTTACATACTAAACACATAGCTTGGTTATAATAGCTTGGAAAGCAAAGCATTATTATAGCTATATTAATATCAACATAGAATATTAATAAGATCAACCTCTTATTGATATTGTAGAGCGAGAAAGGGCATTAATCACTACGCTTGCTCGAAGTGGATTGGCGATTTTTTTAAGTCCAGGTTTCCTTAGGATATTTTCCTTCACCGATAAAATTTTTAAAAACACATTGGTACTTGCCTCTGAGTTCGAATCGAACCCACAAGCATTAGAGGCTTCCTAACAAGTGGTAACTAATATAATAACTCAACGTAACTATAATTTTAAGACTCTCTAAGGTTAAATAAAACAGTCACATCCATTTAAATGGAAAACTAAAACCATCACAAATGCTAAAGTTAAGTAAAACAACACGTCCGTCTTTATTAAAACTTTAACACACCAAACTACCCACAATACCAAAACCGTTCTACAAAGTATAAACTCTGAAAGTGCAAACAACATCGCCTCTAAGGAACCCGTTAAGCCGACAATCTCATTTAGCTGTGTTCAAGAAAGATAACGTTTTCTGCCCGCTGCACCGTCTATCAATAACTAGCCTCAGCCGCCCTAGGGAACACTAACTTTTATTTTAACATAATGAAAACATGACGCGCCGTCACTGAGTAGATTGGTACAGAAGGTTAACTTTGTACGACAGGCGAAAATAAAAAACACATAGACCATTAAATAGTAAGTGTTTTTGATTTATGTAAGCAGTATCTGAGACTTAAGAAGTCTTATTTCGGCTTAGCTATGTTCTTGTCTCTGTCTGTCACTTCTAGTTTGACAGGTATGTTTAATGATTGACAGGACAATTAGAAATGGCAGTGATCCAATCACAGTACATGTAATGTTAAATCAGAAAGCACGTAGGAAAAGAGCTCTTCTTGCCTGAGTTGTGGGTTGTCCTATAGAGATACTGCGGCCCCAAACATAAAGGGCTAAGAGGAACATGGGAGGGTTTTAGTCAGTAGAAGTCTGACACTCCCTTCAGTTCGACCCAGAGCGGAAAGAGTCATTTGATGATTTCCCAACCCAAATAAAACGGGTAAAGCAAAACAGCATCGCTGTGATTGGTATATGTGGTTAGAAGCGTATCAATGTTACTTCAGGCACATGAGACATCATATTTTGTTTCTGGGATGATAAAGCATCTGTGAGCCCTTGGTTTTGTAGTCGATGATGACTACCACCGTCATCAGCTTGTTTGCGATCCAATGACATAAAAAAAAAACACGTGCTAAGGATTGATATATTTATCTCAACCTCTTTGGGATTACTTTTTGGCTTGGTATATGTGAACATTCTGTATCAACCTATTCTGTGGCGCCGCCGACTTGGATGTACCACGATGAATCTGTTCCCTCGTAAATATTACTTTAGTTGCTTCCAAGGGGTTTATAGCCATTCTGAGAGTATGTGAAAGGATTTTATGATGTTGTTAAAATGTTTTTGGTCGTTACACGGTTCTTTCAAATGGTGGCGACAGTGTTGCGAATTGGATTGGGGTTTGATTGTATGCGGTATTATTTTTAGCTTGTTTTTTGTTTTACCAATTCCAATGATTGGTCTCCTGGCAGATAGTGGGCACCGTTGCAATTAGACATTTGTCCCACTTCAGTTTAAATTGAATTTTGTCGGCGGCGGCTAACCATCGCAAGTTTTTGTAGCTGTAATAGCTCTATGATAATGAAACAATTTTACTTTTCTTTTTTTAAACTTCTTTCGCGTGACCTTATTTAACTTATTTGTATAAAATTCTGAATAACTTAAATAAAACTTGATCCTACAACAATGTCCCCCGGGTTAGACTCTTGCGTCTAACTTGATGCTATATTGATTTTTAATATTCAAAGTTTGCTAACTGGAGCGCGCGCCTCGCTACTTTTTATGACTTGGTATTGACACCGCCCCGAGCTCTGCACACTTCGCGAGTGTAGGCAAACGTTCAGTTCAGTTCAGGGAAACGGCTGGAAATAGTAGAATTTTTGATGAATCCCATTTCTATGTAGGTTCAGTTACGTTCGAGGCGGATTGAGCCGAACAAGAGCGATGTTTGCGAGACCACACAAATCCTCGCCTTCAATCCTCGATAGCTCCTGTCTCAGAAAATATCGTTCAGAAACCGTTATTTATTATCAGATTAACAGAATTGCCGCTATCTCTTGTACTCCAGAAGCTGCGAATCAAGGGATTAGAAAGGATTTTTTCCCCGAAACTCTCCACAATGAATAACTTAATCAAAAACGAATTGACGCTATGATTCTTGGTCTTAATTGCGGTGGAAAATTATTCCTATCTGGCTTCCGTATTTATTTAGGATTTACTTCTGGAGATAGTAAACAAGATAAATCCGGGGAGATGTCAGGCGGAAAATTCGAGAAAACAGCGAAATACAGACGTCGCAAATTTTCCACCGATATAGAATGAATGGTCGGGAGGTTTTTTTCTCTTTCCTTATCTGTGGTCGCCCCGAGCTATGGTTTGATGAAAACGGGCCGGTCCGGGTGCGCTGTTAGTGTTGCCTTGTTTATCTGACGTTCGCATAAAACCTAAGATAACTTTATATAAAAAAAAAACTAGCTTTGAAACTACGTGAGTTGAGAGAAAGTTTAGTATAAATAAAATTCAATTTATTCTATAGAATAAGTGTGACGCTGTTAGAAATTTTTTATTATGCATGACGTATGCAATGTTCACCCTATTAAAACTTGGTTTCGAACTTGCGAAAAGTTTTGACTCTGCGCTCACTAGATGTTCGTAACGTTTTAAAAATTTTTGAGTTTCGTAAATTAGCTTAACTTGACTTTTTAAAAGGTAGAGGACATTGTCACGGTCAGAAATAGAAAATAGAAATAGAAATCATTTATTTGAAAAAAAAATTATCAAAAAATAAAAATAAAATATTTTTAAAAAAATTATTTGCTTGAAAATGGAATGTGATTAAAGCTGAAATTATCACAGCAGTGAGAGGAGACGAAATATAAATCATCATAATGAAACTTAAGCTTCAAACTTTTTTACACTATTCTTAACCCAACTTATCTTAAATTCAATTTTCTAAGTTTTTGTAAGATTTTTATGAAAGCGTGTTATTTTTAGTTTCATTAATCTATTTTTTTATCAAATTTTTTTTTTTTTTTTGGTGAGTGGGAAATCATCCAATGACTGCTCCCGTCCTGGATGCGACGGGAGGGCGTGTCAGACTCTTACTGACTAAAACCCACTCATGTTCCTTCGATTGCCCTTTATGTTCCAGGGTCACGGTAACCACTATAAACATTCCGCAACCGCGGCAGGCGTTGGCCCTGTTGGGCCCCTTCCTGTGCTGACTCCTTCTCTTTGAGGCGCGCGTGGAACACTAACGCGCCGTCGACGCGGTCCTGGTCCTAGCCGGGCGGCGAGCTACCCATCGCTCGCCATCCGCAGAACCGCGCCTACGGTGGCCGGTAGTCGTCATGCGACTCTCGACGTCTTCGCCTGGGTCTTAGTCCGGGGCGAGAGGCTTGTCGTTGCCTCTCGCGCGCCGCCGCTTCCTTCACTAGCATAACTGCTTCGCAGAAGGAGGCGACGGCATCCCATTCCGTCTCGCCCCGAAGCATGGCCTGAACCAGCGCCGGGCGCAAGAGGTCACCGCCGCCGATCGCCTCTACGAGGACACGTCGATGGTCCGCCCATGCGCGGCACACCTCCACCGTGTGCTCGACCGTGTCCTCCAGGCGACCGTTACTGCAGTGGTGACACCCAGGCGTCGCTTCCGCCCGAATCCGACACAGGAACCTCCCGAACTGACCATGTCCGGTGAGGACCTGTGTCAAGCGAAACGTGAGAGTGCCATGACGCCTCTCCAGCCACTCCTCAAAGAGGGGTCTTACCGCCGCTACTACATTGTCAGTCGGTCTTTGACAGATATGCAAAGTTTGAATTAAATCTGATAGTACAAAGTAGGAAAAAATCGAGCCCTAAAAAATCGGTTACAATACGTACATACTTAAAGGTGAAACTGATAAATGCGTGTTAAAAACTGATTCCTAACGTTAGAGTGTAGGATTAAAGTTATATAATAAAATAACTACCTAGTTTAAAAACAAATACCTACAGCTAATGGAAATCCCACATAACTTCAGTTCCTGAAACATAATCCTGAATTTCCCGAAACTCTAACATTTAACGAATTTAACAGTACGTTCGTGCATTAAAGCAAAATTAGCCGCACCAACTATTTCGGAACATTATTTCATTTCCATTTAGTAACGAGAGCACTTGCAACGTGGAACTGAGTACTATTGACACTAAATGGAAATAAAGTTAAATAAAAAAAGGCTGCACTGACGAAAAAATCAACCATTCAACGAATTTGTTAGTTAAGCTAATTGAGTGATTAGCGCTTGATTAATATTGAACATAATAAAAAAATCAAAGCTTTGTTTTCACTTGAAAGAAAGAAAGAAAAGCAAGAAACTCCATCATCATATAGAATTTAATAATAGGCATTTTAGTTGTTTTAACCCTCGACGAAAAAAAAGAAGATTGTATGTTTGACTGCTACGTCTATGAGTCTGTTTGTCTGTACTACCGTAGCTCTTAATCGGATGAACCAATTTGAATTCATTTTTTTGATTTAAGAGTATTCTTAATCCGTACTAATATTATAAATGCGAAAGTAACTCTGTCTGTCTGCCTGTCTGTCTGTCTCTTCTTCACGCTTAAACCACTGAACCTATTTGAATGAAATTTAGTACAGATATCGTCTGGGACCCGAGAAAAGACATAGGATAGTTTTCATCCCGAAAATGCCCCGGGAACGGGAACTATTATTCCACGCGGACGAAGTCGCGGGCAAAAGCTAGTTAAAAATAAAATTATAAATCAAAAACTACTTTAAATCATGTAAGGTATGTGTCACTCATTTGTAAGCTGTGATCATCAGAACTTCGGGAGAGGTTTTTTTTTTTAATTTTAAAACTGTCACTCTTGTTCGGATAAAACCGTCCCACTAGTTTTAACCAATAAAACTTCATGGAGATCACCAGAATAAATCCGAGCATATTGCCGTGAGCAACATTAAACTCCACGATTCGCGGAGAAACGAATTTAAATATTTGAATATTAATACATCATTTACGAGTATTTAATATATTTGCTCTCCCAGAAGTAGTTTTGACTCGTGCATTCGCGAATCCAAATTAATTTAACTTTTACTTTGTCTAAGACCTGTTAATCAGGTTGCCCATGAGGTTACCGTTTAGTTTGGTGGCTGTTTTGATCCCCACACCCGAAAAAGTATTAGTTATTGTTATTTATTTGTGTTTTTTAGTTTACATATTTATAAACGCACTCACAATAAACACTAATTCCTTGATTTTTGTCCTAAGAAAAAACTTTTACAGAGACCTAATGCCTCTTCAGCTCTCGCCTGAGGAAAATTTTACCATAAACATACTCCTTACCACTATTTTTCCGGAAGGAAACCTCAAAAAAAAAAGATTATTACTAAAGCAAAGCGCTGCAAAATGCCATATTTCATACGACCCAATCAACAGGAACATCAGCCAAAAATCCAGCGCTAATTTCATATATAATTCAGGGGCACTTCTTTTAATTTTATGATCATGTTGGATTTTTTCCCGACATTATGTACGAGGTCTCAGGTACGTACTGAAAAGCTCATTTACATGGGTTGGTTTTCTCGCTCATTGGATGAGTGATAATGTTCACGCAATCGCGCATACAGGTGAGAATAAAAAAAACGTAATAAACGTACTCAGATTTTGAAACTCCAAATAATATCTGTTTTTTTTTTTAGTTTAGTAGAGCTCTTTGTGATGGCGTTCATCCGGGGAGGTACTGTTTCTATTTTAACCCGGCGTCATGGGGGTTGGGTCTGTGCGACCCGTGACATTTTATTGCGCTTCTAGTTCGGTTACTATGCGTGCGACGTTGCTGTTCTTCTCAGTAGCTGAAGCTGTTGAGTTGTTCTATGCGTCTCAAGCAATATCTTAGTCGTGGCACATCCGCAGCGGGAGTTACACGTGCACAAAATTGAAAAAGGTATGTGAGAC
The DNA here is from genome assembly GCA_033675125.1 of Athetis lepigone. Taxonomy (NCBI): domain Eukaryota; kingdom Metazoa; phylum Arthropoda; class Insecta; order Lepidoptera; family Noctuidae; genus Athetis; species Athetis lepigone. Next base: position 991,473 of record CM066236.1, on the reverse strand, counting down.
CCATCCCCGCAGTCGGTGTAACAATTTCGCGCCGTGTTGTATAGACAAGGTTTTACTTATTATCCGTGTTTTTATCCTTTTATAGTTGATTTTTTGCTGTTGTTTACAATTGAATTTGCTAATATATAGTTTAAAGTATTTTATTTGTATTTTTGTAGGTACTTAGTAAACAATTGATCACGAAGAGGGAGAACGACAGCGTATTCTTGCAATTTTACAAGATTCTGACTCTGATTCTGAGTTTTCTAACCAGGATTTGTGTAACGAAGAAGATCACTTGAGTAAGCGAAGTAATCCTAAAAAACCTAATGTTTGCAAACATTGCCAAGTATGTTCAGCCAAAAAAGACCGCAAGACAAACTACACCTGCGAGAATTGTAACAAATATATATGTGTAGAACATAGAATACCTTTTTGCGCTGACTGTACCAAAGATATGAAGTGATTTTTGTTTTTTTCTATAGTTAATTTAGTTCTCTACGAAAAAGTGCCATTAAAACATTAAAACTGATTGTAAATTAATAACATCATTAGATTTATACAGAACAGGAAAATTTTGTAGACATTTGTCGTTATTTTTTTAAAGATCTATCTATGTGATTAAAACATAAATATAATATGATATTTGTGTTCCATTATTTACTTAGATACCTAAAAAACTAAACATGAATAATATTTCCTTTATTATTTATACAGTATTTGAATAATTTGGATATTAATAAACGGGTCGGTGAGACCCACCCCAACGTCCGTGTAACACTTTTCCACCCCCATGACGCCGGGTTAATTATGAATTTCTTGTATGAGTGCCGATGTAATTACAGTCACTTGAGATATAATCATCAGATCTTTGTCACTGAGAGGGCAACGGTTTCACGATGACTCTGGTATTGCCGACGTGGTTATTATAGAGAACATTAGATGTGTGGCAAGCGTGTATGTCATACAAGACATACACCTAAACAACAAGATAATTTTATGCAAAAAAAAAACGACTTCCCTCGATTTCGGCATGATACCATCATCAAATCCTGGACCTGATGACAATGGGACCATTTGGGAAGTCTACCCTTTCAAACAAAAAAAAATTGTTCAAATCGATTGGTAAACGGAGGAGATAACGCGATCAAAATATAAAAAAAAAACATTCGAATTGAGAAACTTAAGACTTCTAAAGAAAGGAGGAGGTCCTTTTTTTAGAAGTCGGTTAAAAAAATAAAGATTTCACAGACAAGTCCATTTTTCGATTTTCGACAAGCAAAACTTCAAAATTTTGTCCCGAAGCGAGAATTACAACTAGTGTAAACGATCAGTAATCGTGAGGGTGCCACGAATTATTTAGACGCAACCTCTGCTCCCTTCTTTATACATAGCTATGTAGCAGGGATTCGCCTGGCTACAGTTAAGCTCCCTTTTGCACTTTCGTAAGTTAACATCAGTAGGTTAGAAATTAGCAGCGTGTTTTGTGGTCTTTTTCATTTGTGGGCTCAAATAGGGTTGTTGGGAAAAGTAGAGATAACGCTAGTGTGGTCTTTTGACCCAGGCATTAAGCTTTACTTTTTATATTGTTACTTAACTTCAAATATTTTTTCTACTCGACTGGTTGGACCTCTTAGTCACGGGTTATTCCCGTGACCAAGAGGTGCGAAGAAATAGCATTGTCGTTTGTGATTGCCTCTATCATAAATTCACTTAGTTACTTTATTGTGTGTTTAGTATTCATTCAATTTGAAAGTATAATAGTATTACTAAAATATTTTAAAGAATAGTTTGCATTATGTGTTATTTTACCTTCCTAATGACTTTTCAGAAAATTCAATTTTCATAGTAATAGTAAGTATAGTAAATCTCAATATAATTTAAATCTCATTTTTCAAAGTAATTCAAAACGGTCACATCAACATACAAAAATGTATCTACAAAAATATAAGACATAGCATAATTCAAACGCGTTACAAATGTGGCTTGAAGACGGCACGTAATATTGAATCCAATTTTAACTTCCCGATACGGAAGAGTGGGAATATGATAAGAATATTTACCGCACGTACTTATTACAGTATGTGGATTTTTCATCTTTTTCCTCAGCTCTTTTTTCACCTAATTGAGTGCCAGTATTATCTTCATCTTCCTTGGGGGTCCCCATTTTACTTGGAGTCGGCGCAATACGTTTTATCTTTCATGTCGTCCTGTCAACCGTTATGCTGTTCCATTATTAAACTAAACCGCAAAAGTAGATTGTGGGATTGATACGCGTTCATGGTTTAGTGATGAGTAAGTAGTAGTAGTAGTATTTTCCGTAGGCAAAGTTGTAGACAGAAGTTAGTATTCTCCTAAAAGCTAGTATTTGAAATTACAAAAATAGTGCTTATTACAATTTTATTTACACGGTAACTAGGTAGAAGGACTAAAAATTTTAGCTTTTATCCAGTACCTACCTGTACCATAGATTGTGCTCGAAAACTTACTCGCTTTTGTCAGCCTACAAATAAACTTACAAACTCAAGATAGACATGCGTGAACGTTACACAGTTAAGATTTAAAAAAAAAACATTTTATTAAAATATTGTGCAGCACTAGCACCCCTTGTAGTCGTAGAAATAAATGGCAGTGTCAAATAAAGAATAAAAATTAAACAACTCCTGTACCTCTTAAGCAGTTCACTAACAGCAAACCCGGATTATCCGCATTATTTATTTAGCCGGATTATTATCGACGGTCCAACATCTTTACGCCAGCTCAAGCGACAAAATTTTCGATAACAACTCATGGCAGCGGAAGCGGTACATTTTTTTTCTCAGAGAGCTAATGCATAAATATGCATTAACGTCAAAGCCAGCCGCAGCGCTCGTATCGTTAAGACATTCATAGAAGGCACATCGTTACACCTGGAAAAGCTATTTTCCATTTCTTTTTATAAGAATTTTGTACGCGATTTGCCTGAATGAAAATGTAGAGAATAAGTTCTGCCGATTAGAGTATTAGTAGAGAATTTTCTCGCAGTTCGTTAGTTTTTGCTATGTGGAAATAGATTTGTGCATCAGAAGTGGGATAGAATATAATGATCTAGGTTGGGTAGTCTAATAGACCGGCTGACTGTGGTTTTTAAAGTCTGAAGTTTGATTTCGATCTAAAAAAAGCTCCAATTTCGGAATTTACTGCATAGATATCAATTACTCGCTGATCACAATTGTTATTTTTGAAAGAAACAACGCAATGAATTGAACATCTAGTCATTTGTCGTATTTATGGGATGGTTGGTAATAAATGTATCACAGAATACCGAAGTTCGAAATGTTGATGCGCGATATTTATAAAGTTCATTAAGTTATTACGTGAGTTAGAAAGTACGGCATTTTGAATTAAGAGAATGTTCATCCCCGCGAATTACTGAATCTCGAATGTTCATCGTTGCGAAGTACGGAACTGTACTTCGAAAGTTTAATACTGCGGTAAGGAACTTTATAAATACCGTGCATCGACATTCCACACTTCGGTATTCCGTAATACAGTCGTCATTTAGTATTTGAGAAATATGGTCCAAACTAGCATTTATATAGGTTGGCCTTAATGTTTGTATCTATGAAGCAGTAAGTCACTAGTAGTCACAATAACTAGGTATTGCCCTTGTTTTTGCTTCTATCAGTTTTTGTTTTCCACTGACATAAAAAATACTAAAATCACTTCGATTTTAATCATCATCATCATTATCAGCCCAGAACTGTCCTCTGCTAGACATAGGCCTTATACAACTTTATTCAGCGCATGCAGTCCTATGCCACCTGCAGTCAACGGTTCCCTGCGACCTTAACAAAGTCATCCGCCTATCTGGCGGGAGGTCGTTCTAAGGTGGGCTTGCCATCAATTATGTACTTCAAATTACTAACATGAAATAATAAACCTAGATTAAATCTACATTAACGTCCAATTACAATAATGAAGCAGTAAACCAATCTAATTGGTGTTGGCTCATATTAACAGCGAGCCAATTCTGAAGCAGATTATATTACGCCAACGATATTATATTACAAAACTTGGAATACAGTTACAAACTGTGGACGTCGTAATATAGTGACTGTTCAAGTTTAGTTATTATACTGGCCTCTTGGAAACGCGTTAGCAGTTGCTTAGTAAGTTCACTTACAAGTTTGGATAGCTTGCAGCGTCTAAATGAAACTTTACTTGCACATATTTAATATGTGAGTGGGTCAACTTAGTTGATATTGCTTTGTATGCTTCTGCTGCTTGGATTATACGCTCAAAACTGTGTGCTTTTTTTAACAAGAGAGAACATCTGATTAACGCAGTACCCCAAATGAGTTTCGTGTGTTTCTTTCCAGAAAAATCGGCTCATAACACCAGCTTGATCGTTTAAAATAAGCATAAAAAAGCAATTTCAAGAATAAATAACATTTTATCATCATGTTTGGCCACCTGATGTTCAGTGGTCACTTCAGGCTGTAGAGAACTGCAATACTTACTAGAGGCCTAAGAATGATAATATGTGTATTGTGTGTCAAACTGGAACACATAAAAAACGACGTGCTTAGGGGTCAAAATTAGAACAAGCTCAACAGATTTTTATCTTTTATGATTTATTTATTTTTTATGATTACTGACAGGCAAGCCAGGCTTTTCGGCTTCTATAAAGGTTACTCCACTACACAGCAACACAGCTTGAAGGTATAGTATCAGTACTTGCCTGGACAAGCTTCTTCATAAAGAGTCAACCTTTTTGTAGTTTCTTCGTAAAAAGTTTTTCCTAGAAGTATTGTATTAAGCCTTTTTGCTGTAAGAACGTTACTGTGCTTCACTTTGAACAACTTGAGAAATTAAATCCTAATATTAATCCCGTCAAGGGGGGACAGTTCGAAGCGTTGAGTTTCCTTGCAAAGTTGCAATAGTTATCACACACTAATATATTGAACAATACGTGGTCCATCGACCGTTTTTATCAGTCTGTTGTTCTTGTCGTCAACAACAACAACAGGTCTAAGGTACTAATGCTATAGGTAAATGGATTGGTGGGTCACTGCACTACACGAGACATTTTTTGGTCAAAAACATTCACCGAGTATGATGCCCCATTTCGCCAAATTATGTTTTCATCGGCCTACTTGGATGGATATTCAATTCAGTGCTTTTCAAATGGGCTGCTGCTTTTCACGATTTATTTATTTTATTGTTTATTTTGATGACGAGTATCAATTTCACTTTTTTAATAAATGGTATGCTCTCTCTGTCTCCTTTAAAACATACGTAACTACGTTTCCAAACCTATAAATTTACGAATGAAAACAACCAGCATTAGAACAATAATTACTTGCAGGTATTACAATTACAAATATGTGACACACAGCGCAGCAAAAAAAAATGTTTAATAACTGCGCCAACTGTGGGTTCTGTGTTCTGTCTATAAGAAGCTACACCTTTACACAATAATATATTGACATTTATAAGTTTCATACTTTTAAGAGCTTTTTGGGTTTTGCATCATATTATCAATGGACCCAGCTGTTTTGTAACTACGCAGAATAAGTATATTTCCCAATAACGTAACAAGGGAAACAACGTAACAAAATACATACCCTTACAACCTACATTAGGTACCCCTATTCGTGCAGACCAATATTTCTTATAATTTATTCAGATCCACCCTCACTGTACACTGCCGACCACGACATTGGCCCACAAATTAAATATTTAATAAACCATCCATCGTGCTAAATAAATACTTGCTTTATAGATTTATTTCGCTGGTCACGTATAATTAATGTTGATTTTATTGTGATAAATTATATATCCATATTTATTTCGAATCTGTATTAATTTAATTTGAATTCATCTCTTTGCGTGTTATTAATCATAATTGCATTATACCACGCTATCATTGATTGTATCTTTTTACTAAATTAAACTCGTTGTTTATTTATTACAGTTATTTAATTTCCTATTATTGGAAATGGAACGTGTGGCCTAAATATTTAATTTGTATAATTATAGCTTAGTAACATTATGTTTTACTGTGTTATTTTCGTACATAACTTTGTATTAAACAGTAATTTCGTTGTGAGTATTGATTTTTAGGGTATTGTTTGTTACTTCTTTATATAAATAACACGCGACATTCGATATATAGCCTTACACTAGGCTGTCACGACTTCTAAATATCTATTACGCGGATGCCTAATCCTCGTTGATATTGTTACTTAACTTGACATTAAAGCAAAACAAATAAAATATTATTGAACTGATATATTGGAACAAGAAGAAGCTTTTTTCACTCTTTTTTTTTAAGGTTGTTCTATACTAGAAATATCTTCTATTTTGTAAATGTGTTTACGAACGTAAATTATAAACTCACATACACACAAATAGACTAGAAACGAATACCTGTAAGCCTTTCAAATATTTATCGCGTGCGGGAATCAAACCCGCAACATATAGCAGATTATGGGAATATAACTCTAATCGCATCCTCGTAATTAACATTAACTGAATTTAATGTAACAATAATTGTTACCTACCAAATCAAAGAACAAAAAATAAAACCAATTACAATCCACTAAAACCGCTTCGAACGTCCGAAGTATTTTCCTTAATTCCTCACGAAAAGCCATTATTTCCTAAACGTAACAAAAATTATCATCAAAGCGACGCTGTAAAAACGCAGTGGGACGTAAAATAAAAGGCGAACGGAGGCATTCCGTGACCCGCAGGCACTTAAGTCGAGACCAACGATACATCGCGGCAAAAGCAAGTCATTACGCCTAATGCTAAAATATCCTATTCTCGGCCTGCGCGTATTGAATACGCAACAATACGTGCCTTTCTCGCAATAAAGGTTTAATCCCCGATGTATACTTTTCTTCGGCCTCCAGTGTACTTATGAGATCAAAAGAAATATTCGCTTTGCTCATTTTTTTGTTTCGAAGTTGTAGTGTACATGCGTTATGCATTAGACTACGCACTTTGGGCTGGCGGGGGAACTTTTTATGCTCGCTTATCCTCGGTATTGTGGCAATATTTTTTGAATATGATATGTGAATAAGTTCCTTTTGTTTTGAAGTTTGAGCTACCTATCCTTGCACCTGTTTTGTCTCTGCTTTACCCTAAAGTAAATTGGTAATAAATGCGCAAGGCATTAAGTCCGCCATTGTACATTATTTGTTTTAAATGTTGTGTACAAAATTTTAATAAAAAAATAAAACACAAGGCCATAGTTACTCCAGTTTTACTGTTTGACAAAACAAGGGTCATCAATAAGACAAAGCAATAAGGGCTAAGTTTAAAAATATTTTATTGTTGTCTAAAACACGAAATTACAATTAAAATCAATTTGTTAACTTGCTAAATACCAATGTGTCACACTATGATGTAATTTCAGGTAGCCAATAAGTTTTTCTTATGTATAAGCTATATAACTATATAGTTTCAACCATAATTATGTATTTAGCAGTTTTTCCGTGAAACAGTAAAAAATTACATCCATCCGCCATCCTCATAAACATGTCTAACCATCTCATTAAGTACTAGGGTAACATAACAGCCAGACAACCTAGAATAGGTTTAGAGCTTGCTTAGAAGAAACTCTAAGCCTACATTTTCTCAAGCTTCAAAATAACTTAAACAAATCAGTCAACACCCACACTCAGTACCTCGTTATTCCTTTAATATAGCCCAATATTTTTGTAAAGTCATTAATTCAATTAGTTTCGTAGATTTATCGCCGTCGACAGTTGGCCTTAATCGGCTACGTGATTATTTTTCAACCATTTTCTACAACGAAATCTTAATTGGTGGAATTGCCTCATTAACTACTAACGATTAAACAATTTTAGGGAGGGATAGGGGAGCTACTTGAACTTTGAACTTCAAAGTTCTTCAATGTTAGAGGGATTGGCAATTTTCGTTCTCGGAATAGAAATCCAATAATTATCTGAAAATACTAAGTAAGTAGGGATGTGAAATTATGAAATCTCGGATCTGAATACGGATTTAGGAAGAACGTTATATCGGTTTCGAATACGGTTGAGGACGTCATATTATTTCGGATAGTTAAGGTTACGGTTATCAGATTTTAAAGTATTTTTATCACATTATGGGTTAAGACCATGCAACAAAGAATAATTAACAATCCAAGAAGCATGGCTAATCCTTAATAGTAGATTGTATTACAAGGGCGCAAAGTAATATTTTTACGGCGAGGGTGTTTTTTGAATTCAGAGCGAAGTGAGGGATTCTAGAGTAGAATCCCGAGCTTTGCGAGGCATTCTTAAATAGAATCCCGAACGTAGCGAGGGATTCAAAGTACGTCGCCCGAGCCAAAAAATATTTTGCGCCCGAGTGATACACTCTACTTTTCATTACCCCCTATGAGAAAATAAAAGGCGCTTCATACTTTATTGTAAAACTATTATTCACATAGCTTAATAATAATAGCAGCTACATTAATAATTTGCTGCAAAACAATCCGTGAAAATTTTTACGAGAACTCGTTTGCGTTTTATTTCTAATTTTTTTTTATTCAGCTGCGGCGTGACTATAGTATTGGCCGTCGTACAGCCATTCATTATTTGCGTTCGATTCTTTGGCGTTGAGCACTAAGACGTTTCAAAGAGTTTTTAGGCGCACTTATAACAGGGCGTAAAACATGCAAAGACGCTCCAAATTCAAAAATTGCAATTAAAAGTTACTTTTAGGCGCACTTTTTGAATTTGGAGCGTCATTATTGCCCGCAGAAAGTTTCTTATAGAAAACACCAACTTTGGGCGTACCTAAAGGGGAACAAAGTCGTCTTTTTCGAATAGGATGAAAAAATATTTTTTTTATCATAACATGTATCATTTAGGCTCCGCCTCTGACCGAAATTATCCGAAATTCAATAATAATATCTGATTCGGTTACGGTTATTTTCTTATTTCGGATTTGAGAAAGTTTCAATTACCTGATACTAAGAACTACGCCTTAATTTTATATTAAGTTTCGATTTTATAGGTTACGCATTTTCCATTACAGGTATATAAATATTGCTTTAACTTCTTATAGGTAATATGAAAGAGGCGTAAAGAAAAAACTTTTCATTTTTCGTGTAATGCTTATAATAAATAACGGGCTTGTTTGTGCCTAAAAATAACCTGAAAGTACCGGTTTTCTGTGCTCTAAAATCCTAGTATGTTTACTTTTAATCTCGCTTTTATGGAATCGATAACGTAATACCACAGATTAATAACTAGTTACTACGTAACAGATACTTCACTCCAATACAAAAACTAAAATACCTACGCTAAATCATAATAATAATACCAGCTGTTTGCAGCGGGGAGAAATGTACCATAAGTACGCACAAAGAGAGTTGAGATTCTTTTGCCCGCCGCGCGACTAACGTGTGTGTGTGTCTTCCAGCAAATGTGCTAGGGTTATACGTATGATGATAATGGTAATAAAACGAATGTTTTAGAAAAACAATTATTTTTTTATTTGTTGGTCAAATATTTTAAAGCTTAATAAAATGACTGATGCATATTTTTCGTTCCTTGAATTCCCGATTATTATATTTTAGTGTCGAAAATATCCAAAACCGCGTAAATAATTGTAATAAATAATCAAAAGGGAAACAGGAGAATTGGGAAACAGGGGAATTGCACTATAATCACGCAATAATTACGTGGTTTCGGCATTTTGATAGTCAGCGCTGTATCCGTGACGCGCGAGCACTCAACCGGGCGCGCGACAGCCCGGTGTTCGTTGTATCGTCGACGATACGCGAAGCGGTAGGCATAAAACGCGTGGCCATGAGCGAGTGACGGACGCCTGGTAATACTTCCGATGAAAGGAACAATTTGATAGAGAATAAGCGAGACGACAAAAAACTCATTACTCCGTCAGTCAGTTAAATTATCAAAAATGTTGGACACGTATTTTTTTTCTCGTAAACGTCACGCCTAGGTACATTTTTTACTGAACTGTGACGTCACAAGCACGGTTTTTTTTTTGGTGAGCTGGAAATCATCTAATGACTTCTCCCGTCTAGGGCGAGGCGGGAGGGCGTGTCAGACTGACTAAAACCCACTCATGTTCCTTCGGTTGCCCTTTACGTTCCGGGGTCACGGTAACTATTATAACTATTCCGCAACCCCATCACACAAGCCCCAACTACGAAATTTTTTATTGATTTTGATGCTCTTTATCTTTGTACTTATTTTTTATTAATTTGATTAAACATAAAAATTATGTCTAGTATTTTTAGACGATCTAACGGATCGACTAAACAGAATGCCATTTTATTAATGTAGTCGTCAACTCTATTGGTTTCGTAATAAACTTAAAGCTATTGTTATTCTCTTGACCGTGTTTCGGTCAAGGTGCGGCGGCCATCTTAATTATGACTTGACAATTATGCTTGACAGAAAACATAATATGCGCTCTTCTTTACTGTTATCCCCGTGGCACGGAAATTCATGAATTATCAATTTCGGTATTTCCATTAAGAATTTCCAAAACAATCACATAATCTTTAAAATAGGTTTTGACCTTTGAGGTTGTTTCGAATTTCTTTTTAAAGTAGTCAGCTAGAAAATATCGGTCCTTCGACTAAAGTAACATTATTTTTTTACTTTTTAGTGTCGAGTCCCAATGTCTGACTGTGTATTACAGTCTCCTTGAAAGTAATTTATTTTCAAAATTAAACTACTTACAATCTTATAAAACGAAAATAGAAACTCGAAGTAACGCACATATCGTCAATATATATTTCGTCGATTTTTTTGTTCTTGAATTTTTCGAGGAGCTATGAACCGATCGCCGATCGAAAAGTAAAAAAAATAGATAAATAAAAATCCGTTTACATTATTGACGGAGATATCGCGTAACAAACATACAAAAAAAAACGTACAGACGAATTGAGAACCCCCTCTTTTTTGAAGTCGGTTAAAAACAACATTGACATGTAATAATGTTATATTTGACCAATTTACAAAGTGGATATCGTTTAATATTTTTTTTACCTGATTGCCTAGCAATAACAATAATTCAACGATTGCGACCACGTATTAATTGACATACATTTTATAAGCTGCCAAAATTCGATTTCCCTGTAGATTTTGCCTGGCTATGTTACATCGTGCCGTCACTTTTATCAACTCAAATGACTATAAATAACGATTTTATAAAAGAAAATACGTGACTCAGATTTTTATCCACTATAGTTATTGGGTGTGGTTTACATCAATAGTTACAAATACCAAAAACACTATTTATATTTTTTTAACCGACTTCAAAAAAGGAGGAGGTTCTCAATTCGTCTGTATGTTTTGTTGTATGTTTGTTACGCGATATCTCCGTCAATTGTAAACGGATTTTGATGGTTATTTTTTTTTTGATAAGTCATGATTCAGGGGTGGTCCTATATAAATTTTGTGGCGATCGGTTCAGTGCTTCTCGAAAAATTCACCAAGAACAATAAAAATTGACGAAATATTCATAGACGATGTGTGCTTTTTCTTCAAGTTTCTATTTTCGTTTTATAAGATTGTAAGTAGTTTTATTTTGGAAATAAATAACTTTGAAAGATACTTTAATACACGGTCAAACATTGGGAGTCGACACTAAAAAGTAATAAATAAAAAACTTTTTTCAAAAAAATAATAACCGCCTTCAAAAACTAAAAACCCAAAAATAACTAAAATTTCGGAAGTCGGTGGCAACACAAATTGACTGGCAGAACAGAAGCCACCGACTTCCGAAATTTTAGTTATTTTTGGGTTTTTAGTTTTTGAAGGCGGTTATTATTTTTTTGGAAAAAGTTTTTTATTTAAATGTATAAAATTATAAACTGAATGACTGACTGACTAAAAATTTATTTGAAAATTCGACACCTAACGGAGTAAAATAGGTGAGGGAATATCCACGCGGGTGAAGCCGCAGGCGAAAGTTAATAACTGGATGAAAGCTTACCCAAAATAAATATCAATTATTAACAAAAGGTTCTTACCCCCAATAAAAATCAATTTAAACACAATTCGTACCTACCAAAAGGCCATAAAACTGTAACTTACGCAACTAAATGCCAGATATACTGACAGTCGCATATCCAAACCACATCGGGAGACCACACCTTACTGTTGCCAATTTTATATAACGGCACTGCATTTGGCAAGCGTACCCTGCTTACGAACACAGCATTCCGTACGGTCCATTTTACGATCAGCGATGCATGGAACTGTTCCCCTGTTTAGGCTTTTACTACCATGGGCAATGAACACAGGATATTCTCGAACTGGTAGATTTTGAAATTGCCTGTTTAAATCAAAACTATACAAATAAACTTCTATTTTCTATGTGTGGCGGCTGTGCGATTACACCTCGTGTGCCTGCCTTGTATGATATGATAATCTATACTAATATTACAAAGAGGAAAACTTTGTACGTTTGTTTGTTTGATTTTAATGAATAGGCTCAAAAACTACTGGACCGATTTTAAAAATTCTCTCACCATCCGAAAGCTACATTGTCAAATACTATACTAACTGTTATGTTCCGGGTATGGTCGTAAGTATAAGATGCTTGTCAAGACTCCCACGATAGAAGCTCTTAATGTGAGAAAGGTTTTAGAAATATTATATTTATCTAGACCTCGAACATGCCTATTTCTGCCGCAAAGGAGCGTTCATGTGTTGGGGCTTAAAACGCATAGGTGTCGGTGTAGTTATGGGAACATACTCGTGGACTCTAGTATGAAAATGCATCACCGAGGTATTGTGATTGTCTCTATATGTTGCGTCAGTGACCATTTAAACCTTCGAACACAATAGAAAGACAGTGCGGCAGCCGGCTGCCGCTTGATCGACGAAAGATTAGACGTGAGGCGTCGCATGAGGTGTAAGGTTATATCCATTCAGTGATTTAAAAATAATGCAACATGATGCTGGCAGGATTAGCGTGTCATGTCCTTTAATATTGAAGATCACAATCCATAATAGTCTTGCCAGTCATGTTCAATAATTTTCTCTAAGATCATTTAGAGCTTTTCGCTGTTTTTGAGAAAGAATTTTGTGTAGAGATAACGGAGGTATTAAGAGTGATTGATCTTAGCATGACTCAAAATTTCTTCAGTTTTGTTCTTAAATTGCCTTGTCTTATTAGGCTTATTTATTGTTGTATTTATTTAAAAACTGCATGATCGATGAGTGGAGAATTTCGAAAATCATCGTGTTTGGTGAATAGATTGAAGATAAACGATGTAGTTAATCCTTTTGGTATTAATTAGAATACTCTAGGTCACCTACAAAATCGATGCATGAGAATCTTGAATCTGACTTTGGTATGTCAGATGAGATGGTTCATCTTTTAACTGCCAGGACATTAGATTTATTTTTAATTGTTTATTTGGCTCTTTACCTACATTGTTTCACATATAGAAGCATCAAAATTAATCTAACCAGCATTTTGTAATTTATGATGTTTTGAAAAAAAGCGTCCGTGGACTTCTTAAGCATTCTTGCTTGTTCTTCTGCTTAGAGATCAACATACATTTTGGAACAAGCAACTAGCGTCACCTATTTGACTAACCGATCGACTCTTTGATAAATCGTAGGTAGGTAAATCGTCTAAGTGAATAAATGCCTAAATTTTTGATTTTGTTTTTAAATATTGATAAAAACCTAACAAAACTCCACACTAACACGGACCTCATAAATGCTAACAAGTCTTTAAAAGTTTACGACAAAAATATCCTTAAAACAAAACAAGACATCCACGTATCTCATTATTCCCTGGTACCAAACTTGTTCGTAATCAAAGTTTTATTGAAATTTCACTTTGGCTCCCGATTCCAGTGCGGTTGGCTACAGTAGCGCAAAATGAGACTTTTATAGGCTACACGACTTCCGTAACCTCGCATTTGCCTTGTTTAAAACTAATCTAGGTTATCGTGTATGCTTCATTTTACTAGGGAAGTTTTGCTTTTCTGTTTTAGAGAAATGGGTTCCTTACTGTACAAAAACATTCAATATTGAAATTAAAAAGAAAAATTGTAAAACGATAACTAAAAACGGGAAGCAACTGAATGATCCGGGCTGATCCGGGCAGATAAAGCTCACTACAATTTAAATTAGTTCTTTAATGACAGGATTGAATTCTTGACGAACAAATTTAATTATTAATAATATTGTGTTCGTATATGAACAATTTGTTTTTTTAGGGTTCAGTAGTCAACTAGGAACCCTTATAGTTTCGCCATGTCTGTCTGTCTGTCCGTCCTCGCTTAATCTCTGTGACCGTTAGCACTAGAAAGCTGAAATTTGGTACCAATATGTATATCAAACTAGCTTCTGCCCGCGACTTCGTCCGCGTGGATTTTTCCTGAATTTTCTTTGCTATAAACCTCACGGAGCCCAAGACCTTTCCAACGAATGCAAAACCGTGGAAATCGGTTCGTGCGTTCTGGAGTTATAGCGTCAGGAAGGAAAACCTGACTTATTTTTATATAGTAGATTACGCCGACAAAGTGGTAAAATAAAAATTGGAAAAAAATGTTTTATTTTAGGGTAGCACCCCTATATGTAAAGAGGGTTAGTGATTTTTTTTATATTAACCCTGACGTGTGATATATTGTTGGATAGCTATTTAAAAATTAAAAGGGGTTTACTAAAAACATTTTTTGATAATGTCAATAATTTCGGAAACAATCGCTCCAAAAGGAAAAACCAAAGCGTCCCCCCTCTAACTTTTGACCCGTAGGTTTAAAAAATATGAAAAAAATCTGGAAAGTACCTAGAACTTTATAAGGACTTTCTAGGAAAATTATTTAGAACTTGATAAAAAGAACAGTTTTTGTACAAAATGACAAAAAGTTTGTACAAAATAATTTCTGCGTACTTAGTATGTCAACGTAACAAATAGCCTTTTTTAAACTTATAAATGGGAACACTTATTGTGACGGACGGGAAACCTACATTGAGCGTGGCCCGACACGCTCTTGGCCGGTTTTTTTTTAAATAATTATTGTACTCAGTTTGATAATTGTACTTTGACTTGTATCAGTATATACTTTTTAAATTATTTGACTTTTTTGCAAGCTTCATCGCCAGTTGCCATAAACACAAAGAACTTTTGGGCATATCCAATCGAAACCTTTTTTGTGGAATCCTTTTATTTCAATGGCTGGCTATACTCGACAGTTTTATTCGCGTTTCTGGTCACTACTCCGCTATAGCAACTGTAGCGTAATGTTATATTTTCCACAAACTTTCGGCTTTCGTTTGTATCACTATATTGCTTTTACTAACTGCCCCTGCGCTTTCACCCGCGTCTATATACTGCTACGCTCCCGTAGATAGTAACTTGATGTTACGTAGCTATTAACTTTCCTGTATCCAACACATATTTTCAGACTAGCATTTCCTCTGATTAGCGCGTTAAACCAAGCAAACAGCTCTATATGTATAAATCAGCCGTATAATGCAAGTCTAGATTTGAATCCTTTTTTAGATTTTGGTAAATCATCAAATTACTCCTCCCGATCTGGGCGTAGCGGTGCCAGACTTCTACTGACTAAAACCTACCCAGGGTTTTAGTCTGTTCCTTCTTAGCCCTATGTGTCCGGGTATCACTTTCGAACAACCCGCAACCCCGGCAAGATAGATTTTAATCTAAGAATAAGAATAATTTATTGTTCCGAGAAAATGCAGTTATTTCATTGAATCCTGAAACTCACACTAGGATTCCCTGTGTCGTGAGTTCCAGTCAGTGAATCTACGGCACTACATCACTTATACTAGTTACCATTCATATATCTTTGACAGTCGTAACGGGCTGACAGAAGCCAGAATTATGAACAAATTCAACAGCACTAAATTAGACTGGAAGCCGTCTCTAACATACAAAAAGTAGGTAGTAGGGTGACGAATTTTTATCTACGCAACTTTCTCCCTAATTCTTTATTTCATCATCATCATCATTAACTAACTCTTTCCTGCTAGCAATGTTTGTCTGTTTACTACCGAATATAGCAAGACCATGTTTACGCATTTTTCTGCCATCTTAGTTCAGTTCATGAGGTGTGAGCTCATGGCATGTGTACCAGCATTTTCATGGATGGCTCGGGTACAGGGTCGATGGCCCATTTTGTTTAAAGGTCTTTTAAGGGGCAAAACATGTGATCTTTGTTTAACAGACTAGGATATATTGTACCGTTGTGATTAATGGAGATAACCATTTGACCTTTTTGACCTGTAGTACGAAGTTTTAAAGGAGCTTGATGGAAAGCCTTAGGGTCGGTACATAATTATCTGACTAAAAATGCGTTGAGCGGTATGTCCGACTTATTAACGCATCATCGGTTAAGTGTGAAAGGTTGAATGTTTTATTATTGTTGATCTGTTATGGCGTTACGCGACCGATAATACGCGACGCATTTTCCTTCTAGATATGACCCGACCCTTATACTGTTTTTTGCTAGTGACGTGCTTTGTCAATGCATACATAGTTCTATTGCAAACTAATTACCTTTTCTCATACAAAGAAAACACGGGTATTGATCATCATTTCTACGTGTTTTTTTTACCAGTCTTCTCCTTACAAAACTACTTGTTTGCAACCAAATTCAATAATTTGACTTGTAAATGCCGTTTCAAAGAGTCTTTTTAGGTGGTCTTATGGAAATAAAAATATTTGAATTTGATGAATTACTCGTAGTATGACAGTTATTAGTTAATTTATTTACCTCGTATTTTCTTTCTTCAATTCAATGGTTATAATAATAAAAAAAATGAAATATTAATCAACTACTGTTGTTGGCCATGCCTGCTAAAAGCTTTATAATTATATACACATACAAAGGCAGGGAAACGGAAGCGTATTAACAAGTTGATTCCGACATAACACATTACGAAAAGGTGCCTTTACATAAACGTATAAAGGCGCATTTCCCAAAATGCTTAACTAAAAGCATCTTGAATTACCCGCTTAAAGTATTACCCCACTTCACGTCACCTACGCTTACTATGACACCCGACACTTTGGTTACCCAAACACACACACATACCCACACACACACAGGGTAAGCGTATGCAGAAATACCCCTTACACACACACACGCACAAGTTTTGATGTATCCCGTCTACGTACAGAGGTAATTTAACAACAAAAGTTATTGCTGTTTTGTGGCAGCCCTAACTGTTGGTGCTAGTGTTGCAAGTTGAGTCTTGAGTTGTTTGTTAGGACTCGATTCAATTTCCAAGGAAATGGGCTCAATAATGATTCAATTTCTAGATAAAAAAACACTAGGAACTTCAAATAAATTCAGGGCTCTAAAAAACTCGGTGCATGATTATGAAACTTGAGGTTCACCGTTTAAAAAGTCTGAAAAAAATAAATCTAATGAGAATTAATGCAGTCTAATCAATTTTTGGAAAGCGTTTGCACTGCACGACATATGAGGGATAAAAAGGACTGGAGTTTAGAAAGAGACTCGAGTTTTCATTGAGGATTCAAGAGCTAGTAACCTTCATGACTTAACTTTAACCCTAAGGCGGTGGAATTCTATAATAGTGAGTCGAGTCGTATAATCCATCATCTGATTCCTGTATATAGGACTCAAAGACTCGAGTCCTTCACAACACTACCGCCCAACCAGAAACTAATGTAGCACAACCCTAACTAATCATAATTTTGTTTCGCCGCCACCTGTGAATTAAGCTGTCACTTCTAATAAACGTTTATTCAATTTTCTATCTTGTTATGTTTGTGGTAAAGTTGATATTTAGTTGGGGTGTTCTGGTGGTGTATTTTTAAAGTTACTACGTAAGGTTAAATTCAATTAGCATAATTATCATCAAAATGGCGGCAGTGGTGTTCTTCGGAGTAACTGTTACTAACGAGGCGAAATGTGGTTTTAGTAAAGCTTCTGAATCTCCGTAGTTGAGGAAAAATGTTTAATATACTCGTATTACAAGTTCATTAAAAACTTGTTTGTAACTTACAGGTTTTCCTCCGTTGTATACTACATTTATGGAAAAAGAAAGTTACACGATTTTTCTTGAAGAGTAAGGCAAAGACGAAGGTATAAGATTACCTCGTGTATCCACTTACAATGTATTTTTTAAGGTTAATTAGATGTCTCTAATTGCTACCCTCATGTCGGTAGGTACGGTTTTCTTGTGTAAATCTTTTTTTGAGTAAACAATATCAAAGTAAATACCGAAGGGGCCAAAATAATAATAAATAAATATCCTGGGACATCTTACACACGGCCATCTGATCCCAAGCTAAGCAGAGCTTGTTTTATGGTTATCAGACAGCTGATGTACATACTTTTATATTTTTAAATACATACATGCTATAGATAAATAACACCCAGACACAGAACAGACAATTATGCTCATCACACAAAGTTTGTCCTGGGTGGGAATCGAACCCACGACCTCTGGCTTAGCAGTCAGGGACACTAGACCAACAGGCCCGTCAAATCAAAATAATATACAATATTATTAAACCAAGCATTATTAATATTTATAAAACTCTGAAAAATCAGTACCTAGATCGTGTTACGTCGTATCAATTTTAATCTCAACTCTTAGACCAAACAATACAAAGACAAAGTTTATTTTTTCGTTTTTAGGAGGTTTTATTGCAGTGAAGATTACACTCATAGAACTGCTACTTTATTACTGACAACATTATTGCTCGCGGACGAAGTTCCGGGAAAAAGCTAGTGGTAAATTAAGTACTAACATTGTAGGTAATGAATAATAATGTGTTAGTGAGCTTTTGTTGCTGACTTACCGTCAAAATGACACGACATTACGCGTATTCCTGTGTACGGGCCCGGCATTATGCTGAGCGCTAGCCCTTTCGTGCAATAAATAAGTTTATATTAGAATAGTTAAGTTCTTTTACTGTAAAACTTTTGCACGAATAAACTGTTTTTCTTTCTTTCTTTCTTTCTTTCTTTCTATTCAACATTTTCCATTTCACACACGATTTCCATAATTATTATTAGCTGTAGTAAACCTCCTTGTTACGATGGCCTAGTGGTTAATGTGATAACATCTTCGTTATCGCAGATGACTACAGTCAGCGGAGTTGCAATGACATAAAATGATTATAACGAATTGAGAACCTGCTCCTTTTGTAAGTCAGTTACTAAAATATATGATCTCATTTTGTAAAATTTATTTATAAATTATTCCGCTTAATTCGTTCTTGTATTAAAATAATGTAATCTCTTTGAATCTCACTCACAGCGTATTATGTTATTTTTCTTTAATATTTTCCTTATTTGCTTACAGTTTTACTCTCTTAAGTAAAGATGATCAACAACAAAATAATATTAGCAATTATAATGTTGTAAATTTTTGTCTCGTCTTAGGGTACAAGCTTTCTTCTTTCCCAATTTTATTGGAATCGGTTCAGTGGTTTTGGCGTAAAGTAAGACAGACCGAGTTTCATTCGCATTTATAATACCTATCAGTATGGTATAATTATATGTATTGTTTCGTAATTTCCTTTGGCAAATAAGATAGTCATTATTATTGAGGTGATATCTTATTCATATTTCATTTCATGTAAACACTATAATGCCCTTACTAATAATCACTGTGTAAAGTTATGCAATGAATAAAGCCTGTGTAACCATACATTTTTTGACGTATAAACCTGTCATAACTTTATGCAGCGTTTATTAGTAAGGCGCTAAAAGTCTAACAAGATAAAAATACAAAAATAACTTATTAAGTTCATTAAAATCATAAGTATACCAGTTTGTTCAATGGCTCTAATCCCAGGAGCTACCCAGTCGAATTGTAAAATAATATTTATGTACATAAATTCGACACAGATTTATATGCAATAGTAGAGGCTTTATTATATAACGCTAAAACCTCCAAGAGCAGAGCCTACCCATATACTCAATCAAAGAAAAATAAACTTTATAACCTCAACTATATTGCTAATATCAACCATACTAAGTTATTCATTAACACTCTACAATTCTGCAGCAACACATATTCATGACGGCTCGCTAGCTAACGCCTCCTTGTTTCACCTGCATTTTACACATCTGCTAAGTGCAGCACTTAAGGCAGTAACCGCTTAAAATTATAAATTTTGTATGTATGCATGTGTGAAGTTACTTATCTCTAAAACTTGTGTGAGGTGTGAAGGTTTGTGTATCTTTAATTAGTGTAAGTGGTGTTTATTTTACGTAATTTAGAGGTGGTTAAGATGCTTGATTTTCGTGCGTAAGGTAGCGGGTTTGAGTCTGGGCAACTCACAATGTGAGTTTTTGAATTTGTGTAAAAATTAAAGCACAAGAGGCATAATGTCTTTGTTTCTGGGGCGATAGCACCTCTACAAGGTCGCTAAAGGTCTATATTATATCTATAATAATTGAAGGTCGGTGATCATTTAACAACTGGTATGCCATCAGTATTAAATAAGGGTTCCTTTAGGACCATTTTGACGGGCCTGTTGGTCTAGTGGTTAGGGACCCTGACTGCTAAGCCGGAGGTCGTGGGTTCGATTCCCAACCAGAACAAACTTTGTGTGATGAGCATGATAGTTTGTTCTGTGTCTGGGTGTAAATTATCTATTCTATGTATGTATTTATAAAGTATATAAGTATGGATATCAGTTGTCTGGTTACCATAACACAAGCTCTGCTTAGTTTGGGATCAGATGACGGTGTGAGAGTTGTCCTAAGATATTTATTTATTTATTATTTATTTATTTAGTTACGGAATCCTAAAAACAGAGCTTTCAAATTAATCATGGGAGGCACTAGTTTCGGTGAAGGGAAAACGGCTATGACATGATTATTTTTAACACAAGGTAGAGAATTTTCTTAGGATCTGACTTTTCCATCGTTCTTCAACACAAAACTATTCACAAAAAACGGCGCGAGCACTCTTTCAACGAAACAACAATACTATTAATCAAATATTGTTCAAACACAAACCAACACCGTCCCTCAGAAGCCTAAACAATCAAAATCTATAATAACAACAAAATCTCGAACAAATTTAATATAACACGCTGTACATACGGCGCTTAAACAAAAACTTAAGACAGCGAACAATATCCTCCTTCATACATAATAAAAACTTACTGGACTGCGAAGCTCCCATTTGTACTAAGGAAGAGAGAGACAACGCTATGTAAAAGTGTATCTCTGTCTCCCGCAAAGGAGTGATCGTTTTGATACTACTGTTTTGCTTGCGATCGTATCTCATAAGTGTGACATCAAGAAAGGACATAAGTGAATGCATAAGTTATAAGTTTTGGAGTTGAAGTGAACTGCTTAAAGATTAATATCGTGGATGTTGGAATAGTTTGTTTTAGATACTAGCTTTTTTATCTAAAACAAACTATTCCACAACTGCCTTGGAATAAAGATTTGCGATCAGACCAGGTCTTGCAGAAAAGTCTGTCTTTTATAAAGAAAGTCATATAAAAAACTTATTACTGTCTGGGAGGTAGGTACTCGTAAAAACTTCGACGACTGTTTTATTCTCATGAACTTATCCAAATGAATAAACGACTCTAGATGAATTATTATTTCCTCATCGGAACCAGAATTTGGCTGATTCATTAGATTATACTTATATTAAAACGGATTGTCAACTGAGCTTATTTCCATTTTTGACAATTATGTTTAGAAGGGTATTAATTTTATTACATTATCATTTATCTTTTTGTCAAAAAACACTATACCAAAAATACCCATTGACACTTAGCAATAGCATTTCATCTGTAAACGAATTTCAGTACATGGACAATATTATAAAAAATAAACACTTTGTTTTATTAGTCTTTTACAAGATTTTTCTTGCAACTGCGTCGGACGCAGACAAAGTCGTGGATTATTAAATTCTTTAAGAACGGCTTTGTCAATGCAAAAAAATATACATTTATTAATTTTTCATCGATATTGATTCAAAGAGTTAGGCGCGCTCTTAATTGCATTTGTCCACAACATCATTCGCAAGAATGACAGTCATAATATATAATAGTAACTTATAATTATATTTCTCAAAAACCCAGTTTAACTTATACAAAAAGTATCAAGATAAGAAGTGAATACTTACTATTCGACCAACCCCATAATCACGTACACATACAATCTTTAAGCCAGTAACAACAAATTTACCTCTGTTGTTTGTCACACAGAACACAGTCTATAGCTATATCTATAGTGACATAACATAAACCAAAGCTTGAATGCATAACCCTGTCACCTCTAAGCCGGTCGGCAAACGTCCTTTTTCACGTAAGCCTTAAACTTTCAAGCGACCTTACCTGCTCCCCTAGAGGGATTATAAACATGAAATTAAATATGTATGTAGTACTAACAATAGAGGAGCCTTCAACGTTTCCCTCTCCCCCCATTCCCCCGCCCTTGACTCATTCTCGACCATGTTATAACATGCATGGTAAAAATTCGCAATCCGCAATAACAAAATTGAGTCAAGGTTTCTGAGGTGAGCCAAGATTGTGGTTGGATAGCTGTGAGAAAATTGGCAATAGGGTTATAGAAACTAGTTAACAGTGATCTAAATTCCATTTAATTTTTCAGATTTTGTTAATGAAAAACAAAACTTTAGTCTGAAACTGTCAATTGGCCTTCAGCTAGCGTGGTAACCAATGTTCGTGTTTTCTCTATATGATAAGAGGCATTTGCCCTTCTTTGCAGTGGGGCAGTAATAGGATGGTATTATTTATTTAGTTCTTAATAATATTGTACTTTCAAATCTGTGAAAATATGCACCTGCAATTCACGTACACAAATCCGACATTCCGACATACAAAAAAACGGCAATTTGACCGGTGGTTTGACCATGGTTTTGACATTATATACATTCTTCTCTACACACTTAACAATGTACCTACAAATAATACTGTAACAACATTATTTTAAAAGAGTAAGTATGGAGTTTCTTGCCCGTTCTTCTCCATACGAATCAACTTTTTGGAATGGGCAACTAGATTCATTTTCTTTGTTTTTGACGTTCTTAAGTGCCGTTTAAATGGTCTATTAGAAATAAATGATTTGAGTTTGAGTTTGACCAAAAACAAATTTACAAAACACGCAAATTGTAAATTACAAGACATCAACTAAAATACTACGGAACATAGACCCTTCCTCAAAGAAGAGTTTTGGCCGAAGGGTGTCTTATTTCGCCGTTTTCGCGGGAGGATACGCGACACCAGGCAGCGCGACACGACGCCGTCACTTCGTGTGCAATAATTAGAATTTGTTTATAGTTTCTTTATGTATTAGTTTATGATTTTAAGTATTTGTGTATTTTTTCTATGGGCCTCAGTTGCCTGATAATAAAGATTATTATTATTATATTATAGACACATAAAACATAACCTACATAGTTTTAAAAGATAACAATAATAAATCACGTACGATAAACCTTGATACGGAACACGACCGCGAGCGAATCCGGGCACGTCTTACGTTATAGCCCAGATGATCGTAAACTTGCACAAGACTAGACTGAGGAAAAGAAATACATATATCTCTACAAAATAAATAAAATTAAAGTTTATGTAATATCACAATTACAGTTTTTTTATGACTGCATGTGTATACTTACACCACACATACCAAAATATATATTTTTTAATTTCAGTCTCTCGGTCTGTGTCTCTGTTTGCTTCGGGTAAGCTCCGAAACGGCTGGACCGTTTGAAGACCATTTTGACATTGTGTTGGGAATTTCACTTGCAGATGCAGCTGATGTTATAAGGAGTAACTTAGACAATAAGCAAAAAATTTAAAACGTTGCGGTAAAAAAAAACTAACAAGTTTTATAAAAAAAACACGCTTTTATAGAAAAATCAAACTAAATAGTAGGATTAAAAATAGTGTCGGTAAGAAATTAATGTTGTAATTGAAAAAAACCGTGAAAATATTCGAAATCTACGCAGACAAAGCCAACAGCTAGTAAATACAAGGACACAGAAGCCCATTACCCGTAGGTAGACTCAGTGTAAAAGCTAAGTGAAGAAATCGGGTTACTGCTCGTAATTCGTTAACTCTGTACCTTCAGTGAAAAGTGATATAAGTGAAAAATCATAGTTTTGAGTAATTTAAGGTTAAAGATTAAAAAAAATCTCGTTATTTTTCTAACGTTCTAAAATAAAAAACGATATGTGGTACGTGTAGATAATATTTTAAAGATAATAAAGAGCTTGGTTTGAATATATTATTTTGCACGGAATTTAAGTAATTAGTAAAAATAGCCAGTTATATCACCGTACACTATATATTTTTTTGCTTATTTTTGTGTATTTAAATCTATAATGAAATGTATTATTTTACACATTTAGTTACCGTTTTGTGTGAAATGTTATAAGGCTTGTGTTTTGGCATGTTTTGCCTGCAAATAGTTGCTGTGAGAAAAAGTCGTAAAACTAATATGATCATTTTGATTATCAGCAACCATTTTTTATTGTTTTATTTAAAATTCCTACGTAAATATTCAATTGTACCCCTAAACACCAATGTATTTTTCAAACTAGTAAGTGATTAATGCTACAAGCTTGAATTTATTGTGATACATTTTGTTTACATCGAAGTGTTTATTGATACAAGTAATAAGTATTTTCAAACGTTTTTGTCATAGAAAGGGTAATTTCTAGCAGAGCGTCAGCGTCAGTGTGACATGAAAATGTATGGACGGTGGCACTCAGCGGCTGACGTGGCGTCACGGCCCAGTACCGCCATCCATACATTATCATTTCGCACTGACGCTGATGCTTGGCTCGATTTTCCACCTTAAAAGAAAGAAGAGCAGATAGAACCAGGGCTCG
This sequence comes from Athetis lepigone, assembly GCA_033675125.1. NCBI lineage: Eukaryota > Metazoa > Arthropoda > Insecta > Lepidoptera > Noctuidae > Athetis > Athetis lepigone. The sequence goes on along the minus strand of CM066236.1, from coordinate 966,652 downwards.
GAAACCGGTTACTTAACCGGTTTCCGGGTTTTATTTGATAGGGTCCCCCACCACCCTTGCTCGCACAGTTTGAAGAACAAATTGATAAAATGTAGCCAGGAAAAAAGTTAGGCCCACTAGCTGATTTTTGTTTTTGAGATACACCGAAACTTCTATAAGGGGTTTTTTTATAAAACCTCGCAAATATAGTATACATGCAATAATAAATTAATGTAATTCATTACAAAATGTTTATAAGACGTACAAGCATACGTGCAATGAAACTACACCAGGAAAGAGCAAAGATACCTATGTTTTGATTAAAAGTATTGTTGACAATTGATTAACAACAACGTCTGCCTATCCCTATTATGCCTACTGAATACACAGTTAGCATTTAATAAATAAGAATTAAAATACATTGTTAGGCTACCTATATATTTGGGCACGCCGTAATAGCGGCGGTAAGACCCCTCTTTTGGGCACGCCGTGATAGCGGCGGTAAGACCCCTCTTTGAGGAGTGGCTGGAAAGGCGTCATGGCACTCTCACGTTTCGCTTGACACAGGTTCTCACCGGACATGGTCAGTTCGGGAGGTTCCTGTGTCGGATTCGAGCGGAAGCGACGCCTGGGTGTCACCACTGCAGCAACGGTCGCCTGGAGGACACGGTCGAGCACACAGTTGAGGTGTGCCGCGCATGGGCGGAGCATCGACGTGTCCTCGTAGAGGCGATCGGCGGCGGTGACCTCTCGCGCCCGGCGCTGGTTCAGGCCATGCTTCGGGGCGAGACGGAATGGGATGCCGTCGCCTCCTTCTGCGAAGCAGTTATGCTAGTGAAAGAAGCGGCGGCGCGCGAGAGGCAACGACGAGCCTCTCGCCCCGGACTAAGACCCAGGCGAAGACGTCGAGAGTCGCAAGACGACTACCGGCCACCGTAGGCGCGGTTCTGCGGATGGCGAGCGATGGGTAGCTCGCCGCCCGGCTAGGACCAGGACCGCGTAGACGGCGCGTTAGTGTTCCACGCGCGCCTCAAAGAGAAGGAGTCAGCACAGGAAGGGGCCCAACAGGGTCAACGCCTGCCGGGGTTGCGGAATGTTTATAACAGTTACCGTGACCCTGGAACATAAAGGGCAATCGAAGGAACATGAGTGCGTTTTAGTCAGTAAGAGTCTGACACACCCTCCCACCGCACCCAGGACGGGAGCAGTCATTGGATGATTTCCCACTCTCCAAAAAAAAAAAATAAGACCCCTCTTTGAGGTGTGGCTGGAGAGGCGCCACGGCGCTCTCACGTTTCGCCTGACACAGGTCCTCACCGGACATGGTCAGTTCGGGAGGTTCTTGTGTTGGATTCAGGCGGAAGCGACGCCTGGGTGTCACCACTGCAGCAACGGTCGCCTGGAGGACACGGTCGAGCACACGGTGGAGGTGTGCCGCGCATGGGCGCACCATCAACGTGTCCTTGTAGCGGCGATCGGCGGCGGTGACCTCTCGCGCCCGGCGCTGGTTCAGGCCATGCTGCGGGGCGAGACGGATGGGATGCCGTCGCCTCCTTCTGCGAAGCAGTTGTGCTGGTGAAGGAAGCGGCGGCGCGCGAGAGGCAACGACGAGCCTCTCGCCCCGGACTAAGACCCAGGCGAAGACGTCGTGTGTCGCAAGACGACTACCGGCCACCGTAGGCGCGGTTCTGCGGATGGCGAGCGATGGGTAGCTCGCCGCCCGGCTAGGACCAGGACCGCGTCGACGGCGCGTTAGTGTTCCACGCGCGCCTCAAAGAGAAGGAGTCAGCACAGGAAGGGGCCCAACAGGGCCAACGCCTGCCGGGGTTGCGGAATGTGTATAGTAGTCACCGTGACCCTGGAACATAAAAGGCAATCGAAGGAACATGCCGCACCCAGGACGGGAGCAGTCATTGGATGATTTCCCACTCACCAAAAAAAAAGGCTACCTATATTATTATTAATAATATCATAATAGTCTGTTTTACGATTAGTAAGTTCGAAAATTAGGTATTTTTTTTAATAAATTAATTAATATTGTTTTAAAATAGGTATTTATAATTCATGGAAAAGTTTTCTTGATACCCTATAAGAAGTTTCGAACATTTCGTCATCACACGTCTTAAAAAAGTTGAAAATTCTCCATGCACAGAATGGTACTTTATATGTTGTCGAATCCAGAATCTATGTTTTCTCTTCGAATCCAAAAAAGTCGCAACAGTCAATGCTACTTCATCTGATTCGTTATCTTCGTCTTCAAGTAGAGAAAGATATAAAATGATTGTTTTTTTCTTTTTAAACGACAACATGACGTATGGTCATTCCGAGAGATTGGGTGTAACTAAGTGCAAAAATGCGCGATTCCAAAAGTATGCTCCACTCCGCTCTGCTCCGCTCTATTCCGCTCACTGACCACTCACCGCTCCTCTCCGCCCAGCTTCGCTTCAGTGGAAACACTGACCACTTTTCACCGCTCTTCTCCGCTCCTCTCCGCCCAGCTCCGCTTCAGTGGAAACGCGGCCTAAGAGCTGCGCAAACTTGTATCACTGTGTACTACGTATTTTTTTGCTAATTTAGTTCTAAAACGCAATGCAGTTTTGATTCTACTATATTAGTATCATTATTCACGTAATCATATGTCCTATTTCCCTTATGTTCTTATTAATTCAATTAATATTCAATTTGTAATCACATCAAAATTGGCTACATAAATTACGTGTAAATTGTTTGATTAGCAGTTGTATCATTAGTCACATATTTTTATGAAAATAAATTTGTGTTTGTATGGTTCATGTACAAATGTAACACTTTTCACTAGAATGTATTGTTTCAATTTTTTAATGTTTTGTGATAGGATTTCATTTGTATCACTTTGGATTAATTGAAGTAAAAGCTTTCGGTTCGCGTAAGATATGGTAACTCGAGTCGTATTAAAATACATTTTAGAAATATAAATATTGGTTCGGAGCACTTTGGTATGAATCAAACAGTATTATTTTACACAATAATTTCAATAAAAAATAGCTTACTTATATCAATGTACACAAAAAAATCTCATTCATTTTCAATCTTATAACAACGGGAATAAAATAGAAATTAAGTTAATTTTTTTTTAATAAGTTTAATCAGAGAATATAAAAACCGATCTGGGTCGACATGTATCACTTTTCACTGAAGGTACAGAACTAGTCCTTTACTATTTAAGTGCGCCTGGAAGCCTACCCGTTATTTTGGTCCCTGTTGTGGTTCCCTCGTAATTTTCTGAGTGCTTGTCTAGTCTTGGACTTAGAAGGTTATATTAAGAATGTTCTGAAATAGTTGTCTAGTGGTCCATGGAGTTAAGAGTAAGTTGGACGTAACTTAATCGCTAGCGAAGTATGCAGTAAAATCATTGTTTGAATCAACTTTCTAAGTTTATGATTTTTATAAAATGGGTTACTAATAAAGTAACAGTTTAAATGTTATTTAGATTGAAGAATTCCACCTCCAGACTCAACCAAGTTTATATTATCATGATAATTCTATCATAAAAAATCATCATAAAATCATATTTATTTTGTAAATAGGTTTTGTTAATATATAACACTTTTACACGTCAATATTTTGTTTTTTTATTTATTTTAAGCGAACGATGGGGCCGGTGTTTCGTAGCTGGACTGCTCTGAGAAGAAACATCCGAAACAAACTCAGAGGTCAAAGTCTCTTTTAAAGTCCATACAATCGTATTGGTTAAAAATGTGCGAGAACCATGGAGGCTAATGTCTGAGGCACTCTCTTGATGAGAGAAGGACACAGATTTGAGTGGACCTGTCCAGACAGTGCAAGCATTTGTCAGTAATCGTTTAGCTCAACTAAAAACTAAGGAGCCCAACGTCTTGACGAACAGTACCAAAGTAAGGACATTTGGGTAGGCCGCATTAAATACTCAAACCGTCAGACCGCATATTTAAAAAAAAAAAAGCAACGACTTCCATATGATAGTCCTCACATTCACAAAAAAAAATGTCACAAAAACATATACACAATACTTTAAAAAGTACATATATCAATGTCAAATAGTAATACATAAAAAAAAGATTATATACTTTAAAAAGTACACATCAATGTCAAATAGAAATACATAAAAAAGATTATATACTTTAAAAAGTACACATAAATGTCAAAATAATAATTGAAATGTCAAAGAGAAAAGAAATGTAAATAAAGTAAATATCTTGTCCAAGAAATTAAAATATTATGAGATTAGGCCAAATTAAACTGTTTGATAGTTTTTAATTAACTGATACGTCAATTCCAGCCAAACACGACTAAGTACCAACGTAGCGTTTTAAATCTCACATATATAATCTTAGGCACTTTACCCGTAGTATTAAAATATACATTTAAAATCATCAATCCGTTGTGGATATTGGAAATATCTACTCTGTACAAAAACTTATCAGAAGTGGGATAACAATACGCTGGTGAAATAATTTAATTAACGACCATTTATCATGTCACTAATTTTCATAATCATGTAATCTAAAAAAAAATCAACGTCTAATACTAAACAAACATACAATTATCCATCTACATAGCATAGGTTTATTTTCTAACACTAAACAAACTATTTTTACTTCAACCATACAACAGACCTCCGCAATCCATCTTATAATACATCACTATCTTTCTTTTGCCGGGAACCAATGGGAGCAATACATTCGAGCAGTCATTTATGCGAGAGATTCAAATGGTTTTAGTACGTGATTGACTGAAAGAACTGAAAGTGACTGAGTTGACCTGAAAATACTGGCTTTACTCGGTTCAGCTTGTGTTCCAGTGCAGAGCGAAAGTGAGCGAAGAATATAAAGCAACACTGTAGAGTTTCTATTTCACATGATAAAACTGATACACATGATAAAACTGACGAGTTTATTAATTTGAGCTAATTACTGGCTGGATGGCTCTAAAATTATTATTTGATAACCAAAACTTCTTACGATAAAAATACTTTAAGTGACTTGACTCCAATAATAAAGAGAAAATACATAGTAACAAAGAGATAAACTTTATTATTTAGTTTATACGAGTAATCTACGGGATTAATGGGCCAATAGTCAATAGTCAAATCGTTTATTTTCATTAGACCAAAAAAGGCACTTTGAAACGTCATTTACAAAAGTGATTCTAGCTGCCCATTCCAAAATGTAGTTTCGTATGGAGAAGAATGGGCAAGAAACTCCATACTTACTCTTTTAAAATAATCGTGTTACAAAGTTTTTTTTTTACATGGTTAACTGTGAATAATTAGAATGAATATAATCCAAAAACCATTTCCGTCAAAAATTACATGTATACAATAAAAAAGCAACTACTAATTGATATAAATTAGGAAATGGAAGCTACATAATGTCAATTCTAACTAAATAATCACTGATAGAAAGCTACATAAATTCTGAGTGATATATTTTTTTAAGTAGCTTAGTTTGTGTCCCACTTCTGAGCAAAGATCTCCCCTTTTCTCTAAAAACTTCTGTTCTACGCAATCTCTGACCACGATTGCCCCACAGACATAACGAAATCGTCACACCACCTTCGCCGTGGTGGGCCTTTACAACGAATCCATTATGAAATAATATCATTTGTCGCATTTTCCCTCATCCATAGCGTCGCTTCACCCCTCTTGGACGCCAGCTTTACAAACTGTTTGCCTACCACTCTATATTATAACGTCAGACCTATCGCCCTAGATTTAGGCAAAAACTGACGCGTTTCTGCCGGAACCTTCAAGATCGTTACTATGATATAAGCCTGATATTATGCGCATTTTTCGCAAAGCCATTTTCATGTAGATATTATTCTTGATAAGACTTAGCTTTTCCTAAAGCATGTTTATATTAATTGAGAGGTCGACGAGCAAAATTTAAAAGTGAGTTGTGTCAGTTTATTAAAAGTTATATAATTTTGTTTTATAATAGTCTAAATCATATGTACTTTCTAAAGTTTATCTTAGACATCACAGACATCGGTGAAGGAAAACATCGTGAGAAAACCTGGACTTGTAGTTAATGTAAGTCCGAAATCGCCAACCCGCCTTGAGCAAGCGTGGTGATCAATGCCTTCTCTGTATGAGAAGAGGCCTTTGCCCTGCAGTGGGACAGTTATAGGCTGGTATTATTATATAGTTCAAATAATATAAATATGAAAGTTAATAAGGATAGATAGAATTTTATTTAATACTCTCTCAAGCAAAAACTATTTGACGGATTTTGTTGAAATTTTGCAGAAGTTTGGCTGATACGTATAATCCGATTAACCTACGAGAACGTAACATTTACTGAAGACCGACTATAAGGCGAGTGAAACGGCGAGAGACAACATGCTAGTTTCGAAACACGTATAAAGCTATATTACTAGACTACTGGTCACTTTGTTTGCTAACGATCTAATAAACATGCAAATGAACTGACTCGTCTTTTTTAATTACCACATACAATATAGCTCTTTTGCGCCCAATTTGTACATTATTACACTAAGTTATTATAGTACCAGCTTATTACTATTCTACAACAAGGCAGAGACTTCTACTTGTACAAAAAAGTTACAAGCATTGACTAGCACGTCTGTCCAAGGTGGATTGACAATTTCAGACTTGTATTAACCTTTTGCCGACCAAGCGACAGCCGGCTGTAGCGCTGCTATCGTCTTTCTTTTGTTTGTCGAATCACGTGGGTTCGAAGGATTAATAACCGCCGCCAGTAGTTCTGTCCCCCTAGACAAGTGGCATTGTAGAATAGATAGCGGAATAGAATAGATTGTCAAATGTATGGAATTTACATTGACAATAATTTGACATCTCCAAGCTTTTGACAATCTATTCTATTACGATATCTATTCTACAATGCCACTTGTCTAGACCCTCTGGTGTGAGGTGTGTGCGCAGGGTAATAACCAAAGACCTCTGCTCCGCTCCCTTGGGATATGCCGTGTAGTTGACAAACATTAGTACTGCAGATTAGTGCGTTTAAATTGTACAGAACCTAAATTCCCTTTGGCTTCATTAAAGTGTACATCAAGAGATTAAAAGTTTCTTAACTCTTGTCTGTTATGTCTAAGATACAGTAGTACATTATGAAAGTAAGACATCGCCGCCTATAGAAATCTGTTTCACTTAAGAGCTTTGCAGATTCATAGTCGGCTTCGAGATACTGTCTTAGATACAAAGATGATAAGTATTGTCTCATCTCCCCGGGTCCCCTACCCTTAAAACTGAAATTACTCGATATCCAAACCTACAACATCATAAATGAGGAGCGAGCTCTAACCACTAGCCCATCACGAGACTTAATATTAACTCATTTGTAAAAAATGGTGCTGATTTTCTTGTTCACAAACTTAACTAAATTTAAGTTAAATGCATCTTTCTCTTTCCATTTTTTAAAGTAAAGGACAGAAGATACATTTTAGTTTAATCCTGTCAAATTAGACAGCGCTTGAAGAAAATTGACGTATATTTAGACGCCATGTTTTTAAATCGCGTCTAAATTATCTATGGAGTATCTAAATTTGACAGAGATGCAGTTAACTTAAATTTACGTTTGTTTGTGAATAAGAGAATCGGCACCAATAGATTACTAAACCATTCCTAGAAAAGCAGTTTATTAAATTAACGTGCCATAATTCAAAACAAAACATTCTGTTCTAGAAACTCCCACAAAATTAATTTCCAACACATTTTCAATATCCAATATTAATCCGTTTAAACACATTAAGCTGATAACCACGAAATGTTGATCAATGGAACAAACCTTAATTTATCATTAATCACTTAAACTCAATCCCTTTTATTTGTAAAAAACGCTCAATCAATCAAAACGACTGTCATATTTTTTCGTTCGAAAAACTTATTTTAAACCGAGAGACGTAAATTATTTTGTAGAAGTTTTGTTTCTTTTAGAATTTTCTGATCATCTTTTATCTCGATTTTCTGAAACTGTATTGAGATTGACTTCCAGACTACCAGATGTAGATGAATATTAGTATTTTTAACCTCGACGCAAAATCAGGGATGTTGATGTTGCATTTGACCGTGTGTGCGTGTATCGGTGTGTTTGTGCCATCGTAGCTCTTAAACCGGTGAACCGATTTGGATGTGGTTTTTTGAAAGTAGTGTCTCTAGCGACGATTCTTAGACATGCTTCATCAAAATCGGTTCAGCCATTTTAAAGATATCAACTCGTTTGTTTCACCATCTTAATTGTTTCGTAGCGTTGGTTTTTGTTTTTTTTTAATTAACTAGCGGTAGTTTTTGTATTTCTTTTTAAGTAACACTTGTGTGTGATGGGGAAACTGCCTAAACCCTTTATAACTCAAAACGTAATAGGGGAACATTTTTTTCTTTTCGCACATTCAATAACTAGCTGATGGGACCTGCGGCTTAACTTATGTTCACCAAAACTTTCATTCCTTATGGATGCGTTTACAAAACGGCTATTTTAAAAGCTTTTCCTCATTCTACAGAAATTTTTAACGACAAGATTACATCTACAACTATAACCTGATTCGCTTAGATTCTTATTAATAACCTGCCTATTGTTGTTAAAACAAAACACAATCGCTTATAAATATTTTTCACCCTGGGCGAAAAGACCATTCATATTTCGTATAAGAAACCTAATAATGAGCATTCACATTTAATGACGACCAAGTTAATTGCTTATTGATTTTATTAAACCATAACCTAGTAATCTACACCTCTTGCGTTTAACATCAAAGAATTAAATATAAAAATAAAAAAAAAGACCAAAAATAATACCACCTTGTGAAATAATGAGGTATTAATAGTTAAGAATTGCTTATTATTTTATCACAACATTACCTATTAATCTATACCTTTTGATTGAAACATCAAAAGATTGGATCCTTTAAAAACACCAAATAACTTTAACCCTTTAAAAAAAATGAGCTACAAAACCAACACCGTTCAAATAATTAAAACACATAAATAAAAAAAAGTTTACCCAACTCACCAACAAACATGCCGATTAATAACAACAACATTGTTAATATAAGATAATTCACTGCACTGTTCTTCTGTCACATTATTCAGAACTAATATTTAATCACCAAAGTTGCAACTCCGTGCATTTGTATTCACATAACTTGAAAACTCGCGTATTGTTTGCCGTTCGGTCCGCGAAGAGACGTGCGGTCGGCGCGCGCGTCAATTGTCAACTGCCAGATGTTGTATGATAAGATACCGCGTTGGGGTTGCTAGGTTTAAATCGAGAATACCTAGAATTTATTTTTACTTTTTGTTGTGACGTATGACCTTTTTCTTACTGTGGTAGGATCGGTTTACTGCGCTATGTGTAACTGGATTCTGCTGAATGCCAGCGTTTTATGTGAGAGACTGTGGTACGGTCGGAATTTAATCTTACTGGACTCAGCTGAATAACAGCATTTTTTGAGCGACTTCCTATCAGACCTCTACATCCTAGTTAGTGGTTAACCGCTTAGTTAGTTTACAGATGAGAGTTAAAAGAAGGTAAATTTTTAGGGGACGGTATTCAGTAAACCTCTAAAAATAATAATGATATTAACGGGATTTTTCTTTCATGTATGTATTTACTTACATGATATCTAAGTTAATTAAATTATAACTAATTAATCATGATCACCATATCCACTTTTTTGTCATAACGAAGAACTGCGCTACGCTTAAGCTACGGCGTAGCATGCTACGATTGTTACGAGAGCGTTGCAGATGAGACACGAGTAGACTAAAATTATCGGCTTTAACTTTCTACTTTAGTGTTAAGTATTAATAAGCTCTCTTAATTTACTTTTCTTTATATTATTTATTATTAAGTTATTAGTATTTAGTTTGTTTTTCATTAATTTACATAACATATTTTCACTTTATTACATCTCATTATTCACGTAATTCTCCTCACCCCCCCTTATTTTCGGGAAACCATGCCTAAACCTGGCAATACATATTTAATTGAGAGCGGGCCGGCCGGCGCGCGCATGCGTACTGTAACCGTGACATTTTTATGAAAACAATATGTTGACACTTTATTTTTTGGAGTCAGGCCTTACGCTTACAAATTAAATACACCAGCGGATAATGTCAATGCTATTATGGGTTTAACTAGGTGAATAGAAGACATGTGGAATGTAGGGTTTATTTTTGTTTGGCTACTAAGATTTGCCTCTAGTTGTGGTTGATTTTTTCTCGCTGTAGTATAACAGTAGTTATTTTTGTAGCTCCTGCAGTATTTAAAGCTATGTATATACTTGTTATTTATTGTATTAAATGTTTGAGTGAAAATTAGGTACATTATCTTAGATCCCTACTATGTGATTAAAAAGCTTTAAATGCATAAATTATGTTTTACTAGCTGCTGTCCCCTGCGGTTTCACCCGCATTTTTCGTTACTGCTCCGCTCCCGTGGGTCGTAGCGTGATGGTATATAGCCTATAGCATTCCTCGATAAATGGGCTATGTACCACAGAAAGAATTTTTCAAATCGGACCAGTAGTTCCAGAGATTACCCCCTACATACAAACTTACAAACCTACAAACCTACAAACTTACAAACTTACAAACTTACAAATTTTACCTCTTTATAATATTAGTATAGATTAATTTTAGTTCAAAGAAAGAAAAACATTTAGTGAAGATGCATAATTATTATGTTGTAGCCAGTCATAGTCATAGTCATAGTCATGAACAATATTTTGTATCTGAATTCACAATTTCACAATAAATTACAAAATTAATTTTTTTTAACATTTCTACCTTATCATACCTTACCTTATCTTAATTTAATAAATTTGACTTTCATTTTTATATAGTCAAGACTTAAAATATTATTAGAATTTCTTAATTAATTTAAACATTGTCTAACTTTAAAATTTAAGATAAATTAAGGCATTACTTACGAATAAAATTTGAAATAATCAGAAATGTCATATTTAATTAAATAGAAAAAAAACAATAATAAAATTTGTAGTCATATCAATAAATGAAATTAATAAAATCCAATAAAAAATTACACAATAATAAAATAACAGAAATTAAAGTTCTTCCACAGCATATAGACACTTATTCAATAGGAATTGTTTTAGTTTCACTTTAAAAGCGCTGCTATAGACCTCACTTTTTATTTCTAACGGCAACCTGTTAAATAATTTTACGGACTGGTATCGTGGACAGTGTTTAACAATTCGTAACTTATGATTATTAAACTTTTTATTCTTTAAGTCAAACCTACGGGTGCCTTCCCTAATCTGCCGTTCCTCCATTGACTCATAGTCATGTATGTTTTTGGCCAAATTACTTAAAAGTACTAGTACGTAAAGACCTGGAACTGTAAGAATGCCCAAATTGGTAAAATGTTGTCGGCAACTTTCTCTTTGTGAGATTCGGACCATGGTACGAATTGCTCGTTTTTGAAGGACGAAAGCTCTTCTGCAATTATATTCATAGCTATTCCCCCAAAAAAGTATGCTATATCTTATTTTAGACTCCACTAGCGCAAAATATACCATTAGTTAAAAATCAGTAGTTATCAGTAGTTTAAAATCTATCATTTAATGTATCTAGATCTAACCTTATCTAAATACTTTATGAAATGAAAACCGCTATATTATGAAAAGTCGAACACGCACATTTTATTATAAACTTGCATTTGCCTACGGCTTCGCCCGCGGGGATGTCGAAATTTTCATTCCCAATGTTCAAAAATTCTTTCTAAGTGGAGACTATTACTCTTTACAAAAACAAACCCCATAAGTTTCATATTTCTAGGACTAGCGGTTAGGGGCTTATTCCCAAAATCCACCCTAAAACGTTGATATATCTTCCAGTCCAACATAGTATAAATTATAATATAGCGACTTATAATTGAATCCCTTCCCTTAGATATTATTTTGATAAACTCACCTAACACTCACTACAACCTATTTTACAAAGTTAAAATGTTTCAGAATAGTTACCTGCCCCCCTAGACAAGTGGCATTGTGGAATAGATAGCGAAAACGAATAGATTGTCAAATGTATGGTGATGTCAAATTGTTTAGCGAAAGTTTATGTCGATTTCATACATTTGACAATCTATTCGTTTTCGTTATCTATTCTACGATGCCACTTGTCTAGGCCGCCTGGTTTTCTATTACCTACGTTGAGAGACTCAACTATAGCCAATGTTTGTTGTTGAGGCTTTGCTTACCTATCATCTGCACTGTGAGGTTGCATCCACGAAATTAGAGGGCATGACACTATTGTCGCTTGTTATCAACTGAGTCGTCGGGCCATAAATCATTTTCCTATGTCTATCTCGCTTGCACCTACGGATCTTAGGGAAATGCTAAGTGAGGGAGTAACAATGGTTATTTGAATTATATTATTATCAAGTCGAGTGATGTTTATTATCGGATTTTGATTTAATATTTTTTACAAGTTTGCAAGGTTTTAATATTAACCTATTATGATTAAACTACATACGAGTATTTCGTGATGGCCTAGTGGTTTAGGCGCCCGCCTCTTATGCAAAGGTTGTGTGTTCAAATCCGGGCAAGTACCAATGTGACTTTTTCAATTCATATGTACTTTATAAAGTTTATCTTGGTCATCACAGACATCGGTGAAGGAAAATATCGTAAGGAAACCTGGACTTGTAGTGAATATAAGAACAAAATCGCCAATCCGTCTTGAGCAAGTCTGGTATTTTAATATTAAATTATCAGGGGTTTTGTGTACAATGAGTGACGTGGTAACGTCCAATCACCAGTTGTTTATTGACACCACGTAAGCAGGTAGCCGTTTATAAATAAAGATCCCGGCGCGCTGCACATTTATATCACAATTGACATTTGTGGCCTCACGACTCAGACGATAACGCAAAACCACAGGCGGCTAAACTTGCGCATCCCGCGCAGCGGCCTTCGAGGCCAGTTCCATGTAAATATAAGCCACCTCCTTAAAGTCAGAATCCACCAGAAAAACGCTCAGCAATGAAGCACGTCGGGTCCCGGAGAAACGATTTAACTGTCTTGGATCCCGAAACGAAATTAATCAGAAAAGAACGGCGGAGGAGTAAGCAGAATATGGTTTCCACTTCCCTCTATAATAAGCAGGAGACAGAACAGAACTAGTCCAATAGTTGCGGAATGTTTATAATAGTTACCGTGACCCTGGAACATAAAGGGCAATCGAAGGAACATGAGTGGGTTTTAGTCAGTAAGAGTCTGACACGCCCTCCCGTCGCACCCAGGACGGGAGAAGTCATTGGATGATTTCCCACTCACCAAAAAAAAAAAAACTAGTCCAATAGGCATAAAGGGGCGATTACAACTGGGAGAAGCCCAGATTTCCTTGCACCACGAAATAGAATTTGTTAAAAATAATAAGTCCTATAATGTGAGCTGTTACGATTAATTCCAATAATAGGTATGGCAAAAGCAATTGAACTCAAAAATAAATATAAGCAATTCGCCGCTCACCGCCCCGCCATCTTCGCCGCGTCCGTTTCCTTTATGACCACTGCCTTATGACCAAACGCGCCCACAGAACCATGGCATCTTCTAACTTGAAACATGTGAGAATAACAATTAAAGGCGTAGGCGTATTACTTAGCAAATAGACGGCCTACGCATGGTTTTATAACTATCTTGTTTACACTAACTGTCGCCTGCGGTTTCACTTGCGGTAAGTTATAGTAGTTTTGCGTGGATTGCTTTGTTATTTACAATAGTATGATAAGGTTGAGAGACTTTACGTGCTTTTATCATGCCATCAATTTAGTAACTCTAGAATTTATGAAATCTTATTAAGCTTTTTGGCTCCTGTAATACAAGTATTACAACGAGCGCCGCAGCCAGGGTATCACTAAATAGGTATTCATATAGGTCGGTCAGTCAGGAAAATGATGTATTATAACCTATAGCCTTCCTGGATAAATAGGCTAACCAACACTACAATATTTTTGGAAAACAAACCAAAAGTTCTTGAGATTAGCGCAATCAATGAAACAAACAAACTCTTCAGCTTAACTTCACTTAACCTAGGAACAGAACTGAACACCCCGAACTTCAAACTTCAAACTTCAAAACTATTTTATTCAAATAAACCAATTACAGGTACTTTTGAATCGTCAAGGTGTCAGTCTGTCAAAAAAATGAAGCTAGTTGCTCGTTCCAAAAAGTAGGTCCCATGGAGAAGAGCGAGCAAGAAACTCCATGGACACTCTTTTAAAATCAATATATTACAATAATTTGGTTACATCATTCATTGTTGTATCTAAGGTACTATGTGAGAACAACGTAACTAGTCGGACATGTTAGAAATATTAAAATAAACAAAACAAATTTTAAAATAACTGTGGCAGCTACGAGATGACCAGTCTCAGCAGACAGCGCCCGTTCACGGACATGACGTATGGATTGGCACCAAATAGCTCAACCATTTTGAAGGGAACCAAATGATCCAACACACACGCCACCGTCAGTGAGACATTTGAGTGAGCATGACAAACTCCCAGCTGCCAGAGTATATTCAGTCAATGATAGACAGAAGAGATGTAAAGAACATAGTGCTCACATTGTATGCTATGTGAATTTATATAAAACAAACACTTGGACTCGATACACAATACTCAACGACCGAGCTCAACAATCACTTTTGCACCATAACCACGGCCGCACCACTTACAACTTAAACATAACTTAATCAACCACAGACCTCACAAAATCCAGTCACTCAGCCAAAAAACATTCAGAGATTGAAATCGAAAAAACTTTAAATAAGTGTTAAAAAGATTTCACCCCCCTTCACCTCCCTTCAAATAGAGTGGAAGGGGTTTCACTCTTTTTCATCCCCTTCTTTACTCCCTACCCCCCATCTCGGACACTCGGCTGCACTGATTGCATTAAGCCATGCCTTACATTCTTTACTTAACTCGTGTATTTGATTGTTAAAGGGAAACTCAATCTACATTATTTACTAAGCTGTTCCAGAAATGTTGATAGGTCCTCGATCAATTTCAGTAAAATACAAGCATTATTTCTTTTCCAACTGAATGGGACAGTCTCATTATTTATTGTATTGCAAAGTATATACCATACCTAATGTCCAGGATTTCATTTCGGTTAAAACAAACTAATTTGTACAGATAACAGAAAATTGGAAATCATTTTCATGTTACACTATGTTAAGATTTGGTACCTATAACGGTTTTATTTAAATTAATGTGAGGTTCTTCTGAATAATTTCTAATGCATTTTTCATAATGCAAACAACGCTACTTGCCTAATATTAAAAGAAATGCAATGCAATTGAAGCCAACCGAGAGTAACATCGCCAATCGCCGACATCAATACCACTGCCATTAAATAAAAATATGAAAGAAAAATAAAAGTTCTAAATCCACAATAAATCTTTATTTCTTCAGCCAGCACTTGGCTCGCAAATAAAATAACGCCATTCGTTCAGCAATAAAAAATGCATCACAAACTGCAGAAATACATATTTTCTGTCAATATAAATGGCAATGGCTTCCCGTTCGGGAGTACATAATGCATTTTAATATGCAATATATCAGAATATCCAGGCCACAAGCGATCCAAGAAAATTGCCAGATAATTTCCTATGTTGACGTTCTATTTATACAGAATATTGTGAAACATGATGTTAATTTATTTTTAGGCGACCATGTTGGGGTTTTAATTTTTTGTTAATAATATTTGTTATATCGCCAATCCGCCTTGAGCAAGCGTGGTGATCAATGCTCGTGCCTTTTCTGTATGAGAAGAGGCCTATGCCCTGCAGTGGGACAGTAATAGGCTGGTATTATTATTATATTTGTTAATAACTTTTGGGTAAAATTTCAAATGAGGTAAGCGCTGCTTTTTTTCTGCATTCAAGTACACGCCACTAACCAAGGGACACCGTGTTGCCCAGATCTGGGATGTGGATGTTTGATAGGCAGTAATTCAAACAAAAAAGGTATAATTTCAAAAAGCTTCCTTTACTCAGTATTAAATCCAGGACCTTACAAAAACAAAAACCAGCTGAGCATCAAACTACCCATTAACAAGGACCATACGTCACTGTAAGTACAGTCGCACCGACTTTTCTCAATCACCATTAGATACTTTGTAGGGAACTTTGTTTCTCAGTACATTACCTGCCTTATTTATCTGTGCTGTCGATGTCTCTTTAACAGCTATTGAATCGTCTGTTGCTCCACTATTTTCACTGTGAAAATCAAAAGTTCTTTTTGAAGTGAAAACTTCTTTAGCGGCGTTGAGCACTTTTTCTGTAATGGGTATAAAATCTTAAACTCGCGTCAGGACACGTGACCTGATCGAAAAAGCGTAGGACGGATAGATAGTTGAAATTATGGATGAAAGATGATTTTTCGGAGAGATAAACTTTTTAATGTAAAATAATTGTAATAGATTTAAAGTGTTAAATTTTTAATGTAATATAAATTGTCATGTTTGTGTACGATAGCGCAATAAATGAATATTGTATTCTACCACATAAATGATAGTACTTTTATACTGATGAAGCAATTGGTGCAAAATTATTCCCTAACCATTCCAAAATATCAAACATGCTCAACGTTAATAATCAAGTTTTCACTTCTGCCGGCACTCCCGGAGTGCAACCCGTCTTTTTTTTTTCTTAGTTGGTGGTGTACCACAAACTTACGCTCGTTATTTTTTAAGTACTCTTAATTACTTCCAAGGTTTTCATGATTCTTAACTTTATCAGTAAAATAATTATTATTTTGAATTAAATTGTTATTATTAGTGTTTCATCAGGATATTTATTTAGGATATTAAACAATCATTGTTGTCAAAGTCTGACCAATCTGATTAGTCTTACTGGGTTGTGGAGGTCTGATAGGCAGTCGCTTTACGTAAAACACAGCTGAACCCAACTAGCCCAAGCTAGGAAGATGATGATGAAACAATTGTTGACAAACCCAAATAACGCCATAAATTGATTGTATAAAACAATTCTATAAAAATACCAATCTAAATGCGTGATAAAGCTCATGAATTTTTGAAAAACATTTAATGAACTTCCTTATAAAAATTATTATCTGTCCTAAACGTCATGTATACGCGCCTTAAAACCCACGGGTCCCTGAGGCCAGATAAAAATTCAAAAAACCAAACTCCTTTTTGTCACAAAATTCGTAATAATCGAGTATCTCATAAGTCTCATACGTTGAGATTAGGCCGGGGAATTTAAACCACAATATATTGAGCCTGTACAGAAAACATGTCGTAAGTGATAATTTTTGTTATTTGTAGTAAAAGGGCTTTTTTACTAATTGTGTTTTTCTTTTTTTGACTTTCGACCAAGCGACAGCCGGCTGTTGCGCTGCTATTGTGTCACTATCAGTTTTCCGGATGATTTTGAATATGTCAGTCAATCTTAATAGGCCACTTATTAACAGTTCCGTGTAAGGTTTTGGACTGATCACTAATTCGAACTGAGAGTGAGTGCCCGCTTGACCGTTCCATTTAGCACTGACAGATATCAGACAGACATTCTCTGGTCTTGAGGGCAAATTAATACACATGAACAGGTAAGCTTGTCGGCTGACGTCAGATATCAGTCGTGGGCCCTCCTTTTTAAGTTTTTCGACTTGTTTAATTTATTCGGCAAAACAAAACGTACGATGGAAAACTGCCGCCTTCCAACTGCTTGCGTATAGTCGCAGAAGTGGTATCAGGGAGTTACCGGCAGGCAATCTCAAGTGTGTGGGTGCCGACTTAATCGGTCAAACGCCATGATCAGAGACTGCAGGCCGATGAATAGTGAGTGGGACCCTATATATATATTTTTAGGGTTCCGTAGTCAACTAGGAACCCTTATAGTTTCGCCATGGCTGTCTGTCTGTCCGTCCGTCCTCGCTTAATCTCTGTGACCGTTAGCACTAGAAAGCTGAAATTTGGTACCAATATGTATATCAATCACGCCGACAAAGTGGTAAAATAAAAATTGGAAAAAAACGTTTCATTAGGGTAGCCCCCCTAAATGTAAATAGGGAAGTAGTTTTTTTTTAATTTCAACCCTGACGTGTGATATATTGTTGGATAGGTATTTAAAAATGAATAGGGGTTTACTAAAATAATTTTTCGATAATGTCAATAATTTTGGAAATAATCGCTCCAAAAGGAAAAATCAAAGCGTCCCCCCCACCTCTAACTTTTGACCCGTAGGTTTAAAAAATATGAAAAAAATCTGGAAAGTAGAACTTTATAAGGACTTTCTAGGAAAATTATTTTGAACTTGATAGAAAGAACAGTTTTTGGACAAAAAAGACAAAAAAGTTGTACAAAATAATTTCTGCGTACTTAGTATGTCAACGTAGCAAATAGCCTTTTTTTAAACTTATAAGTAGGTACACTTATTGTGACGGACGGGAAACTACGGAACCCTACATTGAGCGTGGCCCGACATGCTCTTGGCCGGTTTTTTTCAATTAATGTTCACAATGGGCAGGTCATATATTAAGAGAAAGTATTGGGAAATGGACAAAAAGGATAACAGAATGGTACCCCAGAAATGGGAAAAAAGGAGTAAAGGACGACAATGTGGGAAGCTGGGAAGACGACCTAAAGGGAATTGGTGGACCAAAATGGATGAGAATTGCGAGAGATAGGGACACGTGAAAATTTTTAGAGGAGGCCTATGTCGAAAGACAAACTAGAGAAAAACGTACCGATCAAAACATTAGTATTTATAAGTAAGTGTAAATAACTCAGCAATAAAGGCTTATTTGGGGTTGCGGAATGTTTATAATAGTTACTGTGACCCTGGAACATAAAGGGCAATCGAAGGAACATGAGTGGATTGTAGTCAGTAAGAGTCTGACACGCCCTCCCGCCGCACCCAGGACGGGAACAGTCATTGGATGATTTCCCACTCACCAAAAAAAAGGCTTATTTTATTTATTTTAATATTCACAATCCGATCCGATTAATTATATGATTTTGGATACTTTCCAAACATAATAAAGTAGGTTTTAATATGGTTAAAAGTAGTTAGTGTCTCTAATAGTACTTACAAAAATAGTACCAGCATATTCCTGCGCCACTGCAGTGCAAAAGCTTGTTCTTGTGCAGAAAAGCTACGATTTATGATATATATAGCTGAATCCCATACTAAATATACCATATATATATATCATACAAAAATAAACTGACATGCTTATTGCATTATTATATTGATATTATTTATTATACACATTATAATTACCATAAAAATAATATGATATTAAACTCTACATATAATTTACATTTACGTATTGTATACATCACTTACTTACCTGTTATATAGCACTATTGTACACTTACCAAAATTTTACCCATTATTATGCACCACAAAAATAAATAAATACGTGCAACGTTTAACAAAACTACCCACCACACACACTCACCTTTATACCCAACACACACACACACACACACACTCACACACACACACACACACACACACTCACACACACACACACACACATACACACACGAACACCCACTGACCCACCCACACCCATTACCACACATCATTCCATAAGAATCATGCACTTACAAATATTGCATTATCATTAAACAAACTTGCTTCCCGTTTTACTCAATCATTCACACATTTACCGTCTTTCACATGTTGACAATCCATACAATGTTATGAAATGGGGGGCCTGGAGATCTATAGTACAGGCCTCGGCTTAGTTTAGACTCCAGATCTCCCACAAATTACTAATTTCCGACAACTTGTCTTGTCAACTTTATACTTTGATGTAATTTGTGGAGATAAAATAAACAGATTTTTATTTTTTTTATTATTTTTATACTATATACCATATATATACCATACTATTATATTCTAGGTGGATTGGCGATTAAAATTGTTTCTATTTTATAACAAAGTCTAGATTTCTTGTCGAAGTTTTTCTTCACCTGTAATGTCCAAGAAAAACTATAGATTGAACATACTACAAAATAACAATCTACAAAGAATTAAAAAACATTTACAAATAAATGTTGTAAAGTTATATTTTAAAACAAAAGTACTATCTCTACAACTTTTGTGATATTTTTATTAACAAGATATGTTTCAACCCCGCAAAAATTGCGATTTTTACTTTCGATATTTTCCCCAAAAAGTCTCTATATTTTGTCCTCGGGGTCCCAAAAGAATGCTCGGCGATTTCTTCCGTTATTTGACTTTGCACTTAACTTTGAGCAATTTGAACAAAAATCATACTTTGACAGAGTTGAATAGAATGCTTAAAGTCGGCGGACTGGAAACTCGGATTATGTAACTTTTTATGGTCACTTTAGTGACTGGTATTAAGGAAATTGGACTGCTTATGAATAAAATACACACAGAAAATATAACAAATTAAAAAAAAATTAAGTCCCATCACTAAAGTTATAAAAATCGTAACTGCTAACAAAAACATCTACGAAATGTGTCTAAGAATTATCGCTTGTTACCCACTTACTAATAAAAAAACCCCAAACAAATCGGTTCACGCGGGGAATATCTAGTACTTTATAACAAAGTCTGTAAAAGATAATTCATTCTAAATCGTTAATTAATTGAGTACTCGAGTGAATAGCTGGTGGGAACTTAACAATGCCGAATTAAATTATGTAAAGTCTTTATGAATTAAATGCATGGCAATATTTCCACACCTATGTCTTATACTGTAGTATTAAAATAATAATTTTAAGATTGGAGTTTCCAATAATCTTTTTTTAGTGGCTACCTACCCATAGCAAAGAGCATACCCTCCAGGTTTCATGACTCTAGGACCAGCGGTGTGGGCTGTGCGTTGATATATCAAGAATCAGGCAGTGACTCTAACATTTTATGATATAGAAACATTGCACCCATGTGAACCCGGGACGGATCGTTAGTTTACTTAATAATCTAGCTTTTACTTGCTTCTTTCGCGTGTAATTTTTTAGCTTACAGCTTCCAGGATTAATGTAGTTTTCATTCAATTAAATACATTTTAGAATTTGATAATCTGTTCCGGAGATTATCCCAAACAAAATATCATAATAACTAGTAAATAAGTAGATAAATGGACTATATCTATCACGCTATTTCCCATGGGAGAATAGCTGCAGTCAAAGACACAGGTGAAATTGCAGGCGACAGTTCCAATATTACAAGCAAAAAATCTTAAACAAACGTCACAACAAGACGTCAGACGATGCAGTAAGAATGAGATACATGCATATAATCCCATGTACAAGAGCGAGATAAAAAACCTGATTAGCATACAGTAGCGTACCATTTATATGCAGATGCAGTGAACCAATTATGCAACGGACGATAATTCCCTGCTGGCTGAAAGAATTAGATTTACAACGCTCTAAGGGTCCGAACGATTCGTTTAAAGAAATTACTTATTTTTTTAATTTGTGGAGTTCTGATTGGTTTTTCATGTGCCGTTGCAAATTTGAAAATATGCTATGGTTCAGTGGTTAGAAATCTATTTCTCTTGGATGTGGTAGCGGTTAATGCATCTCATTAATTTTAAAATTTCCTGAATCTGGGTCCGTTTCGTTTTTTTTTGTGGACGTCATTTGAAAAGAAAAATGAGAAAACGCCTGGACCCTGGAATTATAAATTCATTATTTTGTATTTTTTTAACGAAAGTTTTAACGTCATGCCACCTAATGGGATCAAAACAGTATTTTAAACGATGGTAACGTTTGCAAATATTTTTTTAATTTCACTAAGAATGTCTCAGGCATTGTATATTTGTTTACAAACATTTATAATCTACACACTAAATCTATTCGCGTTGTCAAATACATACTATAACTAGAAAAAGCCATAAACATAACGTAAATAAAACTTCTGGGCACAACAATACAAATAATTATTAGTTTGAAATCTCCTTGAACTGTCTATCTCGATGATTCTTCAATGGAAACAGGAAACTACATAATAACTTCAAACTTTCAAAGTTCATAGTTAATAATGAAAGTTCAGACATTTTGAATGGTAGTAAAAATATAACAGTAAGTACTTTTAAAACATTATACTTACTTCAAAGAGCACTTAGCAAGAAAAACAGAAGGGCGGAAGTTTGCATACAAGCAGCGCTGAGGGGCGCTACAGTATCATAACAATTTCTAGAAGGATTTTAATTTATTTTGTTTGCTATCTATTGCTTTGCCTGTACAAGTTTTGTTTCTTTGATAAAACGTGGAATTTCTCCTGCATCTGATGCAACATAAACCAAAGTCGCTTTTTGCTGTTTGCCAGTTCCTATGTATGCTTAGATCTTTGAAACTAGGCAACGGATTTTGATGCGGTTTTTTTTATTAGGTAGGGTAATTCAAGAAGCTGGGTTTATGTGTGAACTAACTTGGCCCACGTTGTAGCCAAACTTCCATTCACTATTTTACCCTTTTACAGGTTAAATTTCCACAAAAATTTTGTAAGTGGTAAAAATTTCATGTCACTTGGACCATTGCTTTTTGTTTGTGCATTAATATATCACCAATCAGTCAGTCACTCATTCAGTTTACCATTGATATATAGAAAGAAAACACATATATAATAGTTTTGTACCATTATGGGTAAACAACTGCAAAAAATACGTAATAGTATCTTGCATGGGAGATCGGGAGCCCTCTAAAAAAATATTTTATTTTGTTTTTAGTATTTATTGTTATAGCGGCAACAGAAATACATAATTTGTGAAAGTTTTAACTGTCTAGCTATCGCTGTTCTGGAGATACAGCCTGGTGACAGACAGACGGGCGGACCTTAAGAATATCCTGGTATAAAAGGCCAAATCATTGATTACGTCGACTTAGAAGTTGTTTTTTTTTTAATTCTTTCTAATTATGATTTTGTTTTAAAATGTCTTAGAATTATATTTTATTTTCAGTATTAAATTACTTAATAAAAAATATGTAGTGAAGCAATAGCTTTAATTGTTGTTTCTCTTTTCAGGTAAGTTGATTGATTAAAGTATGTTTTAATGTGTTGTCTAACATTTTGTAACGTAATAAAATATTCTTTTTTCAGAGCAACATTTTTATTGTTCACTCATAATATCTAAGGATAAACACATTAAAAAACAACAATTCCACAGCTAATATTAATTGCAGCTTGACCTTAACCAATTTACAAGAAAAAGGGTTTTGACAGACAGGCAAGTACACAGCAAAGTCCTATAAGGATTAAGGATCCGTTAAACCTTTTGGGATACGAAACACAAAAAACAATTATAAGAAACTAAAATGTTTTATTTTTAAAAATTTTTTTTTATACATTGTTTAACAAGTGTCAAACAGACTACGTAGCCTCAAGGGCCTCCAAAAAGTTCAAATGCTTTTGTCTATTATATAATCAATACTTGTATTCTATTTCACACGAACATTAATCATTGACTGAGTAACAAGTAACAATTGAATCGATTGTTATAACACAATAGCACTGAAAAGTCACAATAAAATATTTCCTATTATGTAGCTGTAAATGTCTTTTGCTATTAAACTTGCATTTATTTTTACAGTTTTTAAAAATTGCTTTGTTATATCAGAGTATAGAGCAATCAAAAGACATCATTAGATGCATTATGGCAATAATTTTACATGTATAAATTCTGTAGCTTCATTTTCTATGCAAGATTCGAAATTGAAAAACGGAACTAAAAAGCCCCTACTACACAGTTATGTTATTATCGTTCGATAAGATTGCAAGCGATATTAAATTACGAAATCTGTCTTCAGAAGGCTTATGCATTATGAAGTTACACGTTGCTGCAATAATTGCTTAGCAAACAATTTCACTTATTTATTTATTTATTTATTGTTATCACAAAATCCACAGCTCTCAACATTTATTTAACATAGGTACTTAAAATTTACATTACAGCCAATTAAGGATTTACAATTTAATAACTTTACAGATAATTGCTTAATTACTACTTTTATTTAAACCTTCGAACACAATTGAATCGAGACACAATAGAAAGACAATAGCAGCCCGACAGCCGGCTGTCGCTTGGTCCACGAAAGGTTAAACTCACCTTACACTTCGTGACGAAATCACAGACAAAACCTAGTTCTAATATATTTTAAACTCCAAAAATACTGTCTTTCTAAACAATTTACAACTCACTTAAACTCAGCACATGCATTTAAAGGATCGTGTCAGACAAAGCTATGCTATGCGATACTAACACGCGATGTACCATATTTATGATCGTGCCACTTTTTCCGGTACACTGTTTTAATGCATGTCTTGCAACTTAATGGGCCTTGTTTTTAATAAATGGTCTTTTTTGCTGGTATACTTGCCAAAATGTTGTTGCTTTTAAATAATTATTTAAAACTTCGTGGTAGGCTATGAATACGGTGCAATTGTATTTTTGTTTGGAAAAAGATGTGATAAGATTTTTGTTACTTGTGTTTTAAATAATGTGCTCCGTTTTACCACCGGACATCTAGACGTACGGCGGGATACCACCCTTTCTTGGACGATATTCCTCGTATCCGCACGCAGCGTTTCTCGAATTCCTTTATTATGCGCACCACAAAAGAATGGAATTCCCTGCCGGCGTCTGTGTTCCCAAATGCATATAACCCAGATGTGTTCAAGAGAAGAGTGCATAGGTATCTTTTGGGTGAGCTCGCTCCATCGTAGGCCCCGTCTATGCCCTCGGGCAAGTCTGGGACCAATAGCAAGCCCATATGTAATAAAAAAAAATGCATATAAAAAATTGAATATTATATGTAACAAAAGTTATGTGGCAAAAGTGACTCTGAAAAGATGGAGAAAAAGAGAAGAAAAATGAAGATAAAATGGGTCCTGCTGGAGCCGCGGAATAATTCTAATAGTTACTGTGGCCCCGGAACATAAAGGTCAACTAAAGGAACAAGGGTGGGTTTTAGTCAGTAAAAGCCTCTGACACTCTGCCGTCCCGCCCAGGGCTGGAGAAGCTAATTGATGATTTTCCATTCTTAAAAAAAAGGTAAAACCATTTGAAAAAGGCGTTGATCAGTAAGGGTAGAAAGATAAAGACATTGGATTTTTGTGGGCCGAAAATAATTGATTCATCATACAATTACAACGAAATCCAATTAAAATGTTACATAAGAAACTAGGAAAGTTTGCTATCGCCGTTTTAATCTGCCATAAATACTCCCTCACTCCTTGAACGTGTTGGATAAGTATATCACCTCATGCTTAGATATAAAGCTGGCTGACTATATTATTATCTGTGTGTTCTCTATATGATTGATGTGTCAGTGTGTTACTTGTGTAGATACTCACGATAATGTCTGCTTGTATGTCTTGTATTCTTTCCTAACTATTTATCATTATATTATTCTACTGCATCACTGTGTTTACTCTACAATTCCCCAACAGAACGTAGTACAACACTTTTACCCTAGAAATGGAAATAACGTGTAAAAGTTTTTAGCATATAAAATTCAATTTTAAATAATGTTTCTTTCTTTGAATAGCATAATAGTATTACAAATGATACAGTGGCAGTCAAAATATTTGAATTTTTGAATATTCATTTTCTTTTTATTGCTAAACCATTGTTGGCATGGTAATCAAACTGATATAGTGTTCTGAGGTCACAAGAGTTTCAAATATCCTAAAAAGGTATTAAAATATTCAGAACTAGCTTCTGCCCGCGGCTTCGCTCGCGTTAGAAAGAGACAAAAGTAGCCTATGTTACTCTCCATTCCTTCACTTATCTCCACTTAAAAAATCACGTCAATTCGTCGCTCCGTTTTGCCGTGAAAGAAAGACAAACATACAGACAGATAGACACACTTTCCTATTTACAATGTTAGTATGAATTTGCAACTAAACACTTTCATCTTCATGTGGCATTGGAACACAATCATGTACTATATAATACAAAAAAAACTATATTCTAAATGTTTCTAGACCGCACTGCAATGTGCATTACACGTAGACAAATCGGTGTTTTTGACTGTCGCTAAGAATATTTTATTTTGAATTCATTCTGTTTTTAATTAATTAGGTGAATCATCATTTTAATATCATTGTTGTCATTTTAATTATTACTTTGTCATTTTTATTATTACTTTGACATTTTTATTATAACTGTATTTAAAACTTTATCGGAAAAAATAGTCTAAACCTAACCATTGTATAAATTTGCACACCTAAGTAGGTTATAATACAATGTACCTACCATACCTGTATAACACCCTTACAAACATGTATTATGCAAATAAATGATTTATGATTTAGAATTGGCTTACTGCGTTATTACTCTCACTTGCGTGGGACTCAACAAATTGCACAGGTATACGAAGCTAACGTTTTTAGCGATTTGGGCTAACAACAAGCAATTTCACAGACAAAGTACCAAAGAATTTTGATAAAACAATTCCCGTCATTCATAATATCCATCCCCAAATCCTTTGACTACAACGAAACTTATTAGATTTTTTTCTATTTATTTGTTCCGCTAATAAGACATGACGGATTTTAATAAACGTTTACGCCAGGAAAATTTTAATTAAGGCCAAAATATAGGCTTTCATCAAAGGCTGTATTTCATTCAAAAAAGAAAAGAGAAACAACAGCTTATTAAATGTGAGGTGTCAGTTGGAAAATGGTTTCAATTAGTTGCGTGGAAAATTACAAAATGCTTCTGATTTAAATTAAAACTTTTCTGTAAACGAATTTATCTTTTCATTACAGGTGTATTTTGATTTAGATTACTATGAATTTGAGCTTGATGTTGTTTTGAAAATTTACTTTTTTTTTTACTTGGCTGGTTATTATTCAATTAAGCTTTATTTTAAACGACTGCCAACAAAAGGGGTAACTTTTCAGTGTCTACGTATGTCAGTTTTTTATTCCATTATGTATATTTCAAACGAAAACGGATGAGAATTTTGTTAGAATCCTGGCATTGTTTTGAGAAACTCAGAAAAATATTTCAAATGTTAAATAGAATTTAACATTAAGCGAAAGATCGAGAACGATGGAAGGACTGGAGGGAGGCCTTTGCTTAGGAGAGACCTACACATTTGAAATATTTTCCTTTTCTGATAGAAAAGGCTAACAAAAAAAAAATATCACTCAAAGGCATAAAATAAATAATAATAGGCTTGGGTTCAGAGCTGAATACTTCCTTGTTCTATTCTACTTCTAGGCTATTACAATTTCAATATGTACATACATAAACAATGTAAGTAGAAGTCAGGTGATGAAAAAAGTAAAAGAGAAATTGGGATGAACTGAATTTTGTTTCGTTTTTATCGGACCGGTTTGCACCGAGTTGTGTGACTACCGACTCTTTGACATGTCTCCTATAAACTTGTGCTACACGGAAATGTTCCTGGAGTAGGTGTTTCGTTTAATTTGGTCAGCGAATTTACCTGCAAGAATGGAATAAAAACGTGTCATGTTAAAGAATTACACATACATGTTTTGTCATTGTTTGTGCAACTTGTCATTTTAGTAATAATGGAAACTCAACTGAGGTACTAACTTATATTTGCGTAATAGGTTTTTTTTAAAGGAAAAAGATTACATTATTTTTAATTAAATTACTACTTGAGTTAGGTAAAAATAACGAGACGAAAATATTTAAAAATGATTTAAGCTTTAATTTATACTAACCAGTCACCCTTAATAGCAATAGGTATTTTGTATCCTAGAAATAAATAGAAATACAAAACAATATTATCGCTAAAGTATGTATATAGCTTTTACTGGATTAAAACCTTTTTTCTGACGATTATAGTAGTTGGAAAAGTTTTGATCATAGCGGGATCACAGTGACATAATGAAAGTGCCGCTCAAACGACGTGGCACTACGAGGTACCAAAAGTGACTCGTCGGCCAAAAACTCAAATATTAAAGTTAAACTGTGTTCTCTTGGGAGACAGAAGGCGTTTTTAAAACAAAATTGCTCTTTAACAATTTAATAGCTATTTTGAAACTACCTTGAGTCATTCATTACAAGTTAAAGTTAATTAATCCGTTTGATTATTTGAATGTTTGTGGTTTCAATTAAATGCTTGTGATTTCGGGAAATCATTTCACAGATATTTAATCGTATGTTAATTATAGCTGATGGCTCCTACTTTGTGAAAATAATTATTTTTATAAACTTACGCATCACACTGCAATTAACTATGTGCACTGCTCATCAAATTAAGTAAAGTTAAGCAACTTAAAAACGATATTAATTTTCAGGGCTTCGTAATTCCGAGTTCAAAATCATTAGGTCTATATTTGGCTGTAATGTGTTTTTGCTGTATTTTTTTTAAATTGATCAGTAATACGAAACTCTTCGGGTGGCCGGCTATTTACTTTACTATATTTCTTTAATAGGCCATCAGAACGTGTATGCTGAATGATTGAGCAGTTTAAAACATATTTTATTTATTTATTTCACAACACAACTATCATAACTACTTTTAAAAAAATGGTTAAAGATCACTACTTGTTCTCTAACATTGTCATCACTCGGTTAAATTCAATTTTATTTTATATACTACTTCTATTGTGTCTATGTATTGTGTATGATTTGTATGTATAAATATATACATCTAATGCACATATAAGTAAATATAATATATATATATATATATATATATATATTTATGTACGTCATAGACTACCCTTTACCCATTTTTAAATAATTTGATTCCATCCAAAGGTTGCCTGGAAGAAATTGCTTTTTAGCGATAAGGCCGCCTATTGTACTCTTGCATATTTGTTTGTGTTGTCCTTTACTGTTTTTGTCCTATTATAATTGGTGTACAATAAAGAATATTCTATTCTATTCTAACAGGTTACCCCAAATCGTTAGTGTGATCTTCTATTACATTTCTACTAACTAAATATGATTCCTTAGCAATAACATAATAATTACATATTATAATGTAATTTTCGTGAAATCATTCAAAGTACAGGAAAATAAATCCAACTTTTCCGCGATATCGTTAAGTGTATGCAATATAAATTATCGAAATGATGTGAAGACCATACCATTATAGATTTTAGCTTTCCCGGTTTTTTATACCCATTACATACAACCAGCTACAGACAGATAAAAATAACAAAGTTAATTACGTTACGCATCAAAACTTAAATAAAACGTCATTAATGGTTTAGTGGACACATTAGTCGGTTGGCTCTGGTGTAATGGACCATTTGCGTTTTAGATAGTTTTGTGTTAATGGAATAAAATGATGGCACAATGATACGGATAATCACCCTTAACGCCCAGACTACAAGAACTAATGTAAAATGAACGTTTGATAAGAAAATAACGGTTCTGGAGAACTATGTATTTTGTAAGAATGGTTTCTTAGTTTTGTTTAATTTAAGAAAAAATGTTTGAAAGAATTATGGTTGAATTAATATGACCACGGGGCCATTCCCATGCCTTATTTTTAACTGATCGAACAAATTTGTCTTGTGTCTCTTTTGAAAAAAAAAATGACTTGAGGTATGCCTCCTATCTAAAACACCTGCGATTATCGCTAAAAATCGATGTAATAGAACCTACCTCTCATCATTATGTTCCTAATACGATTTATTTATTCAACTTATCGTACATAAGTAAAATAAAAATCAGTGATGAACTTTGAAAACTCGACTTTAATTTTTTTACAATATTGAATTATTATTTATAACGACAAGCATAATGAACCGTACACTTAAAATAAGGCGTATTTTTGGTATTAAAAATCTACCCATTTATCCACCATCATTAACTATGTGTACTCTTGTGTCCCAAAACTTGGTGCATTCCTGAAGTGTGTGAATTCTTAGTTTAAAAAGTGTGGGGGGGGGGAGGGGGAGGATCCGCATCGTTTGTCCCGTCTCTGGATACCTCGGCTTCGGACGGCTTCTGAACTATTTCCTAACTGTGGCTTCAGTTTTAAGGATGCATTGTTTAATTTCACGAAGCGATGATTGTACAACAGTTGCTGGGACTAAAAAATATTATGTGACTATACTATTAATACAGCATTATAAACTTACATATTTTTATTCAGTTGCACATTTTTATTAAAGTTTGAATAAATAACGTATGTAATATATTCATTTATTTACACATTGAGAAGTGTTTGTTAACGGTGCAAAAAAATGGAAATTCAGTTATTTGAGAAGCGACGCGAATAAATAAAAATAAAAAATAGGTGAATTTTTGAAATTGCAAAACTTTTCAAGAGTTTGTTATTAAACTCGTAAATAGTTATATAAAAATACGATACCCGGTCAACAATCAATAATATTCGTTATTTTTATTTTATTATTTTTATTGTTTTTCCGAATGACTCTCAAAATTAACCTCGTTTGCACTCATATGATGGTTACAGACTGGTCCTTTTTAGAACGGCAGTTTCACACTTACCGATGTGCGTAAATTTATTTAACTATATTTAAAAAAAGTACCTACCGTTACTAGCATAAAATTGCCTCCTGAAAGGTTTTGTTTATTCAAAAATGCACCTGTTAGTACAAATATCAATGGTGTCGAACGATGTGTATGACGACACACAAAACGACGATATGTGTTCAAATGCATTTTCAACTTAAAATATCAAAATGTTCCTGTAACTTTCCACATCAGAAATTGTTGCGTTCTTATAAGGGAAGGTGACCGATAATAATAGTACAAGCCTATCACTGTCCCACTGTACAGCAGAGGCCTCTTCTCATACAGAGAAGGCACGAGTATTGATCACCACGCTTGCTCAAGGCAGTAGTAAGCAGATTGACGATTTTGGACTTATATTTATTACTAGTTCAGGTTTCCTCGCGATGTTTCCTTCACTGATATCTGTGATGTCCAAGATAAACTTTAGAAAATACATATACATGTAAAAAGTTACGCGAAACTTCAGACCTGTCATTTTTCGTTTAGGGGTAAAAAGAAAAAATACGTGTTTCATTTTTTATGTTCTACCTCACGCACTAATTAGGTCTTTAGGCTGGAATAGCGGAAAACTCATGATTTTAATCTCAATTACGTGTAACTTCTACTTTTTATCTAGATATTATTAACTCCCTTGACCGTTGGATGGCGACGCCCTGTCTTTAATACTGGTATAAGCACATCCCTCAAAGGATATTAATGTTAATCGAATATCTTGCTAATTGCTACTACGCCGGGATCGCTATCAAATATTGTAATAGTAGTATGATTAATGCACCGTTAATATTATTCAGTTTATTCTTCGTCACTTTGATTTTTATGGAAAAACTTGTTGCTGTTGGCTAAACGTCTATTTTTGTGGTCACTATGATTTAAATAGTTTTAATTAGCTACTATTTTATTATTATTAAGCAACCGGTTGTTTTTAATAAAACGAGAGAGTAGTTTCGAACAGACTGACTTTATTGAACCTCTTGACCATAGACTATACATACTATACATTTAGTACCATAGATAAATTATAGGTCACACTAGATACACTGTTTATACTATTATTTTAATACATATATAATAATACCACCACTTATTAAAATAATCTAAACACAGTTATTTCTTAACATTCACAACACCAATTTTCTTAACAAAATTATTATGCTTTACTTTACATAGACTTTTAGTAAATAGATCAGCTGGCATTTCTACAGTACTTAAATACTTTATTGTAACTAACTTATTTTCAATAGCCTCTCTAATAAAATGGAATCTGACATCAATGTGCTTGCTTCTTTTGTGGTACATCGAGTTTTTTGAAAGATTTTGGGCACTTTGATTATCATTATACATAGTTATTGACCCATTTTTCCTATTTACTAGTTCATGTAACATGTTCTTAAGAAAAATAGCCTCTTTACGCGATAAGATCCACAAAGTGTGTCCAAGGGATTTCTCGCCAACTACAGCGCGCGGCTAAACGATTCCGTCGCAACACTTGTTCAAACTTCGCCTATAATTTACGACTAACTATACTAACTTATAAAATTTTTATCGATTTTTTTATTTTAAGTACTAAAGTAACGAGAATAATAGGATGTATATTCTGAGATCGAGGTTTTTTTAATCAGGAATTTTGATATTTTTCTGGAAACTACTACATGGAGCAAAATATAAAACACATATAGCAAAAAGATAATTAATTACATAACAATGAATAAGAGAATGCTTCTATAGAAATCTCTCTATGGCATTTTGGTTTGCTGGTAGAAAACTAATGTCTGGGTTAAGCTCGCCATTGTACATAAGTTTTATTTTAGTTTGCTTTTAAAGGTTGTACGTATTATCTTTTTTTTTTATGTGAAATAAAGAATATGAATAGAATGCCGATTTAATTGGTTAAAAAAATATTATCACTTAAAATGCAACTTTGTCTTAATGAATGCTGTTTCAATTCTAAAAATCAAATGTGCACTAATGATGGAAATGTTTAAATGCATTTGCCAACAAAAAAACTGTTGGATTACATTATTTATGTTTTTTTTCTCAGGAAATCTGAGGCATGAGCATTGATCATTATTCTTGTTGAAAGCGAATTGGCGATTTTAGACTTATATGAAACTAGCTTTTGCCCGCGGCTTCGCTCGCATTAAAAAGAGACAAAAAGTAGCCTATGTTACTCTCCATCCCTTCAACTATCTCCACTTAAAAAATCACATCAAATCGTCGCTCCGTTTTGCCGTGAAAGAAAGACAAACATATAGACAGACAGACAGACAGACACACTTTCCCATTTATAATATTAGTATGGATTAATAGTAAAAGTTTTTACGATGTTTTCCTTCATCAAAGTCCATGATGTGCAGGAACACTAGAAAGTATCTAGTTGCGGACCTACCTCATGAATGTGAGAACCTATTTGACAAGACTCCTTCTGACATCTTAAAATCTGCAAAAATCTCCATGTTTCCTTTACCGTCTACTATTAGACATTGCACATATTATTTCACGTTATAAAAATGTACTGAAATATTCAGAAGCTGAATATTGTGAATGTTATATCAATTATTTGTCGAGTTTCTTTCTAGACCTCGGTTACACAACAAGCGGGTGGCGAACTATAAAAAGATTTTGAAATAGTTTTCACTGGTCGGTTTGTAGTGGTTTTTAACAAATTGCTAAAGCATATAAATGTTTATATAAAACACCTCAAGTTTGATTCTAATTTTGAACTTATTTAAAATTTTCGAATACGCGGTATATTTATAAAACAAGGTTTTGCCCACGATTTTGTCAACTCAAACTTCAGCTACCAATCTTAGTTTTGGATTTAAAAGAAGTATTAGTTCAAACTAAATTCAATACTTTAACGTTGAAATGTAAAACAGAAAGTTAGAGTTGAGTTATTTCATTTCATTTCAATTCGTTTCATGTAGTTTCAGTTTCACAATTAACAGCAGCTTTAAAATATTAATAGCAAATTATGAAATTTTAAATAGACAAACATGCATGTAACCAATACCTATAGCACATGAATATTTATCTCGGTTCTTTCATTTTATGCCTTTCTAGACGGATGGCTGCAGTGCCGTAGTGCGGTAACCCAGTCCGCGGTACCGACGCCCTTACTGCTGCCACACCGTGCGTTTTTTATGAAAACAAACGACCGTCAAACATCCGCTACGGCACTGCAGCCGTTTGACACGAAACGCAGAAACTAAAATCGCCCTTAGTCCGGTGCCGGTTTCATCGCCCGCTCCCAGTCTGACCCGCGCCCATGTATCGTTTGACGATTCCAGTACAGTAGGTACAGTGGCGCACAGATGCACACTTCATCTTTTACATAACAATTTTCGTATTCCCTTTGCACAGTACGTGCAGCCGTGTTTCGTTCGGTACAGGCGGGGACTCAAGTGATTTCACTTCGAGTGTTCGTTGCTGCATTTTATTTTGGCTTGAGTTTTATGTGTGAATGTGATTGGTTGAAACGTTATGTGAAGTTATGTCAAAGTTTTTGATTGATATGCATTGTTGTTTATCAAATCTGAATAAATCAGTATATCCAAATCGGTATAACCAAGGAGTATTGCGTAACTAGGGACTGGGTTTCTGAGATGTGATAGGCAGTCACCCCATGTAAAACACTGGTAGATATTAAACTAGATTTGATTAGAATACTAGACTGTTTACTAAATTTATTATTTAAAGGTATAAAAGCAGACTTATTGCCCTAGGCAAGATTTTAAGCAGCTAATCAATACTTGTGTCATATTTGTAGAAATAGCCTTTACCCTGCAGGGACAAAAACAGTCCGGTATAATTAAAATGTCAGTAAGTCTTGTTACGTCAAAATGTAACCGTTAAAATATGGACTCAAACAAACCCGATCCCTTTGTATATAACAAATCATTTCGTAACGTTGAAAATGTTCATAAACAAGCAAATTGTCTGCTAACTCAGTTGAAACAATAATAATATTATTACACCTTTGTTTGTCTTTGAGAAGTAGGCGATAAAGTGACATTTATTACCGAATTACTCGTATCTAGCACTAATAAAAGTTAGAATAAGTATCTGAGTGGGCAGAGATAGATCACCTAAGTAAAGGTAGGTATTGATAGGTATTTCAGGCTATTATAGGTTTTATTACTGGACAAATAAGATCAAAGGTAGTGATAAAATGAACGGTAGCTAATTTGAAGTTGTGAAAATAATGGAATGATGGAAAATGCTTGAGTACAATATGTTCGATGTGGATTTATGCCTGTTTGGTAATTTTTGTTCAGGCTTAAGAAAAATAACATATCTTAACCTTAATTAACGTAAATGCGAAAATCTGTTTGTCGAGTAATTATAAACCACTGAAGTGATTTTAAAGAATTTTGAAAAAGAAAACTAGGTATTTAATTTTCAAAAGCTTTTGTATAAATTGCAGCGTTTTTAGATATTACGTGGGTTGTCCACTTTAAGAATTGCGTATCATTTCTCGACTCCTTTTAGTGTCTAGTATTATTTTGAGCTAAAATTTTGTATGTTGAATCAGATCAGATTGTGACCTGGATTTGCTCTAGACAAAGGAATTTGTCAACGCTCATCATACATACTATTAGTAAGTGCGTGAAAGACGTGGCCAGATCTTAGAATTGTTTCAACCTAACCACTTCATGATCTTACACATTCTATATAGCCAAACAGTGGTTGACAATTGCATGAAATTATCAATTTTATTTGCTCTTTAATCTTATTCATTCTGCGACATCAGCAAAATTTTTTTATCCGACACAAGCAAAATACCTAGTAATCAAAGTCAAAATAACTACGAAAACCACCACCGACATAACTTCTCAACAGCAGCAGAAATCAAAAATAATTGCAGTAAAAGTTGTGTCCTCGCCAGTACGCCGGGGGCTGACTTGCCAAAGAACGCCAGTCCCGCTTTGACTCGCTTTCCGTATTAAATTAACTTTTGTTCTGCAGTGTACCGCGACTGCACGATTCGAACATTTTGTTTCCCTGTTTTCGCGAAATGTTACATGGTAATGGCTGTTCATAGTTTTTAGGTCTTTTTTCGTGTTTGTGAATTTGTGAAAAAGAATTGAAAAGCAACTGGTTTTTCGAATACAATGTGTTTAAAATCCTTTAGTTTCTGAATGTTATTTTGTTTAGCTTTTGTTTATTTATTTATTTATTAAAACTTAATGCATAAAGAAAAACATTGCACAATGGCGGACTTAATGCCTTAGGCATTTAGGCTTACTTGGCTGGCTTTAACAACTTGTTCTTTTATGACTGCTAATGGTCGGCCAATATAAATCTTAAATTAATCAAATTAAAATGGGTATTGGGCTACGCTAATTTAACAAAAGTAAAACAATTTAAACATCATTTAAAGCGAAAGAAATATATCCTGGCTGCTTCTTTTTTATTGCTATTTTTGTTTGTAGAAAACTGAGCAAAAAAACTCGTCTTTAAACTTAACATTAGCCTGGACTTGTATCAAGTATCTAATATTTCGTTTCTCTTGATTTCAGGACCGCGACGGGGCTTCCAGAATTTTTGGTAAGTGTTTTTTCCTAGTAATTGTCGAAATGCATACGAACCAAACCACTAGTTTCTCCAACCCTTCCAATACCAAAAAAAACAAAATAGGTGTAAAACTGACCACCCAAAATAAACGTTAACACATATCGACAGGACCTACAAATATGTCGGACCCTATAAAAACGATGCTTCAAAGCCACCTTATATTCCTAAAATATTTAGCAACGGTTTAGGACATAAAGATACCACTTTATCGATACACCTAGTAGTTAATTTCCCTTGAATTTAGATGTTCAGTAAAAATGTTTTTATTATATTGATTTCTTTTTGCGATGTTCGGAGGTCACGGTGAATATTTTAGGCGGTTGAGAGCCAATTTTGTTAAACTTTTATCTGTGAATTTTTGAGTTAATATACTAATAGTATTCGAAAAAAAAATCGTAGACTTACATTGGGTGTAAAATTTTGGTCTCTGAAATTGTATTAAAACTGACTTCATTTGTGTCCGTTATTGCAGTCAAAGTGCCTTGTGATAGACGGCTACCTATTTCGTATCCCTTACCATTATTTTTGCTCACATATCAAAATCTGTGCAGACATAATCTCATTTCATTAACTCCTTGGTCGCTGCAATGATTTCTATATAATTCGGTAAGTACGGAGTAAGCATGAACCCTACGGAAGGATATAGGTTATTTTTAAATCCATTGCGTCCTATGCATCTTATTTATTTATTTATTTAAACTTCATGCACAAGCGTATAAGGGCGGACTTAATGCCTTAGGCATCACGCATATTATTTTATGCATCCACGATAACGAACATCTGTAAAGTCAGACTCATGGCCAAAAGCTAGTACTTAGAATATCCTGTAACGATTCAATAACACAAGCATCCTTTAACACTAAACCCCACCTTAACTTCAACAAAAACCTTTATCAATCGTCCAATACATCCTCATTTTCCTCAAACTTTTCTGTAACAAGGTTATAAGCCAAATAAGCTGAACATAAACGTGATTGTCTTACTGTGCGCTGATTTATATCCAATCGGAGGCCGTGCCGATACTTGCTTATTTATTCTATGAGTGGGCCGGAACGGCACTTGCCCGGATGCGGTTGTTCGATGGTGTAGGGGCCAAGTTATTGGCGTTGGAGGTTTATATATATTTTTTGGTCTGGACTGAATATAATCTATTTAGTCCAGTCCATGAAGCCCGTTAAAACATCTGACACATGTTATGTGTCAGATGTTTTAGCGGGCATTAATATGCCAGCTAAGTCTATTTACAAACATCATCTGTTCAGCCCTTTTTTAATTAAGTTAGAGTTAATCTTTTCCCTGAATAAAGCCCTCGACATAATTATGTATCTCAGTATCTGGGTAACATCATATCTAACAAATGTCACTTAGTAAGACTGATTGCTAAAACGGACGTTATCCGTAACAACTGTCAAAAATTTTTTTTTTTTCTTTTCTTCTTTGGCTGTTGAGCCGGTTTCGACTATTCTGCCAGTGTCACGTTTGAATGACAACGGGACCAACGTTTTCCGAGGCTCAGGGGTTTTACGTCACCAACTTACTGCTACTGAGAAATGCGTAATGAAAAATCTTAGAAACACTTTTTTCCAAATCATCTTTTTTAGGGTTCCGTAGTTAACTAGTTAACTACATAATTATAAGGGGGTGTCCCCTTATAATTATGTATGTGGGAAGTGATTTTTATATTTTTTTTAATTTCAACCATAACGTGTGATATATTGTTGGATAGGTATTTAAAAATGAATAGGGGTTTACTAAAATCTTTTTTTAATAATGTCATTAATTTCGGAAATAATCGCCCCAAAAGTAAAAAACAATGTGTCCCTCAATGTGTGTGTTTAAAAAATCTGAATAGGTTGTAGAACTTTATAAGGACTTTCTAGGAAAATTATTTTGAACTGGATGGAAAGAACAGATTTTGTACAAAAAAAGACAAAAAGGTTGTACAAAATTATTTCTGCGTACTTAATACACGTATGTCAACGTAACAAATAGCCTTTTTTTAAAACTCATAAGTGGGAACACTTATTGTGACGGACGGGAAACTACGGAACCCTACACTGAGCGTGGCCCGACACGCTCTTGGTCGGTTATTTTTTATTAATGGGAAATCATCAAATGACTTCTTTCGTTTTGCGTGAACTGGAAGGGTGTCAGACTTTTACTGATAAACTCATCTGTTACTCCTTTTTAAAGTCTTTTGCGTTCCAGGA
This sequence comes from Athetis lepigone, assembly GCA_033675125.1. NCBI lineage: Eukaryota > Metazoa > Arthropoda > Insecta > Lepidoptera > Noctuidae > Athetis > Athetis lepigone. The sequence goes on along the minus strand of CM066236.1, from coordinate 928,440 downwards.
CCGCGATGACTCTTTCGAACAAATTTCGCAACACATCTGTGCACCTAGATTTCACGTTCAGCTGGTGCTCCTGTGTCTAAAATAAAGGGGTAAAAGTAAGCACAAATGGAAATTGTAAATACAATAGTAATATTTTTTAACAAAAGCGATTCTCTCATAGCTTGCACCACGTAACGTGCTGGAAACATATTTAGGGCGTACTTCCTGTGTCGAAATATTGCTTCGGTACGCACCGCGTTTATTTGGCGTCGTCACTCTTGGCCGAACAAGTCGAAGGTTACCCTCACCTGATGATGAACGGCATCGTGTCCAGAGCTTGAAATACCGTTAAAAATATGGTATCGTTACAGCCCTTTGATGCAGATATCGTTATCTATTAAATAACGTTACCAAATTTAACGTTATATCTAGCACATTTTACCGTTAATATACGATATAATGTACGATAACGTTAATTTTATCGTTATGAGTCAGTTTTGTTACCGGCGCGGCGCGGCGCCGCCACTACCCGCCGTGCCGCGCCGAAAAAAGGGCAACGTCGCATAAAATAACCAAAATATACCGTTAACTTGTTACCGCTATTTTCACAATAACATTAAAAATACCGGTAATTTTTAACGCTACTTTTAACGTTCTTTTAATGTTATGTTACTAAATAACGCTACCAAATCAAACCGGTATGCAAGTATCTCTATGGAAATAACGTTACTTAACGTTATCTTTAATGTGAATTGGTAACGTTTTCAAGCCCTGATCGTGTCCTCTCTCGTTTATAGATCTAAAAAATATGTTATTTATTCTCTACCAAAACTTTTTTTTTTGTTTTAACTAGTACGTAAATGTTTGTTTATGATTATTTTTCTTCTCAAATCAAGAGAATAATCAACAGAAATACATAACCGATATTGAAAATCAAACGTAGCTCTCCGAATATGAAAAGGTTTGGCGACACCGGGACGGACAATTTTTGGACATGCTTAGATTTCGCTATACTATTTGTACGAATAAAATGTACGACAGGTACTGTGACAGTTTTGGGAAGTCAATATAAATAATCTTTGCTTATCAAGTGCTACAGTTGGTATACCGCCGTTTACCCGAATTTTATTTGCCCTAATATCATTTGCCATAATAGTCAACAGCCATAATATCATACGACATAATACTCATTTGCCCTACTCTCATTTGCCATATTAGTCACGTGCCAGAATCATTGTTTCCCATAAAGTCACTTGCCATAACATCATTTGCCATAATCATTGTAAGCCCTAATTATCACATGTCCTAATTATCAGATGCCATAATTATGATATGCCATAACATAATTTGCCATCGACATCGGGTGTGTAACGGTTGTTTATATCAAGAGAAATTGGATGCAATTGGGACTTTAGGGCACCCCGACTCGGACAGGTTAGGTTAGAAGGGGATGGCGGGGTCGTGTGAGCGAGCGAAGCGAGCGAATAGACCCCGCCATCCCCTTCGTGGTTATTTTTTTATAAACCACACAAAAGTAGGAGCCCCGCGAAGCGGGGCTCCGTCGACCTAGCCCACCATCAACCATGCACAGAAAAAAAACCATTACGGGGCTTAAATATTTGTCTAATACTTGTTATGCCATTTAAATATTATGTCTAACAATTATTATGGCACATAAAAATATGGCAAACAATACTTATGGCATTCGTATCTTATGGTATCTAAAATTCGGGCAATTAAAAGTATGTCATATGTCTTTTAGGGCAAATGAAACATTCGGGCAAATGAAATTCGGGTAAATGAAATTCGGGAAAATGATGATTATGGCATATAATCTTCGGGCAAACAATAGACAACCGCTACAGTTAGGCCCTTTCTCCTTCCCAACCTCAAGGGATTTTACTATGCTATAGATTTCACCCGTGGCTTCACCGCGTAGATGTCGAAACTTCCATCCACAATTTTATCTCTATTAGGCTCGAGATTCCAAAAATCCTTTCTTATTTTTATACTAGCTTTTGCCCGCGACTTCGTCCGCGTGGAGTTAGTAGTTCCCGTTCCCGGGGGATTTCCGGGATGAAACTAGAATCACTTTTGTAAATGACGTTTCAAAGTGCCTTTTTTTGGCCTAATGAAAATAAACGATTTGACTATTGACTATTGAAAACTATCCTATGTCGTTTCTCGGGTCCCAGACTATATCTGTACCAAATTTCATTCAAATCGGTTCAGTGGTTTAGGTGTGAAGAAGAGACAGACAGACAGAGTTACTTTCGCATTTATAATATTAGTACGGATTTAATCTTCACAAAAAAACACCAAGTTTCATGTCTCTAGGACCAGCGGTTGGGTTTGTGAGTTAATATATCAACAGTCAGACAATTCTTATTCCAAATAATAATATGTAAAACAAACAAAACCTTATTTTTTACCAAATGCAAAAAATATATATATATAAATTGATGTGTGCATATTATTAGCACGGTGTATAGATAACATAAATGCCCCTTAATTTACCTCAAACTATAATTCTGTAGAAATTTTCAAAGCTGTACTAATTATTTTGGATAATCTGAATGTGTGTGTGTATTTCGGCTAATCGTCCCTAATTAGCTAAAATTCCCTGGGCTTGAAACTCATAAGTAATAACCCATTGTACTGTTTATTGAACCATGCCTATATTTTTAAGGTTCCATATGCCCAAATAAAAATAAGATGTCGTGATATTTCAGTGGTGACCAATGTGACTTTTTCATTTCATAAACTTAGACATCGCAGACATTCTGTGCCTCGGAAAGCACGTAAAGCCGTTGGTCCCGGTTGTCATTTGTAGAACTTTGACAGTCGTTACGGGTAGTCAGAAGCTAGATAATCTGAGCAATTTAACCAAGGGATCCCAAAATAATTGGGCGACACCATCGATATGATGATGTTGCCTAAAAAAAATTCTTTTTTTATCTCCAAGGCTATTAAGTCTATCAATTTTCGAGTTTTTTATTTATAGATAACAGGAATACCTATAAGAACGCGGGACCTTTTGTATTTGAGTTTGACTCAGTTCGTTTTTTGTAGAAAAGTCAAACCCTTTATCCCCATTTTGTAAGAAGACGCAAAGAAAAAACGTTAATTTGTAGCATATACTCCCAGTATCCATATTTTGCATTCAGCGTCATCTATAATGAGGTCATTATATTCAGACGCCGTTCTCGAGTGGGAATCAGAACTCCACCGATATGTCGGTAAGTGGAACTCTCGAGAACATCTCTAAATACTCGTCTCTGTGTCAATGGACCCAATGAGACCAATCACGGCGCATTGTTGGGCATACTGTCTGATTGGGTATGTAGTAGACTGTAAAAGCGATAAAATCTCGTCATCACAAAAGACTGCAAGTATTGGCAGTCCACGGAGGTTTTTGATTCCTAGTTAGTGTTAATAATTCTGTTCTTTTTTATTGGAAATTAATAAAAAAAGGATAGAATGGCGTCAAAATTTTGCATAATACATGATAAAATGTGAAGCTAACAGCCGTCTCACTGCTGGAAAAAACCGTAAGTATTCATCTTTATATTTTTTTTTATATAATTGTTACTGTTTTTTTTTTTTATTCATCTTTTGTTTAAACTGCAATTAGGTTTCATCATCTTACTAACCTTTTCCCAATTATGCTGAGGTTGGCTTCCAGTTTAAGTACGAGTAACTATACAACTGATATACATACTCAGATAATTTATAAATACATACTCATCTATATTATAAAAATAAAACGCTGAATATGTTGCTAAGCACAAAACTCGACAACAGCTGAACCGATTTCGCTAATTCTTGTAGTTTATCCTACGTGAGAATCGAACCCAACGACCTCTTTAGCAGTCAGAGTCACTAACCATTAGACTGTCAGGCCCGTCAAAAACGAAATGATGATGAAATGACCTCATTGTCCTTTTAGAATTTCTTAAAACTCACACACACTTTGTTTATGCAATGCAAATATCTCCCACATAAACAAGCGCACACAAACACACGCAGGTGGCCCATTTACAGCCATTCGCAACTCTCAACTTATTCCCAAGTCGGGGGCGGATTTTTTATTCTATTACCAAATTCCTTAATCGGTTCGTGGGAGGGAAACTTTAGTTCGCCCCTCGGGGGGCAATCATCCCCAGTTAGAACAGTTATCGTTTTCTGCGGATCCTCTAAATGCTATTATTACTCGGGCTTTTACGCGTTCAATTATTCTTTTCGACGAAAAGTTTTCAGTCAACAGACGGATTACAGGACATTTTCGTGATTATTTTCTAAATTGTTATTTTTGTGGTGCGTATCGTTTTTATGTGATTAGTTGGGTGTTTATTTTTGGGTGTTGTTTTGTTAGCATTGAAAATATATGTTTGTGTAAGGTCTTGTGGCCTTGAAAGATTAGCAGAGGACAAGTTGATATAATGCCAAAAATATATAAAAAAGTCATAAAAAACGATCGCTTACGTAAAATAGAACCGTTTTTACATCTAAATAATTTACAAGCCCTTACTAATTGTCATGGAATCCGTTTGTTAGTCAAGAAGTAAAAACAAGTAGCTTATTCCAAATCGTAGGTAGGCATATATCATCATCATCATCTCCCTAGCCTTTTCCCAATCATGTTGGGGTCGGCTGCCAGCCTAACCAGATTCAGCTGGATACCGGTGTTTTACGTGGACCGACTGCCTACCTGACCTCCACAACCCAGTAACTGGGCGACACGACACCTCTTGGTTAGACTGGTCATAGTTTCTGGCTAACCAGTAACGACTGTCAAAGTTCTAAGAATGACAACCGGGACCAACGGCTTTACGTGCTTTCCGAGGCACGGGATGTCAGTGATGTCTAAGATAAACTTTAGGTAGGCATATATAAAGGGAAAAAAATCATGAATACTCTTTTAAATTAAGTATTTCCTTGTTATATAATTCTCTTTGTCCAAAGATGACCAATTTTAACTGTCAGCGTTTATTCACGAACATGATGCCGTGTCAGTACCATTTAGGTTATAAAAGCAAGACAGATATGAAAAAGCACGCTTCTCATATAGCCATGCTTATCCATGTAACATGAATACCATTGTTTAGAACAAGCACTTCTATTTTCTAGCCCATTGACTCTCTGACTATTCAAAAGGCCCTGTAAATGGTTTATTCAAAATAAATGATTTGTATTAAACTTCGGCCTTCCCAGGCTGAAAAAGTTCTTTTAAATCGACCCAATTTGTCACCACTTGATTCTCAATGCGTTATTAGGATGGTTCATTCATCGTTCAATTAACAAAGGAGTTAAACAATTGAGTTGGTGCCACTGAATCTGTCAGAAACTCTAATTGGTGGCTAAACTTTCTATAACTTCGATGGAAGCGTATTTCGCAGGAAATCAGAGATAATCCGTAATAGAGGCAGGATTAATTAATATTATTAGGTTAACTTTTATTTAATACGTCCAGATAAAAGTTAAACGACTTAGACGCGTGCCTTCAGGGCTGGTTAGAGGTGTAGAAAGGGGCAGTCTCCGTCCACTAATATAGATGTTTAGTTATTATTTGAACAGATTGGTAATTTGTTAAAGTAAGGGCAACCATTAATTGGCTACGAAAGAAGGCATGAGCATTTAACACCGTGCTTGCTCAAGGTCATGGTGATTTCAAACTTGTTTCACCAATGTCCACCGACATGTCCTATGGCCACGGCGTAAACGCCGAAAGTAAAATAAATATTAATTAATATCTTGGCAGAGCTTGTATTATGGTAACCAGGCAACTGGTAACATACTTTTATCCATACTAATATCCATGCTAATATTATAAATGGGAAAGTGTGTCTGTCTGTCTGTATGTTTGTCTTTCTTTCACGGCAAAACGGAGCGACGAATTGACGTGATTTTTTAAGTGGAGATAGTTGAAGGGATGGAGAGTAACATAGGCTACTTTTTGTCTCTTTCTAACGCGAGCGAAACCGCGGGCAAAAGCTAGTAATTTATAAATACATACATATTGTGTGTAAGGCGCCCGCCTCTCATGCAAGAGGTTTTTTTTTTTTTTTTGGTGAGTGGGAAATCATCCAATGACTTCTCCCGTCCTGGGTGCGACGGGAGGGCGTGTCAGACTCTTACTGACTAAAACCCACTCATGTTCCTTCGATTGCCCTTTATGTTCCAGGGTCACGGTAACTATTATAAACATTCCGCAACCCCGGCAGGCGTTGGCCCTGTTGGGCCCCTCCCTGTGCTGACTCCTTCTCTTTGAGGCGCGCGTGGAACAAAACGCGCCGTCTACGCGGTCCTGGTCCTAGCCGGGCGGCGAGCTACCTATAGCTCGCCATCCGCAGAACCGCGCCTACGGTGGCCGGTAGTCGTCTTGCGACTCTCGACGTCTTCGCCTGGGTTCATGCAAGAGGTTGCGGGTTCGAATCCGGGCAAGTACCAATGAGACTTTTTCAATTCATATGTACTTTCTAAAGTTTATCTTAGACATCACAGACATCGGTGATGGAAAACATCTTGAGGAAACCTGGACTTGTAGTTAATATAAGTCCGAAATCGCCAACCCGCCTTGAGCAAGCGTGGTGATCAATGCTCGTGCCTTCTCTGTATGAGAAGAGGCCTTTGCTCTGCAGTGGGACAGTTATAGGTTGGTATTATTTATACATATTATAGATAAATTACTCCCAGACACGGAACCAACAATCGTGCTGATCACACAAACTTTGTCCTGGGTGGGAATCGAACCCTCCACCTGCTCAGCAGTCAGGGTCACTAACCACTAGACGAACAGGCCCGTCAAGTAACTTTAACTGAAAGAAACCTAGAAAGAAAAACTAGTATACAATATTCTACATAAAAAACACATACGGGCTTGTTAGCGAGAGTTCAGTAGAAACTTGTGAACTGGCAAAAAGCTTACAAACGAACGAATATCCGTAAATAATGAACATCCTGCAATATCGTTTGTTTGAAACGTTCCCGCTTTCGTTTAAAGTATTATTTAACTGCGTTCAGGGAAAACTTTAAATACGGTACACGACAGAAATGTGCTGGATAAGTGTGCGAATGATTGAAATAAGAGAAATTATTAAATGGTATAATTGGTGAATTGCTCGGAGTTAAAAAACGTTTAAATGTTTTGATTTATTTGTATGACTGGTATCTTTTGTTTCCATCTTGTTCTAGCCTATAATAATCAAGTTCTTTCTAAATATTATCTTAGATATTACAGACATCGGTAATAGAAAACATCATTACAACAAGTATAAAACTAAGTTGCGTTCCGCAGTCTGTCTTCCCTTTCTTTGCTTAGATCTTTCTAACGTAACGAATTTTGATGGTGTTTAATAGATACAGTGATTCAAGAGAAAGATTTGTTAAATTATAATACATGCATATGATGGAAAAAACTGAATTATCATGATATTTAACACCCGTGCGATGCTGAGCATCGACCTGCTCAGCATCGCACGGGTGTTAAATCTAGTCGTAAATAAATTTGAAATCACCAAACCGCCTTAAAAATCATGGTGATCAATGCTCGTCCCTTCTTTGTAAAAGAAGAACTAAAGATATGGGACAGTACTAAATTGGAATCATGACTGGTCTGCCAAGAAATAAAATATTTTAATTTAAAACTGCATTCTTCATTCAACTGACGAGCGACGTGATAATCGAGTTAATAAACAGATCAAATGCGGAATGGACTCGCAGACCGAGAATGTTTTATTATGGAAGACTTGCTTAAAAAAAAACTAATTAAACAGAATATATTAAGTGATGTATTTAACATTTTATTACAGCTCAGTTGTAGTAATTAGTAAGTGGTAGTATTTAGTATTAATGTTATTTACGTCTTCCTCAGAAAACTGCTTACCAGACGAGCCTCTTTGGGTTGCAATTTTCTCCTGAACTAGGAAACTCTAATATTATAAAATAATTATTTACTTTTCAATTGGTTAAAAATCACATATTTTGACGTCAGTATTGTTAATTAATGGAATGGAATTAGAATGTCGTGATGGCCTAGTGGTTAAGGCGCCCGCCTCTCATGCAAGAGGTTGCGGGTTCGAATCCGGGCAAGTACCAATGTGACTTTTTCAATTCATATGTACTTTCTAAAGTTTATCTTAGACATCACAGACATCGGTGAAGGAAAACATCGTGAGGAAACCTGGACTTGTAGTTAATATAAGTCCGAAATCGCCAACCCGCCTTGAGCAAGCGTGGTGATCAATGCTCGTGCCTTCTCTGTATGAGAAGAGGCCTTTGCCCAGCAGTGGGACAGTTATAGGCTGGTATTATTATTATTATTATTTATTGTTAATTTAAACGAACGTAGAGCAGGTGTTTCCTAGCTGATTACTCTGAGATAAACATCCAAAACAAATTCAGGTGTACCGAACAAACATAGGCTTAAAAAAGCTTAAAATATAACAGTCAGTCATCCAGCTTTCTAGAATCCAGGTTGTGTAAAAAATGCTGAAACACTCAGTCATGAAGAATTTAAAGAATTTTGCTGGGCTTAATACCCAGTGGAAGTAAGCTTGTTGTTAAGCTGGCGCGAGTGGCTCCGCTGATAATTTCACTCAAACTGCTTTAAAAGAAGTAATTAATGGTTTATATTGTACTTTTGGCGTTTCACTGTTGGCTTTTTGTTTTAAATCTTCTGAAGCTTTTAACATTTCAGATTTACGTTTAGCGAAAATTTTTAATTCTTTTCGGGGTATTATTTTTTTGTTAAGTTTGTCCTTTGGCTTTTCTTAATCGTATCAGCAACTGGCATGATTTAGTAAAGGTATAGGATAAACTTGTGTGCGTTGTCCCAGCGGAAAAGTGTCGATTTTCTAAATTTCAGTTTAGCAGATAATTAGTGTATGACGTCCTGTAAATGTGTATGCTAAATTCAAATTTGTGTATCCAGCCATTCGGCAGATATTCAACAAAAACTGGTTCCGCCAGGACAACGTTGTCCCAGCGGAATATTTTTATTTCTATGGACATACAAGAAAAAAAATATATACAATAATTAGTGTGTAACGAGAGGTAAATGTGTATGCATAAATGAAATTTGTGTGTCGTCTATTTACGAAGATATTCAATTTGCCGCTGCGACAACGTTTGGCAATTTCATGAAAATCATATATAACGCTTAAGTACAGAGTTGTAATTTCTTATGCATGTTGCTTTGTATTTGTGTATAATGTGTGTAAAAACAGAATTTGAAAAAAGCATACCGTTCACAAGATATACACGTAAACGTAAAATAAGGTTATTAGGCCCAAGCTCTTAAAATAGGAACTCTAGAGTCTAACTTTTAACTTTTATCTGAATCTTGTAGGGGTCTACGACGTCCTGCCAAGTTTCATCTATGTGTGCTTAGTAATTAATGAGCAATGCCATAATTTACTACGAATATACCACTATACTTTATGATATCCGATTTTAGGACTTCTTAATGGAAAAGCGAAATAAAACATATTCCAACCATTAGTGTACTAATGCAACTACTCATATCTGAAATTTCAGTTCATTACACTAAATAATTAAAGAAATATAATAAAATTACCAGAACAACTACAAAACCTGGATTAACCGACCAAGTTTGAATAGACACAAAAAAGCGGCCGTGCAGTACATAGACCAAACGTTCCAAATTTCCAGTATAATATCGTTATTTTGCTGTTGTGCACGTACAGGTGCGTGCACAATAGTTTTGCAGAAAATAAAACAACTGAATTAATTTTATATTTACAAAAGTATTTATTCACTTAATGACTAATTCAAATAAAAAATAATTATAACCATAACCATACATATAGATTGCCATACATAAACACTTAAACATTTTTTATGAGCATCAGTTGTATGAAAAATAAAAAAACTGAATTCAAGGCATTTATTTATCATAATCTTTATTGTACATCACATAAACAAAATAAAGGACAAAAAAATGATAAAATGAATGTAGTGATGAGAACGGTAATCATTAATTACTTAGGTGCATTATAGTACGTTCTTCAATATAAGTGAAGAAAATAATAGTTAAAACTAGTACAATAACTATTTTTGTGACATGGCGGTAATAAAAATCTGTTTTCATTATGCGCGCGCATTTTTTTTATGTGAAGGTTTACATTTTAATCATTCTGCCTAGTCTTACGTTTATATTTTTTTGCTTGAAAAGTTTTTACCATAATGTCTAGCGTAGTGACAATGGAATACGCATGTAACATTTTCTAATGATTTTGTAGTATTTAATTTAATATAATTAATACAGCCACTGAATTACACTCTAATAAATCAAGCCGAAAACCTCGCGCATCTTAAAATGGTGGCCAAAGACAAAAATTGAATTTACGATTTATTTACTAAATGTTTTATTTTTATTAAATAAATATTTTATACAAGTGAAAATGGTCAAAATTGCATGAAATAAGTAAGTTAGACACTAATTTATACCATTGAACGCAATAACTTCTGAGAAATATTTTCTTACTCAAAATTAAATTTTAATTTAAAAATAAATTAACTTTTTTTGTAAGAATAGAATAAACTAAACTTAAGTAATAAAATAAATACGGTTGCGTCTTGAATAGGATTTGACATTACTTTTACACGATTACATTACATGATTTATTACATTTTTATCCGACTACTAGAAAAAGGAGGAGGTTCTCAATTCGGATGTTTGTATTTTTTTTAATGTTTGTTCGCGCATATCTCCTTCGTTTACCAACCGATTTGAACAATTCTTTTTTTGTTTGAAAGGGTAGACTTCCCAAATGGCCCCATTGGTGCCGATTCTCTTGTGCACAAACTATCGTAAATTTAAGTTAAGTGCATCTTTCTCTTTCGATTTCTTAAAGAAAAGGGCAGAAGATACATTTTAGTTTAATCCTGTCAAATTAGACAGCGCCTGATGACAATTGACGTATATTTAGACGCCATGTTTTTAAATTGCGTCTAAATTATCTATGGAGTGTCTAAATTTGACAGGACTAAACTAATATTTGATCTTCTGTCCTTTTCTTAAATAGACGGAAAGAGAGAGTGCACTAAACTTAAATTTACGTTAGTTTGTGCACAAGAGAATCGGCACCATTGTCATTAGGTCCAGGATCTGATGATGGTACCATGTCGAAATCGAGGGAACTCTTCAATTTTTATAGAAAAACGTTCATTGAGACTCTAACTAAAAAGTAAAAACTAAAAAGCTTTTTACAAAAAAATGATAACCGACTTCAAAAACTAAAAGCACAAAAATAACTATTTCGGAAGTCGGTGGCTTCTCTTCTCTGTCTATTTAATATGTTGCCACGGACTTCCAAAATAGTTATTTTTGTGCTTTTTGTTTTTGAAGTCGGTTACCTTTTTTTTTGGAAAAACCTTTTTTATTACATGATTTTTTATCTTACCTTGTTTATCTTCCAGTCATTCTTACTATTGGCTCACAGTCACGCTATGTCTCTATCTGAGGTATTATTATTTCATTTATACGTAAATCACCAAAAAAATTTTTATTCTGGAATTTTAGGAAAAACTAAGATAATAATTATATTTTGATATTACGTTAGCATTTGTGTACGCATCTGTACCGAGCTATTACACTCTATTATACTGAAAATTTGGATCGTTCGGTCTATGTACTGCACGGCCGCTTTTTTGTGTCTATTCAAACTTGGTCGGTTAATCCAGGTTTTGTAGTTGTTCTGGTAATTTTATTATATTTCTTTAATTATTTAGTGTAATGAACTGAAATTTCAGATATTATGAGTAGTTGCATTAGTACACTAATGGTTGGAATATGTTTTATTTCGCTTTTCCATTAAGAAGTCCTAAAATCGGATATCGCTGGGACAACGTTGTCCTGGCGGAACCAGTTTTTGTTGAATATCTGCCGAATGGCTGGATACACAAATTTGAATTTAGCATACACATTTACAGGACGTCATACACTAATTATCTGCTAAACTGAAATTTAGAAAATCGACACTTTTCCGCTGGGACAACGCACACGATAAACTTGAAATAAAGATTAATTTATTACGAACACTATTTGATTTAAGTAGCTAAAATATGGCATCTAGTTACTAAATACTAGTTCATATTGCGACGGGCATGTTGGTCTAGTGGTCAGTGACCCTGACTGCTAAGCCAGAGGTCGTGGGTTCGATTCCCACCCAGGACAAACTTTGTGTGATGAGCATAATTGATTGTTCTGTGTCTGGGTGTTATTTATCTATAATATGTATGTATTTAAAAATTATTTAAGTATGTATATCAGTTGTCTGATTACCATAACACAAGTTCTGCTTAGCTTGGGATCAGATAGCCGTGTGTGTAACAAAAAATAAATAAAAAAATATTTTTAGGGGACATTTCAGCTAAATACGAATTTGACATTGATACTTACAAAACCACGAGCAAAAACAGTTTTCTATCCTTTTCAGGGTTTTGTGTGCCAACGGATCCATACCCCTACGTTGTTTGTTCATATAACTTCGCTTATTTGTGCTTGTAACAGCAGGCTGTATCTTATAAACTGTAAGTTTTTCTTAATCTTAATATTAATACGGGACCTACGATTATCTATTATGATTTAAAATCATAATAGATAACCGTAGGTCCCGTATTAATAATTCGAGATACAATTAAAAGACAATAACATCCCGACAGCCGGCTGTCGCTTGGTCGTTGAAAGGTTAATCAATACACGCGTCATGAATTAAATAACACAGAACACACTACAACTTTAACCTCCTTTCAATTAAACAGATTTAAACTCGATACTGTGATATTAAAATTTTCATCTTACTATATTATACAGCAGTAGAACTTAGTAACAGAAGTTAATATACAAGGTGTATTTTTGGTCTTGTTCAACCAGCTAGGAGATGATTCTACTCATAAAACCAAACAACTTTTATTATGTAACCAACTCGGAAATCGCGAAAAAAATATCAGCTGTTTCATACATTATGGTCGGGAGGACAATTAACTTTTCATGGAAACAGCTGATATTTTTTTTGCGATTTCAGAGTTGGTTCCATAATAAAAGTTGTTTGTTTTTATGGGTAGAATCATCTCCTAGCGGGTTGAGCAAGACCAAAAATACACCTTGTATAACTTTTTAGCAGTAGAATCTAGAAACAGAAGATTCTTATATTCTAGTAAACAGTAAACACAATAGCACAACAATAATAGAAGAACAAAATAGATGGATAGTCTTCTGGACAAAAGGCTGGATTCCAGCGCGTTTTGCTGAATACTTTCTGAGCGACATAACGCTACAATAGAATGTTGAATCGTTATTTATTACAATAACACGTAAGGCAGGTAAGTAATGGAAGTCTGCGACCCTGTTATTGCTCGGAAATTGTTATTTTTAGGTCACGTTTAGGTTATGTAGGTCCCTGGTGTTTGGCCCCAGCGGCCACTGTTTAGCGAGGGGTTTAAATCCCAGGTTAAGTTAAGTGTTATTAGGGTTTTTCATAAACATTTATTTAGTGGCAGCCCAGAATTTCGAATTTGGTGATACTCTTCCTCCTCCGAAGCTATTGGTCCAGGTTTGTATGTTATTGGTGTGTCTAATCATGAGTGTTGGAGTGTTTTTTTAGGGTTCCGTACCTCAAAAGGTAAAAACGGAACCCTTATAGGATCACTTTGTTGTCCGTCTGTCCGTCCGTCCGTCCATCCGTCTGTCAAGACCCTTTTTCTCAGAAACGCGTCGAGATATCAAGCTGAAATTAATATCACATACTCAGGTCTGCTATCTCTCAAAGCAGTGAAAATATCAAGTTTCTCAATCAACGCAATAAAAAGATACGGCGGTTTACATTGCATATTTAGACATTTGCAAGTGAATCAAAACCTATAGGGTACTTCCAATTGACCAAGAATCATGAAATTTGGCAAGAAGCAAGGTTATGTAGCACAAGTAAAGGGAAAACTCCGAAAACCGTAAATTTGTAGTTAGTTCACATCAGGCGTCTGTCTGTCCGTCTGTCTGTCAAGAATTTTTTTCTCAGGAACGCGTCGAGATATCAAGCTGAAACTAATATCACATACTCAAGTCTGCTATGTCCCAAAGCAGTGAAAAAAACAAATTTCTAAATCATTACAATAAAAAGATACGGCGGTTTATATTGCATAATTAAACATTTTCAAGGGAATCAAAACTCAAAACCTATAGGGTACTTCCCATTGACCTAGAATCGTGAAATTCGGCAAGAAGCAAGGTCATGTAGCACAAGTAAAGGGAAAACTCCGAAAACCGTAAATTTGTAGTTAGTTCACATCAGGCGTCCGTTTGTCCGTCTGTCTCTCAAGAACCTTTTTCTCAAGAACGCGTCGAGATATCAAGCTGAAATTAATATCTCATACTCAAATCTGCTATCTCCCAAAGCAGTGAAGAAATGAAGTTTCTAAATCAACGCAATAAAAAGATACGGCGATTTATGTTGCATATTTAAACATTTTCAAGAGAATCAAAACTCAAAACCTATAGGGTACTTCCCATTGACCTATAATCATGAAATTTGGCAAGAAGCAAGGTCATGTAGCACAAGTAAAGGAAAAACTCTGAAAACCGTAAATTTATAGTTAGTTCACATCCGTCCGTCCTCCCGTTCGTCCGTCTGTCAAGACCCTTTTTCTCAGAAACGCGTCGAGATATCAAACTGAAATTAATATCACATACTCAAGTCTGCTATTTTTTAAAGCAGTGAAAAAATCAAGTTTCTAAATCAACGCAATAAAAAGATACGGCGGTTTATATTGCATATTTAGACATTTTCAAGGGAATCAAAACTCAAAACCTATAGGGTACTTCCAATTGACCTAGAATCGTGAAATTTGGCAAGAAGCAAGGTCATGTAGCACAAGTAAAGGGAAAACTCCGAAAACCGTAAATTTGTAGTTATTTCACTAAAAAAACAAATTAACGGAACCCTCGTTCCGGTTCGACCGGTTTTTTTATTATTTATTTAATTCTTTATTGATGTATTTATTTATTTCTGAATATTCTCATCTATCTTACAAGCTTACATCTCCAATGCTATAGTTACCTACAAACTCACTCTGAGGACACTACATAGAAGTACATTAAATGCTTTAACTTAGAAATTGATTATTACATAATTATATTATAATTATAAATTAAAACGTTTTATTGGCACTGACCTGGTATCGAAACCGTAACTTTATACATGAAAGCGCATTAGCCTGTTTTATAATTACATACCCAATATTAATGCAACGCGCTTTTAAAGATGCAGTCCTGAAATTCAATTTCCCTAAAATTCACAAAATGAAACGCTTATTTTTATCTAAATTAAAAACTAAATTTTTGGTAAATGAAACAAAAAAGGAATCATTTCTTCATTTCGGTCCTTGAAACAAATTGGTTTAATAGTAAGACAAGCTTCTACTAGAAACATTTTCTAAGCTTTCTTAGATCACATTGATTTGCCACCAACGACAAACCTCAGTGAATTGCGACACCGAAAAAATCTTTCGTTTTTTATAAACAAAAATACGGATCCATTTTTATCTGCTTATCAGCATACATGTTTCCGTCAGCGTGTTCCCCCTGACCTGTCACAACTGCCATCAATCTTATCGCTGAATATTTCTTGATTCCAACCCTCGAACGGCATCGAAAAAATATGCCGCGCCAATATTTATATTCGCGACGAAGATACTGTGTCGTAGTGATGGGGTTATGCGGGGTTTTTGTCGTAGTTCTATTTTGTAAATGTTACGGAAATGTCCCATTTTTGGTCCGGAGTCCGGAGATGTCTTAAGAGAGTTTTGGCCTAAATATTTTTTGTTAGATCTACATATTGCCCACGTTTATCGTTTAATATTTCGTATTTATGTTTAGAAGTGGAAACTTATGATTATACGTCGTTCATATAATGACGTCCTTTCGAAAAAATACACGTTGTTTGCGTTTAGTTTAAAACTGATATTTTCATTATAAATAGACATTTCGATTTCATCATTTGTTTTACTTTAATTACAATGGATACCACAGATAACATATATTACAGCGTTATATAATTATGCATATAACAGCATAAAATATGCGTTTTATTTTTTTATTATTTAGGTACTCATCGCTTTAACAAAGTCCTTTCACTATACTTACAATACTAAGATACCAAAAAAAAAAACTCCAAAAGTCAGTACATTTTTTTGACTGACTCAGCCTAGTCTATAAATAAATAAATATCCTCGGACAACTCACACACGGTCATCTGATCCCAAACTAAGCAGAGCTTGTACTATGGTAACCAGACAACTGATAAATATACTTACATATTTTTAAATACATCCGAATATAGATAAATCACACCCAGACACAGAACAAACATTCGTGCTAATCACACAAAGTTTGTCCTGGGTGGGAATCGAACCCACGACCTGCGGCTTAGCAGTCAGGATCATTAACCACTAGACCAACAAGCCCGCCGTCATGCCCGTCGTCTATGCCCGAACAACGACGCCTAATCTGGTACATCCTTTTTCCCTCATCCCCGTAACGTAACCCAGGAGTTACATCCCTAGCTGTGACGTCACAATGTGTCGGAGCGGCGCTACGCGGTTGACAAGCGCTTAATCAAGATGGCCGGAATTCCCGCGTTTTTCCTCCATTAACAATGTTGACGGTTAGTACGAGACAAGCGATCGGTAATTACTCACTGATTTAAATGTAGCTACAATGTGTGACGCAAAGGAGACAATTTTTTTTGGTCCCACTAGTAAACGGTTACGTTTATTAATAATTTTACGCATGAAACAAGTCATCACCTTATTATAACTAACCCACTAAAAATTATATAGATATCTAACGGGAATAATGAAATAATAGTAAAAAACTATTACGGAAAAATGCTTGTTTAGGAGCGTTTTTACATTTATTTCAACGTGAATTTAAATATATTATGTGAAACGAAACGTACCTAATTAACATTCCGTTGTAGATGCTCTGTGGTACAGTTTCAATCAGTTTGACACTGACAGACTACATTATTAAGCTAAGTTCATACGACCGCGCGAAACCGCTCTGTACCACTAACCGCGCGGTACAAGACCAAAGTAAGCAGCAATTATCGTAGACATTACCGCGCGTTCTACGTTCGTTGAAAAGCATTCTTGCATCCTATTTTAAGTGAAAGACTTTCATTTAAAATAGGATGCAAGAAAGCTTTTTTATTGTCTTTGTCATTTTCTGCGACGACTCAGCCTTCGGTATAAAATCCATAAGCAAATTGCCCCCTCCTCAAGCAACATTGACATCCGGACTGGTATGCACATCATCATGCGAACGCCTCAGACCCTGTCCAGGAGGGCGAATTCGCCGCGATTTTCTCGCGCGTAACACGCGCGACTGTTGCGTCCAGAGTCTACGCGTATAGAGCGTACGTACGCGCGAGTCGTATTTCCTTCTCGTTCTCTTTTATACGTGCACTCGCTCTGAAATTCGCGCGAAATCTGGACGCAACAAGGCGGCCCTAGTATCTCGACTCGCGCGCATTACGCGCGAGTCACGCGCGAGTTTATTAGTCGCGCGATGCTTGTGGACGCGATGTATTGGTGCCTAGTATCTTGCCTACCCGCGAGTGAATTTGCGCGAGTCGAATCGCGGCGAATTCGCCTTCCTGGACAGGGCCTCAACCACGCGGCGACGCGCGGCTTCTCGCGGTCATGTAAACTTAGCCTAATAGTTTCCAACAGTTTTCTAGATAGTCAGATAAGTGCTTCTTCTGTTCTTTTCGTATTTTTATTCAATAGATGTTAGAAAAATGGCTTCTGGAGATACAGTGCATAATATATAAAGCTGTTGTAACAATTGTACAGCTCGATTTCAACGAAATGTGCAACAACTTTACTTATAAAAGCATTGGCGTCCACAGTAAAAGAATAATCGAAAAAAAATCACACCAAAGCCAGGTTTTTATGTCATTTACACCTATATTATTATTGAAAGTGCACTATTCTAACATAAAATACCTAGGAAACCTATTCACTCATTAAATAATCGCTCTTGTGAGATTTTAGGTCATTATGAGAGTCATGTTTTGACTGTCGTATTTCCCAGTATTCCGGTTACTTAGAGTTTTGCTAATATTGCCACTGTAATCTAGAGATTATAAGGAATAAACTAACGTGCATTTCATTAATAAATGCCACAATTTGTGGTGGGCCTAATCCCCGAACAAAAAAAATTGTCTCCTTAGTGTCAGTCACGTACGATTGACTACTGATAGTTTTATTACTTGTAGTTAATGTAAATACGATGAAAATACAATGTAATAGCGCATGGTATTTTCAAGGTATTTAGCCTACTTGTTTTTGTATTTGCTTCACACAGTAGTTGGTTTTAGAAAATATCATAAAGACCCAGTGATTAAGGCGCCTTACATGGCCATCCATGCGCATTCCATGGTGGCTCTTTCAATTAATAATTATGTACTTTCTTAGTTGATATTCCGGAAAAGCACAAAACCATTGGACCATTGGACCCAGTTATTGCATTTTTTAATCTTTGACAGTCGTTATAGGTAGCGAAACTGCTATTCCACTGCATCTGGTTGGAATAGAAGCCTGTTATATCCTAACATATTTGGGAGAAGGTAGGTGATGATTGGTCTCTTTAAGAAGGGATAGATTTTGCTTTATAACCATATTCAATTAACACGTGAATCTCGAGTCGTGACAATTAGTCTATCATAGTTTACCTCGCGTGAAATAATTTTTCTAACTCTCCGTTAACGCAAAACTTAAATTGTAATGAATAAAAAATAAAAATATTTTGTAAATAGGTAAAAATCACACTTTTACACGTCATTTTTTTTTTCTTATTTTAATCGAACAATGGGGCCGGTGTTTCCTAGCTGGACTACTCTGAGAAGAAACAGCCAAAACAAACTCAGAGGTCAAAGTCTCTTTTAAAGTCCATACAATATTGTATGGGTCAAATTATGCGAGGACCATGAAGGTAATAACTGTAGTGATCTTATGATGAGAGAAGCACACAGATTTGAGTGGACCTGTCCAAACAGTGCATGCATGCATTTAAAGCTCAACTACAACGTAAGGAGCCTAACGTCTTGACGAACAATAATAAAGTAAGGACATTCGGGTAGGCCGCATAAAATACTCAAACCTTCAGTAATTGTAGAACATACTAGTAACCTAAATGCAATTAATAGTCAAAATATGACCTTAACTTGGATTAATGATTTCTTTCTTTTGTTTATTTCTTTCCAATAACTTTATTGTTTTAAAATAATTATTATTAAATTATTATTTCCATTTATGACATTGTATTGTAATCAATTTGCATGCTAACATAATCTGAATATATAAACCGTACCTACAACATCTTCTTCTGTAAACCACATAATATTATGCAAATAAAATGATTGATTCCAACAATCATTCCATTATTCACCCCCAAATCACACGACATACGTATCTTATCGCACGTGAAATATAAAAAGAATAGGAAAGCTATTATCGCTAATTCTCGCGGCACCCGTTATCATACGCGGAACGAGCAAATAATGGTATCGGCGAGATCCGAATTTGTACAGACGAGAGATCCGAGTTTGTGGAGACGAGAGATCCGAATTTGTGGAGACGAGATACTGCAGATTAGCTAGCTGAAAGGAGACTAATCCTGTCCTGAAGATACGGAATGTATGTCTGTATGTTGTTAGGATTCTTTTACTTCGTGTTGTGGAGGATTTGTGGTTGCCGCTGGTGAATATTATGTATAAAATATTGGATAATGTGATGAAATGATAAAATGTGGAAAGTGGTGATGTCTGGAATTGTAAGCTAAGGTTTAAAAAAGATTTGTAAGCCTTGGAACGATTATTATAGTTGGTTTTTAAAAACGGGTGTTTCTATGTTCTGTGGTTTGTAATAACGACGAAATACTGGAGATTAGCTAGCTGAAAGGAGAATACTAATCCTGTTCTTAACAGATTTTTTTTTATTTTATTTTATTTAGGACAAAAAACAGTTACACATTAGAGCGTACAATCAAAATCCTTAATATAATTTAACAAAGATGTAACCTACACCATTGTCCACAAATTTACAATTGAATAAAAGGGAAATTATGAACAGACTAAGATTAATTATGATTAAAGTAAAGATAAATAGAAAATAAAAGTAGGTATATCTGCGACTGGTTGGGTGCTTTACATGTGTTGGTCTTTATCAAATAAGAGCACGAGTGCTTTTGCTTTAAAGCTACGGAGAATATCTGTATAGTAAGATTTCTAAAGTTATTGAACTGTTGATTTTTAATGTTAAAAAACATTTTAAAATACCTACTAATAAAAATGTAGTTTTACGATTCTTATTGATCAATGTTCGTCAAGCAATTAATATGACACAATTAACGCTTGGCTGCTGCGCTGCATGCTGGGTTTCATTATTTCCAATATTTATTTACCACGTCTGTCGACTTCCACACAAACAAAAATGCAGAAAAAAACTAGTTCAATAATGAAATTAAAACTGCCCAACAGTATTGTTATTGTTTGCGCTGACTATAAGGGCAAGTTAATAGCCAATATAATTCCATTCGCAATTACCTCGCCTTTTTTGCCCTCTTCGGAACTCCCACTCACTTTACGAACCCTCAGATAATTATATTACCTAAGGGTATAATGCAAACAATTGATACAAAAGCCGACCTTATTGAATAGAGAGACCTAGGTTAAGATACAGCCGTCCATCCAATCAGCGCCTAGATTCTAATCAAGCGTTAGCAAACACACAATTACGGGTAGGAAGTCATTACGCACTTAGGGCTGCAAGGAATTACGCAGCCGGCTGCTAATGGCTCTGCGTTGAGGAAACTGGTCGGATATATGGCTGTACGGAGTCTGAAAGCCGCATGGACTTTTACTACCTAGATACGGACTGATTTTTCTGCAGTACAACTGACGTTATATACAAGCAGTTAAGCAGGTGTTATTCATATATCCTCATGAGGTATTTAATTAATTGTTTTTATTAAAAAAGAGCTTATTTAATTCTCTACTACAACAGTATTCGAATGATTTGACACGTTCAGTCAGATTAGACCGTGTTAGAGTATAATTTAACTAAGCAACCTCCGTAACCTCCGTATGTCATGCATAGATATTTTTAATTTGAATATCTCTGTGTTAAAATCAAATGATCTTCAAATATGATATAGAACAATTTGATCGCAATCATGGTCTCTTCAGTCAAGTAACGTACAGCTTTTGCTTGCTTACTGGTTTTTTTACCTCTTTATGTTGGTTTTCACTTTGTATTAAGTTATACTCGTATTTCAGGCTCGTTTAACAAAAACATGAGTTATAATGTAAAACAAAAATATTTTGTAATTATTCACGCTATATTTAGAATACAAACATGCTAACTTTTTCCTTGAATTTAAGAGACTAAATTGTATTTTTATACTCTGCTATACGAGTATATTTTAGGGACCTTACTACCAGATTTGGAAAATAAAAGTTTGCAATTTGTACCCTAACACCTTACCTTGAAATTAAAATTTTGTTTATGCTTCATCAACTTGTAGCAACCCTGGCAACTAACAGCTTTATGCATACTGCAAAAAGGAGATATGATCTATGTTGCGTAGTTCGGAATAATTGTGCATACACATGCATACATCTTGGCTAGGTACACAATCGTATACAACGGTGATTTGTACTTAAACAATAAAAATTAATACCTTATGGCAGACACAAACAGATCCCTAACTAGGCAAGGCAATGGTTTCCAGACAACTGTTAATCAAACTTATATAAATTCATAAAAATAAAAATATTAGTAATAGATCGACACTAACCAAGGGATGAATTAAGTCCTGCATCATATAGTACGTTCGTCGGTTGATGTCACATTTCACATTGAGTTCTGCTTGTGTTGCTGTTTTTCTGCGAGTTGCTTTCTGCCCACGGCTTCAACCCCTTACGTCTTCTCAAAATTCGGTAACTCTGGATCCTGACAGATGGAAATAAATAAAAAATATAATAAACTAGCTGTTCCTCGCGGTTTCACCCACGTTACATTAGGTTTTTGGTTACTGCTTCGCTCCCGTGGGACATAGCGGGTTATTATATAGCCTATGTTATTCGTGGATAATGTAGCTTTCGAATGGTGAAAGGTTTTTTTAAATCGGTCCAGTAGTTTTTGAGCCTACTACATCATTACAATCAAACAAACAAAGTTTTCCTCTTTATAATATTAGTATAGATAAATTACATCCAGGCCTAAAACAAACAAATGATGGCCTGAAACACAGGTTTTATTAAACCTAAATCAGGCAGGTCGCCATATTCTATTCTAAGCCTAATGCACTATTTTATTTTTATTATGCTAATTTAAGAATTCTTTATGTAAATCTGTGAATAAATTTATTATTATTATTATTATTATTCCCTTTATTCATTTATAAAACTTAAAAAATACATTTTTAAATATTAATTTATAAAAAAAAACACTTAAAAATATAAAATTTAGTAGCCCACCGGTATCGGGAACAGGGTCCAAGCTACCGGTGGTCAGGGCTCCAGAGAAAGGAACCTCCTAACAATGCGTGCCGTGTCCAGTAATACTGCCCTCTGAATCAAGCGCTTGATCCAGCTACCTAACGAGAGCCTCTTTAGATGTTGATCGAGGCTCTTGGCTATTAAGCCATTGGCAGAAACAACTATCGGCACAATGGTCGCTGAGTCCACATCCCACATGTCGACAACCTCGCGAGCCAAGTCGATATACTTCATTTGTTTATCTTTCTCGGCCTTCACGAGGCTCCCGTCATGCGGGACCGTAACGTCAACGAGCATTGGGCGCCGCTCCAATCGATCCACCACCACTATATCAGGCTTGTTTGCTACAACAGTCCTGTCAGTGATGATGGATCGATCCCAGTACAATGTGACATTGCCATCTTCGAGAACTGGGTCGGGCACATACCTGTAGTACGGTACTTCAGACTCTACGAGGCCGTATCTCAGAGCAAGTTGCTGATAGATAATCCTGGCCACGAGGTTATGCCTATGCAAGTACTCTTCGTTCATTATTATTCCATTTATTTATTTTTTAAACACATTATTTACATTTTTAAATATTAATATAAAAAGAAAAATAACATTTAAAAATATAAAAAATAGTATCCCACCGGCATCGGGAACAGGATCCAAGCAACCGGTGGTCAGGGCTCTAGAGAGAGGAACCTCCGGACAATGCGCGCCGTGTCCAGGAGTACTGCTTTCTGCACCAGACCCTTGATCCAGCCGCCTAGCGAGAGCCTTCTCAGATGTTGATCGAGGCTCTTCGCTATTATGCCATTGGCCGTCACGACTATCGGCACAATGATTGCTGAATCCACATCCCACATTTCGACAACCTCGCGAGCCAAGTCAAGATACTTAGTCTGCTTATCCTTCTCGGCCTTCACGAGGTTCTCGTCATGCGGGACGGCTATGTCAACAATCATTGTCCGACGCTCTAATCGATCTATCACCACTATGTCAGGCTTATTGGCAACAATAGTCCTGTCAGTAATAATAGATCGATCCCAGTACAACGTAACATGGTCATTCTCAAGAACTGGGTCGGGCACATACCTATAGTACGGTACTTCTGATTCCACAAGACTGTATTTCAGGGCAAGTTGCTGATTAATAATCCTGGCTACAAGGTTGTGTCTGTGCAAATAGTCTCCGTTAGCTAGACTAGAACAACCAGAAATAATGTGTCGGATTGATTCCCCGGGACGGTAGCATGCCCGACATATGTCAACCGTGCCGTCCTTCACAATGTATTTCCGGTAGTTGTTCGTCATCATAACTTCGTCCATTATTGCACAGACAAAACCTTCAGTTTCCCCAAAGAGGTCACCGAAACGCAGCCAGGATACGGACGCCAGGAAATCTACATCGGGCCCATGTAGGACCCGATAAAAGCGTCCGTGGAGCTCCTTGCTCTGCCATACAGCCCTACGGTCATTAGTATCCATTACTATAGGTTTGCGCCAGTTCTCGTTCGCCAAGGAGAGCGGGGTGAGGCCCTTATCTACCGAAACTACATCTCGATGCATCCCCACGTCGGCATTCAGAAAATACTCCCTGAGACTGCATATCTCACGATTGTGCATAGTCTTGGCATTTAAAAAGCCTCGACCACCACACTTCCGCGGGATATACAGTCTCATTACCGATGATCGTGGGTGATGCATGCGATTTGCAGTCAGCAGACTGCGGATCCTTCTATCCAGGGCGTCCAGTTCAGTCTGAGTCCATTTGAGTACGCCGAAAGAGTACATCAAAACCGGCATGACCCAACCGTTGAAGGCGCGCACCTTGTTCCCGCCTGATAAAAGACTATTTAAAACTTTATTCAGGCGGCCAAAGAAGCGCTCCCTCAACGCTTGTTTCATGTCGGCGACATTGATGCCTATTGCTTCCGACATACCCAAATATTTGTAGGTTTCGGTTGAAGAGAGGGACCTAAGGTGTATGGAATCCGAGAGTTGGGTCCCCTCTGATTCCACAATCTCCCCTCGCTTTACATGCATGACTGCACATTTGTCCACACCAAATTCCATCCTGATGGCACTACTGAAAGTTTCTGTTACCTTGAGTAGCTTCATCAGTTGCAATTCGGTGGGGGCAAAGAGTTTCAGATCATCCATGTAAAGGAGATGAGATATGACCTGACCGCCTCTGCGCACCGATAGCCTAGTCCTGAACCCTCCAGTAATATGCTTAGAGGATTCAGGGCCAAACAGAACCACAATGGACTCAGACTATCGCCCTGAAATATGCCTCGCTCGATCCTTATCGGTTCGCTGTTCTCGCGAATGTGCCGACATCCTGGATAGTGAAGGACCGTCCTCCATTGCCCCATACACGACATCAAGAAGGTGCGCAGAGTTGCATCTACTTTGTACAACTCCAGCACCCTCATGAGCCATGTATGTGGCACCGAGTCATAGGCCTTCTTGTAATCTATCCAACATGTCGACAAATTCTTCCGAGAACGGCGAACCTGCTGGCTAATGGCCATGTCAATGAGGAGCAGCTCCTTAGTACCACGGGACCCATTCCTACATCCATTCTGCGAGGCGGATATTATAGAATTATTATTAATATGACTATTAATTTTAGCTCTCAGAATGGATGTAAGAATCTTATAGACTGTGGGTAGACAAGTAATTGGTCTATAATTTTTGGGTTCCGTAGTACTACCTGATTTGTGGAGCAAGTGGGTAATTCCAGTAGTTAGGAATTGGGGCAGCGATCCAGACTCTAAGGCAGACTGGAATTGGGATGCCAGGCGAACGTGCGATCCTTGTAACCATTTAACCCAAAAGTTGTGCAGTCCATCCGGTCCCGGAGATTTTATTATTATTATTATTATAAACAGACAAGCACACAAAGATTTTTCCTTTGCAGTCAGGTCACTAACTCCACCTGGCCAGTAAAAATTAAGCTCATCTTTCTTTCGTTTCTACCTTTCCTCAAGTCTTTAATCACCTGAAACCACTAAACGAACAGACTCCTATTCACAAAGACGTTGAGCGTTCATTAGGTACCAACAAACTGGAGGGCAAACACCGCACTTCGGTACGAACTAACTTGTACTATCTTTGAGAACAACCACCGTTATTTAAGTTTAAATTGTGGGGCTTAAGTATCAGGTTTTGTTGCTTAATGTTTGAGTGCTAAGCTTTTGACGGGTTTGGATTGCGATTTCCGAATAAGTTTGGTTCAATAAATTTAAGTTTTGGGAGTTAAAAATAAGTAAAAGTTGAGACGTTTTGAAATAAACATTTGGGAGGAATATTTCTACTCGGAAAGCACCAGGAGATAACCTAGAAAAAAATAAAAGAAAACATATAAATCTTGGATATTACATGAACAAGACTGTAGAGATAGATAAAGCCTGGGAATGTTGTACTTCGAAACAAGTATAATTTAAGTATAATTAATATTTCAATCATCGTGGAAACATAAAAAGAAACGATATTAAAAACTGGAACAGTAAGTAATGTAGTGACATTTTAAACCGATGTTCTCCCGTTAAATTTAATCAAAAAGTGTAAATATGGGTTATTGTATATTCGTCACAAAGTTAATTCGCCACGAAAATAAGTATGTGTAAACTCGCCACAGGTCTATTTTTATGAAAGAAAATCCGCCATACATTACAGTGTTGGTGTTAAAACACTTTACGAGTGTATTCAATCGGGCAAATCTGTTTAAAGTTTATTTATATATATATTTCTGTTTGTACGTATTTCTGTTATATTAATGATCAAACTTTGTTCAAGTTTCTCGTTTACTTTACAAATATAGTTCAAAGGTATTGGGCAAAGTATTAATCATGATTTTCGAAAAAAAGTCCAGATCAGTTTGCCTCGTTGGCCGCATGGCAGTAAAATCCGACTATAAGGGCCAAATTTATAAGGACACCGTGGTTGCGCAACCCGGATCGACAACAAAAGAAAATATGAAAATGTATAGAGTGGCGCAAATGCTTGCTCCACCAAGTGTGCCCTAATGAGATACTCTCCTTACAACTGGCCCTTAGTATTGACAATAATTTCAATTAGGAAGTATCGTGGTACCCAGTAAATGAGTTGTATAGATCTGGTCGGTCCATGTACAATCAACCAAATGGAATCATGACCCACCATAAACTTATTTTCCTACAGTCATTCAAATACAATTAGGTCGAAAATCGCGTATACATGTATTGAAAATGTCACACGTTTAGACTTATTATTTTAAACGATTTGTCGTCGAAATGGGTCATGATTCAATTTTGTCGATAGTACATCACTGATATTCTGCTACATACGGTTAAGGTCGAAAACGACCCCATTTTCGTTGTTAAAGTGCTAGACAGGTGATTAGAAGTGTCTTCAAGATTATGCACAAAAGGTATAAGGGCAAGGAAGGCCCTAGATGCCTATAGATATATAAAAATCATGGTTCAACTCACTGGTACGCATCATTAGCGATAAAGTTCAAACGAACCTAGAAAGACGGCTGCAAAAAAGTGAAAAGTAGAATAAAATGGATCGCTTTATTATATTTAATGTGTGCCATTTGGGGAGTAATTTCAGACCGCGTATTACAAAGCAGACGGTTTTTGTTCGCGGCTCATCCTACTTCCGATACAACAAGTTGGGGTTACAGTGTAAGCGATTATATAGAAATATTAATAAGCTTTATCTTACTCTTCGGCAACTTTGAAACCGGGTGATGGAAACCACTTGCAACAATAGTTTTTTTATTGGAAAAAAGGTTTTAAAAGAAGACAAAAGATTCAGTTTTCGCAACAGGTTTTCAACACCTGCTTTCCAAAGTAGCCTTTACAGTGCGGCTCTTACGGTAGAAAAAGATTTCGACAGAAAACCAAATCTATGCTTAGAACATAAATACATTAGTAGTGTAGTGTAGTTATTATTAGTTGACAATCTCACCGGGAGCATTCGCGTGTAATGTAACGTTACAGATTTGAGCGTTACATCAGTTAAGGAGGAGAACCGAGCATTACAATGCGCACCTTGTAATGATACAATGTGTAATATCTTGATACAACTTGTAACATCAATGCGCTCCGCTTAGGTAGGTATTATTGTAATGTAATGCTCAAAGTCGAATTTAAATGTTACATTACACGCAAATGCTCGTTAGTCAGGGAGGTATTATTGTAATGTAATGCTCAAAGTTGAATCTATAATGTTACATTACACGTGAATGCTCCCGGTGAGGGAGCACCTTAATATTAACCCTCATTAAAGTGGTTCAATAGTATGGCGTTATGCATTACTGCTTGTACTGCACAACTATTGATCATGGAGTTCCGAGTACTAATCCCAGTTCGAGCAAAGTGTTACTGATTCTTCTCTTAGAAATTACGTAGTAGTCCATCTATAAGTAGCAGACAGCTTGGAAAGCAAGTAAACCCATACGTCCTACACTACGCCTAATTTTTTCCGAGTCGTGTTGAATTGCTTCGTCACGTCCTGCCAGTGTTCCGTTAAACTCAATGAGAGCGAGTGCTTCTATACATATTTACAAACTAACCGGTGCACTTGAAAAGTTTCCGTCAACATCGACCAAAATTCAGTCGCAAAAATATTCATTTTCGCCATTAAAAACGCTGTCACTGCGTCCACATCTCACACCACGCTAAAGGGAATATACGTTAAAAACGCGGATTAATGAGCGTCGGCAGCGCATCCATTCGAACGAGACGAATCTGGTTCGCTATTGAATGATTGTGATTAATGTTGGTATGTATCGCTTTCCCGGCGGAGAAGAAAGCAGCCATTCATTTTAGAGTTAAAGGAGAAATTTGAAATTGGTTATTATGGAGTGAGGTTTAAAGTGGACGGGTGTCCTGGTGAATGTTGTGGGGTTTTGCTGGATAGAAGAGATATGGTGCTGGTTACTTTAAATAAATAATGTTTCAATTTTGGAAGTCATTCTAGTCAATCTTTTTTTCTCTATTTCGTTTTAAATTATCATAGCGTAGCCAAAAATGCAATGACTTGGTCAGGTAACAAACAAATCAAAGTACCAGTTCCTGACATGTCTGTCATCTGAGTTAAATAATTCTAAGAAGCTAAATAACAAAAAATAGTTGTTTTGAGATTTGAGATTTTATTAAGCTAAATCGGGCTAATCTATGAAGAATGAATGTGAATTTTGTTTTTTTTTTCTCATAACCGAATTAGTAAAACATTTATAAATCGTTTCTAGTTCATTCATCTCCATTTAGGGCTAATTTTGGAAAACGTAACTAGTTATTTCTTCTGGTCAATGTGTTTTAATATTTTTTATAGTTTATTGACAATAAACAATTTGACCATGACTACAATCAGAAAGTCCTAAAAGTTACCGTCAACTTCCTACACTTCTTTATCACAATTAAACTGAATTTTCATTTACCCACTAGCTCCAACCCAGTTCAAGTAAGTGGCTGCTATGAACCACTTTACATTTTACTCACTTCTGCATCAGCGCGCGCTCGGAAGAGTATCAGTATATATCTTGTTTCCGTATTGAAAATCTGTGAAAAATTGAACTCATTTTTCTCATAAATTGTAACTGAAGTAAGGGAAATAGATGAGTTCTGAGCTAGCCGATAGTTTGAAGACTTGTCGGATGAGTTAATGCTGTTAGGTATCATCGATATTTTTTTTAGATGACTTTCCTCCTTCCACATAATATTATTATCTTCTTAACCTTTTAACGGCTAACCGACAGCCGGCTGTCAGGCTGCTATTGTCTTTCTATTGTGTCTCAATTCACGTGTGTTCGAAGGTTATATAAAATTAAAAAAAATCAAAATTCTTATATCTATAATATATACACTATATATAATTTATTTCTTATGAATTGTCAAAGAGTCGGTTGGTCAGTCAGAAAAGTGACTCTAATTGCCTGTTCCAAAACGTAGATCTCTATGGAGAAGAACAGGCAAGAAACTCCACGGACACTCTTTTTAAAAAAACATGTTTTACAAAAAACTTGGTTACATTCATTTTGGTGCTTCTTTATGTGAAAACAATGTAAATAAAAAACAAAAAAAAAACAATAAAATAATTAAAAAATAATAATAAAAATAAAAAAGTCATGGCAGTTAAGAGTTGACCGATCTCAACTGACAGCGCCCGTTTACGAGCATGACGCGTGACATCAGCACCATCCAGCTCAACCATTTTGAAGGGAACCAAATGATCCAACGCATCTGCCACCATCAGCGAGACTTTGGAGCGAAACTTTATATAAATAATGCCTCACGCTGTTTATCCGCGATAGATTTCTATAATACTTAACAAATTTTGATCAAATTTTACTCACCGTGTGCATTTATGCAGTTTGATCCATCTTGAAATTTATGGCTATACATATTTAGAACCACAGTGTGGACGAATCAACTTGTATAATTATATAATTTTGGTCAATAAGTAATTATTTTCGTGTCGGCTTAAATTCCATTTTATTCAAATAAACACTTTTCAGTAAGTTTGAAAGTGGTTGATGTCATTTTGAAATTAAGCAGATACACACACAAGACACATGATTAAAATTTTAATCACAGGCTTCTGCTCACGACTTTATTCGCTTATGATTTTTTTTGAAAACAATGTATTTTATGAAAAGATTGTACATTTTTACTAAAGTTTACATTTATGTAAAAAAACAGACTGACATCTACTCATAAAATAACGTGTTTTCTATCTGTGTCTGGGTGTTATTTATCTATTATATGTATGTATTAAAAAATTATATAAGTATGTATATCAGTTGTCTGATTACCATAACACAAGCTCTGCTTAGCTTGGGATCAGATGGCCGTGTGTAACATGTCCCAGGATATTTATTTATTTATAAAAAAAAAAAATATTCAAATCGGAGTATTTAGTTCTTTTTGATCCTCATACAAACAAACAGTGTCACTTCCCTAAAATATTAGTTTCGCACACGCAAGACTTAATAAAATTATTCAATTATGAACTCACGATTCCTGCTTCCAATCCTGCCTGATTAAATTCTATGCTTCATCACTTGAATACGTCGACGTAATGCGGTGTGCGGAACCCTGAGGGACCTTTTTGTGGGGATCCGTAGTAGCAAGACCGCGTCGTCGGTCGAATAGGAACACGTCGATATAATTTAGAGCACCCCACCTCGTATGATTTGTGATGTATCTTGCAACGGCGATTGGTTGCTTTGTGATCGTGTGATGTTGATTGCGTAACGTTAATTTGGTTAACTGGTAGAGTTCATTGATGGTTCAGTGACATTCAGTTTGCACAACACAATAATACAAATATTTTTGTGATACGTGCATTATATTGAAAATGTGTACAATTACGGCAGATGAATTTCTGAAGTAAACTTGTGAATATTAAGTAACTAGCTGTTGCCCGCGACTTCGTCCGCGTGGAAAAATAGTTCCCGTTCCCGGGAGATTTCCGAAATGAAAACTATCCCATGTCCTTTCTCAGATCCCAGACTATACCTGTACCAATTTTCTTTCAAATCGGTTCAGTGGTTTTGGCGTGAAGAAGAGACAGACAGATATAGTTACTTTCGCATTAATAATATTATATATCGTATGTATGGATTAAAATGGAAGTATAGATAAGACAGACTAGTAATTGGATTTTAGAACTCTGATAAAATACTGGTTTTAGACCGGATCTAGTTAGACCGTAACATAGTGGGGAAAATAAATGAATAATACATAAAAAATATTACATTTCAGGGAATCGTATTAACAACAACAGCATCCAACTAGTTCCCAACCGCTAATAATATTAAACAAACTATAACCACAACAACAATGACCTTTTAAATGCGTTAACATCCATTGTCAAGGTCAAAATAACCCTAAAGTAGATTGCAACAACCAGCAATTCAGTTCCAATGGCGTCTAGTCGCAGTTTCATTGTCTGTTATTTCTCCTCCGTTACATTTTACGACGTGCATAGAATAACAAGAGACCACTGTTTCTCATTTTAGTAGAATTTTGAAATGTTTTTACAAATAAAGTTATTGTCGGTGCTGTTAAATAAGATTATTGTTGTCTTCGTCTTTTGTTGTCTTGTCTTAATAAGATTGTCTAATATAAGATTGCGATATAGTTGCAGTTTTGTAGCAGAAAAGAACAATAATTTTATCCATGCTAATATTTTATAAATGACTTTATCTTTGTTACGTTTTCACGGCTTAATCATTTCATTTATTCACAAAAATTTTAGCACGCTATAAGCTAGAACCTAAAATCTTTTCTATATGTTTGACATTACACCTGTGTAAGAAACGAGTAAAAGTTTGTAAAAAATAGACCAGAGAAAATACTACATGTGTGTTCAAAGATTCGGAAGATAAGTCAGGAACTTAAATCTAATTGCGAACTTAACCAAAATAATGCTCTTAGAACTTCGCAGATATGTGATATGTGTGAATAAATAAGTAATTTGTTACATCATCATGTTAGTTGCTACATTCGCTGGATTACCGAGTCACCACAAGCTCTAATACTCCTCTAACGCAGTTATTGGGCCGGTGTAAGGACAGCCACACACGCCTGATTGGAAACGCGATCCGCTTTTGTCGCGTAAATAGATGTAATCTATTGATATTAGGTCGCTCATTAAGTGTGTTCCGCGCCTAAGGGCTGAAATATGATGCTAATGTATATTTTCGCTTTTGTTTGTTAAATTATTTGTTTTGGAGTAGAATAGGGTTTTGGTTTTCTAATTTGAATTTTTAATTGTGCTTCATGTGTTCTGGGTAAGGGCACAATTTCATTTTATGGATAGAGTTGGAGGTTATCATGGTTGACTTATGCTAAGTATTGGCACAGCAAATAATCGGCTGTCTGTCTTAAATATCTACTAATTTTTTTCTGCTCTGTATTAGCTGTCAGTCGTCCAAATTAAATAAATAAATACTCACTGTACAAGGACAATTTAAATCCGTTAATTTTATTGTATCATCAAAGCCGGTACAAATTGCTGTTCGCCTTTATTAAACACTGCTTTCCCTATTATAACACAAAATAAAGTTGGGTTAATTATACCATTCCACTTAACAATCATTCAACCGATTTTTATGATTTTTGATTCGTTCAATTTTTAGTCTACCCAAATAGCAGAATAAGTTTTAAAATATTCAAAACATTAAAAAAAAAGAAAGAAAATATACACATGATATAAATTAATTTTCACACAAAAAACATGGCGTAATGCGCTGGTTCTGTTTGACAAGATATCATCTGTCAGGATCAGTTGGTATTTAATAAGGCAAAGTTGTATTAACGTCAATTATGGACACTGGAATCTGGAGTTTATTTCACCTTTTCATCCATAATTTAAATACGTCTATAAAATTGTATTCAAATTTGTTCGAAATTATTCTCCGCGGGAGGAAGTTTTAAAGTTGGAATTATGCACGTTGCGCTCATAATGAATCTGTAAACTATATTACATTAGTTGTGATAACGGATCGTAGTTTTTCCTACGAATAGAAAAAAAAATAGTAAAAACTTGAGTTACAGTCCAATTAATTTAGCAATTTATAGGAGCCAACCGCTAGTTTGATCGAAATACAAAACTCTTATAAAATTGGTCCCTAAGTAACTGTCCAATGTTCATATTACGTCTTTCATCGGACTACTCAGTCTTAAATAAAAACATAAATAAAATCCTTCACGTTTAAATTATAGGAAAAAGTACAACAACAGAACTCTTTATGTAATTACGATGTCAGTTTAACATAATTAAATACACTTTCATCTTCATTTATAGGATAAAAAGGAAAAGAAAAAAAAATTAATAGACACCGGATCTAAATTAAACTGTAATTTAATAAAGTTGCCAACTTATACTAACTAGTTAATTTGCTGTAAAAAATCTAAAAGGGACGTCGTAATAAAAAACAATTCCTAGATAAAGTTATAGCTTCCGTTACTTGACTGATTAAAATCAATTTTAATGATTAATAATACTTTGTAAAATGTTCTCGAAAGAATAATTTAAAAAAATGACCAGAAAATTATTTGCAGTGACAGCTGGTCATATAACAAGATAAAACTACAGTAATTAATTAAAAGTGTTTAATTATAACCTTATCATTTACTATCACTTCCTAACCCTAAAGCGAACGTATTCTCCTCCCTGTATCTTCAGGTTGAAGCTGTCCTTAGCCAATACTGCTGGTATCACGGTCTTCTCGCAGGGAGACACCTCCATCGCCTGGAACAGCTGGTACACCATCACCTTGACCTCGCAGAGGGCGAATCTTGACCCTGGAATTGAATTAATTATTATGAAGGTCTGAAAAATCTGTTTATGTTTATGTTAGGCCTATTGGTCTAGTGGTTAGTCTGTTTGTAATTTATTTATATTAAACCTTCGAACCCACGTGATTCGAGACACAATAGCAGCCCGACAGCCGGCTGTCGGCTGTTCTTTGAAAGGTATGTATTTATAAATTATATATTACAATCTCTGCTTAGTTTGGGATCAGATGGCCGAGTGTGAGTGTTATGGTCATTAGATTACTAAGATACATACAAATATAATTTATGAATACATACATATTTTAGATAAATTACACCCAGAGAGAACAAACAATCATGCTCATCCTACAAAGTTTGTCCTGAGTGGGAATCGAACCCACTACCTCCAGCTTAGCAGTCAGGGTCGCTAACTTCTACACCAACAGGCCCGACATGTATAAATGAGGGTGTAATTTCGGGCACAGGAACAAACAATCATGTTATAGTACGATTTTGATTTCGAGTCAGGAAAATGACATTTCTAGTGTTGCAGGTTTTTAGTCCCAAATAAATAGTGATGTGGTACAATCGAGTTTTTACAATTAAATCTTAGTCGAGAATACTTTTTTTATTCAATATCAAATTGCCTTTAATTATAAAAAAAATATTACATGTAATTTACGGTAATTAAATAGAAGACATACACGGTAGGTAATTTATTATTACATAAAACACTGTTATAAAATTGTTTAATTTAAGACAGTATGTATTCAATATTTACAATAAAAAAACGCTTTGGTAGTTTGGTACCTAATAAAACAAAGCATGACTAAATAAATGTCTAAGTCTATCGATTGCGGAACATCACTATTGTAGCGGATCACCCTTTTTGGTATCAGTGACAGTTGCACTTGTCATTTTTCTGACTCGAATTAAAAATCGTACTATAGTTTCTAGGATAGCAACTTATCTGCGAGACCACAAATATTGCAGATGTTTATAAGACAGAAGTGCTGATTCTCTTGTTCACAAACTTAACTAAATTTAAGTTAAATGCAACTTTCTCTTTCCATTTCTTAAAGAAAAGGGCAGAAGATACATTTTAGTTTAATCCTGTCAATTGAGACAGCGTCTGAAAAAAATTTTTTTTTAATCGCGTTTAAATTATCTATGGAGTGTCTAAATTTGACAGGTCTTAACTAATGTTTTATCTTCTGTCCTTTTCTTAATGAAATGGAAAGAGAAAGGTGCACTTAACTTAAATTTACATTAGTTTGTGAATAAGAGAATCGGCACCAGTAGCGAAGACTATTTAACATCAGAAGGAATGCCAGCTCGTTTGTCGTCTATTGATATAATTTAACCTTCCAATGACCAAGCGACAGCCGGCTATTTTCTTTCTATTGTGTCTCATATTGAATCAGGTGTGTTTGAAGGTTTGAATAAAGAGTTTTTTTTAAAGTAGGTCAATTATTTGGCTTATGCCCAAAATCACTTCTAAAATCCGATGAAAATGGAAATTGAATAAATTAAGTCTTTAAATCCCCCCTATCCTACCTACTGCTTCAGAAAACACAGTATTTGACTGTGACGACGATAACGGCCATGCTTTACTGGGTACAGTTATTACAGACCAAATACAAGATTTAGAAATCAATTTCGCAATATTTACGCGTCAGCACCTTCGATATTCAAAAATATATTGGCATTCACAAAACCTTGGTTTTAATAAAAACAGAAACTATTTCAATAAAAGAATTTGCAATATAACGTCGAACAAAAGACCAGTTTCATATCTGGATATGAAAATAATATGTATTTATTTCGCCTTATACTGGTTATTGCTGTCTTTGTCACTCTAAAGGGATAAATAAAGGACAGCAACAGATTTGAGGGCGTCTCATAATTAAGTGACGATTGAGTATTCGGCCATTAATCAGTCCAAAAATACCTTTTTTTGGGGAGTGGAAAATCATCCAATGACTGCTTCCGTCCTGGGTGCGGCGGGAGGGCGTGTCAGACTTTTACTGACTAAAACCCACTCAAGTTCCTTCGGTTGCCCTTTATGTTCCGGGGTCACGGTACTATTATAAACATTCCGCAACGTCCAAAAATACCTTTACGGACGTATTCGACCAAATAACAATATCTATAAAAATCTTTTATACGTAGACTAAAATTTTTGAGTGGGCAAACTGCCAAAACTTCAAAATTAATCAAACAAACTTTACCTAGATACAAAGTTTGGGGAAACTCTACCTAGTTCACTCATACATTGACAAGTTTTTGACGTTGATTGTCGCTGAGATAATTGTAAACGTTACTTAGTGGAATTGCCTTTCTTATCAGTCCTTCCATTAATAACCTCTTACAAACAAATGATTTTATCAGTTTACAAGCTGTTTTCTGCGGCTTCGTCTACGATTTTCATACAAACTTTCACCCTTTGTGGGCTTAATTTCCAAAAATTCTTAGTAAGATAAAATCCCCGCTCATAATCATGTTCTTAGATTATTATGATTTTAATGAAACAATAAGCTAAGAACCATCGCTTAATAACTACACTGGATAGGTTTTTAAATAACAATTCCTTATCCATATCGGTTCACCTGTTTAAGAGCTACGGTCTAACTGCCATACAAACAGATAAACATCACACACATAGCAGTCATACTTATAACTCCACTCTTTTTGCGTTAGAATTTGTTTATAAAATACCGTACAATTTTTTTTTGTTTCAGTAGTTTCGGGAGAGTTGATTAGCACTTGCTACACAGCTTATAAATATTATAAGGATCAATGATTTTACAAGTAAAAAGGTGTAGATGGGTTATTTAGTTATTAGTTTGATTTTTAATTGTCCTCTTTTTAATATGATCAGGCTTTGTTTGTTACGGAGAATCACTGACTTCTAAGTCACAGGTATACACCTAGTTTAGGAGTCAGAGTACCTTATATTTTTGACCTTAATAAGCCTGTTCATAGTCATAGTCTAACGATGTAAACGCTGTTTTTGTGTGAAATAAAATTTATTTATTTTATTTATTTATTCTAACTACTGCATACTAACGCTCACAGATAGATATCAAAATAGGATGGCATGATCCAAGTATTGCGAGAGAAAGAGACGAATATAATTGTATGACAATTTGGTCAAATAAAGACCGACTAACCTATCTAGACCTTTTTACTTAAAATATCATTGATAAATATAATATTAGTTACGATTGCCTCAAAATCCTCTAAGGAGGGCGAATGCATATTTAATTCAGTCTGACGCCTTAAATGTTCTATGCCAATTTCATAATTATGTCAGAATTGTGAATAGGCAGTGGAATTCTTCCAAGGTTACCTTGGCATTTATTTTGAATATTTATGACTTTCCAGCTTTGACGTAACCTTGAAGGTCGGAGACCAAATGCAAACTAATGGTCCTGCTGTAATCTATAAAGGGATAGGCCAATATTATCTTTTTTTAACAATGTAAATATTTTACAATGTTATTTGGAAAAAATTTAACGGTGTCGTATTCATATTGTTGTAAATGTTATGTTTGCCAATTTATATTTATTTGTGTAAAGTTTACTTAAATTTTAATGGTAATGAATATAGAGCAATATAGATTATACATAGGTATAGGCTTTGTGCTAGGGTTCACTCACAGAAAAGGCAGGAGCCATCAAGCATAATCATTGATCACTTGCTCAAAATAAATTGGCAATTTCAGACAGGTTTCCCTACGATGTTTGTGATGTCCTTAGTAAACTTAAGAAATAGATAAATTGCAAAAATCACAAATTAATATTTACCCGATTTCGAACCCACAACCGTACGCACGGGAGGTGAACCTTTATTAATGGGCCACCACAACATGAAACTTTAAAAACCAGCTCGATCTATCTATCTATATAAAACCTACCGTTGTCTGTCGTATTTTTTTTATTTAGAAATTAAATTTTAAAGCCCCCATGATGTCACACACGTTGGAAAAAGTCGATGAATTTTGCTTTAAAAGATTTCTATTCATGGTTAAACACTTACCAATACAGTTTCTAGGTCCAAGTCCGAAAGGACTGTACGTGAACGGTTTTATATTGTGCTTATTCTGCTCCGAGAACCGTTCTGGGTCAAACTTGTAGGGGTCCGGGAAAAACTCAGGGTTGCGCTGGAAGGCCCACGAGGGGATCACTAGAGCTTCTCCTTTACGGATCTAGAAAAATAAAAATTATTTCTTTTCGTAGTGTATTGTTTGTGGGAAGAGCAGATTAATCCAACCTATGTTTTGGAACTAACTTACGTACCCTTGTTAAGACGAGATATTTTTATTATTATTATTAACAAGCCCGTGCTATCCCTCTTCTGGGCAAAGGTCTTTCTCTATTCCTGCCATCTTTCACGAATCCTCAAGGAAGCCAACCAACTGGTCTGTCGAAACGTCGTCTCGCTATTTTAGGGTCCCAACCTTGGGTTCTATGAGTCCATTGATCGTTCTTCTTACATAATAAGGTACCCAATCAGCTATAAAATTGTTCAACTTACGATATAGTCTTTCTCAGCCTTGGGGTTGGGTTTTCCCAAGTTGTAGTCTTTCGTACACAATCTGTCCAGGCCAACG
This sequence comes from Athetis lepigone, assembly GCA_033675125.1. Lineage (NCBI taxonomy): Eukaryota > Metazoa > Arthropoda > Insecta > Lepidoptera > Noctuidae > Athetis > Athetis lepigone. The sequence goes on along the minus strand of CM066236.1, from coordinate 889,997 downwards.
GCCGGTGGCCACAACCTCAGCACCTCTGAAAAAGAAACACAACAAATAAAGCTGCTGTTTTATTTTAAAGAAGTTCATTACAGCAGCTTTAACATTTACACTTTTTATGAAGAAGTTTGTACACGGTAGTACAGGTGAGAAAAAATTAAACTGGAATTACTGAAATTGAGGAGTTTCTGTTTTCAAATTACCTGAAATAATCATGTCTAAATAAGGCAAGTTCTGTATAGAGTTGAAGTCAAACTTTCCGCCGTTCTTAGCTTCATTTTCCTTGATCTCCTCCACGAGGCGCGCCTGTACATCAGGGTTCACTGCCATTTCGTACAAGAGGAACGACATCGTTGCTGACACTGTTTCGAAGCCAGCCACAAAGAACAGGATCGCTTGAGCAGTCAGGTCCGTGTCAGACCATTCTAAAATCAAAAATCAAAAATATTAGTTAGCGTTTGCGCTACTTTTACTCATATATCAGTAAAACAAAGTTGAACTGATTTTGTGTCCTTAAACTTTCCACACATCCTTTCAATAGAATCCTTTCATTTAAACAAACTCCTGTGTAAAAAATAATTGTGGGCTTATGGGCAATAACGGTCAGAGTATTCAAGATGTCTTTGATCATCGCCTAAGCCATTGGGTTAAGGCGCTCACTTCTCTTTTTCTATACTGGGTTATAAGCTTTGTAGCATTTTCAATTTACATAGGCACATTAACTTTGTTAGTATATATCTAGTATATTAAAATCGGTGACGGCTTGAATTTTTTTTGGACCCACTATTTAAGGTGATGATGAAGATGATAATTATGTATGTAGTATTGGAGTGGGTGTGTAAGTGTAAATATTCACTGAACGACTGGTACTAACCTCTTTTGTGATTGCTTTTGCCCACTTCAGATTCTTCAACTGTTGCAAATCCAGTGCTCGCTTTCTCTTCTGACTTTTCTTCATAAGTAAGTTTTCCTGTAAAAGAAGTTTTTGTATTGCAGGATTAAATAAATACAGTATACAGCTAAGAACAGACTGCTCACAATATTGTGAAACTTAATGAAAAACTAAGCGTTTAGTCTACACACGCTGACGCCTGCGACTTTTTCTGTGCTTCCCAAAAGCTTCCCTTATTTTGCACCCATAAAATAAAGGTATAAAAAAATATGCATGTGTCTATGCAAAGGTTTTGCTTATAATATCATTGTTTCTATGTGTTATTTTGATGCTTTAACATCGGGTCAGAGCCCGTACGTCCCCTAAGATTTGTCCCCCAGCATAAAAGTTGTGGATTCGGCCCCTATATAGGTGCCCGTTGGTCTCCTGGTAGGGGACCAATTAATATTTTAATAAAAATATTATTTTTAAGGTACCCATTCGTCTCCTCTAATACACAATATAAGTTATAGATTCGGCACCTATTCAGGTGCCTATTGGTCCCCTGAGATAAAATCACCTATATTTTACCTAAAAACGGTTAACATAGTACACTTGTGAACAGTTTATTAACGCAATTAATTTAATAAATCATAACAGATCATTGAAAAAAGAGCTACGATGAATGATAATCCGTCATGATAATAATGTAACCTGTCGATAGGCTTACGATGTAATATTGTCTCTTTACGAATGGCTTGTTAAAAAACGGGTATTAATGATTGAAAACTTAAGAGAACAAAAGTACTAGGCGCGCAGTAACGTGAAGTAGTCATGTACGAAAATTTAAAATTCATCGTATTCCTTAATTTTCTCACAAGATCACCTTAATCAATGCAAAGTACTAGGCGCGCAGTAACGTGAAGTGGTAAATAGAAAACGATCGATCGACGAATCGATTAATTATTTTGAAGACTGACTTTATGCCTAGAGCCTAGAGGCATTTTATTAAACTTAATCTTATTTGAAATACTTAAACATGATATTTAAGGAATTATTATATTTTTATTTTACCCTTTTCTGCGCGACTGTACCAGGACTATATACATGTACTTATATTAGAAGAATGAAATAAAATAAATATTCTTCAGGGGGCGAATAGGCCCCTCAAAAGTTCCAGGGGACGAATGGGCACAGGGTGCGAATCTTAGGGGACGTACGGGCTCTGACCCTAACATCTAGCGATCTGCCCCGGCTTCATAAGGGTGTTATCTTTAAAAAATCTCGGCTTTAAAGATAAATCTATGACACACGTGCACTTATTGAAAAAAACTTCATTATAATCTGAATCGTAATCGTTTTGTAATTTTTGAGTGAAAGAGAAGGAAACATCATGTCAAACATTATTCATACATAATTTTATTATCCTCAACCTTGCGCTATAATAAAAGTTAATTAAAATAAACATAATAAGTAAACAATAATGCACAAACACGTGTTTTTGTTTATATTTTAGTTTTTTAAACTGTGTATTAATAACTATGAGATAAATACAACAGTTTACCAGCTATATGTTATTTTAAGCGATGGCATCACAAACTGACCTTGATGGAGTTTGATCCATTGTGTGTAGAAAAACTACATTAGTACTACGTTCGGATTACATACTTATCTACATCTATTATTAGGTTCAATTTAGCATAACTTCCTGGTTTGGTTCGAAGGACATAGATGTCCAAATTGCTTCTAGTGTTTTGTCCGGCGGTGATTAGATACGAGTTTATGTAATGAATGCCAAAACACCAGGATTTTATTTTTATATAGCGCTAGCGCTATATAAAAATAAAATACATATGTAGTGTAGTACATTTATGTAAAGCAATAGTCAAAAAATATTATTTTATTCAATCGTTTGGGTAGAATAATAATTATTGATAACTCTCTACATTATATAGATTGATTTTAAAAGGCTCACGCGCCATTTTAGGTACCTTTCTTGGCTTCCATGAGCAGATGTATCATATCAGGTCTGAATATATTTTTCTTCTGCCGATCATCCATAGTACTCAACACTATAGTTTTGAAGAAGTTCGTCGTGGCCTCCGAAAACAGTTTTACGTTGAATTTCTGCAAATTAATGAAATAATACTTCAAACTTCTAAGATAAATAATAGGAATTCCCATTGAAATTACTGAATAAACAGTTTAATACTAAACTGAAAATATAATTAGTATTCAAAAGTGTATATTCGTGTCACTTGTTTTTTTTTTTACGAACATAATAATAATTAGCAAGTGTCTAAAATACCTGTTTTAATCAATGCAAGAATGTGGGAGAAAAAAATATACAAAACAAATTCAATGAGTTGATTACTAGTAAAATCATTTAATTGGTGTAATTAATCATTCAGATAATTAGATTTAATGTAATAATATTCCATTTGTTCTTTTTTAGGGTTCCGTAGTCAACCAGGAACCGTCTGTCCGTCCGTCCTCGCTTAATCTCTGTGACCGTTAGCACTAGAAAGCTGAAATTTGGTACCAATATGTATATCAACCACGCCGACAAAGTGGTAAAATAAAAATTGGAAAAAAACGTTTTATTAGGGTAGCCCCCCTATACAGGGTCATTTTGCAACCACCATCCAAATTTTCAGAAATGGTTCAGAATCGATAACCTTATCAATTAATGAAATAAAAAAAAAATAAAAAAAATAACATGATTTTCACTATTGTCCGCTACTAAAATCCAAACGTGTGGAATAAATACAATTCAACTAGGTTGTTGAACATGACTGCACACGCGCTTACCTTTAAAATTCGGAAACGCAACGCACACAAAAGCACGCACTACGCCCACCCCTCCCTCACACGTTGCACCCCACTTTCGTATATTTTCTTTTGAATGTTTTTATTTGTTTTTGTTATTATTTGATTATTTTGTTTCACATATGAAAATAATTTAATTAAAAGTCCTCGATTTTAAAATTTGGATGGTGATTGAAAAGTGTCCCTGTATGTAAAGAGGGAAGTGATTTTTTTTTAAATTTTAACCCTGACGTGTGATATATTGTTGGATAGGTATTTAAAAATGAATAGGGGTTTACTAAAATCAGTTTTTGATAATGTCAATAATATCGGAAATAATCGCTCCAAAAGGAAAAATTAAAGCGTCCCCCCCCCTCTAACTTTTGACCCCTAGGTTTAAAAAATATGAAAAAAATCAGGAAAGTAGAACTTTATAAGTACTTTCTAGGAAAATTATTTTGAACTTGATGGAAAGAACAGTTTTTGTACAAAAAAGACAAAAAGGTTGTACAAAATAATTAAAAGGCTTTTTTAAAAAAAAGATAACCGACTTCAAAAACTAAAAGCTCAAAAATAACTATTTCGGAAGTCGGTGGCAACACAAATCGACAGGCAGAAGAGAAGCCACCGACTTCCGAAATAGTTATTTTTGAGCTTTAAGTTTTTGAAGTCGGTTATCTTTTTTTTAAAAAAGCCTTTTAATTTTTGACTTTTTAGTTAGAGTCTCAGTGGCTGACTACGTTTTAGTGTAGCTCTCAAAATAAACTTATAATCTTATAAAATGAAAACGGCACTATGCGCGCAGCGGCACAGGATATCCATTAGTGTTATATACTAAAACCTTCCACAGAATGTTACAAAGACTTTTCTGAAAACCGCATCGAAATCGGTATAGCTAAACTTGAGATAATCGCAATCAAACATACAATCGTCTTTGAAAATCTACAATCCAAGAAAGCAAAACGCGATCTATGCGGGCAACGTCACGGGATATTCATTAGTGTTATATACTAAAACCTTCCCCAGAATGTAACAAACACTTTGCTGAAAACCGCATCAAAATCGGTTCAGCCAAACGCGAGACCAGCGCGGACAAACATACATACATACATACATACAGGTCGAACAGAGAACCTACTTTTTTTTTGAAGTCGGTTAATAATTTCTGCGTACTTAGTATGTCAACGTAATAAATAGCCTTTTTTTTAACTTATAAGTGGGAACACTTATTGTGACGGACGGGAAATTACGGAACCCTACATTGAGAGTGGCCCGACACGCTCTTGGCCGGTTTTTTTTTCAATTTAATAATAGTAAGTATTCGCAGATCACCAACGTACCTTCATAAGAGCAGGGAACGAAGTATACCCAAGGAAAATCAAGATCCTCTTAAACCCAGAGGTGGCTGTCTCCTTGCCAACGCAGTAGAACTCGTTGTCCTTCTTATCATGGGAGTTCACCTTCAGGCCGAAGGCACAAGAGGCTATGACGTCATTGGCGTAGCGTGTTGTTAAGTCCTTGGTGTCCACATCTATGTAGTCTACTGTGGGTTGGAAGGGAATTTTTTGTTTAGTGATAATTCATGTATTGTTTTTCTAGGTGGGTTGACCTGAATTGTACTAGAGGGTCATGTGAGGCAGCGGAATTAAAGTTGCATTTGACTTACTAAAAACGCATTTTGCCCTCACACTACGAATTTCTGCGTTAGAGCGTCGTCTGTTCACCGTTAAAATTATTGAGTTTTAGTTATTTTCTTGGCACTTATAATAAAGTTTTAAAATTCTTCAAACTAACCTCCAGACTCCTTGATCTGTTTCTTCAAGTATCCTATCATCTGCTCGCTGACCTCCATCATGAAGGGTACCATGGCTCGCATCTTAGAGCTGGTGAACGCTGGACTCAAGGTGGAACGCATGTCCTTCCATTCTTCACCTGTTCATAAACTTGTTAAAGTTTCTTAAGAAGGTCTCTTAATAAGTAATGCATTTTCATGTCAATATTTTGTTTATTACTAATAGTTTTGAATTTTGTAATTCAACATAGTATACAGGGAGCATTATTTACGAAAAATTAGTAAACAATTACCACACTGCTTTACAACGTAGCTCAAAATGCTCCAAGACTACTGATATTGATACTGGGTGAACCTCACCTACCAGATAGCTCAGTCCTTACACTTTATTAATTCTTGATTTTCATGTCGCGCAAGGTCAGAACAAAATTAGTGGTTTAGTCGAAAATGAGGAACAGACGGAGAGTTACTTCCCTTATCTATTTCTGCTCTTAAAATTTGTCGCGTCACAATGTAAGTAGGAATTAACGAAAAAGCGAGGCAACCTCATATTCTAGAACCGACTGGGCCTGTCTGATTTTTAGTAAGAAACCGTATATATTATTTAAGAAACAATAAAATGTTTGACCTTTTTTGTATTTTCGTACCTCTCAAAGAAAACAAATTCCTTCCGAACAAAGGCTCCACAGTATCGTCCACCAGCATGCGATGATCCAGGAAGTGCTCGAAGTCTTTGACTGCGATTTTCTTCACTAACTCCAGGTCTCGAACCACTAGTACAGGCTTTGTGAATTCGTATCTGCCAACAAACCTAGAAACAAAAGCGGAAAAAATGTTACTTCAGCTAGGCTACGCCTGATTTTGGATATAAATGTAGCAATTAGCCTTCAACTTATAAGAAAAAGATTGCTATCAGTAATATTATATCATCACTTATCAGTTTATGAAGGTCTACTGCTAAACATAAATTCTTCACGTTAACTTTCAATCTTAACTATGTTATCGGACCACCTCTGGCGGAAACTGTAGTCTATTTCACTTCCTTCTTACCCGGAAAAAACTCCTGATTGGGGATTTAGACAGAAGCGTATGCCATGCTACATTTCCCTGGACATGACTCCCAATCGAGAACCTGTTGAACTCATAAGCCACCGGTCCTCTTAGCTATGTGCCCTCTCCGCTACCTTTCAGCTACACAATCCTAAAACCCATCTCCTCCAAAAAAAGCAATGTATAATCACCTCTCTTCCGGAAAACCTTGATACATATCATCCAGAATTTCAGCGACATGTTTCTGCCGCAACAACTGGCTCATAACGGTCCCAAATGGTGGGACTATCGTGAAGTGCTTCACTCCGAACTGGCTGAACCTGGAGTAAGCCTGGCGCAGGTACAGCATCGCTGCTGCGATGATCACGCCGAGCCATATTAGGGCTATCATGGTCTGGAACTTTAGAAATAATCATCATCATCATCTACCTAGTTTTTTCTCAAATATGTTGGGGTACTGATCTGGAACTTCTCTACTTCATTTGGGTAAGGATTGGCAGATACCTCTTTCCAGACTCAGCAGGCAGACTCCCAAATATGGTGAGGTCGGCTTCCAGCCTAACCAGATTCAGCTGGATACTAGTGTTTTACGTGAATTGACTGCCTATTAGCCCTTCCCAACCCAGTTACTGGGCGACACGATAGCCTTTTAAATATATTCAATGGATGATACTTTAAGAATGATAAGCCTAATTTAAATGAATAGTTTAAGCCTAATTTAAATGATTATTTTATTGTTTGATGATTCTATTTGAGCATTGAGTGCCTGATTGCTTGCTCTTCTGCAAGCAGATTTGTTTTCAGCACGACACGAATATTACCAAGGCCTGGGGTCGCGGAATGTTTATAATAGTAACCGTGACCCTGGAACATAAAGGGATATCGAAGGAACATGAGTGGGTTTTAGTCAGTAAAAGTCTGACACGCCCTCCCGCCGCACCCAGGACGGGAGCAGTCATTTGATGATTTCCCACTCACCAAAAAAAAAACCAATGAAAACAAACAACTTTTATTATGGAACCAACTCTGAAAGCGCGAAAAAAATATCAGCTGTTCCTAACAAAAGTACAATGCCCTCCGACCGTAATATATGAAACAGCTGATATTTTTTTCGAGATTTCAGAGTTGGTTCCATCAGCGTTCCACCAGCGGGGGGTAAGGGACTAAAAATTCACCTAGTATTTTTTCTTTAATAAAAAAAACAGTCCGATACATGAAGCCGCATTGATGTGGTATTGTAACCTGACACAACAACAGAGATATAATTTATAAGGTAACCGATAAATATTGACAGATGTATTGTATACAAACATCTTAAATTAATATATATTTTATATAATTAGGTATTAATAAGCAATGTTACTGAATGAGCGAGAAACATCGGCTTCATCGTTCGATTAAAAAAAAAAAAAATATTGACGTGTAAAAGTGTTATACATATAACCTATTTACAAAATAAAGTTCATTTTGATTCATTTTTTTTTTTAATTCAAAGCGTACGGTGGTCTTCGCGTTATCTCTCAGCTGTTTGGTCTTGACCTTGATACCTATGTTGATACCAAAATAGACAAACGTCAAGATGGCCGTATGGTGATTCGAAACACAAAAGACAATAGCAGCGCGACAGCCGGCTGTCGCTTGGTCATTTAAAGGTTATATGCAGAGGTCAAACACAAAAACAGCAAGCTGACACAAAAACAATCTTTGATGATATTGTTTGTTATCATGAATATTCAATCACTAATTACAGTCACCACATATACCTACTACAATAATGATACCTGCAATAATCGAGGTCGTAACAGTTTAAAATTAAACGTATTGATAACACCAGCGTATTTACTTGTTTATGTACATACACATAGCTGGCAATCACGCGTTAATTGGTATTGCAGTGCGACTTCTGTTAGAGTATTTATCAAAATATTTGCGTTACTTGAGTAATGCAAACTATACTCTAACTTTATTAAAATAAGGTTCATAATTATATCGTTGTATCGCACGCAAATATTTTGTCAATTACCAAGTAAAGTCGGAAATTACCTGAAAGCGTATTCATTGAACAAATTGAAAGCCAACCATTTGACAAACTCAATATCCAATGATTAAGGAGCTTAATTGATTTGAAAATCGAGAAAAGTTTAAATCGAATCGAGAAGTTTATTAAGTCTCCTATCTGTGGAGTTACCTTTGGTGTACAAATTGTAGTAGTTACGAAGAATCATCGATAATATACACATTTTCCATTATTTAAAAGAACCATTTAATGTAGTATTTTTTAGATTTTTAGAAAAACACGAGAACACTGCTAGAATTGTACACAAACACTATATAGATAATTAAATTCGTTACTCACTGACTAACACAAGTGATTTTGACCAGAGTCTCAAGCGCAATGTAAAAAATGTTAGCAATTGGTTCCGGTACAAACAAGTTTATGTTGATAGATAGGTAACATAAGATAAATACATGAGTAATCTATATTTAGCTGATATGATTGTCGTTGTGTGTGTTTGAGTATACACTGTTATGTAATATGTACATATATTAAAATATTCATCTATATATTATATATTATACAATAGTAAACTGACTGACTGTTTGACTGACTGTTAATATACCAACGCACAGCCCAAACCGCTGCTCCTAGAGACATGAAACTTGCAGGTTGTGTTCTTTGCGAAGAGTAATTAACCACTAAGACTTTTTGGAAATTCCTAGCCTTAAGGGATAAAAATATCAAAAAGCTAGTTATAATCAACGGCTGTTGAATGAATATTATGTATCAATAGTTAGATACAATGTACTGAAGATCAAGTTACAATCAGTTACAAGGTCGATAATTGCTTGCACCGTAGAAACCATTTAGAATTCAGTAAATACATTAATTATGAATGGTGCATGATTGAATAATTTGAACAAAATTGTTTCGTTTATTTCGGGATAAGTTTGATAAAATACCAAAGACAATTATTATTTTGACCATTGTACGAATAATACCAGTCTTCTTACGATGCTATAAATTAAACTAGCTGCCCGCCGCGGTTTCATCCGCTTTTGTTAGGTTTTGATTACAGCCCCGGTCCCGTAGGCCATAGCGTGGTGTGATTGCCTATGTCTTATTCTGATATAATTATAAGCTGTACTGCTGTAAAATATCAAAGTCCGTTAAGCAATTTTTGCGTGGAATAGTATTTTTTTTTTAATTGGGATAATCCCACCACACTATTCCCAACCACTGCAACTCCTGAACGCCAGAATCAACAGTGGAGTCCGCCAGAAAAGCGCCGAGCAGTGAAGCTCGACGAGTCCCGGAGAAACGATTCAAACTGTCTTGGATCCCGCAACGAAATTAATCAGAAAAGAACAGCGGAGGAGTAAGAAAAATATATTTTTTCACTTCCCTCCATAACAAGCAGGAGACAGAACAGAACTAGGCCGATAGGCACAAAGGGCCAATTACAACTGGGAGAAGCTCAGATTGCGTAGCACCACGGAATATGATCTTTTAAAATTAATGGGTCCTAAATGTGGAATAGTAATATACATACATCCATTAAACAGTCACATTTATTAAATTACTAGCTTTTGTCCGCGACTTCGTCCGCGTGGAATAAGAGTTCCCGTTCCCGATGAATTCCTGGGATGAAAACTATCCTATGTCCTTTCTCAGGTCCCAGACTATATGGTACTAAATTTTATTCATATCGGTTCAGTGGTTTAGGCGTGAAGAAGAGACAGACAGACAGACCGACAGAGTTACTTTCGCATTTATAATATTAGTACGGATTAGGATAACAAAGTTTATAGACATAATTATCTTGTAAATATTATAGAGTGCAAAATTACACATCTTCACGTAGCTTATCAATAGATCTGGTACGTGCTAATGATGGTTAATAAAAATTAACCTTTGTCAAAGTCAAAGATCACAGAAGTTATTTTGCTGTCAATTAGTAGGTGTTCGCTGGAATTGAGTGTACTTCTTTTGTTTCTGGGCGCCTGGTAGTTGATTTCTTATTATCAGTAATCAATTAATGGCAAACTATTTCAATATAACGATTTATATACGACAAGCACAGTTGAAATTCGCCCATTTATGTATACTATATGTATAATGTTATATCTACAGTTATATTATAATGCTGAAGAGTTTGTTTGGATGAACGCGCTAATGTCAAGAACTCCTAGTCCGAATTAAAAAAATATTTTTGTTAGAAAGCCCATTTATCGAGAAAATTTAAAGACTAAGCAATATCAGGCTCGCCTGCCGGGATTGCGGAATGTTTATAATAGTTACCGTGATCCCGGAACATACTTAAAAGACAACAGAATGAACATGAGTGGGTTTTAATCAGTAAAAGTCTGACACGCCCCCCCGCCGCACCCAGGATGGGAGCAGTAGTAATTTGAAGATTTCTCACTCCCCAAAAAAAAAGCAATATCAGGCTACGGGAGCAAAGGAGTAATAAAAAATGCGTGAGTTACCGTGGGGGACAGCTAGTGTCCTAATAAAATGTGGCTCACCACGATAGGAAGAGAACTTTCTTACTTCTTCTTTTTTTGTTTCACCGCTTCATACTAATCCAACACATTTTTTCGATTCGTTCATCAGTTTCTGAGATTAGCGCGCTTAACCAAACAATCAAACTCCTTAGCTTTATAAAATTAGTATAAATTGTCTGTTCTCTTAATTCACGGAACCGCGATTCAATACTTAAGTACCTGAACAGGCTTACTCACATATAGCCAACTATTAGATAAATAACATAATCTATGAAGTACATAAAGCTGTAATAAAGATGGTCATTCATTACCCGCGAGTCATCATGACAGTCATTACTATCTCGATTACTATCGTCACCATGACTGGCATCTAGCATGTAGGATCTGACGTTCACAGAAGCTGCCAATCCCTACTAATATTATAAATGCGAAAGTAACTCTGTCTGTCTGTCTCTTCTTCACGCCTAAACCACTCAACCGATTTGAATGAAATTTGGTACAGATATAGTCTGGGACCCGGGAAAGGACATAGGATAGTTTTCATCTCGGAAATCCCCCGGGAACGGGAACTATTATTCCACGCGGACGAAGTCGCAGGCAAAAGCTAGTTATTTATATTTAACACTTTACGCACAAACGTTGAGGTGTCGTGATGGTGCTGTGGTTAGAAAGCCTGCCTCTCATTTAAGGGGTCGTGGATTCGAATCGACTTTTTCAATTCATAATACTCGTATGTACTCTTCAAAGTCTATCTTAGACAACACTGACATCCCGTGCCTCGGAAAGCACGTAAAGCCGTTGGTCCTGATTGTCATTCGTAGAACTTTGACAGTCGTTACGGGTAGTCGGCAGCCAGAAAGTCTGACCAGTCTGACTAAGAGGCATCGTGTCGCCCAGTGACTGGGGTGTAGAACTCTGATAGGCAGTCACTTCACGTAGTATTTAGCTGAATCCTATAAGCCTGGAAGCTGTCCCCCAACGTAATTTGGTAAAAGGCTAGGGAGATGATTATGACCTTCCACAAACAATAAAAACAAAATTAATCTTTTTAACCGACTTCAAAAAAAAAAAGTAGGTTCTCTGTTCGACCTGTATGTATGTATGTATGTATGTTTGTCCGCGATTATCTCGCGTTTGGCTGAACCGATTTTGATGCGGTTTTCAGCAAAGTGTTTGTTACATTCTGGGAAGGTTATAACACTAATAGATATCCCGTGACGTTGCCCGCATAGATCGCGTTTTGCTTTCTTGGATTGTACATTTTTTTATAAGATTATAAGTTTATTTTGAGAGCTACCCTAAAACGTAGTCAGACACTGAGACTCTAACTAAAAAGTAAAAAATAAAAAGCTTTTTTAAAAAAAAGATAACCGACTTCAAAAACTAAAAGCTCAAAAATAACTATTTCGGAAGTCGGTGGCTTCTCTTCTGCCGGTCGATTTGTGTTGCCACCGACTTCCGAAATAGTTATTTTTGAGCTTTTAGTTTTTGAAGTCGGTTATCTTTTTTTTAAAAAAGCTTTTTTTACTATATTAGTCTAGAACTTTAGATAGTCTAGAGTCTAGACTAAAACCTGACAAGTTTGACTTAAGTATAAGAAATAGTTTTTACAAGTTTTAACCTAACAAATATAGACTTTTGAAGACAATATTTATTAAGTGACCTGTTTGGTCCATCACGTTCAATTAAGTTAAGCAGACAGAACAGAAGGCAATTATTTTTAACTGAAAGGTTTGAAGGTACTGGAATAATAATTGGAACATGAATTTATTAAATATTCATAGATTCACACTGGAATCTCGTCTAGACAGATTAACATTGAAATCCATACTAATAAATTTGTCTGTCTGCTAGGTTCTCGTAGCTACAGCTCTAAACTGATTTTCAGGGTTCCGTACCCATTGGATAAAACAAGACCTTATTACTTAGACTCAACTGTCCATCTGTCTGTCATCATCATCTCCCTAGCCTTTTCCCAGCCGTGTAAGGGTCAGCTGCCAGCCTAACCGGATTCAGCTGGATACCGGTGTTTTACGTGGAGCGACTGCCTACCTGACCTTCACAACCCAGTAACTGGGCGACACGATACCTCTTGGTTCGACTGATCATAGTTTCTGGTTAACCAGTAACGACTGTCAAAGTTCTACGAATGACAACCGGGACCAACGGCTTTACGTGCTTTCCGAGGCACGGGATGTCAGTGATGTCTAAGATAAACTTTAGAAAGTACATATGAATTGAAAAAGTCACATTGGTACTTGCCCGGATTCGAACCCACAACTTCTTACACGAGGGGGGGTCCATCTGTCTGTCTACCGTACTTTTTAACTCGCGTAATTCGCTAATATGAACTTTATAAATGAAGTACATTTCAAACGCTGATATTCCGTGATACAGTCGTGTGTTTGTCTGTCACCTAGACAACACAAGATAGCTACAGTTGAAATTTTTACAGATGATGAATTTCTGCTGCCGCTATAACAACAACTAAAAACAGAATAAAATAAATATTTCAGTTGGGCATCAACAAACTTGATTTTTTTTACCGCACTCGCACTGGGCTTGAACTTTTATATTTACGATCTAGTTTGTGTATCTACCAAATTGAGGTCAGATAAAATGCAGTCAACCCTTCAACGTTACTCTATAAAAAAATACAGTATTTTTTTAGTTACACACAGACCAAAACATAATGAAAGAGCTGCAATCATCTTTGATAACATTAATATCATTCCGCATTTTGAATGCAACACATTCAAGATAAAAGATACCGCAAGGGATAAATTTTAATAAGATAAACTTCATTAGTACTAAAATACTTTCTCTTTTAATTGTATTTACATCCTTAAAAACTAGCTAAGTGCAAGTCAAACTCGCGCATGAAGAATTGTTCTCGTCTTTTCTTTTAGAACAATATTTTCTTCGGCTTTCGTTTTCCCCTTCATCCTTCTACATTCATGCTCATAATTCTCATACGAACTCCCTACCCACAAATCCTTAAAAAAATCATGTAGATGAGGTAATCAAATCGGCTTTCAAAATCAGGAAAGACCGACTTCCAAGATCCTGAAAAAGCTCTCTCTAAGCCGGCCTCCTTATTACGCAGTCGAGTCTACGCGCGTTCATTACGCGCGACGCGTCATCCATTGCGCGATCGGCTCAGGATTAAAAGATAGGGAAAGGTGAAAAATTACGGGACGCACCAACGGAGATTACAAGCTGGATTACCTTCGTGTCATTTATCAACTTCATCTTGGTTGTTGGGGCGCTGTGCCGTAAACAAATGGGAAAGCGATTGTTGAGGAAACTATTTTGTGGTTTATTTGAAAAAGGTGGTGTTGGTAAATTGTTTAAGTTTTTCACTATTAAAAGCAAAATTTATGTATACTTTTGTAGCTATTTAAACAAATTTTAAATAACTAAGGTTAATAATAAATAGAGTTTTATTTGACAGAGAGGTAAAGAATAATATTTATAAATACTAGCGACCCATCCCGGCTTCGCACGGGTGTCACAAATTTTTGAAAAGCCTTTCTATGTTACAAAATGCTTGTATCATACAAACATAATAACGAACCTTTCCTTTGAATCACTGTCTAGTAAAAAAACCGCATCAAAATCTGTTACGTAGTTTTAAAGACCTAAACACTGTCACCTGCGGTCTCCCACCTCGAGTGCACGGACCACCGCCCGCGCCTCAGACGCCGGCTACCTATTTAAGCCGAAGCAGACGCACACTCAAGCCCTTTTCCTGCGCCGGCGACAACTGAGTTAAGTGGCTCCACTCATCATGACGGGAGTCACGTAGATCAGCATCCTCGTAACCCACCTTCTACCCCTGAGTCTCTGTTATTCTAAATTCTTGTATTTTTCTTGTTACAATAAACCTTTGTAAACTTTTGTTGTCGAGTGTGAATTATCTCCACACACATTACCCCTTTTCACGTCACACTGGCGCCCAGGTAGGCAAAAGGAAGCTGATCTCGTGACTCCCGTTCCCTTTTCTTCTTCTTTCTGTGTATATAATATGTGTGTGTGTGAAATCCGTCCAAGAAGGTACGTAATTTCTATACGTGATATCTATTTTTCTTGTGAACGGCGTGCTAACCTAAACAGCACGTGGTTCAATAATTTAATATTACTTCATTACAGTGCATCTCTAAATCACATTCGCGAGTGAGTGTTCGCATATAATAATTAGCTTCTCTAATCTAATTCTTGAACGGATTTCTACCTACTTACTGTGTATTCTTTTCGCTTGTCGCTGCGTAATGCATTCGTGATACATAATAACTTAACGTAAAATCAGCAACATTTTATCCGGGTAATATGGCTTATTAACTTCGCGTGCTTATTAAAGCTAAGCTTGAATTCCTCTAATATGAACTTCAGGCAAACTTGCAAACTTTAAGCAAATCTTCACGCTAGCACCATATTTACCGGTATGAATGCCCTATCTAAAAAAAAACCGATGTACAAACGGTCTGGACCGAATTCCATGCTTTTTACTCTAATCTCTAACCTCTAAGCCCACATGGCACGCGTTGCAAGCAGGTTGCTCAACGGAAGATAATCGTAATGAATCATTTAATTCATTTACCTATAATCTTAAACTTGTTTCTGAATTATCTAAATTTCATTTTCCAAAAAAAAAACATGTGTTTTCATACCGAGAGTAAACTAATTTATGTTGTGTAGGGGTGTTCCTGATGACAAAATCCTTTCTTTTGCTTTTGAAATCTTTTCTGAAAATGCTTTAACTTGCTATCGTAGTATTAAAGACATGCTTCGTCTTACAACTTTCAAGAATATAACTTGTTAACTATAAAGAATAATCAAACAAAATAAATACTATACTACTATACTTAAAATAAAATATAATAACTAACTGTAAAAAAAAAAACTGACTAAACTTTAACCAAAAAAAAAAATGCTTAAATATTATACTATCTTATTCTAAAATAAATTGCTACATCGAAATACTAAAACGTACTTTCCCACTACCCTACATATAACTATTACTTTTATTTATAATTCTATTATTTATATATTTACAGTTGGTCTAACCCAACTGCCTTATAAGATGATGGCCCTAACCCATTCATCCTTATATACTACCGGCCCCTACCGCCGTAGTATGAAAGCAATCTTGGCCCTAACCCAATGATTTCTTTTAACCTTACCATGGCCCTACACCATTGGTAATCTACGTATCTATCTAAATAGCGGATTGCAACTATTAAAAAAAAGCCTATGCAGGAGCGGTTGGTTACTCCTTAAGCAAGCCTGAACCATAAATACGTACCTATCTATTAAACTCTAAATAGCGGATTGCAACTATTAAAAAAAGCCTATGCAGGAGCGGTTGGTTACTCCTTAAGTAAGCCTGAACCAAAATAAAAACTATAAACATCTATTCTATTTCTTTAAGTTTGGTTATATGTAGACTGCATTGCACTAAATGGCCCTACAGGTCGTTTAGCTGGTTGGGTAGTTCGATTGTCTTGCTGTAGTGTCGAGGTTAGACATCGTCGTTTCTAAAAATGTATTTCTCGATTTTCTTTCTCGTTCTATTGTTCCAAACGTCGTTGACAATATTCTAATTTAAATTCACCAGTTTCTACTAATGATTCTTGGTACTTGTCTACTTGAACATTAATATCGGGTGTTAAAATCCCCGACTTCTCTTGCTGATTATCAAGTGATAGATAAACGGCAAACTATATCGCTTTAAAAAAAAAAGTTTAATCCCTCTCACTCGAGAGTGTTGAGTATTGACTTGATAAAAAAAAAATCAATTATCTTCGTTGTTACAGGTTGTCTCACAAAATATTGTTTTCTCTTTCTTATTAGGAAGAAAATGTTTTTCTAGTACATGGTATTCCTTCTTACATAGTACTTGACCATGGCAAACAATTTGTTATTGTAGCCTAAAATCTAATATCTAAATATAAAAATCCTAAGTTACATTACACACCGTTGTATACGCCTCATGTAAACACAGTCGAACGATATAATAAAACTATAATAAACAGCCGTTTAGAATTATATCGAAAACTGTCCAGAAAACTAAAATACAATTAACAAATAACTGTGTAGTTAACGAAGTCACTGGTTATTATTTTTCTTGTTTGGTCGTGAATTGGTTACATGTGGTTCACATTATATTGTGTCGAAAAATGATCCCGATATAATCCATGAGCCTCGAGATAGTTACGCCGAGTCCCTGGGCTACTTATCGTCTATATTCGAGAAGGTACAGGCAGCTTTGCTAGCGGCTCACCAACGCAATTGCCAACACTACAATCTACGTCACATACATTTTATCTGAGTGACAAAGATAAATATTTTACAAAGAAACTCGCTCCTAAATTCGTGAAATGCAAAATTGTTTCAAAGAAATCACCTCTAGTCTATAAATTAGCCAATATGTCAGGCAAACCTCTGGGTGAATAGCACATCAAACATCTCAAACTAATTAACTATAAACAATGATATATTGTTTCCTTATTATTATTGTCTATCTTGGCTTAATATTCTGAACTTTGGATAGTTTAACTTTGTCATCTCAGGACACCCAAATTTTATACAATTGCTCGAACATCCTCTCAAACACTTTCAGTTCGTCTTGTAAACTCTTTCTCCTAAACGGTTATAAAATCAGCTACGAAAACAAATACATATATTCTTTATAATTATAGAAAACCAATCCTATGAACTAATTCGTAAACAACTCGTAATCGTTTTCTAAACTGCACCTTATTACTTAGGCTTATTGTTTACTCTCAATTGAGCGTCGCTTGAGAATGGAATGCATGACTCACGACGCAACTGCAAATGATCGCTTCATATTTTTTTACGTAACTTGCTATACGTACTTGTTTAGGAATTGACACCTAATTAGCTACCTACCAATCTTCCGAACCTGTTTATATTGAGCAATTTGTTTGCAACAATTAACTTTTAGCTTACTTATACTACCTATAACAATCTTAGTTCTTACTTTTTGTCTTTTCTATTATGTCCCTGATACCTCTTAAAAATGATTTCAGGGTACCAGAATCTACCTGCTGGGGACCTGCAGCACCAGAGGCAGCTGAAGCAGTGAATTTCCCCCAGGGAAAATTCTGGCCTAAAGGGGGGAGTGTCACCTGCGGTCTCCCACCTCGAGTGCACGGACCACCGCCCGCGCCTCAGACGCCGGCTACCTATTTAAGCCGAAGCAGACGCACACTCAAGCCCTTTTCCTGCGCCGGCGACAACTGAGTTAAGTGGCTCCACTCATCATGACGGGAGTCACGTAGATCAGCATCCTCGTAACCCACCTTCTACCCCTGAGTCTCTGTTATTCTAAATTCTTGTATTTTTCTTGTTACAATAAACCTTTGTAAACTTTTGTTGTCGAGTGTGAATTATCTCCATTACTTACTCACCACCCCTTTCACGTCACAACACATAAAGGGACAGACAGACAGCGTAAAGCGACTTTGTTTTAGCAATATTTAAAAATAAATTAATATTCATTAGGCCTTTCGCTCATGACTTGCACCACAGCCACAAGCGACACTGACAACCGGCGAGCAAACACCCCGATAACTAATATTCGCGCCGGAATATTTGACACCCAGAAAAACTATCCTAATTCAATCCCTCCACTATTTCGTACATTTCAGGCTTATTATTTATTACTTAGAAGTAAATTATTCAGAAAAAACTTTGCCTAGTAAAAATACGTGTTCTTTTTTCTGATTTAAAATTAAGTTAGGAGCTTTATTTGCAATCTATGAATAAGATATTGCTTGGTGATTTATAATTATTGTTACCGTTTTTTTTTTTCTAATATGTGGAAGCGCTGGCTCACACATTATTTTTCATTTTTTGAGGAAGGTCGAAGGAAGGTAATTTATTTGTAAATGTGTTACACTAAATGTTCATGAACTTGATTAGCTTCCATTTCCTAATTAATTTTTATTTTTATTATGTTTATATACTCTTTTGACGAAAATGGTTTTGACATTATATACATTCTTCTCTTCACACTTAACAATGTACAAATAATAATATTGTAACAACATTATTTTAAAAGAGTAAGTATGGAGTTTTTTGCCCATTCTTCTCCATACGAATCAACTTTTTGGAATGGGCAACTAGATTCATTTTTCTTTGTTTTTGACGATCTAAAGTGCCTTTTAAATGGTCTATTAGAAATAAATGATTTGAGTTGAGTTAGACCCAAACCACGTCATGAGAACAGCATTATTTGATACAAGCTTACATCCCCTTTCCATCTCCCCTTTCTTTTTGGATACTTAGGAATACTCTTCAGAATGAACATAAAGCCATAAAAATTTTGGGGGGTGCCAAGTTCTATGGCACTAGGACCAAATATTTGGGCTGTGCGTTGATAATTATTATATCTGGATGATATAATTATCAACGCACAGCCCAAATATTTATCATTCAGGTAGTTAATAATTTAATATAATTGTATAGATAAAAACATCTTATGTCCTCAAAATTAGGTTGATTTTCACAACGACATCGACAGTCGCGATCCTGCTCATGTCAATGTGGAGTGGATATCGAGGAGTTCGTTAGTTACAGCTCTATATCCGTAGCTTTTGAGTACAGTCAACAATAACATTTATAATAAATAAATAACAATAATAATAGCATGCTATAAGGGTTTTCTTTTACAAATAAGCTGTCCCCGTGGTTTCTGACTATACACATGCAGTGTGGCTTATTATATGGTTTATTACTGGTACATTACCAGTTAATACTGTAAAGTTTCAAGTAGTAGTTTAGTTTTTGCGTGAAATTTAATTTGTATTTATTATATTAGTAGAATCATCAATATTTTAATAGCCAACACACTACTTTAAAACCAAAAGAAAAAAAGAGTGAGGATTGGCGCGATATGGATGGATATGTGCAGTGTTGTCAACTAACAATATACCTAGCCAAAAACAACTGTTTTTAATTATCTAGTCATAGCTCTATGTAAGAAACTATCTACAATCTACATAAAAGAGTCTTTAAAAATTTACAGTAATGAACATAACAACCTTCGGAAACCTTAGCAAAGTTCGGTATTCTGTGATACAGTAAAGTGAAAATGGCTGCTGAACTGCAATTTTTTTGTAATCTATTAATTTTAAAAGAGTGTTCTTGGAGTTTCTGCTCGTTCCTTTTCATAGGAACCTACTTTGGCACAAGTGACTAGCTTTAATTTTCTGACAGACTTTTTTTTTGGTGAGTGGGAAATCATCAAATTACTGCTCCCGTCCTGGGTGCGGCGGGAGGGCGTGTTAGACTTTTACTGACTAAAACCCACTCATGTTCCTTAGATTACCCTTTATGTTCCAGGGTCACGGTAACTATTATAAACATTCTGACAGACTCACACCTTGTCAATTCAAAAGCACCTAGGCTGTAAATGGTTTATTTATCCATACTAATATTATAAATGGGAAAGTGTGTCTGTCTGTCTGTCTGTTTGTCTTTCTTTCACGGCAAAACGGAGCGACGGATTGACGTGATTTTTTAAGGGGAGATAGTTGAAGGGATGGAGAGTATCATAGGCTGGAAGCCGCGGGCAGAAGCTAGTTTTAAATAAAATAGTTATGAGTTTGATTTCCTAAACACACCCACAATGCAGAGGAAATTTCTTGAGTGAGGCAAGGTCCTTAAAAGCAAAAACTAAATATTGATATGTGTGTGATAAGAAATTTTCGCTCACAATTTCTTTCCGATAACACGTGAGCATCATGTGAGATGAAGGAAACGTTATTAGCAACAAATAGAGCTTAATTATCGCTTTCTTATACGTTACATGATCATTAATCAATAGAGTGATAATTTATTATCATAAACATTATCATCGCCGTGGATTCCCCGGAATAATTATGTATCCTATGAATATGTATATTAAATATAATAAAGTGTGTGTAGTATGTTTATTTGTTTGTAAGGCGTAATCGGAAGAGAAATAATGATCCGATTCTAAATTATAAATGCGAAAGTAATTCTCTCTGTCTATCTGTCACGCTTTCACGCCATGACTACTGAGCCGATAAAAATGAAATCTGGTACAGATATATAAGTCTATAGTCTGATAAAGGACATAGGATAGTTTTTATTTCAAGAATCCCACCGGAACGGGAAATACGCAGGTAAAACTGCGGGGCCAGATAGTTCTAAAATAAAATAAGTGATGGTAAGTTAGATAAATAGTAAGTTTACCGATGATGCATTATTTATGAGTGATGGCACGGTTACATTTTTAGAAATAACATAGCTGTAGAATTAAGTTGTAACCTAAGACCTAATACACAATAATAATTCGATTTTAATGACATAATAAGAAAACGTACACATTTGCATGTAACACACAACCGTATCCATTTTATGCGCACAATCGCAAAGCAATACCTCACGTTCCTCTAAAATATAAAGAATATAAAAAGAAAAAAGATTTCTTGCTCTGCGTACGGTACGACAGCTAGCGACATCTGTCGGTAGCAATTAAAAGCGACAGTAACGAGTGTGTACTCGTCAAAATCGGAGCATCTTGTTATTTTCGATATTTTTATACCTTTCTGCGAGGCTTAATGAACCCTATATTATTACAGTTACGAAAAACCTTCTCCAGAGATATCTATAAAATGTTTATATTATTTCGTCAATATAGATGTTATCTCTATAGCTTAGAGAAGACGCTTGCTTGATATGTTAGAGGTTGTAGATTTGTATCACCGCAAGTACCAATTTAATTTATAAATTCGTATGTACTTCACCAATCGATTTCGGCAAAGCCACAACATGAAGAATCCTGGACTTGAATAAGTCTGAAATCGCTAATTCACAGCAAGCACACTTGAACAAGCGGAGAGATCACAGGGCGTACCTTCTGGGTATGAGAAGCGTGGTCGATATTACTTCTTATATTATTCAGTATTTCAAAAAAGTATGAAACAAAATCTGATTGTTAAAAGAAATAAGTTTGCCATTTTTTGTTATAAGTATTAGAGACATTACAAGTTTTGCTAGCCAAATTCCCAAGCCAGGCTTACATAGAAACTAGTCTAAAATACTTTTAAAATGTTACATTTAAGTTTTTCTCAATAAGCTTACAAAAGATTTCTTAAGTAACATAACGTAAACAACTATTATTCACATGAGTAACCATTGTTGTTATCTATTTACTCAACAGAATCATGTAAAGTTAAATAAAAACGACCCTAATCCTATAAACGATGACAGTTTCGCGTCCAAAACAAACATGCGGAAAGCGCTGCGGCATCAGCGACGCATCGCACCTTCATACTGCAGCGTACACGTATTTGTATGGTCGTCCCCTCTCTCTGTAGCGAATGAAATTCACGTCACGTTTATGTAAAGCCCTATCTAAGTTTAATCAATATTGTTTTCCTTGGAAAGCATCTCATAAGTTAGGTCAGTGATAAGTGTTACGTTTAAAGTAAGATTGTTTTATTCCTGTTCAGGAGTGTGCAGGTGACAGCGATAGACACGTTGTCTAGCGCCGTCCGTCTCTTTCCCACTGAAAGTAATATCAAAGTAATACTGATAAAAGGGATTGTGGTACGCCCCCTGGCAATGATATTATTAGTAAAATAGTGTAGATAGGCGTTCTATCTTCATAAACGGCACACTAACGCACACATACAATTAGACGTCAAAGTATGATGGCATGATTCAAGTATTGCGATTATAATTTTCGACAATTATAATTTGGTGAAATAACTACATTTTAAAGAGCCTCATGCTGACTGCATATAATCTATCTATATCTTTTTACTTATAATATCATTGGTTACGGGGCGTAACGTTACATGTTACAGGGTATAACGTTGCGTGTTACACAGCGAACGTTCGTGAAGCCACTACGGAAAAATGAGCGGCTCGTTGTTTGGCAAATCCTTTCAGTGTTACGAGCATGTTACACGGAGTTTAGAACATGACATAATGTATCTTGATTGCGGTCAATGATACAGTGAGGCCTTTAACACATGACAATACCCATCCTGCTTTACATTTAGACAAGATTGGAATGGACACAAATAAATATTGACTTATCTGTAAAATGTATTAATACACTAGCTTTTGCCCACGGCTTCGCTCGCGTTAAAAAGAGACAGAAAGTAGCCTATGTTACTCTCCATCCCATCAACTATCTCCACTTAAAAAATCACGTCAATTCGTCGCTCCGTTTTGCCGTGAAAGAAAGACAAACATACAGACAGACAGACAGTCAGACAGACACACTTTCCCATTTAGAATATTAGTATGGATCTTGATCTGTCCAAAATCTCCCAACCGCCTGACGCACACCTGTCAAATCCATTTTACTGTCAAATTCAAAACATATTTTTCACCAAGTCTATTTTAACAGACTTTCACGCGGACAAAGTCGCGGAAAAAAGCTATAACATCTGTATTACGTACATCATTTACATAAGATAATTTATTTACTTACTAGATAATTAGTAGATAATTATCTGTTTATTGTTTAGTTAATATGACTCACTTCCAAAGATAATGAATACATTACGCAAGCTTAGATAATATTATAATACGGAGATTGTACGATTGAAATAAATATTACTTGTATAAGGAAATAATAAGTAATCCGGGGATGCGGAATGTTTATAATAGTTAAGTACCGTGACCCTGAAACATAAAGGGCAATCGAAAGAACATGAGTGGGTTTTAGTCAGTAAGAGTCTGACACCCCGCCGCACCCAGGACGGGAGCAGTCATTTGATGATTTTCCACTCACCAAATAAGTAAAAAAAAAACATAATATGTAATAGTAAAATTAATTGCAATTCAATAAAAGAAATCCTACCGTATTTTTTATTAAGACTGGTAAATCCGGCCTTGTGTAAGTCGAAATCATACGAGGGTTTTGTACAAACTTATTGTGGTGATTATTCGTGCAGGACATTCTAGGACAACAAGATTGCCCAATTCGTACCTATTCATATGCAGTTGTCAAAATTATTAATATGTATAGGTTGGTAATTATTATATTAATTTTTAAGTTATACTTTTGTATTTCTTTTGTATTTTTTTAAGGACTCTGTGGACTGAGTAATGGCAATGTTACATCAATTTCTACTTGATACATATAACGTAGAATTGGATGAGAAATTCTCATGATATTCTAAAGAAAAAAATCTGCACTGGAAACCATTGAAGTGAATAAGGGTTATTATGTAGTATAAACTATAAGGGTTATTATATACTAGCTTTGGTCCGCGACTTCGTCCGCGTGGAATAATAGTTCCCGTTCCCAAGGAAGTTACTGGGATGAAAACTATCTTATGTCCTTCTTCGGTTCCCAGACTATATCTGTATCAAATTTCATTCAAATCGGTTCAGTGGTTTAGGCGTGAAGAAGAGACTGACAGAGTTACTTTCGCATTTAATATATATTAGTATGGATGGGAAATCATCAAATCTGTACCTTCAGTGAAAAGTGATATAAGTGAAAAATCATAGTTTTGAGTAATTTAAGGTTAAAGATTTAAAAAAATCTCGTTATTTTTCTAACGTTCTAAAATAAAAAACGATATGTGGTACGTGTAGATAATATTTTAAAGATAATAAAGAGCTTGGTTTGAATATATTATTTTGCACGGAATTTAAGTAATTAGTAAAAATAGCCAGTTATATCACCGTACACTATAGTTTTCTTTGCTTATTTTTGTGTATTTAAATCTATAATGAAATGAATTATTTTACACATTTAGTTACAGTTTTGTGTGAAATGTTATAAGGCTTGTGTTTTGGCATATTTTGCCTGCAAATAGTTGCTGTGAGAAAAAGTCGTAAAACTAATATGATCATTTTGATTATCAGCAACCATTTTTTATTGTTTTATTTAAAATTCCTACGTAAATATTCAATTGTACCCCTAAACACCAATGTATTTTTCAAACTAGTAAGTGATTAATGCTACAAGCTAAAATTTATTGTGATACATTTTGTTTACATCGAAGTGTTTATTGATACAAGTAATAAGTATTTTCAAACGTTTTTGTCATAGAAAGGGTAATTTCTAGCAGAGCGTCAGCGTGACATGAAAATGTATGGACGGTGGCACTCAGCGGCTGACGTGGCGTCACGGCCCAGTGCCGCCATCCATACATTATCATTTCGCACTGACGCTGATGCTTGGCTCGATTTTCCACCTTAAAAGAAAGAAGAGCAGATAGAACCAAGGCTCGGAAACCGGTTACTTAACCGGTTTCCGGGCTTTATTTGATAGGGTCCCCCACCACCCTTGCTCGCACAGTTTGAAGAACAAATTGATAAAATGTAGCCAGGAAAAAAGTTAGGCCCACTAGCAGATTTTTGTTTTTGAGATACACTGAAACTGCTATACGGGTTTTTTTATAAAACCTCGCAAATATAGTATACATGCAATAATAAATTAAAATAATTCATTACAACAACAACGTCTGCCTATCCCTATTATACCTACTGAATACTCAGTTAGCATTTAATAAATAAGAATTAAAATACATTGTTAGGCTATCTATATATTTGGGCACGCCGTAATAGCGGCGGTAAGACTTCTCTTTGAGGAGTGGCTGGAGAGGCGCCACAGCGCTCTCACGTTTCGCCTGACACAGGTCCTCACCGGACATGGTCAGTTCGAGAGGTTCCTGTGTCGGATTCAGGCGGAAGCAACGCCTGGGTGTCACCACTGCAGCAACGGTCGCCTGGAGGACACGGTCGAGCACACGGTGGAGGTGTGCCGCGCATGGGCGCACCATCGACGTGTCCTCGTAGAGGCGATCGGCGGCGGTGACCTCTCGCGCCCGGCGCTGGTTCAGGCCATGCTGCGGGGCGAGACGGAATGGGATGCCGTCGCCTCCTTCTGCGAAGCAGTTATGCTGGTGAAGGAAGCGGCGGCGCGCGAGAGGCAACGACGAGCCTCTCGCCCCGGACTAAGACCCAGGCGAAGACGTCGAGAGTCGCAAGACGACTACCGGCCACCGTAGGCGCGGTTCTGCGGATGGCGAGCGATGGGTAGGACCGCGTCGACGGCGCGTTAGTGTTCAACGCGCGCCTCAAAGAGAAGGAGTCAGCACAGGAAGGGGCCCAACAGGGCCAACGCCTGCCGGGGTTGCGGAATGCGTATAGTAGTCACCGTGACCCTGGAACATAAAAGGCAATCGAAGGAACATGAGTGGGTTTTAGTCAGTAAGAGTCTGACATGCCCTCCCGCCGCACCCAGGACGGGAGCAGTCATAGGATGATTTCCCACTCACAAAAAAAAAAGGCTACCTAGGTATATTATTATTAATAATATCATAATAGTTTTTTTTTTTTTTTTGGTGAGTGGGAAATCATCCAATGACTGCTCCCGTCCTGGGTGCGGCGGGAGGGTGTGTCAGACTCTTACTGACTAAAACCCACTCATGTTCCTTCGATTGCCGTTTATGTTCCAGGGTCACGGTAACTATTATAAACATTCCGCAACCCCGGCAGGCGTTGGCTCTGTTGGGCCCCTTCCTGTGCTGACTCCTTCTCTTAGAGGCGCGCGTGGAACAAAACGCGCCGTCTACGCGGTCCTGGTCCTAGCCGGGCGGCGAGCTACCCATCGCTCGCCATCCGCAGAACCGCGCCTACGGTGGCCGGTAGTCGTCTTGCGACTCTCGACGTCTTCGCCTGGGTCTTAGTCCGGGGCGAGAGGCTCGTCGTTGCCTCTCGCGCGCCGCCGCTCCTTCACTAGCATAACTGCTTCGCAGAAGGAGGCGACGGCATCCCATTCCGTCTCGCCCCGAAGCATGGCCTGAACCAGCGCCGGGCGCGAGAGGTCACCGCCGCCGATCGCCTCTACGAGGACACGTCGATGCTCCGCCCATGCGCGGCACACCTCAACTGTGTGCTCGACCGTGTCCTCCAGGCGACCGTTACTGCAGTGGTGACACCCAGGCGTCGCTTCCGCCCGAATCCGACACAGGAACCTCCCGAACTGACCATGTCCGGTGAGGACCTGTGTCAAGCAATATCATAATAGTCTGTTTTACGATTGGTAAGTTCGAAAATTAGGTATTCTTTTTATAAATTAATTAATATTGTTTTAAAATAGGTATTTATAAAATACTGTGTAATATGATAATATTATTGAATTCTTAAATCAATATAAAATACATGTTCTGTGTAAACTTTTCAATATCAAAATTGTTACACAATTCGTGTAAAATTATACAAGTCTTACCTTACGCATCGTAGTAGTGTGCTGTACCGCACGACGCATCTGACGCATCTGTCCTGACGAGACTAAGAATCCCGCATCGCCTGCGCTCTTTCCATGCGCCCGGGGGAAGTAGGGAGTGGGGTGCGTAAGAGCTGCGCGAACTTGTATCACTGTGTACTACGTATTTTTTTGCTAATTTAGTTCTAAAACGCAATGCAGTTTTGATTCTACTATATTAGTATCATTATTCACGTAATCATATGTCCTATTTCCCTTATGTTCTTACTAATACAATTAATATTCAATTCGTAATCACATCGAAATTGGCTACATAAATTACGTGTAAATTGTTTGATTAGCAGTTGTATCATTAGTCACACATTTTTATGAAAATAAATTTGTGTTTGTATGGTTCATGTACAAATGTAACACTTTTCACTAGAATGTATTGTTTCAATTTTTTAATGTTTTGTGATAGGATTTCATTTGTATCACTTTGGATTAATTGAAGTGAAAGCTTTCTGTTCGCGTAAGATGTAGTAACTCGAGTCGTATTAAAATACATTTTAGAAATATAAATATCGGTTCGGAGCACTTTGGTATGAATCAAACAGTATTTTTTTACACAATAATTTCAATAAAAAATAGCTTACTTATATCAATGTACACAAAAAAATCTCCTTCATTTTCAATCTTATAACAACGGGGATAAGATAGAAATTAAGTTAATTTTTTTTAAATAATTTTAATCAGAGAATATAAAAACCGATCTGGGTCGACATGTATCACTTTTCACTGAAGGTACAGAAATGACGCCTCCCCCTCTAGGCGAAGCGGAAGGGAGTGTCAGACTTTTGCTGACTAAGACCCATCCGTGTTCCTTCTAATGCCCTTTACGTTCGGCTCTTTCAAACAAATTCCGCAACTCTGGCAGTTTTGAACCCCAAAACATACCCTTCTCTCACACCTGACGTTTATAACCGTCAAGGAACATACATTACATGGTTATCAATACATTTTTGTACTCACGTTTAAGCCCGACGTCTGAGGCGCCGGTAAGCGGTTTACATGCAAATTAGTTCGGTGCCTTGCGAGCTTGTTAACTATAACAAGATGGGAGAATGTTGGTACTCGTACTATATGTACTTCTATGCCTATGTTTGTAGAATATTTGAGTATATTTGCACTGTGATATTTTAATTAATTAAGCGACGGGCCTGTTGGTCAAGTGGTCAGTGACCCTGACTGCTAAGCCAGAGGTCGTGGGTTCGATTCCCACCCAGGACAAACTTTGTGTGATGAGCATAATTGTTTTTTCTGTGTCTGGGTGTTATTTATCTATAATATGTATGTATTTAAAAATTATATAAGTATGTATATCAGTTGTCTGATTACCATAACACAAGCTTTGCTAAGCTTGGGATGAGATAGCCGTGTGTAAGATGTCCCAGGATATTTATTTATTTTTATTTATTATTTATTTAATTAGCAAGAGACGCAGATTGAGCCTATCACTGAATGTTTAAGGTTTTTTTTGTTTTTGAAACATAAATCGATTTTTTTTTACTTAGAGAACAAATGTGTGAATAGTTATAACGACTTCATTGTAGTCCGTATGTCCTAGTTGTTGTATTCTGAAATCTAAATATTTTCTTTTATACCCGTAGTTACGTTTCTTCCCCTCAAAACTTTGAACATGGAAGAAAATATTGTGAAAATCTTAGCTGGACGAAGTGTCAAAATCTACTATATCTTACAAAAGATTGAAGATAATGTCGTATACAACAATATATGTCAATATTTGTTACATAACTTGTACTAATGTCGTGATGGCCCAGTGGATAAGGCGCCCGCGTCTCGTGTAAGAGGTTGTGGGTTCGAATCCGGGCAAGTACCAATGTGACTTTTTCAATTCATATGTACTTTCTAAAGTTTATCTTGGACATCACATACATCCCGTGTCTCGGAAAGCACGTAAAGCCGTTGGTCCCAGTTGTCATTCGTAGAACTTTGACAGTCGTTACTGGTTAATCAGAAACTCAGACCAGTCTAACCAAGAAGTATCGTGTCACCCAGTTACTGGGTTGTGGAGGTCAGATAGGCAGTCGCTCCACGTAAAACACCGGTACCCAGCTAAATCCGGTGAGACTGACAGCCGACCCCAACACAGTTCGGAAAAGGCTAGGGAGATGATGAACTTGTACATATGTAGTTATTTATCCTTTTGACAATTTGTTGGCATGGTTGGCGTAGCGGTTGGGTGCTTGGCTGCTAGGCTTCATAATGTGGGCTCAAATCCTGCACGGAACTAATTTGTGCGACTAATAACTATTTTGTTCAGATTCTGGTCGTTTGTGTATGTTAGTTAATAATAATGTAAGCGCATCTACGATATAAAAATGAAATTTTATTGTAAGAAAAAGTTTTGATAAAAAAAATTATAAATACCTATTTAAAGAAAAAAAGATTACAGTGTGGTGATAAATTTGCAGGTGGTCCAACTATTATCGCGCAAGATAAATACATAAATGTTTTGACAAACCAAACACATTTAATACTAGCTTTTGCCGGCGACTTTGTCCGCGTGGAATAATAGTTCCCGTTCCCGGGGGATATCCGGGATGAAAACTATTCTATGTTCTAGACAATATTTGTACCAAATTTCATTCAAATCGGTTCTGTGGTTCAGGCGTGAAGAAGAGACAGACAGACGGAAAGATAGAGTTACTTTCGCTTTAATAATATTAGTACGAATTATTAGTCCGATATTTCTGTTTAAAATAAAACAATGACAATACTGCTTAAGGAAAAACCACAGAAGCTGATAGTTGAATTTTGTGGTTAACTTTTCGACGACTAAGCGACAGCCGGCTGTCGCGCTGCTCTTCTTACAATTGTGTCTGGAATCACGTTTGTTCGAAGGTTTAAATGCTAGTTGAAAGCGCTGTTAAACCTTCGAACGCACGTGATTCGAGGCACAATAGCAACGCGACTGCCGGCTGGCGCTTGGTCGTTGAAAGGTTATACGTCACTCAGATTACTACCTGGAAGAGAAGACCCTATAAAAGGCCGATGTGTCTCGAAATCCCAAACCCTCCGGTGGCTAGCGACCTTCTCGCCCAGGAAGTGCTCGCGTTGTTGGTGGAGAGAAGTACTCGTCGGTAGAGCTCGACGAACTGCTACGAACGGAGTCATAGCACTCACGGTGGAGCTAGAACCCGACGGCGAGCGATCACCTTTATTCCTTACAACCCACGTGATTTGAGACACAATAGAAAGACAAAAGCAGCCCGACAGCCGCCTGCCGGTTGGTCGTTGAAAGGTACAGAAAAAAAAAACTCGTTTCACGGCCGGTGTCACAGCACTCACAGTGGAGCTGAATTCTTGCAGTCGATGAAATTCCCGACGATGCTAATGGCGCAGTTCGTGGAGAGAATACTTGTCACTCGAGCTCGAGCAACTGCCATGGCTAGTCTCACAGAACTCACAGTGGGGCTGGGTTTTGCCAGCGATGATGGTAGTAGCGTTGTAGGCGGAGAAAAGTACTCGGCGCTGGAGCTCGACGCGCCACGGCCGGTGTCACAGCACTTATGGTGGGAATGGATTCCAGCAGCCTAATAGTGTCCGGACAACAAACTGGTGGCGACGTTGGCAGATAGAAATGCTAGACTACGAAAAATTATCCAGCTCTATTCGGCTTATGTCCATACACAACAACAATTTAAGACGATTTTTTTATATTTTGACATCACATTAATAATTAATTTTGTAATTTTATATTTTGACATCATTTGAATAATTTGACATTGAATATTACCATGAATTTAATCTACATGTTATTTGTAAGATGACATGTCAAAAATTGAAAATTATAATGCGTACTAACCTAATAAGTACTAACCATCGTTATATTTTTGTTTGAACCCACCTACTTTACCATATATTTGCACGCCACACCTGGCAGAATGTGATGAGACCATTTATTTATTTCAAAACCTTTTATACCATTTTCTGACAAAAAATAAATGATTTATGATTTATGAAGGCTAAACAAAGGCAGGAAGCTGGACGGACTCGTACGTGATTTCATATTAAATCGTAGTTTTCCATGGAAAGCTAAATATAGCTGAATAAGTGTGCATATTCCATTACTTGTCGCTCGAACTCGACGCAACTATTATGGCCAGTGTCACAGCAATCAAGATGATGCGGGCAGAGCTTAGCGAAAGAGCGAAGCTTACCGCACATTTTTTAATAAGCCTTTAGGTATGACGTCACGTAAACTACTTACTAATAATCTCTAAAAAAGGCCCGTTATCAATCTTAAAGCATAAACTATCTGTTCATGTGTTCCCTAGAAAAAGTCCCCTTATCAACCTTGTTATATAAGGTATCTATTATGTTGTAGTTGATAATGTCGAAATTGTTATGGATTGGATAATACCTAACTTAAGTGATAAAGTAATTAACTACTATACAAATTATGTTGATGTCGGTGTTTTTGAAATTTTCATCGCTAACATGATTAATAAATAAAAATAACTAATTCATATTCTAAGTATATTATATATAGCACATAAAAAAAGATACATAAAAGTTGTGAAAAAATATTATGTACTGGCGAGCTTAACCCATAAATTAGTTTTCTTTCTAAACTTAAATAACAAACATTTTTTTTTTGTTCGCCAACTTATTATTTATTTATATTTTAGTAACCTTTAATCTAGACTAATACATAGAAATATATTAATTAAGCTAAAATTGTTATGAAGTGTCTGTCTGTCTGGAAAGCTTTATAACCAACATTCACGCGGAAGAAGTCACAGTAAAAAACTAGTACTTTTACATGTTTTCATTTGATAATCTTGACCCCGAACTTTCTTATTTATGAATATTAATAAAGCAGTATTATATCACTAGATATTTTGTTCATTCGTTTTCCTTGTAACTTATGCAATAGGTATCTACTAAATTATCTTTAAGTAACCGTTCACCAAATGTTTCAGGATGCATATGGACACCAGACAGGCACCCACAACCCAGTGTCAGATTTTCTAGTTTGTGACTAACCGTAATTACTTCAAAATATCTAAAAGATAACTGAAAGCACTATAAGTACCTACTTCTACAGGCACGGGAATGTAACACCTTCAACTTTAAATTTTCGGGCTGCTACAAAAAAAAACCATGGAGAAAACCTAGTAACACTTTGCCCAACCCGCGAACCGAATCTTGGAGCCCACGTTTGACCGTTGCGTTTGCGGCTACTAGACCAACGGAGCAGTTTGGATTTACCTAAATGTAAATCTAAATATACCTATACAACTCAAAGGTGACTGACTGACAAAGTGACAAATCAACGCACAGTCCAAACCACTGGATAACTGGACCAGATCGGGCTGAAATTTGCCATTTAGGTTTATGCTATGACGTAGGCATCCGCGAAGAAAGAATTTTCATAAATTCCTACTCTAAAGGTTTATCCCTTTATACTTATAGGGGATGGAAGTTTTAACATCAATGCAGGCAAAACCGCGTGCGGAAGCTAGTTCTTCATTAAAGTGGTTTTAGAAAAACAGTGTCTTAAATCCAATATCAGTGTCTTATATAATAACAACTCAGGAGTAAGAACATAATTTCCACTTCCAAACTTCACAAAAGATGGTTACAATTGGGCGAAGTTCAAATTGCCTTGCACTATTTATAAAAAAAAAAAAACTGTATATTGAGCTGTCTCATTCACAAGATTTTTAGCTTGTCAGTCTGCCGCAGCAAATAAATTACTTCTTACTATTGCACTGATGGTATTTTACAATATTACTAAATTATATATTTTAAAGTATATATGGATGTTTGTTACTCTTTCACGCAAAAACTACTGATAATATTTTGATAAAACTTTGTTTATACATCAGATTAACACATTCGCTACATCACGGGAGCGGAGCAGTAAACAAAAACCTAATATAACGCGGGTAAAACCGCGAGTAACAGCTAGTTTTATCAAATACCTTGCTAAACTTTTCTCACGACTTCACCCGTACGAATTTTAATTGCCGTGATTGCAAACATTATCGCAATTGGCGAAACAAACAAACAGACAGGCTGACATACTTTCTCCTTTATTATATTAGTATGGAATTATTTTCTTGCATTAAAACAACAGTAACATTTGACCTCTTATCAATATATTTCTTATCTAAGTATTGGAAATATTGTTTCAAGTTCAATTTCAAGAGCCATTATGTTTAATACTAGCTGTCCCCCGCGGTTTCATCCGCGTTATATCAGATTAATTATACCACGTTTTATGTCACGTCCCACGGAAACAGGATAAAAACAAAAAAAGAAGATAAAAAGTATTCTATGTCCGTCCCCCGGCCCTAAGCTACCTGCCAATTTTCAGCCAAATCGGTTCTGCCGTTCTTGAGTTATAAAATATGTAACTAACACGACTTTCTTTTATATATAGATTATGTTGTGGTCGAATTAAAATTTTGAATATTTAATAATAACTAGGTTTTTTTGTCCGTTGTTTAAAATTATTGTTAAACGTAACGCTGACAAATTCATCAACAAAAAAAAGAAACCTATGCCCTTCCCCAAGGCCCAATCAATTAAATTTCATAAATTTTTGTTCCGCAAATTTCGGCAGGGAAGCAGAAACATGGTGAGGAACAAAGCTACTTTTGCATATTGTTATACCTTTTTCAAGCTAGAGTTTTATGTTTGATTATGGCTTGTATAAAGTATGTAAAAGGCAATAAAATAAACACAAATTCAAAGACTTTACAGGTAATATACATCAAAAACACCCTAGCTCAATTATTAGGCTTGAATTTACTAAGTGTGTAAGTATTTAAAAATTTAAAAACGGCCAATACCAAAAAAAAATAGGAAAACCTGGCCTTGACAACATTGTGCTTGAAAATGTTTTTCGTGGGTGGGATTTATTATCTACATTATTTTCACAACAAAACTATCTACACTGATACTAGTTATAACCAGATTTAACATTAGGTAAGCATGCCAAAATAACTGGATTAAGTATTATCAATCAATTTATCGTTTAAAAACATTTAAATGAAAAACAAAATAATTGCTTGTTTGTCTTTTGCTATCGCAATTGCAATGATTGCAGGGCTTTATATATAGCTCTATCATTATCTAAACCTATTAGTCGTAAATGTCTATTCAACGAACCAACAACATGGAAAGAAACTTAGCGAACAAAGTCGTCGTGATAACAGGAGGAGCCGAAGGAATTGGTCTCGAGGTCGCCGACAGATACCTTCAAAAAGGAGCCAAAACCATCATCATTCTCGACATCAATGAAAAACTCGGAGCTGAAGCAGTGAAGAAATTGACAGTCAAATACGGTGCCAACAAAGCTGTCTTCCAGAAATGCGACGTCACTACAGACTTAGCTCGCGTCTCAAAGTGGATCTTCGACTCTTACAAAGTAGACATCCTTCTTAACAACGCTGGAATACTAAACGACAAACTCCTTAAGAAGACCGTCGACATCAATGTCACAGCAGTTCTTGAATGGGGCTTGACCTTCTGGGACCACATGAGAAAAGACAAAGGAGGAAATGGAGGCACCATCATCAACCTTGCTTCTATCTACGGCTACAGGGTCGACCAGTTCCTGCCAGTTTATCAAGCTTCAAAGTTCGCTGTTATGGGATTCACGAAGTCTCTGGGTCATGTTGCTAACTATGAAAGGTCTGGTGTACGAGTAGTGGCTATTTGCCCTGGATTTACCGAAACCAAGTTGACGGAGAATCCTATCGCCTGGGACATGGGTCAAGACAACGAGTTCGAAAAATTCCTGAAGGCTCAAGCGTGGCAGAAACTGGACTCAGTCGGCAACGCAGCGTTGGAGATCTTCGAGAAGGCTCCCAGTGGAACAGCTTGGCTCATCGAAGGTGGCAGGCCTATTGTAGAAGTTGCTAAGTAATTCTATCTGATCTGTTGCATTTAACACTGTCTTGCTAATTGTTATAAATTGTTGTTTTGTTGAAATATTTTTCTTTTATTATTTAAAAACACTTGTAGTTAATTACCACACTATTTTAAATATTAAAATTTGTTGCTAGGCTGCATAATTAGTCCTAGTCGCTAGAAGTAGTTTAACTTATAAACTACTATTATTCACCACCGTTCAATGTAACATAATTTACAAAAAAAACAATTTTATTTTAGTACATAATGAATTAAAACTAAAACTGTTTTAACTTTTCTAAGAAAAAGTGCTATTTTTGTATCTCTTGGGAAATCTAGTAAAAGTAAGTGTATACTTTCTAAACACAAATCATGTTAATCTTGTTTGTTTGTATGTCAAAGGTGACCGATGTCTAATCAGTTATCATAAAATGTACAGTACAGCTACCAAACATGCATCAACTATCATGCGAGTAGTCGATTAACGTAGGTACGAAAGAAAAATATATTTAATGTGTAATTTTTATTTACTTATCTTACTAATTAAGTTTCAATGTAATGTTTTAATAATATGTCACTAAAAATAAACATTTTAAATGATAGTACTGGTACATCCGCCACTTAACAACTTCTTGCAACATTTAGCTTCTTACAATCTGAGCGCACAGTTCATTTTACTTTACGCTCGCCATGGAGCGCGATCCTAAAGATAAAGTAGTGGCAGTGACAGGAGCTGCAAGAGGCATCGGGTACGCCATCGCTGACCAGTTTCTAAAGCACGGAGCTAAAGTATTGATTATATTGGATATTATTGAAGCTGTCGGACTCGAGGCTGCTAAAGCACTAAACGATACACATGGTAAAGATAAGGCCATTTTTATAAAATGGGACGTAACCAAAGATATGGACAAAATAACAGATGAAATATTTAAAAAGTACCAAGTTGACGTTCTTGTAAACAACGCTGGAGTTTTAGCCGAAGACTCATTTAGGAGGACTATGGAAATCAACTGCTGTGCAGTGGTTGAGTGGAGTATGAAATTTTGGGAATACGGAAGAAAGGACAATGGTGGTCGCGGTGGCACAATCTACAATGTAGCTTCTATCTACGGGTACGAGTATAGCCCTTGGACAGTTTTTTACAAGACTTCAAAACACGCCGTAGTAGGATTCACAAGGTCACTTGGCCATCCCTACAACTACGAGAAAAGTGGTGTAAGAGTTATTGCTGTTTGTCCAGGAGTCACCGATACTGCCATATTGACTGGTAATACGTGGGACTGGCAAAAAGAAGGCATTGAAGAGTATTTGAACACAGAAGTAAAATTGCAGACACCGGCTACAATTGGTGAGGCTGCTGTGGAGATTTTTACTGTTGCAGAAACCGGAGCAGTGTGGGTTAAGGAAAATTACGAACCTACAAAATTGGCTCCATTGTGTAATTAGGTACAATGTTAGTGTACTTGTCAAAATACGAGAGTAATTAATAAAAAAAAGGTTTGTAATTTTATTTAGCTTTTACTCTATTACTTCCTCATTAAAACTTTAGCTGTGGTCATCATATTTTCATACTTACCCCTATCCATACTAATATTATAAATGGGAAAGTGTGTCTGTCTGTCTGTCTGTCTGTCTGTCTGTCTGTCTGTCTGTCTGTTTGTCTTTCTTTCACGGCAAAACGGAGCAACGGATTGACGTGATTTTTTAAATGGAGATAGTTGAAGGGATGGAGAGTAACATAGGCTACTTTTTGTCTCTAAAATTGCGAGAAAGATAGAGTAAAATAACAATTCCATTTTCCCATATAAGTTGTCCATGTTCTGTTGGATGTCGTTGTCATAGTAACCGGCAAATCAAGTGTCAAAACAGTTACAACCATAGAGGTTACAACCCGTCAAACCTGACACAAATAAGTAATGTTTAATTGTTTTCAAAATACGAATGAAAACATTTTCGTAAATCCAAATCATGCAAATAAAAGCCATTTAATACGGTTTGAAATAACAAAAAGGCGTGTAATATGCTGTAAAAAATAATACTGTAACAGCTTTTCTTATTTCCAACGTACAAAAATAATATTATGATAAAAAAAAAAATCTAGATTTAAAATATTTACTAGCCTTCGCCCGCGGCTTCGCCCGCGTGGATGTCGAACTTCTACCTACTATTTTAACCCTTTAGGGCTATTTTTTATATTCTTCACAAAGAATGAACCCTCCAAGTTTAATGTATTTAGTTAGTTATTGTTATATATTAACAAACACGTTGATATCAGGCAGTGAGTTTACTATTATATACATACTAGATGACCCGGTGAACTTCGTATCACTTACCTATTAATGTAAACAAAATTTATTTAAACCATAATTATCACCTTTATTCATAAAAGATTTGTATCGATTTCCCCCCCCCCCCCCCCCACATTATCACAATCTAGATTCACGTGTATATGAGTGGCCTAATAGTTGTTTAGTAATCTGGCAATACTGTCATTGTCGCTGTCACCTAACTTTTGAAGAAAAGATCGTTAAAAGGAAATGTTATGAAATGGGCTTTTAGTTTTAAAAAAAAGTCCAGGATGGCCATACAAAAACAAAAAAAATATTAAAAGCACCATTATTTAATCAATACATCAATACATATTATAATAAAATCATTATATAATAAAATCAATCCATACTAATATTATAATTAATGGGAAAGTGTGTCTGTCTGTCTGTATGTTTGTCTTTCTTTCACGGCAAAACGGAGCGACGAATTGACGTGATTTTTTAAGTGGAGATAGTTGAAGGGATGGAGAGTAACATAGGCTACTTTTTGTCTCTTTCTAACGCGAGCGAAGCCGCGGGCAAAAGCTAGTTAATGTTATAAATGGTAAAGTAACGGTTTTTGTCCTTAATGTTTTAGTAGCTGAACTACTAAATGGTTTTTGATGAAATTTGAAGAGACGCGTAACCTTGAGCCCCACACTCTTCAAAAGGGGTAAAAAAGGATGGAAGTTCGATATTCACAAGGACAAAGCTACGGGCGAAAGCTAGTGCAATATAAAGCTTTTGTATTTGAAACAGATATAAAAAATACCATATAGTAAGTGTATTTTAATTCTAAGTAAAAATAAGTAGTTCCAACTACAATTAAATATCAACTTTTAAAAAAAAAACTTTATAATAATTTTTAAAGTTACATGAAAAATTCTATATTTTTTCGAATACTAAATGCAAAAATTTGGATGATGTTGCTAAAAAAGACCTCAATTCAAAGTATCTGCAATTTCTTTTGCAACAACAATAAAGTTTATCACAAGCAATTTGATGATAACCTTTCTGACAACACGGATTTATTATATAATCTCAAAATAATATTGTTAAATGTGTTTCTAAGCACAACTTAAGAATAACTGGACCAGATCGGATCTTTTTTTTTAGAAATTAACCTACTCTGAAACTTTTTTTGGAAAATAATGTAGATGGGCGGTATAAGGTACTAGTCAAATCAAGAAAGAACAATGCAGGTAAAAACATTTATAATAAGAATCTTCTCTTATTCTCAGACTGATTTCAACGAACCTTTTTTTGTGGTCCAATGGCTACTGCCTCGTGGGGTCACTAGGTCATTTAATTCTGGTTTCAACTTTGTACTGATTAATATAGTTCTTATTGACTATCTCATTTGTCTACTGCTAGGTAATATTGAGTTCCTGTAGTGCAATTAGCCATAAATACATAAATACTCTTTCGCCAATTTAAATGGAGCGACCTAGAGGAGACTTCTTAAGTATTTACGATATTAGTATTTACGTCAGTTAGAAATTTCTCAATAGCTGCCTAGAATCTAAATTGGCTTAGATAAGTTAGATAAAAAATAATAATGAATATAAAATTAGGATTAGGATAACTGCTAGATGAATAACTAATAAATTGACAAAAAGTATCCATTTTTCATAAATATTGTGGTACGGAACCTAGCACCTGCGTGTCCAACTCACAGCTGGCAGACTTTTTGTTATCTCATTGATTACATTTAAATGTGTATCAGTCAAGTTTTCATGATAAGAGACAAAGAGACATTTTAAGCAATTATACGACACAGTTCACACGTCATCCTCGGCATGGAGCGCGATCCTAAGAACAAAGTAGTTGCAATAACAGGAGGAGCAAGAGGCATCGGGTACGCCATTGCTGAACAATTTCTAAAGCACAGAGCTAAAAAAATAATTACCGTGGACATTCTTGAAACTGTTGGACTTGACGCTGCAAAAATACTAAACAATACATATGGAGAAGATAAAACTGTATTTATAAAATGGGATGTTACTAAAGATGTTAACAAAATAACAGATGAAATATTCAAAAAGTACCAAGTTTTTTAACAGAAAAGTAATATTGCAAACACCGGCTACAATTGGTGAGGCTGCAGTAGAGATTTTTATTGTAGCTGAAGCCGGGTCGGTCTGGGTTAAGGAAAACTCGAACCTATTAAATTGGCTCCGTTGTATCAATAACGAGTCACTTTATTCTACTAGACAAAATTCAAAAGTAGATCATAAAAGTAGTTTTTTTTTATTTAGCTTTCTACCTTCTTGCTTCAGTTGACAACACAAACATTAATTTCCTTATCTTAGACATTCAAATTAAAACTGTTTTAACTGTTCTAAGGTAAGGTGCCGTTTTTGTATGAATAAAAAACTATAGTAAGAGAACGAATAAACTTTTAAACTTCAGGTCATATTAATTTTGATTATGTATCATTGTAAAATAGACACTGAAACTGTTAAAAGTACATCAACTATCATACGAGTGGTCGATCGACGTACGAAAGAGAAACATGTCATATAAATTTTGTATATTTATCGTTATCTTACCAAATAAATTTTAATAACAAGACGCAGAAAATAAACATTTTAAATGATAAAACTCGTATGTTAGCTCCGTATCAATTTATTGCAACATTAGGTTTCGTGCAATCTGAGCCAACAGTACTCTTTACTTTACAACGCAATGGAGCGCGATCCTCAAGATAAAGTAGTGGCAGTGACAGGAGCTGCAAGAGGCATCGGGTACGCCATCGCTGACCAGTTTCTAAAGCACGGAGCTAAAGTATTGATTATATTGGATATTATTGAAGCTGTCGGACTCGAAGCTGCTAAGGCACTAAACGATACGCATGGTAAAGATAAGGCCATTTTTATAAAATGGGACGTAACCAAAGATGTGGACAAAATAACAGATGAAATATTTAAAAAGTACCAAGTTGACGTTCTTGTAAACAACGCTGGAGTTTTAGCCGAAGACTCATTTAAGAGGACTATGGAAATCAACTGCTGTGCAGTGGTTGAATGGAGTATGAAATTTTGGGAATACGGAAGAAAGGACAATGGTGGTCGCGGTGGCACAATCTACAATGTAGCTTCTATCTACGGGTACGAGTACAGCCCTTGGGCAGTTTTTTACAAGACTTCAAAATACGCCGTAGTAGGATTCACAAGGTCACTTGGCCATCCCTACAACTACGAGAAAAGTGGTGTAAGGGTCATTGCTCTATGTCCAGGATTCACTGACACTGCCATACTGACTGGTAATACGTGGGACTGGCAAAAGGAAGGCTTTGAAAAGTATTGGAACACAGAAGTAAAATTGCAGACACCGGCCTCAATTGGTGAGGCTGCTGTGGAGATTTTCACTGTTGCAGAAACCGGAGCAGTGTGGGTAAAGGAAAATTACGAACCTATTAAATTGGCTCCATTGTGTAATTAGGTACCAATTAGTGTTTACTTGTCAAACATTCGAAAGCAATTAATAAAAAAAAGGTTTGTAATTTTATTTAGCTTTTTACTCTATTACTTCGTCATTAAAACTTTAGCTATAGTCATCACATTTACACCCTTACCCCTACTAATGTTATAAATGGAAAAATACATTGTTTTTGATGAAATTTGTAAAGATGTGTAACCTTGAGCCCTACACTTCTCAAAAGGGTTAAAAAAAGGATGGAAGTTCGAATCCACAAGTACAAAGCTACGGGCGCAAGCTAGTGCAATATAAAGCTATAGTATTTGAAACAGATATAAAAAATATCATAAAATGAGTGTATTTTATTTTCTAAGTAAAATTAAGTGGTTCCAACTCCAATTAAATATCAACTGTTTTAAAACAAAAACTTTATATTATTTTAAAAGGTATATGAAAATTTATATATTTTCGGATACTAAATGCAAAAAGTTGGACGATGTTGCTAAGGAAGACC
This sequence comes from Athetis lepigone, assembly GCA_033675125.1. Lineage (NCBI taxonomy): Eukaryota > Metazoa > Arthropoda > Insecta > Lepidoptera > Noctuidae > Athetis > Athetis lepigone. The sequence continues at coordinate 848,555 of CM066236.1, read as the reverse complement.
TCAATTTTTTTATCAATAACAATGAAGTTTATCGCAAGCAATTTGATGATAACCTTTCTGACAACACGAATTTATTATGTAATCTAATACTAACAATAAAATATCGTTAAATGTGTTGCTAAGCACAACTTAAGAATGGCTGGACCAAATCGAATCTTTTTTTTTGGAAAACTTACCTACTCTTAAACTATTTTTGGAAAATAAAGAGATGGCTGGTATAAGAAACTAGTCGAATCAAGAAAGAACAATGCAGGTTAATACGTTTATGATAGAACCGTAAGAATCTTCTCTGATTCTCAGACTGATTTTGACGAACCTTTTTTGTAATTTCACTGACGTATCCATCACTTAGGTCATTTAATTTTAGTTTCAACTTTGTACTGAATAATATAGTTCTTATTGACTGTCTCATTTGTCTACTGCTAGGTAATATTGAGTTCCTGTAGTGCTATTAGCCATAAAGACATAAATACTCTTTCGTCAATTTTAATGAAGTGATTTAAATGAGACTTTTTAAGTATTAATTATATTAGTTTCTACTTTAATTAGAAATTTCTCAATAGCTGTCTAGAATCTAAATTGGTTTAGATAACTTGGATGAAAAAATAATAACGAATATGAAATTAGGATTACGATTACTGCTAGACGAATTACTAATAAATCAATAACATCTAAACATTTTTCATAAATATTGTGGTACGGAACCTAACACGTGCGTGTTATCTCATTGATTACATTTAAATGTGTATCAGTCAAGTTTTCATGATAAGAGACAAAGAGACATTTTATGCAATTATACGACACAGTTCACATGTCGGCCTCGGCATGGAGCGCGATCCTAAAAACAAAGTAGTTGCAGTGACAGGAGGGGCAAGAGGCATCGGGTTTGCCATCGCTGAACAATTTCTAAAGCACGGAGCTAAAAATATTATTATCGTGGACATTCTTGAAACTGTCGGACTTGACGCTGCAAAAACACTAAACAATACTTATGGAGAAGATAAAGCAGTATTTATAAAATGGGATGTTACTAAAGACGTTGACAAAATAACAGATGAAATATTCAAAAAGTACCAAGTGGATGTCCTTGTGAACAACGCAGGAGTTGGCGACGAAGAATCGTTTAGAAAAACTATTGAAATCAACTGCTGTGCTCTTGTTGAGTGGAGTATGAAGTTTTGGGAATATAGAAGAACGGATAAAGGCGGTCAAGGTGGCACAATCTTCAATGTAGCTTCTATCTTTGGATACGAGTTCAGTCCTTGGGTAGTATATTACAAAACATCAAAACACGCCGTGTTAGGTTTCACAAGATCACTAGGCCATCCTTACAACTACGATAAAAGTGGTGTAAGAGTTATTGCTGTCTGTCCAGGAGTCACCGATACTGCAATTTTAACTTGTAAAGTCTGGGATCTGCAAAAGGAAGACTTTGAAAAATTTATGACCTCAGAAAGTGAAATGCAAACACCTACTACACTTGGGGAGGCTGCAGTGGAGATTTTTAGTGTTGCAGAAACCGGGACAGTGTGGGTCAAGGAGAACAACGAACCTATTAAATTGGCTCCATTGTGTCAATAACAACTTAAGTAATTATTGTTGGTCTATTTTTTATTTAATATTATTTTTTCATGACATGATTGTCTAGTGTTTGGAATATTCACCTCATACAAATTTAAGGTCGCGATAATATATGCTCACATATAAGGAAATGAAATGTAAATATCAATAAAACAATAGAAATTGCAAAGAAACCCGTATTAAAATTATCACAATAAGCCACTTTTAGTCTTAAAAAGGACACTGCGCTCGCGCTTGCATCGAGTCACTCACCTTTGATAAGAAAGTGATAAGAAAGGTATGATATGTTTTCCTCTTGATGGGTATCTAGCGCGCTTGTCAACTATTTATTTATTTTGTGAAACATTTAGTCAAATAATAAGGTGTCGCTTTCTTCATATTAGGATAAGAAGCGAATACTAAATATTCTTCAATACGTTCTTAGCCTAACCAGTTATGGTGTATATGTCGCAGTAAGATAGATAAAGCCGTAATATAGTTATATACCTAGGGATATAATTATATACCGTAACCTAGATACGAAAGCGATGCTTTACTATCTCACTAGGAATATAGTTATAAAACCGTCGAAGTTTAGTGATATACTTACTTATATTACTAGATTAAGTTCAGTATTATAAATATATTAGGGTTTGTTTCTAAAAAGTTATTTGTTACATAATTATACTCTCTTGGGATCAATATCACAGACATCACTAAAATCGCTTTACACGCAAGCATGGTTAGCAAGAGTTTTATAGGCGCTAGGACCACAATAATGCTGTTTTCTATTTAACTTTTGGCTATGAAGCGGAGTTTATATAAATTGTATAGTGGATTGCGGTCAAATAGTATGTGCAAAAACATTAAGAAGTATTTTCAAAATATACATTTGAACTATTTAAAAACACAAAAGTATCCAAGTTAAATATTAGACAACTCTAACCGTTTGTATTTGTCTATGAAAAAGTTTATCAACAAAACGCTCATGACGAAATTAATAGTATTTCGAAATGTGAACTACGGAATCCTAAAAAACGATACCATTTTGATAACATGTGATATTTTTTTATCATTATTGTTTTAATCACTAGGTAATTATAAATCAAATCATAATAATAATCATAATCATTTATTGCATTAAATGTGGTGGTTACAGATCTTAAGACTAAATCCTCTTGCCGTCTTTGTCTCTCTGGCAAAGATAAATAAAACTATACTTAGCATATATATAGTAGTTTGAATAGGCGAGACGACAAAAAAAATGTAATTAGTCCGTCAGATAGATTATCAAAAAATTTTGGACACATATTTTTCTTTTTTCTCGTAAACGAAAAATGACGAAGATACAGTGCGTTAAAGTTGCGCATCACGTCACGATCAGATACATATTTTGCTGGACGGTGACGTCAAAAGCCCCCACTCCGGAACTTTGTTGCTCTTTATCTTTGTATTTTTTTATTAATATGATCAAGCAAAAAATACGTGTCCCGTATTTTTGGCCGATCTATCAGACGGACTAAACAGAATGCCATTTTTTTAATGTTGTCATCATCCCTGTTAGCTATTCTCCGTACCTATCTTGCCATCGCAATTTCGTCAGTTGACCAAAAGTGACAGAAAAATTACTTAGCCAAACCTTACTAAGAAAGATTTATTTATTTATCTCTTCCTTAGACTGTTATAATTTAGTGAACTCAAATCCTTCCAAAAACAGGTACTAGCTTTCACCCACGGCTTCACCCGCGGGTATGTCCGAACTAGCATTCTATATTTTATTCCTTTCGTGTTGGAACTTCTAAACACCCTCGTTGCATGATTCTAAGACCAGCGTTAGGGCTGTGCGTTGATATATCAACTGTCAGTCTGTTTGCCATTTTATAGATTCACTAGCTTCTGCCCGCGGCTTCGCTCGCGTTAGAAAGAGACAAAAAGTAGCCTATGTTACTCGCCATTACTTCAACTATCTCTACTTAAAAAACCACGTCAATTCATCGCTCCGTTTTGTCGTGAAAGAAAGACAAACATACAGACAGACAGACAGACAGACAGACTTTCCCATTTATAATATTATTATGGATACTGGTGTCATTTACTGTCGTAGTTTAATAGAAAGGTTGTGGTGGTTTTCGGTGTTAAACTCAAGCTGTCTTACGAAGTTTTCCCCGCACATTACTGCTCTTTTTTCTTTGGTCATAGCGCTCAGTTACACAGCCATAAATCTAACTAAACCAGCAATCATGTCGCCGTGCGCGCCAAAAAGCACTAGAGTTATTTTAAATGTATTACAAAACCACTCTTATTAAGAGGTATTAAACTCTAAAACTCTAAGATTAACCTGTCTTCTAAGATTAACGTACACAAATGAAAACATATTGCAAATAAAAATACTTTTAAACATATTAATGGCCTGCGTGAAACTTGGCACACGGGTACACTATAACCTAGATAAGAATACACAAAACGATACTTTATTTAAGGTTACGTATTTGGCAACTTTCAGATGCGGAATCCTATTTAATTTTCTAAGACTCTATAGTCCGTGAGTTTGTCTGTCAGTGAGCAGACTGTATTTCATGTAAAGAGTTCTCACAAAGTTTTTGGAATCTCATTGACCCGACCACGATTATAATCAAAGGAAGGTATAATTATGTACACTACACGAAGTACTAAAAGTATCACATACAAATTTTGACTGTAATAGTGAAGTCGTTAAGTAATTTTCTCCGAAAACATTTGTTATTGATTGGAGATCCTGCAGTGCTGCAAAATAACTGTATTTTATTCCTTCGGAAAAATTTTGTATAACTAGTGATCGAAAAAAATTTTCTCAATGCTTAACATTATTAATCAAATTAGGATATTCTTCTATGAATATTTTGCCAATACCAGCATTGAGTCTGAGTTTGTTTCATTTGACCTTCAAATAAGTATTCTTGCGGAGTATACAGGCATAACATAAAGCTTCTCTTAACCTCATCCTCTTTCAACAAAGACATGAAAACAAGCAACATTAGCCCTTAAACAAATTAGCTAACTTCAGGTCCTTAAGACGTTTTTCTAGAAGTTTCTAAACAACCGTTTGTAGTTTATGCGACGTGTAATGAAGGGCATTGTATGACGACAGGTGGAGGGGTGCGGGGGGGTGTAGCTAAAAGCTTTGCAACATTAGTTCCCATCAACTGCGCTACAGACTTAGCGGACTTTGGAGAATAAGGGGAATAAGTTACTGGAGCATGCTTTGTAGAATTTAATGCAGAATTTCTAAATTTTCTTAAGTTTAGAACTGTTCAAGTCTTAAAACAACGGTTATGATTACTAAACAGTTGTAATTACTACTTATATTACATGAATTAACCTGCTCAATGGGGATGAGGACTGCAATAGAAAATGGCATTCTGTTTAGCCCAAAAATACTAGACATTATTTTGGCTTGATCAAAATAATATGAATGATAAAGACCATCAAAATTCCTAGGGCTTAGTGACGTCACTGTTCAGTAAAAACTCTACCTAAATAATAATAATACTTTATGTCAGATTTAAAACATCCAACCTAAGCGTGACGTTCCGCGAAACTTCAACGCACTGTATCGTCGTCGTTTTTCGTTTAGGAGAAGATACGTGTCCAATATTTCCTGATAATCTACCTGGCAGGCTAATTCGTTTTTTTGTCGTCTCGCCTATTTGTTAATAAGTAGGTGCGTTGCAACATTAGTGTACTAAATTTATTTTACCAGGACGTCATAGATATACAGCTGTGTATCGAGTCCTATACTGCGATTTGTATCTAGCTAGAATAGTGTGAAAGGAATGATCCACAACAAGCTTAACATTCTCTATTACCGTGTGTATCTATGATCTTGCATCGTAAACCGGCTGTTCCCACAAACTTCTTACACTTTTATTATTCTGTGTTTGTGTGCCTTCGCGGGATTTCCACGGTAATCTAAGCTTTAAAGCATCGCTCATAGATCTTCTTAAATGGCTGGCGCTTTTACTTAGATTTTGACAAGGTTTATGGAATATTTTAATGCATTTTACAAAGAAAAGAACAAGATAAAGAGGGGTTAGATGAAGTAAATAAATGATGGTATATTATTAAGGTAATAATACGGTATTTTGCACCATATAAATTATCATACTTTTTAAGAAATGTCCAAACGCTACTTTCTCTTAGATTTTATATGGCAATGTCACCTTACGACGCCCCTAAATTAGCAAACCAATTAACTATTTCTTCATATCAAGGCAACTAAAAATCAAATTGAAAAGGAATAGGTTTTTAGGGCCAAAATTAGGAGAAATTCTGTAGAAGTTGTATCCTAGATAAATTGGTAAATGATGTAAAATACCCAAATGAGTAACTCCAGTACAGCAACCATGACTAACAGTAATGATCCTAAAGAAACCACTAGCTTACTAACTACAAACTGACGCCCAAACAACGAACAAAACAAAGAATACTTAGAAAATAAATAACATGCCTTTAATCAGAGAAGCCGTATACTAACTTTATCTCAGCAGTTTGGTGGAGAATTTCTCCGTAATGAGTCCAGTGACGTATGCTCATTGGAGTTGGCTGGAGCCGGACGCGATTAACGGACCCTTTACGCCTATTGGCGACGTTTTTAAGGTCCATTGTCCTGTGTTTGTTTATTGTTGTGAAGTTTTGGGATGTGATGCTGGTGGAGATAATTTGTATGTATGCATAAACATAAAGTCAAGAAGTAAATGTTTGCTGAAGTATCTCACCGGTAGTACAGAATAGGTACAAATAAAATTTTCATATACCTAAGGTCGTATAGCCCTTAGAAGATCATTTTATTTCTAAACGTTCTCGCCAAATGCTGAGTATGGCAATGACATTACCTACGAAGAAGTCACGATAAACTCGCGCTTTTGATCATTACACACATATTTTTCACGCTATTTGCTGCAGCAACTGTTTTATTTGCTATTTATGATGAGTTAGAAATAACGGACAAGGGCTAATTAACGGTATCCTGTGGGCGCTTTTCAAGATTGTAGTCCTGAAGGGCTTTGTGGGGCTGTGCGGAAAGACTAAGCAGAGCTTGTACTAGGATAGCTAGACAATAGGGATGATGACTACATCAAAAGAATGACATTCTGTTTAGTCCGTCAGACAGTCCAAAAATACTGGACACATATTTTTTGCTTGATCAAATTAATAACAAAATACAAAGATAAAGAGCATCAAAGTTCCGGAGAGGGGGCTTGTGACGTCACTTCTGAGTAAAAATTATACAAAGGCGTGACGTTTCACGAAACTTCAACGCACTGTATTATCGTCATTTTCTGTTTACGAGAAAAAAGAAAAAATACGTGTCCCAAATTTTTTGATTATCTAACTGACGGACTAATTACTTTTTTTTTGTCATCTCGCCTATTGAGATACATACTAACATGTAAATACATACACAGAACAAACTACCGTGGTCATCACACAAAGATTGTTCTGAGTGGGAATCGAGCCCACGGCCTCCTTTTAACTTAAGTCATCATACATCATTTACAATCTTGTCACCACAGAACTTGTCCAGATAATCAGATATACATAAAATTGTATCACCTACAGTCGACAGAAGTTCAGTGGTCACAGCATTTTGGTACGACAACGACACGACATGAATTGTTCCTAGTCGCGAATTTGTATTTGGAGTAAGGGCGTCAGCAAAAGTTGGTATAAACGTCATACAGATGCTCCAAGTTATACGATAGTGGAATTATTGTTTAAAACTTTACTAGCAGAGAGTGTTCCGTGTTGTTAGTCCTTTTAGCCAACCTGTTATAAAATTAATAAAACTACTTTTCTGTAGTCTTAGTTCCAGCTATAATTTCTCTAATACGAGACAGAGGTGCTACGGTGTTTTTTTTTTGTCTTTACAATTACATATATTTTAATTTAACCCAGCTTATACACTCTTTTTACATGGTTATAGTTACCTCGTCTCCTTACATTTGTATGTATCCAATCTGGTGTCAGCTTTTTAAAACTTCACACACATACTGTGTCTCCGTGACAGTATAACATCATAATAATTTCAATTTTATCTTATATTGGTTAAACCATGGAACTCTTTTTCTTTGAGCTTGGACTCTGATTAGATTCTTCAATAGGTATGTCTACAAAATACGCAACTTTATATAGCAGATTAGCAAAGTTAAACAATCTAAGCACGACGCTTCTACCTTTTACCAGATCCATGGTCCCTTTGCTCGCTCGATTGACACGCGTCAGTCTGCCCGTGACGTCACCCGGGTGATTAATTATCGCGGCGCAGTAACATGATGTGTTACCGCCATGCAAATCGCGTTCAGCACAAAAATAACAGTTTTAAATAATAAACGAAACTTCTTGGAGTCACTGTCCATGGAGCGCTGTATAGGCTGGATATGCGTCAATTTAGGCTTGATGTACGCCTATTTGCAGCTTACATACAAGAATATGAAACTGTGTCGATGAATCGCACGCGTAGTACGCTCTTTGATATGTAGTAACAGAACTAAGCGTACTATCTATGCAACTAAGCTCCACGGATAGTGACACTAACACTACTACGACACGCTGTTCCTACCAACGTTTTTTTATAACTCCTTTGCTGTCCTTTTCTGGTTAATTTCAGTTCGGAATCCAAGATAGTTGAATCGTTTCTCCAGGGCTCATGACTCGCTGCGGGTTGTCCGAAAGAGATAAAGCAGCTGGACACAAGGGCTAAAAAGAAATATATGGATGGGTTTTAGCCTGTGGAAGTCTTACACTCCCTTCCGCTTCGCCCAAAGCTGGAAGAGTCATTTGATGATTTCCCATTCCAAAGAAAAAGAGCTCAGGGCTCGGCGCTTTTCTGATGAAATTCACTGTTGATAGTCTTGCCGTCAGGAGCTGCAGTTGGAAACATTGTATCGAGATTGTCCCAAAAAATAGTACCTACTTTAACAAGAAATGACCTTGTAAATGTACTCTGTGGTTCACGATAATGTATTCTGGAGAGTTATTCGAGCCGGCGTGTTGAGAGTTCGGGTAATGTACAGGGAATCGTAAATTTTGTCGCAGATGTGAACTTATTCAAATATACTTCTCCCCGCGGGTCGCGTTCGGGATTAGATGTCTGCCTTAATATTGTAAAATTGTATTACGATTATTTTTAATACTATTTTTATGTAGTCGAAGTTAATGTAGGTATATCTATACAGATATTTTATAGAGATACTAGCGGCTGCACGTGATTTCATACGCAAAAATTTCCAACCCCCCTTTTACCCCCTTATTTTGTAAAAAACACCCTGTCGGAAACCTACTTGCCAAATGCAAAGTTTTTAGGTGTTAGTTGCAGAGGTTTCAGCGAGTAGTATTTCGCATTTACATACTCATATCAAGATGTATGTGCAGAGGTTAATGCCCGAAACTGATGATCCAATTCTAAAATTGTTTCACTTACTAGACTAGCTTTCGGTCCCGGCTTCGCTCGCGTGAAGTTCTAAACTTCCATCCCCAATTTTATCCCTTTAGGGTTGAAATTAAAAATCCTCTCTTAGCGGATGCCTACGTCATAACATCTAGCTGCATGCCAAATTTCAGCCCGATGCGTCCATTGGTTTGGGCTGTGTCTTGATAGATCACTATGTCAGTCAACCTTTGACTTATGTATATTTAGATTGCGAGCAAAAGGTAAAAAAAAGTTAAATTCTGAAAAAAAAAACTGAAAAATCAAATCAACTAAAAGTAAAGTAAGTATGGTATAAACTTAGATATTCAAACTTTATTAAGACCTAACTAAAGAGAAGGGACATAATGACACAATTTTTGTCATGATTGCAGTTCGTGATTCTTGATCTATAGTTTAAATTATTCGTATGATGTGAAAAATAAATAACTATTTCATACATTTCTACCGCGTAGGTGTTGTACTAAAAATATGGACCAGCTGATATATTTTTTATTAATCAAAACAACGCTATTGTAATCGAAACAATTTTGTGCTTTTATACAGCCTTAATATAGCCAACTAGCTTTTGCCCGCGACTTCGTCCGCGTGGAATAATAGTTCCCGTTCCCGGGGGATTTAAGGGATGAAAACTATCCTATGTCCTTTCTCGGGTCCCAGACTATATCTGTACCAAATTTCATTCAAATCGGTTCAGTGGTTTAGGCGTGAAGAAGAGACAGACAGACAGACAGAAAGACAGACAGAAAGACAGACAGAAAGACAGACAGAAAGACAGACAGACAGAGTTACTTTCGCATTTATAATATTAGTACGGATATACAGGCAATTTTGATTTATCAAGGATTCGATCGGTTACACAACGTTCAAGCTATTTGCATCAAACGACTAGCTTAACTTTCCAATACGTAGATGTGACTTTTAGAGAGAAGAGATGCAAGAGTTTTAAGGGACACTCTCATCCACTGAATAAAAAGGAATATTCTGTTTACAATCTGACATTCTTTACTTAATACTAGTCTAAACCTCATTTGTAAAACTGTCATCAAGAGGTCATTAGCACAATGAAAGCAGATGAATAATGCACGAGAAACAAACCAGCACCGGGATTAGCTGCAACAGTCGACCGCTCATCTACATAATAAATTCGAAAATATACCAGACGGCCCCGGAAGTTTTAACTTAATCAGTGGCCAAAATATAAGCGCATACATTATATTATTTTTGAGCAGTTGATCGATTGCGTTTCTGTTAGCTGTACATTATAATTAAACAAAGACACACAGGGAAATAGAAGACAAGCTACGAGGAAAAGTTCTATAAAGCGAAGAATGAGAAATGCAAATTAATAAAATGAGGTTCAAAACGCTCCTAATAATAGATTTAGAAGTAACTGAACTTTATGTCACTGATAAAAAATAATGAAAGGTGTAAGATAAACAATGAAGGGAAGATGCACAGCAACTGGCTTTTAGGAAGCGTATTCTAAGCTCCTCGACTTTGCTTCATTTTAGCCATTCATTGGTGCCGATTCTCTTGTGCACAAACTAACGTAAGTGCATCTTTCTCTTTCCGTTTAATTAAGAAAAGGACAGAAGATCAAATATTAGTTAAGTCCTGTCAAATTTAGACACTCCATAGATAATTTAGACGCATTTTAAAAACATGGCGTCTAAATATACGTCAATTTTCATCAGGCGCTGTCTAATTTGACAGGATTAAACTAAAATGTATCTTCTGCCCTTTTCTTTAAGAAATGGAAAGAGAAAGATGCACTTTACTTAAATTTACGTTAGTTTGTGCCCTAGAGAATCGGCACAAGTGTGTTGTTGTAACTTGTATGATTGTTGAGTTATTTGTTCCATTTAAAGTATTCGGGTACTAGACTAGTTAAAGCTGACTTCAGTATAATTAGGAAAGGCTGAGCAGATAATGAAAAACAAAGAAGCGTGATAAGACGAGGGCTTTCAACTTTATCAGTCGGAAGTCTATAGAAGTTTCATCCACTATTTTTTACTTCTTTAAAGGTCGGACCGTGACCCTGGAACATAAAGGGCAATCGAAAGAACATGAGTGGGTTTTAGTCAGTAAGAGTCTGACACGCCCTCCCGCCGCACCCAGGACGGGAGCAGTCATTGGATGATTTCCCACTCACCAAAAAAAAAAGGTCGGATTAAAAAAATCTTTCCTTAGTGGATTCCTTCACCGAGAACACACACCTTCCAAATTGCATGTCTTTAGGACTAGAGTGGTTTGGGCTGTGCGTTGATCAACAATCAGTAAGTCAATCAGTTTATCATTTTATAAACTTACTTACCACAGATAATCGAGAGAGAGAGAGAGAGTGTCGTGATGGCCCAGTGGATAAGGCGCCTGCCTCTCGTGTAAGAGGTTGTGGGTTCGAATCCGGGCAAGTACCAATGTGACTTTTTCAATTCATATGTACTTTCTAAAGTTTATCTTCGACATCACTGACATCCCGTGCCTCGGAAAGCACGTAAAGCCGTTGGTCCCGGTTGTCATTCGTAGAATTATGACAGTCGTTACTGGTTAGCCAGATACTGTGACCAGACTAACCAAGAGGTATCGTGTCGCCCAGTTACTGGGTGGTGGAGGTCAGATAGGCAGTCGCTCCACGTAAAACACCGGTATCTAACTTAATCCGGTTAGGCTGGCAGCCGACCCCACCACGGTTGGGAAAAAGGCTAGGGAGATGATGATGATGACTACAGATAATCCAAGGTCAAATTTCCAGTCCAGTGCACCCAAAAGTTTATAATGTAGGTACTTCAGTGACTGACGTAATTGGCCGACAGTATAATTAACCAGAGTAATGAATACGGCCCACGCGGTCACCCGGAACGAACACTGATGTATTATGACAAAACATGGATTTTTTATTACTATGAGATTTTTGATAACGATAGTTTTTAACCCCCGACGCAAAAACGACGGGGTGTTATAAGTTTGACGTGTCTGTGTGTGTAAATGTGTATGTGTCTGTCTGTGGCATCGTAGCTCCCAAACGGATGATCCGATTTGAACGCGGTTTTTTTTTGTTTGAATGGTATATCAGTCGAGAGTGTTCTTAGCTATGTTTTGTGGAAATCGGTTCAGGTCTTCAAGGTCATCAGGTCGTTTGTTAGGTGTGATAGGAATGTTACACGCTCAGTTTGTTTGCTTTTTATAGGGTTTAGCATTTTTAACCTTTTGTCATAATAATTGCATACTTTTTTTAGGTCGGGGGTTTTTTTAAGTTTTGAATTTATTGATTTATTTGTTGGTTAAACTAAAGATAATGGCAAACAAATATAAATTCTGGTATTGTTTTTTGTCCACACAACAAAAGTATGCAAAGTCAATTATTTAGCAACCCGCCGAGAAAATTCGGGATATAAAGATTTGTAATACCCGTGAGAAGCGGTCACGGGTACCACAAATCTTTGGAAATCCCGAATTTTCTCTTTTAATATGCATGAACTGTGCATATTCCTCTAGAGTGACTCTATTGATGAAAAAAACGCATCAAAATTCGTTGCGTAGTTTTAAAGTTTAAAGCACACATGGGTACAAACAGTGCGGAGTGACTTTGTTTTAAACTATGTAGTGATGATACTTCATATAATGAAGCTAAGGAATTTAAGACTAAATTGAAAAAAAAATGCTTTAGTTTAGAATAGCCTAATAATCGAGATAGGCTATCTATGAGCAACATAACATAACACTGAGCCCTACGGGAGCGAAGTAGTAATCACAGATGCGGGTGAAATCGCGGGCAACAGCCATTATTTTAAAAAATAACTGTAAAATGTACATTTATTTTTATCAAAATCAAAATTTGCATAGTGTGTACTTAATAATAACTGGTAGCGTCATAAAATATCCATACCAATATTATAAGTGTGTGCGTCTGCTTATCCGCCTTTCACAACAAAACTACTAAACTGATTTAAATAAAATTTAGTCCAGAGACAGTCCATATATAATAATATTATCCCAAAACCCCACGGTATCGGGAACTACGCGGGTAAATATAACTATACTGAAGAAATTAAACTACAACTAAATGCTGCATTCATAATGCATATTTTACTTCTACTTCCTAAGTCTAAACCTCAGCCAGTGCCCTCCCTGCAGCTTGGTGTTAAAGGTGCCAGGAGTCAGCCTGGCAGGGATGCAGGTCTTCTCACAAGGAGACACTTCTATCTGGCGCAGGAGCTGGTAAGCCATCACCTTTATCTCGCAGAGGGCAAATCTTGAACCTGTTAGAATAGTCACAGTATTAATGATTTTTAGAATACCCCAGGTATCCAAATAAAGTTCTTTTCTAATCCGTCTGTCCACCTGTCTGTCTTTCCATAACAAAGCTGTCTCTATTGAATTTTATAAGGTAAACACGACATGTTCAAAGAGTGTATTACTACAGGTAATTAAAGAAATGTGTTTGTTTTGGCCTTTTTCGCTTTGTTTTATGAACTGTTCAAATGCGACCTTATTATACTTGTCATTATTATTATAGATTAGAAGGACATTCAAGATATTGAATCTTTATGTATGATGGGTTAGAACTACTTCGAAGATTTCATGTTGGAAATTGCGTATTGCTATTTTTAGCACTACATTTTCACCATAACTAACTATAAACTGTAAACAATACCATATTATATCATTAACTTTAAAACGCGGCTTATACGTTGTAGATTATCCAGCATTTTTCACACACTTACCTATACAATTTCTAGGGCCTGCACCAAAAGGCAAATATGTCATCGAATTAATTTTGTGTTTATTTTCATCAGAGAAACGTTCAGGGTCGAACTTCTGTGGTTCTGGGAAGAACTGTGGGTCGTGATGGAAGGCATACACTGGTATTATAATTCTTGTACCTTTGCGTATCTGTAATATTAAAACATTTCAATATCGCACTTATTACTGGACTTGTCATGCGTTACTTATATAATTAGGAATTAAACGAACTTATCTAGTGACGTTCGATTCCAATTATATGAAGACCGAAGACCGAAGACGATTACATAATATTAACTTGCAGCAGCACCGCAGCACGAGATGTTGCTGTCTCAGTCACACGCATTTAGAGTCTATAACAAAAAAATGTTTCGATCTCCCCCCCACCGGTCGGCCGGCGCGCCCTGCGCACACGCCATTTTTTAGAGTTTTTTCAAATACATTTCTATTTATTTTTAAGGGGTTTAGTAAGGGATGGGAGGGACTGAAGTAATCGTCTTCGGTCTTCGGTCTTCATACATATAATTGGAATCGAACGTCACTAGGTAAGTTCGTTTAATTCCTAATTATATTTCAGACCTCAACCGAAGACGATTACATAATATTAACTTGCAGATGTTTAGAGAGTAAAAATTAAAAAATAAATAGAAATAAAGATTTATTCTTGAACAAAATAGAAAAATATTTAACAAAACTTTATTATGATTTTGAAGATAAGGAAGGCAAATACTAATTTCACTTATTCTTACTTAATGATATTGATCATTAATACAATAAATGATATAGATATTGTGTATAAAATCACCTAGCGATTTATGTTTTAAAAACTGCGTTAACAAAGTCAGAATCATCTGTAATTATATTCTTCTTATAATATTTTAGAACACATTTGAGCTATCGCTCCACCCAGCTGTCTTGCGTATAACATCTAGATTAACGCCTGCACTATGAGCTGCGGATGTAGACGCATGACGCGTGCTGTGAGCACCAAAAATACTTATGTCTATGCCACTGGCCTGTAAGGCCTTTTTTACCCAGTGACCTAATGTTTGAGCACCTACTTTTTTATGCGGTTTTCTAGTGCTAACGAATAAGTAAGACTCGGTGCACTCACCACGCAGTGTCTTAGTGTTCTCTATGTACGATTGAATGGCTAACGCTGGACATATTTTTGGATTTTCCCGTATATACGGTAGCTTAAACAGTGGTTGGCTGAAACCAGGTCTTGATGTTTTTATGAGATCAGTTATTTTAATAATTAAAAAAATATTTTGAATAATCACATTTTTCAGATTGATTAAACTAAGTGTTTGCATTCTTTGAGCAGTAGCTAAAGCGAGCAAGGTAACCGTTTTAAAAGATAATTTCGTTAAATCTAATGATTCGTACGGATAAAGAGTTTCAAGATAATTTAAAACAATAGTTGGATCCCAAGTGTTATTATATTTTGGTATAGGGGGCTTTAATCTGAATACACCCTTCAAAAATCGGTTAATGCAATCATTTGTGGTTACTTCTTTGCCTAAAATTAATGAGAGAGCACAGCGATGGGTGTTGAGCGAACTATAGCCAATACCGGATTCAAAACTTGAGGTAAGAAATTCAATCACATCTTTAACTGAAGCGTTAAAAAAGTCAATCTCATTGTTCTTACAAAAATACCACCAGGCTTTTAAACTGCAATTGTACTGATTAATGGTGTTAACAGAGAAAGAGGCCATAATAATATGTAGTGAGCTTTCTGGAGTTCCTTGTCTTAACATCACTTCCCTGATAACTTCGCTGCCACCAGGGTAAGGCTCGCATGAAGAGGGTGGCCGTCGCTGAAAGGAGAGAATAGTAGGTCTTTACTTGGTTGAAAGATAATCTTTCGAGATACTATTAATTTACACCACACGGGATACCATGGTTGCGAAGGCCATTTTGGGATAACCAGAATGCCTTCAGCTTCGTCACATATAATCTTTTGCAATACTTTTGGTATAAGGCAAAAGGGAGGAAAGGCGTAAAATTTTAGGCCAGACCAGGTAAACGTGAAAGCATCAATTACTTCTGCGTCTGGGTCTAGTTTCCAGGAAGCATACCTAGAACACTTTGTGTTTTGAATTGAAGCAAAAAGATCGAACTCTGGAATGCTCAAAGAATGTTCGATCTGGGCAAAAGCATACTCTGCTAGCTCCCATTCCGTATCTATATTTATTAAGCGGGATTCATGATCAGCGAGGTTATCAGAGGAATTTACATAACTTGCAAAAATAAAAATATTTCGTGATTCACACCACTGCCAGATTTCACGAGCAACTTGGTTCAAATGCCTGTGTTGCGTACCGCCCATGCGATTTATGTAACATATGGCCGTGGTGTTATCAATCCTTAATAGTATCTCACAATTTGATAAATGCGAAGCGAAAATTTTTAGGCCATTGAATGCAGCTTTAAGCTCTAAAATGTTAATATGAAATGAACAATCCGATTGATTCCAATTAGCACCTATAGATTTATCATCACAGATAGTTCCCCATCCCGTGAGGGACGCGTCGGTGTATATTTCTAGTTTATCGCTGTTGCTACGAATCGGACAAAAAGAAGACATGATATTAGTAATCCACCATTGAAGATCATTTTTAATACCGATTTTAATTTCATCTTTTTACTATAGTTATCGGAATAATTTAGTGCCAAAATCTTTTGACGCTCAAATAATTTTGTATACAACCATCAGTATTGTACTGCTGGACATGCAGATGTTAATAATCCAATGAATTGAGCAAATTCTCGAATAGAACATTTCTTGGCTTTCAAAAAAAAATTTGATTGTTCCTTTATCCGTAATTTCTTTTCTTCTGGTAAGTATATAGTCATATCCCGCGTATCATCCTAAGAACTTACAGACCTTACACGGTATCATTTGACTTTTTTCTAGGTTAATAACAAACCCTAAAAACATAAGGTGGTTTTTTGTTGTTTGTACATTATTGTAACACTCATTGTATGTACTACCCACACAAAAAAAAATCATCAAGGTAATTAACTGAAATCATGCCAAGTGACCGCAGGTATCTTGTAACTGGTTTAATTAATTTGGTGAAGACGTATGGCGCTGTACACAGTCCAAACGGAAGAACGTTAAATTCAAATAATTTACCGTTCCAAATAAATCTTAACATTTTTCTGTGGCTTTTATCAATAGAAATGAAAAAATATGCATCTTGCAGGTCCAGGGTTGCCATATAGTAGTTGGGATACAGTAGTTTCATGGCAGTCCGGTAATCTTCTAGTTTAAAATGATAAGTTGCTACATATTTGTTTAATTGTTTTAAGTTTAAAATAAAACGATGTTTTCCGTTTGGTTTGTGTACAGTGAAAATGGGTGAAATAAATTGATCTTTACAAGGAAGACACTGAGAAATGACGCCCGAGTCTAGCATATCGACAATACATTGTTTGATTGCTAAAATTTCTTTTTTAGAAAAGAAGTGTTTTTAGGCGTACATGTTTGGACAGGCGTTTCCTTGAACGGAATTTTATATCCTTGTACCCACGACAATATCATGTTGTCATTGGTAGCATTAAGCCAAGCGTCATGTCATAGTAAAAGCGCAATCGTCCCGCATTTGGCGGGTGTACCTGTGAGCTGCACGAAGGTGTCAGTATTTCCTCGACCTCCCGCGATGACTGCTGCTTCTCGTGGAGCTCGACGACTGGCGTTGATGATGCCGCTCTTGATCTCTCGTCGTCGTCGCAGCAGGCCTCCGTGGGTACTGACGCGTCGCCGAGGCTCCGCCCCGCGTCCCCCTTGAGTTTAAAGCCCCTCTTGGCAGCGCTGGCTTTTGCGGAGGTTTTGGTGGGATCCGTAATTCGGAACTAGACTTATTGATAGCTTTGGCGGCCTTAAGATGCTCCGCCAAATCAGTTCCGAACAGAAATTCATCAATCTTTGTGTTTCGAACGGATTCCCTGATGTCTTTGTTTAGGGTATTGATTATAGCATAACGACGCGATTGCGATTCTCTAAAGTGGTAATCGCATAACAGTCGACCTGCGTCACTTAAAGGTTTTATTATTTCCTGGTAGTTACTGTCCAAAGCAATGTTCAGTGCTTTTCCAAGGGCGGCCAAGCAACTTGCCAGCTGGTTTTGCTTATTTTCGTTAAAAGATTCTTTTTTATTATTTATCTCGTTCAAGGCTGCTTTAATTTCTACATTAAGTTTCGGTGCTTTTAAATTTGGACAATTTTCAGGAGGTGGGTATGCTTTCAATAGTTCCACCTTAACGTCTTTTTCAAGACCGTTAACCAATATAAACTTCCACCTGGACATACATCCTTATGTAAGTTTTCCCCATAGTTATTTTGTATTGAGGGGTCGGAGCCTAGTAATTCTAAGACCTCGGGGTTCAGATCCGGTTCATTTCCGTTTGTATCTGAAATGTATCAAAAAATCCTTTTAGGATAAATGTACATTAAATATATTGTGCCTAAGTGAGGCGGTTGTTATACAAACCATATAGGTTGTAAAGGCAGTTCTCTCACGGTATACGTGGAGGAGGCAATAAAACAATCCATATAGGATGTTCTTGCCAACTCGACACCAAGGGTGGAGTTACACTATTATCACAGTTCTATCTATCCGTAAAGGATGAAATGAACGCATAAGTACGTACCTGAATGTATCGGGGAAAGAACGATACTAGGGTCGTTAAATCCGTCCGTTAAAGCAGTAGGTAGGCTATCTCCGTCTTTATCCGCGTTCTTCTCCAGATGTCCATCATCCGTAGACGCGGATGAGGTTGAAATCGTTCTCGATCGTCGTTACTTGACTTTTTTCTTCGAGTTTCTTCATTTTCTTTAATAGATGATCATAATCACTTTTATCCGACCTTTTTCGCTTTCCCATGACGTTCACTCACTGAAGATAACTAATACAACACAAAATGCAACCGCAACACTATCAGGACGAGCAACACGTAGGTAGACAGTATTGAAAATTATAATTTATTTTATTAACACGTGCGACTTCGACGGCACAAAAACTCGTAATGGCGTGTGCGCAGGGCGCGCCGGCCGACCGGTGGGGGGGAGATCGAAACATTTTTTTGTTATAGACTCTAAATGCGTGTGACTGAGACAGCAACATCTCGTGCTGCTGCAAGTTAATATTATGTAATCGTCTTCGGTTGAGGTCTGAAATATAATTGTATTTTATTTAAAACAAAGGGATTTAAAACAGTTAAAACATACAAAACACGTGAGTTTTGTGTGCCTTTTCGGTGAACCTAAGCGGGCTACAGTTGAATGAAACTTACAATGAACTCTTTTTTAGCGGCTTCGTTTGGCTTCCCCATGTTATAATCCTTAGTGCAGAGTCTGTCCATTAACACATTAGGTGGCCATAATCTTAGAACCTCTGAAACAACGACACATTACGTGCACCAATTATTTCAACGCCGTGCTTATTTAGATTTGACTGTTTGAAAAATGGCCTTATCTAACAATATATCCAACAGTGGACTAGGTTGTTACGGTGGCACTTTACTTGGCGTGTTTGGCAAAACATTAGCGTTACTTGGGCAATAACTACATAATAGAGAAATTCTCTAGGTTTATTACAACAAGTTTATTTCAAATGTAACGCAAATATTTTCCCACGTGACATTTCATCATTAGAGGTAAATATTTGACACATGCTCGATTCATTATGAGACCAAATTCCATTAGTAGCCAAATCGATCGATAGATATTATTAGAATAGGCCGTTAATGTCTAAAATCTTACCAGACACCACCATGTCCAAATACTTCAAGTTTTGAATGGATTTGAAGTCAAACTTGCCACCGTTTTTATCATCATGTTCCCTGATCTCTTTCGCCAAGCGTTCCTGCATGTCAGAGTGTACTGCCATTTCATATAATAACAAATCTACAGTTGTCGAAACAAATTCGAAGGCAGCCGTAAAGAACAAAAATGCTTGGGCGACCAGATCGTCATCCGTCCATACTGAAAGATCAAAAATATTTCAGAAAATATGATTTAAAACTTGTTGAATTAAAAGTATAACAAAATAGACTTGACCTCTGGTTAGTCCTTTCTGTCCTATTGAAGATTCTGCGACTGTGGCAAATCCAGCAGCTTCGTCATTCGGCTTGACATCGTCGTGTGATAGTTTTCCTAGAAGAGTAACATCATTATTTTCAGTAATTGTCATTTTCCATCGTTTTTTGTTAGAAAACTAGATGGTTAAACTCTAATTACCTCTGTGCATCATTACAACCTTATAAAATGTGATGGGCTATTTTGTTTATTAATTTTAAAAATATATAAATTGAAATAATGTTCTTATTTACCTTTTTTGGCTTCCATAAGCAAGTGGATCATATCGGGTCTAAAAACGTTCCGCTTCTCTCTTTCTTCCATCGTGTTCAATACCAAGTTTTTGAAAAACATCTGGGTTTTCTTTGGAATTAAATCCCAGTCTAATATCTGTGAGCAATACAAGCACCTTATAGTAAAAAAAAATAAGGCTTAAATAAGAAAACACAAAGTTATAAAGTGCACAATTATTATGCTTTGGCTGAGTGACCAAAACAGATTCTTGGTTTTACAACTGCGCATAACACAACAGCTAATAAAGTCAGAATTAGAAACCAAATTAATTAAGTGTGGTAAGCGTAATTTAAATAAAATATTATACACATGACAAACCTTCAGAAGGAAAGGCACATGAATCAGAAAGAACAGCAGCAATATTTGAATAAGCGACGTATCATTAGCAGTCTTGCCCAGTTCATAGAATTCATTATTTCGATCGCTTTGGGAGTCTATATGCAGACCAAAAGCACACGAAGCTATCACATCGTTTGAGTAACGCGTAGTCAGGTCCCTGCAGTCGACGTCTAAATAGTCATCTGAGAATATCCATAATAAATATTGAGATTACACTTTAAACACTCGTGATTCGAGACATTAGAAAGACAATAGCAGCCCGACAGTCGGCTGTCGCTTGGTCGTCGAAAGGTTAATAAAAAACATTATGTATATTTTGACGTTAGGCAAGTTGTTCTGTTTATTATTCACTAGCCTAGCTCGCAATAATGTAGGTTTTGTTGATCCCTAGAGAACAGTGCTTTTTCTAAATAATAGGTACCCTATGCCCGTTTCTGTTATCTGGCAATGTGTATGCATAATTTTGTGATCTTCGGTTGAGTAGTTTAGGGTAATAGCGTATAAAAACTGAATAAATCCACATAATTATTTACAAAGTTATTTAAAGTGTTAGTTATAACGGCTTATTTCACAAATACACCCTAAAATATCTCTCAAAACGAGGAAAAATAGACTTTCATTAAAAAATTGTCCCTACCTTTTGACTCCTTAAACTTTTTATTCAGTGACCGTATCATCTGATCGCCGATCTCCATCATAAAAGGCACCATCAGACGTATCTTGGAGCTCGTGAACGCTGGGCTTAATGCGGAACGCATTTCTTTCCACGGTTCACCTGAAAACATTAATAACGATTAGTTAGTCGGAGTATTTGAAGTTATTTAAAATAAGTAAATCGCTAACCGGATAGCCAAAGGCATGCACTCTGATGGCAGGATCAAAATGTTTATTTAACTGATGTACAATATGAAGTGACCATCAATTTGGAAAAATATAATGTCGGAATTATCAGTAAATTTGAACTGCCCAATAACGGTTAAGGTATCAGCACCTGGAGCTAAACTGCTTATTTAGAAAAAGAGCCAAAAAACATAGATATTTAAAAAGAAGTAAAATCGTTACCTTTCATGAAGAACAAGCTTCTGCCAAGAACTGACTGAGCTTCGATAGTGGTGTGATCAAGAAAGTGCTCGAAGTCTTTGATCAAGATCTTCTTCAACAGTTCAATGTCCCGAATGACGATGGTTTCCGTTAGAAGTTCGTATCTGCCGACGAACCTGGAAATAATATAATGTGGTCTTTAAGAAAAATATTTAAAAAGTGTAAAAAGTTTAAAAAAGACTATATAGGAAAGAACAGTTTTTTAGAGAAAATACCTGGCAATTTTCGAGCAGATTCAACGACAACGATAAGGGTTGAAATAGGAATGGGAATGAATAGCTGATATTTGAGAGAACACATTCGCAAAAAAAATCTAAGTTGTCTTGCGATTTTAGTAGAGCAAACCGTTTACTGACAGATTTTTGCACTCCAATTAAATCAGTGTGTTTCTCTCATCAACAAATTAATTTACCTACCTTACATAAATACAGCTCCGACTGGCCTTGCCTACATTGTTTCGACTTTTCAGGGTAGCTAACTATATTACCATGAATGATGTCAAACATGTTACTTGTTGATAAGTTAAGGATAAAATAGAACCAGCTAGTAATTAAAATAAATAAAAATAAATAAATATCCTCGGACAACTTACACACGGTTATCTGATCCCAAACTAAGCAGAGCTTGTACTATGGTAACCAGACAACTGATAAACATACTTAAATAATTTTTAAATACATACATAATATAGATAAATCACACCCAGACACAGAACAAACATGCGTGCTCATCACACAAAGTTTGTTCTGGGTGGGAATCGAACCCACGACCTTCGGCTTAGCAGCCAGGGTCACTAACCACTAGACCAACAGGCCCGTCAAAATTAGTTATATTTTATCATTTTAAGGCTACTGGACTCGTCTCAGGTTGGATTTCCAGGTCGGAAAAAGAGTCATTGGTTATTTCTCTATTAAAAAATCCCTTGGTCCGCCATATAATTGTTCATTTTTATTAATAATATAGATTAATTTTTAATGTTCAAAAGGCATTTACTTTACTACTTGTCACTGCTCACCTTTCTTCGGGAAAACTGTTGTATAAATACATGGCATTATGAGCTACGTGTTCTTTGTGGAATATGACCTTGGCCATGTTGCCCAGCAGTGGGACTGGCTTGAAATACTTGATGTCGTGTTTATTGAACGAGGAGTAGACCTGCCGAAGGTACAGCACCACCGCCCCAATCAGGGCTGTCATCCATATTAGTAAGATCGTCATTATCTGGGAAAAGAAAACATTTGTTTTTATAATGCTAGTTTGTTATTGTGTCATTGTAGGTTTTGGCTTCTATGATATCTTTGTGTTTTATTTCGTGCATTTCTCTTTAGTGGAATGGACTGTCGTATGACAGGTAAACTAGGTCCGCTGAGTGCATTATTAGTCGGCAGCTGAAAGAATTATGTGTCAAGCGAATGTTGTGCTCCCGTCATGGTAGCAGGAGAGACCATGGATATTTGTTAAGAACCCGAGTATACCTGCCGTATCTACTACAAAAAGGCAAATGTCTTAAACAGTTCAGGGCATTAGAATGTATGACCTCGCTTGTTCAAGCCGGATTGGCGATTACCGACTTAAATTCTTTGTTTATGTAAGTTAAAGTTTCCCCACAATGATGTTTCAGTAAAACTGAGAACATTTATTATGCAATATTGTGAGTTGGTTTAGGATTAACAGTTATAATATCTTGTAAACAAGAGATGCGCGTCGACCATAACGACATTCTGTGACTATTTTCATTATTAGTAAAATTGGCTATTTGGTTATACTGTAAATTCTGTTCTCCAGTATTATCTAATACGAGCAGTGTTAATTAAACAATTAATTGAATTGACCAATTCCTGCTCGTTAAATTACCTTGGGGATATCTTTGACCATTGTGACGTCAATCAAGACTAGATGGAAGGTCAACAATTAAAATTGTCGCAGGAATGTTGATTATGTTCGTAATCTCGTCCTCATTTATTACTATGTAGTTTGCACTTCGCACAACTCGCTGTATCACAATTTTTAAAGATGAACACATTCATCAAAAATATTTGGTAGTCTGTGGTCCGTCGTACATGCGCTCTGTGGATATCTGTCATGTTCATTGTACTTTTTTGTGCCGCTCGCTGTGCACAGAATTTCGATTCAAGAATCGACAATAGTAATTATTTTGGTAAAATGGGAAAAATAAAAGGAAAATTATCGAGCCAAATGAACGGTTACGAGATTTGGAGAAGCGGTTTTACGGAGGAGTCGCTATAACCACGCCGGTAAGTTTGTACCCATTAGGTACCTCCATATTTAGTTCTAACTGCATCATAAGAGCTTTCAGGAGAGGTTAGCCGATGACAGATTTTTCGTTAACAAATATCAAGAGATCCGACTGCATCATAAGAGCTTTCACGAGAGGTCAGCCGATGTCAGTTTTCGTCAACAAATATAAAGCAATCCTACTGCATCATAAGAGCTTTCACGAGAGGTCAGCCGATGTCAGTTTTCGTTAAGGAATATAAAGTAATCCCACTGCATCATAAGAGCTTTCAGGAGAGGTCAGCCGATGTCAGTTTTCGTCGACAAATATAAAGCAATCCGGCTGCATCATAAGAGCTTTCACGAGAGGTCAGCTGATGTCAGTTTTCGTAAACAAATATAAAGTATTCCTACTGCATAATAAGAGCTTTCACGAGAGGTCAGCCGATGCCAGTTTTCGTTAAGAAATATAAAGTAATCCTACTACATCATAAGAGCTTTCACGAGAGGTCAGCCGATGTCAGTTTTCGTCGACAAATATAAAGCAATCCAACTGCATCATAAGAGCTTTCACGAGAGGTCAGCCGATGTCAGTTTTCGTCGACAAATATAAAGCAATCCAACTGCATCATAAGAGCTTTCACGAGAGGTCAGCCGATGTCAGTTTACGTCGACAAATATAAAGCAATCCTACTGCATCATAAGAGCTTTCACGAGAGGTCAGCCGATGTCAGTTTTCATCGACAAATATAAAGCAATCCTACTGCATCATAAGAGCTTTCACCAGAGGTCAGCCGATGTCAGTTTTTCATCAGCGAATATAAAGTATTCCTACTGCATCATAAGAGCTTTCACGAGAGGTCAGCCGATGTCAGTTTTCGTTAAGAAGTATGAAGCAATCCTACTGCATCATAAGAGCTTTCACGAGAGGTTAGCCGATGTCAGTTTTCGTTAAGAAATATAAAGCAATCCTATTGCATTATGAGAGCTTTCACAAGAGGTGAGCCGATGTCAGTTTTCGTCAAGAAATATGGAGCTATATCCTACTGCATCATAAGAGCTTTCACGAGAGGTTAGCCGATGTCAGTATTGTGGTAAACAAGTCGACTGGATCCTAAAAGCTTTCACGAGAGGTTAGCTATGGATTTAACAGTTTTGATATTAATTCGGCGTTAGTTGGTCAGATGACTACGAAAACTGCTGCAGCCGAGCACGTTCAATATGTCATTCATCATACGAGCGAAGGCAATACAGGCAGACACGAAGAAGTCGGACGCCAAGACGTCAGGCTATCATTTGCCTTACTAAATTCTAAATACAGTCGCCATAGTAAGTCACTTAGTGATGACAACCAAAGAAGAGAAGGGGGGGGAGTAGGTTCAGAAGAGGCACCGCCCCTTCCAAATGAAGTTGCCTGAGTTGCCCTGAGATTACTCTGGTGATAAACGAAATACTAGCCCATATTGAGGGGCTCCTAGGTCAGGAAAGTGTCCTACCGTCTAAAAACTCGATTGAGTTACATGTAAGTTTAACGAAACGTTGGACGGCTATTGATCAAACCGGACTCAAAGTTGAAACTGGAGGTAACACATTATTTATACATAATTCCCCCACTACTGAATGAGAATGGTGCTATAAGAGACAATGCAAGAGCAATCACTACACATAATGATGATTGATGATGATACTAACAGTATGATTGTCACCACCACATAAAAATGAACAGTACATTGAGAATTTAAGTGATGCAGCTCGTCTTCTATGCGTCTTGTTTCACGAAATTTCCATCACACGGAGGTCTCTAATATTACCGGGATTTAAAGACTTGAAAGATGCATTGGTAAATGCCCCTTTATGTAAATACTTGTTTGGAGACAAATCAAAAGACAAGATCAATGCTGTTAAAGCAGTCAAAAAATCAGGGTTTGAAATAAAAACACACCCTCTCAACAAGTAGTTCTTAAGAGGAATAACTTAAGCTACCGGGGCCCATAGCGATCACTGGTGCCACGTCTGAGTGGGCAGAAGCCAAAACTGAAACAAACGGCACACCAGTCATATTATCCCATCAAGCAGCAACATCCACGCCGTCAGCGCCAGGATCGCCGAGGCCGCTAGACCAGGTACAAACCGGCAGACTTAAATATTTTTCAGACTGCTGGCATAGTATTGCTACTAACCCCACTTTACGCATATGGAGTATTCCATACCTGTAACCAATGATCATGTACAAGCCGTAGTGCCACAGAACGTTTAATTTACGGACAAGGAGACCAACCTTATTTATTTGGAAAAAGACAAATTTTGATTAACTTTACAGGGCCAGTTTTTTGTCCAGACATGATATGAATCCTGGATGCGCCACGATCGATCAAGGTCGCTTATTATTTTATATCAATTAAAGAAACTGGTAGGAAATATATTCGTTTCCTATTCCAAGGCAAATTGTATGAATTTGAATGTCTTCTCTTTGGTCTTAGTACAACACCATATGGGTTTACTAAGTCATGAAACCAATACTGTGTCACCTGAAATCACTAGGTTTGTTGTCAGACATTTAACAATAGCCTTAAAAATAATAATGAAGACTATGAGGCATACCTTTCTACATTAAACAAAATCAGATTAGATTTGGAATTGTAGTTATCTCACATTCATCTGAATCATAATAAGATAAAACAATTAGTTTCTTTTTTTGGAAATATTCTCAGATGCTTCAGAAACAGGTTGAATTTCAGTATGTTATAGTGTTACAAATCATGGTCACTGGACAGTTAAAGATAAATGTAAATTATCTAGAACCGCTAGCAGCATTTGAAGGGTTAAAAACATATACATCTGAACTAAGATGTTGTGGAATTCTTACTTCACTGCTATAGCCTATATTAACAGTATGGGAGGCACTCGTTTTCAATATTAAAATAATCTAGCACGAGAGGCATGGCAGGGGTGTGAGGAAAGTCAACTATGGGTGTATGCATCCTACGTTAGCTCGAAAGGTAATGACGTGGCAGCAAGTACTTCTTAATCTCATATTGAATGGTTTTTATGTGACAAGGCATAAAAAACTATTGTTTCTAGTTTGGGTGATTCCCAGATTGATTTGCTCCCAATGCTCACTCCGTAAATGCTTTTACTATCTAATAAATGGAATGGAATATATTTATACTCATTTCCTCCATTTAACCTTATAAGTAAGTTGTTACAGAAAATAATGACTGAGAAGGCAACAGGGATTCACACCCTTTGCACTAGAGTCTCCAACTGATAGCCGCCACATTATTAGGAGCGCGTTCCGGAAGAAAGAAATACCTCCTGCCTCAATGAACATAATGTTATCTTCCTTGTCTAACAAAACCAGAAAACAGGCAATAAATCAGTAAATTACCTTCTGCAGGAGTAAAAATGTGCATCCCTTGTTGTACTCGGTACCCATGGTTCTGATCTAACATCTAAGTTTGACCAAGGACTAATCGCTCTATAAACACCATGAGGTCTGCATTCTCTTTATCATAGGCTCTCATTTGGGAATAGACGAGAGATTGGAGAGGATTTTTTAAAAGTATTTACAAACTAAGGCCTCTTAGATTTAAATACGACATAGTATGGGATCCCAACATTGTCTTAAGACACCTGTCAAATCTATCTCCTAATCAAGATCTTAGTTTGGAATTATTTACTAAGAAATATGTAACATTGCTAGCTCATGTAACTGCGCAAATGATGCAAACTTTTTTCTATATTCTTGAATTTATTATTAAACTTATTTGTATTGAAAATATTACTATTAATGAAGCTTATATTGGCATTAATGACTAAAACATAAGGAAAAAAAAAAAAAAAAAAAAAAAAGAAAACTTCCACCTAATTTAATATTACCGTTTTTCAAAGATAATGTGAACATCTGTCTATCCAAAACGTTACTTTGTTATTTAACTTAAGTTTTATTAAAGTTATAAGACACACAGAACACCTTACCATACTGCCTCTACTGCGTCTATGGGTCGGTGGATAAAGCAAGTTTTGAATGACAGTGGCTTACATACTGCTAAGTTCACTGCTCACAGCACAAGACATGCTTCTACTTAAAAAGCTTCTGGGGGAGGCATAAATATTGAGGTAAGTAATAAGGAAAGCTGCAGGCTGAACAGAAAGATCTTTTACGTTAGCCCGTTTCTATACTTAATAGACCAATTGTTAGTAATCCAAATGCTTTTGCTCAAGCAGTGTGTTCCACAGATTTTTTTTATAAGATATTCAAATACGTTTTACACTATGTTTTAGTGTTTGTGTTATTAACAACCACGTATAGTTTTATCTTATTAATATCTCGACAAATAGTAAGTAGCCATTAAGGTTCATAATTAATAACTAACTATTGAGACTAGTTATTCTGTAATGATTAGAAGACTAAGTTACTTCATGTTTATCAGTTAAACATGTTGATTATTAACACAACTTTCTTCTTTAAACATCTACATAGTAATAAATGAGGACGAGATTACGAACATAATTAAACAGATCGGATTAACTTACCTAGTGACATCCGATCCTCAATTATGTAAAGTAATCTCGTCCTCATTGTATCCCAACCCTTCCCAGATTCTCATCTCTACCCTGATCGGAAGTTGTGTTTAATGTATGGCTACGTATGGGTAAACCTTTGAACTAATGAACATGACAGATATCCACAGAGCGCATGTACGACGGACCACAGACTACCAAATATTTTTGATGAATGTGTTCATCTTTAAAAATTGTGATACAGCGAGTTGTGCGAAGTGCAAACTACATAGTAATAAATGAGGACGAGATTACTTTACATAATTGAGGATCGGATGTCACTAGGTAAGTTAATCCGATCTGTTTAATTATATTTAATTTGATTTAAGTGAATTCTTCGCTTAAATGTTAACTTATGTCCTGCATTATAATCTTCAGTAATAGGTAGTCAGTAAAGAAAGAAAAAGTATTTACTTTAAGTCAGATAAATAAATTGTTATAGAATATTTACGTCATGCTACATTTTGCTATTAACTTTTTGATAATATTTAAATACTTTATGATCCCCATTTTTCCTGTTATTTGAAATATTTGCACTAGTTGGTGATTAATTTGGTGTTATTTTTGGGCAGCTAAGATTTTAAGTTGAGCAAGTGCCAACTTTTTAAAAAGTAGTCTAAACTAAATAATCTAGAATAGCAATACAGCAGTCCGCGATAAGTGTTTTATTTATGCGCATAATCTGCCGGTAAGCATTCATAATTTAAGAACACATACAATAAAAATAGATTCCTGTATTCTTTTTATAATGAACACAATAATAGACAAGTATCGAACACAAATAACAAAGCAAATAGAAAAAAATCTTACATCAAAATAATGACAGTCTCCGGGAACTTCAAACTATGCCAATAATTTTACAAAAATATTCCTGACGTGTTCTCTTACTCGCTGACCGACTGACTCTGTGAACTTTATGGCATGAGACTCGTTACGTGTCATACTACGTCCGTTGATTAAATTAGTTATAGACAATCATTTTTGTTCTTCTTTATTCTTTGGTTTTTAGGGTTCCGTTCCCAAAGGGTAAAACAGGATCCTATTCCCCTCCGCTGTCTACCTGACTGTCTGTCTCCAGGCTGTATCTCATAAACCGTGATAGCTAGAAAGCTGAAATTTTCACAAATGATGTATTTCCGTTGCCGCTATAACAGCAAATACTTACTAAAAGTTAACAAAAATAAAATATTAAGGGGGGTCTCCGTACAATAAGCGTGTTTTTATGTTAAAAACGGTAACAGGTAGATAGAAGCTTAAAATTTTCACGGAATATTTTATTGTATATTATCTTTAAATAACAATAAAGTAAATATTAAATGGTGGCTCCCATACAACAAACGGAATTTTTAAGCAATTTTTTAGATCTTAATAAGCAGGTAGAAACTTGTCTATTATAGATGACTAGCTTCTGCCCGCGGCTTCGCTCGCGTTAGAAAGAGACAAAAAGTAGCCTATGTTACTCTCCATCCCTTCAACTATCTCCACTTAAAAAATCATGTCAATCCGTCGCTCCGTTTTGCCGTGAAAGAAAGACAAACAGACAGACAGACAGACAGACAGACAGACAGACAGACAGACAGACAGACAGACAGACAGACACACTTTCCCATTTATAATATTAGTATGGATAACTACGGAACACTTGGCCGGCTTTATATTGCACTTAAGAATTTCTTGTAGGCACCCGAAAATTGATTTGAAGTCATGCATTTTTGCCGTTGTATTTCTTTGTTAACTCAGTTCTCTGTTAACTCGGTTTTAACCGACTGCCAAAAAGAGGGTTGTGTTTTTCGAGCATATGTATGTCTGTCTCATTTTGTTTTATTTATTGTGCCACAATAACATCATACCGCAATAGCAACATGCCACAATAGCAATAAATGTCAAATTAGCAACATGCTACTATAGCAACATGCCACACGTCAACATGCCACAATAGCAACATTTCTTTATAGCAACACTAGCTTTTGCCCGCGGCTTCGCTCGCGTTAGAAAGAGACAAAAAGTAGCCTATGTTACTCTCCATCCCTTCAACTATCTCCACTTAAAAAATCACGTCAATTCGTCGCTCCGTTTTGCCGTGAAAGAAAGACAAACATACAGACAGACAGACAGACAGACACACTTTCCCATTTATTTATTTTTTTTATCTGTATGTGCCTATAATTTATATGTGTGGTGTTAACTGTTAGTATAAATTGGCAATAAATAAATAAATATTAGTATGGATTGATTTTATTATATAATGATTTTATTATATGTATTGATGTATTGATTAATTAATGGTGCTTTTAATATTTTTTTTGTTTTTGTATGGCCATCCTGGACTTTTTTTTAAACTAAAAGCCCATTTCATAACATTTCCTTTCAACGATCTTTTCTTCAAAAGTTAGGTGACAGCGACAATGACAGTATATTGCCAGATTACTAAACAACTATTAGGCCACTCATATACACGTGAATCTAGATTGTGATAATGAGGGGGGTGGGGAATAGATACAAATCTTTTATGAATAAAGGTGATATGGTTTAAATAAATTTTGTTTACATTAATAGGTAAGTGATACGAAGTTCACCGGGTCATCTAGTATGTATATAATAGTAAACTATAATAGTAAACTCACTGCCTGATATCAACGTGTTTGTTAATATATAACAATAACTAACTAAATACATTAAACTTGGAGGGTTTATTCTTTGTGAAGAATATAAAAAATAGCTCTAAAGGGTTAAAATAGTAGGTAGAAGTTCGACATCCACGCGGGCGAAGCCGCGGGCGAAGGCTAGTAAATATTTTAAATCTAGATATTTTTTTTATCTTAATATTATTTTTGTACGTTGGAAATAAGAAAAGCTGTTACAGTATTATTTTTTACAGCATATTACACGCCTTTTTGTTATTTCAAACCGTATTAAATGACTTTTATTTGCATGATTTGGATTTATGAAAATGATTCCATTCGTATTTTGAAAACAATTAAACATTACTTATTTGTGTCAGGTTTGACGGGTTGTAACCTCTATGGTTGTAACTGTTTTGACACTTGATTTGCCGGTTACTATGACAACGACATCCAACAGAACATGGACAACTTTTATATGGGAAAATGGAATTGTTGTTTTACTCTATCTTTCTCGCAATTTTAGAGACAAAAAGTAGCCTATGTTACTCTCCATCCCTTCAACTATCTCCATTTAAAAAATCACGTCCATCCGTCGCTCCGTTTTGCCGTGAAAGAAAGACAAACAGACAGACAGACAGACAGACAGACAGACAGACAGACAGACACACTTTCCCATTTATAATATTAGTATGGATGCCGCAATTGAGGCGAGTGTCATGGGCGAGCAACATTGGCAAGTTTCATATGCAAGTTGAATGGGCTAGTAACATAGGCGAGTGTCATGAGCGAGTGTCATGGGTGATAGGTCTCTGGAGGCAACAGTCCTTGCACACACGTACGAGTGGCGCGTGGAAGTGCAACGCCGGGGCGAAGTCCCGCTGCCGCGGGTTATCGCGGCACGGCTCACGGAGCTTCGGCGGGATCTCATGGCGGAGTGGAGACAGCGACTGTCGCAACCTAGTGCTGGGCACGCCGGTATAGCGGCGGTATAGCGGCCGTGGCGCCGCGCCAGCCCCAACGCAAAGAGGGGTCCCTCTTTGAGGAGTGGCTGGAGAGGCGCCACGGCGCTCTCACGTTTCGCCTGACACAGGTCCTCACCGGACACGGTCAGTTCGGGAGGTTCCTGTGTCGGATTCAGGCGGAAGCGACGCCTGGGTGTCACCACTGCAGCAACGGTCGCCTGGAGGACACGGTCGAGCACACGGTGGAGGTGTGCCGCGCATGGGCGGACCATAGACGTGTCCTCGTAGAGGCGATCGGCGGCGGTGACCTCTCGCGCCCAGCGCTGGTTCAGGCCATGCTGCGGGGCGAGACGGAATGGGATGCCGTCGCCTCCTTCTGCGAAGCAGTTATGCTAGTGAAGGAAGCGGCGGCGCGTGAGAGGCAACGACGAGCCTCTCGCCCCTGTCAAAGACCCAGGCGAAGACGTCGAGAGTCGCAAGACGACTACCGGCCACCGTAGGCGCGGTTCTGCGGATGGCGAGCGATGGGTAGCTCGCCGCCCGGCTAGGACCAGGACCGCGTCGACGGCGCGTTAGTGTTCCACGCGCGCCTCAAAGAGAAGGAGTCAGCACAGGAAGGGGCCTAACAGGGCCAACGCCTGCCGGGGTTGCGGAATGTGTATAGTAGTCACCGTGACCCTGGAACGTAAAGGGCAATCGAAGGAACATGAGTGGGTTTTAGTCAGTAAGAGTCTGACACGCCCTCCCGCCGCACCCAGGACGGGAGCAGTCATTGGATGATATTCCCACTCACAAAAAAAAAAAAATGGGTGATAGGTCGATTACACCTGCCGAGTACTCGGCCGAGCGCTCGGCCTAGCAACCGGCCGAGACAGTCACTCGGACCCAGTTCTATTTACTAGGGCAAGTACCCACCTCCCCGCTTCCCCGCACTGTCTCGCTCGGTCACTCGGTGAATCTAAACAGCACTCGGCCACCACTCTCCACTCGGAATAAACGATTTCCGATCAATGTTAGCCTCAGTTGTCCTTGAACTTCTTCTAATAACTGAACTGTCTCGCCACAATATCGAAAATACGTGTGAACACTTACTCGGCTACGGCACTGTCTCGTCTGAGTTACATTTTACTGTCTCGCCACTCTACTCGGTAGGTGTATTCAAGCCATGAGTGTCATGGGCGAGTGTCATGGGTGAGTGTCTTGGGCGAGTGTCATGGGCGAGTATCATGGGCGAGTGTCTTGGGCGAGTGTCATGGGTGAGTGTCATGGGCGAGTGTCATGGGCGAGTGTCTTGGGCGAGTGTCATGGGCAAGTGTCTCAGGCGAGTGTCATGGGCGAGTGCCATGGGCGAGTTTCATGGGCGAGTGTCCCAGGCGAGTGTCGGGCGTGTTTCATGGGCGAGTGTCATGGGCGAGAGTCTTGGGCGAGTAACATTGGCGAAAGTCATGGGCGAGTGTCATGGGCGAGTGTAATGGGCAAGACAGTGTCATGGGCGAGTGTCATGGGCGAGTGTCATGGGCGAGTGTCATGGGCGAGTGTCTTGGGCGAGTGTCATGAGCGAGTGTCATGGGCAAGTGTCATGGGCGAGTGTCATGGGGGAGTGTCATGGGCGAGTGTCATGGGCGAGTGTCATGGGCGAGTGTCATGGGCGAGTGTCATGGGCAACTGTCATGGGCGAGTGTCTCAGGCGAGTGTCATGGGCGAGTGTCTTGGGCGAGTGTCATGGGCGAGTGTCATGGGCGAGTGTCATGGGCGAGTGTCTTGGGCGAGTGTCATGGGCAAGTGTCTCAGGCGAGTGTCAAAGGCGAGTGTCATGGGCGAGTGCCATGGGCGAGTTTCATGGGCGAGTGTCCCAGGCGAGTGTCGGGCGTGTTTCTTGGGCGAGTGTCATGGGCGAGAGTCTTGGGCAAGTAACATTGGCGAGTGACATTGGCGAAAGTCATGGGCGAGTGTCATGGGCGAGTGTCATGGGCAAGTGTCATGGGCGAGTGTCATGGGCGAGTGTCATGGGCGAGTGTCATGGGCGAGTGTCATGGGCGAGTGTCATGAGCGAGTGTCATGGGCGAGTGTCATGGGCGAGTGTCATGGGCGAGTGTTATGGGCGAGTGTCATGGGCGAGTGTCATGGGCGATTGTCATGGGCGAGAGTCATGGGCGAGTGTCATGGGCGAGTGTCATGGGCGAGTGTCATGGGCGAGTGTCATGGGCAACTGTCATGGGCGAGTGTCTCAGGCGAGTGTCATGGGCGAGTTTCATGGGCGAGTATCATGGGTGAGTTTCATGGGCGAGTGTCTTGGGCGAGTGTCATAGGCGAGTGTCATGGGCGAGTGTCATGGGCGAGTGTCATAGGCGAGTGTCATGGGCGAGTGTCATGGGTGAGTGTCATAAGCTAGTGTCATGGGCGAATGTCATGGGCGAGTGTCATGGGCGAGTGTCTTGGGCGAGTGTCATAGGCTAGTGTCATGGGCGAGTGTCATGGGCGAGTGTCTCAGGCGAGTGTCGGGCGTGTTTCATGGGCGAGTGTCTTGGGCGAGTGTCATGGGCGAGTGCCATGGGCGAGTTTCATGGGCGAGTGTCCCAGGCGAGTGTCGGGCGTGTTTCATGGGCGAGTGTCAAAGGCGAGTGTCTTGGGCGAGTGTCTTCGGCGAGTGTCATGGGCGACTGTCATGGGCGAGTTTCATGGGCGAGTGTCCCAGGCGAGTGTCGGGCGTGTTTCATGGGCAACTGTCATGGGCGAGTGTCTTGGGCGAGTGTCATGGGCGAGTGTCATGGGCGAGTGTCTCAGGCGAGTGTCATGGGTGAGTTCGATGGACTAGTGACATAGGCGAGTGTCCTGGGCATGTTTTATGAGTGAGTGTCATGGGCGAGTGTCTTGGGCGAGTGTCTTGGGCGAGTGTCTTGGGCGAGTGTCTTGGGCGAGTGTCATGGGCGAGTGTCATGGGCGAGTTTCATGGGCAAGTGTCCCAGGCGAGTGTCGGGCGTGTTTCATGGGCGAGTAATGGCTTGATTACACCTACCGAGTAGAGTGGCGAGACAGTAAAATGTAACTCGGCCGAGACAGTGTCGTAGCCGAGTTCCCACGTATTTTCGATATTGTGGCGAGACAGTTCAGTTATTAGAAGAAGTTCAAGGACAACTGAGGCTAACATGGATCGGAAATCGTTTATTAGAAAGTCTAGCAAGCTACTAATTCCTCTCCTGGTGGAAGAATTAACAGAATTGTTTGCTCAAGAGAAATCTCGGATTTGGATTTGGTATCGAAATCCCATTTCCCAGCCATTATTTATGTTTCTATGTCTTACGGTAGTATTATTAGGTATATATATCTTTGTACTTATGGCTAAACGAAAAAATTCACGGAGTGACGTGACGTGTACGCTCCGAGTGGAGAGTGGTGGCCGAGTGCTGTTTAGATTCACCGAATCACCGAGTGACCGAGCGAGACAGTGCGGGGAAGTGGGGAGATGGGTACTCGGCCTAGTAAATAGAACTGGGTCCGAGTGACTGTCTCGGCCGGTTGCTAGGCCGAGCGCTCGGCCGAGTACTCGGCAATGTGTTTACAAGTACCGAGTACTCGGCCGAGGGCACTGTCTCGCCACTCTACTCGGTAGGTGTAATCAAGCCATAACATTGGCGAAAGTCATGAGCGAGTGTCATGGGCGAGTATCAAGGACAAGTTTCATAGACGAGTGTCTTGGGCGAGTGTCATGGGCGAGTGTCATGGGCGAGTGTCATGGGCGAGTGTCATGGGCGAGTGTCATGGGCGAGTGTCATGGGCGAGTGTCATAGGCGAGTGTCATGGGCGAGTGTCTTGGGCGAGTATCATAGGCGAGTGTCATGGGCGAGTGTCATAGGCGAGTGTCATGGGCGAGTGTCATGGGCGAGTTTCATGGGCGAGTGTCATGGGCGAGGGTCATGTGCGAGTATCATGGGCGAGTGTCTCAGGCGAGTGTCAAAGGCGAGTGTCATGGGCGAGTGCCATGGGCGAATTTCATGGGCGAGTGTCCCAGGCGAGTGTCGGGCGTGTTTCATGGGCAAGTGTCATGGGCGAGTGTCTTGGGCGAGTGTCATGGGCGAGTGTCTCAGGCGAGTGTCATGGGTGAGTTCGATGGACCAGTGACATAGGCGAGTGTCATGGGCGAGTGTCATGGGCAACTGTCATGGGCGAGTGTCTCAGGCGAGTGTCATGGGCGAGTTTCATGGGCGAGTATCATGGGTGAGTTTCATGGGCGAGTGTCTTGGGCGAGTGTCATAGGCGAGTGTCATGGGCGAGTGTCATGGGCGAGTGTCATAGGCGAGTGTCATGGGCGAGTGTCATGGGTGAGTGTCATAAGCTAGTGTCATGGGCGAATGTCATGGACGAAAAAATTCACGATTATTTATGTTTCTATGTCTTACGGTAGTATTATTAGGTATATATATCTTTGTACTTATGGCTAAACGAAAAAATTCACGGAGTGACGTGACGTGTACGCTCCGAGTGGAGAGTGGTGGCCGAGTGCTGTTTAGATTCACCGAATCACCGAGTGACCGAGCGAGACAGTGCGGGGAAGTGGGGAGATGGGTACTCGGCCTAGTAAATAGAACTGGGTCCGAGTGACTGTCTCGGCCGGTTGCTAGGCCGAGCGCTCGGCCGAGTACTCGGCAATGTGTTTACAAGTACCGAGTACTCGGCCGAGGGCACTGTCTCGCCACTCTACTCGGTAGGTGTAATCAAGCCATAACATTGGCGAAAGTCATGAGCGAGTGTCATGGGCGAGTATCAAGGACAAGTTTCATAGACGAGTGTCTTGGGCGAGTGTCATGGGCGAGTGTCTTGGGCGAGTGTCATAGGCTAGTGTCATGGGCGAGTGTCATGGGCGAGTGTCTCAGGCGAGTGTCGGGCGTGTTTCATGGGCGAGTGTCTTGGGCGAGTGTCATGGGCGAGTGCCATGGGCGAGTTTCATGGGCGAGTGTCCCAGGCGAGTGTCGGGCGTGTTTCATGGGCGAGTGTCATGGGCGAGTGTCATGGGCGAGTGTCATGGGCGAGTGTCATGGGCGAGTGTCATGGGCGAGTGTCATAGGCGAGTGTCATGGGCGAGTGTCTTGGGCGAGTATCATAGGCGAGTGTCATGGGCGAGTGTCATAGGCGAGTGTCATGGGCGAGTGTCATGGGCGAGTTTCATGGGCGAGTGTCATGGGCGAGGGTCATGTGCGAGTATCATGGGCGAGTGTCTCAGGCGAGTGTCAAAGGCGAGTGTCATGGGCGAGTGCCATGGGCGAATTTCATGGGCGAGTGTCCCAGGCGAGTGTCGGGCGTGTTTCATGGGCAAGTGTCATGGGCGAGTGTCTTGGGCGAGTGTCATGGGCGAGTGTCTCAGGCGAGTGTCATGGGTGAGTTCGATGGACCAGTGACATAGGCGAGTGTCCTGGGTATGTTTTATGAGTGAGTGTCATGAGCGAGTGTCTTGGGCGAGTGTCTTGGGCGAGTATCATAGGCGAGTGTCATGGGCGAGTGTCGTAGTCGAGTGTCATGGGCGAGTGTCATGGGCGAGTGTGATGGGCGAGTGTCTTAGGCGAGTGTCAAAGGCGATTGTCATGGGCGAGTGCCATGGGCGAGTTTCATGGGCGAGAGTCCCAGGCGAGTGTCGGGCGTTTCATGGGCAAGTGTCATGGGCGAGTGTCTTGGGCGAGTGTCATGGGCGAGTGTCATGTGCGAGTGTCATGGCCGAGTGTCATGGGCGAGTGTCATGGGCGAGTGTTATGGGCGAGTGTGATGGACTAGCAACATAGGCGAGTGTCGTGGGCGAGTGTCATGGGCGAGTGTCTTGGGCGAGTGTCTTGGGCGAGTGACATGGGCGAGTGTCATGGGCGAGTGTCATGGGCGAGTGTCATGGGCGAGTGTCATGGGCGAGTGTCATGGGCGAGTGTCATGGGCGAGTGTCATGGGCGAGTGTCATGGGCGAGTGTCATGGGCGAGTGTCATGGGTGAGTTTCATGGGCGAATGTCATGGGCCAGTGTCTTGGGCGAGTGTCATGGGCGAGTCTTATGGGCGAGTGTCATGGCCGAGTATCTTGGGCGAGTGTCATGGGCGAGTGTCATGGGCGAGTGTCATGGGCGAGTGTCATGGGCGAGGGTCATGGGCGAGTGTCATAGGCAAGTTCTCAGGCGAGTGTCAAAGGTGAGTGTCATGGGCGAGTGCCATGGGCGAGTTTCATGGGCGAGTGTCCCAGGCGAGTGTCGGGCGTGTTTCATGGGCATGTTTTATGAGTGAGTGTCATGGGCGAGTGTCTTGTGCGAGTGTCTTGGGCGAGTGTCATGGGCGAGTGTCATGGGCGAGTTTCATGGGCAAGTGTCCCAGGCGAGTGTCGGGCGTGTTTCATAGGCGAGTGTCATGGGCGAGTGTCATGGGCGAGTGTCATGGGCGAGTGTCATGGGTAAGTATCATGGGCGAGTGTCATGGGCGAGTATCTTGGGCGAGTGTCATGGGCGAGTGTCATGGGCGAGTGTCATGGGCGAGGGTCATGGGTGAGTATCATGGGCGAGTGTCTCAGGCGAGTGTCAAAGGCGAGTGTCATGGGCGAGTGCCATGGGCGAATTTCATGGGCGAGTGTCCCAGGCGAGTGTCGGGCGTGTTTCATGGGCAAGTGTCATGGGCGAGTGTCTTGGGCGAGTGTCATGGGCGAGTGTCTCAGGCGAGTGTCATGGGTGAGTTCGATGGACCAGTTACATAAGCGAGTGTCCTGGGCATGTTTTATGAGTGAGTGTCATGGGCGAGTGTCTTGGGCGAGTGTCATGGGCGAGTGTCAAGGGCGAGTGTCATGGGCGAGTGTCATGGGCGTGTTGCATGGGTGAGTTTCATGGGCGAGTGTCTCTGGAGAAAAATTTAAAAAATATGTAAGTATATTTCTTTTATTTCAAAATAATACTTTTACAATAAGTACTAATTAAAAAATATATATATTTATTTTATATAAAAAAAAAATTAACAACGATATACAAAATTATAAATTAAGTAAATTTATTCGTGGATTATCAATTATTAAACAGATTCCTCTAAATGAACTAAAATACCGCCAAATTATTTAAGTTTCAATAAATAATTATTTACTATTTTAGTATTTTAATTTTAAATTTTAATAATAGGGTATCTAATCCTAGTTTTTTATAAAATTTATTAAATCATAACTTTTTATAAAAGTTAATAAATTAAAATTTCACCTAATAATTTAATTTTTATTATATTCTAAAATTATTTATTAATTACTAATAAAATTTAATTTAATTTTTGTATAACCGCAACTGCTGGCACAAAATTTGTTATTAATTAAAGTATTACTAAATCTTAATTTCTTAAATAATTAATATTAATTACTACTTTAAAATATAAATTATTATTAAAATAATTCAAAATTAACAATCATGGGCGAGTGTCATGGGCGAGTGTCTTGGGCAAGTGTCATGGGCGAGTGACATTGTCGAGTGTCATGAACGAGTAACAACACTCTTTTAAAATCAAAAGATTACAAAAATTTGGTTACATCATTCATTGTTGAATCTAAGGTACTATTTGTGAGAACAACGTAACAAGTCGTAATATTAAAAGAGGCATTGTAAATATAGGAAATAACCAAAACAATTTTTAAAATAACTGTGGCAGTTAAGAGATGACCAGTCTCTGCAGACAGCGCCCGTTCACGAACATGACGTATGGATCGGCAGTCGGCACCAAATAGCTCAACCATTTCGAAGGGAACCAAATGATCCAACACACACGCCACCGTCAGTGAGCCATTTGAGTGAGCATGACAAACTCCCAACTGCCAGAGTACATTCAGTCAATGACAGACATAGTATAAGTGTATAAAACTATAAAGTACATAGTGCTCATATTGTATGCTATGTGAATTTATATAAAACAAACACTGTGACTCGATACAGTACTATTAGCATTGCGTATCGTATAGCATAGCGAGTAACATTGGCCAGTTTAATGGGCGAGTGTCATGGGCGATTAACATTGCGAGTGTCATGGGCGAGTAACATTGGCGAGTGTCGTGGGCGAGTGTCATGGGCGAGTGTTATGGTCGAGAGTCATGGTCGAGTGTCATGGGCGAGTAACATAGGCGAGTGTCGTAGGCAAGTAACATTGGCGAGTTTCATGGGCGAGTTTAATGGGCTAGTAACATAGGGGACAGGTCAAGTGTCGTGATGTTGGTAGACACACAGGTTTCTGTGTCCCTCTTTACGTATATTATTAATTTAAATATGATCATAAATGGTCAGTCCTTGAGTGAAGGCTACCCCAAAGTCTCGTACCTGAGAGATACTCTTTACGATGTGCAAAGAGTGTCACACAGGTACGATTCTCTCCTATGTAAACAACCTTGCATTCGAGAGGAATCGCCGGACAATGCGCGCCGTGCCCAGGAGTACCGCCTTCTGTATCAGGCCCTTGATCCAGCTGCCTAGCGAGAGCCTCCTTAGGTGTTGATCGAGGCTCTTTGCTATTACGCCATTGGCCGTCACGACTATCGGCACAATGACTGCTGAATCTACGTCCCACATGTCGACAAGTCAAGGCATTTGGCCTGCTTATCCTTCTCGGCTTTCACGAGGTTCTCGTCATGCGGAACGGCTATGTCAACATTCATTGCCCGACGCTCTGTTCGATCTATTACCACAATGATGCTTATTGGCAACAATAGTCCTGTCTGTGATAATAGATCGATCCCAGTATAATGTGATATGGCTATTCTCAAGAACTGGGTAGGGCACATACCTGTAGCGGTACATCCGATTCCACAAGATTGTATTTCAGAGCAAGTTGCTGATGAATAATCCTGGCTACAAGGTTGTGTCTGTGCAAATAGTAACCGTTAGCCAGACTAGAACACCCAGAAATAAAGTGACGGATTGATTCCCCGGGACGGTGGCATGCCCGACATATGTCAACCGTGCCGTCATCATAACTTCATCCATTATCACACAGACAAAACCTTCGGTTTCCCCAAAGAGGCCACCAAAACGCAGCCAGGATACGGACGCCAGGATATGTACATAAAAGCGCCCGTGAGGCTCTTTGCTCTGTTGCAGAATGTTTATAATATTGCGGAATGTTTATAATAGTTACCGTGACCCTGGAACATAAAGGGCAATCGAAGGAACATGAGTGGGTTTTAGTCAGTAAAAGTCTGACACGTCCTCCCGCCGCACCCAAGACGGGAGCAGTCATTTGATGATTTCCCACTCACCAAAAAAAAAAAGCTCTTTGCTCTGCCATACAGTCCTGCGGTCATTAGTGTCCAGTACCACAGGTTTACGTCAGTTCTCGCTCGCTAATCTTATTATTATTATTAATAAGATTCCTCGAGACCTAATTTGAAATTATTGAGTGTTGTGTAGAGGAATGTTTTACAATTACCCCTCACGGCCAGTTTGGCGCGACGCGCCAGGTTTAAGGTAGTCACGGAAAATTACCGGGCGCGTCGTCAGTTAAAACTTTGGATGGACGTCAGTTCAACTGACGCTCCAAAGTGACCGCCAATGCCCAGCTTTAACCTCAACCACGACATCATGGCAACACAGGTTTTTTCGACTTTTCGCTATTCGGGAACGTTATGTAAAGTAGAATAAAACAATACTATTATAGTAAAATGATTTTCGAGCATTTATTAATGTAATTACAATATGTATTATGAAAGTCCTCATTTTACTTTCTCAGTCTAAACCTTAGCCAGTGTCCGCCTGCAAGCTTTAGGTTAAAGCTATCGGGAGACAGCTTGGCAGGGATGCAGGTCTTCTCGCAAGGAGACAGTTCTATATGCCGCAGGAGCTGGTACGCCATCACCTTTATCTCGCACAGGGCAAATCTTGAACCTGTGATAAAGAAATTATTTTTAAGATTCACTCTAATTCACATTAAAATTCAATCATGTAAAAAGTTATTAGAACATATTCTTCTCTATACGAAACAACATTTAGCAGGGGCAATTAGATTCGTTTTGGTTTTGTAAGTGACGTTCTAAAGTGCCTTTTTTGGTCTTTGACTTCATATCAGTCATACTATTTTGTCTAGTTATCATAATTAGGATTTGTGGCGTGCAAAACCCAGTACTTTATTTACCTAAGCAATTTCTAGGGCCAGCACCAAAAGGCAAAAATGTCATCGGATCGATCTTGTGTTTATTTTCCTCGGAGAAACGTTCAGGATCGAATTTTTCTGGGTTGGGGTAGTACTTCGGGTCGTGGTGGAGGGCAAACGCCGGTATTATTATTTCTGTGCCTTTCTGCAACTGTGAAGTATAAATATACAGGTTTATTTGGTTCTCTAAAACTCCGTGAAGTATTCGCGTTTGAGCTCCTATGCATGCTACGGGTTGTTCGAAAGAGATACCGCGACCCGGACACAAATGGCTAAGAAGTGACATGGATGGGTTTTAATCAGTAGAAGTTCGACACTCCCTTCCCATCCTAAAAAAAATAGGTGCATATTTTAGGATGGGAAGGTAGTGTCAGATTTCTAAGCCTATACCAAACAAACTTATAAAATTGGTGAATTTTGGTGCTCAAAAAATAGATGCCCAAACAAGAGGGTAGGAAGACGGAACAAACTCAGTTTTTTTAGCCTAGTTTATGTCTCAATTCTGAGCAAAAAGCCTCTCTCCTCTCCTTTCAAACTTATCTACAATGCGCATTCTTTGGATAAAAGTTAATATTACATAATAAAGGAAAGAATGACTGATAATATTGTCACAGATGTAAGCACTTTTAGGTCTTATGAATACAGTATCTAAAGTATCATACTGCCAGATTTTACTTACTCATAGTCTAACAATGTGAAATGGTAGCTAATGGTGAAATACAGACCAATGCAACACAGCTATGTTTTTAGTTAACTGGGATACAATGTTACTGTAACGCTTTTATTTTTGACAGAATATAAATTCTGGTTTGCGTTTTGCATTTGTTTTATGCATTAAATCATGTCAAATGTGAAAGACTACAAAAAAATGCTAAATGTTATTAAATCGGACAAAACTTACAATATAATCCTTTTTGGCGGAGTCGTTCGGTTTCCCCAGATTGTATTCTTTGGTGCATTCTCTGTCCATAACCACAAATGGCGGCCATTTTCTTAACACCTCTGAAAGTAATTAGCCATGATTTTCTAGAATAAGCGTTGATCATAATATAGTTCTGTTAAGGCCGAAACGTTAACTTCTTCTC
Organism: Athetis lepigone; assembly: GCA_033675125.1. Lineage (NCBI taxonomy): Eukaryota > Metazoa > Arthropoda > Insecta > Lepidoptera > Noctuidae > Athetis > Athetis lepigone. The sequence continues at coordinate 805,370 of CM066236.1, read as the reverse complement.
TATACGAACTTTGTATTCTGTAAGCAAGCATAGTGTGAACATTGGACGTGATATATTTCTTTTGCGTCATAATTTCTCAATTTTTACAAAGTGTTTTCCACTCATTTAATCTTTACAAAATTGCTACAGCGTTTTGGTTATAACTACTAGTCATAAATGACTATTACCCAAAATTCTTACCAGATACAACCATATCCAAGTATGTCAAACTCTGAACAGCGTTGTAGTCAAACTTGCCGCCGTTCTTAGCGTCATGTTCCCTGATCTCCTGCACCAGCCGTTCCTGCACATCAGGGTTCACTCCCAGCTCGTGCAGTAAGAAAGACATACTGGACGAAATAGATTCGAAGCCAGCCACGAAGAATAAGAATGCTTGGGCAACCAGGTCATCGTCTGTCCAAACTGCAAGATTAGAAATACAATCATTATGGATTTATCTGACATAGCTGTTTGTAAAGTGAATCTTATTGTACTTACTACGTATGCTTTTCCATTATATTATAGCACTATAGCGGTAATTTGAATACACGATTCTAAGATGGAAACAATGGTTGGATGGTAAAGCAAAACAACGTTACCTCGGTTCATTTGCTTCTTCCCAACTGAAGATTCTTCGACAGTGGCAAATCCGGCAGCGTCATCCTTTGTCGTAGTATCTTCATGTAAGAGTTTGCCTGTAAGAGTAACAACATAATTCTCTAAAAAAATGAAATTAATCATTAATTCGTAAGAAGTGATCAGTAAAGTACTGATTTCATTAGAAAATTAGGTAATTAATAGAAAGCGACACTATCGTAGTGACGTATTTTTATTTCCTATTTCAAGGAATTTTTGAATTTTTTAGGTCGGTCAGTAAGACGTTGCAAATATTGCTGATGCAATTAGTGCAATTGATTCGCTCCATTTTATTAACAAGGTTTCACAGAAGTTGAAAGAAAATTCTAATTACATTGCAGTAAAAACTGGTTTTTATGTAAAATAGGTTTACCTTTTTTGGCTTCCATTAGCAGATGGATCATGTCAGGTCTTACAATATTTCGCAATTCGCGCTCTTTCATTGTTTCTGACATCAAAGTCCTGAAGAAGTTTTGCGCTGACTTTGGTACGAAGTCGAAGTCTAAGATCTATAAAAACGAGAAACAGTACATGGATAAATTATTCTAGAACATACTTTTTATCTAATAAAAATCGACATGGGGATGACCCAAAAAAGAGCCCTCTTCCCATGCATGAGATTGCGGTTCGAGCCCTCGCAAGTACCAATATGATTTTTTCAATTCATGTTCCAAGTTTCTCTAGAACACAGCTGACATAATTGTAGTGCTTCATAAAGCAAGTAAAGCCGCAGGTCGTAGATCTTTGTCAGTCATTACGAGTAGTCAGAAGTCCAAAAGTCAGACAGTCAGTTACTGTACAACACTGGACCCAGTTAGACTGCCAGCCGACGTTAACATTATGGTGCAAAAAAAAACTATCAAGATTATCACAAATAGTAAATAAAATCGTTTGTAGAATCAGGTCAACAATTAAAGCTGTACTTACCTTTATCAGGTAGGGCACTAACGATAACATCACGAACAGGAGCATTCGGGAAAATTTAAAATCTGCAACTTTTTTGCCCATCGCGTAGAATTTGTTGTCCTCTTCCGTGTGCGAGTCAACTTTTAGACCGAAGGCACACGAAGCAATCACATCATTGGAGTAGCGTGTAGTTAGATCCTTACAATCCACGTCTATGTAGCCATCTGATAACAGAAACAACTTATTACTGATTATAAATGCTTAAAAACGAACGCAGCCAGGTATTTGGACGAGAATAAATATCTAAATATCTTGGGACAACTCACACACGACCATCTGATCCCAAGCTAAGCAGAGCTTGTGTTATGGTAACCAGACAACTGATAAATATACTTATATAATTTTTATATAATATGTAAATATATTTACATATTATAGATAAATATCACACCCAGACACAGAACAAACATTCATGCTCATCACACAAAACAGTTTGTCTTGGGTGGGAATTGAACCCAAGACCTCCGGATTAGCAGTCAGGGCTACTAATCACTAGACCAACAGGCCCGTCAAAAGAGAATGAATGTGGATGGATGGACGAAGAATGATGAAGGAGACAACAACTTAGAAGAGGAAATCATGTCGCGAGAAATGAGACAATGACAGGAAGAAGATAAAGGAGAATTCGCTTTAATGTGAAGATTTTTGTAGATTTTTAATTAGGTTTTTGATGAGGTAAGAGTAAAAGAAAAAAACCGGTGTCATTTCCGTGGTCAGATTGGAACACAAATAAATAAAGTCCCCCGAAAAAGTTCCTAAAATTAGGTACTTATCATTTATCTAATTGTAAAATACTAATTACCAAAACATACCTTTGGAATTTTCAATCTTCTTTTTGAGAGACTTTATCATCTGGTCACCGACCTCTACCATGAAGGGCACCATCAGCCGCATCTTGGAGCTTGTAAATGCTGGACTCAATGTGGACCGCATATCTTTCCATTCTTCACCTATTTATATCAAATAGTCATAATTACCAAAGCTGTAGAATTTGCCTATTATCGAGTATTTAAAACGGCAAAAAATCAACAACTCAAAATGGGATGGCATAAGATAAAGTTACAAGTTTGCTAAGATTTAGTAATTTTTGAAACATTTTAATTTTAAAAAGATACTAAGCGTCCATTGCTCACCTTTCATAAAGAACAAAATCCTTGTTAAAAACGATTCAGGTCCAGTGATGGTGTGATCAACAAAATGTTCAAAGTCTTTGATCATTATCCTCTTTATCAGTTCAACGTCTCGAATTAAAATAGCTCCTTTTAAGAGTTCATATCTCCCCACAAATCTGGAATAATAAACTTGAAATAACTGTAGATATACCTATACAATAAAGTCTTTGAGATTTTTGTAAAATTATTCAATATAATAAAAAAAATATTATGATAAATAATAAAAGGTTTTTTTTTAACTACTATTGAAATTGTTCCTCTCTTTTCTTACTTTTCTTCTGGAAATGCATTGTATAACTTTGCGATATCAAGCCCAATATGTTCTTTGGGTAGCACAATCCTGAATATGTCCTCAACTAGTGGGATGGTTTTCAGGTGTTTGATTCCATCCCGGTCAAACGTGGAGTGAATCTTCTTGAGGTACATCGCCACCACAGCGATCAACACCGTCAACCATATCAGTAAAATTATCATTGTCTGAAAGTACAATGGCTTTATTTAATTGCTTGCTTGAAAAACAAAATTGTGCTCATAAAAGAGCTACACTTTTGCTGCAATATGTACATAGTTACAACATTTTGACGATTCATTTATGTCACGCCTTAACCACTGCGCTCGACTCTCGTGTAAAAGAATGATGGCAAGTACCAATGCGACTTTTTTGTTTTACGTGTACTTTTGTATTGATCCCGGATGTTTCTGTTTTTGTGTTTGACTGACTGACTTTGACAGTCGTTACGGATAGTTAAAAACCAGAAAGTCCGACCAGCCCAACCATGTAACAGTCGATTTATGTATAAATAAACCTGCAATCCAGCTAAATCCAGTTAAACTGGAAGCCAACCCCCACCTCATTGGGAATAAGGCAATTCAAAGTCTTTTCATCATCTTTATCGGTTTACCATGATGTTGCCGGATCTTAAGTTGTAGTAATTTAGCCCAATTTGATCACTTAATATTTAATACTTTGCAGACCCGACCCTGCGAGGTGACTAGACCACGCTAAAAATAATTGATAATTGAATAAAAAAATCGACTAATGCACAATACTTGTAGCAATTTTATGATTTAAACTTTTATTTATTAACGATTGTAAAAAATCTAGTTGATTAGAATAACAAAGTTTCTGTTTACTTTATCATCATTAAGTTTTTAGCGGTAGTCCTTCATTGTTATTGTCTTATCAATTTGCGTGGCTTCAGCACAATAGCAAATTATAATTAGATTAAGCGCATTTGTACTTTGGCAATCAAGTTGTTTGACCTTGACTGTCAAATTACAAAAGTAAACAGAACGGACTCTTTAATTGTATCTACGAGCACTTGGTGTTGTTATCAGTCTTTCGCTTATTTTGTATTCATTCAGTATTTACTACATCATTGAGTTATCTCATTTCAACCGTTTGTTAAAGATACCTACTAAAAGCTTTTGTAATTTTGCAATCTTTAGCAATGTTGGAAATAATGGCTCTCATTATTGTTTATAGTTCTGGACACACTTTTGTAATCTGTATTCTCGACACAATTTCTGTGCTACGCTGACATATATATTGCATAATTCTTAAACATAAATACTAAAATAAAAACAACCTAAGAAAAAGTATTTGATAATACCCAAACAGCTTTTTACAATCACAAATCCTCAGAAAGGATAACAAATACAATGAAAATCTTACGTTCAGTTACAATACACCAACAACACATTGAATGTAAACAAATGCTACAAAACCGGAAAAAATGTGTTACCTCATTCACTGGCCAACGCACTCTGTCACTCTGAATATGAGCACTAAAGCGTCATACATTTGCTATTTATATACTTGGCTACGACTGGCTGATTAGATTAAAGTGTTTTTAAAGATAATTTCATAATATTTAAGCATGCTGTCTCTGCTATCTGTGGACACAGACTGTGAGTCCAAAAAGAGAATCATATTCCGATGATCAATGTATTCTTTTTATTTTTTATTTCTTTATTATCAGCAATGTTTTTGACGTTCTCACTAACGCAGGGATTAGAACCCTCGATATCAGTTTAGTTATAGTTTTAATATAAATTCAATAAAGCTACCGTATTACCATTTTATAGTCATAGTCTAGTCATTTATTTATTAACATTTGCCGCATTTGCATCATTTGTTGTCATTGAATTGACACGCCTGGACACTGCCTCAACCGATTTTTATAAACAGACTAGCTTCTGCCCGCGGCTTCGCTCGCGTTAGAAAGAGACAAAAAGTAGCCTATGTTACTTTCCATCCCTTCAACTATTTATTTATTTATTTATACTTTATGCACAACGGTACACAGGCGGACTTAATGCCGCAGGCATTTTCTCCCAGTCAACCTAAGGTGGTGAAGAGATAGCATGGTAGGTGCATTTATGATGCAAAAAATTAAAATGATAGAAATATGAAAATAAAATTAAAACATAATACATAAATGATAAACTACATACATAAGTAAATAAATATGTATATATATATATATATACATATATCTATAATATATATACATATATCTATAATATATATACATATATCTATAATATATATTTATATATAAGTGAAAGTAAATTATGAAAGAACTCTGCTTAATACTTAATGCTGTAAATGAATCTTCAATTTCCGCTTAAACGCATATCGACTGGTCGCCGTCCTAATATCAAGAGGGAGCGCATTCCAGAGAAGAATGGCCTGAATGTAAAAAAAAAGAAGAATGAACACAATCAATGGGCAGGGCAAAGCAGGAGGAGATTGTTGGAAGAACGCAGATTTCTAGCATGGGAGGAACAAAGATATTGGAAGTGAGGCATAAGATAGGAAGGCGAAAAAGGAGAGTTGAGCAAGGAGTAAAGCATTGTCAAAGCACGCAAACTTCTCCTTTGACGAATGGGCAACCATTTGAGTTCAGCCCTAAAGCTCGATATATGGTCGTATTTCCTTAGGTTGAATATAAACCTAATACAATTGTTTAGTGTCCTATCCAGCTTATCCAACAGAACCGCATTCAGATCAAAGTAACACACATCACCATAGTCGACAATAAGGAAAATTAAGGTCTGCACAAGCATAGTTTTAGTCTTAACAGGCAAAAAGTTCTTCAGACGATATAGAGCTCTTAAGGTACCGTTGACTCTTTGGCTAACACTGGAAACATGACTTTGCCAGCTAAGTGTGGAGTCGAGATGTAAACCAAGATCTTTAACACTTTGACTGATGGGAATGACGGTTCCGTCAAAAATAATAGGTGGGAGAGAGCTAACCGACACTCTGGTCATCATGCGAGAGCTTCCAACTACAATAGCCTGACACTTTGAGGGGTTCACGGACACCCCAAATCTATCAGACCATTTTTTAATAGAATCCAAGTCCTGGTTTACATCTTCTATAGCGTCAGACAAACTTTCCACCCGCGTCGAAGAGTAAAGCTGCAATTTATCATCGGCATAAAGATGATACGAACACCGAAGACAGTGAGTTATAAAGTTAATGAAGATGGAGAATAACAAAGGGGAAAGAATACCGCCTTGTGGGACACCAGCATTCAGCTCACGCCAACTCGATGAGCTCTCATCAGCGCGCACTAATTGCCGACGTCCCCGAAGATAAGAGGAGAACCATTCCAATGCCTCAGATGAAACCATTAGATGTGAAAGAATAGCTAAGAGAATATCGTGACTGACAGCATTAAATGCATTGGAGAAGTCGATTAGTACCAACACAGTAACCTTGGTGTCACTCATTGCTACTCGAATGTCGCCAGTCACTTTAAGAAGAGCTGTAGCTGTACTATGCCCAGGCCTGAACCCCGACTGAAATGAACTTACAAGGTTGTGTCGGAAAACAAACCCTGAGAACTGTTTGTGTACACAGGCCTCGAGCACTTTAGAAAGGAATGGGAGAATGGAAATTGGGCGAAAGTGATTAGGAAGTGAAGGGTTGGAAATTTTAGGAAGTGGGCAAAGGCCATCCGCCACTGGGAAGGGAATTGTCCGGAATCTAGGGAAAAGTTGATAATGTGGGCAATAGGCGGAAGGAGTGAGTCAAGAATCAAGGTGACCATATGGCGACTTATACCGTCATGGCCAACAGCCTTGGATCCTATAGATAAGATAATTCTTTTGATTTCATCCAAGGCTACTGGAGAAAATTGAAATGGCTCAATGATGGGCCTTGGAAGACCGTGAATGAAATTCACGGTCTGGGATAACACTTGATTATCCAAATGACTCGTAGTGGTGAAATGACGGTTAATGTCATCCAGACCAATCGTCTTGGGAAAATCCACATGACGTGACCTGCCGATACCCAGAGTTCCAAGGAATTTCCAGATATCAGCAGGGGAAGAAGATGAAATGTTTTCGAGAATGTGGCGGCGTTTGGCGTTGCGTATCATCTGATTACATCGATTTCTTGCAGCCTTATAATGATTCCAATTATCATCGCAACGATCCCTCTTGAATTTGCGAAAGGCTCGATCCCTGCGCCTCATCGCCATACGAACCCCTGTCGTCATCCAGGGTGCAGGTGAACGCCTAAGCTTGACCCTTTTAACAGGCGCATGCCTGTCATAAAGCGCAAGGACCGACCGATTAAAAACAATCAGCTTTTCATCCACAGTTGTTGCAGCAGCAAGAGGTCCCCAATCGAGTTCCGAAGCTTCCTGACGAAGCTTGTCAACATCCATGCGAGCAAAACTACGTGTGTGCAGAACTTTAGGGAGAGGTTTAGGGAGTTTTAGGATATACGAAAGGAAAATAAGGTCATGATGAGAAAAGCCAGGTGCTGGACACTGACCATGGGAAGACACAAGGGAAGGTGAAGAAGTAAGGATTAAGTCAAGCCATGTATCATCACCAGAAATATTGAAGTGAGTAGGTTGAAGCGGGAGAACATGGAGACTTACGGACTCGATGATGTGAAGGAGCTTACGGGAACGAGGAGTTGGGTTTGTAAGGTTTGTATTAAAATCGCCCATGATGATGCAATGTGCATACTCCGATCCCACAGATTCTAGTGCCAATTCAAGGTCGGAAAAGTAGTCAATGGCTGGCGGACAGTAGACAACACCCAGTAGGGTTTTGATGCCTTTAATGTGGATTTCCAAAAAAAAGATACTCAGCCGTAGCACAATGAGAAGGAGAATAAGAAATAATTTAAAAGAAATATCACTGCGCAGGTAAATGGCGACTATCTCCACTCAAAAAACCACGTCAATTCATCGCTCCGTTTTGCCGTGAAAGAAAGACAAACATACAGACAGACAGGCAGACAGACACACTTTCCCATTTATAATATTAGTATGGAAGTATGGATGTACTGTTGTACATCTCGCTCATGTGGAAGTCGGAAAACAACATTCAATCATACTTACGTAATTATTTCAACGTTGACTGCGTTGATCCTATTATGTATTCTGTGCTTCTGAGTCATTCGTTTTGCATTGTAATTGTTTGAAATCAGAGTACTGTGAGTACTCTATTTTGTGGTTTGAACTCCAACTGTAACATTACAGGGTTCTGCCGTGATCACAGGATTATTCTAAAAGATACGTGGTCACGTACGCACAATCAAAAACCTTTAGGTATACTTATAATTCGTCATTTAGTCGGTTTAGGTAGGTTTTAGTCAGAAAAAGGCTGAGACGAGAAGAAAAGTAGTTTTGACCCACTCAAAAAATAGCTGTAACTTGGCAGAGAAGATTTCGTCTCTCCATCTTTTCTCTCCGTTTGAATAAATACCTTTGTCAATGTCTACGACATAAATAAAATTGTTTTATAAAAACACTAAGTTTATTGATTACATTTTCAAATAAGTTTATAAATAGTCATAACTAGACGCTTCGCATTCATCGTACATTTCATTTGTTCTACTTTCTCAGTCTAAACCTTAACCAGTGTCCTCCCTTCAGCCTTATGTTCAAATTGCTTGTATCTAACTTCGTCGGGATGCAGGTCTTCTCACAAGGTGACAGTTCTACATGCCGCAAGAGCTGGTAAGTCATAACCTTCACTTCGCAAAGAGCAAATCTTGAACCTGTAACGAACAGTTTATGATGTGTCGGTATTTATACATTAATACCCTTACTAATAATCACTGTGTAAAGTTATGCAATGAATAAAGCCTGTGTAACCATACATTTTTTGACGTATAAACCTGTCATAACTTTATGCAGCGATTATTAGTAAGGCGCTAATTGTATGACTCGGAAGAGATAATCAAAAGCCCATTGGCTTCGGAAAGTTCAGCTTATTATCGTGGAAGTTACAGATTTAAAATAACCATTTTGTCCTTCATTAGGCTCCAAACTTACTCCGATCCAATTAACTTCGCAATCGATTCAATGGTTTAATGCCATCAAAGTATAACGTACATTATGAAATTTCTTTTGCATTTCAATTTAATATCAGTAATAAAAACGTCTGGACATATTAATGACTAAAATCTCACCGATGCAATTCCTAGGTCCCACACCAAAAGGCATGTATGCCATCGGATTTATCTTGTGTCTATTTTCTTCAGAGAAACGATCAGGATCGAACTTCTCAGGATTAGGGAAGAACTCAGGATCGTGGTGGAAGGCGACGATCGGTATCGTAATTACTGAGCCTTTACGTAACTGTAAAGAATAATAATCTTTATAAGCACTATATTAATATCGACTAAAGAGAACTTAATGTTGAAAACTTACAATGAAGTCTTTTTCGGCCGATTTATTTGGTTTCCCTAAGTTATAATCTTGTTGGCATTGTCTATCTGTAGCTACTGGTGGCGTCCATTTCCTTAATACCTCTGAAATAATTTCAATAAGCGCGTCAATCAGCCGATAACCACATCATTAAAAAGTGTTCTACCTTTAATCTTACCTGAAACAACCATATCCATATACGTCATATTTTGTATAGAAGTGAAGTCAAACTTTCCTCCGTTCTTAGCATCATGATCTTTGATCTCCTGTACCAAACGTTCTTGACAATCAGGGTTCAGAGCCAGCTCGTGCATTAAGAAAGACATGGTCGAAGAGACAGTTTCAAAGCCAGCGACAAAGAACAAGAATGCTTGAGCAACCAGGTCGTCATCTTTCCATTCTATAAAATAGACGATCAGAAATTGAACAAAGGTAAAAAAAATGTTTATTGTTAAATCATCTGTACTTTCTCTCTAATTACCTCGGTTTATTTCCTTTTGTCCAATGGAAGACTCTTCAACTGTAGCAAATCCTGCAGCTTCGTCATTGGGCTTTACGTCTTCATGCGAGAGTTTACCTAAAAGAACACATAAGACAAACTTTACTTACTATTAGTACTCCACTTTTAATCATGTTTTAAATACGGCTTCTATTGGTTAGGACAAGCTCCCACATTTTTTTTAACTAATGCAATTCTTAATGCAAAAGAATCAATAGTAGTGATCACAGTGAAAGCACTAATCTAAACTTCTAGAGTTCCAGAGAATCGATACATTTTTGGTTGTCATTATATTAAACAGGAAATAGAAAAGATTTATGCTGACAGACACAAAGGGACAAGAATGACTAGCACTGACTAATAAACTGTAAAAAATACTGCTTGTACCCTTTTTAGCTTCCATTAGCAGATGGATCATATCAGGTCTGATGATGTGACGCATCTCTCGATCCTTCATTGTGTCCAAGACTAAGTTAGAGAAGAAATTCTTGATTTTGTCCGGTACTATGTCCCATTTCAATCCCTGTCAACAATATGAAATTATTAAAATTGAATTTGATATAAAAACATCAATATAAGAAGTAACAAAACCACTTCTGTTTAATTCTCGTTTAATATTTCAAAACATCGGACATATTGTCAATTAGTCAAATTATCATTCACTAGAGTCAACTGAGAGAGCTTTAAAGTTCCAAAGTAAACATTTGCTATCAGTGTATTTCGGTAATTTGGTAATACAACTAGTTTATTAAAATTTACCTTCATCAATTTAGGAGCATTAATAAGTAGAAGGAACATGATCATCTGGCGAAATTTGAAAGTAGTAGCAGCCGTGCCCATTTCAAAGAATTGGTTCTTTTCATCCATATGCGAGTCTACCTTCAGGCCAAAAGCACACGAAGCTATCACATCGTTCGCGTAGCGCGTTGTAAGGTCCTTGCAGTCAAAGTCTTTGTAGTCTTCTGGTGAGAGAAATATGTTTGTTAACACCTATCTCTGAAGTATTCATCATCATCAGCCCACAACCGTCCACTGCTGTATACAGGCATCACCCAACTTTTTCCAGCGCATGCGGTTCTATGCCGCCTGCATTCAACTAGAAAAGATTCGTAGGAAAACCAAAGTCACCAACATAGCTCACCATGTCGCGCAAATCTGAAGGAGCAGTTGGCTGCACGGGCTGCTGTTGCTCGAAGAACCGAGCACCGATGGGGGAAAAAGGTTCTTGAGTGGCTTGGCAAGCTTAGCTTATGACGACCTGCCGCCAGTTGAACGGATGACCTTGTTAAGGTCGCAGGGAAACCGTCAATTATTACTACTAAGGATAAAAGTCCCTTCTTAAGTTGAAAAGACAACCATCAGTCATTGATCTTCCTTGCCCAGTTCGGATCAGCGATTTCAGCTTTATTAATTAGTAAGTTCAAGTTTTAAGCAATGTTTTTTTTTTTTACTAATGACTAAAAAATACACGTGATTTAAAAAAATCACAACACTACCGGCCCAGTACTGAATCCACAATCTCATGCATAAGAGGCATATAATATAATTTAATCACAACTCAAAAAGTGAGTAAGTACTTCTAAAATTGCATACTTTATTATTGTACTTGATCTTGAAGTGTTCGGATTGAAGTATAAATTAGATGTTACCTCCTGAACTTTCAATCTTTTGCTTGATCGACTTTATCATCTGGTCTCCAACCTCCACCATGAAAGGCACCATATGGCGTATCTTGGAACTTGTGAACGCTGGACTCAATGTGGAGCGCATGTCTTTCCATTCTTGTCCTGTAAGAGATTTTAAAATAAAAATAATTCACTGGTTCATTGTAATCAAACTTGAAATACATGACGTTATAGATTCAGTACGATCAGGTTTGTCTATGTGCCTTATGATAGGTCTTTGGCTACTGCTCTGCTCCCGTAGGCCAGGGGGCTTTCACGCATAATTAAAGAAATCAAAAGATTTTAAAAATCAGGGTAGCCTTTCTCGAGATAAGCTCGGTATATTACGAATTTGTTTTACATGTAAATAACTACCTTTTAATAAGAACAAACTTCTAGTAAAGAATGATTCGACCTCAAAATTGCGGTGGTTGACAAAGTTCTCAAAGTCCTTGACAGTGACTTTCTTCACCAGCTCCAGGTCCCGGATCACTATCGTCTCGGTTAGGAATTCAAATCTGCCCACAAACCTGAAAGATTATTTTGTAACTTTGACTAAGTGTTCAACCCGTCATTCATCCGTTTATGAAACGTGACCAGAACTGGCTGAGACTGGTCAGAACTTCTATACAACGAGGCAATGCTGCCTTTAGAGCCCTTAGGCAGCCCTGAAAATAACAAAGGGGAAAACGGGAAAAATAGATAGATTAAAAAAAAATCAAATTATTTACTTCTGTTGTTAGCGATAACAGAAGTAAATAATAAAGTTTCTTATTTTACTCACCTTTCTTCCGGAAAGCTATTATACAAGTCAATCAGATCATAAACAGCGTGCATCCTTCTAAATATGACCCTGCCCATGTTGCCCAGCAGTGGGATCGGCCTGAAGTGCTTGATCCCATGCCGGCGGTACGTGGAGTACACTTGGCGGTAGTACAGCACCACTACAGCGATCAGAACGAGCACCCAGATTAATAAGATTATCATTATCTGGAAGAAAATAATGTAGAAATTACTTCGCGGTTCTGTAGTGGTGTAAAAAAGATTTCCATCTAATTGTATGCTAAAGTTCATCAAAATTGACGGGGCAGAAGGGGGTGTGTCAGACTTTTACAAACTAAAACCCACCCTTGTGCCTTCGGTTGCCCTTAATGTTCGGGGGCCGTGGCGACTATTAGGACTATTCTGCAACCCCTCACCTGCGTTTAGTTAGGGTCCCTCACACTCCTAGCTATCGTGTACCATGACCTTAAAGTTTTATGCTAGTGCAGTTGTACAACAAACAACCAAATATCCACCAATCCATATGCATTGTATTTAGTATGGAATGTTGTAAGAAGTACTTTTGAAGTATTCGCACTAAACATCAAAGTTGTTGGCAAGATAGACGCGACGCCTGCTGCCTAACGTGATAATGACCAATTGTATCTAATCATGTTTGAAGTGGTCATTATTAAACTTATTGTAGGGGACTGTAGTAGGCTTGATAAATGACTGAGGCTGGTTACATTTACTGAATGATTATATTGTTAAAATAAAATTAACGATTTACAAATTATAAGACTCGCGACGCGTACAGAATTTAAAATGGATCGCGGTAACGCGGTGTGTGTGTCGTCCGCCGTCGTTGAAGGTCTAGTTGGAGTGCGGGACCGGCGCAGCCGTCGCGCCCGCGAGCGCCTCGCCGCCCGCTGCCCCCCGTCCCGCAGCCGTCGCCGCCTCCGCCGTCGCTTGCGCCGCCCTTGTTCTCGAATGTTCCGAACACTTATGCTACCTCACACCGACCATGATCTTGACATTATAGTCTAGAGTAGTGATACGCCGACTGTGACTTTGAAATGTGCGTGACTCAATCGAAAATGATTCCCGCGCAAGTGGCAACGGCAACATTATTATTTGTTAATTTATGTTACATCAATGATGTTATAATTAAAAAAGTGTAGATATGCAGTCAAAAAATGGCACTTTAAAAGTTTGCTATTTGACCAACATGATACTGAGTATCGCGTTGACACTTGACGTTTATCTCTTTTTCACTCGCACTACTTCAATCATGTCATCCTACTTTGACGTGTAATGTATGTGCGCGTTAGTGTGCCGTTTTTGACGATAGAATTTCGTTTAGGTAACGTATCTACACCTTTTTTTACTTATAATATCATTGTGTTACATTGTTTCTGAATTTTTACTATTAAATATAAATGCCTGCTCTTTTATTAATATATTGAAAATGAAAAGGCGTTTTGTTGTTTGAATATGGAAGAATACTATACATAATTACTAGACTACAAAAGTGAATAGTCGGCTTTACCAACTAGAGGCAGATCTTTAGTCTAAAGCAGAAATAGATTTTTAGAAATAGATTAGATAAAAACCTATGAAACGCAATCCGTCAAGGATTAACATTTTAAGAGTTATTTGCGTTTGTGCTATAGTGTCATTTATCTAAGGTTTATCGCAAAACATTATTAACTGAAAAATCTTACAATAAAAATAGAGGTATACCTATGATATATTCATCGTTTTAACATTAGCATGATGATAGTAAAAATATTTGACAAATTATCAGTAACCAAAGCAGGAAGGCAGAGTAACTACACTTACCTACTATTCACTTAAAGATCAATAATAATAAATCTACGAGCACGGAAATACAAATCTGCAATAAAAGGATTTTAAGTATACTGAAAGAACCAATATTCGTTAGTTTTTGCAACATTTCAAAGGGACTATTATGTTTTGTTAAACTAATTGGCAATATTGGGCTGGGAATTAAAACCGTTTAGTTTTGTTTACCATTTAACTACTGACCTTGACACTCCGCATCGTTAATACTAAACGTAAACCAAGCATAAAAACATATGTGTCAGTTTGTAGTTTTGTTAAAAAAAATGTTAAACAAGCACCACTTAAAACTAAGACGTACTGAAGCCAATTCTCGTAATTAAAAACATCTAAAGTTTGCGGCAATCAATGTCATAATCATTTGTTTGTAAACAAACAAAGACATGTTTAACAGATTGCTAATGAGAAAAGTTTGTTGAATTGCTCTCTCAAATATAAGTAATAAATAATAATCTTACTTTAGACGACAAAACAGACACAAAAACAATGAAATATAAACAAAATTACCGCTACAAACGTGTTACTCAATTCACTGACAAATTCACTGTGAGTCATAGCTCATAGCTGTGAGTCCAAGTCCGCATAGACTCATAAACACAATAAGTATACGACCATAATACGCGCATCTACGCTGTATGGTTGAGAGATTAGATTAGAAAATTGTATCATAGAGTCTATTTATAAATGTTTAGTGGCCTGTACGTTTCATAACTACATGGGGTCTGTATAGTTTTTCGGGTGTCGGCGACAACCTCATTCGATATGGCGGTTTCCAACTTAAATGTGTTTTTCAACTTGCGTACCACTCTTCATTTGTTCGTCGTAATATCGATTTTCATATTACTCCTGTTAAGTGCCACAAAAATAACTATCGTTGTATAGCAACTGCCTATACCTGGAGTTATTTTTAGTCTTCCGTGACGGGAAATACGGAATCGATATTAGCTCTCTTTTTGTACGCACAATAGCTTTTTCACATTAACAATGGGATGTTTAGGAATGTTATATTCGACATCTTATATATAAAATTCTCGTGTCACAATCACAATGTTAGATACCTTACTCCTCCGAAACGGCTTTACCGATTCCACCAAATTTCATATGCATATTCAGTAGGTCTGAGAAACGGCTACTATCTATTTTTCAAAGTGACCCCATTTTTAACGCGTTTGAAACTGTGGGTAAGCGTTTGAAGCTGCTAGTAATCTATAAATTACGGCGTTAATATTTTCGAGGTAGCGTGCACTCGTAATCCGTATTTGTAAACTTTCGGGGACATGACATTCGGTGTTACACTTTTCTAAGTCACGCATCACTCGTTGACTGACTGACTGTTGATATACAAGGTGTATTTTTGGTCTTGCTCAACCAGCTAGGAGATGATTCTACTCATAAAAACAAACAACTTTTATTATGGAACCAACTCGGAAATCGCGAAAAAAATATCAGCTGTTTCATACATTATGGTCAAGAGGGCATTGAACTTTTCATAGAAACAGCTGATATTTTTTTCGCGATTTCAGAGTTGGTTCCATAATAAAAGTTGTTTGTTTTCATGAGTAGAATCATCTCCTAGCGGGTTGAGCAAGACCAAAAATACACCTTGTATAAAGCACAGCCCAAGCTACTGCTTCTAGAGACATAAAACTTTAAGGGTTAGAATTTTTTTACTATATTTGACTCAGTCAGGGGTGTAGATCTGCAAGAACCATACTATCCATACTAATATTATAAATGCAAAAGTACCTCTGTCAGTCTGTCTGTCTCTGTTTCACGCCTAAACCACTGAACCGATTTGAATGAAATTTGGTGCAGATATAGTCTGAGATCCGAGAAAGGACATAGGATAGTTTTCATCCCGAAAATCCCCCGGAAACGGGAACTATTTATCCACGCGGATGAACTCTCGGGCTAAGCTAGTACATAATAAGTCAGCGTTGTGTTATTAAAAACATAATTCATTTAAAGAACGGCATATATCAACAGCATGTTATCCCCCAATGATATGTTCCAGGTTTCAACATTGATTTCAATAGAGTCATTATGTATATTAATCCGAAGATATTATCGGCCTGGTAATCTTCGGATCAAATACAGCTAATAGCAATAGTGTATTCATGTATACAGTACTAGCTGATTCATGCGGTTTCATTCGTATTGTCAAGGGTTTTTTGTTAACTGCTACGCTCATGTGGATGATAGCGGGATATGTCTATAGAATATTTTTTCCGTTTTTGCCTTATTTTTCACTAGCTTTTGCCCGCGACTTCGTCCGTGGAATAATAGTTTCCGTTCCCGGGGGATTTCCGGGATGAAAACTATCCTATGTTCTTTCTCGTGTCCCAGACTATATATGTACCAATTTCATTTAAATCTGTTTAGTGCAGTGGTTTGGCTTGAAGAAGAGACAGACAGACAGAGTTACTTTCGCATTTATATTATTAGATGGATGCTCCGGTATTATTGGGCATGAGGTGGTGTTACACAGCCTTTGTTACTCGCTTATCACGTAGATTTTTGATGAAAGAATTTTTCGAATCGGTTCAATAGTAACGGAGCAATTTTAGCATTTTTTTTCAAATGCAATTTAATGCAATTCAATTATTTCTTTTCAATTTTAATGCAAATAAACAAACATACAAATCAAATCTGTCCATATTATAATACTAGCTGTTCCTCGCGGTTTCACCCGCGTTACGTTAGGTTTTTGGTAACTGCTTCGCTCCCGTGGGATATAGCCTTTGTTACTCAGGGATAATGTAGCTTTTTAATGAAAAAACTTTTTTTAAAATCGGTCCAGTAGTTATTGAGTTTATTCATTACATACAAAAATACAAATCTTTCCCCTTTATAATATTAGTATCGATTAGTATAAATGTATCAGAACAAAGCTAGTAACCAAAAATGGGTGCCTACTTGCAAGATGTTAATTAATTCATACGTTTTACTTAAAATTTTATTAAGGTAAACGATATTTACCGAGATAAGTTAAAAAATATATATTAGCCTCGGACTTTCCAGTCGCCAATCACAAGCCAACTAGCATTATCCTTTAAAAGGATTTGTATAAATATAACAATAACTTAGACGGTGCTTACAAAACCTGAATCTTATCAATAAATAACATCTGTCACAGATCAATAACTCTTAACAAACAGACTGTCAGTAAACATAGCTATGTCTGTGGCGAACATGTTACTAAATTCACTCCTAAATTCACTCTGGGTTTGAGCTCCAAATTACGTTTCACCACTAGCCCGATAGATATACACGATTTGCATAAAGTTGTCCCTATCTAATCGGGATAGAGTACTTTATTCAACGTTCATTTTGTAATTTCATCAGCTCTGGTTATTTGTGAATGCTGATAATGTTGTTGCTGACAGCTAACTGTCACAATTAGTAGCCGACGGCTGTTACAATGTTTATTTTGACGGTAGGGAAAAACAAATGAAAAGCTACTTTGGTCGAAAATAAACTTTATGTACAGTTCGATAGGTGATCAAATATTCGATTTACTCACCTATAGGGTCGGGAGCCTTTCGGGACGAGAACCGTAGTCCCAAACGACACACTGAAATTAACCCCTCAACTGTCGCGCGAACACACGGGTGCTCGTAATAGATCGCTCATCATACACTAAATCTTAATCGTCTTCGTCAATCGTTCATCTAAATCGACAGTTAGGGGATTTATTGTAGAATGTTCCGACTGGCGTAGGGAATTTTTTGAAGAATGTTGAGATTTTTTGAACGACTGGCGAGAGGGTAATTATCATTTTTAGCATTTCGACGACCAAGCGACATCGACAGTCGGCTGTCGGGCTGCTATTGTCTTTCTATAGTGTCTTGAATCACGTGTGTTCGAAGGTTTAGGGTGGTAAAGAAAACAAAAATCTCATTAATGATTAATATTTATAAAAACAATGTTTTAACAATACTGTCACTTGTTATTATGTTTTATTATACCTACTTAAATTACATCTTCCTTATATTATAAATATATTATTATCATTAATTAATCTCAAAGATTAATGTGAAATATCCACGGCAAATTATGCTAAGCTTATGAAAATTACTGAGCGTTATGGTGGAAGCTGTAGCGACATCTGTTTATATTATACAACACTTTCAAGACTTATGCCTTCTGCGAGTGAACTTCATCCAGTAGAGAGAGATGGAGCCACCGCCTACAACGTTGTAGAAGAGAAAAAGTTGTACTTCCCAAAAGCAATATTAATAGAAGAAGTTAAAAGTTTGCACTGGCTGTCATGAGTTTTAGAGCCGGTTCACTTTCGGTCGGACCGACACCTTTGTTGGGCCCACAAACGTATCGGATGCATATTGGCATATGTAGGTACATATGTAAGTCTATAGCTCCGTTCACATTAGGATGACCCATTAGAACTAACGGTGACGACATTTACTGCACATTCAGCAACGATTTTTGTCGGGTCCGACACAATATTAGCGTACTAGCAAGTATAGGCCGCATCGACAGCTTCCAGTGTGAACAGAAATATCCGACAGCCAGTCAACGATAATACTGTCGTTCCAACCATGTGTGAAGCAGCTATAACAGACTTGAAATATCATCACTTGTCTGCAGATAATATAATTCTTTTACATTTGTGTAAAATCTCGCGTTCCTTTAGAACTATGAAGCAAGAAAATTATTTATATACCTATATGTGTTAGCTTTGTTTGCAGTGAATATTGAAGTTAATTATCATTTTTTTGTTTATGTTACTACTGGAATATTTTCTTAAAATTACCGCATCTAATCCTTTTTTTTTAATGTTACCTCAGTTGGGGTTCTCTTAGATTTGTTTACAAGCAAATATATTCACACACGCAAACACCTGTAGAGCATACAAAGTCTCAATCATCATACAAAACAATGACTGCATACAAAGTGGTAAAAAAGTCACATACATTATTCTTATCCTCTTGTTTTGGAATAATTTATTAAATAAATGCCATTTTTAACCTTACATTGTACAGGGGACATGACACTAAACTCACAAAATAAATCTCTGAATATTTTAGATTATCACAATCATTTACTTTTCTAGTTCCTTGTTTTGAACCTGAGCCAATGTCCTCCTTCTAGCCTAATATTAAAAGTCTCCTTATCTAGCTTGGCAGGAATGGTGGTCCTCTCGCAAGGGGATACCTCCATATGCAGGAGAATCTGGTACGCCATAACTTTCATCTCGCAGAGAGCAAATCTTGACCCTGAAAAATAGTAGTTAAGGTTCAAAATCAATTTTGTTCAAAATCAATAGCTAGAATTGTTTCTCTTTTAGACATCGTCTGGTTTTTATTATCTCTTATCTGATTGATTATATTAGTATTTAGATTATTACTTTGGGAAGGTGCAGTAGCAAGAATTGCTGTTAATTTTACCCACATAATTTAATAATTAGTCATTATATTCTTATCATCAGCCACAGAATCTTTATTCTCATCTACTTTTTTTTAAACTTTATGATTTAGTACTCACCAATACAATTTCTGGGTCCAACACCGAAGGGCATGTATGCGAATGAAGAGATATTGTGTTTGTTTTCTTCAGAAAAGCGCTCAGGGTCGAACTTGTCAGGATTGGGGAAGAACTGAGGGTCACGGTGGAAGCCAATCGTAGGGATCCAGAGACCAGTGCCTTTGCGGACCTATAAAACAGTCTTATTAATATTCTCTATTATAAGAATTAGAATGAGTGTGGACAGAGTGTGCACTTTTGATTTTCAAAATAAAAACATGTATAATATTGACTTACAATGAAATCCTTTTCAGCTTTGTCGTTGGGTTTTCCCAAATTATAATCTTTGGTGCAAATTCTGTCTAGAGCGATACCAGGCGGCCACATACGTAAAAGCTCTGTGAAACAAAAACGTTTATTTTACCACAGATTTCAGATCACTTTTTTTCGAACACTATCTTATCTTAGCTTTGTAAGTAACTTTAGTATTTAACTAGCTTCTGCTTTTTTTTTTTTTAAAGAATTTATTAACTTAAATTAAACTAAATTTTACATAAAATTTGAACTCGCCAAACTTTGCAGTTTGATGGCGAGAAGCGCTCGTGTTTTATACAAAAACAAAATTAAAGTTAAGCCTAAACACAAATACATTAAACGTAAGCCACAACTTAGTCACTATTTTTATACCTACAGCTCATTAGTAAATAATGAGCCCCGTCTTGTTTTGGGATTCATTATTTGCCAATGAGCCCGGTAATAACTAATCTTCGTTTTGTAACAATAAATTTCGCAATTTTGATTTTAACATACCTTTACTTAAATTAGGATTTTCCCTTAAAAAATCTATTTTATTAAATACATTTGGCACCAAATATTTAGAAGTCCTTTTTCCATAGTAATTTGTTATTTTCGGTTGAACTAATCGTTTCTCTCTCACACTCCTTGTATTATACTTATTATTAACAGTTACTTTGTAGTTATCACTATAGTAGTGTTCTAAACCTATCAAATAATTAATTTTAACATCTATTGGCAAGATCTTACAAATTGAAAATAATTGTTCATATTCTTTCTTACATTGTCTCTTAATCTGTTTGTTTACTAGGAACTTGATCAGTCTTATTTGTATATTCTTAATGTCTTGCAAATATGTTTTAAAAGTTCTACCATACACTAAAAGTCCGTAACTGATAAGTGAGTCTGCCAGTGCGTAATAAACCACTAATAACGTGCGTTTACTGACTACTCTGTTTAATTGATAAAACTTTCCTAGTACTGATCTCAATCTATTACAGATATCAGCCACATGTGTTTTCCAATTAAAATTCGTATCTATACTAAGACCCAAATATTTAAATGTGCTAACATACTCTAATTTTTCACAGCCACAGTTAACCTTTACATTGTGCAAGCATTCGTACGTGTGACCTATTATATCCAGATTCTCCCTGTGTACAGCTTTGGCTCGTAAGTTGTATGGCGAGTGTATATGCATGCATTTTGTTTTAGACACATTCAATATTATTCCGTTATCATGTGCCCACTTGGTGATGCTTTCAAAGTCCTCTTGTATACACTGTTGTACCTCTAGTATATCCTTCGAAGCATAAACCACGCACATATCATCCGCATACATAAACACTCGACACTTGTTTACAACATTCGACACACTGTTCACGTGCATTATATATCCCACTGGACCAAACACTGACCCGGTCGGCACTCCCAGATCCACTCCCGCATCCTCCCCAGTCACACCAGCTACTATTGTTCTTATTTTACGGTTAGTTAGGTAACTTTTGAACCATTTATTCGTAGGACCGCGTATTCCACATTCATCCATTGCTTGTAATAATATGTCGTGATCCAGGGTGTCGAATGCTTTTTATAATCAATAAAAAGAGCTATCAGCTGTTTACCTGAATCTAGACTCTCATTAACAAAGTCAGCATAAGTTGTTAGGGCCGTAACAGTGCTGCGCCCTTTCCGGAAACCATACTGAGTGTCCGACAATAAATTATTACACTCTAAAAATTTACTAATTTGACTAACAATGTTTTACGTCTAGGCCAGCGTGTATGTCGATTCTTCCATCCCTTATATATACCCTTTTAGAGTTGGAATTTCCAAAAAATATTTCTTAGCGGATGCCTACGTCATAACATCTACCTGCATGCTAAATTTTAGGCCGATCTGTCCAGTGGTATGGGCTGTGCGTTGACAGATCACTATATCAGTCAGTCACCCTTGAGTTATACAAGGTGTATTTTTGGTCTTGCTCAACCCGCTAGGAGATGATTCTACTCATAAAAATAAACAACTTTCATTATGGAACCAACACTGGAATCGCGAATAAAATATCAGCTGGTTCATACATTATAGTCCGAGGGCATTGAACTTTTCTTAGAAACAGCTGATATTTTTTTCGCGATTTCAGAGTTGGTTCCATAACAAAAGTTGTTTGTTTTCATGGGTAGAATCATCTCCTAACAGGTTGAGCAAGACCAAAAATACACCTTGTATATATTTGGATAACAATTGAAGTTTTCCCAAATCTCACCTGATACAACCATGTCCAAATACTGCATATTCTGAATGGAGTTGAAGTCAAACTTGCCGCCATTCTTAACGTCGTTTTCTTTGATCTCTTTAGCCAGACGGTCTTGAACATCAGGGTTCAGCGCCAGTTCGTACAATAAGAACGACATTCCAGAAGAAACAGTTTCGAAACCAGCTATGAAGAACAGCACTGCTTGGGCAATGAGGTCATCGTCAGTCCACACTAAAAAGAAAATATAACTTTAAATAAATTTCTCATACATTCACCTTTTTCGAGAAATAAATGTGACATTTGATATTCAAGATCGTTCAGCTCGGAATGGTCGTAAATCTTGGTGAATTTAATAGATACAAGGTGTTAATTATAAAATATAGGTTATAAAACTCGTAATTAATCATATAAAAATACAACAATCAATAACTTTTTTTTTCATAATAAACCTCGTATGATTTGGATCTATGAATTTGTACCTTGTATAGAGACTACCACCCTACGATGTGGCGATAATAGATACTGATATACTAATTGACAGTAAGTTTTTAAAAAACATCCTCAATGAGACTCTCCCAATTTCCTTTTCTATTTTTATCAACCTTCAATGTCCTTGTGATATAACGTTACAACAAGAGCAAAACTTGTTTTACTAAGTACGCGTTACTGCTGATATTTGATCACTTTGTGTAATTTTACACTACTTAGTTAGTTTCTTGTACCTCTATTCAATTTCATGCTTACGTATTTCCGTGTTACCTTGAGAATTGTGAAATTTTTTACTCAGAGGTGTTATCTAACGAGTTTTTAATCGCTTTTAATTATATCGAAACTAACTACGGAATATAAAAAAATATTTGATTTTTTGGTTGTCTGTGATTTTTTCTATATTTATACCGGCATCAGCAAGTAGTAGATATGTGAACTTGAAACTCGCACTTATTGTTCTTTTTATTATTTCGCCAAACTTTTATATTTTTGTCATTATAAGTAAATTTATTGTCATCAAAATAAAAATAAAATCCTATATTGTCACATTAACTCTCTTTTATTTTTTTGAAACTTAGTTTTAGTTTACTTTATAAAAATACTCACCTCTATTAATTTCTTTTTGTCCAATAGATGATTCCTCGACAGTCGCGAATCCAGCAGCTTCATCGTTAGTCTTGCTGTCATCATGGGTAAGTTTACCTTAAAACATATTTAAGTTTATTAGATTCTTGCGATTAGTAATTATTTCATAAATATGCATGAACATATCACTTTTCTAAACAAAATGTTTGAGGAAAAGCCAAAAGTGGAAGTATACCTTTCTTAGCTTCCATAAGCAAGTGAATCATATCAGGTCTGATAATATTCTTCAGCTCGCGATTTTCCATCGTCTCCATAACTAATTTCCTGAAGAATTGTTTCGACATATTGGAAAGGAAATCCAACTTCAAAACCTGTAATAACAAAACTATTAATGTAACGAATCTCAAAAGTTTGTTCAATACGTTTTTGTCTAGACTTGGCCTAAAGTTTTTAAGTACACTACTTTCTGCGCCTATTTATCTTTAGCTTAAACTATTACTCTTTTTATGACCATATTTACCAGTACACGAGATGAATGACATAATAATATTATCATCATCATCTCCCTAGCCTTTTTCCCAATTGTGTTGGGGTCGGCTGCCAGGCTAACCAGATTCAGCTGGATACCGGTGTTTTACGTGGAGCGACTGCCTATCTGACCTCCACAACCCAATAACTGGGCGACACGATACCTCTTGGTTAGACTGGTCATAGTTTCTGGCTAACCAGTAACGACTGTCAAAGTTCTACGAATGACAACCAGGACCAACGGCTTTACGTGCTTTCCGAGGCACGGGATGTCAGTGATGTCTAAGATAAACTTTAGAAAGTACATATGAATTGAAAAAGTCACAGTGGTACTTGCCCGGATTCGAACCCACAACCTCTTACACGAGAGGCGGGCGCCTTATTCACTGGGCCATCACGACACAACAATGACATAATAATATAATGATCGTCAATAATAATACTTTGATTGCGGTCGGAGTTTACTCATACGTTAAAAGTACTTCGACATTAACCTTGCAGCCTGATGTTATTGTAAATACATTAGACGTGTAATTCAATATTTACACGTCAATTTCAATAGTTATTATTATTGCTAGTAATTCAGTCTATTTATTATTCAAATGTTAAGTGTATTTTCATTATGAATCGATGATTTATCATTAGTTGTTGATCTACGGTAATTATGATAATTGTGGAATGTATATTTATCTAAAAGAGATTATTGTTTATCTTTAGTTATGAAGCTACTGATTGATTAATCGGATCTAATCAGTCTAACTAGCCGCCATTGTTTACAAAGACTTGTGCTCTAGAAGAGATAATGTAGTCTGTATTTGTAAGTAAATTGTTTCAGAATCGTGAAATAAAAACATGTCTAAAATAATGCTACTTAATGATGACTCACCTTAGCAAGTTTAGGCGCGTTAGAGATGATGAAGAACATAAGCATTTGACGGAATTTGAAAGTTGATGATAATTTGCCCATAGCGTAGAACTCGTTGTCCACGTCGTTGTGAGAGTCCACCTTCAGGCCGAAGGCGCAGGAGGCTATCACGTCGTTGGCGTAGCGTGTCGTCAGATCCTTGCACTCGATGTCTATGTAGCCAGCTGTAAAAAATCTTTAATTCATTAAAATGTCGTGGAAGAGACATCATTTAAAGTGTTCAAAAATAATGGCACTAACTTTTTTGAAGTAACAGAAATTATTACATCAAGGTTCTAAACGCATTTTTTAAATTACATCTCATTCTTATCATCACCACTTTAGCTGTCTAAAAAGCGCTAAAATCTGTAGAACTCTACAAATAGCAAGGACAGATGTACAACATTTTACTTACATTTAGATTCTTTGATCTTTTTTGAAAGTGAGCTCATCATCTGATCTCCAACCTCCACCATAAAAGGCACCATCACTCGTATCTTGGAACTTGTGAACGCTGGACTCAATGTGGAGCGCATGTCTTTCCATTCTTGACCTGTAAGAATTTCAATTATATTTTTCATCAGTCCAAAACCAATTTTTGCAATTTATAAACTTTATAGCAAAAAGAGTGATGTTATAATTTGACTGCTATGAATGTGTCTGTCTGTCTGAAAGTAAACTAGCTATGGTTCTTAGACAGGATTCTTCAGCCCTCTTGAACTTATCAACCCTGTCATTAGCTGCAGCCGCGATATTAATAAATTCTGAGGCAGCATTTTAATTATTATTTTTTTACACTTTTTTATAAAGATAAGTCTAAAACAAATTTCATTTATACCTTTCAAAGAAAACAAGTTTCTGGAGAAGAATGAGTCACTGGTGCTGAAGGTGGAGCGGTGATCGAGGAAGTGCTCAAAGTCTTTGACAGTGATTTTCTTCACCAGCTCGATGTCACGGACGACTACCAACTCATTGATGAATTCAAATCGTCCCACGAACCTGATAAATAAGACATTATTAAACACTTGACACTTATTACCTAAGTAAATAAACAAAAAATATGCTAACACTTGAACAATTAAATAAGTAGTCGATCAGCGCTAAACGTCTTCGTAATTCTCTATGACGGGCTTGATCGTTCACCTGAGAAATTATTCTGTATTATTTCCTGTAAAATTACGTAATGCCTGATTTTACTTCAAGACACTAATGGCTATAGGTATGTCAATAAAATATTGTACATATTGATATACGCCCAGCAATGCTTGAAAATGTATTTCATAATCACATTTAAATGTACTTCTAAAATAGCACAAGACTGACTATTGTTGAATATAAACAATAAATCCAATAAATATAAGTCCATACCTTTCTTCAGGGAAACTCCTGTACAGATCCAAAACGTCATCAATGAAATGATTATAGCGGAACAGGACCCTAGCCATGTTGCCGAGTAAGGGGACGGGCCTGAAGTGCTTGACGCCATAGCGGTGGAACTTAGAGTAGATTTGCCGGAGGTACAAGACCAGCACGGCGATGAGCACAGCCACCCAGATGAGGAGAATGATCATGATCTGTAACAACATTAAAGATTATACTTAAAGGATAAAAATCAAGGCTAGGCCTTGAAAGGAAGAAAGTGTTTTTGTTGCCGGGTTCTTAAAGAAAAGTATCAATTGCAATGCAACTGATTCCGTTATGGTTGAACTCCCTGATTTAAGATTAATTTTAGGTACTGATGTAACATTACTCAAAATAAGTTTTCACTGAGAGGCTTCAGATTCAAGATCTTAAATGATAATAAGTTTTTTATTGATTCACTATTGCATTGGGTTTATACCTGTAATAATGGTAAGTAAGGATATAATAAATAAATAAATCTCAAAGTGTGCCTGTGCTGTCTGCCTGAATTGTTAAATTATTGTCTTCCGTACTACCGACTGTTACGTATGTATTGGTCGTAATATCGTTACTATCTTCTGAGTACATGGTACCAAATACCAAATACTTCATCAAGGTCATCCCCTCAATAGTTTCAACATGCGGAATTAGAACCACTACCTGATCTAATACTGATACTACAATAATTTGCTTGATTATCTAGATAATGTTGTTTAAGTAGAAACACGTGTCGTGTGTGTGTGTGTGTGTGTGTGTTTGACCGCCATATTTGTCAGTGTCAAGGTGATCAATTCATCTCTGAACAAAGTCCAGCCATTAATGTAGTTAATGAACTCGGCAGTGGTTGGTAATTGTAACAAAAATAATTATTTAGAGCTGCTATGAATTGATTGTGTCAAAGAGGATTTTTTTATGGTGCCAGAGAAGGCTACTGAAATGGAGGCTAATTGAGATGACATGGAAGATGAAGACTGAAGACTAGACTAGGTTAAATTTAAAATGATTGAGTCAAATCCTAAAATGCTTTCACATGCCAGTAACTTTGCAGTAGTATAGACGTAAACAATATACTGCGCCATTGAGACACACCCATATCAAAAACAACTAGAGGTTCTAACAGTACAAAAACAAGTAAGGTGACTCTATAATTATATGCAAGACACTACATGTAAAGAAGGATGAATGATTGATATTTTTAACGACCGGTTACTAATAATAATAATTATTATGTCCCCAACAGAATTATTTGATTATAGTAGTGTGTTCTTAACTAATAAATAATATGCAAATTAATTGTAAACTAAAATACGAATCTGATCCAAATAATACCTTGTTCTTAATGTAAGTACCGTGCAAATAATATCACATAAACAACTTGACATTTTTTCATTTTTAGTTATCATAAAATATTTGCACACGTAAAAGTGTCGATAGGCCCAGTGAATATGGCGCCCGCTTCTCGTGTAAGAGGTTGTGGGTTCGAATCCGGGCAAGTACCAATGTGACTTTTTCAATTCATTATTATGTACTTTTTAAAGTTTATCTTAGACATCACTAACATCCCGTGCCTCGGAAAGCACGTAAAGCCGTTGGTCCCGGTTGTCATTCGAAGAACTTTGACAGTCGTTACTGGTTAGCCAGAAACTCTGACCAGTCTAACCAAGAGGTATCGTGTCGCCCAGTTACTGGGTTGTGGAGGTCAGATAGGCAGTCGCTCCACGTAAAACACCGGTATCCAGCTGAATCCGGTTAGGCTGGCAGCCGACCCCAACACGGTTGGGAAAAGGCTAGGGATATGATGATAAAATATTTACACACGATTTTAAAACGTGTATAACTACAAGATTTGATAATCAACAGGCCTAGGAATCGCTGGCGGAACTGGGAACTGATGTAACATTTTTTTTAAGTTTTTTAAATAAATAAATTTAAAAATGAGACCCTTGTTCAATAAGAGATAATTATGGGTAATGGACTGGTATTATAATTATTTTTAATTTCTTATTTTGACATTCAATTTTAGGGTGTGTGGCCAGAGAAGCCAAAGCACATGTAAAAAAGTCAGGTTTGTCTTCGAGTAGAAAACTTATATAGAATGGAAAAAGTCGATCTATTAATATTTACTATTTTAAGTGGAACTTCCTTTTACTTACTTTTAAAGTTGCAATTTAATAATGTATTCAAAAGTGTTTTGTGCAGTTTAGCTTGGAAGCTATTAAGGTAATAGTGGACCTACGTACTAACACTTGAGATATGCCGCACTTGAACTACTAAGTTTATTTATGTGTGTGTAGCATAGTACGATGTTTCATGTAATTACATTATTAGCAATAGAGTCACATTCGTTTTATATTATTGGCTTCATTAGAAGAGGCACACTGTTTAACAGTCTGTTACGTCTCCTTAAATTAAATCTGCTCCATGATTGGTTAGACGAGGGACATTTTCAAGGACGTGATAATTTATGATCACCTAAAACTTATAAAAATACAAATAATAATTAAACAACATTAATAGTAAAGAAAAGTTAAAGTAATATCGACAAAATGGAATCATGCATGACCCACCATAAGCTTATTTTCCTACAGACATTCAAATACAATTAGGTCGACAATCGCGTAAACATGTTTTAAAAATGTCACTCGTCTAGTCTTATTATTTTGACAGCTTCAAACGATTTGTCGTCGAAATGGGTAATGATTCAATTTTGTTGATAGTACTTTCCATTCCTCCTCCTCCTTCCACTGTTTTAAGTAGGCACTCTAGATATGCTGGGTATACTTAAAATACTTGTAGTACCTATGTTATTTGGTACAGCAAAGTACGTTATTAATAAAAAAATCGTTTATGATAATTGCAACTACAACTCGAGCCACTGTTAAACTATTAAAGAGCAAGTTTAAGTGTTAACCGATGAGGTATATTTTTCAATTAGAATATATTTTTCAATTGCATTAAAAAAATATTGCATAATGTAAACCTTTGAACACACGTGATTTGAGATACAATAGAAAGACAATAGCAGCCCGACAACCGGCTGTCGTTGGTCGTCGAAAGGTAAAACTCAAATCAAAATTGTAAAAAAGCATTTTGGAACGCCATTCATATAATATTATAAAGATTATACCTATTTATCATGCATCTAGTGACCTATTTCAAGAGTTTGAGAAGAATAGACTAAAACTGTATTCTTATTCTCTTAAGAAATTATACTGACTAGTGAATATAAATAAAAACCACTTTATGTACACGCAGTATAAAATAAAACAACCCAAATAAATTAAGAACCATTATCATAAAGATGGGTTATTATTTAAAAATACAATAACAAAAACAAATTCAATACAGTTTTTGCTAGAGAACCACAAAAGTACATAACGGAAATAAGCAAAAAATTGTTGATTGAACCTCACAGTACAAAAAAGGTTTATTTTTAGGAAAAAAAAACTTGTTTTTATAAAAATAATTTTCGAAACTAATTAATTTTTACAGTATCAAAAACAATACTCTCACTTTCGATATATAACACGTTAACATAACCAGTTTTATCTTCGCTCCACTAATCTGTAAAATTTACAAATTATGACACAACGTCTGTAACAGTATTTTTATCTGTAAACAATGAATTCACCTATTCATTGCAGTTGGTTGAAATTTCAGATGAAAAATGACAGTCTTCAAGTAATTATTAGCTGAGTTTATCATCATAATATTTTATTTTTACATGAAATGGTTAGTTATTTTTTTATCCACTAACAAAACATTATTATATACAATGACAAGGTGTTTTAAAATATACAGGCAGATAATACCACCATGTTTTGTTGTGTCAATTATGTTTTTGTAGGTACACTTAAGGTACGTCCCCGCGACGTAGTGCCGACTGATTTTTATTTACGAAATGCTAACCAGTTTTGATCACTGTGTATTGCCAATATTGATGAATTCTTTAGGTTGACAAAAAAGGCCAGGTTGGCTCCTTAAAACCGATGTTTTTTTTTTTGAATTAACATTGCTTTACAAGTTGACAATGTTGATAGAGCTTCTAATGTACTTTTTTAATTTTGTAAATAATCCGTACTAATAATAAAAATGCGAAAGTAACTCTGTCTGTCTGTCTTCACGCGTAAACTACTAAACCGATTTGAATGAAATTCGGTACAGATATATATATCTGGGACTCGAGAAAGGACATAGGATAGTTTTCATCCCAGAAATCACTTGGGAACGGGAGCTATTAATCCACGCGTACGAAGGCGCGGGAAAAAGCTAGTAATTAAATAAATCATGGCAATGCATTTTTGTACACCAGTATTATTGACAAAGCGAATAAACGTTTTGTAGACGCCCTCCCCATTTTTTAATTACATAATATCATTTAAGTAAGACATAAGATAAGATTTAAGAAAGTATACTTTTAAAGTTGAATAAATATTAATTACTAATTACGTTTTATCACAGATAACATGAATGATAAAATATAAAAAACTTACTGTTACGTCACAAGCACTTTTGTGAACACACAGCACAATCGTAAATAAATAAAATGTAACCAAACCGGAATCGAGTTCCAGACGTGTTGCTCTGAGAACGACCCAGAGGTCTCTGAGCATAGAGTGGGGGGATCGCCTTAATATATTATGTCATCTTATCAATCCGTTTGTCATTTGTCAAAAATAGACGTAGTACCTGTTATCAAAGATAAAGACAATGCGCAAATAACAATAATAGCAGATTCCGGATTTAGAAAATTACTCATATTCATGCTTTTGTTCTTATATGGAAATTGGAGAGTCACCTGAAATGGTAATTTAGATACCTGTGTGAAGCTTTGAAAACTTTTTAATCTAATGTTATCTGTAAATAAGAATGTTTGTTATTTTGTTGTTTTAATGCCTTGTATTAATTTACATAATATTAACTTTAATTTCACGGCACGTTTAGTGCCGTAGTGGTCAAGTTCTTAAAGCTTGGTTGCTCCGCTGGGCGTCCCGGGTTCGATTACTGCAAGAAACAAATATGAAAATTTATATGTTTGTAAAAATCTAAATAATATAAGAAGTTCCGTAACGATAATAAAAGTAATTACGACACAATTAAGTACTACTTACACTTAAACAAAATTCAGACTTTATCAAAACAAACACCCATAAAAAAGTGTCAACAATAAAACACCTACACTGATAACCAGGGATGGAATAAATGGATAAATATGGATAGGAAATTTCGGATACGGATTAAATACGGATATAGGATACGGTTATTGATTATTATACTGGATACGGTTACGGATACGTATATGAAATTATTTCGGATTATCCGTTAGTTTCGGATAATTTCGGTTACGGATATTAAAATTTTAAGGAATTTCAAAAGTAAAATACAAAAAGCTAATATAATGGTTTTATCACAGAGAGACATATAATGTCTTCATTTGGTGGGAATTGCAATCAGTCTGTGAGTAATTATTACATAACGTGTCTCAATTAGGCTCCGCCCCTATCCGATATTATCCGAAACTTTTATATCGGATTCGGTTACGGTTACGGATATTTTTTAATATCGGATATCCGATAGTTTCGGTTACGGTTACGGAGGTCCCTGACATCCCTGCCGATAACTACACAATAATTTGACCCCAAACAGCAGTTGGTAACGAACAAATTGGTATTAAATTGTAAATAAACACCTTTTGCTGAGTCACAGTGATTCTAATTATTTTCTTACAAATAATCGAGGAAACTACGTCTTTACCTCTTATTATTGCAGACCCCCCCCCCCCCCCTTCTCCGTATTTCAATGTAGTTATCACGTGGTAAGTAAGGAACCACTAAGTGGTGCTAAAGAAACCACTTGTTAAATAAGTATACTAGCTGTCCCCAGCGGTTTCACCCGCATTTTTCGTTACTGCTCCGCTCCCGTGGGTCGTAACGTGATGGTATATAGCCTATAGCATTCCTCGATAAATAGACTATCTAACACCTGAGAGAATTTTTCAAATCGGACCAGTAGTTCCAGAGATTACCCCCTACATACAAACTTACAACCCTACAAACTTACAAATTTTACCTCTTTATAATATTGGAATTAGAATGAAGAATGATGTTAAGATCAGTGATTCTTGAGTTCCACATTTTTTAATTGAAAGACAGTTTGGAGTTATAATAGGACAGCTAGGTAAAAAATCTAGATACCATTCTAAAAGCGAAAGATTGTGAGGATGTTTGTATGTTTGTTGCTCTTTTACGCAATGATTTCTGGTCGGATTATGGTAGAACTTGGGCAAAGAACAGCTCATGGGCTGTTTTTTAAGGATATCGTGTTACTTGGCTAAAATATAACGAAAAATGACGAGTAATTTTGAAAAATTTTGCCACCTGTGATCTTGAAAACCGCTAACAGCGGCTAGTATTTTTTTTTATATTTTCATGATATCTTTATCGTAACCTTTACATACCATTCAAAATATTTTGCTTATAGTTATTCAATCTTTTCATGAACTAACTCTCTGTTGACTCCTGTTGAGTTTCTAAGGCCCGTATTAATAGACGTCATTCAATTCTGAGACGCTCTCAAGTTTATTGCTGTCCTTATTATTTCCCTTTAGAATGACAAGGACAGCAAGAGACTTAAGAGCGTCTCGGAGTTGAGTGACGTCTATTAATACGGGCCTATGTCTTTTCTCTTTTATTGTACATTCATTAGTTTCGTGAGAGTATAAGGGTCACGGTCCCTTCCCTTCCGGGAATCCCTTCGGGGAAGCCTTCTTTATCACTAACGTTTATATTTCGGAAAATTGAAAATTTTATCAGCCTAGGGTAGACTTAAATCGCCATTCCGCCTTGAGTCGTGTGTCCCAATGGGGCGATGACAATCTAGTGCAGTTCAATGCCGCCAAAACGCAAGCGTGTCTGTTCTCCGCCAAACGGAGCCCATTTGACCAGGCTCCTACTTTCCGAGGTGCATCTGTAAAAGTAACCGGCTGCCTTGAACTCCTTGGCATGGAGTTGAGTTCTGACCTCAACTTCGGCACTTTCATCGAGTCCAAAGCACAGACTGCGGCGAAAAAACTGGGCATCCTTAACAAGGTTAAGCGATACTTCACGCCGGGACAGCTTCTAACACTCTATAAAGCTCAAGTCCGATCGTGTATGGAGTATTGCAGTCACCTATGGGATGGCTCAGCCAAATACCAACTGGCCGCATTGGATTCGGTGGATCGCAGGGCCAGAAGGTTGATTGGCGACAAGAAGCTGGTGGCTCAACTTCAACCACTAGCACATCGGCGAAAAGTTGCCTGTCTGGCGGTATTTTACAGACTGCACTTCGGTGAGTGTGCTCATGAGCTACACGAGCTCATTCCCTCATCCCCATTTTACCACCGGACATCCAGACGTACGGCGGGATACCACCCTTTCTTGGTTGATATTCCTCATATCCGCACGCAGCGCTTCTCAAAATCGTTCATAATGCGCACCGCAAAGGAATGGAACTCCCTGCCGGCGTCTGTGTTTCCAAATTCATATAACCCGGAAGTATTTAAGAATAGAGTGCATAGGCATCTACTGGGTAAGCTCGCTCCATCGTAGGCTCCGTCTATGCCCTCGGGCTAGTCTGGGACCAAGAGCAAGCCCATTATAATAAAAAAAAAAAGAGCAAGAGTGGTGATCAATACTCGTGCCTTTTCTTTATAAGACCTCTTTATTTACCTTTGCCGTGCAGTAGGACAGTATAAGGCTGGTATTATTACCTATTATTGGGGTAGACTTAGACACAGTCACATGTATATGAAAAGGGGACAGGATTTAAGGTCAAATAAAAGTCAGGGGCCAATATTGTACAATCACTCTAAATGATGGACGGGTCAGTTATTCCCGAAATAGACCAGCGATGGTTCCTTGCCTGGGTCTGCCGAATATATTTGCAAACTCGTCTTAAGTGGTAATTTTTTACTAGTTTTGTCTGGTAGCAGTGGAGTTTTTTATGATAGACTCTTTTCGGGAATTTCCACCACTAAAAAAAGACAGAAATCAAACAAGCATTTTTTTGACAACCCACACTCATTTTTTTAAATATACTTAATATAAATCTTTATATATAATTTTGCTGTACGTGTGTATGTCATTGAACTCCTCCTAAACGGCTTGACCGATTTAAATGAATTTTTCTGTATGCGTTTGAGTGGCGCCCTGGATGGCTTAGATTCACAAATCAGCCCGGCAGATGGCGCTGATTGCTTGAAAAAGCATGTGATCTCGGAAACGGCCCTAACGATTACGCAGAAATTTGATATGTGTGGGTTTTCGGGGACGAGAAATCGATCTAGCTCAGTCTTATGTCTGGGGAAGCGCATGTTTTCGAGTTTTCTCTTTCGCAATATTTCACGCATAATATGGGCGCTAATTAAGCTATATTTATTGCACTCTTATATCTACCCGTGCGAAGCTGGGAGGGGCCGCTAGTATAATATATAATACTGCTGACAGCTGCTGGCGTGGTCTCCGTCTATTATAAACTTGTATATTGTATTTATTTCCAATAGAAGTATCTAGTGAGTATTAGAGTACACAGTCTTCCATATTTCGTTTATGTATGTACCTAGTAGCTAGTATATTAAGTCCTTCTGTACTCCGCGACATGCATACTAAAAAACAAGAGGTTTTAATCATTATAATTTAACGCGTGTTTTGCGCCGATAAAGATTTGTTACCAAGATTTTAGAGACATAAGCTAAAAAGAAATACAAAATAGATGTAGGTTAAAAATCTACTTTTATGTTGATCTCTAATAAAATCCGAACTATCAAGCAAGCCTTTGAAAATATACAAAAATCTTTAATTTCTTCCTCAACGTTTAAAATTCTCCTACTTCAAGTATTGTCTAAGAACACTGAAAGTTATAACAAGGCCTACTTAGAGTGTAAATACTTATATAATTATTGTGTTATTTTCAAGAGCCCGATAACAGTTTTATCTACTAGATAAACAAAGAAAATGGCCTCTTACAATAGAAAAATTATGTAATTTTTATTGGTACTAGCGACACGCTACAGCTTCGCACGGATGTAACATATATCTTTGACCCTGCGCTCAAACGGTCAACATAGTGTCATTTTTGCTCCGTGTTTAATATAGTTATTATACCACTTATTCCGAAGTAATTCAAAATAAAAACAAACCCAGTGTCAATTAAACAACAGTGAAACAAATTTCAATAT
The DNA here is from genome assembly GCA_033675125.1 of Athetis lepigone. NCBI lineage: Eukaryota > Metazoa > Arthropoda > Insecta > Lepidoptera > Noctuidae > Athetis > Athetis lepigone. Next base: position 769,981 of record CM066236.1, on the reverse strand, counting down.
AATAAACTTAAAAAAAGTGCGAAAACTGGACGATTTTAAGTGCTAACAGTTAACGTTTTTAAATGTAAAAGTGATCAGCTGCCGAGTGAATGACACAGCAATCGCGCGTAGTGCACGGGATTCGCGCGGTTAGACAGTGCGCGTAAGTGTTACAACCGCCTGCGCGGGCGGCCGGTGACGCATGCGACTGCTCGCGCCAAAGACTACTTAACGCAGAAGGACGAACATATTATACCTACTAAATTTCCTCCAAGAGGATTTGCTACTTTTTTCTACATATTGTGCATCACTTACTTGTTTAATATGTCTGATAATGCATTACAATGGGGCTGCTGCACGAATGTGAGTGTAGTGAATTTTGAGGAGAAGTCCATCAAGTGTTCCTCGTGTGGGAAATACTACCACTACGCATGTATGTCTCTTAAGGAGTCGCCAAGTAAATCAGGTACTTCTAAAACCTGGAAATGTCCGACATGTATAAACTCCACCCCCAAAGTGCACAAGGACGACTCAACCCCAATTCGGAACATCTCAATGATAAGAGGACCCAAAAGACAAGCTGTTGGTCCTCCTTCACCTCCTACTATACAAAACGACAGAGACGAGACGCATTCAATTATACGGGATATTATAAAGGAAGAATTTAAAGAGATGCTGTTAAAATTTAATAATACAATTACCACCGCCATAAATAAACAGTTGGAGCCAATTAAAAAAGAAATAGGAGAGATTAGGGAATCAATGTACTTTATGAATGAAACATTTGAGGATATCAAAAGGGAGCAACAGTCTTCAAGAGAGATTATAAAGAAATTAGAATCAGAAAACACTGAACTTAAGGTCACAGTCGAGGAACTTCATGCAAGGATGAATAACCTGGAGCAGCAGTCTAGATCAAATAATTTAGAGCTGCAATGTGTGCCGGAAAACAAAAATGAAAATGTGTACAATGTAGTAACACAATTGAGTCGCGTAGTTAACTGTGAACTTAATGAAAGAGACATCTTGCACTGCACACGTGTTGCCAAGACCAACGTATCTAGCGCTCGTCCTCGGTCAATAATTGTCCAGTTAGCCTCACCCAGAATACGAGACCAGCTTCTTGCGGCCACCATCAAGTATAACAAGTCCAAACCTCAGGATAAACTAAACTGCTCTCACTTAGGATATGCCGGCTCTAAATCTCCCATCTTCGTAACGGAACATCTCTCACCTACAAATAGAGCACTTCACGCAGCAACCAGGATTAAGGCAAAAGAAAAGAGATATAAGTATGTGTGGGTGAGAAACGGCAGAATATTCGTGAAGAAAGAGGATGGTTCCGAAACGATTCTGATTAAGAACAATATTGGTTTAAACAAAATTGTGTAGTTGTAAGTACGTAGTCATAGTATTCTAATATCAATGCATGTAAGTATGTCATTATTTTTAAAAAATTCTGTGAAATTCTTATCTATTATCAGAACTGTAGGGGGTTGCGAACGAAAACTAATAACTTTTACTGCAACCTTGCTTGTATGAACTACGATATTATAGTACTGACGGAGACCTGGCTAAACAATAATATACTAAGCAGTGAGCTATTTGATTGTCGATATGAGGTATATAGGAGGGACCGAGAAACTGCTTCTTTTCAATGTAAAAAAGAGGGAGGAGGAGTATTGATTGCCGTTAGTAAAAAGTATAACTCAACTCGCATCGATCATTGGCAAAGTAATTGCGAAGATATTTGGGTTACCGTAGACATATCTACGTCACGTCGGATAGCTCTCTGTGCTGTATATATACCTCCACCCGTATGCGTCGCAACTGTCGATCACTTTGTAGAACACTGCAATAAGGTAATGGAATTAACAGATGTACCCATTTGTTTAATCGGGGACTTTAATTTAGGCCAAATTAACTGGGATTTGAAAACCCAGAGTAACCCTATGCCAAAAGCCTGTCAAAATTTCGTGGATTGTATGAACTCTAATAGACTGGTACAACATAATTATGTGAAAAACTCTTCTGGACGTATATTAGATCTGGTTTTGTCGACTGTATCATCTTGCTCGGTTGTGGAATCTCTCTGTCCTCTTACTCCTGTTGACAAATTTCATCCACCCCTTGAAGTATGTCTGTCCTTGGTAAGGGATTGCACCCTGTCATATAACAAATCAATCTGTAGACCTAATTTTTACAAAGCTAATTATTCTGAAATTAATAACTACCTTAATGACCAAGATTGGGATAAACTATTTCATGGCACGAATGATGTAAATGAAATGGTAACAATATTCTACAGAATTGTGAATGACGCAATTGAAAAATTCGTACCTAAACGCAAAACAAAGCATTATCGTTATCCACCGTGGTTTAACAGAGTACTAATCAAGTTGCTAAATGAAAAAAATAAACTAAGAATACGTCTTAGAAAGTATAAAAATCCACTAGATGAAATCGAACTGAAATTAATTTCTAAAAGATGTCAAACTTTGGCAATTAATTTATATAAAGGATACATAACAGACCTAGAAAAAGACATAAAACACAATCCCAAACTTTTCTGGAGCTTTTTAAAGGCTAAGCGCGGAGGTTCAAGTGCCTACCCATTAACCATGACCAACGGACAGACAGTCACATCCAATGGCCCCGAAATTTGTAATCTTTTCGGTGCCTATTTCGCTTCCGTGTATATACCTGACAATAATTCCGTTTTTAAATGTAATTCAACTTTTCTTAAGTCTCTATCCTTAAATAGTCAGTGTTTAACTAGACCCATAGTAGATCGCGACTGTTTACTTAAGAAACTAAAAACAGTAAATATAAATAAGGGACCAGGACCTGATGGCATCCCACCGGTCTTTATTGTTGAATGCGCTACATCCCTTGTCACGCCCCTATTAAAAATTTTTAATATGTCACTGGGCTCAGGAACCTTCCCGGCGGAATGGAAAAAAGCGAAAGTAGTGCCTGTATACAAAAATGATAAAAAAAATGACGTCACCAACTATAGGCCGATATCAATCCTATCCATAATCGCAAAGATTTTTGAATCCATCATTTGTCCGTATATCCAACAACATTTCAAACTATACGTCAGTGACCATCAGCACGGCTTTGTCGCATCTAGATCAACAGCTACAAACCTAGTCGCCTTTACAGAGACCCTTATTCAAGCTGTGGACGCGAACAAACAATTTGACGTCATATATACGGACTTTAGTAAGGCCTTCGATGTTATGTCCCACTCTGTACTTATACATAAGCTCTCAGTCTACGGTATCACAGGCGCTCTTCTGGAATGGCTACAATCTTACCTGACGGGACGTGAATTCTTTGTGGTAGTTAACGGCTTTCGATCCTCAAACTACAATATACTGTCGGGTGCTCCCCAGGGATCACAATTAGCCCCAATTTTATTCAATATATTTATAAACGACCTCCCACAATGTTTACGTCACTCTAAACTTTTTCTATATGCCGATGATTTAAAATTCGCGCGGGCTATTGTATCACCGAATGATAGCTCTCTTTTACAGGAAGACCTCAACAGTGTTATCGAATGGTGTAAAATCAATAGAATGCAACTTAACTCTAAAAAATGTTATCATATGAAATTCACGAGAAAAACTAACGTCTATAGCACAGAGTACTTTATAAATAATGAAAGGCTACAAGAACTGGAGATTATTAAGGACCTAGGAGTGGTGTACGATAAAAAAGTAACTTTTGAGCAACACATGGAAAGTATTACTAAAAAAGCGTCAAAAATGTTAGGCTTTGTAATTCGGAATACTAGAGGCTTTCATACTAAAACTAAAATAATGTTGTACTACAGCCTCGTGCGAAGTATCCTTGAATATTGCAGTGTTGTGTGGAGACCCCATTACGCCGTTCATACCTTGAGGCTTGAGCGCGTGCAGAAGCGTTTTCTGTGGCACCTGGCATTTTCTGAAGGAAGATCCAAACGCCTACATTCCTATAGTACGCGTCTGCACTACTACAAATTGCGCACTTTGTCAACACGTAGAGATATCGCCGATGCTGTATTCTTGTACAAATTATTACGACACAAAATAGACTGTCCTCAATTGTTAAGTCTCATTAAAATTCGTGCACCGTCTAGATACCCCAGAACGGCATTAACACCACTCTGCCCACCATTACGAAGGACTGTGCTGGGTGCGAACTCGCCAATTCCTAGGTTATGTAGGATTTTAAACAACTATAGCGATTTGATAGACATACACCAGGGTAGTCTCAGTGAACTTTGTCGAGTAATTGTGGCTAACCCAATTGTTAATTGTTAGCAAATAATTTCTGTTATATGTATGTTAGTATTCGATTTCTTGATTATTTTATTGTATTATCTAGGATTAATTTTTTTTGACATTTTCTCAATTTTATCCCATTATTAATGATCTATGGTTTAATTTCTTGACATTTTATTCCATTATTCTTAATTTTATTCATCGTTAAATTATGATTTTTGTTTATTTTCTTTTTTTTTTAGTTTAAATTTAAATGTGTTACCGTTTTCCTTGCATGTGGTGTTAGCCTTTAAGAAATTGTTACACGTGCTTTATATGTATATCTCTAGTTTGTAAGAATGCTATGTGTAAACAATTGTTGGCTGACCTTAATAATAAATAAATAAATAAATAAATAAATAAATAAATAAATAAATAAATAAATAAATATATTTTCTCTGCCGTAATATTAAGTACTAGCTGTCCCCTGCGGTTTCACCCGCATTTTTCGTTACTGCTCCGCTCCCGTGGGTCGTAGCGTGATGATATATAGCCTATAGCATTCCTCGATAAATGGGCTATCTAACACTAAAAGAATTTTTCAAATCGGACCAGTAGTTCCAGAGATTACCCCCTACATACAAACTTACTAACCTACAAATTTTACCTCTTTATAATATTAGTATAGATTAGTAATTAAGCTACTTCTTGATATTCTTTCTAATGCTGAAAATTTTGAAAGTTTAAAGGATCAAAGCTAACTGAGGGCGGAAACGACATGATTTTATTCTTTTGAATTTGATCTTAAAAGTATAATTTCAACGTTATATTTTGTGTCTTTTTATATGTAGAAACATTTCTGGCACTTTCTTCATCTAACATAGGTACTATGATGGGTGATACCACCTTCCGGGTCGCTACATGCCTTCGCCTGGGCGCTTCTTGTGCGGCTCCGCATCGCTGTCAATGCGCTGAACCGGTCGACTGCCTCGGACACCATGGCCTTTCTTGCAGTAAGAGCGCCGGCCGGATAGCACGACACGCAAGTATTAATGACATTATCCGTCGTGCTTTTGTCTCCGCCGGGGTGCCAGCTGTTTTAGAACCTAATGGTCTGGCACGCGACGATGTGAAAAGACCAGATGGGATGACCATAATGCCTTGGAAGTTGGGTAGGCCTTTGGTGAGGGATGCAACATGTGTTGATACCTTCCTAGGTCTGCGTGTTGTGCTGGGGCAGCTGCTGCAAGTGAAGAAAACCTCAAACGGCGCAAATATAATAACCTCATTGGGAATTATATATTTGCACCGTTTGGGGTTGAAACACTGGGGCCATGGAGTCCGAGTGCTCATCTTATTTTTCAAGATATCGCCAAGCGGCTGGTTGACTCTTCACGTGACCAGAGGGCTGGCCTTTTCTTGGTACAAAGAATTAGCATTGCCATACAACGTGGCAATGCTGCCAGTCTTTTGGGCACCTGTCCTGTCGATAGCGATGCCGACGAGTTTTTTGATGCCTCGTGAGCCCTTTTTTTATAACTGTATATATTTATTTTAGTATTATTTTTAAGTTTTGTACATAACTATTATGTTTAATTTTTATAATTTTGTTAAGATTAATTTATTTTAACTAGCTTTAGCCCGCGACATAGTCCGCGAGGGTTAATACTTCCCGTTCCCAGGGGATTTCCGGGATGAAAACTATTCTATGGCCTTTCTCGGGTCCCAGACTATATCTGTACCAAATTTCATTCAAATCGGTTCAGTGGTTTAGGCGTGAAGAAGAGACAGACAGACAGAGTTACTTTCAGATTTATAATATTAGTAAGGATGGATTAGAAATAAATCTGACCGAAATATTACAATTAGAAACAATTAAAACATATAGGCGCCCCCCCCGCTCGACAAGTTTTTTTAAACATCGATTTTATTTGTAATTTTTATGTACCTACCCTTCCTGTGGCACTTGAAATAAAGATAAAGACGACATTATTATTTTATCATTTATTTATTTTTTATCATAAACCCAAAAACTATGTAGAAGTCCCGTGAATTACGGCATAAAACCAGATGCTACCAAAAAAACTCTAATTTGTCTTACAACAATATTTTAACTTAAACTTCGAATTATTTTCTAGCTACACAATATGTAGGTAAATGAATCACATAATACATTGCAATCTAAATAACAAAAATAAATAAATACCTAGTTACCGTTTTCCTTATTCGCAATACGTCCGCTTAAATGCTTATTGGCGCTACATTACACAATATCTCGTTTATTTCACAACCATGTTATGTTAAATAAAAATAAAATAAAAATATTCCCAGAACATCCTTTTTCATTCCCCATAATTTGCGACTCCCTAAACCAACCCTTCATTATTTTGATTTTTGCATCATCATTGCTCTTCACTTGCATCATTACCTGCAAACCAGTTTCGAACGATGCTGATTCATTCACTCCGCCAAGCAAAAACGAGCTTAATAGTATTGCTATTAACATTGAAATTAAATTGGCAATCAATTGAAGGCAATATTAGCGGTAAACACCGATTAAGGAGAGGGCATTGTACTTTAGTGTGATTAATTATTTTTATTAGTCAAACGTCTTTGTTATCAGATTTGGTGGTATTATCAAATAGTATCCCGTCTTATCTTCATTATCACTGGTTATTACAATGGTATCAAATTTTATAACGTCTATATCTAATTAGCAGTCGTCAATGAGTACATTAGTTAAAGCCAGCCTAATTAACTGTTTAATTGCCAACCTAGCCTTTTTACTGAACCGCCATTCTAAGTGATATTAACCGGTAGAGTTTTATAAAACATTTAACCTAGACAAGGTCGTTGGAGCTCCGCCACGGGGCTCCGTCAACTTTATATTCTAGTACTTGAACGTGTTATACTTGTGTTGAACTTACCAAAAAGACTTGGTAGGTAGTGTTTTCTGTTTCATTTATTTATTTTTCTTATTTTGTGTTCCAAATTAAAAAATCACGTTCTTGCTAATTCAATTGGCAAGTATGCAACGATTTTATCAAAATTTATTACTTGATGCGAGATTATTTCCATTCGTTTTGGTGCGCCAATGCTTAATAACGTAATCGCAATCCAGGACAAGAAAATGAAGTTATATGGCTAAGAAGAAATAAACTAAAAGACAGAAAAAAAAGATGAAAGAAAGCAGAAATGGTTTTCGCCGCCAAATGATTTTTTATGAGAGGTTGACGTTGTTGATGGTGTTAAAGCAAATTACAAATATATAATTCATAGCTCATTTTCACGTATAAATGTATTACAGTTCGCTATCACTATTTATACAATTACTTACCGTTTACAATTACTTTTTATCAAATAATCTTGTTGACTAAAAACAGAAAGAGTTCACGTTCAAAGCAAAGGTTCATAGTTTGTTTTAATTATAAAAGTACAAAGCTTTGCTAGATGTACTTATAATACAACAATTAAACCACAAACTTAGATATTAACGCCACATGGCTGCTACATGTGAGGATTATCTACTTCACACAAGCAAAATCAATTGACAATACTCAAAATATTGATATTAGTAATCTTCTAACACATAAGTCATTATATTAATCTTTTCCTACATCTCTTGATTTTTTAAAATATCATAATTCAATACTTAATTAAATAAATTTTACGTTGTACATTGTAACTTATAATTAACGCATTCTATGGCACTACACTCAGTTAAATAATTTCCGTACATTCTAGCTAGACATCACAACCATTAATTTTTCTATTTCCTGGCTCTGAACCTCAACCAGTGTCCGCCTTTAAGTCTGAGCTGGAAGGACGTTGTACATATCTTGGCAGGGATGCACGTCTTCTCACAAGGGGATACTTCCATATGCAGAAGAATCTGGTACGCCATCGCCTTGATCTCGCAGAGAGCAAATCTCGACCCTGAAAAATTATGGTCAAGGTTTAAAATACAGTAAACAGGGTTTAGTAGAATTTAGATCGATAAATTACTGTGATTAGGGCTTGATAAGTATTTGCCCTTACCCTTGAAATATTTATCAGGCCCTTATCATCATTATTTAATTTCCTTGATTTTATTCTTGTTTTGGGAAGGTTGTAAATCTATACTAATATTTTAAAACTGAAGAGTTTATTTGCTTCAACGTTGAAAAAATCTTTTCGTGTTGGATAGCGGTGAATCAATGAAAAATGTGCAGAACCGTTTTTTTTTTTCAGAGTTTGCTTTGCGTATGCTGGGTAACCAATTAAAGTCACGTAAAAATAATGCTTTGCGGATTTGTTCTTCAAGTTTCACTTAGCTTTCGAGGTTTTTTTCTTAGGTTGTTACTAAAGGTTGAGTTCCTTTAACCATGTTTATAATAAAACGCGGGTGAAACCACGGGACACATCTCAAGTCATATTTTTAATCATGTCATCTTTTGGGCATTCTTTTATTACATTATTATTTTTTTACTTCAATTACTGCTATTGTTTTCATCAATTTAACTTTTCTATTACTTTCTTCTTCCTAATTAAATAATATTGATAAACTCACCAATACAATTTCTAGGTCCAGCTCCGAAGGGCATGTAAGCAAATGGATGAATTTTATGTCTGTTTTCTTCTGAGAAGCGCTCAGGGTCAAACTTATCAGGATTGGGGAAGAACTGGGGGTCACGGTGGAATCCAATAACAGGTATCCAAACACCCTGACCTTTGCGGACCTAAAAACATAATTTCATTAATATTTTGTAGTTTCTGGATTGTTAAAGTCTCTTCCACATTTATTTTCATACTCACAATGAAATCCTTTTCAGCCTTATCGTTAGGTTTTCCCAAATTGTAATCTTTAGTGCAAACCCTGTCCATAGCTCCACCAAGCGACCAAAATCTTAAAAGTTCTGCAAAAAACGATTGCTTAATAATAGATTTCAGGGGCGAGAGAAGTCATTAGATGATTTCACATCCACAAAAAAAAAAGGTTAAATGTTGTAAAACCATCGATTGGGGTTTGATAATAGGTACTTTAATGGCTTAAAATGTAACTTAATTAATATCTGTTTTAATCTTACCAGATACAACCATATCCATATACTGCAGATTCTGAATGTCGTTGAAGTCAAACTTGCCGCCATTCTTAGCGTAGTTGTCTTTGATTTCCTTGGCCAGACGATCCTGGACATCAGGGTTCAGCGCCAGCTCGTACAGCAAGAACGTCATGCCAGACGCTACACCTTCGAAACCAGCTACGAAGAATAGTACTGCTTGGGCAATGAGGTCGTCGTCATTCCACACTGAAAGAAAGAAATCAATACTGTGTTTGCGGCTTTTAAAGTTATATTTACTTAACAGCTAGTTACTATGGGTGTTTTTCATATATGGAAATACTTGGATGGAAAACAAACTGACCGTTAGTGGTATCTGCCATACTAAAAGCGTTGCTGGTAGTATATGGATCGGTGGGTAGTAAAATCAATATGTATAATAATTCGTAAAACTTATTACTTCTCTTTTAAATATATTGGGCGAATGAAGGAAGATGATATTTGACTTAGTCAGTATTTATGAACATAGAATGCAGAAACTAAAAAATGTATGTAAATACTAGCTTCTGCCCGCGGCTTCGCTCGCGTTAGGAAGAGACAGAAAGTAGCCTATGTTACTCTCCATCCCTTCAACTATCTCCACTTAAAAAATCACGTCCAACCGTCTCTCCGTTTTGCCGTGAAAGAAAGTCAAACAGACAGACACACTTTCTCATTTATAATATTAGTGACAGATTAAGTGTCAAACTTTGACCAATGATAGACTTCAGGAAGAGTAATTATTTCATAAGTTACACTTCGTTTCAATTTTGTTAAAGTACGCACCTCTATTAACTTCTCTCTGACCAACAGAAGATTCCACAACTGTAGCAAATCCAGCAGCTTCGTCATTAGGTTTCACATCTTCATGAGACAGTTTACCTGGAATCACATTTAAGTTATTGGATTTTGGATATTGTCACCAACAACAAAAGGTTTACTTTTCATATAATTTTGAAGACATTATTTTGAGATAAGTACCTTTCTTAGCTTCCATGAGCAAGTGAATCATATCTGGTCTAAAAATATTATTCTTCTCGCGAGTTTCCATCGTTTCCATAACCAACTTTCTGAAAAATTTTTTCGACACCTCCGATAGGAAATCCAACTTTAGAAACTGAAAAATAAAGTCTCGTATACAAAATCACGTATAACGTTTACGTACGTTTCACGTGAAACAACTATATTATTAATAGATTTCCACAACCCTTGTTTAGCCGTGTTGTCAGATATTCGAGCATCTGTTTATCGGCATTTCTATTTTATTTGTTCTATAAGTATGTTATAAAATTCATCCCCAACTATATTATTTTTCTGTCGCTAAGATGAAACTGTGTGTAGTGTGTTTATTTGCATAGTTCTCAACTATAACTCTTTATGATCGAGTAGATCACTAACTATGAATGACATTTGTGACCGTTCGTTATTACTCATACTATGATTGCGGAGCTCGTCCACCCAATCGTTATTTGCGCGTCAACTTTGTGCCCTCGGGCCTTGCGGTACTATTCTGATTCTACACCGTATTAAATTCAATATGATTTTAACCTTCAACTTGAATTATTGTTTAGTTCATTCATCACAATTGTTAATCATAATTATAGTTACAATCATAGAATATCGTAATTACGATAACTTCTAACTAAAAGATTGTTGTTTATCTTTTGTTACCAAACGTATTTGTCTGTAGATATCAGTATTTGTCTATGATGCCTATTTGTTATAAAATAAAATAATAATATATTAGCCACTGAATGATTCCATACCTCGGCAAGTTTTGGTACGTTTGAACTAACGAAGAACAGCAACAATTGTCGTAAATCAAAAGAGGACGCCGTTTTGCCCATGGCGTAGAACTCGTTGTCCACGTCGTTGTGAGAGTCCACCTTCAGGCCGAAGGCGCAGGAGGCTATCACATCGTTGGCGTAGCGTGTCGTCAGGTCCTTGCACTCGATGTCTATGTAGCCAGCTGTAAAAAAAACAATTATTTGATGCTCCTTATGACAATATATAAACAAATTCATTACATTTCAACAAAAAAAAGACCTAGTCATTCAAGTGCCCTAAAGTTTGGAACCTCCCACCAAGCACATTTACTTACATTTAGATTCTTGGATCTTCTTCTGAAGTGTGCTTATCATCTGATCACCGACCTCAACCATGAAAGGCACCATCACTCGTATCTTGGAACTTGTGAACGCTGGACTCAATGTTGAGCGCATGTCTTTCCATTCTTGTCCTGCAAGAGATTTGAATGTTTCAGCCTTTGATGCTATGTGCTGCATAGCAATTTTTTGTTAAAGTTCCAAATCCAATTTTATTCATACCTTTCAAAGAAAACAAGTTTCTAGCGAAGAGTGATTCACTAGTGCCGAAGACGGCGCGATGATCAAGGAAATGTTCGAAGTCTTTGACAGTGATTTTTTTCACCAGCTCGATGTCACGGATCATTATCATCTCATTCATGAATTCAAATCTTCCCACGAACCTGACAACCAGACACCAAGCACTGATAAGTTTGTAACTACCAAACGACCTAACCAGACTTGAAAATTATTCTTTAATAAATCATAAAAAAAAACATACTGAATTACCTTTCTTCAGGAAAACTCCTGTACAAATCCAAAAAATCCTCAGTTAAATGGCGAGTGCAAAATAGGACCTTGGTCATATTGCCAAGAACGGGGACAGGCCTGAAGTGCTTGACGCCATAGCGACTCAACCTGGAGTAGATTTGCCGGAGATACAAGATCACCACGGCGATGAGGACAGCCACCCAGATGAGTAGGATTATCATGATCTGGAACAACATTGTTTGGGGTCAAATCAAAACTTTATTTGTCTACACTAAGAATCATTTTAGAATATTTTTTGGCCAAGGAAGTGTTTCTTGAAAAAACAAATGAACATACCTAGTTACTAACCGATAAAACTGGTCTGCAAAGTAAACACAAGGGCCGAAGTTGACCTGCTCAGAATGTTTGGTTATCAAAGCTACTACTGGCATATCTTTAGTCAAGGTCATCTTTGTTTTATTAATAGAGAGGCCAGATATTTCAAATAAGTGGACAACACCATTATAACATGATGTATTGTCTGCCTGAATTGCTAAATTATTATCTTCCGTGCCGAAGTTAGTTTCTGATTGTTTTATTACTGGTACAATAACTATATTAAGATCCAGATATATCGTGTGTACGATATGTATGCTCATTATTCTATAGTAGAAAAATGTCTTATTAATGGAAATCACAGAAGTTCCGCTTATAGAATCAAATTATTGAGTCAGCTGCCCATCGAGAGCCTCCTTTATTGAAGTGGTTAATGTGCGTAATTGACTGAGTACCTACATTATGTACATAGCAATACATTGACAGCACATATTGTAGTTGTTGTAGTAATAATATCATCTAATTGCGTTTTATTTTTAATTTTTGTAAATATTTTGAAATAATCAGCTACTTCATTTGTTTGTGTTTTGATTTTAAGTTTTCTTTAAATAGGATTGACTTCGACTATATGTTTGTACGTTATAAACTCCATGAAGACAGATAAATATTGTTTGTAAATAAATAAATAACAAAAATAAACTTACGATTTCAGCACAACACCAACTAGTATGTAAACACAGTACAATCAGTAACAAGTAAAATACTGCGGGTCCTAAACGTGTTACTCGAATCACGACCAAAAGGTCTCTAAGCGTATCAAGAGACGATTATACTTCATATATTATGTCATGTTATCATGTTGTTTTTAACTAGCAAATAAAAATTACTCGTAGTAACTGTTATCAAAAACATAATGCGTAGGTATTTGTGTATACAGTTTTAGAAAAAATAGTAATGTGTTGTTTTTGTTGACAACGATTACACTAAGGCGATTTACACACTACCACGCGTCTTGATGTATATATGATATGTCACGTGTCAACGCATCTACGCACGTACTTGTGAGAGTGCAGATCTGCATCATCGTGCAGGTTTTTGCGCACTCACGCGCGCAGTTGCGTTCTAGTACGGTATAAACAGTGAAACTGTTTTGGTTTTAAGTTTCCTGCATAAGAAAAATAAACTTACGATTTCAGCACAGCTGGCGCTTACTTGCGAGAGTGCAAATCTGCATCATCGTGCGGGTTTTTAAGCACTCACGAGCGTTTTTGCATTTTGAGGATTCACGCAGTTCTGGCTCATTTCATTTAAAATCACGCACCGCACTAAGGAACTCGGTGTGTCGTACCTTGCGTCCCGTCATGCGCCCAAGCGCGTGAGTGCATTTTTCTCCGCATGATCTGCATGAACGCGCGTGGATGCATTTTTGGTGTGTTGGACTGTTCGTGTTTTCTATGTAAACAAACGGGATACTTACAAACAAAATTAAAACACGCATTCACGCGCCTCGTTGCACGGTGCGTGGCAGTGTGATAATCGCCTTAGACTGTGAAATCCATGATCTCAATGTAACTATCTAAATACGCCAACTTGTAAACAAAGTGTAAACTTAATCACATGTCAACAAACATCTCTATATTGATAACTGCTTAATCTTTTGACCCCATCCTGTTGTTATCATCAAATTAGATGATATTAATTCAAAAACATTGAAACAGCTGAGTCACAATGACTATTATAATGGTATCTCCCCTAGATGCCACTATTATAGTCATTGTGACTAAACAAAAAGCTTTTGTGAAAAACTACTATAACTAGCTGTCCCCGCAGTATTTCCCGTTCCCGTAGTTCCCGTTCCCGTAGAATTTTCGGGATAAAAACTATCCTATGTCCTTTCTCAGGCTCTTTTAAACCGGTTTAGTAGTTTTGGCGTGAAGCGAGACAGACAGACAGAGTTACTCTCGCATTTATAATATTAGTATGAAGAATGAAAGTATGGATGTATGCTCCAGCTTCGCAAGGGTGGTACCTACAAATCTTTGAGAATTCCGTTTGTTTTTTACTATATTTTGTAAGAATTATACATATTAACAATTTATTTGAATCTATTGATTATTATTGATTATTATTAACTATTAAAAAAAAAAAACAATTCAAAATCCGTTGCGTAGTTTTAAAGATCTAAGCAAACATAGGTACAGACAAAGAAAATTGTCTTAGTTTTATGCTATGTAATGATATGGTAATTAATGTCATAATGTATACGCCAAGCCTTTAATATTACAGATTTACTCCCAGTACGTAGTAATCACTAAACACTAGCAGTATGTTAATATTTTGTTTTTAACCTAGTCAACGCTGCACATTGGTCAAATCACCATATTCTTTAAGTTCTTCAGTAAAAACGTAAAAGAAAATGACAGCAAGTATAAAAAGAAACTATCTATTAGATAAAACCCATGATGAGTAAGTCTGTAAGTGTTCATATCCCAAGTTTAGAGTACAAAGTGTACATGTAAAATATTTTTGGTTTGTTTCTTACTAGCGACCCGCCCCAACTTTGCACGGGGGTTACAAATCTTTAAATATCCCGGCTTTTCTCTACTATAATAAGCATGGATCATACTTAAAAACCTTCCTCTTGAATCATTCTTTCTATTAAAAAAAAACCGCATCTAAAACCGTTCCGTTGTTTTAAAGATTTAAGCATGTATAGAGATGGACATCGACAGCAACTTTGTTTAATACTATGTAATGATGATGAATTGGGGTACGTAGTGTATCTTTGGGGTACATACTGTATCAAATTTTTGTATTCTGATTATTCTTATTTTTACTCGCTGCAACACGTCTGCTTATAAGCTGCCCCGACTATGATGTGATTCCCATTTCTTTCCTCTTTTCTACCTATCCCTTTATCTTTACCACTCCCATCCATTGACATTTTCAAATATCTAATCACGTGCATTTCATCCTCCTTTACTGTTCCATCACATTCAACTAAGTAATGAAAATGTGTTCTTATTGCTTTATTGTTTTTACTTACTTTTGCAAGGTTAATGTCCCTTAAGTAGATATTTCTTTAGTAATCTTTTATTGACCTAGCTAATGTTATCGATGTATTACGAGTGAGGCGGACTGTTTACTGTCTGGCTGTAGTAAGTACTCCTGTTAGCTAGAGACTTGATAAAGAACATTATGGTTCTTATAACTTATGCGTTTCGTGACGTACGGTTGCAGCGCCGCGCACTCCAGCGGTACGTTTGCCGTACGCCGCATACGTTCGTTTGTTTGAATCACCGTCAAAGATATCTCAAAATAAAATATATATATGTCACCGGAAAATAACAAGATCCGTAAGTTTATCAATCTACTAGGAAGTTTATAAACTTTCGTAAGATTCTAAACGGGAGATAAATTGTAATATTTTACGTCCACATTTTCGAAAATTGATAAACATACTGAACTCACTCGTAAAATAATAAGTAAGCAGTAACCAAAAGCTACGCGCGATCTGATTGATTGACTGTCAGGTGTCACTTCTCCTTCCACGCGGCCGCCATTGTTCGCCACGGAACATAAATAAACCAGTTTGCTTGTGCGTTTTTATTAGTTTTAAATGTTGAACTGTGTTGACAGTTTTTTTTTTTTTTTTTTTTTTTTTTTTTTTTTGTGAGTGGGAAATCATCCAATGACTGCTCCCGTCCTGGGTGCGACGGGAAGGCGTGTCAGACTCTGACAGTGTGACAGTCAAAGAAAACACATGCACGAGCATCCCAAGCATACCTCTAAATTTAAAAAATATCCGCCTTGGTTCAATAAAAACTTAATAAAAGCTCTAAAAGAAAAGGAAAAAATAAGATCTCGGTACAAAATCTATAAGAACCCTAGGGATGAACTTGAACTGAAATTATTGGGCAAACGGTGTTCTAAAATAGCCATTGACAGTTATAATAATTACATAAAGGTCACTGAAGATGAAATCCTCAAAAATCCAAATCGGTTCTGGACGTACGTTAAGGCTAAAAAAGGTGGTTCTAGCTCTTTCCCTGCTACAATGACCAACGGAACCGTATTTACATCCGATGGTTCACAAATATGCGAAATATTTGCATCTAGCTTTTCCTCCGCGTTTATTGATGCGAGAGCGCCACATAGTGAACCGGAGTCCGAATTTCTTCAGAATATGAAGAATAACAGCCTACCTTTAACTGCACCTGTTATTGACCGCGAGAGCATAGTAAAAAAGCTTAAGTCATTGGATCTTCGTAAAGGCGCTGGCCCTGATGGTATCCCGCCAATATTTATTCATATGTGTGCCTCAGGTCTGGTATCCCCCTTATGTCTGATTTTCAACAAATCTCTTACTTCAGGTATTTTTCCCGACTTATGGAAAAAAGCCAAGGTTATCCCTATTTATAAAAGTGATGAAAAAGACAACGTCAAAAATTACAGACCTATCTCTATCTTATCAACTTTAGCCAAGGTTTTCGAATCGTTAGTTTGCCCATACATTCAGGCACACCTCAAACTCTATTTGAGCTACTCACAGCATGGTTTTGTGGGCTCTAGGTCTACTTGCACAAATTTAGCGACTTTCACAGAAATGGTATCGGATGCTATCGACTGTGGCAAGGAGATTGACGTGATCTACACAGACTTTAGCAAAGCCTTCGACCGCGTGCCCCACCACGTACTGCTTTCGAAGTTATCTGCGTATGGAATCACCGGTACACTCCATAATTGGCTAAAGTCTTATCTTGAAAATCGTTCCTTCTTTGTTGCGGTCAATGGCTTCCGATCTGAAACCCACAAGGTGACCTCAGGAGTTCCACAGGGCTCACATGTTGGACCGGTTCTATTTAACATCTTCGTTAACGACATCCCGCACTGTCTACGATTTTCAGAATGTTTCATGTATGCAGACGATCTTAAATTCTCCAGGATAATCGAATCAGAAAATGACACAGCTTTACTTCAGAGGGACGTAGACTCGTTAGTTCAATGGTGTGAAGCTAATGAAATGAGTTTGAACGTGAAAAAATGCTTCCACGTGAAGTACACTCGGAAAAAAAAAATGACGGCTAGTGTGTATCAAGTGGGCCCAAACGTTATCCAAGAGGTGGATCAAATAAAGGACTTGGGAGTGGTTTTTGACAGTGCTTTGACATTTGTGCCTCATGTTGAAGGCGTAGTCAAAAAGGCGTCTAGAATGCTTGGATTTGTGGTTAGGAACGTTGTTGGTTTTAAGAGTAGCCGTACAAAGGTCATATTGTACAACTGTATCGTTCGTAGCATAATGGAATACTGCAGTACAATTTGGAGACCTCATTACTCCACGCACATCCTTCGACTGGAGCGAATACAAAAGAGATTTCTCTGGCATCTGGCCTACGCAAGCGGAAATGCAAAAAGAATAAAATCATATGAAGCCCGACTCTCTTACTTTAAGATGGTTTCATTAGAGAAACGTAGGGCAATCATTGACTCCATGTTTGCATACAAGCTGCTCCGTTGCAAAATTGACTGTCCCCTGCTACTGTCAAAGCTTCAGTTTCGGGCTCCTGCAAGAATCCCTCGCGCTCCCATTACTCCTTTACACCCTCCACTCCGCAGAACTATACTAGGTGCAAACTCTATAGTCCCTCGTCTTTGCAAATCGTTAAATAGCACCAGCGATCTTGCTGATGTGTATTTTGACTCATATGCCAAGTTCCATAAAATAACCAGTAGTAATGCTTAGTTATAATAGTTATTTTATTGTAATAATCTTGATTTTTATTTTGTAGTGTCTTCGAATCTGTCTTGTACTTTTTTATTGCTAAATTGTCAATTGAAACTTATAATTTAACACCATAATTTAACATCTTTTTGTTTATATAGTTTAGTGTTTGTGTCACACATTAATGTTTATGGGGCATGCGGTGCTAACCTGTAAGAAATTGTTACACTAACCTTGATTATGGTATTATTTAACTTAATTACAATTAGTGTAAACAATTGTTGGTTGGCCAATAAAGGAAAAAAAAAAAAAAAAAAAAAAACTCCACTCACTACATCCGTGCCAGAGAGGAACCAGGCATATTGTTGCTTCCAATTTATAGTTTGTCAAGTCTGATTATACCAAAGTCTTTGGACACAATCATTGCCACTATGAACATTGACCAATCAGAGAGTAGTGTGTTATTTTACGTATTTTAAAGATGCGTATATTTAAAAGAGTTTCTGTAATTGGTCGAACCATTTAAAATCTTACGAATAGATATCCGTTAGTTTATAAATTTACCGTATGACGTCGAAAATTGATAAATTTACGAAAATGTGGACGTAAAATATAACAATTTATCTCCCGTTTAGAATCTTACGAAAGTTTATAAACTTCCTAGTAGATTGATAAACTTACGGATCTTGTTATTTTCCGGTGACATATATATAAAAATATAATATATATAATATAGTAAATATATCTTAAAATTGTGTTATATAAACATAATGTTAATAAAAAACATTTACAAAAGATAGAGTTAATCATTAAGTCTCGATTTCAATTGTTATCGCCACATTATTTGTGTTACTATGAATGAAAACGATAATGATAAAGATAAATAAAAGAAAAAAACTCAGACACGAACAATCATTTCATTTATTTTAGATTAAAAAAATAACATTATTACTAGACGTGGTGGTCACGTTGAAAATAGTTAATCAATCATTATTAAAATTAAATAACATCGATTAGATAAAGTAGACCTTAACACAATTCAAAGGCTCATTGTGTTTTAATGATCAATTAAGGACTGCGCAGACGACAGATATTTGTCCGCGGACTTTTTATCCGCTAAAACAGATCGCTTACACCTGTATCGAGTAACGCAAATGAGGGATTAAAAGTACAGCATTCAAAAAGTTCCCAGTATAACCTAGGACATGCAGAGCAGACCGGACAAAAGTACGGAGTCCACAAAAAAAAATGATCGTGAGAGACTAGGCGAAGCGACGCATATGGCGGACTTTATTCCGCGTTATGCGTTGTTGTGCGGTCATTTTTTTCGGTCAACACATAATTGTACATCGTGTGCGTTGAGTTCGTGGACTTTTCATTATACTTTTTTCTCCGCCGCGTAGAAAAGTCATCTGCGCATTCCTTTATAGTAATCGTAAAGACACGGCTTACACGTTCAATTGTAGTAATATCAAAACTATAATTTATATATTTTCAAATAATAAATAATAATAATAATAATATATATAATGTATGGGATAGGTTTATAAAACTGCACATTGTGTGAATTGTGATTTTTGTTTTATATGAATTGAATAATTAATATTGACTGATATTTCTACTGATAATAATATATCTATGCATTTTAAATTCTGTACTAACATAGTTTTTAAGTTTCGGTCACTACCATAATATGGACATTGAAAGTAGTCTGAAATAAATGAATTTTATTTTTATTTTATTTATAATAATAATTATAAATTATATTTTTTATTATTTATTAGCAATATTTAATAATGTAATTTATATGTATTTAAAATGAAATAATAAATGGAATAATAAATAATAATATAATTTCAAAAAAGTAAAAAATCACAAATTAATGACAGAACATCTTAAATCAACTCTTCCACTCCCGCGGTCTGAACCTGTACCAATGTCCTCCTTCCAGCTTCATGTTAAAGCTTTCCTTGCTGAGCCTGGCAGGGATGCAGGTCTTCTCGCAAGGGGAGATCTCCATGTGCTGCAGGATCTGGTACACCATCACCTTGATCTCGCACAGAGCGAATCTAGACCCTGAGAAATAGTGGTTAGGGTTAAATTCATACTTATTATTGTGTAGGAGCTAACTGGCACTCTATAGAATAACAGTGTGTGGTGTACACTGTATTAAAATTTTGATATTTTATAAGCATACAGAATAAATTATTATGCTCTAAATTAATTACTTAATCAAGGTTCCTTTTGTAGCACTTTGGTACGGAATACTATAAGACCAATAAAAACTTTAGGTAAACCTTTTTTGACGCGGACTATGTTGAGGACAAAAGCTGATTATTTTAAAATAATATTACAATAACATAATTAAAAAAAAGACAATTAAAGATGTCATTAAAGTACCCCCGAGTTAGCAGATGTGCCAATTATCAAAATATTGTCGAGAAAAGTGGCTAATTACTAAATAGGTAGGATATGACAGATGACATCGAGAAGTTTCTCTATAATCACATCATAATACTTATTCGGGCTGTTAAATTAAAAAAAAACCTAGTGACGGCCATTTTATTTTTATATATATATTTTTTTATCCTGGGACATCTTACATACGGCCATCTGATCCCAAGCTAAGCAGAGCTTGTGTTATGGTAATCAGACAACTGATATACATACTTATATATTTTTAAATATATACATATTATAGATAAATAACACCCAGACACCAAACAAACAATTATGCTCATCTCACAAAGTTTGTCCTGGGTGGGAATCGAACCCACGACCTCTGGCTTAGCAGTCAGGATCACTGACCACTAGACCAACAGGCCCGTCAAATTTGTACATTCGTTGCGAAAAGGCTAGGGAGATGATGAGTGTGGCAGGTATTTATTAGTTTAACCTAAGAAATATTTTATTAAAGTTCTACCTGTAAGGTTCCTTCAGAACAGCAGTGACAATTATTATTTTATCTTTAATAAAGAGGAAAGATAAGTAATTTGTATTTTTGTATTTTGTATTTTTGTATTTTTGTATTTTTGTATTTTTGTATTTTTGTATTTTTGTATTTTTGTATTTTTGTATTTTTGTATTTTTGTATTTTTGTATTTTTGTATTTTTGTATTTTTGTATTTTTGTATTTTTGTATTTTTGTATTTTTGTATTTTTGTATTTTTGTATTTTTGTATTTTTGTATTTTTGTATTTTTGTATTTTTGTATTTTTGTATTTTTGTATTTTTGTATTTTTGTATTTTTGTATTTTTGTATTTTTGTATTTTTGTATTTTTGTATTTTTGTATTTTTGTATTTTTGTATTTTTGTATTTTTGTATTTTTGTATTTTTGTATTTTTGTATTTTTGTATTTTTGTATTTTTGTATTTTTGTATTTTTGTATTTTTGTTTTTTTGTATTTTTGTATTTTTCTATTTTTCTATTTTTCTATTTTTCTATTTTTCTATTTTTCTATTTTTCTATTTTTCTATTTTTCTATTTTTCTATTTTTCTATTTTTCTATTTTTCTATTTTTCTATTTTTCTATTTTTCTATTTTTCTATTTTTCTATTTTTCTATTTTTGTAACACACAAAAATACGAAGTCTTTTTTTTCTCTTCCAATATGGACACCGTGGAACCCAGCAGTCACAATTCTGTTACAACTTATGGCTACTCTTGTGTAGAATGACACCCTGAGCTTCTGCATTAACGCGGAAAAACCAGCAACTCTGCTCTCGGCGAACATGTCAGTCGCACTACACCGCCAGGGCAAATAAATCATGGCCCGAAATGCATTTATTGTAGACGAAGAGTGTTATATGCCCTCCTCGTGTACCGGTGTCAGAGTTGGTTGGTGTAGAACGACTGACAGTACGCCTTATACGGCGTCACTTTTACTTGCTTCGAGCAGTGGTAAAAACGTCTGGCTTGCATGTTACTTCTACACGCGATACTGCGTCTCTGTCGTTCCATATCCTCGTCATCCAATAAGTTGTCGGTTACAACATGCCCGAGATATTTAAACATGGTAAAAAAAATTAAAGTCGTTTCACATTTTATAGGGAGTTTCATAATTTCGGTTTTATTTACGTTGTATGTTAGGTTGCATGTAGCATCATGTAATGCAGCTTTACTTGTAGTTATTAAGACTGTATCCTCCTTTCAGGAAAACCTCTAACACTACCTAATTTTTTTAAAGTTCTTAATTCTAATACTATTTTGAATATTGCTTCTTTTGAACCTATTTGATAATGCTGGTCTGATTTCGTCAAAAAAAAAAATTTGTGATTGTTTTTTTTTATATACAGTCGTGGTCAACTAATTAGGGACAAACAAAAGTTTCAGCTGAATTTTAACTTTCATGTCCATGGTAGACCAGATAAACTAAATAATTTAGTTTAATTTTATGAAATACTAATTAATATTAAGAATACTTGAAAATTGTGAGCATTGCTTTGAAGTTGATAATATTTTGTAATAGCAAATTTAAAAACAAATCTCTTGCAACCAAATCGCGGCGTGTGCTGGTTGGCCAACTAATTAGGGACAAAAACAAAAGTAGTGTGTTATATTCCCATTTTTATAAAATTTGATGGAATATATTTTTTTTTAATAATTAAGATTAGAGTCTTTACGTTGACTTTGAATTTGTTGAAATATTAACATAGTATTTAATTAAACTTGGGGCGAAATAAAAGTTCTGATACAACAATGCGAAAAATAATTATTATTGTTTATTATAGTAAATAGCCATAGTGTAAATTATTAAAACATTGAAATTGCTCCATTATAATGATTTTCAAAACAAGACAATTATAATCCATATTTAAAAATTATACTTTTGAATCCATAAAACGACTAAACGTGCAATCAGAAAGGAAATACCAACAAAAACTATTGTGCATAAAAATCGCTTAACAGTGATAGCGGCGATAAAAGATCCACTTATGGGCTTTTTATTGATTATAGGTCTGAATAGTGTTGGTATTTGGACTAGAAAATGGCGGTGAAGTAATCTACAACAATCTTTCGACGTCAATTTGTTGAAGCTAAACTGTTTGGCATGGTCGTACGAAAAGATCCAGTGTTGAAAAAATCACAGACTCGCCACGGTTGGCCTTAGTTATGAGGCACCGATATTAAGACTGACTGTCAATAAAAAAATGTTTTGATTTTGGACTAAATGAAGGTACATTTTGTTTCATCAGAAGGCAGGCAGTATTAGAGGCGCCTTAAAAAGCAAAAATTCTCCAAAATACTCCAATAGACAAGTTGAACTTGAGGAGAGAACATAAAACTATGGCGTTGGTTTTCTGGAAATGGTGTGGGACCTTTAGAGCAAATGGAAGGCACACTAGATTCAACTTAATAAAGAGAAATACTACAAGCAATCACACTACTTTATGTAAGAAGAACACACGATTACTACCCCAAAACATACTGCACTGTCTGTCAGAGCATTTCTCACTGATGAGTAGGTATCGGTTATAAATTGGCCGGCCTAGAGCCCAGACCTGAATGCTTGGAAACATTTTGTGTACGTTATGAAAGAATAGTAGGTTTAAAAATGTTGTAAATAAACTGACTATTAAAAATCAACAGTAGTAACTTTGAAGAAGGCTGAAACAGTATCACTAAAGAACAATGTGACATTTAGATTGCGTCGATTCCATACCTTTGTTACATGGTTATGGCAATCCTTAGCAATCACTCTGGATATTGATTTGTCTTACAGTACGACACATTAAGCCTAATTGAATAATAAATAAACATATTTTTTCCTTTATTGCTCTCTGCAATAATTATTTTTAATGTTGTCTTAAGTGTCCCTAATTAGTTGTCCAGGGTACGAATAGGATGAAGAAGAAGTTAAGTTGAATTTTGATCGATATTTATTTTACGTATAGTCCATTCCTTTAATGACTATGCCTATTTGTTAAGATATTGGTTAAGTTTTATATTAATAGTAACTAAACTGCCAAAGTCTCGAGCAAACTAAACTTATGGGAAGGAGAATTAAATGTTAATCATAGTATATCAGGTTGTCCCTAATTAGTTGACCACGACTGTATATCGGCCAGTAACGAACGTATGTATGAAGATGTTAATACTCTATAATGATTTTTATTAAATTATAAGGGACTCACAAAGCGTGGTAAAGCGCTACAATATATTATTGGGACTTACCTATACAATTCCTGGGTCCAAGACCAAAGGGTAAATAACTGAACGGCTTGATTTTATGTTTGTTTTCTTCAGAAAAGCGCTCAGGGTCAAACTTTTCAGGGTTGGGGAAGTACTGGGGGTCGTAGTGGAAAGAAACCGTTGGTATCGTAACAGCTGTACCTTTGCGGATCTGAAAAAACCAAATTATAATTTTATGTTAATCAGTTTTTTGACCAACATTACTCCTTCTTTAATAGCCCAAAATAATTTCATGGAGTAATATGACTTATTTGCTAATGTGACTTTTTCAATTCACATAATTTTGACGGGCCTGTTGGTGTAGTGGTTAGTAGCCCTGACTGCTAAGCCGGAGGTCGTGGGTTCGATTCCCACCCAGAACAACTTTGTGTGATGAGCATGATTGTTTGTTCTGTGTCTGGGTGTAAATTATCTATAATATGTATGTATTTATAAATTGTAAGAAAGAAAGAAGAAAGAAAGAAATATTTTATTTGTGATACATAGGTACAATGGTTGGTCGAATTTTAGTTTGATGTGCGCTATGATCAGCCTACTATAGGCATATAAATATAATTGTCAGTATTTTAAAATTTACATACAAATACTAAATTAAAAATTAATCATAAAAAATTACACCATTTCATTATTATATGCAAAATTACAGCCTGAAGTCAAATTAATTTGGACATGTCAAAACCATTTGGAATTAAATAATCAATATTAACAATACAAAAATTCAGTCAAAGCGTTTTTATTCTAAATAATGTCAAAATAATTCAATTTTAAATAAGTATTTTAGATTATTATAATTACAATATAGTATAAGTATGTATATCAGTTGTCTGGTTACCATAACATAAGTTCTAAGCAGAGCTTAATTTGGCATCAGATGACCGTGTGTGAGTTGTCCTAGTATATTTATTATTTATTATTTTATTATTTTATAATTATACTTTCTAAAGTTTTTCTTGGACGCCACTGACACCCCGTCCCTCGGAAAGCACGTAAAGCCGTTGGTCCCGGTTGTCATTCGTAGAACTTTGACAGTCGTTACGGGTAGTCAGAAGCCATAAAGTCCGATCAGCCTACCAAGGGGTACCATGTCGCCCACTAACTGGGCTGTGAAGGTGAAACGCTTTACTTAAAACACTAATATTCAGCAAAATCCGGTTAAGCTAAAACCCGACTCCAACATAATTGGGAAAAGGCTAGAGAGATGTTGACTCTTACTTTAACCTTTCAACAACAAAGCGACAGCCACCTGTCGGGCTGCGTGTGTCTTATAGGCGAAGACGAGACCCTGACGTTTCATCGACAGAGACAAGCATATAATAGCGAATACGCGTCTATGCGTCTACGCCTCCGTGGACAGCGGTCGGTCCTTCACTGCTGAGGATTGTGACTCTTATTCTTGTCAACCAGTTGTTGCCATCACTTACGTGCAGTCGCTTGATGAAGTGCTTAATGTGTCTTATACTTAAAATAAAGTCAGTTCAGTATTCAAATTAATATTGACTTACAATAAAATCTTCTTTGACGTCCTCGCTAGGTCTTCCCAAATTGTAATCTTTAGTGCATAGCCTGTCAGTACCGAGCACAGGTGGCCAACGACGTAAGGACTCTGTAAAGCGGACACATTGGTTAAAGAGCAACTACGTAATAAAGGGGTTCCGTTATTTGAAACGTTAAATCGGCTGTTTTGTTTCGTGTCCTTGTGTTTGATTGTTCATGTCAGTTATACATGTTTTACGAACACATCTTTAAACGATAGGCAGAAGTTCCTAATGCGGAATAATATTTTTGTTTTCATTAAATAACTAAATACACAGCTACATAATCAGACAGCGCAGAGCGTTAAGGGCTTTGACTACCTTGTTTTCTCTTTTAAATAATCCCAGTTCTCCTTCTTACCTGACTACTCACTTTCAATACTTATGCTCTGCGCATACCAAAAATCTTCGTTCCTCTAATAACCGCCTTCTTCGATGTCCTTCTCACCGCTCTGGCTTTCTTAAATCTTCTTTTCTTGTTCAGGCGGTTTTTCTTTGGAATGCGCTTCCTCAGAATATCAGGACGGTGACCAGTCGATTTACTTTTAAGTTAAAAGCTCGTGAACATTTACTGAAGGAGTTGGCAGACTCGATTAATAGTTAATTTGCAGTTTTTCACCACCTTAGTAATTATATCTCTCAATGGCTTTGTTTTGTATATGTATGAATATGTATGTATATATGTATTTATTATTATCGTATATATGTATAATATATGTATGTTTATATTATATTTATTTCTACTGTTACTTATGAAATTTTATTTATATCTTTGCACCTGCCATGTTTTGTCTCTGCATCACCCTAAGGTAGACTGGTAGATAATGCCCAAGGCATTAAGTCCGCCGTTGTACATTGTTTTTTACATGTGCATAAAGTTTGCAAATAAATAAATAAATAAATAACCCTTCCGGTTTTAACTCATTTCTGTGGGACAGATCAGCTTTCAGCTTGATTTTATATAGCCTTACAAATAATAGGCTTATGTTAACTTACCACCAAATGTAGTAACATAATGACATGACACTGACAGACAAAAATAGTATATGATCACCAAAAACTAGTAAATGATCACCAAATTGTTTCATAAAGTTTTCTAGAAATAACCTATTTTCCTTTTTATATGAATTAGACTGATTTTGACTAAGGTAAATAAAATGAATACTAGTAGATCTGGTCGCTACGTGTTCACAATTCTAACCTAACCAAACCTCACACAATTTGGTGATCATTTACCTATTATTTTTTGGTGAACATGTACTATTTTTGGTACGCAAGAACATTGTTTTGGTGAGCGTTTAATTCAACATCAGCTCAGTAGATTCAGAGTTTTTTTTTATAACTTATGGGCTTGCTCTTGGTCCCAGACTAATCCCTCTAACCTCTCTTTCTCACAAACTTTTCCTCTTCAAATTAGTAAAGACAAAATAAAATCTTACCGGACACAACCATGTCCAAATACTGCATATTCTGAATGGAGTTGAAGTCAAACTTGCCGCCGTTCTTAACATCGTTTTCTTTGATCTCTTTAGCCAGACGGTCTTGAACATCAGGGTTCATCGCCAGCTCATGCAGTAGGAACGACATGCCAGTGGACACGGTGTCGAAGCCAGCAAGCCAGAACAGCATTGCTTGAGCGATGAGGTCGTTCTCAGTCCATTCTGAAATTTAAAGAAAATTATGATTACAAAAGCTTGTATGGGTAAAACATTAACACTTTAATCCAGCTCCAATTTTTATCCAACACATGCGCCACTATTCATGAGACAATTAATGTTAAGGCACCCGCGGAATTTAATAAATCAAAACATTCCTTTTGGTTAATTATAATACAATTGTAACTCAGAATTGTTGTGTTGATGACACGACAATGTTAGATCAATATAGTCTATGCTGTTTCAGGTAGTTTTTTTATATATATATTTGCAGCTCTAGATTTAATTAGTGTCAATTAGTGCTCAGTCAACGCTGATTTTGCTAGATAATATACCTCATTTACACTACCTCATGGCCTATTAGGTATTTTTTTTTTATATTTGCTTATTTTTTGTTAAGTCAAACATCCGGATAACCTTGGAACTAAATACGATGATTTGGTACCAAAAGTTGTAATGAGCTCGCAAAATGTTTTTGTTTTATTTGAAACATTCTGAACGTACTGTTTATAAAAAAAATAACTACAAGTTTCCAGATTTATTCATGCGTTTATTATAAACCAGCGATTTCATCATTGAAATTTTTGAAGAACAAAATAATAAAATTAGGACTGCTAAACTTACACAATAACTACTTTATTAATCCTTCGAACACACCTGATTTGAGACACAATAGAAAGACAATAGCATCCCGACTGCCGGCTGTCGGTTGGTCGTTGAAAGGAGTGAGTCTTAAAATAAAAGCAAGTTAGTTTTTACTCCTAAACATACCTCTGTTATTTTTAGACTTTCCATCAGAAAATTCGTCAGTAGTCGCGAATCCAGCAGCTTTGTCATTGGTTTTAATGTCTTCATGGGTCAGTTTACCTAAAACACATTGGAATTAGCCTCAACCCTTAATATTCACTGAAAAGGTCAATTGGACCCGTCATATTTGGCTTGTGTTTAAACACCGCCCAAAAAGTACCAATTTTACTACCAAAAAAGTTCTAAACGGTTACCAAAATGGGTAAATGGTCACCAAATAACGTTTCTTAAAATATTAAAAACTAAATTCAATTTGGTTTTTAAATGAATTTGACTGAAAACTGAAACTTTATATGAATCACTAGTAGATCTGGCGCTGGGCGGCCGCTACCGCGGCACGCTCGCTGCGCTCGCTCGCCTTCGCGCGTTGTGTGGTCACAGTTCTAACCTAACCTAACCTATCAAAATTTTGGTGATTATTAATCCATTTTGGTAGCCAAAAAGATTTTTTTGTTGATCATTTAAATAATATCCGTCATATTTTAGTGGATAGAAAGGTATACTAGTATACTTAAAATTTAAATTTAGTGTAAAGGATATAACGTCGTACCCTACGAATAGGGGCGTAACTGCAAAACAGCTACTTTTCAGGAGACACTTTTTTGTGTTTAATTAAATTAAATGTGAACAAATATGTTTTAGTGGTTTTATATAATGTGTATTCATATTTTATGTGTTAGCATTATTTTCAATAAATTAACTTTACATTTTATACGCATTTTGTCCCTTAATTCCTTATTCTCCGTTGTGTTAAGGCTTAGGTTGACTAAATTTGAGCAATAAGTTACATTATGTCTTTTATCTGCGGAAATGTCGAGGCCACAATTGCCTTTATGCCCTATTTATATTTATCTGATGCGGGTTTTCTTTGGTTTTCATAGAAATTTGTGTATAATAACTATTTTACCATAATTAGTAACACGTGAATGTAATAAAAGAAAATGATAGAATCATAAAAAATAATTCGAAATAAAATATGAATTTTGTTAACATAATTATTTGCTTTGGTAAAAAATATATGTTTTAAAATAATTCGGTTATTTTAATAACCGTAATGTTTAATTTAATTTATATATGTGATTTTATATGTAAAATAGTATAGAATCACAAGGAGGGTCCTTAAATTAATACTGTAAATAATCAAAATCAGTTCTTAAAATCAAATTGCACGTTATAAAACCCAATAATGTAGTATGAAAATTAGTGTTTGAAATCAAATTTCACGTTATCAAAAACGTATATCGTAAATCAAATAAAACGTAACCGAAATCAGGAAAATTCGAATTCAACGAAGAAGACAACTGTCTTCTTCGTTGATACTGCCAGAAATATTAGCATTACCAGCTCATGAGGCAATGTACTAAAGAATGTGTAGTTTTGGCTAAAAACAAAATTAAATTTAAAATTGTTGTCAAAGAAAACTGCCGGAATCCAGTAAGCACCTACACACATCAGAAAAGTTTTAAATCACTTTGATACTACGGTTTTTTTTGTTAATAATCTCCATACTTTTAATAACAAAAGAATTTGAAGTATCAATTGTTTTTCTGTATAAAAAGAGATGAAATCCTTGTTTACATTTATTCAGAAATCTAACAAACTTGAAGCGTTTTGTCTGAGTTTTAGAGGATTATTAGACGTTTTGCAAGCAAGAATTGTTACTTTTGATGAAGAAGAATATTCTACGAGAGGAATATCACGCAGAATGGCTGTATCCATATCCTGTGTCGTGAACACGTTACGGAGGTATCACGGCGTGGATAACTTTGCTGATCAACCTCGCAGTGGGCGGCCAACTGTTGCAGAAGTTGTCAGAAGCGCAACATCAGAATGCTGACTGCCCGAGGCTCTACAATCAATGCCACTAAAAAGTGATTGAAATTTTGTTTGAGGTTTTCCTCTTCTGCTAAATTTTCTTTTATTTAACTTTATCTAAAAGTTTCTTGTCAGATTAGGTAGGCTATTAAACAAGGTTTATTTTAATCTGCTGTTGGTGTCTTAACAAAAAGTTAATGGAATTTTAGTTATTTAGGTTTAATTGAAATATCCCTAGATCCTGTTGATGTGTGTAGTTACCTCGACCCCGGAACATAAAGAGCCACCAAAGGAACAAGGGTGGGCTTAAAAAATCTGACTCTAAAGGTGGGAGAACTCATTTGATGATTTCCCATTCATAAAAAAAGAGAGGAATTATCTTATAATAAATAAAAACAATTTCATAATAAATGTTGACAATATTTAGTTAAATCCTCTTTTGCTTTCAATTATTTGTTAGTCGAAAATTGGATTAGGACTTGGTTTTTGTTTTAAAAGTAACTTATATTTTTAGTTTTAGTAGGAATCTTTTTATTAAAAAAAATGATGCTTAAGAAACATTCGTTTAAAAACAAAAATTTAAAATATATTCCACATGTGTGTATAATATGAATTAGATCGAACAAATAACATCAATGACCGTTAACCGTAACATAAAAAATACATTTTTCTAAAATTTAAAGTAAAAACATAATGTAATTAAAACAGCGTAATTATAATTTTCTTGCGGAATGCTAATAATGCGGCCACAAATGCTTTTATATCAATTTTCAAGCAATAGAAAAAGGACCTAAGTGTACTTAAGTCCCAAATCAGAAAAAGCATGTAATTGTGAAATCAGTGTTTGAATTAAAAAAAAGGGTTAATATCATGTCAGCGTGTAATATTTACTGTACTTTAAAAAGCAATGTGAATATTTCAAATGCACCAAAGAGGTAATAAAAGACAAAAACATAATTTGAACTTAGAAGAAAGACACAAACGTAATTAGGGCTTCGTTTCTTCTATACATACGCAATATAGTCATTACATAGAAAACGGTCACAATCACCATAAGGGTTTTTTTCTATGTACCCTATATTAAAAACGAACAAGTAATTAAAATACAGGCTAATAGGTTATGTATTTAAAAATCAGATTACGCTCGCCGTAACAAACACTCTCCGCGTTCCGCCGAATAGTAGCCGAACGGCGCTAGCACCCACTCCCCGCGCCCGCACACCTCCACTTCTCGCGAAAAACGAAGGCGCGTCGGCGGTTATGACTTTATTCTTCGTTGAAAACCTAGTGCTTACAATTGTGGCTTTTTAGAAAACCTAATTAATTGATAACCTGTACTGTTTTTAATTGTTTTGTCGAACTGGTATGATGTGGTATGGTGAGCAGAATTGAATTATGCAATAAAAGAAAAAAGCCCCTATGTTCGTTAGGGCACTATTCGTAGGATACGACGATAAGGCAATTTGCATATGTTGTTGGCCCAAAAAATACTTGCGTGGCCAGATCTAGAGTTATTCCCGATTGTTTGGTCAACAAATACCGTAAACTAGTGCGCGCTTCAACCTTTAACTGCTTTTATTAGTAGTTACTTTAACTGCTTTTTAATGTGAATAAGCGCGCGAAGGCCTCTATTTACCACTAAGAAAAGGCAGTTAAAAAGGTTTTTAATTTTTAGTATTTGGAATAATTTTAAGTTTGGCCTCCTTTTTTTTACAAGCTTTTATTTAACTTGCAATGTATGCTTGTCCAGGTGGAATCTTACAACTCAATTTTAAGGCACTTGCCCTCAACCGATTAAGCTGAAATTTGGTATGCACGTTCAGTTTGGATGACAATGCACGAAAAAAAAACTTGTTTAAAAAAGTTTTTTTACCTTCATTTATGAACACTCATCTTGCTGCATCGAAGTGAACAGCAACTTTATTGCATTTCTCATTTTTTTTTTGCAATTTTTGCAATTTTCTTAAAAGTCGCAATTACACCATAATAAAGTTTAAAACAACATAATTTTACCTTTCTTGGCTTCCATAAGTAAGTGAATCATATCAGGTCTGATAATTTTCCTCTTCTCACGATCCTCAATGGTGTCTAAAACTAACTTTTTAAAGAAGTTTTGCGATTTTTCAGAAAAGAAGTCCAATTTTAAAAACTGAAATAATATTGGAAAATTAACATTGAAAAAAAGTAACTTTGCAAAAACGTTATTATGTATTTGTGATAAAGTAACTACTTTACGGTTTAATTATTTTTTCACATTAATGTAGCTATAGAAATATGGTGCGACTTCACTTAGCCTATATGGCGAAATATTTGCGTCAATACAAACTATACTTTAGGCTAACTAGAGTAAGGTTTATATTGCGATGCATCGAATGCGCGAGTAATGCCCAAGTGAAGTGTCATCACAAAAGAATTTTCTAACCAAAATCTAAATCTTGCTCTTAAAGCATAAAAAATCAACAAAACCAACCTTAGTCACGGCTGCTGGTATGATCGTCGTTAGGAAAAATATAATTAACTGGGTAAAGCTGACTTCTGATGACGCTTTGCCCATGGCGTAGAACTCGTTGTCCACGTCGTTGTGAGAGTCCACCTTCAGGCCGAAGGCGCAGGAGGCTATCACGTCGTTGGTGTACCGCGACATCAGGTCCTTGCACTCCAAGTCTACGTAGCCAGCTGTACGTGAATAATAAATTACTTAAGAGGTATGAGGAATAGAGTGTTAATTTCCGCATCATCCTTTGAAAAGGGAGAGTCCTCCAACCAGTCTAGTCGAGATATTGACGCGTCAAACTCGCATTTCACGATGTAGGATTTGCGAGTGGTTATTCACACATTGAGCGATGGATGTCGCCAAATCTCTAATCGAATTGAGTCCTGATAGCCTATATAGTGCATGAGGATTGGAAACCAAGAAAGTTCCAATGTGCCTCTTTACTTTCAAGTTTAGTTTAAGTTTATCTATGACATCACTGACATTACGAACCTCGTGAAGGACGTAAAGCTGGTCGCTGCTGCTCTACAAAAAGCTTGGCTAGTCGTTGTTTAGACTCTTATGGCGTTACTAAGCAAGTACTTTGGCTTAGCTGCGTTCCGTCTCTATCGTACACTAGACGTTTGGCAGTTGTGTAACAGTGACAGGTATAGTGCTAATCCAAAGTCAGTGCTTAGTAACGTCTATTTATCTCGCCATTTGTTCAGTAGACCCACGACTAAATTATGTAAGCTAACACGTTTAATCCGGAGTTACTACGAGTCTTTAAAAGTTACATACTTTTGGATTCCTCGATCTTTTTCTGAAGCGAGCCCAACATCTGATCTCCAACTTCCACCATGAAAGGCACCATGTGGCGAATCTTGGAACTTGTGAACGCTGGACTCAATGTGGAGCGCATGTCTTTCCATTCTTGTCCTGCAGGAGATTATAATACGGTTTACACAAAATATTTACATATAGAGTTCTCTCCTTAAACAATATTCTCTCCCTGTCCTTGAATGACAATAGGCAAGGAACTTCATGCTTACCCTTTTAAATAAATGTGTTACATTTATATAATGTGCTAATTACACTTGAATTTAATGCTAAATACTACTTGTATTACTATTACTATTACTATATGCTATTATTATGTTTTAAGTCTAAATTAAATAAACAAATAAATCATTAATCGTTTATTTATAATGAGCTTAAATACCGCATAACATTCACAATTACAATATTAATATAGACCCTTTTTTTTTTTTGGTGAGTGGGAAATCATCCAATGACTGCTCCCGTCCTGGGTGCGGCGGGAGGGCGTGTCAGACTCTTACTGACTAAAACCCACTCATGTTCCTTCGATTGCCCTTTATGTTTATTTATTTATTTATTTATTTGAAAACTTTATGCACATGTAAAAAACAATGTACAACGGCGGACTTAATGCCTTGGGCATTATCTACCAGTCTACCTTAGGGTGATGCAGAGACAAAACATGGCAGGTGCAAAGATATAAATAAAATTTCATAAGTAACAGTAGAAATAAATATAATATAAACATACGTATATTATACATATATACGATAATAAAAATGTTCCAGGGTCACGGTAACTATTATAAACATTCCGAAACCCCGGCAGGCGTTGGCCCTGTTGGGCCCCTTCCTGTGGTGACTCCTTCTCTTTAAGGCGCACGTGGAACACTAACGCGCCGTCGACGCGGTCTTGGTCCTAGCCGGTCGGCGAGCTACCCATCGCTCGCCATCCGCAGAACCGCGCCTACGGTGGCCGGTAGTCGTCTTGCGACTCTCGACGTCTTATATAGACCCTAAGTACCTTCTAAAGCCAACAAAGTCCTGGAGATGAACGAGTCACTGGTCTTCACGACGGCACTGTGATCGAGGAAATGTTCAAAGTCTTTGACACCGATCTTCTTCACCAGGTCGATGTCGCGGATCAATATTGAGGGCTTCGCAAACTCGTACTTTCCGACAAACCTGTAGAACGATGAGTAAATAAGTTACATTTTGTTTTTTCAATGATTTATATTATGGGGATGATGAAAACGTTAAAAAATGGCTTTCTGTTTAGTCCTTCTGATAGACCGGCCAAAAACACGGAACACGTATTTTTTGCTTGATCAAATTGGTAAAAAAATACAAAGATAAAGAGCAACAAAGTTCCAGAGTGGGGTCTTTTGACGTCACAGTTCTGCAAAAATTGTATCAGATCTTAAACGCACTGTATAGTCGTCATTTTTAGTTTACGAGAAAAAAGAAAAAATACATGTCTAAATTTTTTTAATTATCAGCCTGACGGACTGATTGCTTTTTTTACGTCGCGTCGTCTCGCCTATTTTAATCA
This sequence comes from Athetis lepigone, assembly GCA_033675125.1. Taxonomy (NCBI): domain Eukaryota; kingdom Metazoa; phylum Arthropoda; class Insecta; order Lepidoptera; family Noctuidae; genus Athetis; species Athetis lepigone. The sequence continues at coordinate 735,210 of CM066236.1, read as the reverse complement.
CAGCTAGAAATACTGCTAAAAGCGCTAGAGATTTATAAATTTTAATATTAATAGTTTCTTTTTATGGATGGGAATTTATTATAACACTTCTCCCGCCCTTGGCGGAGCGGGAGAGCGTCTTTACTGTCTAAAACCCACTCATGTTCTTTCGGTTTCCCTTTATGTATGCCGCGGTAACTAACGATTTAACAATAAAATTCTTATACTATTTTTTTAATGTTATAATTAAGTAATCATAATTACCTATCGTTAGGAAAAGCTTTGTACAGATTGAGTAAATCATCAGCAATATGGTCCACTTTGAATAGGATCCTGTGCATGTTGCCGAACAAGGGGATCGGCCTGAAGTGCTTGATACCATGACTGCTCAGCTTGGAGTACACCCGTTTGAAGTAGATCACCAACACGGCGATGAGCACCGCCAACCACACGAGGAGAATCATGGTCTGAAACTGTTACGTTATACATTATTGCCATTACTAATAATCACTGTGTAAAGTTGTGCAATGAATAAAGCCTGTGTAACCATACATTTTTTGACGTATAAACCTGTCATAACTTTATGCAGCGTTTATTAGTAAGGCACTATGTGTATTTAAAAAAATAGCAGCTACGTCTGTAGCGCGATGTTATATTATATCCGTTAGATTACATACTATTAGATATTTTATTTTTATAAACCGGCTATCATCACTATTTAGTATAAAACAAAGTCGCTATCCGCCGTCTGTCCCTATGTATGCTTAGATCTTTAAAACTACGCAACGGAAATTGATGCGGTTTTTTTAATAGATAGAGTGATTCTTAAGGAAGGTTTTTATGTATAATACATGCTTATTATAATGGAGAGAAGCCGGGATTTTTAAAGATTTGTAACACCCGTGCGAAACAGGGGCGGGTCGCTAGTATATAATAAAATGGATTTAGATTGAAGTTTAATCCGGCTGATAGTTCTAGTGATTATATAATAATAAAAAAACAAATTCAAAATATGACTCATTTAATTTAATTACATATATATTGAAACATGTCGGAGCTGTGTTACGTAAGGTTTGTTATTCCTTTTTATTGATTAAGTATTTTGTAATTTATGTATTACTAGATTTTACCCGCGGCTTCGCTCGCGTTAAAAAGAGACAAAAAGTAGCCTATGTTACTCTCCATCCCTTCAACTTTCTCCACTTAAAAAATCACGTCAATTCGTCGCTCCGTTTTGCCGTGAAAGAAAGACAAACATACACACTTTCCCATTTATAATATTAGTATGGATATATTATGTTATGTGCATATCATATGTAACTTCGATGTAGGTTAAGTTTTTAGTTAAAGGTTTCAATTTTATATATGATTTAGATTAAGGATTAAGATGTAAAGCCCCGCTATCGTATTGGATCGCAGATCTGTAAGGGTAGTTGTAGGTAAGATGTTATAATAAATAAATGTTCAAAATTAATATGAACTCAAATATAGATAAAGTATTAATGATACTGTTTAGAATTTTAGATGAATATAGTTACTACACCCAAAATCATCTAAGCAGTGTCTTTAATACTTTATCTATATTTGAGTCGTAATTTTCTAATGGTACTCATTACAAACAAAACTATTAAGTACTATCAATGTATTGTCTCTTCGTCACAGAGAAGCCATGGGCATGAATCACCAGGTTCTTTACATTTCTTCTGTCTATCATTGACTGAATATACTCTGGCAGCTGGGAGTTTGTCATGCTCACTCAAATGTCTCACTGACGGTGGCGTGTGTGTTGGATCATTTGGTTCCCTTCAAAATGGTTGAGCTATTTGGTGCCAATCCATACGTCATGTCCGTGAACGGGCGCTGTCTGCTGAGACTGGTCATCTCTTAGCTGCCACAGTTATTTTAAAATTTGTTTTGTTTATTTTAATATTTCTAACATGTCCGACTTGTTACGTTGTTCTCACATAGTACCTTAGATACAACAATGAATGATGTAACCAAATTATTGTAATATATTGATTTTAAAAGAGTGTCCATGGAGTTTCTTGCTCGCTCTTCTCCATGGGACCTACTTTTTGGAACGAGCAACTAGCTTCATTTTTTTGACAGACTGACACCTTGACGATTCAAAAGTACCTGTAATTGGTTTATTTGAATAAAATAGTTTTGAAGTTTGAAGTTTGAAGGTAGCTCAAGGTTAATTAGCTATGGAGCTACCTATCAACATTGTATTCAATCTAGATTAGATAGTATATTAACGAAACTAAACCTCCAAAAAATAGTAGATTTTATATAATTTTCATTAAATATTTATTTACTAGATTTAGAATTGTACGAAAATTATAATTAGTAAATAACCAATAACAAAAAATGTGCAATTTCAAAAGCTTAGGCCTTTTTTTTCGCGATTATAAAGGGTGTTTTTTAGAGGCGGAGAATTTTAAATTGAAATCCGTACTTCCCTACTAATCCGTACTAATAATATAAATGCGAAAGTAGCTCTGTCTGTCCGTCTGCCTATCTGTCGGTCTGTCTGTCTCTCTGTATGTCTTACTCTTCTTCACGCCTAAACCACTGAACCGATTTGAATGAAATTTGATACAGATATAGTCTGAGATTCGAGAAAGGACATAGGATAATTTTCATCCTAGAAATCCCTCGGGAATGGGAACTATTACTCCACGCGGACGAAATCGCGGGCAAAAGCTAGTAAAGAATAAAAAAATATTTTTATATCTGTGCACTAATTCGGCATTATTTAAGAGATGATTTTACGACATTTGCTTTTGATATAATTTAATTATTTAGGAGCAAGTCGCGTACGGATGTTCAATTTTCAAATACATTTCTTAGTAAATTGGGCGATATTTCAGTAATGACATATCCAATTTTAGTTGTGCTCAATTACTTCTAGTTTGTCGACGTAGACAAAGTCAAAGTCAAATACAAATCATTTATCCATTAGACCAAAAAAAGGCACTTTGAAACGTCATACAAATTAAACAAAAGTGAATCTACCGCCCATTCGGAAATGTTGTTACGTATGCAGAAGAATGGGCAAGAAACTCCATACTTACTCTTTTAAAAAAATAGTCGTATTACAAAGTTTTTTTTTACATGGTTAGGCGTGATTTAAAATGAATATAATCCAAAAACCATTTCCGTCAAAAATTACATGTATATAATAAAAATAAAAAAACTACTTTTTATATAAATTAGGAAATGGAAGCTTTATAATGTTCGCGAGCAAAGTGTTCACATGTTCACAATTATACTACATTCCTCAACATGTGACACATTTCCAGAGGAAATAATCAAAAGATGTCAAATCGCATAAACAGTCAGTTAACAGGTATTCCGTGAAATTATTCGTTTATTTCAGTAAATTGACGGTATCCTGCGCTGCATGGCATTTAGCACCATCCTGCTGGAACCATATGCCTGGCACTATAATGCCATCTAAATGAGGCACAAAAGTAGTTTCGTTATCATATCCCTGTACCACTCAACAATGACTGAAACGTTTTGACCATTAGATTTTAAGCCACATGTCCGAAATTTCATTCAGACATTTGCCATTTGCCAAATAATTTCTCAAATAAAGCTAATATCGTGCATAAAAAACTGTCCTTTATTTTATTTTTAAAGTCCACCTCTAAACAAACACCCGTTATAACATGTTGACACATACATTTTGATACAGTCATTAATATGCTTCAATGAACACGACAATACAGTTATAAATAAATTACATAACTTACTATTTTGTCACAACACTGGTATACAAAATTTATTTACTATGAACAACACTCACGGAATGCGCGAGCGGCGTCTAGCGCCCCAATCCAAGGTCTGAATATATATTATGTCATGTTATCGTATTACCGGCACACGCACCGGTTTTGTGATAATGTTTTTATTGTTGAAATCACACCAAAAAATCGATATTATCTTATCAATATATTGCTCAACTTTAACCAATATTAAAAACATTAACATAAGGACGATGTTACTACGCTAAAAACCCTTTATCTTGTTAGCACAATATTTTATTGTAGGATAAATTATCTGTTTGTTCTATATATAAATAGCACTTAATTCCATTCATGTGGACATAATTTTGCAATCAAACTGATAAGTCTCGAATTTTCTGTTTTATCGTAATTTGTGATATGGGACTATGGGACAAAATAATTCAAAAAATTGCGTAATATAGTGTATGTAGCCCTTTATTACCCAATATTAAATAATATTAAATTAAATGCGATACAAAATCTCGGAAATTGCGTAAAGCCGTTGGTCCTGGTTGTCATTCGTAGAACTTTGACAGTCAGTACGGGTAGTCAGAAGCCAGAAATTGAGACCAGTCTAACCATGGGATACCGAGTCGCCCAGTGGGGGTTGTGGAGGTCTGATGGCAGTCGCTTTACGTACAACACTGGTACCCAGCTGAATCCGGTTACGCTGCAGACCGGCCCCAATAAAGTTGGGAAAAGGCTGGGGAGATGATGATGCAATTCAAAACTGTGAAACTTTCTTTAATACGTTTGATTATGGGTTAAGTCATTAGCAATGTGAGTCCTCGAAAGCATCCAGCAACGTCGTGGTAGACCTAGACAAAGATTGGTGAACGAGCTTGATTCTTGCCAGCAAGATTGGTCTACATTGGCTTAGAAAGGAGTACTGGTTGCATTTGCCTTGATGATGAAATAATATACGCTATATATTATAAATAACTAGCTTTTGCCCGCGACTTCGTCTGCATGGATTAATAGTTCCCGTTCCCGGAGGATTTCCGGTATGAAAACTATCCTATGTCCTTTCTCTGGTCCCAGACTATATCTGCACTAAATTTCATTCAAATCGGTTTAGTGGTTTAGGCGTGAAGAAGAGACAGTCAGAGTTACTTTTGCATTTATAATATTAGTACGAATAATATAAATATTCATTTTATTATTTTTTTGGAATGGAAATCATCAAATGACTCCTCTCGCACTGAGCGGAGAGGAAGGGAGTGACAGACCTCTTCTGACTAAAGGTCATAGCTCATTACAGCCACCCGGCAGTCACTCCGCACCGACTCGCCTTATAACCGAGGCGATCCGGTAACGCTACGGAGTTGATATAGTGAGCGCATGCCCATACAAGTTCATATAAAGAATACTAGCCGCAGGAGGCGAGTCGGTGCGGAGTGGCTGCCGGGTGGCTGTAATGAGCTATGACCTTAAAGCCTACCCATGTTCCTTCTTAGCACTTTCGTGTCCGGGGCCCTGGGGTCTTTTGAACAACCCGCAACCTCTCTTTGAGTGGCGCGTGGAATACGCATGCGCTGTTGACACGACCTGTTGTCATCAAAAGACGGACAAATGGTGAACTAGCCCATTACTCACCGTCCACAGGCCTGATTTCTAATCCTGCTCCTTGGCTTTAAATTATTCTTAAGAGCTTTTGATTTTGTTTAACTACTGTGTGATACAATTACCTTTATTGTTCGCCTTTCTATTTTATAACAGCATCGTCCTACACTATGAATGTTTCCTGTGTCGTAGATATGCTCACAAACAAATACATTCATGACACCTACCTCAATCACACGACTTTAAGCTTGGGATTTGGCTAATAGAATTCGAACTTGGATCACAAGTCAATTCAATTGTTTGATAGCTAAACGTCTTCTTTAGTACGAACTCAGTATAGTGTTAACGGGTATTCACTCTTGTATAATCACGTAAGTATAATTATGTTAACCATACGGAAAACCGAAACTGCGACATTTCAGCAGTCAATCACTTAATCATTATGCTACAGTGCCGTCACTGTAGCATAATGATTGAAAAAAAACAATGAATTAATCACAAAATAAAAACAAAATCATTTCTAACAAAATCTTTATTATAAAATGTTGTATATTATGTAGTTTGTTTTTTATTGTCATTCTTGATTCTACTCTCGGAGTCTAAACCTGACCCAATGACCTCCTTTTAGTTTGAACTGAAAAGATTGTTTACAAAGCTCAGCAGGGATGCAGGTCTTCTCACAAGGGGATAATTCCATATTCAGCAGAATCTGGTACACCATCACCTTGACCTCGCAGAGAGCAAATCTTGACCCTGTGAAATAATGAATAAGGCTAAAACACGTTATTTTAATTACTTTACACTTCACTTTTTTTGTTATTTGTCCTTCATAACCCGCCAAAAACCCTCTAAAAATACTTTAAGAGTATATATTTTGGTGGCAATTGACTCTGTATTGTCCCAATTGTTATATTTTGGTTTCTTATTTGCTATATAATACTTTATACCTATATTTCTGTTTTCGTTCTCTTCATCTCTTACTGAATCTACTAATTCTCTTTTGTCCCTTCCTAGTCCCATTCAACATGATGTAAAAGAATCTTCTTAGTATCAATTACTTTATTTGGATTTCGATGAAAAAAATTATGATTACATTTCCATACCTTCAAACAATCCAATACTAGACCAGTTGGGTTTAGAGATTTCAAACTTGATTGATTGCACTAAAAAATTCAGGTAGGGGGAAAGAATCTTTTCAAAACGTCAATAGCAGTAACCCATAAACATGGGTTAAGAGACCTATTACATTTTTCACGCAAATTCATGATTTTTGACGCTGTAATTTTCAGCAGTAGTAAAATATTTTAATTATTTGTTAAATAATAACGATAGTACCATTCTCTTTCTTGTAAGTTGGAGTTACACATTTTCATTTTTCTTTTCGTGTAATTTACTATAAATATTTTACGAACACAGCTTGCAAGAAAAACCGTTGGCAATGGAACTTTGACGCTCAAATTCACATTGCTACATTTAATTCTTATTAATGTTAAAATTACTAAAAGATACTTTGAATGTTTTACTTGTTTATTGGAATTTTAGAATTCCTTTAAATTCCTTGAGTTTTTAAGGAAAAAATCGTGAAGAAAGCCTAATTTAAGTCATAAATGTCTTGATTCAGCGTCCATTATATTCCAAATTAACGCAACTTTATCAAATAAACTAATATGATATAAAACTTCAATCTACAATGCATACGTTTCATTAATTTTCGTATCTCAATTTAATAAAACAAAATTGCAATAAATAAAGTTAAAATGCTTAAAATGTTAAAATTCTGCGTCGATTCAGCGCGTTCCTCAGTCCCGTTTACGATTTGTAATAGGACTCTTACAAGTTTTATTATTATGGACTCACCAATACAATTTCTAGGTCCAAGACCAAAGGGCATGTATGTAAACGGCTGAATATTGTGTTTGTTTTCTTCCGAAAAGCGCTCAGGGTCAAATTTATCAGGGTTGGGGAAAAACTGGGGGTCACGGTGGAAACCAAGCGTTGGTATACCAATTCCTGTGCCTTTGCGAATCTGCAAAATGGAGTTTATTAAAAAAAAAATATTTTATAATTATACTTGCATGTAGTTCAAAATAATATATTGCCTTACGATAAAATCATTTGTAGCGTCCTTGTTAGGCTTTCCCATATTGTAATCTTTAGTGCAAACCCTGTCAAGAGCAAGGGCAGGTGGCCACAACCGTAAAAGCTCTGCAAATCAAACATATTTGTTATAAAATAGATCTTACAAAGTATATTTATAGATTAAGCCTGGTCTACATTTTCAACAAGGATGTCTAAGTATAAGGCTGAAAATTGTAAGTACCTGTTAAACTTTGGAGTATTATTTATAGTGCATAAAAGCAACATTCTATTTCTACACAACTTTTAACATGTTGTGATGTATGCCATCAATATCTTACCGGATACAACCATATCCATGTACTGCATACTCTGAATGGAGTTGAAGTCAAACTTGCCACCATACTTGTCATTGTTTTGTTTGATCTCCTGTGCCAGACGCTCCTGGACCTCAGGGTTCATCGCCAGTTCGTACAATAGGAAAGACATAGCAGTTGAAACAGTCTCGAATCCAGCTAAAAAGAATAATACTGCTTGGGCGGTCAGGTCGTCGTCACTCCACACTGAAATAAAGTTAAACTAAGATTTAAAAAATGATTTTTCAGAACGTATACCATACTTCGTCACTGATGGATGCTCGAGACCAGTTACTGTGGCTACATCCTAGACCTTACACTATAATCAGATATTTAATTTATTTTTTGCAGTTTGATTACTTAAGTACCTTGGGCATCAGGTTGACCTTGAAAACTTGAACGCCTGATAATATTACCGCAAGGTTTTTCTGTCATCATAAAAATAACCTATTTCGTCAACTGGGATCCCTTCTCTGTTTCACAAGCTTCAACCTAATACGCACCTCTGTTATTTTCTTTCTTTCCAACAGAAGATTCTTCAACTGTCGCGAATCCAGCAGCTTCATCATTAGATTTGACGTCTTCATGGGTTAGTTTACCTGCAATGACATTTCAAGTACTTTTATCTATTTGGTTGTTATTAGCGAGTTTTAAACCAGTTTTTAATTAAAGATATTTTTTTTATTGTAAATAAAGTATTTACAATAAAAAAATATCTCAAATATATCATGTTTTGCTCGTAAATATTATGTACCTTTCTTAGCTTCCATAAGTAAGTGAATCATATCGGGTCTAAATATGCCCCGCATCTCACGATCTTTCATCGTTTCTAGAACTAACTTTCTAAAAAAATTCTTTTGCGCCGGAGAAAAGAAATCGAATTTGAAAAACTGAAAAAAAAACACACAATTTTAATAGGTTTTTTTAAGTAACATTAAACAAGTTTGTTTTCTATATTTTTATTAAAGTAAGAGAATGAAGACTTGAACTTGAAGACAAATAAGCATGGTTGTAATAGAGAATATATACACACATCTAAAGTGTCTAGGGATATTTCAATTAAACCTAAATTACTAAAATTCTATTAACTTTTTGTTAAAACATGTACACATTAAAATAAACCTTGTTTAATAGACTATTTAATCTGATAATAAACTTTTAGATAAAGTTAAATTTAAAAAAAACTTAGAAGAAGAGGAAAAACTCAAACAAAATTTCAATCTTAACTTTATTTTTGAAACATCAAAACTTAAACAAAACAACAATTTTTTTTATAAAAATTCTTGAAAACTTAAAATTAATATTCCGTGGATCCACCTAAGACTCTCCTGACACATCTGCAGCGGTTCTGCATACTCAAAACAAGGGTGTCAATATCCTGTTGTGGAATACTGTCCCATAATTGCCGTTTCTGAAGCCATGAAGACCAGTCAGAGCGTTATATCCAGGCTTTGGTCATGTTATCGTGTCACGGAGGAAGTGGTGGAACGGTACCGAGGACCTCAACGCATTACAACACATGTACAGGACCGATTTATAGTAAATGCTGCACGAAGTCAACTAAATGCAGCGGCGATGCAATTGGTTCAAAGGCTACAGAGAGAGTATGGTTTGCTGGTAAGCGGTCAAACTTTGAGAAGGCGACTGCATGAAGTCAATCTACGTGCTCGTAGGCCATTTTGGGTATTAGCACTAAGGAGAGGTAATCGAGGATGAAGATTACAATGGGCTATTGCACACGAAAACTGGAACCATTCTCAATGGTCACTTGTGCTTTTCACTGATGAATCTAGGTTTGGATTTCATCCTGATTCGCGAAGAGTACGCGTTTGGAGAAAACCTGGACGTTGGAATCGACTGCAGCACCCACAACAAGTTCATGCATATTAAGGTGGCACGATTATGGTTTGGGCAGGAATTTGTCTCGGCGGTAGAACGGACCTCGTTTGGATACAAGGCAATATGACTGCTCGAAAATACCGAGATGAGGTGCTAGAGCCTCTAATCTTGCCCCACAAACAGCAAATGGGACAAAATTTCCAGCTAATGCACGACAATGCCCGTCCACATACGGCGCGTATCGTTACAAGTTGGTTACAACAGCATGTTATCCAAGCTTTAGACCGGCCTGCACAATCCCCTGACTTAAATCCTATTGAGCATGCCTGGAATATGCTTCAGAGAAGAGCTCGTAGGAATTTCCCTGTTGATATTGTGCATCAAAACCAGCTTTTCTTGCATCTTAGCAGGATTTGGGACAGTACTCCACAACAGGATATTGACACCCTTGTTTTGAGTATGCAGAACCGCTCCAGATGTGTCAGGAGAGTCTTAGGTGGATCCACGAATTATTAATTTTAAGTTTTCAACAATTTTTATAAAAAAAAATTGTTTTGTTGTTTAGGTTTTGAAATTTCAAAAATAAAGTTAAATTGAAATTTTGTTGAGTTTTTCCTCTTCTTCTAAGTTTTTTTTATTTAACTTTATCTAAAAGTTTATTATCAGATTAGATAGGCAATTAAACAAGGTTTATTTTAAAGTGTAGGTGTCGTAACAAAAAGTTAATAGAATTTTAGTAATTTAGGTTTAATTAAAATATCCCTATACACTTTTGATGTGTGTACAAGTCAGTGTTTTAATTTAGTTATCTTTTGCCACAAAGATGATTAAGATATAATTAAATCAATTAATCAGTTTTATCTTCAACTATTACTACCAATTCCGTGTAACATAAATGAGTTCACATAATATTGTCAATTTATTAAGTATTCTAACCCAACCAAACCAAAACTGTTATTTAATGAAACAGTCGTATTGATCGAACATTTTATGAAATAAACAATTTTAAAATTTGGCCTCCAAATTGATTTAAACTCTTTAAAAAAGTTTCTCCTTAATTCCTGCTAATTTTAGAATTACTTATAATAATTCAAACGAACCTTCGACACCTTAGATGGCAAGACAAACATTAGGAAGAAGTACAATAAATCCTTATAATTGAACGTGGTAGACTTCTTGCCCATGGCGTAGAACTCGTTGTCCACGTCGTTATGTGAGTCCACCTTCAGACCGAAGGCGCAAGTAGCTATCACGTCGTTGGCGTAGCGTGTCGTCAGGTCTTTACACTCGATATCTATGTAGCCAGCTGTACAACGTGAAGAATATTGAAATCTTTGTAAGCGTTAATGAGTCACAACATACTGTTTGCAATAAAGCAGCCGAAGATTATTTTTTCTTTAAAACAGTCAATAGAAAAAAACTTACTTTTGGATTCCTTGATCTGTTTCTGGATCAAGCGCATCATCTGATCACCGACCTCCACTATGAAAGGCACCATCACTCTTATCTTGGAACTTGTGAACGCTGGACTCAATGTGGAGCGCATGTCTTTCCATTCTTGTCCTGTATAAGTTTTAAAATTCACTCTAAATAACGTGAAGGATATTCTGTCTAAACAGTCCTTCTCAAAAATGACATACCAAAAGTCTAAGGACGTAGTGTACTTATTTCTTAATCATAGTCATCAACTGCTAAAGTAGTATTAGATTCTTACAAGTAATTGTTCTATACCTGTTAAGGCTATCAAGCTTCTCCCGAAGAAAGAATCATCAGGCCCAAATATGGGGCGATGATCAAGGAAGTGCTCGAAGTCTTTAACAGCAATCTTTTTCACCAGTTCAATATCACGGACCAATATCGTCTCTTTGAAGAATTCATATTTTCCTACAAACCTGTAAAACACCGAGTTTTTTGATTGGCTGCCACTGTTTTGACTTATTCAAGTCTTATTTTTTAAAGTTTTAAATAAAAACATAGATTTAAAACTTTAAAAAATTGTTATACCTCTCTTCAGGAAAACTTCTATACAACTTTAAAAGATCCTCTGTAACGTGGTCCAGACGCAATAGGACCCTGCTCATGTTGCCCAGCAAGGGTATTGGCTTGAAGTGCTTGACGCCATGACGACTGAGTTTGGAGTAGACCCGTCGGAAGTATATGTGCAACACAGCGATGAGAACCCCCACCCACACCAGAAGAATGATCATGGTCTGTAACGATCACGTAAGAAAACGACTTTGTTAGAAACCACCATAGAACTTAAAGATCCCACTAAAAACATTTCATATAAATGTAGCCAAGACAACCACATAAGGTATACCCTGTGAAAAATATATCAGATCTCATGTAGAGCCAAGCTTCTGAATCTACACGGTCTAACTCTACAGACCCTAACTTCACAAACTCTACATATCAGTAAAAATGTATGGCTTCGCCGTTTCGCTACCGTCGTGGAGGTGATGCGAAAATTAAGTTTTTGAAGTAAGTACCGAAACAGCCAAGCCATACATTTTTACTGATATGTAGAGTTTGTGAAGTTAGGGTCTGTAGAGTTAGACCGTGTAGATTCAGAAGCTTGGCTCTACATGAGATCTGATATATTTTTCACAGGGTATACCTTATGTGGTTGTCTTGGCTACATTTATATGAAATGTTTTTAGTGGGATTTCAGTTCTTTTTGTAAGTTGCTAGGCAGTATTTTCAGTGTTTTTTTTTTCTTTTCGTTCACAGATTTTTTTGACTAAATTGACCTGAAAGTCCCACACTTTTTATTCTTAAAATACTTGATCGTACAACGGTGATCTTTCGATCTAGGAGAAATTATTAAAGGCTGTATTGCGCTCCCGAATAACTGTAGTATAAGACTCCACAATATAAACGAGTTTTCGTGCAAACGTGCAAACAATAATATTCTCAGATACATAAAAATTCAAATAGTACTTATACTTTCCGATGTAACGAAACCATAGCGCGATCTATTTCGATCCCAACGCCATCTAGGGAAGTAAGACTTAAACTTTTTGTCATCGAGGATCGCGCTACGATTCCGTTCAACACCGTAACAATTTAGGTATGTATGTATATTAACCAATTACCAATACATAAAATTATGCCCACTGAAATAAGCCGCAAAACTTATTTATACGAATACGAAAAATATTGCAATCGCAACACGACCGTCTACGACACAAGTTTATAATTTTCTTAGGTGGTTGATACCAAACTTACCAAACTTCTTATACCAAATGTCAGCTTTCTAGCACTACAGGAAGTAGCCACATCAGCAGTGTCGGCTTTCATAGCCCATAGCCCAATAGCCCAATCTTTCTCTTTGCATTTTTACTTGATTTGTTCAAACAAACTTCCACACCCCCATTTTAGGGGATGGAGGTCGAAATCTATAAGTTTATGAATTTTTCTGTTGGTTGTATACTAAACTTAGGCTACATACCAAATTTCAGCATTCTAGCACTTCAGGAAGTAGCCAAACATTTTGATGATCATCAGTGTGTCAGTGAGTCAGTGTGTCAGTGAATCAGTGACGAAATCGGTGTATTTTAGATATCAATAAAATCTAAAGTATAAAAGCTATTCAATTGAAACTTTGTATGTTTATTGAGTCTGTTATTGACATTATTTCTTGTGAATATGAAGTGTGTGGTACATCGGATACCAACTCTATGAGGGTTCGAAAAAACGACGAAACACTTCGAGAAAAGGTAGGTAGTGCCCCTGCGCTTCGCTTGCTTGTCTTGGCCGGGGGCACGACCGTGCCCACCGATTTCGTTTTTGATAAAATTTTAGTTTTTAGAACAAAATCTGTGGACAGTTTTGACGTTGTTAAAAATGTTAGCTCAAGGCCATACACGCATGCCACTATTTCATTTCTTCACGCATGTCTCTATTTTATTTATTTAAATTACAATCATGGTGGACAATCTAAATGGAGACTTGTCTAGTACGCAGAAGACACAAGAGTATAGGAACCAGCTGCACCTGTGCACATTCTGTTTCCTGGCTGTTATAGACTGATACGCCGTCTCATAATGTTGAATGACCAAGGATTAAATCAGAAGCAACACCTGACCTGTTTGGTTGTTGAACTTCTTTTGTTAGTGTGCCCGATTTTTACTTTTTTTACTTGAAGTATTTCATTATCGTAGTTGGTTTTGCCAGCGTTGTGTGAGGCGACATACATACTTTGAGTTCCAAAAACCGTTTTTGCAATATAAAAATGCATATGCTTAATGTTAGTGTTATGAATTAGCACATTTTTCTTATGCTTGTATGCCAAATGTGGTCAAATATGTCCCCGCGCCAACAGTTTATATACCACCTATTTATTATATTACCGTATTTACCGACTTTGTCCTTGACTTTGACATAACGTGCTTATCTCCCGCCATTGTTACGTCAATGTCAACAGTTCCTAAAGCAGCATTTGACTGATTGTCTGCTGGTGTATAAGGCGCGGCACAAACGTAGACACTTTTGTATCTTGTGTCGGACACCGAACACTTTTTGATCGTAATTAGTATGGTGTTAAGTGGGAGCAACTGGACACAACAAATGTAAACGTCTGCGCGGGGAGTGGATGATTTCATACTGATTCTATGGAAATAAAATATTCATCGGTTGCTTGTATCTGACACAAGACATAAAAGTGTCTACGTTTGCGCAGCGCCTTATTCACAACTGTAGCTACCGTATTGTCGCCAAATTTTATCAAGGTTATACCTTATCAGTCAGTTCCATTGTTCGAAATACTTGTACCTACATGATGATCTCTAGCTTTTATTATCATTATAATGATAGTCTTTGTGTATATAAGTTTACATACTTGTTAAGTGTGTGCCGTGCCACAAAACATTCTTTGTTTTCAACTAAACGATTGTTTACGTTAAAACATAAGTTAGTATTAAGAGTTTTATCGTCAAACATATTATAAACGTCCAATTAAATTTAAAAAAAAATCTGTGTTTTTACGATTCTAGGAAGTTTTGGTATATCAAATACCGATTAGATAAACAAATAATTATAAATAAATGACTTACTGTTTGATCCCTACACTGTTATAAATTAAACACAATATTATCAACAATATACTGCACTAAGTTCACTTTACAGACGTGTTGTATGAAGCACGAACGATGCGATTCTGAGCTCAGGGTGAGCAAACTGGACAGTCAGACCTTTTTATGCCTTATTATCACCATCCTTGTCTATTTTTGCTTTAAATTCATTGATAACAAATATGGATTTGAAAGTTGTGTTGTTATCATTAATTTCTTTAGTTCTTTGTTTTAGCAAATAAATACTTCTGTTTTTGTAAGACGTAAACGTGTTGCAATAAATCTGTTTACGTTTAGTGCGATAAATGACGAAATAAAGAAAAATATTGTTCACCTGTAAAGCTTAGTCAATGCTTACACAAAGACTTAATTGTTGTATCTTCTTCAGGGATACTTAGTTCAGAAAAGTAGAAGATCTTTATGGTGATGGGGAAAATAATAATTCTCTAACTGTTATCACACAATTATAATTAAAATCGTAGCCACAACAAAAATCTTTTTTCTTTCTTGTAAACATTACGAGTTTAACATAACATAAAAATCACAAAATTAATCTCTTAACATTTAAAATTAACGTTGTCTTTTTTATTTCCGTAGTTTAAATCTGAGCCAGTGCCCTCCTTTTAGTTTCAAGTTGAAATTATCCTTAGCTAGCTTGGCAGGGATGCAGGTCTTTTCACATGGGGAGATCTCCATGTGCTGCAGGATCTTGTACGCCATGACCTTGACCTCGCAGAGAGCAAATCTCGACCCTGAAAAATTATGGGTAAGGTTTATTTAAATAAATACAGTAATTGATTAGTATTTACCTTATAGAAACTAAAAGGGGCAAACTTAAAGCCACTTAATACTATTTGGCATGGTTTAACTAAGTAGTTTAGCTATTTTATTTTGTTTTGTAATCTGTGGATAACGTCGTGAGTAGTGTATTTGCCATCCCTATTATTCTAGTATTCCAACCATGTGTCAGATTTAATATACTACTGTTAATTACCATTTTTTGGATGAGTTATAGTGAAACATGATCCAAAACCAATCCTTAAAAAATATTATAGAACATAAACCCACTTGAAGTTCACAAAGCAGATCTCAAACTGAAGAAGTCCAAGCTAAAGATTTGTTAACGAGCGATGAGGCGTGTTTAATACGTGCAGCAAATACATCGGGTTAGAAACACCACCATGCATGCACTCCGTAACTCAGAATCAGAATCAGAATCAGAAATCATTTATTTGCATAATGTATGTATACAGATATGATGTTAGGTTTTGGTGATTAGTTTCAATACATTTTGCCATGCGGCATGCAAAATATGTTCACAGAAAAACCTTGGACAGACAATTCCATTCCATAAGAACATTATGAACTATAATTATAAAAATTAAAAACGCAAATGGTGGATGTTGAAAAAAACAGCCAAGCTGAAGTGGACTGGCCACAACATGTCAATGCATCCTGAGAGATAGACAAGTGAGCAATAGTGGCCAGAGTTTTAACAAGTGTAACAAAAAAGACGCCACTAAATTAAGAATAACTTACCAATACAATTCCTAGGCCCAGTGCCAAAGGGCGTGTATGCGAATGGATGAATATTATGCTTGTTTTCGTCGGAGAAGCGTTCAGGGTCGAACTTGTCAGGGTTGGGGTAGTACTGGGGGTCACGGTGGATAGCAAACGTTGGTATACTGACATTTACACCTTTGCGAATCTGCGCAAACATTTTTTTAGTTATATTTGGGGTTAATTGACATTCTAAAGTAATTCAGTCGCAAGAATATTTTCACTTACAATATAATCTTCTTTAGCATTGACGTTAGGTTTTCCCAAATTGTAATCTTTAGTACAAATCCTGTCTAGATCAACAGCTGATGGCCATAGTCGTAAAACCTCTGAAAAATCAAAACATTTAGTAACATACAGACAGCCTGCTTTAGGGCTGCTATTGTCTTTCTATTGTCTCTCGAATCATGTGTGTTCGCATAGCATAGCATTCAAAAAACAATAATTATTGATTTAAACATAAATTTCATTATTCCTATTCTATTCTACTTTTTGCTAAGCTTGAAACGAAATGAAGCATAGGTTACGCCAGTTTTTTATTTCGTTTAAAAGTTTACTGTTAGCCGTTTTTGAGTTTATTTGAAATGTTTATACTGATGCATAAATTATAATCATGTACTACACAATATATTCATTTGTAAAACACCAATATCTCACCAGATACAACCATGTCCATATATTGCATATTCTGAACGGAGTTGAAGTCAAACTTGCCGCCGTTCTTTTCATTGTTCTCCTTGATCTCCTGTGCCAGACGCTCCTGGACATCAGGGTTTAGCGCCAGTTCGTACAGCAAGAACGACATAGCAGTTGATACAGTCTCGAAACCAGCTATGAAGAACAGCACCGCTTGAGCTACGAGGTCGTCGTCTTTCCACACTAAAATGAAAACAAGTTGTGGATAGTTAAAGTGTTATTATCAGCCGCCTGTGTCCCACTGCAGGGCAAGGGTTTCCCGTTCAGCCTTCAATTTTTCCTTATTTAGTACGGTTTCAGACCAATCCTTAAGATGACTGTCGAGTTCGTCCTGTCATCTCCGCCTGTTCTTTATAAGGAAGTTAAAAAAAAGTATCGATTTACGCCACAACTTTTGGGGTTTTTGCCGGTCAAGTTGTACATTTTTCAACGAATCGGTAAAACTATGTCGCTTAATCGTATCAATTATTCAGTACCATTCTCAGATAACTACTCTGCTTTACTAGTTTGCTAATTGGTTTAAATTTCGTTATATCTTTATCAGTTGTATATAAATACTGACCTCTGTTAATTTTTCTCTGTCCAACAGAAGACTCCTCAACTGTAGCAAACCCAGCAGCTTCATCACCAGATTTAATGTCATCATGGCTTAATTTACCTAAAATCATTAGTGTTTAGGTGCATAAAGGTTATTTATTATTTTATCAGAAAAATATAATTATATTACCCTTACCTTTCTTGGCTTCCATAAGCAAGTGAATCATATCGGGTCTGATGATGTTTCGCCTTTCACGATCTTCCATTGTATTAACAACTAAATTTCTGAAGAAATTCTTTGACTCCGAAGTAAACAGATCCAATTTAAGAAACTGAGAAAGAAAATATAAAATAAAAACTTCACATTTAAGATGTTCTGTCTCTAAGAATGTTATCATTTTAACAAACCTTTGTCACGGATTGTGGAACGGTTATAATGAAGAAGAACATAAGCATTTGTCGGGTTGTAATGGTTGATGACGCTTTGCCCATAGCGTAGAAATCATTATTCTCATCGTTGTGAGAGTCCACCTTCAAGCCGAATGCGCAGGAGGCTATCACGTCGTTGGCGAAACGCGTCATCAGGTCTTTGCACTCCACATCTATGTAGTCCGCTATGCAACAAGAGAAATATTGAAATCTAAGTAACAGTTAATTAGTAATTACACACTTATATCACTGTTTCTCCTGTTAGTTGGTTTTTAAAAAGCCCAAAATAAAAATCCAGCACTAAATCTGATCAAATAAATACTTACTCTTAGATTCTTTGATCTTTTTATTGAGTGAGATCATCATCTGGTCTCCGACCTCTACGATGAAAGGCACCATGTGACGTATCTTGGCACTTGTGAACGCTGGACTCAATGTGGAGCGCATGTCTTTCCATTCTTGTCCTGTAAGAGATTATAATTATGGTTTACTCCAAATTATCCTTCGTAATATTAATATTTCTCTTTTCATTTTAAAAGTTAATATCTTCTAGAAATACCTTCTAAAGATAGCAAGGTTCTGGTGAAGATTGATTCGCCAGCTCGGAAAAAATCGCGATGATCAAGGAAATGCTCGAAGTCTTTGACAGTGATCTTTTTCACTAGATCAATGTCGCGGATAACTATCAACTCATTGAAGAATTCATACTTTCCTACAAACCTGTGTAAGAAAAATGTTTAAATAACATTTTATATTTTAATGTAGTTTTATATGATCGGCAATGAAGTGACGTATTGGGGAAAGTTCTGCAAAACATGGCAACATGACACGTCCCTTATTACGCAATTACATCTATGGCTAAAAATATAAATAATAACTTTAGAAATATTATTACCTGTCTTCAGGAAAAGCTCTATATAACTTTAACAGGTCTTCAGCAAAATGATCCTGACGAAAGAGGACCCTGAACATATTCCCCAAGATGGGAACCGGCGTAAAGTGCTTGATGCCATGTCTGCTCAGCTTGGAGTACACCCGCCAGAGGTATATCACCAGTACGGTGATGAGCACCGCCAACCACACGAGAACTGTCATGATCTGTAATGATAAACAAGATTCATTTTTTGATGATGAATGTTTTAGTTGAGTTTTAAGTTTGGTCACGAAACAAATTTTTAATTAAGACACCTTAATGATTTTAAAGATGTATTTTAATTTTTTTGATGATGAATGATTTGTGTTTGAGTTTTGAGTTTAGTGACGAAACCTAATTTTAATTTAGACACCTTAATGAATTTAAAGACGTGTTATTATGTTTATTAAGTTACAACAATTGCTTATAAAGTTAGCACTCCATTTATAATAGTTGCATGCTGTATCATGGCTAAATATGTCGTTGCGTTTAAGGCAAACAATTGTTTTGACTCTGACCTTGACTCTTGTATTACGACTGATTAACTAATGGTGTATTTTTGCAAGTGAGTGATATCGCCTTAGCTCAATCAAGGTTACTCAATTTAATTATTGTGAAGATATTACAACAAAAGACAGATGCAAAATTTGTTAGGCCGTTTTTAAATGTCAACAAGACCAATACAATAGTTGCTGTTTTTTATACATACCTAAATAGATAAGTAATAAGTAAACACAATCGTTTTATTTTAATAGTGTTCTCAAAAATAATATTTGAGATTTTTATCAAACTTGATGTCAATGTTTTATTAAATAAAGAATAAATCCATACTAATCCATACTAATATTATAAATGGGAAAGTGTGTCTGTCTGTCTGTCTGTCTGTCTGTTTGTCTTTCTTTCACGGCAAAACAGAGCGACGGATTGACGTGATTTTTTAAGTGGAGATAGTTGAAGGGATGGAGAGTAACATAGGCTACTTTTTGTCTCTTTCTAACGCGAGCGAAGCCGCGGGCAGAAGCTAGTAAATTTATAATTTATATAGAGCAATAAATTGGCGTCTAGCTGAAAGCTCGAGCTATTGCGATCTTAAAATAGCTGGGCACATTAAAGGAATACATAAGTATAAATAAATAACAAAACTTACAGATTAACACTAAACGTTTATTAACACACTGTCAGTACAATATTATCAACAATATACTGCGTATTATGTTCAGTTATACACCAAATTTACGTGTTGTGTGAATCACGAGTTATATGTGTCTGAGTGATAATAATATGATTAGCAACAGCCTGAAGCTTTATATTATGTACTGTTATCATTATACAATCGTATAATTTTATTTTGAAATTCATTGATATTTGTAGGCAATACAACCTGAATTGTAAAGTCATCATGAGCTTCCAAAATGTAGATAAGTCCTTTGGATAATTATGTATTGTTAATCTCTGAGTACATAACTATTTTTATTTTTTACATTGGCTTTAGCTCAACTTATCTTTCTTAACGTACTGTATTACATCTTTATTTTGATCTTACATTGTTATCATTGTTTTCTAATAGAAGTTACATCCTGTTTTGTAATAGAAGTTAAATTCCAGCACAGATAAACATTGACGGGCCTGTTGGTCTAGTGGTCAATGACCCTGACTGCTAAGCCAGAGGTCGTGGGTTCGATTCCCACCCAGGACAAACTTTGTGTGATTCTAAGCATTATTGTTTGTTCTGTGTCTGGGTGTTATTTATCTATAATATGCATGTATTTAAAAATATATAAGTATGTCTTTGTCTATCAGTTGTCTGATTACCATAACACAAGTTCTGCTTAGCTTGGGATCAGATGGCCGTGTGTAAGATGTCCCAGGAGATTTACTTTTACTAGCTAACTCAACAGACGTTGTCAAAAGAAACAATAAAGTTTATATAAAATATCGATAGGATTTTTTATTTTTTCCAAATATTCATAAAATTTTGACCCAGACACACATTTTAAAACCAGAAAATAGAAAAATGTTCAATAGCTCTCGAATCAAACTCAGATTCAATATCTCTTTTATTTATACTTATAATAAAACTGTAGAGAGGTTAATTCTGTACATTAAATATATATTTAAGATAATAATATTGGATGATGATTACTGTTCGGTACTGATGACCAAAATGCAATTAGTAAATTTTTTGTCTGCCTCTCTATCTGTATGTGCATGTGCACGCATGGGTTAAAAACTACTGAAAGGATTTTAATCAAATTTCGTTCTATTGTAATCCATACTCCTGGGCAGGTTATAGACTATTTAACTTATATAACTCAAACTCAAATCATTTATTTCTAATAGACCATTTAAAAGGCACTTTAGAACGTCACAAACAAAGAAAAATGAATCTAGTTGCCCATTCCAAGGAGTTGATTCGTATGGAGAAGAATGGGCAAGAAACTCAATACTTACTCTTTTAAAATAATGTTGTTACAATATTATTATTTGTACATTGTTAAGCGTGAAGAGAAGAATGTATATAATGTCAAAACCATTTCCGTCTTAAAGAGTATGTAAACATAATAAAATTTTAAATTAATTAGGAAATGGAAGCTAATCAAGTTCACGAACATTTAGTGTGCACAAATTAAATTACTTTTCTCAATAAATTAAAAATAATGTTGAGAAAAAAGAATTGTGTATAATTAACATAACGCTAAGACACATAGAAGCCGAGCAGTAATGAAAAGTGTGATAAAAGGTTTCGGGAGAACAAGGTTCCATTGAGCTGAAAGTTACGAAGAAATTATGTACGAAAGAATTGTTCCTCTCAAATAGTTCTATAAAAATACCACATCAGCATTATCTATATCTATACTAATATTATAAAGAGGTAAAATTTGTAAGTTTGTAAGTTTGTAGGTTTGTAAGTTTGTATGTAGGGGGTAATCTCTGGAACTACTAGTCCGATTTGAAAAATTCTTTCAGTGTTAGATAGCGCATTTATCGAGGAATGCCATAGGCTATAATACCATCACGCTACAACCCACGGGAGCGGAGCAGTAACAAAAATGCGGGTGAAACCGCAGGGGACAGCTAGTGTCTAATATTTATAGTTCACTCAATATAACCATTATTATGGCAAAGACATTGGTTCTAAAAAAATTCATGATTTGCCAGGGTGTTTTCATGAATATAGTAAAATCCTCATTATACAAATCCATTACTCTATACAAGTTTTTAATTTTGTATAATTTTGCCGATTGCATCATTGAATTATATTAAATAGCTTCGGAAATATTACAGTTTTAAAATTACGCCGCAGCAATATATAAATAATGATGCGTACGGATAATGACTTTGCATGATATTCGTAGCTTATGCATCATAATAACACGTAATATTGTAATACATAATGACGCAGATCAAAATGGTAGGACGTAGAGATCAAAATGTACTTATTTGTCTGTAACACCTATTGTAACTTATGTTCACAAATAAATACATTGAATTGAATTGAAATCAGTAAACAAAAAGTGCGGTCCATGGCATTCTACGGGGCTCCGGTGTGGGCGCCTAACCTAGCCTTGGCTTCGGCCCGGCTTCTGAGGGCGGATCGAGAGGGTCGTGGCAATTCGGATGGTGCGGGGTTTTTTTTTTTTTTTTTTTTTTGGGGAGTGGGAAATCATCAAATGACTTCTCCCGCCATGGGGCGGGAGGGCGTGTCAGACTTTTACTGACTAAAACCCACTCATGTTCCTTCGGTTGCTCTTTGTGTTCCGGAGTCACAGTAACCATTATAAACATTCTGCAACCCCGGCAGGCATTGGCCCTGTTGGGCCCCTTCCTACGCTGACTCTCCCTGAGGGGCGCGAACACTAACGCGCCGCCGCAATGGGGCCATTACTGGCATTCCATTGCGGCCTCGGTAGTCGCGGCGGCAGCGGCGGACGCGGCAGCAGCGGGGACGTCGGGAGCCGTGGCGGCAGCGGGATCGGCGAAACGATCGGCGGCAGCAGCGGGAGCGGCGGGGGCGGCGGCAGATGGTTTCCGGCCCTTTCCTCTGGTCCTGGTGGGTGGGGCGCAAGCCTTGCCCCCAGCCCGGTGATCGGCCGGCTTGCCGGCTGCCGCACATACGAAGCAGTGCGGCGCGGCGGTGCACGAGCCGGCCTTGTGACCGGGCTGACCGCAGCGGAAGCAGTCGCCGCTGCGGTCTACCTCCGAGGTGCAACGGACACCGACATGGTGTCCCACCTGGCACCTGAAACACCTCAGAGGCCTGGGCTCCAGCAGCTTGACCTGCGCCGAAGTCCAGTCTCCGACCAGTAGTCGGCTGCCTTTTCCCGCGATCGCTTTTGCCGCCGGTACGGGGCTACTCACGATGACCGCTCCCAGCCCGGAGCGGTCAAAGCGGATGGCGGCCACCCGCACATCGCTAACGGGACAGCCCCCCACTTTGGCGACGGCGGCCACCAGTTCCTCCTCTGTGACGGAGTCGTCCAGGCCGGTGACGCGCATATCAATGCGCATGGTGGGCCTGGACACTCGTACCTCTTCCGCCTGGAGGGACTCCCGCAGCCTTTCGGCCAAGGCATCGGCGACGGGGCCGCTGGTCGCCCCCGGGACCTCCAGCATGCGGGCTCCGGTCGCCGTGACTCGGAGCCGCAGACCTTCGGTCACGCCGACCTCAGCGAGGTTGACCGCTGCCTTAGCCTTCGAAAGGACTGCCGCGTATGTGACGCCCTTTTTCACCGCGTCCGGCTGCAGGGTTAATACTACCGCTGCAGACTTAGGGGCGCGGAGCCTGGCCGCGAGGCTCTTGGCCTTGCGGCGCTCTTGCCGCCGCTGCCGATGTTTGGCGGCCCTGGCCACCTTAGCCGCCTTTTTTCCCTCCCCGACGACTTGCCAACCTTGCTTTTTGCGGGGATACCGCACGGTTTCCTGCGAGGCGGCGAGCCTCGATCCGGTCCGGATTTACTCCGTTCTGGAGGCAACAGTCCTTGCACACACGTACCAGTGGCGCGTGGAAGTACAACGCTGGGGCAAAGTCCCGCTGCCGCGAATGGTCGCGGTGCGGCGCACAGAGCTCCGGCGAGATCTCATGGCGGAATAAAGACAGCAACCTTGGGCTGGGCACTCCGTAAAAATGGCGGTAAGACCCCTCTTTGAGGAGTGACTGGAGATGCGCCCCGTAGCGCTCTCATGTGGTTAAGGCTCACAAAATTTGTACCACCCCACACGGGAACATGTAACGATAACACACTAGAAATATGTAACACACGGGAAATATAATAGGGTTAGTTTACATGTTATTAATTAAATTAAATATATACTTCTTCCTTAAGAATACTGTTTATAGTTAACTACCTGTTTCGTATTGATTTACGCAAACTACTATTACTTTTGTACAACTTTATGACTAAAGTTGAACATAAAAATCATTACATAATACAGCTTTAATTACGAAATAAAATTGCCATATGAACTAAGCTTTATGCATTTCCCGTGTGTTACGTCACACAATTTTGTAACACACGTAAACAAACACACGTGAGTAATATTACTTAAAAGTCATATAGCATCTTCAAAATGCAATTAAAATCTGTATTAAACTGCTTTATTTAATCATATAATTTCCATTTTCAACTGCCCTTACACGAAACAAACATATTTTACTATTTACAATGCGAAATAGCTTCCAAAAGGTTTCAAAAATCTAAGGACGAAACGTAACACTCACAGAACACTGCCATTTGCGCAAAAAATAAGATGTTTGACAACACACTGACGTTTCATATTGAAAATAGTAATGATGCCATCACAAAAAATAGATACCATGTGTTGCTAGTTCTTAAAACAAGTAAACTACTTCGTAACAAACTAATTGTAACACACACACATTTGTTTTTTAAATCATTTTTTTTTAAATTTATGGCCAGTTTTTTTGTAATTTCCATTAAAATAGTAGTTTTAAGTCCTTTTACTTTACACATTACATACATTTCATGATAAAAAGTACGTAAAGGATAAAATAAATAAAAAAATAACTCGACTTGGTGTGGCACATTTTATTGTTGAATGAAGTTAGAAATAAGTAATTATTGTAGCCGTTCGTTTTGGTTAAATTCCAATTATATTCACTATTTTAAATGCCCAATATTAACAATTATTATTATTAGCTAACATGGAAAACAAAAGATTATTTCATTATGAATCTTCGAAATATTTTTTTTCTTGACTCATAAACTGGCCCATGAAATTTAGGGATAAGGTACAAACTTTGTGAGCCTTAACCATGTATCGCTTGACATAGGTCCTCACCGAACACGGTCAGTTCAGAAGGATCTTGTGTCAGATTCGGGCGGAAGCGACGCCTGAGAAAACGGTCGAGCACACAGTGGAGGTGTGCGCTTGGGCGAGCCATCTCCGTGTCATCATAGAGGCGATCGGCGGTGGTGACCTCTCACGCCCAGCGCTGGTTCAGGCCATGCTTTGGGGTGAGATTGATTGGGAAGCCATCGCCTCCTTCTGTGAAGCAGCTATGTTGGTGAAGGAAGCGGCGACGCGAGCGAGGAAGCCCAAGCCTCGCGCCCCGGACATGGACCCCGCGTAGATGTCGAGAGTCGCAGGATGACTACGACCGGCCACCGTAGGCGCGGGTCTGCGGAAGGCGAGTGATAGGTAGCTCGCTGCCTGGCTAGGACCAGGCCCGCGGCGATGACGCGTTAGTGTTCACGCGCGCCTCAAAAAGTAGACAGGACGAGAATAATACCAATGGGGCCAACGCCTGCCGGGGTTGCGGAATAGTTATCATAGTTACCGTAATCCCGGAACATAAAGGGCAACCGAAGGAACGTGAATGGGTTTTACTCAGTAAAATTCTGACACGTTGGGACGGGAGAAGTCATTTGATGATTTCCCACTCACCAAAAA
This sequence comes from Athetis lepigone, assembly GCA_033675125.1. Classification (NCBI taxonomy): domain Eukaryota; kingdom Metazoa; phylum Arthropoda; class Insecta; order Lepidoptera; family Noctuidae; genus Athetis; species Athetis lepigone. The sequence continues at coordinate 709,484 of CM066236.1, read as the reverse complement.
AAGGGGTTAATGTCTGAGGTGATCTCTTGATAAGAGAAGCACACAGATTTGAGTGGACCTGTCCTGACAGTGCAAGTGACAAATGTTTAGCTCAATCAAAACGTCTCGAGCCAACGTCTTCACGATCAATGCGTCCGTTTCCGGAGATTCACATCAAAGCTGAACTAATACGGGATCAAATTCTTGGTCAAATAAAATTTTTGGTATTTTTGCAGTTTTGTTGAAATTGGAATATCAGGGTAAAAATGAATGTTGTAATGTTTCCATGAAATGTCTCATCATTAAATAGATTTATTACATCATTCGTTTTCATCATCTCGACGATAAGATAAAGTAGTTTACGGTAACTGCCAAAATTTACTTGAAAATTTCGTAAAATAAAGAATTGGTGTAATTCTTCAAAAAATAACTCAACCAAAATATTTAACATTGCTATTTAATATAACGTTAGTTGGAAAGAAATTGCATTTATAACAATGTCACTAGTGTGACTTTTAATTTTATTATCTTTAGAAAAATAATTGAAAATAATTTTGATTACAACCAAATGTCCCAATTTATGCACTTTACTCGTTCCACTACATGGCATAACCTCCTTAAATTTAAAAAAAAAACTGAATTACTTTAAAGCAAATAATAAATTATTCACAAGGAAAACTAAGCAAGTAACACAAGGGCAAGATCGTAGTTAAAAAAACAAAAACATTTACACTTCTTTTTGTTTATTGTCTTTGTTATTATTATAGTATCCATATTATTAAATATGTAAATATATTACAAATATAATATAACTTAAAAATCACACATTAATCTCTGTACAATAAAATTATCAACTATTGTATTTACATTATCCATTCTACTTCCGTGGCCTAAATCTGAGCCAATGTCCTCCTTCTAGCTTCATGTTGAAAGAGTCCTTATTCAGCCTGGCAGGGATGCAGGTCCTCTCACAAGGGGAGATCTCCATGTGCTGCAGGATCTGGTACACCATCACCTTGACCTCGCACAGAGCAAATCTTGACCCTGAGAAAAATTTCAACAATACAAAGTCAAAATAATTATGTGGATATGCAGATGTTACAGAGATATGTATCGCTTTACCTACGCTCACGCCATACCAATAAAAAAATAATACATTATAAATAAATTAAACGCAGTCAATTAATTTGAATATATAGGTATGTCAGAAAAGTCAAAGTTACATAATATTACAATTCATAAAAATGAATACACAAAATGATACGTGCAAAATCAGATACTACTTCGTGCCATTAGATATTTTTTGTATGGTTTTATTTATCTCTAGTTCGATTTGTCTGTGGTTTCTTTCTGTATACAGGGACACTTTTCAATCGCCATCCAAATTTTAAAATCGAGGACTTTTAATTAAATTATTTTCATATGTGAAACAATATAATCAAATAATAACAAAAAACAAATAAAAACATTCAAAAGAAAATATCCGAAAGCGGGGTGCAACGTGTGAGGGAGAGGTGGGCGTAGTGCGTGCTTTTGTGTGCGTTGCGTTTCCGAATTTTAAAGGTAAGCGCGTGTGCAGTCAAGTTCAACAACCTAGTTGAATTGTATTTATTCCACACGTTTGGATTTTAGTAGCGGACAATAGTGAAAATCATGTAATTTTTTTAATTTTTTTTTATTTCATTAATTGATAAGGTTATCGATTCTGAACCATTTCTGAAAATTTGGATGGTGGTTGCAAAATGACCCTGTATAACTGTACTATAGTCAGCGAATAAAATAGTTTTATTACACGATACTCTGGGTAGGTTATTCATATAAGTTAAGTAATAAATAATAATGGCCCTAATACACTACCCTGTAATATCCTAAATTAGTTAGTTCTTTAATTTAATCCGATAGTGGTCATTGTTTTGATTGAATAACTTAAATTTAGAATGCGTGTTGACTGTCTTCGATTGCCAAGGATAGTACATTGTGTCCTTTAATTATTCTCAGCAACAGCATCCACAATGTTTAAAGCATGATATGGTGGCACATTACGTAAAAGAGGTAATACTGTATTTTTTAAAGTTGTGGACTCACCGATACAATTTCTGGGTCCTAAACCAAATGGCGAGTATGCGAAGGGCTGAATTTTATGTTTGTTTTCTTCAGAAAAGCGCTCGGGGTCGAATTTCTCAGGGTCGGGGAAGAACTCGGGGTCGCGGTGAATAGCAAACGTTGGGATTCCAAGACCCTGACCTTTGCGAATCTGAGAAATCAAAGTTTAATTTTGAACACATATTACAATTTTTAAAATTATTGTTGTTAAAGTAAGCTGGTTGTTCAAAGTAATAATGATGTTTACTTACAATAAAATCTTTTTCAGCCTTTGCGTTAGGTTTCCCCATATTGTAATCTTTAGTACAAACTCTGTCTAGAACAATAGCAGGCGGCCATTTTCTTAAAAGCTCTGCAAAAAGAAAATTTTTGTCACTATCAATACAAAGTTTAGGTCTTACAATGAAGAATTACAGTTTTGTAATCAATCAATGCTAAGTTTTCGTATACATTTTGTGTATCCTTATTTTTTTTTATTTGTTATCAGTGTTTAATTAATGTACATAATAGATGCTTGCTAGTAAATGAAACCTACTCTTGATTTTATAAATGCATCACTTTCAAAATCTTACCAGATACAACCATATCCATATACTGCATATTTTGAATGGAGTTGAAGTCAAACTTGCCGTCGTTTTTAACATTGTTTTCTTTGACCTCCTGTGCCAGACGCTCCTGGACATCAGGGTTCAGCGCCAGTTCGTACAGCAGGAACGACATAGCGGTTGAAACAGTCTCAAAACCAGCTATAAAGAACAGCACAGCTTGTGCTATGAGATCTTCGTCTGTCCACACTAAAAACAAGACAAATTTCTTTAAATAATTATCAATATAAAGTAATAATCGATCGTGTATCGTAATTTATTGAGAAAACGTAATAATCGATCAAAACTTATAATTGTGTCCGTTTAATTAGTTTTTTTTAATAACGCACCTCTGTCGATTTTTTTCTGTCCAACAACAGATTCCTCAACTGTCGCAAATCCAGCAGCTTGATCATTGACTTTGACATCATCATGGGTCAGTTTACCTAGAATAACAATTGAGTCATAAGGTAAGCGTTAACTTATATTTCGGAGTTTGATGTACTTTTCTGACTAGGTTTAAATTCATTAGTTTTCAAAATGTTCAAACAGCAAAAATAATATTTACCCTTCTTGGCTTCCATAAGCAAGTGAATCATATCGGGCCTGAAAATTTTTCTCGTCTCACGATCTTGCATTGTATCTAGAACTAACTTTCTGAAGAAGTTCTTTGACTCCATAGAAAACAAGTCCAATTTTAAGATCTGGAAAATAAAATATAAAACGATGGATGAAAATGCAAACATAAAAACAGGAATCAAAGTGAAAATTAAGAAATAAGCTTGACCCTTACTAAAATACCGGCTTGAACTAGCAGAGGAAAAAAGAGTTAATGATGTGAAAGGACATTCTTTCACATTTCGTCTTTACCCGTCTTTACCCTCAGCAATATTATCTGTTAAGTCAAAAGAGATAAGCTTTAAGTGCATTTTTTTCAAATTTTAAAAAGTACTTTCTAAGAACTTTAAGAATAACATCTCTCTGCTTTAAGAATAACTATCACTTAAACTAACCTTAGTCACCCTTGCAGGAATGGTTACAAGTAAGAAGAATAGCAGCATTTGGCGATAATTGAAAGTAGACGATGCTTTGCCCATGGCGTAAAAATCGTTGTCCACGTCGTTGTGAGAGTCCACCTTTAGACCGAAGGCACAGGAGGCTATCACGTCGTTTGCGTAGCGTGTCGTCAGGTCCTTGCACTCGACGTCTATGTAGCCAGCTGTTCAACGTGGATAACATTGAGATCTCAGTAATTGTTAATTTACAATCCTCTATCTCACTTCTACTGTCACCAGTTTAAAGCTCATCAATTATAAAAAACTAAGATATCTTACTCTTGGATTCCACAATCTGCTTATGGAGCGAGCGCATCATCTGGTCTCCCACCTCTACGATGAAAGGCACCATGTGACGTATCTTGGAACTTGTGAACGCTGGACTCAATGTGGAGCGCATGTCTTTCCATTCTTGTCCTGTAAGGCAATAAAATTATGTTTTACTTTACTTTTATCTAAAAATTTCTCTCTCTAATCTTCTTTTCTTCCTTTATCCTCTACGTACCTTCTAAAGATATCAAGCTTCTAGTGAAGAATGACTCGCCGGATCTAAATATGGGGCGATGATCAAGAAAATGTTCGAAGTCTTTGACAGCGATCTTTTTCACCAGTTCGATGTCGCGGATCACTATCATCTCATTGGTGAATTCATATCTTCCGACGAACCTATAGAAAACAAAGTACATACTTTAGTGTTTTGTATTACATACATTCGCTTGTTTTTCAACCGACTTCAAAAAAAGGAGGAGGTTCTCAATTCGGCTGTATGTTTTTTTTTTATGTTTGTTACTCGATTTCTCGAAGACGCCTGGACCGATTTCAAAAATTATTTTTTTATTTGAAAGGGTATGCTTGTCATTTGGTCCCATTGTCACCAGGTCAGGACCTGGTGGTGGAAACCCTGAGAAATTGATGGCATCTCTAGAAAATTGTAGGCGAGAATCGGGTAAAAACTTAATATTAATGTGTATATCTGATGAGACTACAATACCATGGAAGTTTAGGGCTGATCTGATGATGGAGACGACAGATAATCAAGGGAACTCCTCAACGGTACAACTTAGGTACCTCGTCTTTGGGCTCATTTTATTCGTGATGACAAGATCTTTACACCGAGATGGATTATGACTGCCACTGCAAGCTCCGTGATGCAGGTGCAGTACAGTTAAGGGAACTCCTTAATGGTTGATAGAAGCTACATAGTGTTTGGGCTTATTTTATTCGTATTGATAAGCCAATACACCGAGATTGATTATAATGCAGATTCGATAGTGAAGACAAAATACAGTTTAAGGATATCCTAAATGGTTCGTAGCAGCTACCTCGTGTTCCAGCTTCATTGAAGTTAGTTTTACACTAAAATTGGTTATGAATTGTCGTTTTGAAACGACAATTTATTATAGGTACAATGAGTATTATAAAAATGCATTTATATTATAGAAGAAGTTTTATTGTATATTGTCTGCGTTGTTAAACGTTTGATGCTTTTTTTACGCTTGGATGAAACTTGGTATGGACATTGGCAGCCTGGATAGGTTCTTAAGTCAGACATTGGGACTCGACACTAAAAAGTACAAAATAAAAAACTTTTTACAAAAAAAAAAAATAACCGCCTTCAAAATATAAAAACTTAAAAATAACTTAAATTTAGGAAGTCGGTGGCTTCTCTTTTGCCAGCAATTTGTGTTGCCACCGACTTCCGAAATTTAAGTTATTTTTAAGTTTTTATATTTTGAAGGCGGTTATTTTTTTTTTTTGTAAAAAGTTTTGTAACGAGCCATTTTGTTTTTTCTTTTTTTTTTTCAAAAAAACCAATCAAGGCCTCTTTGTAATACTCAATGGTTTCTGATTACCTTTCATCAGGGAAAGCTCTATACAGATTCACGACATCATCACACAAATGATTCACTCGAAGCAGGGCACTAGTCATGTTGCCCAAAAAGGGGATGGGCCTAAAGTGCTTGATGCCATGACGACTGAGCTTGGTGTAGGTCCGTCGTAAGTAGATGTACAGCACAGCGATGAGCACCGCCAGCCACACGAAGAGAATCATGATCTGGAATGACCAACAATGAAGTTAAATAATAGAGTAACAAAATCCTGCAAGCTGGCTTTTCAGTAGTGTCTACTAATGGAACTTATTTGTCAACAAAGCTCGGATTCCGCAAATTTAAATATCGATGAAAAAATAGTACTTGATTTTTTTAATCCAAGACCTAAAAATTTGGTTTACGTTTACTTCATATAATTTTATGCTAATTGTTGTGTACTTTAGTCATTGAAATTGCAAATAGCATTTGTTAATTTTTTGCGTTTGTTAATTAATTTTTTGCATTTTATTATTATTATAAAGAATAATCAAACTTTTATATTGCCAAAAAAGCTGCTTGTTGAATTATTACTCAGCTATTATATTTGCATGCTAATCTGTTACCAATTGTGTTAATGCACATTTATGTATTATCACATGGCGTATAATTATTTTGACCTTGACTTTGACATAATGTGACTATCCGCCGCCAATTTCTAAATTGATGTCATCGGTCGCGACCTTGGCACCTGATTCATTGATGGTATTATGTAATTTATAACGAGTTAATATGACCGGTGTCGCTTAAACTTTATCAAGGTCTTATATATCATACAATTCCTTTGTAAAATCCACCTGACGTACTTACTTAACTCAGTAGCTTATCATTGTAAATTTTATATCCTAGAACAACGAACTACATATTTATCTTGATAAAACTATAAGATATCTATAAAACAAGGTTTTTAATTGATAAAAAACGGAGTACGGCAATTTTTATTTAGCATTCTTACCGATGTTTTTATTAATTATCATGAACTAGTAGTTAAATTTATAGAGGGAACTATAAAATTAATTAAAGGAAGTAAGTTGCTTTGGTTCGTTTTCATATTTTATGTTACCACCATCTTTCGGACCTTATTATAGTTTTTATTGACTCTGTGCTTTTTGGATGTAGTGCTTTTTGTAAGTTTTTATTTTTCCTGCAGTCACTTTTTTACTTTAAGTGTATACGAGAACTAGGCGTATCATAATTAGTTGCGTGTTTGGTTACTGCTCTGCTCTAATATAAGGAGAAATAATATTTTTTTTTTTTTATTTTGCTTTATAAAGTCTCACAAAACTACATTCTTAGCTCTAAATAAATTACTTTTAAAGCTAGCAGCTAAGAAAAACACAAGAACTTAGTCTATTAGAGTTTCCTCATAAAACGTCACATCAATATTTTTAATTTAGAGATGTGCCGACGCAATCATAATCTAGTATCTCTTTTATCCTTGGAACACACGTGATTTGAGACACAAAAAAAGACAATAGCAGCCCGGCAGCCGGCTGTCGGTTGGTCGTCAAAAGGTTATTTTAGGATAAGTAATTTGACCGGACGAAGACACAAATATAAATAAACAACACTACTTACTGTTACGTCACTACACAAGTTTATTTACACTGTCAGATCAATATTATCAACTATATACTTCGTTACTATGTTCTACATATAACTTGTTACTTGAAGCACCAGCGATGAGTCTCTGAGCGTACCGCGACTATGTTTGACTATATAGTACGTGTTATCTTTCCATACGCATATATTTTTTAGTAATTATGTATTTGTTGACAAGTACATAAATTGTAAAGTCATCATGAGATTTTAAGTCCTCGGTAAGTCCTTTGTTTTGGTATTATCTTTCTATTTATTTTATCCATACTAATATTATAAATGGGAAAGTGTGTATGTCTGTCTGTCTGTATGTTTGTCTTTCTTTCACGGCAAAACGGAGCGACGAATTGACGTGATTTTTTAAGTGGTGATAGTTGAAGGGATGGAGAGTAACATAGGCTACTTTTTGTCTCTTTTTAACGCGAGTGAAGCCGCGGGCAAAAGCTAGTATTATATAAAATGATAAACTGACTGACTGTTTTTTTTTTTTTTTGGTGAGTGGGAAATCATCCAATGACTGCTCCCGTCCTGGGTGCGGCGGGAGGGCGTGTCAGACTCTTACTGACTAAAACCCACTCATGTTCCTTCGATTGCCCTTTATGTTCCAGGGTCACGGTGACTATTATAAACATTCCGCAACCCCGGCAGGCGTTGGCCCTGTTGGGCCCCTTCCTGTGGACTGACTGACTGATTGACTCTTGATATATCAAGGAACAGCCCAAACAGCTGGTCCTAGAGACATGAAACTCGAAGTTCTTGTATAAAGTAAGTATCCACTAAGAAAGGGTTTATTGGAAAGTTCAACTCTAAAGAGACAGAATACTGGATGGAACAAGGATGGAATTTTTTACATTCAAACGGATGAAGCTGCGGGCAAATGCATCCGTATTGTTTATCTTTAGTAAATACTAGCTTTTGCCCGCGACTTCGTCCGCGTGGAATAATAGTTCTCGTTCCCGGGGGATTTCCGGGATTAAAACTATCCTATGTCCTTTCTCGATTCTCAGAATATATCTGTACCAAATTTCATTCAAATCGGTTCAGTGGTTTATGCGTGAAGAAGAGACAGACAGACAGAGTTCATTTCGCATTTATAATATTAGTACGGATTTTCTTAATTTGTTATTCTCGGTATTAAAATGAGTTCTTAGTGACCTAGCGTCCCTTAGTTTTATTTTTATGTTCTGTTATTTAGTTCTTAGATCTTATTCAAATACTTATTATCTTAAAAACTTTAGAACGTTTTTCAGGGCTTATAAAAAATGCTCGCTTAAAATTGTAACATTTTCAACTCAACATCCGTTGTTAAATCGATCACAAAATCTCTGTGCTGCCGACTTCCCATATTAAAGTAAATTTTGGATAATAATAATAATAATAATACCAACCTATAACTGTCCCACTGCAGGGCAAAGGCCTCTTCTCATACAGAGAAGGCACGAGCATTGATCACCACGCTTGCTCAAGGCGGGTTGGCGATTTCGAACTTGTATTAACTACAAGTCCAGGTTTCCTCACGATGTTTTCCTTTACCGATGTCTGTGATGTCTAAGATAAACTTTAGAAAGTACATATGAATTGAAAAAGTCACATTGGTACTTTCCCGGATTCGAACCCGCAACCTCTTGCATGAGAGGCGGGCGCCTTAACCACTAGGCCATCACGACTTTTTCACGAAATTTTGGATAACCTTAAAATATTGTAATAGTCTCTAATTATCTACGTATGTGATACCTTTATTCATTTAACAACACATAAAAATTAATTTTTTTAATTTTTTTATATATATATACAAAAAAAAGTTGGGATACTAAATCCCATTTTTATCGGTAAAAGAGTCCACACTACCGGTCACGGCTTCAAAGAATGAAAACTCGCATTGTTATGAACCTCCTAACAATGCGAGCCGTGTCCAAAAGTACTGCCCCCTGAATCAAGCTCGTGATCCAGCAGTTTAACGAGAGCCTCCATGGCTGTTGTCTATTGGCACAAGAATCGCTGCGTCTACATCTCACATATCGACAACCTTGCGAGCCAAGTCGATATACTGAATTTGATTATTTTTCTCGGTCTTCACGAGGTTCTCGTCATGCAGGACTGTTACGTCAAAATAGGTCTCCAAATAGCCAAGTTACGGACCAGGATCTGGTAAAACATAGCACTATAAGTTTACGTTAGTTCTCTTCACCTAAGAAGAGCGGAGTAAGGTCCTTGTTTACAGCTACCACATCTCAGTGCATCCACGTCAGCTTTAAGGAAATATTCCCTGACGCTGTATGTCTCGCGGTTATGGAGAGATTTAACATCTAGAAAACCTTGTCCACCACATTTCCGCGGGACTGTATAAGACTGTATAAGGTCTCACCACTGATGATCGCTGATGAGATTGTATGTCTGATTACTGAATATATATTGTTTTTTTATAAATAATAAATACTTGTTAATGTGTAATATAGGTCATTATCCTACGAGTACATTTAACATTGTACAATTCTGCAGCAACACAATCATATTCATGGCGGCTCGCGCTAGCTCACACCTCCATGCTTCATAGCTTTTCTTTGCATTTTACACATCTGCTAAGCATCATTAGCATTTAAGGGACTAACCGCTGAATATAATAAATTTGCATGTGTGCATGTGTGAAATTACATAAATATCTAAAACTTGTGTCAGGTGTGAAGTTTTGTGTACCTTTTTTTAGTCTAATTTATGTCTGACAAGTTGAGTCTTTATGTCACTACCCAAATTTCCTTGCTTTGGTATTGTTCGTCAAGATGTTGGGCTCTTTACGTTTTAGCTGAGCCAAATCGCCCATTACTGACATTTGCACAACTTGAACTGGTCGACTCAAATAAGCTTATCTCATTAAGAGAGCACTTTAGTCATTAACCTAAATAGTACTCGTATGATTTGACCAATTTACATGGATATTAAAAGAGACTTTGACCTCAGACTTTTTGATCGGATGTTTGTCTTCAGATCTGTCAGCAAAAAATGCCGGCCCCATCGTTTGTTAAAATTAATAAAAAACAGTATGACGTATAATATTGAAGCAGCATTCATATTTATATTCATTCTATATTGCACACAAAAAATGGCGAGCTTAACCCAGAATTGAATTTTCTACCAGCAAACCAAAATGCTGTAGTGAGATTTGCAACGGAGGATATGCTTATGTGCAAGAATATGTCATATGGACCCACGAAACTCAGTGCTAATCATGCTAGGTATTGTGCTAGGTAGTAACAATTTAAACAAATTAATAAAAAAAAACAAATCTTAGCTATTTATTTATGTATAAAAGTCAAGTTTGATGCAGATTAGTTATAATAAGTATAAAAAGATTGACTTTTACTACTGTTTTATAGAATTTTCTTTTGAATCAAACAAACAACAAAACTATGTCTTAATTCTTGCAGAGAATAAAATATACATAGTTTTCCTTGGATGGGTCCCCATTGATGTCCTCCCCAAAATCCCATTAAACTGGAAGCTCTTTTATTAAACAGAACATTTACAAAAACCTATGTCAATTCTAACCTTGGCAAGACCATAGCATGTTGCAAGAAAACAGATGTAAATCTGTTGTACTTTGTTTTTGGAACCAAATCAGTCATGAAATGTATTGAAACAACAAAAACATAATTATTTTCTCATCTTTATTTTTTCGTGTTGTCATTTTATTACAACGTTATTACTAAATATTACAAGTATATTACTTAAAAATTATAAATAATCTCTGTACATCAAAATTATCAACTATTGTATTTACATTATCTTTTCTACTTCCGTGGCCTAAATCTGAGCCAATGTCCTCCTTCTAGCTTCATGTTAAAGGTGTCCTTACTTAGCCTGGCAGGAATGCAGGTTTTCTCACAAGGGGAGATCACCATGTGCTGCAGGATCTGGTACACCATCACCTTGACCTCGCACAGAGCAAATCTTGACCCTGAGAAAAATTTGTTCATAAAGTTTTGTGAAAGACACTGGTACTAGCGCTACACACTAAAATTAAATGAAAGTGTAAGATGATTTTGAATGTATCGTAAAAAAGAGCACAAAGAATCCCACATGAAAAATAATTTGTTTTTGAAAAAGCTCCACGTTGGAGAAAATAATATAATACTTTTAATAATTGCAGCAACTGCACATAAAACATTTTTAATAATGTGGCGTCACAATACGTTAATGAGGTTATGCATGTTATAAAATTGTGGACTCACCAATACAATTTCTGGGTCCTAAACCAAATGGCGAGTATGCGAAGGGCTGGATATTATGTTTGTTTTCTTCTGAAAAGCGCTCGGGGTCGAATTTCTCAGGGTTGGGGAAGAATTCGGGGTCGCGGTGGAAAGCAAACGTTGGGATTACAATACCTTGACCTTTGCGAATCTGAGAAAATAAGGTTTTATTTTGTATATCTATTACAGTTTTCAAATTTTTTTTGTCAAGAAATTGGTATGGAAAATAATATGTTGACTTACAATAAAATCTTTTTCAGCCTTCTCGTTAGGTTTTCCCATATTATAATCTTTAGTGCAAGCTCTATCTAGACCAATAACAGGCGGCCATTTTCTTAAAAGCTCTGCAAAAAGAAACTTTAGTTACTTGCAATAAAAATGAAAAATTATAGCTTCATATTCAATCAAAGCTAGGTCTTTGTCTATATTTTGTAAAGCTTTATTTTTATTTGCGGTCAGATATACAGACGTTACAACGATTGCAAGTGATGAAGTGCAATTGATCCGATCCATTTTATGAACAAGGTTTCGAAGAAGTTGAAAGAAAATTCTAATTACATTGCAGTAAAAACTAATTTTTATGTAAAATAGATTTACCTTTTTTGGCTTCCATTAGCAGATGGATCATGTCAGGTCTTACAATATTTCGCAATTCGCGCTCTTTCATTGTTTCTGACATCAAAGTCCTGAAGAAGTTTTGTGCTGACTTTGGTACGAAGTCGAAGTCTAAGATCTATAAAAACGAAAAACATTGGATAAAATATTCTAGAACATAATTTTTATCTAATATTATCAACATCGGGGTGACCCAAAAAACGCCTGCTTTCTATGCATGAAATTGCAGTTCGAGCCCTATCAAGTATAAAAACGATTTTTTTGAATTCAAGTTCTAAGTTTATCTAGGACATAACTGACATTTTGTGCTTCATAAAGCAAGTAAAGCCTCGGCTGTCATTCGTAGATTTTTGTGAGTCGTTACCTACGAGAAGTCAGAAGTCAAAAAGTCTGGCAATCAGTCAATGTGCAACATTAGAATTCATCTGGATTCAGTTAGACTACAAGCCGAGCTTAACATACGTGGAAAAAGCAAGCAAGATCTATCTGACAAAGATCACAGAAAATAGAATTGTTTGTAGACTCAGATGAACAATCAAAACTGTACTGACCTTTATAAGATAGGGCACTAACGATAACATTACAAATAGAAGCATTCGGGAAAATTTAAAATCGGCAACTTTCTTGCCCATCGCGTAGAATTTGTTGTCCTCTTCTGAATGCGAGTCTACTTTCAGACCGAAAGCACACGAAGCAATCACATCGTTGGAGTAGCGTGTAGTTAGGTCCTTGCAGTCCACGTCTATGTAGCCATCTGATAAGAAAAACAACTAATAAAATAATTGCTCAAAATATGAAACAAATAAAGTCAGATTTTTGGACAAGAATGAATGTGGATGGATGGCGGAGAAGAAGGTCGAACAAAAGAAAATGAAGTTTATAAAGGGGAAAAGACTAAAATATAAAGAAGAAAGAAGACTTTAGTTTAAAGATTTTTATGGGGTTTTTTGTTGAGGCGTGAAAAAAAATCCGACGTTAGCGCCAATTTTTTTTTGTTTTTTTTTTCGTAATCTGTTTAGCACACAAAAAAAGAAGTAAATTGAAAAATTTTAGTAATTTTGGTGCGTATTTTTTGTCTAATTGTATAAGATACTTATTACCAAAACGTACCTTTGGAATTCTCAATCTTCTTTTTGAGAGACTTTATCATCTGGTCACCGACCTCTACCATGAAGGGCACCATCAGCCGCATCTTGGAGCTTGTAAACGCTGGACTCAATGTGGAACGCATATCTTTCCATTCTTCACCTATTCATGTTATCAGAATTATTAAAATGTGTAACAGGACTGGCTTAACTAAGAACTAAAAAGACTAAACAAAAACTGTAAAAATAAATAAGGGAAAAATAAAGAGATCGAATTCCATTTAAAAAGCTATAGGTTTGCTGATATTCGGTAATTTTTAGAACAAAATTAAATATCAAAGTAGAAATCAAGTGTCTATTTTCACCTTTCATAAAGAACAAAATCCTGGTTAAAAACGATTCCGGTCCAGTGATAGTGTGATCAACGAAATGTTCGAAGTCTTTGATCATTATCCTCTTTAACAGTTCAACGTCTCGAATTAAAATAGCTCCTTTTAAGAGTTCATATCTGCCCACAAATCTGGAATAATAAATGAAATAACTTCAGGTGAACCTATATTGTAGCCATCAAGATTTTTCTAGAACTATCAATGGCTCCTAGCCTGTTAAAAGGTATAACAATGATCAAAATATAAGGATGATAATAATATTTATGATAGTTAATAGTTAATAAAAGGTACTGTTTTTTAACCACTATTGAAAGTTCCTCTGTTTTCTTACTTTTCTTCTGGAAAAGCATTGTATAACTTGGCGATATCCAGTCCAACATGTTCTTTAGGTAGCACAATCCTGAGTATGTCTTCGACCAGCGGGATGGTCTTCAGGTGTTTGATTCCATCCCGGTCAAACGTGGAGTGAACCTTCTTGAGGTACAGCGCCACCACAGCGATCAACGCCGTCACCCATATCAGTAAGATTATCATTGTCTGAAAGTACAATGGCTTTATTTAATTGCTTGCTTGTAAAATTAAATTTTGCTCATAAAACAGCTTCCCTTTTTCTGCAATATGTAGTTACATATTTGACGATTCATTATGTCACTGCGCTCGACTCTCTTGTAAAGGAATGTGGGTACAAATCTGGGCAAGTATTTTTTATTATTTTTTATTTACGTGTACTTGTTATGGTTAATCCCAGATGTTGACTGACTGACTTTGACAGTCATTACGGATAGTTAAAAACCAGAAAGTCTGAACAGCCTAACCATGTAACTAGATCTTGAAGGTTGGATAGGCAGCCGCTTTAAGTAAAACACTGAAATAAAACTGAATCCAGTAAGACTGGAAGCCTATCCCAACGAAGTTGAGAAAAGGCTAGGTCCAGTTTGACCAGCCTAACCAAGGGGTACTGTGTCACCCAATAACTGGGATGTAGAGGTTTGATGAGCAGTCGATTTATGTATAAAGCTATCCAGCTAAATCCGGATTAACTAGAAGACAACCCCAACTTAATCTATACTAATATTATAAACTTTGTTTGTTTGATTGTAATGAATAGGCTCAAAAACTACTGGACCGATTTTAAAAATTCTTCCACCATTCGAAAGCTGCATTGTCCACGAGTAACATAGGCTATATAATATCACGCTATGTCCCACGGGAGCGAAACAGTAACCAAAAACCTAATGTTACGTGGGTGAAACCGCGAGGAACAGCTAGTCGGGAATAAGACCAGTCAGAGTCTTTTCATCGTCTTAAATTGTAGTACTTAATTTAGCCCAATTTGATCACTCTATATTTAATACTTTGCAGACCCGACCCTGCAAGGTTTTAGGTTGTGACTAGACCACTAAAAGTAATTGCGAACTAATGCAGAATAGCAATTTTATGATTTAAACCTAGTTCCAACTATACATTTTAAAGATAATATGAACCGTTTAAGAGATTTATTAACAACTAGCTGCTGCCCGCGACTTCGTCCGCGTGGAATAGTTCCAGTTCCCTCGGGATTTCCGTGATGAATCCTATGTTCTTTCTCGGGTTTCAGACTATATCTGTACCAAATTTCATTCAAATGGGTTCAGTAGTTCAAGCGGGAAAGCGTAACAGACAGACAGACAGACAGAGATACTTTCACATTTATAAAATTAAGTATGGATTCTTTCTCGGGTTTCAGACAATATCTGTACCAAATTTCATTCAAATCGGTTCAGTAGTTTAAGCGGGAAAGCGTAACAGACAGACAGACAGACAGACAGAGATACTTTCGCATTTATAATATTAGTATGGATATTTCACTCCGAAATATTAATTTATAACGATTGTAAAGAACCCAGTTGATTAGATTAACAAAATTGTTGTTTACACTATCATCATTAGGTTTTTAGCGGCTGTTCATCATGGTTATTGACTTATCAATTTGCGTGGCTTCATAACAATAGCGAATTATAATTAGATTAAAGGCATTAGTACTTTGGCAATCAAGTTGTTTGACCTTGACAGTCAAAGTACAAAAGTAAACAAAACTGACTCTTTAATATTATCTACGAGCGCTTGGTGTTGTTATCAGTCTTTTGTTTATTTTGTGTTCATTCAGTATTTACTACATCATTGAGTTATCTTACTTTAACAGTTTGTTGAAGATACCTACTAAAAGCTATTGTAATTTTGCAATCTTTGAAATAATCATCTCATTATTGTTTATGGTTCTGGACACAATATTGTAATCAGTATTTTCGGCACAATTCAACTATGAAATATTTCTGGCAATAATAAACTTATAAACCAAATATACTAAAATTATAAACAAAAAATACCTAAAATATTATAAAATAATAAACTTATAAACCAAACGGAATAATTGTCAAACTACAAGCTTTTTGCAATTAAACATTCCTTAAAAGCATAAAAAATACACATAATACAAATCTCACGCTTAGTTACAATACACGAACAACACATTGAATGTAAACAAATGCTAAAACCGGTGCAAATGTGTTACCTCATTCACTGGCAGTCACACTCTGTCACTCTGAATATGAGCACTAAAGCGTCATACACCATTTTCTATTTATATACTCACCTACAACGTCTGATTAGATTAAAGTGTTTTAAAGATTATTTCATAATATTTAAGCATGCTGTCTCTGCTATCTGTTGACACAGACTATGAGTCCAAAAAGAGAAGCATATTCCAATGACCAATGTATTCTTTTTATCTTTAATTTCTTTGTTATCAACAATGTTTTCAACGTTGCCACTAACGCAGGGATTAAAACCATCGATATAAGTCTATTTATAGTGATATAATAAATTCAATAAAGCCACCGTATTACCATTTGCATCATTTGTCGTCATTAAATTGACACTGCCTCACCCGGTTTTTATAAACAGCTGTACTGCTGTACATCTCACTCATGTGGAAGTCGGAAAAAGATTCAATCATACTTATTTATAATAATTTTAATGTTGACTGCGTTGGTCCTATTATGTATTCTGTGCTTATGAGTCATTCGTTTGGCATTGCTATTGTTTGGAGAGTAAGTGCTATTGTGTTCTCTATTTTGCGGGTCGAAAAATCTCCAACTGAAACATTACAGGGTTCTGCCGTGATCACAGGATTAATCTAAAAGTTTCGTGGTCTCGTACGCACAAACAAAAACCTTCATACTCATAATCCTTCATTTGCCAAGGGACAAGTATTACTGGTGGGTTTTTGACAGCAAATGTCTGACACAAAGATAAAGGATAAAATTTTGTCTCTCCATCTTTTCGCCATCAGAAGGAATATAGACTTCTCTTCTAATGCCTACAAAATAAATAAAACTATTTGCAAAAACAAACTTTATTGATTTCAAACATGTTTATAAATAGTCACAACTAGCATCATATCTATTATACGCTTTGTTTATTTTACTTCCTCAGTCTAAACCTCAACCAGTGCCCTCCCTTCAACCTGATATTCAAATTGCTAGTATCTAACTTCGTTGGGATACAGGTCTTCTCACAAGGAGAGAGTTCTACATGCCGCAGAAGCTGGTAAGTCATCACCTTTACTTCGCAGAGAGCAAATCTTGAACCTTTAAAGATAACAGTTTATTTTATAACAATCATTATTTCCATTAATTTTAGGACTCCGAAGAAAAAGCCTAAGCAAATGTGCTGGTTCAGCTTATTATCGTGGAAGTTTCAGATTTAAAAGTATACCATACCTCCTTCACAAGGCTCCAAACTTACTACGATCCACAGTTTTTATACACATTAACTTTGCAATCGGTTCAACAGTTTATTGCCATCAAAGTATAACGTACATTATAAAATTTCTTTTGCATTTAAATATAATATCAGTAATAAAAACGTCTGGACATATTAAAGTCTAAAATCTCACCGATGCAATTCCTAGGTCCCACACCAAAAGGCATGTATGCCATCGGATTAATCTTGTGTCTATTTTCTTCAGAGAAACGATCAGGATCGAACTTGTCAGGATTAGGGAAGAACTCTGGATCGTGGTGGAAGGCGACGATCGGTATCGTGATTACTGAGCCTTTACGTAACTGTAAAGAATAATAATCTTTATAAGCACTATTAATATCGACTATAGAGAAGTTGATGTTGAAAACTTACAATGAAATCTTTTTCGGCCGTTTTATTTGGTTTTCCTAAGTTATAATCTTGTTGGCATTGTCTATCTGTGGCCACTGGTGGAGTCCATTTCCTCAATACCTCTGAAATAATTTATTATATCTATATAAATCTATATATTAAATATAATAATATTATATTTAATCTTACCTGAAACAACCATATCCATGTACGTCATATTTTGTATAGAAGTGAAGTCAAACTTTCCTCCGTTCTTAGCATCATGATCTTTGATCTCCTGTACCAAACGTTCTTGACAATCAGGGTTCAAAGCCAGCTCGTGCATTAAGAAAGACATGGTCGAAGAGACGGTTTCAAAGCCAGCGACGAAGAACAAGAATGCCTGAGCAACTAAGTCATCGTCTTTCCATTCTGTAAACAACAGTATCAGATATTGAACTTTTAGTCTAGTTCATGGAATGTTCATTGTTAAATTATCCTCCGTACTTTCAAAGTTTTGATTACCTCGATTGATTTCCTTTTGTCCAATTGAAGATTCTTCAACTGTAGCGAATCCTGCAGCTTCGTCATTGGGCTTTACGTCTTCGTGTGAGAGTTTACCTAAAAAAACACATAAAACGAACTTAATGTTAGCAAATACTTCGTTTTTAATAGCTTTCAAAAACTGCGCTTATTTATTAGGACAAGCCGCCACATAATTTTCAACCCATGCAATTCTTAATAGAATTGACAGTAACGACCACAATGGAACCACCAATTCAATCAAACTTCTGAGCCCTAGGGAATCGATACATTGGTATGATTCCCATTATATTAAGCAGGAGATAGAAGAGATTTACACCAATAGGCACAAAGGAACAAGAACCATCTCTCACTAATTATTGTTAAAAATACGCCTTGTACCTTTTTTGGCTTCCATAAGCAGATGGATCATATCAGGTCTAATGATGTGACGCATCTCTCGATCCTTCATTGTGTCCAGGACTAAGTTAGAGAAGAAATTCTTGATTTTATCCGGTACTAAGTCCCATTTCAATCCCTGTGAGCATATGAACTTATTAAAATAGAATTTGAATTAAAAACATTCGTTTAAATAAGAAAAAATATATTTTGTCTTAATCTCGTTATTGACGTTAAAATCTATACCAATATTAAAATGCTGAAGAGTTTGTTTAGTTGAAAGCGCGAATCGACAATATTCTTTTGGTGTTGGTTATTGCATTTAACAAGAAAGGGCTATAAACATCACGCAACGATTTACTGGAGCAAAACGTGCGAGTAAAAACATGGGGGACAGTTGATGTCGGAAATATTGATCGAATTATTCATTTTAGAGTAAACTCATAGCTTTGATGAAGTGCCATATTAAACATTTGCCGCCAGTGTGTTTCAGCAAATTCGTAATACAACTATTTAAAATTTACCTTCATCAGTTTGGGAGCATTAATAAGTAGAAGGAACATGACCATCTGGCGAAATTTGAAAGTAGTAGCAGCCGTGCCCATCTCAAAGAATTGGTTGTTTTCGTCCGTGTGGGAGTCCACCTTCAGGCCGAAGGCACACGAAGCTATCACATCGTTCGTATAGCGCGTCGTGAGGTCCTTGCAGTCAAAGTCTTTGTAGTCTTCTGATAAGAGAAATATGTATGTTATTTGTTTGTAGTTTGTTTAGAAAAAAGTGTCCATGGAGTTGCTTGCCTATTTTACTCCTAGAGATCAACCTTTTTGGAAAAAGCAACTAGCTTCAACTTTTTTTCTGACTAACCGATCGACTCTTTGCGATTTCATAAGTGCCTGTAAATGGTCTAAGTTGAAATAATGCTTTAATTTTTATATTAAAACATCAAACAATCAATTTTTATTAGTCTACTGCTTAGGGCAATAGCTTCTTGTATTAAGAAGACACGACAGTTAGACATTGATCGCCCTTGGTCAGGGAACATCAGCGATTTCAGATTTATGTATTAATTTGTAAGTCCAAGTTTTCTAGTGATGTTTTTCCTTTACCTGTGACTAAAAAAACATAATTATGAATTTAAAAAATCACAATACTACCTGCCCAATATTAAAACCAAAATGATGCTTAAGAGGCATATAATTTAATCAAAAACGTGTAAGACAAATTGCATACTTTCATTCTATTTGATCTTGAAGTGAATGAACTAATAGATAATTTATATGTTACCTCCTGAACTTTCAATCTTTTGCTTGATCGACTTTATCATCTGGTCTCCGACCTCCACCATGAAAGGCACCATGTGGCGTATCTTGGAACTTGTGAACGCTGGACTCAATGTGGAGCGCATGTCTTTCCATTCTTGTCCTATAAGAGATTTTAAAATTAAAATAATTTACTGGTTCAAACTTGAAATATATGATTTGTGGATTTAGTACGATCAGGTTTGTTTATATGCCTTATGATAGGTCTTTGGCTACTGCTCTGCCGTAGGCCATAGGGATTTTGGGCTTTCACGCATAATTAAAGGAATCAAAAGATCTTAAAAATCAGGCTAGCTTTTTTCGAGATATGCACGGTATATTACGAATTTATTTTACATGTAAATAGATATTGACCACCTACCTTTTAATAAGAACAAACTTCTGGTAAAGAAGGATTCGACCTCAAAATTGCGGTGATTGACGAAGTTCTCGAAGTCCTTGACGGTGACTTTCTTCACCAGCTCTAGGTCCCGGAGTACTATAGTCTCGGTTAGGAACTCAAATCTGCCCACAAACCTGAAACAGCCGATCACCTGTCATTCGTTGATTATTCCGTTTGTAAAACGTGACCAGGCTTGGCAGAACTTCGATCCAACGAGGCAGCCTTTTGGGCCCTCCTTAGCTATAATAGCCGCGTCATTTTTAGGGTTCCCTATCCAAAGTGGAAAACGGGATTCTATTATAACGCTTCGCTGGCTGAATATGCTGTGATAGTTAATGTTTTACACAGATTATTTACTTCTGTTGCCGCAATAATAAAAAATACTAAAGCTCAAGAAATCAGAATTTAAGGGGGCCCATGCAAGAAACCAAAGAAGAAACTTTTTTTTTTTTTTCTAATTATGGTTTGTAACCCTCCGTGCGCGTGCGTGTCTGAAGCGAAATTTCGGTTTTTTTATACTCCATGATAGTTTTTTAACATACTTGTGTAGTTGCGTTAAGTTTAGAATATTTAATTAGGCAACTCATTGTGTTAGGTTACTCATAGTACTTTATTAGTTTTGCTTATGAATTTAGTCGGAAATGACGAGGGAATTTGCTTTGCTACGTTTCGAAAAACTATGAAATGATGTATACAGTTTCGTAATGAAAGTGTTAAATAGTCCCATTTATTTTACGTGATTTTGAAATCCCGGGAATAAAAGTCACTATCGTCATTCCGCAATTTTAGATTTAGGATATATACTCTATGTAAGTCTCAAGTTTCTTATTTTACTCACCTTTCTTCCGGAAAGCTATTATACAAGTCTATCAGATCATAAACAGCGTGCATTCTTCTAAATATGATTCTGCCCATGTTGCCCAGCAGTGGGATCGGCCTGAAGTGCTTGATCCCATGCCGGCGGTACGTGGAGTACACTTGGCGGTAGTACAGCACCACCACAGCGATCAGAACGACCACCCAGATTAATAAGATTATCATTATCTGGAAGAAAATTATGTTAAAATAAGTCCAGGACTTTTACGTGGTCGAAAAGATATGAATATCCATTTGGCAGACCTGTTGGTCTATTGACTCAGACTGCATGAGGTCTAGGGTTTGATTCCCGCCAAGGACAAACTTTGTTTGGCGTACGTGATTGTTTGTTCTGCGTCTGGGTTTAACGTGTCTATAATATTTTATGTATGTATTTATAAATTATCTAAGTATTTAAGTTATCTGGGTACCATAACACAATCTATGCTTAGCTTATGATAAGATGGTCGAGAGTGAGTTTTCAAAAAAAAACACCAAGGTTCAATCTAATTGTACACCAAAATTCGACAAAATTCCGTTTACTTATGAAAACGTGACAAATCACCTTTTTTTTTTGAGTACCATCTTTTTTTTTTGAATATAGGAAATCATCAAACGACTTCTCCCGCCCTAGACGGGGAGGGAGGGGGTGTGTCAGACTTTTACAAACCCACCTTGTTCCTTCAGTTGCCTTTAATGTTCCGGGGTCGCGGCAACTATTAGAACTATTCCGCAATCTCACCTGCGCTTAGTTAGGGTCCCTCACACTCCTAGCTATCGTGTACCATGACCTTGAAGTTTTATGCTAGTGCAGTTGTACAACAAACAACCAAATATCCACCAATCCATATGCATTGTATTTAGTATGGAATGTTGCAAGAAGTACTTTTGAAGAATTCGCACTGAACATCAAAGTCGTTGGCAAGATAGACGCGACGCCTACTGCCTAACGTGATAATGACCAATTAGCTAATCAAGTTTGAATTGGTCATTATCAAAATTATGCTACCACACACCGACCATGATCTTGACATTATAGTCTAGAGTGTAGTGATACGCCGACTGTGACTTTGAAATATGCGTGACTCTTCGTTCTAAAGATGAGACCCGCGCAAGTTGCAACGGCAACATTATTATGATACATTAACCCAACAAACAAAAATGTCATATAAGTCTTGACTTATACGACATAAAGTTGGATAGCCGTCTTACAATGATAGTGAGATGACTACGAGGTCCTTTAGACGTCTTTAATTTAACTTTTTAGTCGTGCGACAAATATGTCATAATAAGCTGGTCTCAGCAACGTTGGTAAGACTAAACTATACGACGTTGTATTACAGTCCTTGCTAGAACGTTTGTACGACAACGCTATAGTCGTTCTAACGTTATAGTCTATTAAGCGTTTTGAACTAACCAAATTAGGTCTTTGAAAAACCTTTATAAATGACATCTATGTAATGTAGCAGTTGTATAGACGTTTTCACAGTGACGTTTATATAACGATCACTAACCTGTTTTACAGCGGTCAATTGGAGACTCTTAAATGACTTAGTGGTTTATTCGATACTTAAATATATAACCTATATATTTGATGATGTCTGTTTATTGTCATGCCCTGACTTTAATCAAACTTGTAGTCGCATTTAAGTCAAGTTTTGACTTTAAAACGTCTAGGCCGCCATATTTACGGAACGTTTGATTAAATTTGCTACGAAAAATGGAAGGTAAAAATTCGTGGAGAAGACTTACACGTAGTGAAACTTTCAAAAGGAGAGTAAAAAAAATGTTTAAATATTTGAAATCTGCACTGTACTTTTACTGTGAACAATATGAAAAGGGTTTTAAATTTATGAGGAACCCTAATAGCTAGCTGCTGTCATGGCGTATTGCATGGTCTTGAAATAACCTTAATACGACTTTATGTCTTTACAACGTCGTAAAGAGATAAGTGTGTGACAAAAGCAACATGTCCGACATTTTTAGAAATAAATATATTTTTATTAATAAAAATATAATCATTTAAACACAAAATTGAGAGGGGGCATGAAAATTTCAAATAAATACACATAGGTATATTATCATAAAACTTTAATACCCACTCGAACTAAACGGCATAAGAGACAGATACAGTTATTAGCGAGATATATAATATAAGTAAAATAAACCTTTTATTTCCTTGTAATTATTTCTTTTGCACTCAAATCTCGAATCAAATCCAAACACGTATGTCACTAACAAGAAAAATAGAAAAGTCTTACAGGAGTTGTTCCTTGACTTAAATAAAACGTTTTAGTCATTCAAAAACACCTGTATGACGACAATACAACAAAAGAGCCGTTGTAAAGTTATGATGAGACTTCTGCGCGACGAAAGTGGTAATTCCATCACGTTCATACGACTTTTGAATGACGTAACGAAGTCATCTTGCGACTTTTGTATGTCCATTAAACGATAATGTTGGTCGTATAACTGGGGCCAATTTCGCGTTTAGTAAACGTTATTATAACGTTAGTCAGACTTAGGTATTACGATCAATGGAATTAAGATAACGTTTACTAAACTTTTGAACGACGTTAAATTGTTAGTTGGGTTGTTTTTTGATTTTTACTTTTTAAATAAATGCCTGCTCTTTTATTAAACTAATATATTGCAGATAAAAAGGCGTTTTGTTGTTTGAATATGAAAGAATATAGGTGTACATAATAATAATCCGACTACAAAAGTGAATAGTCGGCTTTTCCGACTAGTGGCAGATCTTTAGTCTGAAGCAGAAATAGATTATATTTTTGGTTTTCCTATAAAAACATATATAAAATGCAATTCGTCAAGGATTAACATTTTAAGAGTTATTTGCGTTTGTGCTAGTGTCATTTATCTAAGGAGGAAGGCAGAGTAACTAATCCTTACTATTCATTTAAAGATAAATCTACGAGCACGAAAATACAAAACTGCAAAAAAAGGATATTAAAATAGTAAAAAGAACCAATATTCGTTAGCTTT
Organism: Athetis lepigone; assembly: GCA_033675125.1. Taxonomy (NCBI): domain Eukaryota; kingdom Metazoa; phylum Arthropoda; class Insecta; order Lepidoptera; family Noctuidae; genus Athetis; species Athetis lepigone. Next base: position 685,349 of record CM066236.1, on the reverse strand, counting down.
TGTAATATATTAAAGAGACCATATTTTTTGTCAAACTAATTGGATTGGATTGGGAATTAAAACCGTTTAGTTTTGTTCATCATGGTACCTTATAAACTGGCCTTGAAACTCCACATCGTTAACATTAAACGTAAACCAAGCATAAAAACATAGTGTTAATTCATTTTTATTATTTAAAAAAATGTGAATTAACACATATGTTTACATATGTATAGTTAAACAAGGGTCACCTTAAAATGAAGACGTACAGACTGAAGCCAATTCTCGTAATTAAAAACGTCTAAAGTTTGCGGCAATCAATGTCAAAACCATTTGTTTGTAAACAAAATAAAGACATGTTTGACAGATTGCTAATGAGAAAAGTTAGTTGAATTGCTCTTTAAAATATAAGTAACTAGCTGTGCCCGCGACTTCGTTCGCGTGGATGTCGAAACCTAACAATGTCATTTTTAGTGCTAAGCGCTGTTGGAGGATACTGCACAAAAAAAATTTTTTTTTTCCAGTGCTTCTTTATAAATAATATAATATTATTAACTATGTGGAACCATCAGTGTACGCACCAACACGAAAAGATTATTAGGGTTGTTTAAGCTTGAAAGAGCTCCAATGGCGTTGTCGCGAATACACTGATTCGAAAACTGTTAGATAGTTTTTTTTTATGAATTCTCCCGCTCCTGGGGAGGGATGGAATGTCAGACTTTTACTGACTAAAATCCAATAATGTCCCTTCGGTTACCCTTATATATTTCGGGGCCGCGGTAACTATTAGAAGCATCGACACGCCGTCGACACAGGTCCGGTCCTAGTCGGGTGGCGAGATACCTAACGCTTGCCGTCCACAGGCCCACGCCTGCGATGCAGCATAAAGCATGGCCTGAACCAGCGCCGGGCGCGAGAGGACACCCCCGCCGATCGCCTCTGCAAGGACACGGCGGTGGTTTACCCAAGCGGGGCATACCTCCACCGTATGCTCCACCGTGTCACGCAGGCGTCACTACCGCTCGAATCCGACACAGGAACCTTTCAAAGTATCCGTGTACGGTGAGGACCTGTGACGGGCGATATATGAGAGCGTCGAGGCGCACTCTAGCCACTCCTCAAAGAGGGGTGCCCAGCACTGGGTTGCGACAGTCGCAGTCTTTATTCCGCCATGAGATCCCGCAGGAACTCTGTGTGCCGCGCCTTGAATAGCCGCGGCAGCGGAGTTTCGCCCCGGCGTTGCACTTCCACGCGCCACTCTGCGTGGTATGTACCACGCAGAGTGCAACAGATGGATTTGGAGGCAACAGTCCTTGCACACATGTGTGTGCAAGGACTGTTGCCTCCAAATCCCATGCCGCAAGAATCAGGCAGGCAGGAGATCCATGCACCAACCAAATGGCTATGAGTATGACCTTCTGGGACGCCCTCAGAGGGCCATGAACCGCACAATCCCCGCGTACCCGCGTTAGATATTTAGATACTGATTGGCTCCCGTGGCTCATGGCGCAATGTTATATAGGACAATAATATGTGTTATTCTGATGTATAAGCTACGAATTTTTTCAAAGCCATCGATCGGCCAGTCTTGTTACGGCCCGTATGTATTATCATTTATATTGCTGCGGAGTAGTTTTAGAACTGTGAATATCTCCAAAAATATTCATTGAAATTATAAATGATGAATGTAATGTTAACGGCAATTTTGTACAAAATTAAAAACTTGGAATAAACGTACGAACGACCCCACGCACCCCCGTTATCTTATTTTTTTAATAATGACCAGCTCTCGTGGCTCATGGTGCAATGTTATGCAGCACAATATTATGTGTTATTCTGATTATATTAGCCACGAATATCTTGCAAAGGCAAGCCTTGTCACTACGCGTACGTGGCATCATATATTGGTGTGCGGAGTAATTTTAAAACTGCTATATCTCAGAAGATATTTATTGAAATTAAATTATGTAAACTGCAATTTTGTACAAAATTAAAAACTGGTATTGAGTAACGTATTTATATTAATAAGGATTAATACTGTATTGATGAAAACACCCTGGCAAATCATGAATTATTTTAGAACTAAATTCGTGGCCATTAAAATGGTTATATTGAGTGAACTATAAATATTAGACATATGCTATCGCGGACTTTTTTTTAGAACTTTTTAAGAGGAACAATTCTTTAGTACATATTTTTTGCGTAACTTCAACCATTTCCGCAGCGCACGCAATGGAATCTCTCAAAAGAAATATTTTTTCCCGTTTTTGTCACACTTTTCATTACTGCTCGGCTCCTATGTGTCTTAGCGTTATGTTATATAGCCTAAAGCCTTCCTCTATAAATGGACTAACTAACAAAGAAAGAATTTTTCAAATCGGACCGGTAGTTCCTGAGATTAGCGCGTTTAAACAAACAAACAAACAAAAAAACAAACAAACAAACAAACAAACACTTCCGCTTTATAATATTAGTATAGATTAGTATAGATAAATAAATAATAATCTTACTTAAGACGACAATGACGAAACAGACACAACAACAATAATAAAAAAATGTAAATAAAATAACCGCCCCAAACGTGTTACTCAACTCACTGACAAAGTCACTGTCCGCATAGACACATAAACACAATAGGTATGTACTTGACCCTAATACGCACATAGCTACGCTGTATAGTTGACAGATTAGATAAGAAAATTGTTTTATAGAGTCTATTTATAAATGTTTAGTGGCCTGTACGTTTCATACATTACATAGGGTGTTGACGACAACCTCATTCGATATAGCGCTTTCTTTGACTTAAATGTGTTTTCCAACTTGCGTACCACTCTTCATTTGTGCGTCGCAATATCGATTTTCATATAAACATAACTATTGTTGCTGCCCATACCTGGAGTTATTTTTAGTCTTCCGTGACGGGAAATACGGAATCCATATAAGCTCTCTTTTTGTACGCACAATAGCTTTTTCACAATAACAATGGGATGTTGGATTGTTTTTTTCGAAATAATCTATAAATTACGGCGTTAATTTTTTAGAGGTAGCGTGCACTCGTATTTCGTATTTGTAAACTTACGGGGACGTGATATTCGGTCTTACACTTTTCTAAGTCACGTATCACTCGTTGACTGACTGACTGTTGATATATCACACATATACACACACACAATCGCTTGTCTTACATAAAGCATGTTAATAACCCTAAATTAATTAATATATATTTTGTAATTGAATAGTGTGACGTATTAGATAAATAAAGATATAGTCGTGAACGCCGGACGCACGGGGTGGGGATGGCACTTGCTAGCTGTCAGTCGTGCCGTGCGGACGTGCGATCACGACCACTAAATTACTGAGTGTTGTTTCAATTAAAACCACCCTAACACTTACCCCAGTGACAGTGGACGTCACACGTGGCGACGAGTCTTTGGGTGAGTGTTTTTTTACAAAAAGGGAAAAGAGAGACGGAACAGTTCAGTGCAGTATGTGTACCTAGATATTGCAAATAATAATTGATAAGTGCCTATGGTTGCTTCGCTATGTGTGGTGTTTCGTGGTACCGGTTTGTTGTGATAGAAACAATGTGTGCAAGCTACAAATAACCTATATCTAATAATCCGTTGAAGTAATTACATGTTAAAATCGGTCACGTTATACACGTTATTACCTACATCAATTTTCGTGTCTACGTGCGTACATTAAACCGATACTAAATAATTATCTTATGTAGGTATGTTTTTAAAGTAAGTGAATACTTTATTCCTATATAAAGAATTTATGTGCAACTAACTAAAGTGAGACTATTCATAAGTACCTGAAAGTGGTTTACATGAATAAAGAGATTTGAGGTTTGAAGTTCATAACTTAATGTTTTCAAACGTAGCCAGCGATTTCTTCCATTACAAAACTTGTAAGTGGTAAATTTTATTGATCACTACCTGATATTCTAAATTATAACTAAGTAACAAACTGTAAGGAATATGTTTCCCTTAATATTATAATCCCACGTCAATAACATATCACGGTGTGGGTAGGTACCAACGCACATACTATGCACAGCAATAGACCGGTAGGCACGTGAATGCTTCATCTAGTGATATTTTGATACTAGTTATTGCACTGGGCGGGTTCTCTCTTCGCCGAGTAGTAAGTCTAAAAGACTGGTACTAAGCAAACAATAATACAAACAATATATTTGCAGTCGTGATTTTCGATAGAATAGAATAGAATAGAATATTTTAATTTTGCAAATATGGGTAAACAATAGGTCTTAGAATATATAATACAGCTCAGCCACATTTTACCATTCGGCATGCAAAATTATTTATAATAACAAAAATATAATAATTAATTAATACAAATGAAATCAAACTCAAAACTATAAAATTATATGTACAAATGAGATCAAATTTAAAATTATAAAATTAATTAGTACTAATGAGATCAATTTTAATTAAAATTATTCATACAATATTATTATTAATGTCAATATTCACTTTAAATGTCTTTCTGTATCTAATTCTTTAAGTCTAATTATTTGAGTCTTATAAAATTCAGTTACAGTGTAGTAAGTTTTATCACATAAAAATTTACATTTCGAAATTTAAATTTCGATGAGCCAAAACAAGTGAAATAATCATAACAGTTATTACTATTATGTATATCAAAGAAAGACAAGGCTTAAATATGCATTTATTTACAAGTAGTAAATTGACAATGTCAATTGGTACTAACGAGAATTATTGAGGTTGTGATGTTACCGACTTGGAGTCATCTCGTGTTCTTGGTTATAAGAACACGTGTATGATCTCCATACTATAATTTAATAACCGTACAATTGTCATTTAAACTGAAATATTATTTTCAAACTGGACATTGGCAGAAATCACCGAAAATTCGGTGGATTGCCATAACTATTATAAAAGTTGAAGTTACCGACTTATCCGTGAACTGATTGATGCCAGGAATAGTTCCCATTTTGCAAGAAAACTAAACAATTACTTTTATGTATATTTTTGAGAAATACGACATTTACAGTCTGTCAAGAAAGTCTTGAAAAGAATGTTTTGGGAACTACTATTTTTTCTAATACTGGCAGCACTGAATAATTGTCAAGCTGTGTACATCAACTGTCACATCGTAGCTGTGTGGTTGATTTTTTACAATTTTTTGTATCATTTCGAGTTTTTATAATCGTGTGACCATGAAGAGATAAAAATGAATCGGAATGTTTATAAGAGCGGTGCTTGAAATGTGCAAATTTTAGGTTTCTCAAGTTTGTATGCCCGTAATTCAAAGTGGGAGTGATGGGACAAGCAAAGACGATGTTTACGGTCGAATAGTAAAGTTAACCGGTACGTAAATATATTCTACAGTTAAACACATTGATGGAAACATAATGTTTAGTCAATTTTCTGTTTTTAGGTATAATTTATCTATCTTTAACATTGTTTATGTGTTGTTGAGGTTATGAAGTTTATCTACAGTTTTTTATACTACCACTCAACAGTTTTGATATTTTGGTGTTTTTTATTTATAAAATGTATTTATTGATTTTAGGTGTCTCCAAAAGTAAAGTTTGATGCATTGTGGACGAAAGCTGAAAAATGAAGGTACATTTTCAACGCCTGGAAAATACAGGAAAAGCTGACCACGATACAAATAGATGATGTGGATCAATTTCAGTATGAAGAAGTTTCAGGCAACATTTCGGGAATCGAATACCTCGACTCTGGTTATTTGGATTCTGATAAATAAAGAAATATGTTTAACTCTTTTATTTTTGCAATTGATCTCACATACTAATCCGATATTCTATCAGCGCCATACTGACACGGTAGGACAGAAGTCGACACTTTGAACTTCGAACACTTCCTTTTGACGTACATGCGACAGCTGGAGAAAGACGAAAAAACGAACGACAAAAACGTGTTTGAAGGTTTTGAAGAAACAAAACTGGATCAAACCAGATTTTCTGAAAATCTAGTTTACCCTGGTTTTTGTATGTGTCATATAGATAGTTGAGTGTCAGATAGATCAGTAAAATAAAATATACACAGTAATAAATGGAGGGTAAAAATCTGTAATTACTATTTTAAGAACCAAAGTATCTAAACCATTTAGTCGAAGTTTTTCGGGATACCATGTAAACGATGGTGGCGCCCTCCCCTCTTTTCATGACTTTCTTGACAGACTGTATGTAAGAATTTATTATTAAAAAAATATAATAATAACAATTAGAGTTTAATGTTTTATGTGTTATTTTCCATTTATGGCACTGTAAGGCACAGTAACTTATTACTGTAAATTCTCTTTGTGCAATAAATAATACCTATGTAGGTATAGTATGTACTATAACTGTATGTTGTCACAAGGAATAAAATAAAACACGGTCTGTTTTAATGGCCGTATTATAATTAAGGCAAAGATTAAATATCAAGAATATTAAAATTATTGCTATTCACTGATGAGTAGGTGCCTCTACATACTCAACAGTAAACTGACTGGGTCAGTTGGTGTTAACAAAGTAATGATTAGACACTAGTAACTGATGATGCAGTGGTACTAAAGACAATTTTGAAACTAGTAGTAACTGATGATGCAGTGGTACTAAAGACAATTTTGAAACTAGTAGTAACTGATGATGTCAGTGGTACTAAAGACAATTTTGAAACTAGTAGTAACTGATGATGTCAGTGGTACTAAAGACAATTTTAAAACTAGTAGTAACTGATGATGTCAGTGGTACTAAAGACAATTTTGAAACTAGTAGTAACTGATGATGTCAGTGGTACTAAAGACAATTTTGAAACTAGTAGAAACTGATGATGTCAGTGGTACTAAAGACAATTTTAAAACTAGTAGTAACTGATGATGTCAGTGGTACTAAAGACAATTTTGAAACTAGTAGTAACTGATGATGTCAGTGGTACTAACGATAAACCTCTGTCGCAGGTCGCCCCAAAAAGTCCCAGATACCACCTCTCGAGACCTTCGAATGCAAAGGCGACCCTGTTTCTGTGGGTTTGCGCTGGGAAAAGTGGAAGCGAGGGCTAGACATTTTCCTGTTTGCGTCAGATACAACCGATTCTGAAAAGAAAAAGGCTACCTTACTTCACTTAGGTGACGATCTGACTCTTGACAAAATTAAGTATACCACTAGCTAGTGCTATAGAGGCAGTGGACCGCAAACTTACTGGCTATAATCAAGAATCCAAAAATGTCACTATTAGTAGAATCGAGCAAAAACCAAGGCCTTAGAGAATACAGTATGTTCATTATGTGGTAGCACACAACATTCTGAGTAGAGTAATGTTTGCCCAGCTAAAGCCAAACAATGTTTGAAGTGCAGGTTTGTCGGGCATTTCAGGAATAAATGTAAAACATGGGCAAGCAAGAGAAAACCCCCAATTCCGAACACAAACTAACATCCAAACAAAATTCAAAATTCAATATTTAAAATTCAAAGCATTTATTTCACTTAGACCATTTACAGGCACTTATGAATTGTCAAAGCGTCGGTCGGTTAGTCAGAAAAGAAAAGTGACGCTAATGCCTGTATCAAAACGTAGATCTCTATGGAGAAGAACAGGCAAGAAATTCCACGGACTAAAAAAAAAAAACATGTTTCACAGAATCTTGGTTACATTATTTTTTGTTGCTTCTATATGTGAAAACAATGTAAGTATGTAACAAAATAAACAAAAAAAAAAGTCATGGCAGTTAAGAGATGACCGATCTCAACTGACAGCGCCCGTTCACGAGCATGATGCGTGGCATCAGCACCATTTAGCTCAACCATTTTGAAGGGAACCGATTGATCCAACGCACTCGCCACCATCAGCGAGACTTCTTGAGCGAGCATGACAATGCTCCTAACCGCCATGTCTATTTGTGTCTGCAGTAAACTTTCGTAATAAATAACTGTATCGTATTCAAATTTGCTTCTAAAATTACACAAACCAAAGTTTGGTACTGAAAATAAATATAAATGGGTGAACTTGAATTACCTATAAAATAATAATAATAATAATAAACGCAAGACATCACACTATGAAAATAGCTAAAAGAGACTAGTCTCGCGGTATCTACGTCGGTTAATTGCTGGATTTTTCTGACAGCGAAAGCAGCTGAACTTAACCGCACTGTAAGAGATGTTATGTGAGGGCCTTACTGCAGCTTTGAGTCGAGCGTTATCCCCAAGAAAACCGTTTATTCAACGAATTCTAGTACATCCTTATTCAATACAACATTACGTTCAGTACTTCTAACATTCCGTAAAGTAAATCTTATGCCTTTCGTTTTTTCATTTCGTACTAAATTATTTACAGTAAACCAGTTATGAACCCTAAGCATAGCGTTATTTACGTCATCGTGGTGTTGTGCACATCTATTCACTTTAAAAATCAGTGAAGTGTCATCAGCAAATAACACCATTTGAGGTTGGTTTTTCAGCAAACTTGGTAAATCATTATATAGATTGAAAAAAAAAAGGAAAGGACCCAATATTGATCCTTGCGGTACTCCCATTTTTACCTTTAAGCCCAGTGAATTTACACCATTAATTTAAAACTGCTACAGTCGATCATTCAGATAGGATTTTACTAAACTAAGCGCTAATTTCCCGAGCCCGTAATGCTCAAGTTTTAAAAGAAGTGTTTCATGACTCACGAAATCGAAAGCCTTGGAGAGGTCGCAGAAAATGCCATCATGCGACTCTTCCCATGCTGTAAAAATGTGTTTAATTAAAGTGACACCAGTGTCAGTAGTACAACGTCCTCTGGTGAAACCATACTGTTCATCATATAAGATATAATTGCAGTTAAAATGACTAAGCATCTGGTTAAACATGATTTTTTCAAATACTTTACTGAAAACCGGCAAAACAGCCACGAGCCTATAATTATTAGCGTCTTTGCTATCTCCGGATTTAAATAGTGGGATTACTTTGATGTGCTTCATTTGATCCGGGAAAACTCCTTGATTTATACACAAATTAAAAAAATAAGCTAAGCATGGGGCTATTGTCTCAATAACCGATTTACACACATTAGTAGACATGCCCCATAGATCTTTAGTAGCCTTGATTATCAGTTGCTTAAAGGCCTTTACCACAACTACATGGTTAATATGTTGAAATTTGAATTCCTTGTGCCTGGATTGACGGTGCAATTGATTTTCGAGGTCCGCTACCGAGTGGGCATTATTTATTTGTAATAGGTAGTTGATTACTTCAGTAGATACAAAGAGATTAAGGTTATGAAAACAATAACATCTGCTGAAACTATGAAAATATTAAAAGAGTTTTTTCTTGTATAACCGCTGAGAACGGGAAACAATTTCTCAGCGCAGATTTTAGGTCATTTTGTCTCGAACTTGGTATAAAAATACATTTTACAATTCCATACGCCCCTCAACAAAACGGAGAAGTTAAGCGGCAGAACAGGGACATTCTAAAACGTCTTCGCACAAGCCAAAGTCAAATTGGCAAGAAGACTTATTGTTGTATTTATCCATGTACTATCGACAAAATTGAATCATGACCCATTTCGACGACAAATCGTGTGACATTTTTAATACATGTTTACGCTATTATTGTCCACCTAATTTATTGTCGACCTAATTGTATTTAAATGTCTGTAGGATAATAAGCTTATGGTGGGTCATGATTCCATTGGGTCGATGGTACAATAGTACCCCTCACTCGACCACAGGCAAAACTGCGGCAAACCTATTTTTCGGTAGACAGTTTAGGGACAAAATAGCATCTCTTATAAATATAGAAAATCCTTTTACATCAGAGGTAAAGGATAAAGACAAAATAATGAAAGAAAAGGGGAAGGGATATGAGGATAGGAAAAGGAAAGCAGAGGATATGGACATAGGTATTGGTGAAAAGGCGTACATAAAAAATATGACCAAGGAAAACAAACTTGTAACAAACTTTGACCCAACGCCTCATACTGTCATAAATAGTAAGGGGCCTGAATATAACATAAGAAATGATAATACTGGGTAGGAGTTAAAAAGAAACATTATCCGTCTTAAAAGAGTTGAAGGCCAGTGGAAAGTATGTTCAGAAAATAAAACTAATTTAGTTGTTAGTGATCAGAGCGGGGATATCGACTGAATTTAAAATAACTAATACGATGTAATTAAATTAATAGTGACATAATTATTTACAGGAGGCGTTATACATAAATCAAGTACCAAACTGGATATGATATACCGTCTCGTTCTCTTTATAAATTGTGTCTGAATAATCATTTTGATTTTGCTATTCTAATTAATTAGGTATCATGTTGTTAAAGAAAGTCTGATTACTGCAACTACTAAGTAGTAGGTATAATACCTATATAATGATTATTATGCCATAGTTTGGTGTTGATTATAATTTTGTTTGAAATCATAGATTTATGCTTATATAAAGAATTGTGATTTGAAAAAAAGGGAAAGGTGTGACGTATTAGATAAATAAAGATATAGTCGTGAACGCCGGACGCACGGGGTGGGGATGGCACTTGCTAGCTGTCAGTCGTGCCGTGCGGACGTGCGATCACGACCACTAAATTACTGAGTGTTGTTTCAATTAAAACCACCCTAACACTTACCCCAGTGACAGTGGACGTCACAAATAGTAAATAACTTGCCTTTCCTTGTAACTCACGATCAGGCTAAAGTTTCCATTATGACCCGTCGAGTTGGAAGTTTATGTTTTATATGTAGATAGTACTCACTAACTGAAGGCTCTTTCACGTAGTTTTAAGGTTAGGAGACTCACGGTTTACGAGAATTTTTTTTTTAAGTTTACATATTTCCATTCAAAATGAAAAATAATACGCCATTTTTAGGTTAGATAAATTGTCAAAGTAAATGTCAAATTTGACGTTTTACGTTTCGTTCACGGCGGAGGGGTGTTTCGTTCAATTTTATCATGTCTTTAATATAATTATATTTTGAAAACTAATAAGGATCGTCAATCCGAGAGCGATCGATCAAAATTTTAGGGCGCCCCGACTCGGACAGGTTAGGTTAGAAGGAGGTGGCGGGGTCATAGTGAGCGAGCGTAGCGAGCGAACAGACCCCGCCACCTCCTTCGTGGTTATTTTTTTTTAAACCACCCAGAAGTAGGAGCCCCGGGAAGCGGGGCTCCGTCGAGTTATCTTTTTTAGACATTAGAGTGAAAAATAATTAATTTTACACGAAAAAATCCTAACTTAACCTCAAAATTGACGTAACATAACCTCGAACTTTGATCATCGATATCTCCGTAACCATGGGGCACCTAAGGTTGGGAGTGGTATGGGGGGGCTTCCCCCAATCCCCCCCACCCCGCCCAACCACCCCCACCCCCGGATTCAACGGGTCATAATGGAAACTTTAACCATCGTGGGTTAAAGTTGCAGGTTTCATATTTTGAGTGAGCACTGTCTCCCAAAATACAGGCACTAGCCTAGTTTGTGAATCAGTACTAGTACACTAATTAAGTGCGTCGTAAATAATTTAAGTCTCACCTTGTATCTGTGCTAATTGTGATTGTGACAAATAAACTTATTTTCCAAAATCCATGCAGTACTTTTTGAGTTTATCCCAGACATACATACAGACAAATAAACAGACAGACAAAAATTCTAAAAACTATATTTTTCAATGTACAGTTTTGACTTTCCTACGATTTTATTATATGTATAGATAACAGCTGTCACAGATCAATAACTCTTAGCAAACAGACTGTCAGTAAACATAACTATGTCTGTGGCGAACATGTTACTAAATTCACTCCTAAATTCACTCTGAAATTGAGCTCCAAATTATGTTTCACTACTAGCCCGATAGATATACACGATTTGCATAAAGTTGTCCCTATCTAATCGGGATAGAGTACTTTATTCAACGTGCATTTTGTAATTTCATCAGCTCTGGTTATTTGTGAATGCTGATAATGTTGTTGCTGACAACTAACTGTCACAATTAGTAGCCGACGGCTGTTACAATGTTTATTTTGACGGTAGGGAAAAACAAATGAAAAGGTACTTTGGTCGAAAATGAACTTTATGTACAGTTCGATAAGTGATTAAATATCCTATCTACTCAACTACAGACTCGGGAGGCTTTCAGGACCGGAACCCCGAAGACACCTTAAAATTAATAATCATTTTTAACCTTTCGAAGACCAAGCGACAGCCGGCTGCTATTGTCTTTCTATTGTGTCTTTAATCACGTGTGTTCAAAGGTTTACATCCAAAAGAAAACAAAAATCTCATAAATTATTAAGGTTTATATAAATGTTTTTACAATACTATCATTTGTTATTTTGTTTTATTTTACTTAAATTACATCTTCCTTATTTTATAAATATATTATTATCATTTCATCTGAAAAATTTAAAACGAAATGTGAAATATCCACGGCAAATAAAGCTAAAATTAAAAAAAATATTACTTGTTTGGTGGGAATTGTAGCGACATCTGCTTATATTATGGAACACTTTCTACCCTTATGCCTTCTGCTAGTGAACTTCATACAGAAGAGATGGAGCCACCGCCTACAACGTTGTATAATATAAGAGAAAAAGTTGTACTTCCTAAAAGCAATATTAATAGAAGAATTTAAAAGTTTGCACTGGCTGTCATGAGTTTTAGAGCTAGTTCACTTTCGGTCGGACCGACAGTTTTGTTGGGCCCACAAACGTATCGGATGCATATTGGCATATTATGTATGTATGTCTACAGCTCCGTTCACATTAGGGCGGCCCGATAAAACAATCGGGGACGACAATTTCACAGGACGTTCAGCCACGATTTTTGTCGGGTCCGACACAATATTAGCGTACTGGCAAGTATAGGTTGAATCGGGAGCTTCTAGTGTGAAGAGAAATATCCGACAGCCGGTCAACGATAATACTGTCGGTCCGACCTTGTGTGAACCAGCTCTTACAGACTTGAGAGATCATCACTTGTCTGCAGACAATATAATTCTTTTTACATTTGTGTAAAATCTCGCGTTCCTTTAGAACTATGAAGCAAGAAAATTATTTATATACATATATGTGTTAGCTTTGTTTGCAGTAAATATTGAAGTTAATTATCAATTGTTTGTTTTTGTTACTACTGGTATATTTTCTTAAAATTACCGCCTATTAATCCTTTTCTGAAGTGAAAACTTCTTTAGCGGCGTTGAGCACTTTTTCTGTAATGGGTATAAAATCTTAAACTCGCGTCAGGACACGTGACCTGATCGAAAAAGCGTAGGACGGATGGATAGTAGACAGCTATCCCCTCTCTACGGCGCGGATGCTCAACGTTAATAATCAAGTTTTCACTTCTGCCGGCACTCCCGGAGTGCAACCCGTCTTTTTTATTTTTTTTATTGTCACCTCAATTAGGGTTCTAAACCAATTTAAGGTTTACAAGCAAATATATTCACACACGCAAACACCTGTAGAGCACACAAAGTCTCAATCATCATACAAAACAATGACTGCATACAAAGTGGTAAAAAAGTCACATGCATTATTCTTATTCTCTTGTTTTGGAATAATTTATTAAATAAATGCAATTTTTAACCGTATATTGTACAGGTACACTATAATTATTGTATTTTATGACACTAAACTCACAAAATAAATCCCTGAATATTTTAGATTATCACAATTATTTACTTTTCTAGTTCCTTGTTTTGAACCTGAGCCAATGTCCTCCTTCTAGTCTAATATTAAAAGTCTCCTTATCTAGCTTGGCAGGAATGGTGGTCCTCTCGCAAGGGGATACCTCCATATGCAGGAGAATCTGGTACGCCATAACTTTCATCTCGCAGAGAGCAAATCTTGATCCTGAAAATAATAGTGGACAGGGTGTAAAATCGATCTATTTATACGTCTTGTTAAACGTATTATTTAGAATTGTTAGTCTTTTTAGTCTTTAGTTACTTTGGAAAGGTGTAATAGCAAGATTTTCTGTTAAATTTACCTCCATCATTTAATTATCAGTCATTATATTCTTATCATCAATCACATAATCTATCACTCTCATCTCTTTTTTCTTAAACTTCATGATTTAGTACTCACCAATACAATTTCTGGGTCCAACACCGAAGGGCATGTATGCGAATGACGAGATATTGTGTTTGTTTTCTTCAGAAAAGCGCTCAGGGTCGAACTTGTCAGGATTGGGGAAGAACTGAGGGTCACGGTGGAAGCCAATCGTAGGGATCCAGAGACCAGTGCCTTTGCGGACCTATAAGAAGAAAAAGAGTCTTAATATTCCCTAGTTTGGGAATTAAGATGAGTGTAAACAGAAGTTTGCACTTCTGATTTTCAAAACATTTTATGTATTAACTTACAATGAAATCCTTTTCAGCTTTGTCGTTGGGTTTTCCCAAATTGTAATCTTTGGTACAAATTCTGTCTAGAGCGATACCAGGCGGCCACATACGTAAAAGCTCTGTGAAACAAAAACGTTTATTTTACAACAGATTTCAAATCACTGACTTATAATCTATTTGGATTTTAATCTAATTCGCGAACACTATCTTATCTTAGCTTTGTACAAAACGCAACTTTGGTATCTAACTAGCTTTCGCTTACGACTAGGCCAGCGTGTATGTCGATTCTTCCATCCCATATTTTACCCTTTTAGGGGTGTTTAGTAGTTACCTTCTTACAAATAACACACGCGGTTTGGACTGTGCGTTGAAATTTCAGCAGTCAGTCAGTTTACAGATTTTATTATAATACTAGCTAGCAATCAAGTTTTTATTATAATACTAACTTTCACCCGCAGATTTGCACGCTTAAGTGTCCATCCTTCCATCCCCTATTTTACCCCTTTAGAGTTGGCATTTCCAAAAATCCTTTCTTAGCGGATGCCTACGTCATAACATCTACCTACATGCCAAATTTTAGCCCGATCCGTCCAGTGGTTTGGGCTGTGCGTTGACAGATCACTATGTCAGTCAGTCAGTCACCCTTGAGTTATATATATTTAGATAACAATTGAAGTTTTCCCAAATCTTACCTGATACAACCATGTCCAAATACTGCATATTCTGAATGGAGTTGAAGTCAAACTTGCCGCCATTCTTAACGTCGTTTTCTTTGATCTCTTTAGCCAGACGGTCTTGAACATCGGGGTTCAGCGCCAGTTCGTACAATAAGAACGACATGCCAGATGAAACAGTTTCAAAACCAGCTATGAAGAACAGCACTGCTTGGGCGATGAGGTCGTCGTCAGTCCACACTGAAAAGAAAATCAAACAATAAATAAAATTCCCATACATTCACCTTTTACGCGAAACCAATGTGGCATTTGATATTCAAGATCGTTCAGCTCGGAATGGTTGTGAATCTTGGTGAATTTAATAGATACAAGGTGTTAATTATAAATTATAGGTTATAAAACTCGTAATTAATCATACAAAAATACAACAATCAATAACTTGTTTTTTTTTTCATAATAAATCTCGTATGCTTTGGATCTATGAATTTGTGCCTTGTAGGCATATAGAGACTACCGCCCTACGATGTGGCGATAATAGATACTGATTTACTAATTGACAGCAGGCTTTTAAAACACCTCCTCAATGAGACTCTCCCAATTTCCTTTTCTATTTTTATCAACCTTCAATGTCCTGTGATATAACGTTACAACAAGAGCAAAACTTGTTTCACTAAGTACGCTTTACTGCTGATATTTGATCACTTTGTGTAATTCTACTCTACTTAGGTAGTTTGTTTGTTGTACCTCTATTCAATTACATGCGTCTACGTATTTCCGTGTAACCTTGGGAACTGTGAAATGTAATTTTTTTACTAGATAGTGTAATCTAACAAGTTTTTAATCACATTTAATTATAATGAAACCAACTACAAAAATGTTAGTTTTTTGGTAGTCGATAATTTTGTCTAAAAAAGCGAGAAGTTGTATTTAAGTGGCGTCTTGAGAAACTTGCATCTATTGTTCTTTTTTGTTATTTGGTTTCCCTAGTTTTTGTTTCATTGCTACAAGTTAATTAAAAAAATAATAATAACCAAATATTGTCCCACGTACTTTTTCTATCTTTCTGCAACTCTTTTTTAACTTATTTTATAATAATACTCACCTCTATTAATTTCTTTTTGTCCAATAGATGATTCCTCAACAGTCGCGAATCCAGCAGCTTCATCATTAGACTTGCTGTCATCATGGGTAAGTTTACCTAAAAACATATTCTAATTTATTAGATTTTTGCTATTAATCAGTCTTTCATAAATATGTATTGCTAATTGCATGTTGATCACTTTTATATAATTATATAAAACTTTTTCCAAAAAAATAATAACCGCCTTCAAAAACTAAAATCCCAAAAATAACTAAAATTTGGAAGTCGGTGGCAACACAAATTGACTGGCAGAAGAGAAGCCTCCTCCTTTTTGAAGTTGATAAAAAAATTTTTTGAGGAAAAGCTTAAAAAGTTTGTGTACCTTTCTTAGCTTCCATAAGCAAGTGAATCATATCAGGTCTGATAATATTCTTCAGCTCACGATTTTCCATCGTCTCCATAACTAATTTCCTGAAGAATTGTTTCGACATCTCGGAAAGGAAATCCAACTTCAAAACCTGTAACAATCAAACTATTTATGTATCGAATCTCAAAAGTTTTTTCAATACGTTTTGTCTGACTTGGCCTAAAGTT
Organism: Athetis lepigone; assembly: GCA_033675125.1. Classification (NCBI taxonomy): domain Eukaryota; kingdom Metazoa; phylum Arthropoda; class Insecta; order Lepidoptera; family Noctuidae; genus Athetis; species Athetis lepigone. The sequence goes on along the minus strand of CM066236.1, from coordinate 668,696 downwards.
TTATTAATACACTACTTTCTGAGTCTATTTATCTTTAGCTTAAACTATTACTCTTTTTATGGCCATATAAACCAGTACATATTTACCTAAAAGAGATTATTGTTTATCTTTAGTTACAAAGCTACTGATTGATTAATCGATTGAATCAGTCTAATTAGCCATCATTGTTTACAAAGACTTGTGCTCTAGAGGAGATAATGTAGTCTGTATTCGTAAGTAAATTGTTGAGAATCGTGAAATTAAAACATGTCAAAAATAATGCTACTTAATGGTGACTCACCTTAGCAACTTTAGGCGCGTTAGAGATGATGAAGAACATAAGCATTTGGCGAAAATTGAAAGTGGATGATAATTTGCCCATAGCGTAGAACTCGTTGTCTACGTCGTTGTGAGAGTCCACCTTCAGGCCGAAGGCGCAGGAGGCTATCACGTCGTTGGCGTAGCGCGTCGTTAGGTCCTTGCACTCGATGTCTATGTAGCCAGCTGTTAAAAATCTTTGATTTATTGAAATGTGTTGGAAATGACATACATTAAAAATGTTCAGAGATACTGACACTATGGACTTTAAAGTAGTTTGAGAAACAGAATGTGTTATATTGTTATAAAAAGATTCAAAACGTATTCTTTAAAATACATCTCAATCTCATTTTACCGCAACTTTAGATGACTCGAAAATGTAAAAATCTTTTTTTTCAATGTTAAAAAACAGCAAGGACTAGTTTATTAAAAATTTTACTTACATTTAGATTCTTTGATCTTTTTGGAAAGTGAGCTCATCATTTGATCTCCGACTTCCACCATGAAAGGCACCATCACTCTTATCTTGGAACTTGTGAACGCTGGACTCAATGTGGAGCGCATGTCTTTCCATTCTTGACCTGTAAGAATTTCAATTATATTTTTATCAAAATGAATCAGTCTAAAACCAATTTTTGCAATTTATAAACTTTATCGCAAAAAGAGTGATGTTATAATTTTGACTGCTATGAATGTGTCTGTCTGTTTTTTTTTTTAATCTTTATTTTAAGGGACTTTTGAACACAGTTCACGTCAGCCCCATCATAAAGTAATCTTAAATTAAGTACAAAGACACTATAAACAATTTAGGACTTTAACCGCCTTATTACAAAACAAGGTTTTTCTCTAAACCAGGTTTAAACCGTTGAGCGAGGTTTTGTATTTCGAATCTTGACTGTATCAGAATAAGATTCAAATTACAAAACCTGGCTCAATGGTTTAAACCTGGTTTAGAGAAAAACCTTGTTTTGTAATAAGGCGGTAAATGTTAACAAGCTTATAGATCATCTTAGCCTCACGCGACAAAGACCAAGCCAGGAAATAATGAAATATACCTATGTCTAACTTATTTTCATACTTAATTCTCTAACTATTCTATTCTTCTCGGATTCGTTCCTAATGCACTCCACCAAGAGATGTTGCACGTCTTCTCTCTTTCCGCAAACCTCGCAATTGGGCGAACTTACTTTCTGTTTGTTTAAAAGTAAACTAGCTATGGTTTTTAGACAGGATTCATCAGCCCTCTTGAATTTATAAGCCCTGTCATTAGCTGCAGCCGCGATATTAATAAATTTTGAGGCAGCATTTTAATTATTATTTTTTTACACTTGTTTATAAAGATAAGTCTAAAACAAATTTCATTTATACCTTTCAAAGAAAACAAGTTTCTGGAGAAGAATGAGTCACTGGTGCTGAAGATGGAGCGGTGATCGAGGAAGTGCTCAAAGTCTTTGACAGTGATTTTCTTCACCAGCTCGATGTCACGGACGACTACCAACTCATTGATGAATTCAAATCGTCCTACGAACCTGACAATGAAGATAATTATTATAAAGCACACATATAAACAAAGATTCCTATATTAGTAGAACTAAAGATAACACTCATTGGGATCCCTTACTACGTTCACAGCTTGACATTTAATACTTAAGTAAATTCACATAAAATATGCTAACACTTAAACAATTTAAATAAGTAGTTGATCAGCGCTAAACGATTTCGTAATTCTTTATGACGCACCTGATCGTCCATCTGAGAAATTATTCTATATTATTTCCTGTGAGATTACGTAAAGCCTGCCTGATTACTTCTAGACCACTATTGGTCAAAAGTATGTTAATACAATATTGTATATATTGACATACGATCAGCAGTGTTCGAAAATGTAGTTCAAAATCAGATTATATGTACTTCATTATAACAGATACGACACCATGAATAACACTGTTCGTGTTCGCGATTTCAAGTACTCTGGGGATTCCAAAATAGCACAAAACTGACTTTTAATAAAGGTAACAAATTAAGTAAATATAAAGCCATACCTTTCTTCAGGAAAACTCCTGTACAGATCCAAAACGTCATCAATGAAATGATTATAGCGGAACAGGACCCTAGCCATGTTGCCGAGTAAGGGGACGGGCCTGAAGTGCTTGACGCCATAGCGGTTAAACTTGGAATAGATTTGCCTGAGGTACAAGACCAGCACAGCGATAAGCACAGCCACCCAGATCAGGAGAATGATCATGATCTGGAACAACATTAAAGATTAGATCTAAAGAATAAAAATCTAGACTAGGCCTATTTTGATGAAGAAAGTGTATTTGTTGCAGGGTTCTTATAGAAATGTACCAATTGCAATGCAACTGAACCCACTATGGTCTAACTACATGATTTAGGATTGATTTTAGTTACTGGTGTAACATTCAATATCAACATCTCAAAGTGTGCCTGTGCTGTCTGCCTGAATTGTTAAATTATTGTCTTCGGTACTACCGACTGTTACGTATGTTATGTATTGGTCGTAATATCGTTACGTTACTAAAGCTTTTGAGTACATGGTACTAAATACTTCATCAAGGTCATCCCCTCAATAGTTTCTACATGCGGAATTAGAACCACTACCTGATCTAATACTGATACTACAATAATTTGCTTGATTATCTAGATGATGTTGTTTAAGTAGAATCACGTGTCATTTGTGCGAGTGTGTGTTAGACCGCCATATTTGTCAGTGTCAAGGTGATCAACTCATCTCCGAACAAAGTCCAGCCATCAATGTAGTTAATGAACTGGGCAGTGGTTGGTAATTGTATCAAAAATAATTATTTAGAGCCGCTATGGATTGATTGTGTTATGTGTATGAGTACAGAGAAGGTTACTGAAATGGATGCTAATTGAGATGACACATGGAAAATGAAGATTAATCTTTTGAACACACGTGAATTGAGACACAATAGGAAGACAATAGCAGCCCGACAACCGGCTGTCGGATGGTCGTCAAAAGGTTAAAGACTCGACTAGATTAAAATAAAGATTATTTTCGAAAAAGTCTAAAATTCTTGCATGTGCCAGAACTCAGCAGTAGTACAAAGTGTAAGTGAAGTAGTAATGCGCCATTGAGACACGCCCATATCAACACCAACTAGAAGTTTAACAACACAAAAACAAAATTATATGCAAGGTACTTCCAAAGGAGTATGAATGATTAATATTTTTTTGAAGACCGGTTACTATTAATAATGTTGTGTCACTACAGAATTGTTTGATTATAGTAGTTGTAGTGTGTAGTTAACTAATTATATGCAAATAAGTTGTAAACCAAAACACGGATCTGATCCAAAAAGATATTTAGTAATTAACTAGCTTTTGCCCGCGACTTCGTCCGCGTGGTATAACAGTTCCCGTTCCCGGGGGATTTCCGGGATGAAAACTATCCTATGTCCTTTCTCGGGTCCCAGACTATATCTGTACCAAATTTCATTCAAATCAGTTCAGTGGTTTAGGCGTGAAGAAGAGACAGACAGACAGACAGACAGACAGACAGACAGACAGACAGACAGAAAGACAGACAGACAGAGTTACTTTCGCATTTATAATATTATTAGTATATTAGTATATTAGTATATTAGTATATTAGTATATATTAGTATATTAGTATATTAGTATATTAGTATATTAGTATATTAGTATATTAGTATATTAGTATATTAGTATATTAGTATATTAGTAAATTAGTAAATTAGTAATTAGTAATATTAGTAATTAGTAATATTAGTAATTAGTAATTAGTAAATTAGTAATTAGTAATTAGTATATTAGTATATTAGTATATTAGTATATTAGTATATTAGTATAATTAGTATATTAGTATATTAGTATATAGTATATTAGTATTAGTATATTAGTAATTAGTATATTAGTATATTAGTATAATTAGTATATTAGTATATTAGTATATTAGTATATTAGTATATTAGTATATTAGTATATTAGTATATTAGTATATTAGTATATTAGTATATTAGTATATTAGTATATTAGTATATTAGTATATTAGTATATTAGTATATTAGTATATTAGTATATTAGTATATTAGTATATTAGTATATTAGTATATTAGTATATTAGTATATTAGTATATTAGTATATTAGTATATTAGTATATTAGTATATTAGTATATTAGTATTAGTATATTAGTATATTAGTATATTAGTATATTAGTATATTAGTATATTAGTATATTAGTATATTAGTATATTAGTATATTAGTATATTAGTATATTAGTATATTAGTATATTAGTATATTAGTATATTAGTATATTAGTATATTAGTATATTAGTATATTAGTATATTAGTATATTAGTATATTAGTATATTAGTATATTAGTATATTAGTATATTAGTATATTAGTATATTAGTATATTAGTATATTAGTAATTAGTAATTAGTATATTAGTATATTAGTATATTAGTACGGATGTTAGTATCGTGCAAACAATATCACATCAACAGCTTGACGTTTTAACATTCTTGGTTATCATATAATATTTGCACACAAAGCGTGTCTAACTACAAACTTTGATAATCATTTGTTCACATAGAGATTTTTGATAGGTAGTTAAGTAGGTCATAAAGCACACATATTTATTTTATCAAGCAAATCTATCAAAAACTCTATTATCTTTATTTTAATTATTAGCATATTCAGCACACAGGTTGCGTGGTAAGACGCATGTCAATATTTTTGTTGCAATGTTTATTTCTCACAATTTGCAAAGATGAAGTTGCTAATGAAATTCAAGAGTACACTAACCTCTAATTTTTACAAAGATATTGATCTAATGTGATTAGTGACCTATTGTTTAAGACGTCTCTATCATACATGAGGTGAAGTTTGAATACACGTAACCAATGTGACTTTATCAATTCATACTTATGTCTTTCTTAGCTTAAGTGGAGAGCGGGCCGGTTGTCTATTGTTTGCCCGAAGATTATATGCCATAATCATCATTTTCCCGAATTTCATTTACCCGAATTTCATTTGCCCGAATGTTTCATTTGCCCTAAAAGACATATGACATACTTTTAATTGCCCGAATTTTAGATACCATAAGATACGAATGCCATAAGTATTGTTTGCCTTATTTTTATGTGCCATAATAATTATTAGACATAATATTTAAATGGCATGATATTTAAATGGCATGATATTTAAATGGCATAATATTTAAATGGCATAACAAGTATTAGACAAATATTTAAGCCCCGTAATGGTTTTTTTTCTGTGCATGGTTGATGGTGGGCTAGGTCGACGGAGCCCCGCTTCGGGGCTCCTACTTCTGTGTGGTTTATAAAAAAATAACCACGAAGGGGATGGCGGGGTCTATTCGCTCGCTTCGATCGCTCACACGACCCCGCCATCCCCTTCTAACCTAACCTGTCCAAGTCGGGGTGCCCTAAAGTCCCAATTGCATCCAATTTCTCTTGATATAAACAGTCGTTACACACCCGATGTCGATGGCAAATTACGTTATGGCATATCATAATTATGGCATGTGATAATTAGGGCATGTGATAATTAGGGCTTTCAATGATTATGACAAATGATGTTATGGTAAGTGACTTTATGGGAAACAATGATTCTGGCACGAGACTAATATGGCAAATGAGAGTAGGGCAAATGAGTATTATGTCGTATGATATTATGGCTGTTGACTATTATGGCAAATGATATTAGGGCAAATAAAATTCGGGTAAACGGCGGTATACCGAGCGGGCCACGTATGCAGAAAGCATCAAGATGGATGGCTTAGAATGGTCACTCAGTGGGTGCCAGAAGACGGACATAGACACCAACGGAGGCCTAGGAATCGCTGGCGGGACTGGGAACTCATGTAATTTTAAATAAATTAATTTAAGAAAGAGACCCTTGTTCAAAAAAGTGTCGTGATGGCCCAGTGGATATGGCGCCCGCCTCTCGTGTAAGAGGTTGTGGGTTCGAATCCGGGCAAGTACCAATGTGACTTTTTCATTTCATATGTACTTTCTAAAGTTTATCTTAGACATCACTGACATCCCGTGCCTCGGAAAGCACGTAAAGCCGTTGGTCCCGGTTGTCATTCGTAGAACTTTGACAGTCGTTACTGGTTAGTCAGAAACTCAGACCAGTCTAACCAAGAGGTATCGTGTCGCCCAGTTACTGGGTTGTGGAGGTCAGATAGGCAGTCGCTCCACGTAAAACACCGGTATCGAGCTGAATCCGGTTAGACTGGCAGCCGACCCCAACACGGTTGGGAAAAAGGCTAGGGAGATGATGATGACCCTTGTTCAAAAAAGAGATAATTATAGGTAATGGACTGGTATTATAATTACTTTTAATTTCTTAAAGACGATGTGATGACTTTATATTTTAGGGTTTATGTGAAAAAGTCAGGCTTTTCTTCGAGTAGAAGACTAATATCTTATTCAATAAAAAATGAAAAAGCCTGTCTGTTAATATTTAGTATTTTAAGTGGAGTGTCCTAGTACTTACTTTTGAAGTTGGAATTTAATAATGTACTCAGAAGTATTTTGCGCAGTTCAGCTCGGAAGCGAGGTAGGTTGTAATAAACCTACATCCTAACACTTGAGATTTACCGCACTTAAAATACAAAGTTTATTTATGTCTGTTTACTATAATATGATTACATTATTAGCAATAGAGTCACATTCATTTGAATATTATTAGCTTAAGTAGATACACACTGTTTAACAGTCTGTGTAATGTCTAGTTACGTTAAACTTATGCACTTGCTTGTACCTAAAGTAATATCCTTCAAAATTTTATAAGAGTAAGCAAGAAACTCTATTATTATTATCTTTAAAACAAAATGTTTTTTTAATATTATGATCACATAAAAAAATGATAGTGGTTAATGAATACTGTGCAATAAATCGTCTTTAACATGAGTTATATAAAAATAATAACAAAAACAAAATAGGTATATTTTTTGCTACGAGACCACAATATAGTCCTATCGGAAATAACTTGATGTAATCGTAAAAGAAAAAAAAAGTTGATTGAAGCTCTACTGACAGTGTTGAAGAAGAATAATTTTTAGGAAAAAAAAGGTAATAAAATTATTTTCGAAACTAATTGATTTTTAGAATGCTATATAGACTTTGATAGTATCAAAAATAAACTTCAATACTCTCACTTTCGATCTTACTCTCAATTTCGATATACCTATAACACGATTACATAACCAGTTTTATCTTCGTTCTACTAATCTGTATAATTTACTAATTATGACACAACATCTGTAACAGTATTTTTTATTTGTAAACAATGAATTCACCTATTTATTGCAGTTGGTTGACGTTTCAGATGAAAAATGTCAGTCTTCAGTAATTATTAGCTGAGTTTATCATCATAATATTTTATTTTTACCTGAAAAAGTTAGTTATTTTTTACCCACAAACAAAACACTATTATAAACAATGACGAGGTGTTATAATAAATACAGTCAGATAATACCATCATGTTTTGTTGTGTCAATTAAGTATGTTTTTATAGGTACAATTAAGGTACGTCCCCGCAACGTGGTGCCGACTATTTTTTATTTACGAAATGCTAACCGGTTTTGGCCACTGTGTATTGCCATGTTAATTAATGCTTAGGTTACCAAGCCCACGTTAACTTGAGATAAAAGGGCTGGTCAGTTCTTTAGGTCTGTTGGACCTAGCCAATGAATCACATTGTAATACTACGTGACAATGTTGATAGAGCTTCTAAAGTATTTTTTTAACTCTGTAAATAATAATTAAATAAATCATGCTAATAGATGTTTCTACAACCAGTATTATTGACAAAACGAATGAACGTTTCGTAGACGCCCTCCCAATTTTTTAATTACATAATATTATTTAAGTAAGACATAAGATAAGATATAAGGAAGTATACTTTTAAAGTTGAATAAATATTGATTACTAATTACGTTTTATCACAGATAACATGAATGATAAAATATAAAAAACTTACTGTTACGTCACAAGCACTACTTTGTGAACACACAACAAAATTGTAAATAAATAAAATGTAACCAAACCGGAATCGAGTTCCAGACGTGTTGCTCTGAGAACGACCCAGAGGTCTCTGAGCATAGAGTGGGGGGATCGCCTTAATATATTATGTCATCTTATCAATCCGTTTGTCATTTGTCAAAAATAGACGTAGTACCTGTTATCAGTGATAAAGGCAATGCGCAAATGTCGATAATCGTAGATTCCGGATTTAGAAAATTACTCATTTGAATGCTTTTGTTGTTATATGGAAATTAGAGTCATCTGAAATGTTAATTTAGGTACCTGTGTAAAGCTTTGAAAATTAATCTAATGCTATCTGCTGTAAATAAGAATGTTTGTTATTTTGTTGTTTTAATGCGTTGTAAATAACTTACATAATATTTACTTTAATTTCACGGCACGTTTGGCACCGCGGTGGGCAAGTTCTTAAAGCTTGGTTGCTATGCTGGGCGTCCCGGGTTCGATTACTGCACGGAACAAATATTTTTAAGGTCAAGGGGTATTTCAAGTCGGGTTGTTGGTGTATGTATGCTTGTAAACGCATTAACGTTACAAAAGAAATTCTTAGTCCTATACGAGTAATTTCTTTGCAACGAAAATAAAAGCATAGATATGTACATATAGGTAGCACAAATTTACACTTACACTTAAACAATATTCAGACTTTATCAAATTAAACACACATAAAAAAGTGTCAACAAAAAAACATTTTTTCACTGATAACTACACAATAATTTGACCCCAAACAGCAGTTGGTAACGAACAAATTGGTATTAATTTGTAAATAAACACCTATTGCTGAGTCACAATGTTTGTGATTATTTTCATATAAATAATCAAGGAAACTACGTCTTTACCTCTTATTATTGCCGACCCCTCCCCCCCCTTCTCCGTATTTCAATGTAGTTATCACGTGGTAAGGCCCTTCTAAGAAACCACTTGTTAAATATGTATACTAGCTGTCCCCAGCGGTTTCACCCGCATTTTTCGTTACTGCTCCGCTCCCGTGGGTCGTAACGTGATGGTATATAGCCTATAGAATTCCTCGATAAATGGGCTATCTAACACTGAAAGAATTTTTCAAATCGGACCAGTAGTTCCAGAGGTTACCCCCTACATACAAACTTACAAACCTACAAACTTACAAATTTTACCTCTTTATAATATTAGAATTAGAATGAAGAATGATGATAAGATCAGTGATTCTTGAGTTCCAAACTCTTTAATTGAAAGGCAGTTTGGAGTTAGTTATAATAGAACAGGTAGGTAAAAAATCTAGATACCATTCTAAAAGCGAAAGATTGTGAGGATGTTTGCATGTTTGTTGCTCTTTTACGCAATAATTTCTGGTCGGATTATGGTAAAACTTGGGCAAGGAACAGCACATGGCTGTTTTTTAAGGATGTCGTGTTACTTGGCTAAAATATAACGAAAAATGACGAGTAATTCTGAAAAATTCTGCCACCTGTGAACTTGGAAACCGTTAACAGCGGCTAGTATTTTTTTTATATTTTCATGATATCTTTATCGTAACCTATTTATGCCATTCAAAATATTTTGCTTATAGTAATTCAATCTTTTCATGAACTAACTCTCTGTTGACTCTTGTTGAGTTTCTAAGTCTTTTCTCTTTTATTGTACATTCATTAGTTTCGTGAGAATATAAGGCGTGAGGTCCTTTTCCTTTCGGGGGAAGCCTACTTTATCACTAACGTTTATATTTCGGAAAAATTAAAAATGTCATCAGCCTAGGATAGCCTTAAATCAAGTGCCTTCTCTTTATGAGAAGAGGCTTTTGCCCTGCAGTAGGATAGTACAATGCTGGTATTTTTATTATTAGGGTAGACTAGAAACAGTCACATGTATATGTAGAGGGGACTGGATTTAAGGTCAAATAAAAGTCAGGGGCCAATATTGTACAATCACGCTAAATGATGGACGGGTCAGTTATTCCCGAAATAGACCAGCGATAGTTCCTTGCCTGGGTCTGCCGAATATATTTGCAAAATCGTCTCAAGTGGTAATCATCTACTAGTTTTGTCTGGTAGTAGTAGAGTTTTTTATGATAGACTTCTTGGGGAATTTACACCACTAAAAAAAGACAGAAATCACACAAGCATTTTTTTGACAACCCACACACATTTTTTTGGTAATGTTTCAATACCATAATAGTAAATAATACTGCTGACAGCTGGCGTAGTCTCTGTCTATTATAAACTTGTATAACGATATATTGTTTTTATTTCAAATAAAAGTATCTAGCGAGTATAAAGGTGAACGCAGACTTGGCCGCACCGCACGCGCCGCAGTCCCCGCAGTCATCGCATTTTCTTTGTTGTCGTTTCAGGGTCTGCGGCAACTGCGACGCGGGTAGGTGTGCGAGGTGGCATAGAACTTCATATAAAGAATTCGAATGCGAAGACTGCGGCGCGTGCGGTGCGGCCAAGTCTGCGTTCACCTTTAGAGTATACAGTCTTCCATTCATTTATGTACCTAGTACCTAGTGTTTATAAGTCCTTCTGTACTCCTCTCCGCGGCAAGCATACTAATAAAAACAAGAAGCTTTAATCATATTACAAAGTATATAACGCGCGTTTTACGCCGATAAAACTCAATTTTTTAGCCATAATTTTAGAGACATAAGCTAAAAAGAAATACCAAATAGAAGTAGTAGAAAAAGTAACATTGTTAATCTACTTTTATGTTGACTGTACTAGGATCTCTAATAATATCCGCACCGGGATTACGTATCTTGCAATAGCCGAGCGATCGCGATAATTTAGCAATATTTGCTGCTCAAACGTCAATTCAAAATACGTCACGTCAAATAGCAATCTAGCGATAGTGCTGCCTCTGTGGAGCAATCAGTTAACTAAAATATGCATTTTTCGTTTGGTGGTTTCGTATTTAGTATGGTTTTTAAGAGCAAAGTTAAGTTTTTTTTGTTAAAGGTGATATTTAATTAGTTCCAGCGATTGCTACTTTATCTTCATCGTAGCCATAAGTGCATTAGAACAATCAGCGAGCGATTAGCAATGGGTTCATATACATAATACGATTTTTTTTGACGATCGCGCGATGATCGCGAGATCACTGCGCAAATATTGCTCATTGCTGTTTCATAGGTAATAACCCCGCGGAAAGTAATTATTATGGCCTACTAAGAGTGTTACTTAATGTTAATTACCTGTATCATTATTGTATTATTTTCAAGAGCCCGATAACAGTTTTATCTACTAGATAAACAAAGAAACATGGCCTTTTACAATAGAAAAATTATGTAATTTTTATTGGTACTAGCGAGCCGCTTCATCTTCGCATGGGTTTAGCAAATCTTTTCTCTGCCATAATTTTAAGTATTGGCTTCCTTTTGCATATTCTAAAGGATCTTAGCAAACTTAGGGGGAAAACGACTAAATTTTATTCTTTTGAATTTGATCTTAAAAGTATCATTTCAACTTTATATTCTGTGTCTTTTTATATGCTGAAACAATTACAACATTAAGGCGTCACGCTCGACAAGTTTTTTTAAACTTCGATTATATTTTTATGTACCTACCCTTCCTGGGCACTCGCAATAAAGATAAAGACGACATAATTATTTTTATCATTTATTATTTTTTTATCAAAAACCCAATAACTTTGTAAATAAAACCAGATGCTAACAAAAAACTCTAATTTGTCTTACTACAATATTTTAACTTAAACTTCGAATTATATTCTAGCTACACGTGTAAATGTATCACATATACAAATATCAAAAATAAATACCAAGTTACCGTTTTCCTTATTCGCAATACGTCGCTTAAATGCTTATTGGCGCTACATTACACAATATCTCGTTTATTTCACAACTATGTTATGTAAAATAATAAAAAAAAAATTCTTCCCAGAACATCCTTTTTCATTCCCCATAATTTGCGACTTCCTAAACCAACCCTTAATTATTTTGATTTTTGCATCATCATTGCTCTTTACTTGCATCATTACCTTCAAACCAGTTTCGAACGATGCTGATTCATTCCCACGGCCAAGCGAAAAAGAACTTAATAGTATTGCATTAACATTGAAATTAAATTGGCAATCAATTCAACACCGATCAAGGAGATGGCATTGTCCTTTAGTGTGATTATTTTTATTAGTCAACGTCTTTGTTATCAGATTTGGCGGTGTTATCAAATAGTTTCCCGTCTTATCTTCATTATCACTGGTTATTAAACTGGTATCTAATTTTATAAAGTCAATAACTAATTAGCTGTTTACGTCAATTAGTACATCTGTCAAAGCCGTCTAGCCTAATTAACTGTGACAACCTAGCCTTTTTACTGAACCGCGCATGTCGCCATTCTAAGTAATATTAATCCGTAGAGTCTTATAAAACATTTAACTGTGACGGGCCTGTTGGTCTAGTGGTCAGTGACCCTGACTGCTAAGCCAGAGGTCGTGGCTTCGATTCCCACCCAGGACAAACTTTGTGTGATGAGCATAATAAATTGTTTGTTCTGTGTCCGGGTGTTATTTATCTATAATATGTATGTATTTAAAAATTTTATAAGTATGTATATCAGTTGTCTGATTACCATAACACAAGCTCTGCTTAGCTTGGGATCAGATAGCCGTGTGTAAGATGTCCCAGGATATTTATTTATTTAACCAAGACAAAGTCGTTGGAGCTCCGCCACGGGGCTCCTTCAACTAGTATATTCCTATATAGGGTGACTGGTAATTAGTGTACGATACTTAAACACGTGATTGTGCTCATGATAACCAACAACTTTTACTATAGGAACAAACATAAAATCGCGAAAAAAAATCAACTGTTTAGTACATTTATGTTTACCTTATGTACTGAACAGCTGATATTTTTTTCACGATTTCGGCTTCGCTCTCATAATATTTTTTTTTTGTTATCATGAGCACAATCACTTTTTAAGTATCGTACACCAATAACAAGTCACCCTATATATATGAGAGGTGGATGTTGATAATTGTGATAAAGCAAACTACAAATAAAAAATTCTTTTTTTCTTTTTTACGAATAAATTTATTACATTTCTCTATCACTATACATAAAATTACTTACTATCTTGAAATAATAATTATGTAACAAGTAATCTTAAAGACGATAACAAAAATACTCTACAGTGATCAAAGCGAAGCTAGGTATATTTTATTTCTTTGATTTATAATAAGTAAAAACCTTTACGAGGTGGGAACAGTAGCGACATCTACTTACAACACAACAATGGAACCACAAACTTAAATATTTTATTTCACACTGAAATGAAATATAATTATTATTTATTGGTTTAACTAGTAGTATTCTCCTCGGCACGAATCAAATCGCGATTGTTTAGATATTAAAAAAAAAACAATATGTCATTTACGCTGTCCTGTCAGTGTCAAGTCACTTTTCTTTTCGCGCGCGAAGTAACATCGCATGGAAAAAATTTGTCCTCACAAATTTTCATCATTTTTCTAATTTAAAAAGATGTTGAGTGATAAAAAGTTAATCAAGTGCATAGTGAATGTTGCTAAAGAAAATTGGAAACACAAACGTTGTCAACTTCGACTTTTGGCCTTGTGGAAAAGACACCACAATAAAATTCATATCACACACAAAAACGTCGTCTTGGATGCCATTTACAAACGCAAGAGCATGCCTGGGTTACGCTTGCGCAGTACCCGACATCTAACAGAATCTTTCACACCGGACTCCCAGCCTCCAAAACCGCCAGCCTGAACATGGATTAGAGGTAGACCCTAGGTTCTCTCTTAACTACAACCGAGGTAAGTCAGTTTTATGATCTAGGTTGCAGGTCTAGCCGGCTCATGACGCATCGGAACTGAATTTGCTCCTACACATGCCATTAGCATGAGATATTCTCTGCGACACTAATATCAGGTCGCTAGCCGGCGTGCGTTTAGACCAGACTATCGCTATATCACTGGGGACGAGATCCCACCCGTAGCTAACAAGCACAAAAGGTGATCTCTCTGCGACACTAATATCAGGTCGCTAGCCGGTATTATCACTGGGGACGAGATCCCACCCGTAGCTAACAAGCACAAAAGGTGATCTCTCTGCGACACTAATATCAGGTCGCTAGCCGGCACGCGTTCAGGCAAGACGAACGCTACATATCACTGGGGGCAAGACCCCACCCGTGACTAACAAGCACAAAAGGTGATCTCTCTGCGACACTAACACCAGGCCGCTAGCTGGAATGCATTGTGACAAAACCGACACTTTAACAGTTCACTGGGGACAAGTTCCTCATGTGTCTCATATACACAAGTGCACAGGTGACCGGGCTACCCTGCCATCAGCATGAGATACTATCAGTGACTTCCAATATGCTCTCCTCCTACAAAAATAAAATGTAAAGGAGCCGCTGAACTCACATGTAAGCAATTACTGGACACTGACTACAAACCAAACAATACAAAGAAAAACAAGGACCTACAATATATAAACAAAGGAAGCCATAACAACTGAAGAAATATGATTATCATAAATAAACCTGCAATACCAGACAGCTGAAAATGCTTGATGCCCATTATGTTTAACACTGAAGTAAAGCAGTACTCTTTCACATAGCCGGCTAAAAGTTGTGATCATAAAAATGCCACAAAAGGGACTTCTACTTCCTCCATTGCTGAAACTATGACCAATCTCAATGAAATAAGTGACATAGTTAAACTAATTTGCCAATCAACTTGGCTGTACTATCAACCCGGTAATATATAATATATAATTCATAACCATCAAATTAATGTCCTTCTTGATGACACAAGAAGTCTAACCTTATATTGTACAAAACACCAGAAATATTTTTTCATATGGACAAACTACCTAACAGAGTTGTCAAGGCGGTCAAACAGATGAACAGGCCGCAGTGAAAGACCAAACCCTGTATATCACCAAAATACTGACCAAGCAATAACAAAATACAGGATTTCATCCCAACCAGGGAAATGGTAATTGTCATTACTGAGCGCTCCGAGAGAGCAGCTCAAGGACTCCCAACCAAATTTTAACAAACCAGACACATCCTGGAAAATCATCTTATTATGTAATGGGGAACATATTAATGTCCCAATGGGTTTGTGCATCAGTTTTAACGGATATTAGTTACCCTTTGGTCCTATACCTGCTCAAATAAATATTCTTAATAGTCATAGGACTAAAATACTCAATTGTTGATTGCATTCCATAACGCGATGCATGCATGTAACATGCATACATATAAATAGATAGAATTAATTGGACACAACTACGGGCTGGGCACAAGCTGAAGACAACATTACAGTTAATTTAAAGGACTTATAAGCTAACTTATGCTAAGTGCAGTTGCATTTTACACAATAACATAACATTACAGCCTTCATTAAATGGAAACATCATTACTGACTTACTAATATTAATACGGTGAATTTAACATTAAAATCTTGCTCAGACCTAAACGGAATGGCAAGTTAAGATGTATTTTAAATCCTAAACTGTTAAATAAATCTATCTCGGCAAAACTCTTTCAAATAGAAGATGTGTTGCCAATAGTCTTGTGGATAAAAATTATTCCACGGATTCTATTATTAATAAGATACCTTATTTCTTAGTACCCATTTGTCAACAATTCTGAAAAAGCCTATGGTTTTTTGATCTGCACAACTGTATATGCTAGAAGTGGCAACTACGCCATACAAGCCATCCAATATAACTTGTGTATTAACCAGTTTGCCAACAAGGAAACAAGGACATTGCCGTACACCCTGATGATTGTTCATGCATTAGCAAGAGGTACACTGAATGCATATAAATGTCTGGGTTTAGTCATTACTTATGAACAGAGCAACTTTTACTTAGTAAGCAATGAAAATTCTTAGGGGTTTTCATAAACACCCAAGAAATGTGCCTTAAATACCCAAAAAGTATCTGTAACTAATCTGATGCTAAATATTTTTTGATTAAGTAAATGTTACATTGACAATGTGCTTACCTATAATTGAAATATTAGGTACCACAGAACTAACCTCAAGTACTTACGTATAATATGTACATGCTGTGAATGAACCTAAAGTAAATAAATAAACACATTAAAACCTTCTAAAGGATTACACACTTTAATACCAGTTCACCCTGCTGCCCCTGATGGACAGATGCACACAAAGACATATACTTTCAGAATTAGATTTGTAGCCAGTTAATCTAACAAAGTCGGGAAAACTACACAAACATCCCCTCTTAAATATAAATTTTCCCCGATCCCCTTTAACAAGAAAGGAAGAGAGGGGGGGGGGGGTGCACATTGAGTGGGCAAATATATTGGAGATTATCACATACATCAACTTGAAATAACTGCAACATATTTTGCCTTAAAGTCATTTATCGGATAAGTAAAAAATACATTTCTGCTATTGCATGCATTATAAAAAATAAGAGGTAACAACATCTATATTTCAATAATGTAGCTCATTATGGATGTGGTGCCAACAGAGAGATATTTACATTTAACCTGAAATAGAAAATCTAAGTAAATCTAAGAAACTAGCAGATTAAGAATCAAGAAACATAAATGCCTTAGCTGGGTTTGCTCTAATTCTGGTCAAACTGAAACTAATTTAATTTATTCACTACCTAGGAGAATTGATCATAAATGCCTTGTAGAAAACAGACAACTGTGCATTCATCATATACTTACTTATATGGTTTTCACCAATAATTGACCTGGATACTTTGCTAGAGTCACAAGGTGCTTAAAGATAATTAAGAACAATAAAGCAAAAGCCATATGAGCTTACCCACTATGGACTTCAGAAATATGAAACCCTCTAGTTAAGCTACAAGAAATATCAAACTTTTATTTTTCATCAATATATTAATTTATTTCAAACATAAACTGAGCTCCTATCTTGCCACTAAATATAATGAATGCATTACTATTTTTTAGCAGTTTGAATGTAATGTCATATACATCAGACATAAATATGATGAATTAATATATTAACATATATATAATAATTAGAGTTTCTCACAGAGAGATTAGGGGCTAACTCAGACAGATCAACCTTACTAACCCCAAATAATTATAAAAATGGAAACAACAGGGTTGTATACAATTCCATGAATCATGATTTATGATTTATTTAAGAATCAAAAGCTGTCTATACATGACAAAAATCATAGCTTTTCTTTAAGTAGGTATAAACAGACCCAGACAAATCATCAACCCAATATTTTAAATAATGGAACCCCGTCTCAACAAAAGTATTTGACCTCTTATTTTCCTGACCTGACAAACTTAAGAAAAAATCGCAAGGAAGCTGACCATGCCCCTAACCTTAACACCAACCCAATGAATTAAAATATTGTCTCATATTAATTTACCAAACATTACAGTAACAAATAACGGTGACCATAGAAATAATTGACATCAATAAAACTTCCACTGTGAATAGGGCAAAACACAGAACAATTTATTTACCTTTCTTAATACAAAATCTCAAGACTAGTCCAGAAAAAGCAATAGATCATATCACACCAAAACTCAGGAACCATGAACTCTATCTTTTAAAAAATATTGCATAATAGTGACCAGTCAAAGTAACTTAAATTTTTAATATTCATTTAATTTAAGTAGCAACCAGGATATCTATTCACCATTTATATCCCAAGGCTAACTGCAACTTCTACTGCCAAAAGAGTTGGCATAAACCCGATACTATGAGAACCATAGCTGGATAAACAAAAAGTTATAATATAAGCTAGCATTTCCTGTAAAGAAAACTCTTCTCTATCAGTTCTTGACTTTAATTATATATGATTAATAATTGCTTAACCCACATGAGTTCGAAAACAATGATTGTCTAAAACTAAATAAGATTGAGGCGTCAAATGTGTCAATGTTGAATATAGTGTTTTACCGCGAGTTCCCTGACAGTTCTTGTCTGACAATTATAGTGATGCGACCTAACGAAATTTAATCGATTTTTTTTATAATATCGATTCAGTTGGAAAAGAAGGTGGAATCGAATTGCCAATTTTCAATTTTTTTTTCCTACTTTTACCAAACATAATACTAATATTATTATTTTGGTATAGTAAAAGTTCGGTCTATTCACAAACTTTAGTAATATTGATCAAAATAATTATAGATTATTTGGCTAATAATAAATATCGCTACTAAGATAATATATAAACTAAGAACGTAATACCTCTACGCAATTATTAGAATAATTCGAGCTCTTGAATACCGTTACGTTATTAATTATTATTATAATAATCATTGCAGCTATTTCTCTAAACATCTACTAGTTAAACCAATAAATAATAATTATATTTCATTTCAGTGTGAAATAAAATTGGGAATCAAACGAGCTTACCTGTTAAGCGAAGTCTTGATTCTAATTTTATGAACACTGAAATGAAATATAATTACCCACCCACCACTAAAACCCCAAAGCTGCAATAATTACTACTAAATTCACTGTTTACCTGTAAACCTGAGTGAATGTAGCTGTGTACCATGTTGCAGAACTATCATCTTGAGAAGCTGATCCTCATCATAAGCATCATGGTGCACATATCTCTAAAACAAGTGACTTGACACTGACAGGACAGCGTAAATGACATATTGTTTTTTTTTTAATATCTAAACAATCGCGATTTGATTCGTGCCGAGGAGAATACTACTAGTTAAACCAATAAATAATAATTATATTTCATTTCAGTGTTCATAAAATTAGAATCAAGACTTCGCTTAACAGGTAAGCTCGTTTGATTCCCAATTATCGTTACGTGACTATTACATGTGACGATATTATCTAGTAATTTGCATGTGACCCATGTGGCAGCAAAATCAATTGACAAAACTCAATACATTTCATTTTAATGATGTTCTAATACAATGCCATTAAGGCCCCTCTTCATGTCTGCCAATGCGTCTGAAGACGTCTGCCGCCGCATCCGCTGATGGATCTGTGCGAAGCGTCCACACGTCTGTAGGTCGCTCAGTCTATGTTCATCCTCGACAGATGCAACACGTATTTAAACATTTATATTTTTGTGGTATTTATTTTTTGGATACACACACAAACAGTTTTCGGCTTGATATAGCTCAAGAAACTTACAAGTTTCCACGGTGCTCATACTGTTAGTCATTTCTGTAAAGTTTGCGCGCAATGTGAGTATGAAATTGCAAGAAGCACGCGTGCTCTTTCAACCGCAACTTCAATCAGACTGATGCATCCGCAGACGTGTGGACACTGGACAGTCATCGTACGTCTGCGCCAAAAACCCTTTGATGATGTGTGCGAACCGTGCACACACACATATGTAGGTCGCTCAGTCTATGTTCATCCTCGACAGATGCAACACGTACGTAAAAATGAATCTAGCTAGAGACCGTAGCTGCTGCAGCTATTTATGTATTTAGTATGTTTAACTACTACGTGAGTGTGCATCGAAATAGAGTTATTAAAAAGAAATGGAAAAGAAGGTGCTGGATGCGGGCTATACATAGTATCAGTGTTGGCAAAAAGTTAATAATGATTAATGATTAACGATTACGATTAAAAAGTTAATCGACATTTTGTGATTAAGATTAATTTAATCATAATCAAAATTTTGGTGATTACGATTATAATCGTAATCGTTAATCACGATTAAAAATATACGATTAATTTACAGTAGGAACATGAATTAAAAAATATACTAGTAAATCAGACTTTTTGAAACGAAGTTCCTTATCGCTTGTTGTGAAAGGGGACTAAGTCGATTTGAGAATCCATAATGGCGGTCGTGACCTTTCTCACAATATGCATCATGGGTGTCATTTTCATGGTTTTTTGGGACGCTAAGGTCAAAAATGGGGTCGATTTGAGAATCAAAGATGGCGGCCGTGACCTTTCTCACAATATGCATCATGGGTGTCATTTTCATGGTTTTTTGGGACGCTAAGGTCAAAAATGGGGTCGATTTGAGAATCAAAGATGGCGGCCGTGACCTTTCTCCCTATTATGCATCATGGGTGTCATTTTCATGGTTTTTTGGGGTGCTAAGGTCAAAAATGGGGTCGTTTTGAGAATCCAAGATGGCGGCCGTGACCTTTCTCCCAATATGCATCATGGGTGTCATTTTCATGGTTTTTTGGGACGCTAAGGTCAAAAATGGGGTCGATTTGAGAATCAAAGATGGCGGCCGTGACCTTTCTCCCTATTATGCATCATGGGTGTCATTTTCATGGTTTTTTAGGGTGCTAAGGTCTAAAATGGGGTCGATTTGAGAATCCAAGATGGCGGCCGTGACCTTTCTCACAATATGCATCATGGGTGTCATTTTCATGGTGTTCTGGGGTGCTAAGGTCAAAAATGGGGTCGTTTTGAGAATCCAAGATGGCGGCCGTGACCTTTCTCCCAATATGCATCATGGGTGTCATTTTCATGGTTTTTTGGGACGCTAAGGTCAAAAATGGGGTCGATTTGAGAATCTAAGATGGCGGCCGTGACCTTTCTCACAATATGCATCATGGGTGTCGTTGTCATGGTTTTATAGGGTGCTAAGGTCAAAAATGAGGTCGATTTGAGAATTCAAGATGGCGGCCGTGACCTTTCTCCCAATATGCATCATGGGTGTCATTTTCATGGTTTTTTGGGACGCTAAGGTCAAAAATGGGGTCGATTTGAGAATCTAAGATGGCGGCCGTGACCTTTCTCACAATATGCATCATGGGTGTCGTTGTCATGGTTTTATAGGGTGCTAAGGTCAAAAATGAGGTCGATTTGAGAATTCAAGATGGCGGCCGTGACCTTTATCACAATATGCATCATGGGTGTCATTTTCATGGTTTTCTGGGGTGCTAAGGTCAAAAATGGGGTCGATTTGAGAATCCAAGGTGGCAGCCGTGACCTTTCTCCCAATATGCATCATGGGTGTCATTTTCATGGTTTTTGGGACGCTAAGGTCAAAAATGGGGTCGATTTGAGAATCCAAGATGGCGGCCGTGACCTTTCTCACAATATGCATCATGGGTGTCATTTTCATGGTTTTCTGGGGTGCTAAGGTCAAAAATGGGGTCGTTTTGAGAATCCAAGATGGCGGCCGTGACCTTTCTCCCAATATGCATCATGGGTGTCATTTTCATGGTTTTTTGGGACGCTAAGGTCAAAAATGGGGTCGATTTGAGAATCAAAGATGGCGGCCGTGACCTTTCTCCCTATTATGCATCATGGGTGTCATTTTCATGGTTTTTTAGGGTGCTAAGGTCTAAAATGGGGTCGATTTGAGAATCCAAGATGGCGGCCGTGACCTTTCTCACAATATGCATCATGGGTGTCATTTTCATGGTGTTCTGGGGTGCTAAGGTCAAAAATGGGGTCGTTTTGAGAATCCAAGATGGCGGCCGTGACCTTTCTCCCAATATGCATCATGGGTGTCATTTTCATGGTTTTTTGGGACGCTAAGGTCAAAAATGGGGTCGATTTGAGAATCTAAGATGGCGGCCGTGACCTTTCTCACAATATGCATCATGGGTGTCGTTGTCATGGTTTTATAGGGTGCTAAGGTCAAAAATGAGGTCGATTTGAGAATTCAAGATGGCGGCCGTGACCTTTCTCCCAATATGCATCATGGGTGTCATTTTCATGGTTTTTTGGGACGCTAAGGTCAAAAATGGGGTCGATTTGAGAATCTAAGATGGCGGCCGTGACCTTTCTCACAATATGCATCATGGGTGTCGTTGTCATGGTTTTATAGGGTGCTAAGGTCAAAAATGAGGTCGATTTGAGAATTCAAGATGGCGGCCGTGACCTTTATCACAATATGCATCATGGGTGTCATTTTCATGGTTTTCTGGGGTGCTAAGGTCAAAAATGGGGTCGATTTGAGAATCCAAGGTGGCAGCCGTGACCTTTCTCCCAATATGCATCATGGGTGTCATTTTCATGGTTTTTGGGACGCTAAGGTAAAAAATGGGGTCGATTTGAGAATCCAAGATGGCGGCCGTGACCTTTTTCACAATATGCATCATGGGTGTCATTTTCATGGTTTTTGGGACGCTAAGGTAAAAAATGGGGTCGATTTGAGAATCCAAGATGGCGGCCGTGACCTTTCTCCCAATATGCATCATGGGTGTCGTTGTCATGGTTTTATAGGGTGCTAAGGTCAAAAATGAGGTCGATTTGAGAATTCAAGATGGCGGCCGTGACCTTTATCACAATATGCATCATGGGTGTCATTTTCATGGTTTTCTGGGGTGCTAAGGTCA
The DNA here is from genome assembly GCA_033675125.1 of Athetis lepigone. NCBI lineage: Eukaryota > Metazoa > Arthropoda > Insecta > Lepidoptera > Noctuidae > Athetis > Athetis lepigone. The sequence goes on along the minus strand of CM066236.1, from coordinate 646,066 downwards.
AAAATGGGGTCGATTTGAGAATCCAAGATGGCAGCCGTGACCTTTCTCCCAATATGCATCATGGGTGTCATTTTCATGGTTTTTGGGACGCTAATGTAAAAAATGGGGTCGATTTGAGAATCCAAGATGGCGGCCGTGACCTTTCTCACAATATGCATCATGGGTGTCATTTTCATGGTTTTTGGGACGCTAAGGTAAAAAATGGGGTCGATTTGAGAATCCAAGATGGCGGCCGTGACCTTTCTCACAATATGCATCATGGGTGTCATTTTCATGGTTTTTGGGACGCTAAGGTAAAAAATGGGGTTAATTTGAGAATCCAAGATGGCGGCCGTGACCTTTCTCACAATATGCATCATGGGTGTCATTTACATGGTTTTTGGGGTGCTAAGGTAAAAAATAGGGTCGATTTGAGAATCCAAGATGGCGGCCGTGACCTTTCTCCCAATATGCATCATGGGTGTCATTTTCATGGTTTTTGGGACGCTAAGGTAAAAAATGGGGTCGATTTGAGAATCCAAGATGGCGGCCGTGACCTTTCTCACAATATGCATCATGGGTGTCATTTTCATGGTTTTTGGGACGCTAAGGTAAAAAATGGGGTCGATTTGAGAATCCAAGATGGCGGCCGTGACCTTTCTCACAATATGCATCATGGGTGTCATTTTCATGGTTTTTGGGACGCTAAGGTAAAAAATGGGGTCGATTTGAGAATCCAAGATGGCGGCCGTGACCTTTCTCACAATATGCATCATGGGTGTCATTTTCATGGTTTTTGGGACGCTAAGGTAAAAAATGGGGTTGATCTGAGAATCCAAGATGGCGGCCGTGACCTTTCTCACAATATGCATCATGGGTGTCTATCACGGTGTCTTTTTCATGGCTGTGTCAATTTAAAGGTGAGCGTCCCAAAAAACCATGACAACGACACCCATGATGCATATTGTGAGAAAGGTCACGGCCGCCATCTTGGATTCTCAAACCGACCTCATTTTTGACCTTAGCATCCCAAAAAACCATGAAAATGACACCCATGACGCATATTGTGAGAAAGGTCACGGCCGCCATCTTGAAATCTCAAATCGACCTCATTTTTGACCTTAGCACCTTAAAAAAACTATGACAACGACACCCATGATACATATTGTGAGAAAGGTCACGGCCGCCATCTTGGATTCTCAAATCGATCCCATTTTTGACCTTAGCGTTCCAAAAAACCATAAAAATGACACCCATAATGCATATTGGGAGAAAGGTCACGGCCGCCATCTTGGATTCTCAAAACGACCCCATTTTTTACCTTAGCACCCCAGAAAACCATGAAAATGACACCCATGATGCGTATTGTGAGAAAGGTCACGGCCGCCATCTTGAATTCTCAAATCGATCTCATTTTTGACCTTAGCACCCTATAAAACCATGACAACGACACCCATGATGCATATTGTGAGAAAGGTCACGGCCGCCATCTTGGATTCTCTAATCGACCCCATTTTTGACCTTAGCGTTCCAAAAAACCATGAAAATGACACCCATGATGCATATTGGGAGAAAGGTCACGGCTGCCATCTTGGATTCTCAAATCGACCCCATTTTTGACCTTAGCACCCCAGAAAACCATGAAAATGACACCCATGATGCGTATTGTGAGAAAGGTCACGGCCGCCATCTTGAATTCTCAAATCGATCTCATTTTTGACCTTAGCACCCCGAAAAACCATGACAACGACACCCATGATGCATATTGTGAGAAAGGTCGCGGCCGCCATCTTGAATTCTCAAATCGACTTCATTTTTGACCTTAGCACCCCAAAAAACCATGAAATCGACACCCATGACGTGTTTTGTAAAAAATATCATGGTGCAATCTTAATCACGATTAAGTAATCGATTAAAAAAATAATCGATTAATGCCAACACTGCATAGTATTAGTATCCATTTCATTAGCCTCAACTCAATCAATTAATCGAAATATGTACCGAGGTAAATAATGAAATCAAAGTATAATAATAGTACACTTACAACGTTACAACAACGGGCCTGTTGGTCCAGTGGTAAGTGACCCTGACTGCTAAGGCGGAGGTCACGGGTTCGATTCCCACCCAGGACAAACTTTGTGCGTTGAGCATGATTGTTTGTTCTGTGTCTGGGTGTATGATATGTATGTTTTTACAAATTATATAAGTATGTAAGTATATCAGTTGTCTGGTTAAAATAGCACAAGCTGTGCTTAGTTTGGGATCAGATGGCCGTGTGCGTGTTGTCCCAGGATAAAAAGGATTAATTTTGTAATTTATTGTGTGTGAAATTGTGAATTCAGATACAAACTATTTGTTCATGAATAAATGACTATGAATAAAATGAATAAAAAATTATTTTTATTTTTGTGGTATTTATTTTTTGGATACACACACAGACAGTTTTCGTCTTGATATAGCTCCAGAAACTTACAAGTTTCCTCAGTGCTCATACTGTTAGCCATTTCCGTAAACTTTGCGCGCAATGTAGGTTTGAAATCGCAAGAAGCACGCGTGCACTCTCAACCGCAACTTCAATCAGACTGATGCATCCGCGATTCCGCGCCAAAAACCCTTTGATCTGTGCCACGAAAACCGCCGACTATCGGGTTGGAGGCAGATGCATCGGCTGACGTCTACCGTATATACCGTACCTACATCAGTCGCTCAAACCACCCCCTCTACACGTCGGCGTATGCGTCGGCCGGTGGCATCAGCCGATGCATCGGCAGACGGATTGGAGGCCAATGCGTGGCAGATTCATCGTCGGACGTCTGTCGTATGCAAAATACCTACCATAGACGCTCAAACCACCCCGTCTACACGTCGGCGTATGCGTCGGCAGGTGGCATCTGCTGATGCATCGGCAGACATGAAGAGGGGCCTAGAGTAATACTTTCTTACATCTGTTGATTTTTATATTATTTATATCTGAATACTTAATTAAATTAATGCCATCATGAACTTTACATTGTACTTTATAACTTAAAACTACCGCATTCTATGGCACTACACTCACTTAAATAATTTCCGAATATTCTAGATCATTACAATAACTGTTTTACTTCCTTACTCTGAACCTAAGCCAGTGTCCGCCTTTAAGTCTGAGCTGGAAGGACGTTGTACATATCTTGGCAGGGATGCACGTCTTCTCACAAGGGGATACTTCCATATGCAACAGAATCTGGTAGGCCATGGCCTTGATCTCGCAGAGAGCAAATCTCGACCCTGAAAAATAATTGTCAAGGTTTAAAATACAGTGAACAGGGTTTAGTAGAATTTAGATCGATAAATTACTGGGATTAGGGCCTGATAAGTCTTTGCCCTGACCCTTGAAATATTTATCAGGCCCTTATCATCATTATTTAATTTCCTTGATTTTATTTTTGTTTTGGGAAGACCTGTATCTCTATACTAATATTTTAAAACGGAAGATTTATTTTGATTTAACGTTGAAAAATTATTTTCGTGTTAGATAGCGGAGAATCCATGAAAAATTCAGCAAAACCGTTTTTTTTTTTCAGAGCTTCCTTTGCGTATGCTTCGTAACCAATAGGGATGACGACAACATTTAAAAAATGGCATTCTGTTTAGTCCGTCTCTTAGATCGGCCAAAAATACGTGACACGGATTTTTTGCTTGATCAAATTAATAAAAAAATACAAAGATAAAGAGCAACAAAGTTCTGGAGTGGGGGCTTTTGACGTCACCGTCCTAAAAAATTGTACCAGATCGTGACGTCATGCGCAATTCAACGCAATGTATCTTCGTCATTCTACGTTTACGAGAAAAAAGAAATAATACGTGTCCAAAATTTTTTTGGTAATTATCTGACGGACTAATTACTTTCTTTTTGTCGTCTCGCCTATTAAAGTCACGTAAAAATAATGCATTGCGGATTTGTTCTTCAAGTTTCACTTAGCTTTCGAGGTTTTTTTCTTTGGTTGTTACTAAAGGTTGAGTACCTTTATCCATGTCTATAATAAAACGTGGATGAAACCGTGGGACACATCTTAAGTCATAATTTTAATCATGTCATCTTTTGGGCATTGTTTCTATTACATTATTTATTTTTTACTTTAATTACTGCTATTGTTTTCATCAATTTATCTTTTCTAAAACTTTTTTTACAATATATATATTACCTACTGATAAACTTACCAATACAATTTCTAGGTCCAACTCCGAAGGGCATGTATGCAAATGGGTGGATTTTGTGTTTGTTTTCTTCAGAGAAGCGTTCAGGGTCAAACTTATCAGGGTTGGGGAAGAACTGGGGGTCACGGTGGAATCCAATAATAGGTATCCAAATACCTTGACCTTTGCGGACCTATAAACATAAACTCATTAATATTTGAAAGTGTGTGGATTATTAAAATCAAATGTCTCTTCCATTTTGGTTTTTAGACTTACAATAAAATCCTTTTCAGCCTTATCATTAGGTTTTCCCAAATTGTAATCTTTAGTGCAGATCCTGTCCATCGCACCACCTCCAAGCGACCAATATCTTAAAAGTTCTGTAAAAAAAACGATTGCTTTATAACAGACTAGCTTTTGCCCGCGACTTCGTTCCCGTTCCCGGGAGATTTCTGGAATGAAAACTAATCTATACCAAATTTCATTCAAATCGGTTTAGTGGTTTAAACGTGGTTTAAACGACAGAAAGACAGGCAGACAGAGTTACTTTCGCAGTTATAATATTAGTATGGATACGGATTTCAGAAGGTTGAATGTTGTTGAATAGTCGATTGGGGTTTAATAGAGGTACTTCAATGGCTTAAAATGTAACTCAATTTCATAATGTCTGTATGTAATCTTGATTTTGCATTAATTGAAATCTTACCAGATACAACCATATCCATATACTGCAGATTCTGAATGTCGTTGAAGTCAAACTTGCCGCCGTTCTTAGCGTAGTTGTCTTTGATTTCCTTGGCCAGACGATCCTGGACATCAGGGTTCAGCGCCAGTTCGTACAGCAAGAACGACATGCCAGACGCTACACCTTCGAAACCAGCTACGAAGAATAGTACTGCTTGGGCAATAAGGTCGTCGTCATTCCACACTGAAAGAAAAAAACTTCTATAAAGTAACCGTGGGTTTGTAAATCATATTTACACAACTAAAAACTAAAAGTGTTTTCTTGTATGAAAATACTTGGATGGAAAAAAAACTGACGGTAAGTGATATCTGCGACACTAGAAGCAGTACAGGTGATTCGTGAAGAGAGAGCTTTATGTCTTTTTTAAATATATTGGACGAATTCCCTCATTCGCCCAATATATGGATGAGATTTTTGACACAGTCAATTTATATCTGGACAAAGAATGCAGAAACTAAAAAATGTATATACATTTTGGTAGGTACTCGTAAGATAAGGGATATATTGAAGAAGACTATTCAGCATTCGATGCTTCAAATAATGTAAAAAAAAATACCTTATTTTTGCCTCATAAAATTAACAAACTTTTGATACGCGCGCTAGATACCCATCGAAAGAAGAACTCACTTTTTCACTTTCTTATCCATAGGTTAGTGACCCGATGCAACCGCAAGCTCTAGGGAATCGTTTTTTAAGACTTTGAGAGCCTTATTGCGATAATTCAACTACGATTTTCTTTACGATTTTATATTATTCTATTATTATTTACATTTTTATAAGTCTTTTTGAGAGCATATTATCGTATCCTTGAATATGTCCCTAGACTAACCAACACGGTGTATAAACTGTCAAACTTTGACTAACGATGGACTTCAAATGATTTATGTTGTAATTGTAATTTTTCAAGAAGAGTAATTATTTCATAGGTTATACTTCGTTTCAATTTTGTTAAAGTACGCACCTCTATTGACTTCTCTCTGACCAACAGAAGATTCCACAACTGTAGCAAATCCAGCAGCTTCGTCATTAGGTTTAACGTCTTCGTGGGACAATTTACCTGGAAACACATTATTTTAAGTTATTAGATTTTTGATATTGTCACCATCAACAAAAGGTTTATTTTTCATAAAATTTCGAAGACTTTTTTTAATTGAGTACCTTTCTTAGCTTCCATGAGCAAGTGAATCATATCAGGTCTGAAAATATTATTCTTCTCGCGAGTTTCCATCGTTTCCATAACCAACTTTCTGAAGAATTTTTTCGACACCTCCGATAGGAAATCCAACTTTAGAAACTGAAAAATAAAGTCTCATATTATATAATCTGATGTTTAACGTTTACGTGCGTTTTACCTGAAACAACTATATTATTATTTGATCTCCACTACCCTTATTTAGCCTTGTTTTCAGTTATTCGAGCTTTTGTTTATCCAAAACGATTGGTTTTAGGAAGGCATTTCTATTTTATTTGTTCTATAAGTAGGTATGTAAAAAAGTTCATCCTCTACTATATTATTTTTCTGTCGCTTAGATGAAACTGTGTGTAGTGTGTTTATTTGCATAGTTCTCAACTATACCTCTTTATGATCGAGTAGATCACTAACTATGAATGATGTTTTTGACCGTTCGTTATTACTAATACTATGATTGCGCGTCAACTTTGTGCCCTTGCGCCTTGCAATACTATTCTGATTGTACATCTGTCGTGTAATTCAATATGTTTTTACCTTTAACTTGAATTGTTGTTTTATTCATTCATCACTATTGTTACTTTAAAATTATAATCATAAATACAATCATAGAATATCGTAATTACGATAACTTCTAACATGTAAAAGATTGTTGTTTATCTTTAGTTATCAAACTTATTTGTCTGTAGATATCAGTATTTGTCTACATTGCCTATTTTATTTTAGATACTCAGTGAGTAAATTGTGTAAAATCATGATATTAAACGAAACTCTTTATTTATAAAAATTAAATCTTTATATATAATGAGGCAAGTGATTTGATGGTAATCAACGCGCATCCGAAACCACTGAAGCTAAAATGCATAGCAGTTTAGGCGCACTAAGAAACTATTTCAGCAATATAACTTTACGGGGTAAAAAATGGGTTTAGTTCAAGTCAAAATTACTACGAATGATCATAAAATAAAATGATAATATGTTAGCTACTGTACGATTCCATACCTCGGCAAGTTTTGGCACGTTGGAACTTATGAAAAACAGTAACAATTGTCGTAAATCAAAAGAAGACGCTGTTTTGCCCATGGCGTAGAACTCGTTGTCCACGTCGTTGTGAGAGTCCACCTTCAGGCCGAAGGCGCAGGAGGCTATCACGTCGTTGGCGTAGCGCGTCGTCAGGTCCTTGCACTCAATGTCTATGTAGCCAGCTGTAAAAAGTCAAGTTATGGAAGTATTTATAAGTATTCCTTTAGTCTTGTAAACCAATAAAATTTAAGCGTTTATTGTCATCCATTACGTACATTTAGATTCTTGGATCTTTTTCTGAAGCGTGCTAATCATCTGATCACCGACTTCCACCATGAAAGGCACCATCACTCGTATCTTCGAGCTTGTGAATGCTGGACTCAATGTGGAGCGCATGTCTTTCCATTCTTGTCCTTCAAAAGATTTGAATGTTTTAGTTTTTGATGCTATGTGCTGCATAGTAGTGATTTTTTGTCAAAATTCTAAATCAATTTTTTTTCATACCTTTTAAAGAAAACAAGTTTCTAGCGAAGAGTGATTCACTAGTTCCGAAGACGGAGCGATGATCAAGGAAATGTTCGAAGTCTTTGACAGTGATTTTCTTCACCAGCTCGATGTCACGGATCATTATCATTTCATTGATGAATTCAAATCTTCCCACGAATCTGATTAATAAGACATGATAAACACTGATAAGTATATAGCTACCCAACGACCTAACAAGACATGAAAATTATTCTTTAATAAAAACATTTAAAAAAAATTTAACAAATTGATTTACCTTTCTTCAGGAAAGCTCCTGTACAATTCCAAAATATCCTCACTTAAATGGCGAGTGCAAAATAGGACCTTAGTCATATTGCCAAGAACGGGGACAGGCCTGAAGTGCTTGACGCCATAGCGACTCAACCTGGAGTAGATTTGCCGGAGATACAGGATCACCACGGCGATGAGCACCGCCACCCATATGAGGAGGATTATCATGATCTGGAACAACATTAATGTTTAGGGCCAAATTAAAACTTTATTTATCCAAACTAAGAATCATTTTAGAATATTTTTTGGCCAAGGAAGTGTTTCTTAGAAAACCAAATGAACATAATCCATACTAGTTACTAACCGATAAAACTGGTCAACAAAGTAAACACAAGGGCAAAAGTTGACCTGATAAGAATGTTTGGTTATCAAAGCTACTACTGGCATAACTTTAGTCAAGGTCTTTGTTTTATTAATGGAGAGGCCAGATATTTCAAATAAGTGGACAACACCATCATAACATGATGAATTGTCTGCCTGAATTGCTAAATTATTATCTTCCGTGCCGAAGTTAGTTTCTGATTGTTTTATTTCTGATACAATAACTATATTAAGAACAACTACAGATATATCGTGTGTAAGATATTGTGTGCTCATTTTTCTATAGTAGAAGAATGTCTTATTAATGCAAATCACAGAAGTTCCGCTTATAGATTTAAACTATTGAGTCAGCTGCCCATCGAGAGCCTCTTTTAATGAAGTAGTAAATGTGCGTAATTGATGGAGTACATTATATACATAGCAATAGATTGACAGCACATATCGTAGTTGTTGTTCTGAGGAAAGGACTTGCCCGAATGTCTAGCTGGCCACAAAAGACAATTTCTAATTAAATATGTAGGCAAGACAACTGCAATAAAGAATAACGATTGAAAAACCAATGTTTGATTGTCGTTTTTTATCCATTCGTCTTTTTTATTCGTCGTGGTCAGAAGTCTTATAAATGTTAATAATTTGAGTTTGATTTCGCAAAAACTGCTGGACTGACTAGCCTGATGTACAATGATGATGTTGATCCAAGCAAAAATGAGCATTATGATATTGTAAGGGTCACGAAAAAGGCGCCTACTATGACCGCAATACCGCCAATTCGGAATGTTAATCAGTTTTGACCACTACGCACGTCCAACACTGCTTCCTTTCCATATTCTAAAGCACATTACATTGTATCTTCAATAGTAATAATGTTGAATCTAATTATGTATTGTTTTTTAACTTTCGCAAATATTTTGAAATCATCAACTACTTAATTCTTAGATTTTAAGAATACCCGAAGAACGTATGTATGAACTACAGTGTAAACAGTAGAACTTTTTGATTTTAAGTGTTCTGCGAATAGGATTGAGATCCTTACTAATATTATAAATGCGAAAGTAACTCTGTCTGTCTGTCTGTCTCTTTTTCACGCCTAAACCACTGAACCGATTTGAATGAAATTTGGTACAGATATAGTCTGGGACCCGAGAAAGGGCATAGGATAGTTTTCATCCCGGAAATCCCACTAGAACGGGAACTATTATTCCACGCAGACGAAGTCGCGGGCAAAAGGTAGTCGTCTATGTGTTTGTACGTTATAAACTGTATGAAGACAGATAAATATTGTTTGTAAATAAATAAATAAGAAAAATAAACTTACGATATCAGCACAACACCAACCAGTATGTAAACACAGTACAATCAATAACAAATTAAATACTGCGGGTCTTAAACGTGTTACTCGAATCACGACCAAAAGGCCTCTGAGCGTATCAAGAGACGATTCTACTTCATATATTATGTCATCTTATCATGTTGTTTTTAACTAGCAAATAAAAATTACTCGTAGTATCTGTTATCAAAAACATAATGCGTAGGTAATTATGTATACGGTTTTAGAAAAAATTGTAATGTGTTGTTGTTTTTGTTGTCCACGATTACGCTTAGGCGATTTACACACTCCTATGTATGTTACGTGTCAACGCATCTACGCGCGAACTTGCGAGAGTGCAGATCTGCATCTACGTGCAGGTTTTTTCGCACTCACGCGCGCAATGTTGTGGTACGGTATAAACAATGAAACTGTTATGGTTTTAGGTTTCCTGCATTTGAAATCGACATCGTCTGTATGGGTGTTTGTAGGGTACAAATTACTTGTAAATAAATAAGAAAAATAAACTTACGATTACAGCACAGCACCAACTAGCGCCTACTTGTGAGAATGCAAATCTGCATCATCGTGCGGGTTTTTTAAGCAATCACGAGCGCTTTTGCGTTCTGTGGATTCACGCAGTTCTGGCTCATTTCATTTAAAATCACGCACCGCACTAAGAATCTCGGATGTCATACCTCGCGTCCTGATGCGCTTAAGCGTGTGGGTGCATTTTTTCCCCGTGATCTGCATGAACGCGCGTGGACGCATTTTTTTTTCCTGTTTTCTATACAAACGGAGATACTTACAAACAAAATTAATGCACTCATTCACGTGCCTAGCTGCTCGGTGCGTGGCAGTGTGATTATCGTCTTAGACTGTGAGGTCCATAATCTCAACATAACTATCTAAATACGCCAACTTGTAAACAAAGTGTAAACTTAATCACATTGTCAACAAACACCTCTACATTGATAACCGCTTAATCTTTTGACCCATCCTGTTGTTATCTTCAAATTAGATGATATTATTCAAAAACATTGAAGCAGCTGAGTCACAATGACTATTATAATGGTATCAATTTTTTGTATTCTGGTTATTCTTATTTTTAACCTTGTATCCTGTTACTCGCTGCAACACGTCTGCTTAAAGCTGCCCTGACTATGATATGACTCCCTCTCTTTTTCTTCTACCAATCCCTTAATCTTTATCCCACTCCCCCATCTATTCATATTTAAAAAAAAAAAAAAAACACGTGTGCGTTTCATTCATCCTTTACTGTTCCATCACATTCAACTAAGTAATGAAAATGTGTCCATATTGCTTTATTGTTTTTACTTTCTTTTGCAAGGTATATTTCTTTAGTAATCTTTTATTGACCTAGCTAATGTTATCGATGTATTACAAGTGAGGCGGACTGTTTACTGTCTGGCTGTAGTAAGTACTCCTGTTAGCTAAAGACGGCCTTGATAAAGAACATATGGTTCTTATAACTTATGCGTTTCGTGTCGTATGGTTGCAGCGCCGCGAACTCCAGTGGTACGTTTGCCGTACGCCGCACGTACGTTCGTTTGTTGAATGACCGTCAAAGATATCTCAAAATTAACTTAAAATTTTGTTATATAAACATAATGTTAATAAAAAACATTTACAAAAGATAGAGTTAATCATTAAAGTCACGATTTCAATTGTTATCGCCACATTATTTGTGTTACTATGAATGAAAACGATAATGATAAAGATAAATAAAAGAAAAAAACTCAGACACGAACAATCATTTCATTTATTTTAGATTAAAAAAATAACAATATTACTAGACGTGGTGGTCACGTTGAAAATAGTTAATCAATCATTATTAAAATTAAATAACATCGATTAGATAAAGTAGACTGAAACACAATTCAAAGGCTTATTGTGCTTCAATGATCAATTAAGGACTGCGCAGACGACGGATATTTGTCCGCGGACTTTTTTGTCCGCTAAAATAGATCGCTTACAACTGTATCGAGTAATGCAAATGAGGGACTAAAAGGACAGCGTTCAAAAAGTTCCCTGTATAACCGCAGAGCAGACCGGACAAAACTACGGAGTCCTCGAAAAAAAATAAAAGTCGTAAGACTAGGCGAAGAGCAACGCATATGGCGGACTTTATTCCGCGTTGTGCGTTGTTGTGTGGTAATTTTTTCCGGTCAACAAATGATTGCACATCGTGTGCGTTAAGTTCGTGGATTTTTCATTATACTTTTTTCTCCGCCGCGTAGAAAAGTCCGTCATCTACGCATTCCTTTATAATAATCGTGAAGACTCGTCTTATACGTTCAATTATAGTAATAAAATTACAAAAAAAGTAAAAAAAATCACAAATTAATGACTGTACATCTTAAATCAACTCTTCCACTCCCGCGGTCTGAACCTGTACCAATGACCTCCTTCCAGCTTCATGTTAAAGCTCTCCTTGCTGAGCTTGGCTGGGATGCAGGTCTTCTCACAAGGGGAGATCTCCATGTGCTGCAGGATCTGGTACACCATCACCTTGATCTCGCAGAGAGCGAATCTAGACCCTGAGAAATAATGGTAAGGGTTAAAATTCTTACACTATCGAATGCATTAACGCTCCATAAATGTACACCAGATGTGTCAATTATGAAAATATTGTCGAGCAAAGTGGTTAATTACCAAGTAGGCAGGATATGTCACATAAACAAGATTCACAAAAAAAAACAAAACTTAATACTTTTTCAAGTTAAATCAAAAAATTATATGTCGGCAATTATGTACAGACAAATAAAAAAAAAATGTAGACATGGCCATGCATGCGTCATGCAGTAGTATTAGAAATTTTCCTCCTTTCAGGAAAACCATACTACAGCTATATATTTCGTAAAAAATATTCTAATACTATTTTGAATGGAACCTCATTGGATCTTCTCTTATTTTTAATACTTAACTAGGGTTACTGGCCTGATTTGGTCAAAAAAAATAGAATCGCCATTTATGTTTCTTTTTCATTATTTATTTTTCTCAACAAATGGCCATCGCCTGTTTTTTGGATATATCGGCCAGTTTCAAACGTAAGTATAAAGATGTGAAAACTCTTTAGTTATTTTTATTAAATTGGTGAAACCTATTTGATTATTATAAGGCAGGTTATTATATGGAGCGTGGTGAAATGCTGCGCCATATTATTGGGACATACCTATACAATTCCTGGGTCCAAGACCGAAGGGTAAATAACTGAACGGCTTGATTTTATGTTTGTTTTCTTCAGAAAAGCGCTCAGGGTCAAACTTTTCAGGGTTGGGGAAGTACTGGGGGTCGTAGTGGAAAGAAACCGTTGGTATCGTTACAGCTGTACCTTTGCGGATCTGCAAAAACCAAATTATACATTTTTTGTTAATCAGTTTTTTGACCAACATTACTCTTTCTTTAATGGCCCAAATATCATGGAGTTTTATGACTTTTTTGCTAATGTGTCTTTTTCAATTCACATGTACTTTCTAAAGTTTTTCTTGGACGCCACTGACACGCCGTCCCTCGGAAAGCACGTAAAGCCGTTGGTCCCGGTTGTCATTCGTAGAACTTTGACAGTCGTTACGGGTAGTCAGAAGCCATAAAGTCCGATCAGCCTAACCAAGGGGTACCGTGTCGCCCAGTAACTAGGCTGTGAAGGTCTGACAGACACTCGTTTTACTTAAAACACTAATATTCAGCTAAATCCGGTTAAGTCAGAACTCGACTCCAACATAATTGGGAAAAGGCTAGAGAGATGATGACTCTTTCTTTAACATTTTAATGACCAAGCGATAGCCGCCTGTCGGGCTGCGTGTGTCTTATAGAAGAAAACGAGAGTGCAACCCTGGCGTTTCATCGACAGAGACAAGCATATAATAGCGAACACTCTATGCCTCTACGCCTCCGTGGACAGTGGTCGGTCCTTCACTGCTGAGGATCGTGACTCTTAATCTTGTCCACCAGTTGTTGCCATCAATTACGTGCAGTCGCTTGATGAAGTGCTTAATGTGTCTTATACTTAAAATAAAGTCAGTTCATTATTCAAATTAATATTGCCTTACAATAAAATCTTCTTTGACGTCCTCGCTAGGTCTTCCCAGATTGTAATCTTTAGTGCAAAGCCTGTCAGTACCAAGCACAGGCGGCCAACGACGTAAGGACTCTGCAAAACAGAAACATTGGAATTGGTTAAAGAGCAACTACGTAATAAAGGGATTCCGTTATTTGAAAAGTTTAATCGGCTGTTTTGTTTTGTTCATGTATTTCAGTCATACATGTTTTACGAAGACATCTTCAAACGATAGGCAGTAATTCCTAATGCGGACTAATATTTTTGTTTTCATAAATAACTAAATAACCCTCCCTGTTTTACCTCATTTCTGTGGGACAGCTCAGCTTTCAGCTTGATTTTATATAGCCTTACAAATAATGTTTCTTTCCATTGGTTCAACATCAGCTCTGTAGATTCAGAGTTTAATCCCTGTAACCCATAGTTTCTCAACCTTATTTGCTCACCGCCCACTTTGAGAATATGTTTTTTTCTAGAGCCCCTATTTTCTTTTTTTGCCTTTTTAGACTATATTTTTAATCTACCCACGCCCCCTCTGCGCCATCTCAATGCCCCCTTATTTTTTCTGGGTCTTCTACTGCCCCCCCGAAAGTCTCAAACGCCCACAAGGGGGCGTTATCGCCCACGTTGAGAACCTATGCTCTAACCTCTATTTCTCACAAACTTTTCCTTTTCAAATTAGTAAAGACAAAATAAAATCTTACCTGACACAACCATGTCCAAATACTGCATATTCTGAATAGAGTTGAAGTCAAACTTGCCGTCATTCTTGGCCACATACTCTTTGATCTCCTGTGCCAGTCGCTCCTGGATATCAGGGTTCATCGCCAGCTCATGCAGCAGGAACGACATGCCAGTGGAGACGGTGTCGAAGCCAGCAAGCCAGAACAGCATTGCTTGAGCGATGACGTCGTTCTCAGTCCATTCTGAAATTTAAAGAAAATTATGATTACAAAAGCTTGTATGGGTAAAACTTTAACAAATTAATCTAGCCCCAAATTCAACAAATGTGTCATAATCGATGAGATATTTGAGAGAGAAATGCTAAGGTACTCCGGCAATCTAATAAAAGTGATATTAACATGTCTATTGGATCAAAACACTTTGTTTTGTGATAATATAACTCAGAGATAGTTCTCTGAGTTATAATATTGTCACTAAACAAAATCTAACAAAATTTGAATTTGGCTACATAAGCTTTCACCTTAAAGCTCGGCTGTTTCAAAATCTATTCAATTATTAATTATTTATTATGTATTAAAAAATTATAAATAATTAATAATTGAATAAGTATTTGGTATAAATTATTCAATTATTAATTATTTATTAATTAGTATTAAATAATTATTCGCATTACCTAGCGAAACGGTGAAGCCAAATTTTATTAGGATGTAGAATTGTGAAGTTAGGGTCGGTAGAATTAGGCCGTGTAGGTTCAGAGGCTTTGCTCTACATGAAATCTGATATATTTTTCACAGGGCAAACCTTATGTGGTCGTCTTGGCAACATTTTAAATTAAATGTTTTTGGTGGGAATAAACCTATACCTATCCCCTAAGAACCAACAGCAACAAAGCAACGCTGATTGTATTGATAATTAGCAACTTCATTTAGTCTACCTCTTACCTATTAGGTTTTTTTTTATATTTGCTTATTGTTTGACCTTCAAAGTCAAAGTTCAAATATTCTTTATTGTGGAACATAGGTTGTTGTACATAATACAGATGGTGTTAGAACATTTTAGGACCAGCTATGTCCTACCCTTATAGGGCGTACAATAAAATGTAGGTGTCTATAATAAGTAACATGCATGTCTACATCTATACAGAAACGCATCATGACCCAGGTAGATTGTATTCTAATAGTGACTTATCGGCAAAGAAATCGTTAATGGAGTAATAACTTTTATTTACTAACAGAACATGGAGTTTCTTTTAAAACCTTGTAAGAAATAAAATTACGAAGATTTTGTATCTAACGTTGTAATGAGTTGCAAGATGTTTTTGTCTTATTCGAAACACTCTGAAGCGTTGCGTTTATTAATCAGCCAGTAAGTATAACCTTGAAATTTTAAGATCAAAATACAAGAACAGGGCCCCAAATAATAGTAACATGATAAAAATAAGTCATAAAAAATAAGCAAGTTGGTTTAACTTATCATTCTTTCTTCATTAGTTATATAAAATATATACCTCTGTTATTTTTCGACTTCCCATCAGAAAATTCGTCAGTAGTCGCGAACCCAGCAGCTTTGTCGTTAGGTTTGATGTCTTCATGGGTCAGTTTACCTACAAACACATTCAACTATTGTCAATTCTTAATATTCTCAAAAAGTCAACTTTGTCTGTTATTTTGGAGTAGATTAAAAGGTAAATTACTTAAAATTTAAACTAGTGTAAAGGAAATCAGGCAATTTTCATTCGTTGTTGGTCCAAAAAAATAGTTGCGTTGGCAGACCTAGAGTTGTTCCCAATTGTTTGGTCAACAATACCGTAAACTATTAGTGCGAGCTTCAACCTTTAACTGCTTTTTAATAGTGGTTACTTTTTAGCGCTTTTTAAGTTGAGCGCACGAAGGTATCAAGTTAACACTAACAAAAGGCAGTTAGGGGTTTTTAATTTATAGTATTTGGAATAATTTAAAGTCTGGCTGCGCATTTTTTTTTTGTAGCAAATTTCTGATGCAAATTTATTTATATAATTATTTTTAATTATAATAAACTTTAAAACAACATAATTTTACCTTTCTTGGCTTCCATAAGTAAGTGAATCATATCAGGTCTGATAATTTTCCTCTTCTCACGATCCTCAATCGTGTCTAAAACTAACTTCTTAAAGAAGTTCTGCGATTTTTCAGAGAGGAAGTCCAATTTTAAAAACTGAAATAATATTGGAAAATTAACATTTAATAAAAGTAACTTTCCCAGAAACGTTATTATGTATTTGTGATGAAGTAACTACTTTACGGTTTTTAATTTTTTCTCATTAATGTAGCTAAAGAAAATATGGTGCGACTTCATTTAGCCTATATGGCGAAATATTTGCGTTACTTGGTCAATACTAACTATACTTTAGACTAACTAGAGTAAGGTAAGAGTAAGGTATTGCGTTGCATCGAATGCGCGAGAAATACCCAAGTGAAGTGTCATCTTGAAGGGGATTTAAAATAAAAAAAATATATACATATTTTTTAGGACAACTCACACACGGTCATCTGATCCCAAGTTAAGCAGAGCTTGTGTTATGGTAACCAGACAACTGATATACATAGTTATATACTTTTTAATACATACATTTTCAAAACAAAATCTAAATCTTGCTTTTAAAGCATAAATAAAAAATCAACAAAACCAACCTTAGTCACGGCTGCTGGAATGATCATCGTTATGAAAAATATAAATATCTGGGTAAAGCTGACTTCTGATGACGCTTTGCCCATGGCGTAGAACTCGTTGTCCACGTCGTTGTGAGAGTCCACCTTTAGGCCGAAGGCGCAGGAGGCTATCACGTCATTGGTGTACCGCGACATCAGGTCCTTGCACTCCAAGTCTACGTAGCCAGCTGTACGTGGAAAGTAAATGATGTAATTAGCAATTTCTCTAATTTGAGTGTCCTGATTGCCTAGTATGAGTTTGCAGATTCAAATCCAGAAGTAATGTTCCTTTTTCTTTCGACTTTCGTGCTTTGGAAAACACATAAAGCCGTTAGTTAGTCTTTGCTGTCTTACAAAGATTTTTGTAAGCAGGAGACGTCGTGTTACTTAGTCAGTTGTGATCTGATAAGCAGTCACGGTTAATGTTGATTTTCAAATGGATCTGGTTAGACTGTAAGCCGACCGACATAGCTGGGATTAAGTAAGAGTCAATTCTCTCCTTTATCCCTCCGTAAGTGATATAGGAGGCGGGGTATTTCAAAATTTCCTTAATCGGGTCACAGACAGTCATATGGGTTTTAATTATTAATCTTAATTGGTTTAGCCGATTTGGAGCTGGCTAAGACAAACAGCCACACTAATGAATCCATTAGAACTTCAATTTATATTCTTGAACTACGAATCTCTAAAAATAACTTACTTTTGGATTCTTTAATCTTTTTCTGAAGCGAGCCCAACATCTGGTCTCCGACCTCCACCATGAAAGGTACCATATGACGTATCTTGGAACTTGTGAACGCCGGACTCAATGTGGAGCGCATGTCTTTCCATTCTTGTCCTGTAAGAAATTAAAAAAAAACCTTTACATAAAATATTGAAATAGAATAATCTCTCTGTCCTTATCTCCTATTGACATGTGGATGACAATAGGCAAGAAGCTTCCTACTTACCCTTTAAAACAAATATGTGCATTTTACTATCTTCTAATTCCACTTGAATTTAATGTAAAATACTACTTAAATATCAAAATATAGTATGTTAACAATATATTCATGAAAATTACGCTATCATGTCCAGATAAATAGAAAGTACGAAGGAAAACACATAGTCAGTACATTTATTTAGAACACCTTCAAACTCTGTGTTGCGTAGTCTTAATGAGCTTAAAGAGGCGAAATAACTTCCACTATTACAATATTAATATAGCCTACGTACCTTCTAAAGCCAACAAAGTCCTGGAGATGAACGAGTCACTGGTCTTCACAACGGCGCTGTGATCGAGGAAATGCTCAAAGTCTTTGACCCCGATCTTCTTCACCAGCTCGATGTCGCGGATCAATATTGATGGCTTCGCAAATTCGTACTTTCCGACAAACCTGTAGAACGATGAGTAAATAACTTTAGTAAGAGTAAATAACTAATTTTGATCACAGCTAGTAATGAACTGCTAAAAGCGCTAGAGACTTATAGAAGTTTCTTTTTATGGATGGAAAATCATCAAATAACTTCTCCTGCCCTTGGCGGGGCGGGAGTGAGTCTCAGGCTTTTACTGACTAAAACCCACCCATGTTCCTTCATTTCCCTTTTATGTATGCCGCGGTAACTATTAGAACTATTCCGCTATTTTAACTATTCTTAAACAATTTTTTTCAAATTTATAATTAAGTGGTCATAATTACCTGTCGTTAGGAAAAGCTCTGTACAGATTGAGTAAATCATCAGCAATATGGTCCACTTTGAACAGGATCCTGTGCATGTTGCCGAACAAGGGGATCGGCCTGAAGTGCTTGATACCATGACGGCTCAGCTTGGAGTACACCCGTCTGAAGTAGATTACGAGCACAGCGATGAGCACCGCCAACCACACGAGGAGAATCATGGTCTGGAACTGTTACGTAATAAATTAAAAGTACGATGTTATAATGTAGCCTATGTTATAAGTGCATGAATCATACTATCATAAATAATAAGATGGATTTAGATTGAAATTCAATCCGGCTGATAGTTTTAAACATTCTATATAAAAAAAACCGGCCAAGAGCGTGTCTGACCACGCTCAGTGTACGGTTCCGTAGTTTCCCGTCCGTCAAAATAAGTGTTCCCACTTATGAGTATAAAAAAAGGCAATTTGTTATGTTGACATACTAAGTACGCAAAAAATATTCTGTACAATATTTTTGTCTTTTTTGTACAAGAACTATTCCTTCCATCAAGTTCAAAATAATTTTCCTAGAAAGTCCTTAAAAAGTTTTAATTTTCTAATTTTTTAAACTAATATATAAGTTAGGTCACACATTGCTTTTTACTTTTGGAGCGATTATTTCCGAAATTATTGACATTATCAAAAAATGATTTCAGTAAACCTCTATTCATTTTTGAATACCTATCCAACAATTGCTCACAAACAAAATAATAAGCCCAAGAACATAATAGTGAAATTTGCAACTCGAGTATTGCGCGATATTGCGCGATAACATACTTAGTGCCCATCGGTTATGCAAAGGGCTTACTACCGAGCAGCTCGGCATATCAGGAACATCACAACAAATATATATGCACGAACATCTAACTTTAAAGAACAAACATTTGTTTCGTGAGTGCTGTGAAGCTGCCAAGAAATATAATTTTAAGTTTGTATGGGTCAAACATGGAACAATTCTTTCGCGCGAAAAGGAAGGTACTAAGACTATTGCCATTCGGAATTCGGAAGATATTGCCAAAATCAAGCCTGGCTACGCGGCAACAAATGATAAACAGTAAGCTGCATGATTTCAACATCAATTTGTGTAATAATTCGAAAACCGCACATTATGTTACAAAGTGTCCTATGTTTTTGTTTAAGTATCTTTTCTGTAAATCTTTAGAAATATGTTTAAGGAGTATCAATTCTATCAATATAGTAAAACCTAAATATAATCATGTATTGCATTCTCTCGCTTATTATGTTACGAAATGTATTGTCGGCTTTGTGCTACTTATTGCTATGCAATCATGTCTAGGCGTTAACTTTAGTGTTATAGTTGGCTTATTGAGTTTGTTGCGAATAATTAAACACTGTAAAAATACTTTGACATATTGCTTGTTACTTTATAAATGTGCCTACAGATACTCAATGCTTCCTATTTTTTTAAATTACGTTAATTGTTTTATAAAATTGTATATTCTCTGGCTTAACCAATTAAAACGTCAACAACGGAAAAGCTTATCTGGTCTATTTTGTGTAAAATTTTTGTTACAATGATTGGAAACAATTACGTAATATATTATCAAAACTGCAGGGGAATCCGCACCAAATTGAATATTCTATATATGAATATTCTTGCCAATTGCTACGATATAATTGTGCTAACTGAGACCTGGTTAACACCAGATATATTTAACAGCGAATTTATTGACGAACGATATGTGGTTTATCGTTGTGATCGAGATCGTACAGCGACTAATAAGAAGGACGGGGGTGGTGTTCTGGTAGCCGTATTAAAGGAACTGCGTCCAGAGAGTTTAACACATCGTTCGCTTATGCATTTTAATATTGAACATGTCCTTGTACAGCTGCCGAGTTCAACTAGAGGCAAGTATCAAACCATTGCGGCTGTGTATATACCACCAAATACATATGAGAGTATATATGTTGATTATTTCGACCTATTGCAATCAGTATTGGATAACTCTAGAACTGACAAATTTTATTTGATAGGAGACTACAATATACCAGATATTGACTGGGTTGCCGGCTTCAACGCCACTTCACCGTCTAGTCTGATTGGCCAAGGTAATTCTCCAGTTTATGGACACTTGTGTTCGCTTATTTCTTATTTGAACGCTCGTCAATTTAATTACATAAAGAACCGAAACGGTAAAATACTAGACTTAGTTATAAGTAATGATGACTGCACCATTTCTGCACCAGTGGACTATTTGCTACAACTGGATACTCACCATCCTCCTTTCTGTATCATGGTTTCGCCATGTCTCCCATATAGTTCAATGAGACGTAAATCAATAAAAAAATTCAATTATTTTAAGGCTGACTATGAAAAAATTTATGACTACTTAAAAGATATAAATTGGAAGGAAACATTAAATCAACAAACGATTGACGAATCTCTTAATACGTTTTACAACATTATATTTAGTATTATTAAAAAGTGCGTTCCTTTAACGACTTGCAGAACCTCTAAGTTTCCTATTTGGTTCCCGAAATCACTTATACATATTTTCAAAAACAAGGCTAAAGCCTGGAATAGATGGAAGACATATAATAATATTTCAGATTATGAACAATTTTCACTGTACCGATCTAGGTTCCATGAAGAATGCAAGAAGTGCTATAACATATACATGAATTCGGTCGAGGACGGTATCCAAAACAATGTAAAGCATTTTTGGACCTTTATATCCAACAGAAAACGCTGTACAGGAATTCCTTCCACAATGGTTTATAACAATCAGTCAACAAGTGACCCGGAAAAAATCTGTAACTATTTCTCTGATTATTTTCACTCGGTTTTTGAGGCATCTTCCCAAAGTGGTAATTTACCTATGCACGACGAATGTTCAGTGAGCTGCACTATGTTGAATAACATTCAGTTCACTATCGATGAAATTCGTGGGACCCTTAAAGCTCTGGACCCTTCAAAGGGACCGGGACCGGATGGTCTGCCAGTGCAATTTATCAAACAGACTGCTGATTATCTTTGCATACCCTTGCAAATTATCTTCAACTCGTCACTCTCGCAAGGGACCTTTCCACATGCATGGAAATTGGCCAACATAACCCCTGTTTATAAATCAGGGCCTAAAGAGGACGTTGAGAACTATCGTCCTATTTCAATATTGTCAACCTTGTCAAAGGTTTTCGAGAGACTAGTACATAATAAAATATATCCAATTCTACACAATATTATAATCCCACAGCAGCACGGTTTTGTCCAAAAAAGATCAACCACAACAAACCTAGTTACTTTTGTAGACTACTTATTTAATAACATGGACTCTCGTATCCAAGTAGACTCTATATACACTGATTTTAAGAAGGCCTTTGACAAGGTTGACCACACGCTACTTTTGAATAAAATTGCGTTCAATGGCATACGCGGTGATCTTTTAAGATGGTTCTCGTCTTACATTTCAAATAGGACACAGAGAGTTGTGATAAATGGGTTTAATTCTAATACTTTGACAGTTACTTCTGGGGTTCCTCAGGGCTCCATATTAGGACCGCTTTTATTCATTATATTCATAAACGACATTAATTCTTGTTTTCTCAATTCAAAAATATTGCTCTATGCAGATGATCTCAAAATTTATAGACCAGTTTATTTATTTTATCATTAACAATATTCATATTGTGTTTGATGTCATATTTATAAATTCTAAATTAAACTAATATAAATATAAATTCTAAATTTCCATGCAAATGATAAAAACTAAATACTATTTCTAAAAAACAATAATTATAAAAAAAATTGAAACGTTAATATTAATTAAACTACAAATCGTCAATGGAGTATAAGTTTCTATCCAACAGAAATGCTTTGAGCTTAGCTTTAAAACTACTAGTGTATAGCAACATTTTCAAATCCGCTGGCAGTCTATTAAATATTTGTACAGCTTGATAATGTGGGCTGTGCTTTACAATATTAAAATTAGATGCACCTTTATTTTTAAAATCCTTTCTACGAGTGCTTTCCCTAAATATTCTTTCTTCATCAGACTCGAATTCATGTAGATATTTCTTAAAATTAATCAACAACACTAGTATATATAAGCTGGGCAGAGTTAAAATATTTAAATGCTGAAAATGAGATCGACAGCTTTCTCTTTGTGTAATTCTGACAATAGTACGAATCGCTCTTTTTTGGAGAACGAAGGCTCGCTGAGAATTATAGCCGTAGCTTTTCCCCCAGAACTGTATACTGTATCTGAGACTGGATTCGACTAGAGCGTAATATACCATCTTTAATTGTTCCGTATTTATTTCGTCTCTTAACGTTCTCAACGCGTAACACGCAGATGATATAGTGGAGTCTATGTGTTCTAGTTCTTTTTTCCAGTTCAGCAATTCATCTAAATGGATACCTAGGAATTTGACGTATCTCACTAATTCTATCTTTTCATTGTTGAGGGTTATATCCATACTATCTTTATTACCTGCCGTGGTTCGAAACAACATGATGTTGGTTTTTTTTATATTTATTATTAATCTGTTTGTCTTGAACCAAAACTGAAATGCTGCCAATGCAGTGTTAACCTTGTCAGTTAGTTCACCAATACTTTTCGCCCCTACTACAGCGTTAGTGTCATCGGCGAATACTATGAGATTTATATCTGGAATAATTTTTTTAATGTAATTTATCAAATCATTCGTGAAAATAATATACAAAATTGGGCCCAATATGGATCCCTGTGGTACACCAGTGGTAATATTAATCATAGATGATTGGTACGTTTTCTGTTGTCCATTCTGTTCTATAGTGCTGATTTCAACATACATTTTCCTGTTTCTTAAATAAGATGTAAATAATTGAAGGGCTCTATCTTTGACACCATAATAATTTAATTTTGAAATAAGAAGATTGTGATCAATTGTATCGAATGCGGACGATAAATCTAGAAAAACTCCTGCTACCCTTAATTTATTATTTATTTTGGTGATCACATCATCTAAAAGTTTGTAAATGGCATCTCCAGTGCCAATTCCTTTCTGGTAACCGAACTGTCTGTTATGTAAAACTTTGTTTAAATGAATATGAGTCAATAGTCTAGATTTTAATATTTTTTCAAATATTTTTGAAAGTGTTGGTAGAAGCGAAATTGGTCTGTAATTTTTAGGGTCCGTTTTTGAACCCTTTTTAAAGACTGGAACAACTTTTGCAATTTTTAATTGTTCCGGAAAAGTACCCTGCTCTAGACAGTTGTTAAAAAATACGGATAGTGGTCCCGCCAATATTTTAATGTGCTCTTTAAAAACAGTAATAGGAATTTCATCATATCCACTGGAGTGCTTGTTCGTCATAGTTTTAATTATTTGAGATATTTCTTTGGGTGTAGTAGGCGTGAGTGACATATCACTAACAACCCTTTCACAACTTTGTTCAAGAAGCGATAAAGCTTCATCCGCTTTAGTATCAGCTGAATCAGAGGTATAGTTAAACTGTTTTGCCAAAAAGTTAGCTGCGGCATTTGGGGAATCTATAATTTGATCGTTATGTTTTAGTAAAAGTTGTCCCTGTTGTACTTTTTTTAGTCTGTTTGTTCTGTTATTAATTACTTTCCAAACGTCTTTACTCACGTTCTTCGCGTTTTTAATTTTCTCCGAAACCGCGATTTTTTTGGCTTTAATCATGACTCTTCTATATATACGAATATAATTATTTTTATAATTGAGTACACTTTCATGAACATTATTACCAGAATTAGTACATAAAACTCTTTTCATTTTGCTTGACGTTTTTACTCCTTTAGTTACCCACTTTAATTGTGATCTCTTTTTCAAATTGATTTTTATTTCCCGGTTTTTGTAACTTTTCCTAAAAGCATTGTTAAAATTTCTCAAAAATGAATTGATTCCCATTATACTCCAATTTTGTTGTAATAGGCTGTCCTTAAAAGATAAACTATTCCTACAATTAAATATTCTTTTATTAATTACTAAATATTGTTTATTTTTATTTTCTATCATGTTTTCTAATAAAAATTCACCGAATTGCGCTCCGTGCCCGTCTCCTAAACCATTGTGGTCAATTGCGCTTTTTAATACCTGTTCTTCTGGTAGATTTGTTATGATATTGTCTAAGCATGAATATGAGTTGTTACGAATAAAAGTGGGACTATCAAATAGACATCTAAAATTGTAACATGCCAGCAAACTCAAAAACTCAGTACGTTTTTTATTTTCCAGAAGCAAGTTGACATTGTAGTCTCCGCAAATAATGCATTTCTTATTGAATACAAACTCAAGCAATTGTTCCATTTTACCAACAAAAGTACTAAAATTCTTATCATTAGGATTACGATATACACAACATATATACACTCCAGTAGCGGTATCCTTAATGCAGCATACCTCAAAACTCTCTACGGCGTACAATCTATCAATTGCTTTTACATTTTCTACTTTCCTATCTGCGTGTGCTAAAATTAAGCTCCCTCCTCTCTTTTTCTTAGTTCGTGTATTATAAGAAGCTAATTTGTAACCATCTAACTTAAAAGAAGTTACTGACAAACTATTTAAGAAATGCTCAGTCAAGCAGAGGAAGGCTACCTTTTTCTCAATGGTTTGTATATAGGCTTCTAATTCATTTATCTTGTTAAAGATACCACATATATTCTGGTGAAAGATTATTAAATTTGTACAATTCATTGGGGCAGTATTTACATTGTTAGTACATTTTACTGATATGTCATTGACGAAAAAACTTTTCTATACATGCGCTTTTATTTAAAATTATGTTCAAATTTTGAAATATGTTTTTCATACCATTATTATTTATTACGCCTTTGTATTTGGAAAACATCGTATAATCGCAAGTCAAGTTTAAGTTTGAATCAAATAATGTTACATATTTATTGAGTTCGGTATCACCACAAACCATATTGTTAAATGCTTCAGTCCTCGAGTTATACAGTACGGAATAGTCGCTATGACGGTAAGTGGGCAAAGCTATGATAACATTCGTATGTCTAATTGTTTTCAGTAATGTTTTCATGTTGGCTATAATATCATAGTAGTTTCTAGACTTTATGAAATCTTCCTCACCTATCATGATTACACAGTAATCATTAGATGTGAAGTTGATTATTTTAGTGCCTATGTTTTCTATTAATTGTATTACATTGCTATGAGGATTTATATAGTGACATATTTGGAAATTATCAATCGTGTTTTCAGCTATCTGTGATATTTTATTCCTATTGTTGCTACTAATAATACACAATTTTCTAATTAAACTAAATAGATTACTATTTTCTTCCGTCTCCCCAGTCAACGCTGGTTTACTGCAGGCTGTGGTAAGCTTTTTATACCTGTGTTTAGAGAGTTCTTTTGCCAATTTCCAACTACTTTGCACCAACTACTACTAAAAACTTACAGGACTGCCTTCTGCTGCAGCAAGACTTAGACAGATTTTCTGAATACTGTTCGCACAACAAGCTCCAGCTAAGTATAACTAAGTGTTGCTGTATAAGTTTTACCAAAAACAAAAAGGTTTTGACCCATTCTTACATCTTAAATAATGTTAACCTAACAAGAGTGGCATTAGTCCGGGATCTTGGAGTCTTGCTAGATAATAAACTGCAACTTGATGCTCATATTAGTAAAATAGTTAACAATGCCTTCAGAATGTATGGTTTTGTGATGAGGTCATCCACTGAATTTAAGCGCCCTTATACATATTTATACCTCTACAAATCATTAATCAGGTCTCAGTTGGAGTACGCTGTTTCGGTGTGGAATCCCTTCTATAATAAGTATTCAGATGCGATTGAAAAGGTACAGCGTAAATTTTTGAAAGCCATGTTTTTCCGTTGTTTTTGTTCCCAAGCATCTTACAGTGACCTCCTCGATAGGTTTAAGCTACTTAACTTAAAGGCCAGGCGAACTTTTTTAGAGACAATGTTTTTATTTAACTTATGCAACCATTCATATGACTGTATTGATATTAGTAATAAGATTTGTTACGTAGTACCTAGAACTACAGTGAGCCGTGGAGTGCGTGCGAGACCACTTTTTGCTATACCATCAACGCGTACGAATGCTGGCTTGCGCGCGCCCTTACGTCGCATTACTACCCAGTTTAATCAAATTTTCAACAATATTGATATCTTCGCCTTAAACACTAATAAATTCCGAAGCCTAGTCTACAAAAGGGTTTCAGAAATTTAAACCCAGTTATGTATGTTTATCAACATAATGATGTTTCTTTCTTTTTTCTATTTGCATGCCTATTTAGTTTTCGTTATATAATTAAAGCACATTATTTACAATAATATTATATAAGTATCATTTGCAATCGCACTACGTAAAGTGCATTAATCTCTTTTTCTTTATAATCTGTGGAAAATGTCGTGGGTTATACACTTGCTCACTTTGTATTGTAATTGCTTTTTATATTATTGTAGTGTGTAACTGTTTATTTTCCTAAATAAATAAAATAAAATAAAATAAAATGTATCGCACGTTAGGGTTGAAATAAAAAAAAACACTTCCCACTTTACATAATAGGGGAGCTACCCTAATAAATCATTTTTTTCCACTTTTTATTTTACTTCTTTGTCGGCGTGGTTGATATATATATATTGGGACCAAATTTCAGTTTCCTAGTGCTATCGGTCACAGAGATTAAGCGAGGACGGACAGACAGACGAACAGACAAACATAGCGAAACTTTAAGAGTTGGCTACGGGACCCTAAAAAAACGAATGAAAAATAACTTAAGCGTTACATTAGATTTACTCATAAACAAGTTTTAGCCTTTTTCACTAATTTTTTTTCGTCAAAACTAATTAATTGTGATAATAATTAAATAAATACCTAACCTATTAAACCTATCAAAATTATTTTTACTTGAGTCTTGAAGAAAAACATGTCCTCGAAATTCGCGACACCATGTAACATTTAATTACATTCAAACATGTCGGAGTAGGGATGACGACAACATAAAAAAATTGGCATTCTGTTTAGTCCGTCTGATAGACTGGCCAAAAATACGGGTCACGTATTTTTTTGCTTGATCAAATTAATAAAAAATACAAAGATAAAGAGCAACAAAGTTTCGGAGTAGGGGCTTTTGACGTCACCATCTTGTAAATATTGTATAAGATCGTGACGTTACGCGAAACTTCAACACACTGTACCGTCGTCATTTTTCGTATACGAGAAAAAAGAAAAAATACGTGTCCAAAATTTTTTGATAATCTAACTAACGGACTAATTACTTTTTTTTCGTCGTCTCGCCTGTTTGTGTTATGTAATGTTAGTTTTTCCTGTTTATGTGTCTAGTATATCATTGTTATTTATTTTGTTTAAAATTAATATGAAGTTGTAACTAAAAGCACCTAAACTTTAATATTTTATCTATATTATTTAAGTCGTAGTTTTCTAATCGAACCACATACATAACCAACTAAACTTATAGTGCGGCCATGTATTGTCTCTTCTTCATACAGAGAAGACATGGGTATGAATCATGAGTTGGCTCAAGGTTAATTAACTATACTACGCTTCATATCAACATTCTATTCAATCTAGATTAGATAGTATATTAACAAAACTAAACCTCCAAAAAATATTATGTTTAATTTTCTATAAATATTTATTTAACGTATTTTGAATTTTAGGTCATTTATAATAAATAAATTTAAAAAAGCTTAGGCCGTTTTTATCGCAATTATAAGGGATGTTTTTTTAGAAGCGGAGAATTTCAAATTGAAATAAAAAATATTTAATATCTGTGGACTAAGTCCGCATTATTTAAGAGATATTTCTCTCGCATTATTTAAGTTTGAATCTAATTTATTTATTTTTGGGCTCAAGTGGCGTAATCTAGATGTATAGTTTTCAAATACTTTGTTCAGTAAATCGAGCAATATTTCAGCAATGACACGTTGAATGTTAGTTTGCAAGTGCTCAATTCCTTCTAGTTTGTCGACGTTTACATGTGACGAATTCCCAGAGGAAATAAGCTAAAGACGTAAAATCACAAGAATGAGGCAGCCAGTTAACAGGTATTCCGTGAAATTAATCGTTTATTTTAGTAAATTGATGGTATCCTGCGCTGTATGGCGTAAGGCACAATCCTACTGGAACCACATGTATGCCGTACAAATGAGGCACAAAATTATGTAGTTTGTTATCATGTCTTTGTACCACTCGACAATGACTGCAACGTTTTGACAATAGTTTTCAAATCACATGGACCAACGATTCCACCATTTGTCCGAAATTACATTCAAACATACTCGTAAATGTCATAAAATCATCTCTCAAACAAAGCCAATGTCGTCCATATTATACAATTTTTTCTGTAATTTATATCAATTTAAAGTTTACCACCTCTAAAAAAACACCCTTTTTAATAATTTGACACATACTTTTTGATACAGTTATTAAAATGCTTATAAATTACAGTTATAAATAAATGACATAACTTACTATTGCGTCACAACACCGGTATACACAAAATGAATTTACTATGAACAACACTCACGGAATGCGCGAGCGGCGTCTAGCGCCCCGAACCAAGGTCTGAATATATATTATGTCATGTTATCGCATTACCGGCACACACGCCGGTTTTGTGATAATGTTTATGTTGATATCGACATACAAAACATCGGTAACATCTTATCAATATATTGCTCAACTTTAACCAATATTAAAAGCATTAGCATTAGGACGATGTTACTACGCTAAAAACTCTTTATCTTGTTTACACAATATTTTACTGTAGGATAAATTATCTGTTTATGTTCTATATATAAATAGCACTAAATTCCATTCATGTGAACATAATTTTGCAATCAAACTGATAAGTTTCGAATTTTCTGTTTTATCGTAATTCGTGATATGGGACAAAATAATTCAAAATATTGTGTAATGTGTAGTAGGGTATGTAACCCTATATTACACAACATTTAATTCAAAATATTACACAATATTAACCCTTATGTGAGCGACAAACAAAACACCGCAATTGGAGTGACGAGGTACCCGGGTACCTACATACATAAATAACTTTTAGGTGTACCCTTATCCAATAATATCAGCTTTCTTAACTAGTGCAATGTTTACATTGGCCATATTTGACCAGCGGAAGTATATTGTAATCTATGCGTTTACAATTTAATGTAAACAAAAATATTTAATTAGTGTATTAGTGAAATAGTTCGTTGCAGACGCTTCCAAAGAATTTAAGCATTCTGTGTAGGTATATTATTATGTATTTTCATAAAAATGGACAGCGAAGGAACGCATTCTCGTGCAAGATTACGCAGTCATAGGTATAATTCAGATAAAATTAGAGAAATATTAAGTGAAAGTACGAGTAATGAACAAGAAAGAAGCAACTATTTGTTCTTACGTTCCTCGATAGAACAAAGCTGTAGTAATGTTGTCTTCGATGCACTAGGTTACCTGTTGTTGAAAATATTTCAACAGCTATATTCAATTTATTTCATAATATAACAAAACTAAGAGAGTGTTGACAACATGTATAAGCTGTTGGGAGAATATACAGTCAAACGTGGGTCAAACCGAGGGCTCTTAGCGATTTTCCTCAATATTATCGATGTTGCTGTCTTGGCGACATATATTATCTACATGAGAAATAACCCTACAATGATCTCAAGTGACAGAAGAAGAAAGTTTCTGAAAAAGTCAAGTTTTCAATTATGTCAAGCTTCCATAGAAGGCAGAGCTAAAATTCTATAGTAATATTGAAGTTACACGTGAGATCAGCAATACAATATGTATTTGGACGTGAATTATAAATGTAATCCACTCTAACGATCGTCAAACTTGCCAAAACTAGACTCTATTGGTCGCATTGTTGTAGTAGGTAGTGGTTTCATTTGCAGAAAACTCAAAAAAAGGCAAGAAAAACTCGCAAAGCTTGTGTGAGACAAATACGGTACATTACATGCAACTACAACATGCAATGTATATGCAACCTATGTTCACAATAATTATTTTCTCTGTTTTAATTTTAAATAAATAATTAATAAAAAAATTAATTTCGAAGTCAAAAGCATTGTCTTAACTGATTTAATTCTTACACATTATACATAGAGGTACCCGGGTACTCGTCACTCGGTTACGTGTATAAAAAATAATAAGGTCAAAATAAGTAACTTTATAAAGTGTGAAAAATTGAAACTTGCAAAAACGGTAATTTTAAAGATAGTTAGGAGCTCTCAGGAACTCACAGCCGCTTAGCATGGCCGATTCATCATTTTATTCGTGGTTGAAATTGCAAAAGGTACCCGGGTACCTCGTCACTCACATAAGGGTTAAACAAAATAAAAAACCTCTGAAAGCGCGTAAAGCCGTTGGTCCTGGTTGTCATTTGAGGAACTTTGACAGTCAATACGGGTAGTCAGAAGCCTGAAATTCTGACCAGTTTAACCATGGGATATCGAGTTGCTCAGTGGTGGTTATGGAGGTCTGATAGGCAGTCGCTTTACGTAAAACACTGGTACCCAGCTGAATCTGGTTAGGCTGCAGGCCCGCCCCAATCAAGTTGAGGAAAGGCTAGGAAATGATAATAAAAACCTTTTCTATTCTTCTGGTAATGGACTAAATAATCAGTAATGTGGGTCCTCGAAAGCATCCAGCAAAGTCGTATTAGTCCTAAACAAAGATTGGTGAACGAGCTTGATTCTTCCCAGCAAGATTGATCCACATTAGCATACAGAGGCTTGGAAAGAAGTAATGGTTGCCTTTGCCTTACAAACAAATAATATACGCTAACCAAATTATTAGATTCCGACGTATAATCTAAATTACCTACCGTAATTTTTTTGGGATGTCATGATGTGAAAATCATCAAATGACTTCTCCCACACTGAGCGGAGCGGAAGGGAGTGTCAGACCTTTACTGACTAAAACCCACCCACGTTCCTTAGCCCTTTGTGTCCGGGGCCGCGGGGTTTTTCGAAGTTCGAACAACCCGCAACCTCTCTTTGAGTGGCGCGTGGAACACGAACGCGCCTGTCGTCGGCAAAAGTCGGACAAATAGTGAGCATTCGTCTACAGGCCCGATTACAAAATGCTCCTTGGCTTTAAATTATTCTTAAGCGATTTTGATTTTTGTTAAACTACTGTTTAATACAATTACCTTTATCGTTCGCCTTTCTATATTATAACAGCATTTTTTTTTTTTTTGGTGAGTGGGAAATCATCAAATGACAGCTCCCGTCCTGGGTGCGGCGGGAGGGCGTGTCAGACTTTTACTGACTAAAACCCACTCATGTTCCTTCGATTGCCCTTTATGTTCCAGGGTCACGGTAACTATTATAAACATTCCGCAACCCCGGCAGGCGTTGGCCCTGTTGGGCCCCTTCCTGTATTATAACAGCATTGCCCTACACTATGTTTTTTTTTCTGTGTCGTAGATGCGTTCACATACAAATACATTTCATGTCATCCACCTTAATCATACGATTTTGAGCTTGGGATTTGGCAAGTAATAAAATTCAAACTTAACACATCAAGCCAATTCAATAGTTTGATAGCTAAACGTCTTCCTTAGTAAAAACACAGAATAGTGTTAACAGGTATTCACTTTTGTATAATCACGTACACCATACGGGAATCGAACCCGCGATATCTCAACAGTCAACCCCTCAATCATTGGGCACGCCGTTATAGCGGCGGTAAGACCCCTCTTTGAGGAGTGGCTGGAGAGGCGTCATGGCACTCTCACGTTTCGCTTGACACAGGTCCTCACCGGACATGGTCAGTTCGGGAGGTTCCTGTGTCGGATTCGGGCGGAAGCGACGCCTGGGTGTCACCACTGCAGTAACGGTCGCCTGGAGGACACGGTCGAGCACACAGTTGAGGTGTGCCGCGCATGGGCGGAGCATCGACGTGTCCTCGTAGAGGCGATCGGCGGCGGTGACCTCTCGCGCCCGGCGCTGGTTCAGGCCATGCTTCGGGGCGAGACGGAATGGGATGCCGTCGCCTCCTTCTGCGAAGCAGTTATGCTAGTGAAGGAAGCGGCGGCGCGCGAGAGGCAACGACGAGCCTCTCGCCCCGGACTAAGACCCAGGCGAAGACGTCGAGAGTCGCAAGACGACTACCGGCCACCGTAGGCGCGGTTCTGCGGATGGCGATCGATGGGTAGCTCGCCGCCCGGCTAGGACCAGGACCGCGTAGACGGCGCGTTAGTGTTCCACGCGCGCCTCAAAGAGAAGGAGTCAGCACAGGAAGGGGCCCAACAGGGCCAACGCCTGCCGGGGTTGCGGAATGTTTATAGTGGTTACCGTGACCCTGGAACATAAAGGGCAATCGAAGGAACATGAGTGGGTTTTAGTCAGTAAGAGTCTGACACGCCCTCCCGTCGCACCCAGGACGGGAGCAGTCATTGGATGATTTCCCACTCACCAAAAAAAAAAAAAAAAAAAAACCCCTCAATCATTATGCTAGCCGTGCCGACACTGCACTTTGTTGAAATAAACTAAATCAATCACAAAATAAAAACAAAATCATTTCTAACAAAATCTTTATTATAAAATGTTGTATATTACGTAGTTTGTTTGTATTTTATTGTCATTCTTGATTCTACTCTCGGGGTCTAAACCTGACCCAATGACCTCCTTTTAGTTTGAACTGAAAAGATTTTTTACAAAGTTCGGCAGGGATGCAGGTCTTCGCACAAGGGGATAATTCCATATTCAAGAGAATCTGATACACCATCACCTTGACCTCGCAGAGAGCAAATCTTGACCCTGTGAAATAATGAATAAGGTTAATACGACATAATTTTAATTACTTTACATTTTTTTTGTCATTTTGTGTGTTATGTCCTTCATAACCCGCCAAAAACCCTCTAAAAATACTTTAAGAGTCTCTATTTTGGTGGCAATTGACTCTGTATTGTCCCAATTGTTATATTTTGGTTTCTTATTTGCTATATAATACTTTATACCTATATTTCTGTTTCCGTTCACTTCATTTCTTACTGAATCTACTCATTCGCTTTTCTAGTCCTATTCAACATGATGTAAAAGAATCTTCTCAGTATTCATTACTTTATTTGGATTTCGATGATAAAAAATTATGATTACATTTACCATCAAACAATCCAGACTAGTAGACCAGTTGGTTTAGAGATTTCAAACTTGATTGATTGCACAAGAAAATTCAGGTAGGGGAAAAGTATCCTTTCAAAACGTCAATAGACTGCTATTGACGTTTTGAAAGGATACTTTTCCCCCTACCTGAATTGAAGGCTTACTGAAGCCTTATAAAACATGGGCTAATGTAATGATACAGCACGTTTTATTTTAATGGACTCACCAATACAATTTCTAGGTCCAAGACCAAAAGGCATGTATGTAAACGGCTGAATATTGTGTTTGTTTTCTTCCGAAAAGCGCTCAGGGTCAAATTTATCAGGGTTGGGGAAAAACTGGGGGTCACGGTGGAAACCAAGCGTCGGTATACCAAGTCCTGTGCCTTTGCGAATCTGCAAAATGGAGTTATATTTAAAAAAAAATTGTATTTTATAATTATACTTGCACGTAGTTTAAAATAATATATTGCCTTACGATAAAATCATTTGTAGCGTCCTTGTTAGGTTTTCCCATATTGTAATCTTTAGTGCAAACCCTGTCAAGAGCAAGAGCAGGTGGCCACAACCGTAATAGCTCTGCAAATCAAACATATTTGTTACAAAATTGATCTTACAATATAAGGACATCTAAGGCTGAAAATTCAAAGTAACTGTAAACTTTAGGGTATAATTTTTAGTGCATAATAGCAACATTCTATTTATACACAACTTTTAACATGTTGTGATGTAAACCATTAATTTCTTACCAGATACAACCATATCCATGTACTGCATACTTTGAATAGAGTTGAAGTCAAACTTGCCACCATACTTGTCATTGTTTTGTTTGATCTCCTGTGCCAGACGCTCCTGGACCTCAGGGTTCATCGCCAGTTCGTACAGTAGGAACGACATAGCAGTTGATACAGTCTCGAAACCAGCTAAAAAGAATAATACTGCTTGGGCGGTGAGGTCGTCGTCACTCCACACTGAAATAAAGTTAAACTAAGATTTAAAAATTGATTTATCAGAACGTATACGCGTACTACGGCTACATCATAGACCTTAAACTATAATCAGATATAATATTTAGTTTTTTTTTGCAGTTTGATTAATTTGTTTGATTACTTGGGTATTTCACTCATCAGTTTGACCTTGGAAACCTAAACCCCTGAAAATTATAATATTATCGCAAAAGTTTTACTGTCATCATAACAATAATCTATTTTGTCAACTGCCAACGGAGAAGGGATCCCTTCTTCGTTTCAACAAGCTTCAACTTAATACGCACCTCTGTTATTTTCTTTTTTTCCAACAGAAGATTCCTCAACAGTCGCAAA
Organism: Athetis lepigone; assembly: GCA_033675125.1. Taxonomy (NCBI): domain Eukaryota; kingdom Metazoa; phylum Arthropoda; class Insecta; order Lepidoptera; family Noctuidae; genus Athetis; species Athetis lepigone. The sequence goes on along the minus strand of CM066236.1, from coordinate 610,944 downwards.
TCCAGCAACTTCGTCGTTAGATTTGACTTCTTCGTGGGTTAGTTTTCCTAAAATTACATTTAAATAACTTTCATCAATTTTATTGTTATAAGTAAGAATTTCGAAGTAGATTTTAACTAAATAATTTTAATGGTACTAAATATTTAGCAATTGCTAGAATCAGTAAATATTATGTACCTTTCTTAGCTTCCATAAGCAAGTGAATCATATCGGGTCTAAATATGTTCCGCATCTCACGATCTTTCATGGTTTCTAGAACTAATTTTCTAAAAAAATTCTTTTGCGCCGGAGAAAAGAAATCGAATTTGAAAAACTGAAAAAAATATATAATAAAATTGACAATTTATTATTTTAACCTAACCAAACCAAAACTGTTGTTTAATGAAACAGTCGTATTGATTGAACATTTTATGAAATAAACAATTTTAAGATTTGGCCTCCAAATTAATTTAAACTCTTTGAAAAAGTTTCTCCTTAATTCCTTCTAATTTTAGAATTACTTATAATAATTAATAATAATCCAAATCCAACTTTATAATAATCCAAACGAACCTTTGACACCTTAGATGGCAAGACAAACATTAGGAAGAAGTACAATAAATCCTTATAATTGAACGTGGTAGATTTCTTGCCCATGGCGTAGAACTCGTTGTCCACGTCGTTGTGTGAATCCACTTTCAGACCGAAGGCGCAAGTAGCTATCACGTCGTTGGCGTAGCGTGTCGTCAGGTCTTTGCACTCGATATCTATGTAGCCAGCTGTACAAGGTGAAGAATATTGAAATCTTTGTAAGCGTTTATGAGTCACAACATACTGTTTGCAATAAAGCAGCCGAAGATTATTTTTACGTTTGAACAGTCAAATCAAGAAAAAATAACCTACTTTTGGATTCCTTGATCTGTTTCTGGATCAAGCGCATCATTTGATCACCGACCTCCATTATGAAAGGCACCATCACTCTTATCTTGGAACTTGTGAACGCTGGACTCAATGTGGAGCGCATGTCTTTCCATTCTTGTCCTGTATAAGTTTTAAAATAACTATAAATAACGTAACGTAATAAATCACTCTAAATAACGTAAAGGATATTCTGTCCAAAAAGTCCTTCTTAAAAATGACATACCAAAAGTCTAAGGACGTAGTGTACTTATTTCTTAATCATAGTCATCAACTGCTATAGTAGTATTGGATTCTTACAAGTAATTGTTCTATACCTGTTAAGGCTATCAAGCTTCTCCCGAAGAAAGAATCATCAGGTCCAAATATGGGGCGATGATCAAGGAAGTGCTCGAAGTCTTTAACAGCAATCTTTTTCACCAGTTCAATATCACGGACCAATATCACCTCTTTGGAGAATTCATATTTTCCCACAAATCTGTAAAGCAGAGAGTTTTTTGATTGCTGCCACTGCATCGACTTATGAAAGGCTTAGTCACATATTCAATTTCATTTCTAATACCTCTCTTCAGGAAAACCTCTATACAACTTTAAAAGATCCTCTGTAACGTGGTCCAGACGAAATAGGACCCTGCTCATGTTGCCCAGCAAGGGTATTGGCTTGAAGTGCTTGACTCCATGACGGCTGAGTTTTGAGTAGACCCTTTGGAAGTATATGTGCAACACAGCGATGAGCACCGCCACCCACACGAGAAGAATGATCATGATCTGTAATGATCATGTAACAAAACAAATTAGAAAGGAAATATACATAATTATACACCATAGAATTTGAAGATTTCGTTTTTGATAAATTTGTTTTAGTTTTAAGAACCAAATCTGTGGACAGTTTTGACGTAGTTAAAAATGTTGGCTCAAGGCCATACACGCATGCCACTATTTTATTTCTTCACGTATGTCACTATTTTATTTATTTAAACGACAATCATGGTAGACAATCTAAATGGAGACTTGTCTAGTACGCAGAAGATACTAGAGTGTGGGGAACAAGCGTTGATGTTAATGTGATCATTCTCTTTCCTGACTGTTATAGACTGATACGCTGTCTCATAATCCTGAATGATTAAGGAATAAATCAAGAACCAAATATCCCTTCACCGTTGGATTGGAATCTTTTTGTTAGTGTTTTAGATTTTATTTTTTTATATTTAGTATTTCTTTATTGATTGTTTTGTGTGACACATCGTGCCTTGGGTTCTAAAATCGTATAAAAATGCTAAAACTAATATTAGAGCCATGCATTATCACATTATTCTGATGCTTGTACTTATGCCAAATGTGGTCAAATACGTCTCCGCACCAATAGTTTATGTACCACCTATTTATTATTAACCGTATTGAAAGCAAACAAATGTTTTGACTTTGTCCTTGACTTTGACATAACGTACTTATCTCCCGCCATTGTAACGTCATATCAACAGTTCCTAAAGCAGCATTTGACTGATTGTCTGTTAGTGTATTATTCACAACTGTAGCTACCGTATTGTCGCCAAATTTTATCAAGGTTATACCTTATCAGTCAGTTCCATTGTTCGGAATACTTGTACCTACATGATAATCTCTATATTTTATTATCATTATGAAGATAGTCTTTGTGTATATAAGCTTACATACATATAAAATGTGTGACACAAAACATTCTTTGTTAAAACATAAGTAAGTATTAAGAGGTTTATCGTCAAACATATTATAAACGTCCAATTAAATTTTAAAAAAGTTCTGTGTTTTTACGATTCTAGGAAGTTTTGGTATATCAAATACCGATTAGATAAACAAATAATTATAAATAAATGACTTACTGTTTGATCCCTACACTGTTATAAATATTAAACACAATATTATCAACAATATACTGCACTAATTTCACTTTATAGACGTGTTGTATGAAGCACGAACGTTGCGATTCTGAGCGCAGGGTGAGCAAACTGGACAGACAGACCTTTTTATGCTTTATTATCACCATCCTTGTCTATTTTTGCTTTAAATTCATTGATAACGACAAATATGGATTTGAAAGTTGTGTAGTTATCATTAATTTCTTAAGTCCTTTGTTTTAGCAAATAAATACATCTGTTTTTGTAAGACGTAAATGTGTTGCAATAATTCTGTTTACGTTTAATACGATAAATGACGAAATAAAGAAAAATATTGTTCACCTGTAAAGCTTAGTCAATGCTTACACAAAGACTTAATTGTTGTATCTTCTCCAGGGATACTTAGTTCGGAAAAGGAGAAGATCTTTATGGCGATGGGGAAAATAATAATTCTCTAACTGTTATCACACAATTATAATTAAAATCGTAGCCACAACAAAAATCTTTTTTCTTTCTTGTTAACATTACGAGTTTAACATAACGTAAAAATCACGAAATTAATCTCTTAACATTTAAAATTAACATTGTCTTTTCTACTTCCGTAGTTTAAATCTGAGCCAGTGCCCTCCTTTTAGTTTCAAGTTGAAATTATCCTTAGCTAGCTTGGCAGGGATGCAGGTCTTCTCACATGGGGAGATCTCCATGTGCTGCAGGATCTTGTACGCCATGACCTTGACCTCGCAGAGAGCAAATCTCGACCCTGAAAAATTATGGGTAAGGTTTATTTAAATAAATACAGTAATTGATTAGTATTTACCTTATAGAAACTAAAAGGGGCAAACTTAAAGCCACTTTATACTAATTTGGCATGGTTTAACTAAGTAGTTTAGCTATTTTATTTTGTTTGGTAATCTGTGGATAACGTCGTGAGTAGTGTATTTGCCATCCCTTTTATTCTAGTATTCCAACCATCAGTCAGATTTAATATAAATTAATTACCATTTTTTGGATGAGTTATAGTGAAACATGATCCAAAACCAATCCTTGAAAAATATTATAGAACATAAACCCACTTGTAGTTCACAAAGCAGATCTCAAACTGAAGAAGTCCAAGCTAAAGATTTGTTAACGAGCGATGAGGCGTGTTTAATACGTGCAGCAAATACATCGGGTTAGAAACACCACCATGCATGCACTCCGTAACTCAGAATTAGAATCAGAAATCATTTATTTGCATAATGTATGTACACAGATATGATGTTAGGTTCAATTCATTTTGCCATGCGGCGTGCAAAATATTATGTTCACAGAAAAACCTTGGACAGACAATTCCATTCCATAAGAACATTAGGAACTATAATTATAAAAATTAAAAACGCAAATGGTGGATGTTGAAAAAAACAGCCAGGCTGAAGTGGGCTGGCCACATCATGTAAATGCATCCTGAGAGATAGACAAGTGAGCAATAGTGGCCCGAGTTTTAACAAGTGTAACAAAAAAGACACCACTAAATTAATAATAACTTACCAATACAATTCCTAGGCCCAGTGCCAAAGGGCGTGTATGCGAATGGATGAATATTATGCTTGTTTTCGTCGGAGAAGCGTTCAGGGTCGAACTTGTCAGGGTTGGGGTAGTACTGGGGGTCACGGTGGATAGCAAACGTTGGTATACTGACATTTACACCTTTGCGAATCTGCGCGAATATTTTTTTAGTTATATTTGGGGTTTAAATTGATATTCTAAAGTAATTCAGTCGCAAGAATATTTTCACTTACAATATAATCTTCTTTAGCATTGGCGTTAGGTTTTCCCAAATTGTAATCTTTAGTACAAATCCTGTCTAGATCAACAGCTGATGGCCATAGTCGTAAAACCTCTGAAAAATCAAAACATTTTTTAACATACAGACAGCCTGCTGTAGGGCTGCTATTGTCTTTCTATTGTGTCTCGAATCATGTGTGTTCACATAGCATAGCATTCAAAAAACAATAACTATTGATTTAAACATAAATCTCATTATTTCTATTCTATTCTACTTTTTGCTAAGCTTGAAACGAAATGAAGCATAAGTTATGCCAGTTTTTTATTTCGTTTAAAACTTTACTGTTAGCCGTTTTTGAGTTTATTTGAAATGTTTATACTGATGCATAAATTATAATCATGTACTACACAATATATTCATTTGTAAAACACCAATATCTCACCAGATACAACCATGTCCATATATTGCATATTCTGAACGGAGTTGAAGTCAAACTTGCCGCCGTTCTTTTCATTGTTCTCCTTGATCTCCTGTGCCAGACGCTCCTGGACATCAGGGTTTAGCGCCAGTTCGTACAGCAAGAACGACATAGCAGTTGATACAGTCTCAAAACCAGCTATGAAGAACAGCACCGCTTGAGCTACGAGATCGTCGTCTTTCCACACTACAATGAAAACAAGTTGTGGATAGTTAAAGTGTTATTATCAGCCGCCTGTGTCCCACTGCAGGGCAAGAGTTTCCCGTTCAGCCTTCAACTTATCCCTATTTTGTACGGTTTCAGACCAATCCTTAAGATGACTGTCGAGTTCGTCCCGGCATCTCCGCTTGTTCTTTATAAGGAAGCTATGAAAAATATCGATTTACACCTCACAACTATTGGGGTTTTTGCCGGTCAATATGTACATTTTTCAACAAATCAGTAAAAATATGTCGCTTAATCGTATCAATTATTCAGCACCATTCTCAGATACTCTGCTTTACTAGTTTGCTAATTGGTTTAAACGTTATATCTTTACCAGTTGTATATAAATACTGACCTCTGTTAATTTTTCTCTGTCCAACAGAAGACTCCTCAACTGTAGCAAACCCAGCAGCTTCATCACCAGATTTGATGTCATCATGGCTTAATTTACCTAAAATCATTAGCGTTTAGGTGCATAAAGGTTATTTATAATATTATCAGAAAGACATAATTATTTACCCTTACCTTTCTTGGCTTCCATAAGCAAGTGAATCATATCGGGTCTGATGATGTTTCGCCTTTCACGATCTTCCATTGTATTTACAACTAAATTTCTGAAGAAATTCTTTGACTCCGAAGTAAACAGATCCAATTTAAGAAACTGAGAAAGAAAATATAAAATAAAAACTTAACATTTAAGATGTTCTGGCTCTAAGAATGTTATCATTTTAACAAACCTTTGTCACGGATTGTGGAACGGTTATAATGAAGAAGAACATAAGCATTTGTCGGGTTGTAATGGTTGATGACGCTTTGCCCATAGCGTAGAAATCATTATTCTCATCGTTGTGAGAGTCCACCTTCAAGCCGAAGGCGCAGGAGGCTATCACGTCGTTGGCGAAACGCGTCATCAGGTCTTTGCACTCCACATCTATGTAGTCCGCTATGCAACAAGAGAAATATTGAAATCTAAGTAACAGTTAATTAGTAATTACTCACTTATATCACTGTTTCTCCTGTTAGTTGATTTTTAAAAAGCCCAAAATAAAAATCACTCAAAATACTTACTCTTAGATTCTTTGATCTTTTTATTGAGTGAGATCATCATCTGGTCTCCGACCTCTACGATGAAAGGCACCATGTGGCGTATCTTGGCACTCGTGAACGCTGGACTCAATGTGGAGCGCATGTCTTTCCATTCTTGTCCTGTGCGTGATTATAATTATGGTTTACTCCAAATTATCTTTCGTAATATTAATATTTCTCTTTTCATTTTCTAAGTTATTGTCTTCTACATACCTTCTAAAGATAGCAAGGTTCTGGTAAAGATTGATTCGCCAGCTCGGAAAAAATCGCGATGATCAAGGAAATGCTCGAAGTCTTTGACAGTGATCTTTTTCACCAGATCGATGTCGCGGATAACTATCAACTCATTGAAGAATTCATACTTTCCTACAAACCTGTGTAAGAAAAATGTTTGAATAACATTTTGTTTTTTAATGTAGTTTTATTATGATCGGCAATAAAGTGACGTATTGGGGAAAGTTCTGCAAAACATGGCAACATGACACGTCCCTTATTACGCAATCAGATCTACGGCTAAAAATATAAATAATAACTTTAGAAATCTTATTACCTGTCTTCAGGAAAAGCTCTATATAACTTTAACAGGTCTTCAGCAAAATGATCCTGACGAAAGAGGACCCTGAACATATTCCCCAAAATGGGAACCGGCGTGAAGTGCTTGATGCCATGTCTGCTCAGCTTGGAGTAGACCCGCCAGAGGTATACCACCAGGACGGTGATGAGCACCGCCAACCACACGAGAACTGTCATGATCTGTAATGACAAACAGGATTCATTTTTCGATGATGAATGATTTAGTTGAGTTTTAAGTTTGGTCACGAAACAAAATTTTAATTAAGACACCTTAATGATTTTAAAGATGTATTTTTTTTTTAATGATGAATGATTTGTGTTTGAGTTTTGAGTTTAGTGACGAAACCTAATTTTAATTTAGACACCGTAATGAATTTAAAGACGTGTTTAATATATCATGTTTACTAAGTTACAACAATTGCTTATAAAATTAGCACTGCATTTATAATAGTTGTATGCTGTATCGTGGCTAAATATGTGATTGCGTTTAAGGCAAACAATTGTTTTGACTCTGACCTTGACTTTTGTATTACGACTGATTAACTAATAGTGTATTTTTGCAAGTGAGTGATATCGCCTAAGCTTAATTAAGGTTACTCAATTTAATTATTGTGAAGATATTACAACAAAAGGCAAATGCAAAATTTGTTAGGCCGTTTTTAAATGTCAACAAGACCAATACAATAGATGCTGATTTTTTATACATACTTAAATAAACATAAATAGATAAGTAATAAGTAAACACAATCATTTTATTTTAATAGTGTTCTCAAAAATAATATTTGAGATTTTTATCAAACTTGATGTCAATGTTTTATTAAATAAAGAATAAATTTATAATTTGTATAGAGCAATAAATTGACGTCTAGCTGAAAGCTCGAGCTATTACGATCTTAAAATAGCTAAGCACATTAAACGAATACATAAGTATAAATAAATAACAAAACTTACAGATTAATCACTAAAAGTTTATTAACACACTGTCAGTACAATATTATTATCAATATACTGCGTATTATGTTCAGTTGTACACCAAATTAACGTGTTGTGTGAATCACTAGTTATATGTGTCTGAGTGATAATAATATGATTAGCAACAGCCAGAAGCTTTATATTATGTACTGTTATCATTATACAATCGTATAATTTTATTTTGGTATTCATTGATATCTGTTGGCAGTAAGTACAACCTGAATTGTTAAGTCATCATGAGCTTCCAAAATGTAGATAAGTCCATTGGATATGTATTGTTAATCTCTGTAAATAACTATTTTTATTCTTTACATTGGCTTTAGCTTAACTTATCTTTCTTAACGTACTGTATTACATCTTTATTTAACCGACTTCAAAAAGGAGGAGGTTCTCAATTCGTCTGTATTTTTTTTTGTATGTTTGTTACGCGATATCTCTGTCAATTGTTTTGTGGCGATCGGTTTAGTGCTTCTCGAAAAATTCATCAAAAACAAAAAAAATCGACGAAATATACATTGATGATATTATAATGTGCGTAACTTCAATTTCTATTTTCCGTTTTATAAGATTATAAGTAGTTTTATTTTGAAAATAAATTACTTTGAAAGATGTCATACACAGTCAGACATAGACAGACTCGACACTTAAAAGTAAAAAATAAAAATCTTTTTTCAAAAAAATAATAACCGCCTTCAAAAACTAAAAACCCAAAAATAACTAAAATTTCGGAAGTCGGTGGCTTCTCTTCTGCCAGTCAATTTATCTGAATTTGTGTTGCCACCGACTTCCGAAATTTTAGTTATTTTTGGGTTTTTAGTTTTTCATTCATCTTACATTGTTATAATTGTTTTGTAATAGAAGTTACATTCTGTTTTGTAATAGAAGTTAAATTCCAGCACAGATAAACAATAATTAATTTACTTTTACTTGCTAACTCAACAGACGTTGTCAGTAGAAACAATAAAGTTTAAATACAACATATCCATAGGGTTTTCTATTTTTTCCAAATATTCATAAAATTCTGACCCAGACTTTTACACACATTTTGAAACCAGAAATATAAAAATGTCCAATAGCTCTCAAATCAAACTCAGATTCTATGTCTCTTTTATTTATACTTATAATAAAACTGCAGAGCGGTTAATTCTGTACATTAAATATATATTTAAGATAATAATATTGGAAAATGATTACTGATCGATACTGATGACCAAAATGCAATTAGTAAATTTTTTGTCTGCCTGTCTATCTGTATGTGCGCGCATGGGTTAAAAACTACTGAAAGGATTTTAATCAAATTTCGTGCTATTGTAATCCATACTCCTGGGCAGGTTATAGACTATATAACATAACGCTAAGACACATAGAAGCCGAGCAGTAATGAAAAGTGTGATAAAACGGGAGAACAAGGTTCCGTTGAGTGCGCTGCGTAAATGGTTGAAGTTACGCAAAAATTATGTACTAAAGAATTGTTCCTCTCAAAAAGTTCTATAAAAAGTCCAACAGCATAATGTGTAATATTTATAGTTCACTTAATATAACCATTTTTATGGCAAAGACATTGGTTCTAAAAAAAATATCACAGTTTTAAAATTAAAATTACTCCGCAGCAATATATAAATGATGATGCGTACGGACGATGACTGCATGATATTCGTAGCTTATGCATTAGAATAACACATAATATTGTAATACATAGTGACGCAGATCAGTAAACAAAAAGTGCGGTCCATGGCATTCTACGGGGCCCCGGTGTGCCCACACCTAACCTAGCCTTGGCTTCGGCCCGGCTTCTGAGGGCGTCCCAGAGGGTCATGGCAATTCGGATGGTGCGGGGATACCGCACGATTTCCTGCGAGGCGGCGAGCCTCGATCCGGTCCGGATTTACTCCGATTTGGAGGCAACAGTCCTTGCACACACGTACCAGTGGCGCGTGGAAGTACAACGCTGGGGCGAAGTCCCGCTGCCGCGAGAGATCGCGGTGCGGCGTGTGACGGTTAGTCACGTTTCCTTATTCAATAATAACAAAATATTTTATTTTTTGTTCAAAAAGACCGAAAATTCTCATGGTCCGAAAATTGGAAGATTAAGGGGATGTGAGTGAGGTGACGATTTACCACTTCGGAGAATACTAAGGACAGCCGCAACGAATTCTGCTACAGACTGAGTATCCGGTACACTTGTGCTAGTATTAGTCACGGGGTAGACTCACATAGACTGCCGTAAGAGGGTTAACACACTAGTACGCGTGTAGGAGTATTTTATTATAGACTTGTCTTCCTCAATGGTAGTTGGACTTCGCAGATCGACTGCCTTCAGGTATTGTGTAAGACATGGATTTGTTTAGGGAACGTGGACAGCTAGAATTGCGGCGTCTCCCATAGGATTCACGTATTGAGGTCTAGCAGTACACGAACGCGTCATCTACTGTAACTCGTTAGTGGGGAGGGGCTTTAGCTGTAGCTTAACGTAATCTTTAAAGATGACTTCATAAGCGCAAGTGAAAAGGTCCCTTTACCACCCCTTACATTATACAATATACTTTTGCTTGTCCTCTCGTCTCTTCACTTTATTGTCTTATTTTATAGTATGTATATTTATAACTGTGAATTCCCATACTAACATCCTTGGTCCCCTCCTTGTCCCCTAGCTTACTAAGTCGGGACAAGGCAGTATAGTATTATGGGAATTCATTCCGTAGAAATGGTGGGAGAGTGTCCAGTCTAGGTCGAGCTCTACAGGACCGTGCGGTGGAGGGGCGCGGTCCCTTCCCCTTCGGGGGAAGCCTTCCCCATCACTAATGTTTATATTTAGAAAAATCAAAAATTTTATCAGCCTAGGGTAGGCTAGAAACAGTCACAGGCGCACAGAGCTCCGGCGAGATCTCATGGCGGAATGGAGACAGCAACTGTCGCAACCTGGGGCTGGGCACGCCGTAAAAACGGCGGTAAAACCCCTCTTTGAAGAGTGACTGGAGAGGCGCCACGGAGCGCTCTCATGTATCGCTTGACACAGGTCCTCACCGAACACGGTCAGTTCAGGAGGATCTTGTGTCGGATTCGGGCGGAAGCGACGCCTAGGTGTCCCCACTGTAGAAACGGTCGCCTAGAGGACACGGTCGAGCACACGGTGGAGGTGTGCCCCGCTTGGGCGAGCCATCTCCGTGTCCTCGTAGAGGCGATTGGCGGTGGTGACCTCTCACGACCAGCGCTGGTTCAGGCCATGCTTTGGGGTGAGATTGATTGGGAAGCCGTCGCCTCCTTCTGCGAAGCAGCTATGCTGGTGAAGGAAACGGCAACGCGCGCGAGGCAGCATAAGCCTCGCGCCCCGGGCATGGACCCCCGCGTAGATGTCGAGAGTTGCAGGATGACTACCGGCCACCGTAGGCGCGGGTCTGCGGAAGGCGAGTGATAGGTAGCTCGCCGCCCGGCTAGGACCAGGCCCGCGGCGATGGCGCGTTAGTGTTCACACGCGCCTCAAAGAGCAGACAGCACGAGAATTATAATACCAATGGGACCAACGCCTGCCGGGGTTGCGGAATAGTTATCATAGTTACCGTAATCTCGGAACATAAAGGGCAACTGAAGGAACATGAGTGGTAAAAGTCTGACACGTAGGGACGGGAGAAGTCATTTGATGATTTCCCACTCACTAAAAAAATGGGGTTAATATCTGAGGTGATGTCTTGATAAGAGAAGCACACAGATTTGAGTGGACCTGTCCTGGCAGTGCAAGTGACAAATGTTTAGCTCAATCAAAACGTCTCGAGCCAACGTCTTCACGATCCATGCGTCCGTTTCCGGAGATTCTCATCAAAGCTGAACTAATACGGGATCAAAATTCTTGGTCAAATCATTTATTTTGGTATTATTGCAGTTTTGTTGAAATCGGAATATCAGGGTAAAAATGAATGTTGTAATATTTCCATGAAATGTCTCATCATTAAATAGATTTATTACATAATTCGTTTTCATCATCTCGACGATAAGAATTTTACGGTAACTGCCAAAATTTACTAAAAAAATTCGTAAAATAAGATTTTGGTGTAATTCTTCAAAAAATTACTTAACCAAAATATTTAACATTGCTATTTAACATAACGTTAGTTGGAAAGAAATTGCATTTATAACAATGTCACTAGTGTGACTTTTGATTTTAATATCTTTAGAAAATTTAATTGAAATTAATTTTGATTACAACCAAAAATGTCCCAAATCATGCAGAGAAACGAAATGTAACACACTTTACTCGTTCCACTACATGGCATAACCTCCCCAAAATTCTAAAAAAAACTCAATTACTTTAAAGCAAATATTATTCACAAGGAAAACTAAGCAAGTGCTAACACAAGGGTAAGATCGTAGTTAAAAAAACAAAAACATTTACACTTCTTTTTGTTTATTGTCTTTGTTATTATTACAGTATCCATATTATTAAATATGTAAATATATTACAAATATAATATAACTTTAAAATCACACATTAATCTCTGTACAGTAAAATTATCAACTATTGTATTTACATTATCCATTCTACTTCCGTGGCCTAAATCTGAGCCAATGTCCTCCTTCTAGCTTCATGTTGAAGGAGTCCTTACTCAGCCTGGCAGGAATGCAGGTCCTCTCACAAGGGGAGATCTCCATGTGCTGCAGGATCTGGTACACCATCACCTTGACCTCGCACAGAGCAAATCTTGACCCTGAGAAAAATTTCAAAATCAAAGTCAAAATAATTATGTGGGTAAACAGACGTTACAGAGATATGTATCGCTTTACCTACGCTCACGCCATGCAAATAAAAAAATAATACATTATAAATAAATTAAACGCAGTCAATTAATTTGAATAAATAGATATTGCAGAAAAGTCAAAGTTACATAATATTACAATTCATAAAAATGAATACACAAAATGATACGTGCAAAATCAGATGCTACTTCTTCTAATTTTTTTGTATGGTATTATTTATCTCTAATTCGATTTGTCTATGATCTCTTTCTGTATATATAACTGTACTATAGTCAGCGAAAAAAATAGTTTTATTACACGATACTCTAAGTAGGTTATTCATATAAGTTAAGTAATAAATAATAATGGCCCTAATACACTACCCTGTAATATCCCAAATGAATTAGTTCTGTAATTTGATTCGAAAGTGGTCAATGTTTTGATTGAATAACTTAAAAAACATCGGCCACTGCCCATATATACTAGGACCTGGCTATGAAATGTCGCGACCATGGTTAATATAGGGCTTAAATGGTTCGCCTGACCACCATTAGCAATCCCACAATGCAAAAATATTATTTGAAAGTGGAGGAGCTTAGAATTTTTACATAACTTGTCATTTTGGGTTCATGGTTGCAAACGAGATGTTTCGCGGCACTCTGAACCAATTCACAAAGCGTTATCAGTGTCCAGGGGGCAATAGCAGATAGTCGTCAAGTAAACAAGATCAATCGGAGTCCGTAGTCAAAGCCAAGTCGCGAAAAAACACAAAAAACACGGGAAATCGCTCAGTACACAACGATGCTAACAGCAAAGAGATGTGCCGAGTCAGGCTGACTCGAGTACCTAGTAAGTACTCACATACTCGAGTTCTCAAAATATAAGATTCAAATCTACAGTACTCGGATACAGGACTCGAGTACTTACAGTATTCGAATACCAAGTCGCGCGTGACTCGACGTTCACAGCAATCAAGTATGAACCTGTTTAATGTTTACGTTTCTTAACAGCTGGCCGGTATCAGAAAGTTATTAGATTGTTTTCATATTTCTACTTAGTTTATTAGTTATTGATTTGTTATTGAATTGTGTTGCATCGTTTTCCTTCCGGGACTTGTGAATAATTGTGTGTGTAAGATGGCACCGAAAAAGAAATCGGAAGTTTGGAACTTTTTCACTATTCTAGAAGATAAAAAAGTGGAGTGTAAAGAATGCAAAAATACGTTTGTTTCGCTTTAATTGTTTCTAAAAATTACAGTGTGTTCACTATTAATTCCAAATTCCTACTAAGATTGAATTTTCTTACTAAATTACTCAATAAAAGTACATAATATTTAATTAATAAATGCAAAGTTTACTGTCAGAGTACTAAGTAAACAAAAAAAGACTGATTATATTGATGACTGATTATAAAATAAAATAAAATAAAAAATATGTTTATTGTGCCTCAAACATCAAGGTTTTTACAAAACATTTGAGACAACCCCTGTAAGTTAAGAAATACTTGTGTTGGGGTTGTCCCGCTCCATCCTTAGTGTCTAATATTTCGAAATGTCGAGACAGACAATAACAAAAGAATATTAAAATAATTCAGCAAATGTATTTGTAAACTTGAGTACTGTTTTAGTTAGTGTGGATGAGTGTGTGAGTGGGTGTGTGTGTGTGCGTGCATGTGTGTGTGTGTGTGTTTGCGTGCATGTTAGCGTGTGTGTGTGTTTGCTTGCATGTGTGCGTGCGTGTGTACGTACGCGTTTGTATGTTAGTGTGAGTTTGGATGTGTATAGGTGAGGGTATGAGCATAGGTGTGTGTGAGAGTATGGGTGACGGCAGTTTAGTGTGTGTGTGTGTGTGTTTGTTTGTCAATTTTAACTAATTCTGTCCTGAATGGCTTCAGTTTCCTCATATGTTAGCGTTTTAAGCCACTTAATTATATTTATTTTATTTTCATGGAGGACTTTATTATAAATATTTAATTGTTTATTTATTTTATTATATATATAAGCAGATTGAACAGCGTATTGGCGTTTTGCAAAGGACGTACGTACCATTGGGGATTGGGCTACTATGTCTTTTCTCCTTTTATCTTGATGGATTGAATTAAAGGGCAAAGCCTTATGTAAATACAAAGTAGTATTTAGATAGTACAGCTGTCGAACCGTAAGTAAGTCACTGATTTTATATAGGTCAATTGTAGGGTATCTGTACGGTTTAAAAAACATAACCTTTATAATTGAACGTTGCGTACGTTCTACTGAGATGCAATAGGTGGTGACAGATTGCACCAAGGCTACATATATCCTCTTCAGAAGTTCTGGAGACATTAGATGTCGAAGAGTTTTAAAGATCCAGATAAGTTTTCTGACACGTTTCATAAGAGTTTCGATGTGTAAATGCCAGGATAATCTTTGGTCTATCATTATGCCTAAATATTTAGTTGAGGGGACTTTTTGTATATATAGACAGTTACAAACGTTGCGGTTAGTACACTCATGGATCCGTATCCCATAGTCTGCCCCCGGCTGTGAGCGTATACTTGGCGTAAAGCAAATATAATTTGTTTTTGCGATGTTTAACGAGAGAAGGTTTAATTTCAGCCATCCACTTATAGCTGACAAACCAGTTTCGGCAGCGAGTTTCACGCTTTCCCAAGTATCACCTGAGTAAACTACAGCCGTATCATCCGCATAGGAAAATATTTGCCCGACACTGCTCCGCAGGTTACATAAATCATTTATGTAAACCAGAAACAGGGTCGGGCCAAGAACACTTCCCTGTGGGACACCAAAGGTGATGTTCTCCTCATCGCTATTTAAATCTCCGATCTTTACTCTCTGCTTCCTACCACTTAAGTAGCTTTCGAATAGGGAGAGAGCTGTTTCCCTTACACCTATGGCTTCAAGTTTTTTTACAAGCATGGGGACAGAGACGGTGTCAAAAGCTTTTTTCAAGTCAAGGAAAACTGTTAAGCATTTAAACCCTTTATCTACTTTGGCGACTATCTCTGTAGTTAATGCTGTAACAGCATCCTGAGTTGAAAGCCCCTTCCTGAATCCAAATTGTGCCTTTGAAAGGATGTTATATTTATTTAAATAGTTGACAAGTCTCCTATTTATTATTTTTTCGACTATTTTTGAAACGGATGGTAGCACAGAAATGGGCCGGTAGTTATTGACATCGTTCCTGTCCCCCGCCTTGTACACAGGTGTAACTGAGGCACACTTAAGAGCATCGGGAAAAATTCCGGTTTTAAAGCACAAGTTCACTAACTGGCTTATTAAGGGGACTAAGAAGTCTCTAGCTGATTTGATAAACTTCATGGGAATGCCGTCCCAACCAGGGGCAGACCCAGAATCGAGGGCCATCAAGATACCATCCACCTCCATCGGATCAGTTTCCAGCAGGACAAAAGAGGAAGTATGAGATTGAGCAGTGAAAACACTTGAGAGTGAGTGAGAAACTGTTTGCGCTGTAATTTCTTCGGCTAATGTTTTGCCTATGGTAACAAAGAAATGGTTTACGCAGTTTAACAAGTTTGATTAGATTATAAAGACTGATTATACCATAATAATGTTATTATTTACTTACTGTCCTATCGTCATATAATACTTATGAACCGAAAGCAAGCTTTCGAGAACAAATAAAAAAGTACTCGAGTCTACCAAAGTACTCGAATACTCATGCTGGTACTCGAGTACCTATCCGAGTTCCGTGACTCGAATCCTGATTCGATTCCTTTTTCAACGAGTACCAAAATACTCGAATACCAAAAATAGCCGACTCGGCACATCACTGCAGCAAGCCAGCTACGATGTGTCATATGTCATCTGTCATCACTATTATGTCGACAAAAAATACGTTCCGTTTTACATATTTCTGATATATTGTTAAATGTAATTAAGGCAGTAATTATTTTTTAAATGAATTAATGATATTATTTTGGCTAAACTGTACTTCTTTGGGTTGGGATTTTTGGGTTTTTTTGGGTTGGGAGGGGTAAAGGGGGCTCCCCAAACACCCCCAAACGCCTTTCCAAACAAAGCAAAAGTTTAGACACACGCACACGTATAATTTTCTAAAGAAAAAATAACTTTTCGTAATTTTTCACAATTTTCACATAATCGTCTGTTTGTATGACCACAGACAATAAATAGTATATCGCGCGTAAAATGCAAAATTAAAAAAAAAAGTTCTTTTTTAACACCAACCCCTAGTAGATTAAGTTTAATTTTTGAATTAAAAATTAATGACATTAGACAGACAATATTTATATAGGCAAGAGTTAGCCCATATCGAAATGGTTGGTTAGGTTAGGTTAGAACTGTGACCACACAACGCGCAAAGGCGAGCGAGCGGAGCGAGCGTGCCGCGGCAGCGGCCGCCGAGCGCCAGATTCCCTCTTTTGTAAAGTAAACATTTTGGTTTCTTTACTCTGTACAATAAAAATACGTGGCGTCGGATGTCAAAAGAGTGCTTCAGTCATAATAGGTACAAAAAATTTTCAAACTTCTTTATTAGTAATTATTATTTATGCATCCGACATTATAATAGGTTTAGTTTGTGTGTGAGTGTGGCATTTAAGGCGCCAAAACTTATGTGTTTATCTGTGGTGATGGTCATAGTCATAATAGTTGTGCCAGTGAAAGTTTGGTCAGTGTTTTGCAAAAAATTACGAAAAAATAAGTTTTTTCTGGAAACTGTGTGTCCGTGTGTCTAAACTATGGATCTTGGAGTTCTTGGAGTTTGTTATGTATGGGCTCAACTTTCTGAAGCCCCACAGACCTTCACAAGCGTTAAAATTGGCAATCCGGTATCGTAAATATTTATCATTATAACTCTAAAAGTAAGCATTTGCTTTGTTTGGAAAGGGGTTTTGGGGGGTCCAGGGAACCCCCTTTACCCCTTCCAACCCAAAAAAACCCAAAAATCCCAACCCAAAGAAGTACAGTTTTACCATTATTTTTTACTGTTTATTGATATAAGACAGTGATTTAAAACAAAAATAAATAAATAAAAAATATTATTCTAGTATTTCTTTAAACGTAATCGCTTAATTAAATGCCACTGCGCTGTTAAAATGAAACGCATACCACAGATAAAAATGAAACAGGTTTGGATGCGTTCAAACTTAATAAAAATTGTGATGAAATTGAGTTTATTTATTATTAATACAAAACATTTTTCCGGCCAGATAAAAATAAGTTAGACCCCGTTATTTAAAGCACGCATAAATGACTATTTTTTGATGCATCGATCATTAATGTTCGCATTCAGGTCATATCTGACCGTCCTCCTTTGGAATGCGTGTTGACTGTCTTCGATTGCTAAGGAAATTTTTTATGAGATCATAAGTGTTTTCTCTAACTTTAGTACTAGAAAAATGTGGTGAACATAATCGAAGGCTTTTGTTATCCATGAAGAAGCCACACGCAAAGTTTTTTTTTTAATATCTACCATAATACGGTTCATAATCATTTATTTCTCTAAGATTTACATAATCACTTATCGAGAAACAATGTTTTATTACTTAAAAATAATTATAAAAATCCAGGGCGCACGTCGCACAAACATTAGTTTGTTACTTTAATAAATCTGGGTAAACTAGTGGGTACATCGAAAAATACAAAAGATATAAAATACTTGAACGCGCTCGACCTTGGTCGAACGTTTTGTCTCAATGAGCACTATTATTAAGCACCGTGCACATTACACTAGGTGATATTTTATTTACTTAGGTTGAAGCTGTCGAAGATATATGCTCTTTCAATAATTTTTTAAAATGTAAAATTGTTTTGGTTTCTTTAATATTTTTAGGTAGGGAATTATAAAGTTGTGCTCCTTCATATTTGATGTTTTTTGTTCCGTGGTTTGTTCTAGGTCTGTGTAGTAGTACGAGGTCATTTGCCCGACGTGATGATCGTGATTGTATTTCATTGTTCTTTTTGAATATCGTTTCTGTATGTATTTCTTTAGTAATTATTTTTCGAATTAACACACAGGTATTGTATTGGTAAATTTGGGTAATGTTAAATAGCTTCGTGTTTTTATAAATTTCGTTTGTAGATGTTAAGTAGTTATACCGAAAGAGGGCTTTAATAAATTTATTTTGAGCGATTTGGAGTTTGTTAAGGTTTGTTTTTGTAGTCGTCCCCCACACCTCAATTAGATATTCATTATGTGGCTTTACTAATGAATTATACACAGTGTACCGAACTTGCGCTGGTAGGCATCTAGCTATTGTGCGTACCATCCCAGTGAGATTTGACAACTTGCCACAGAGCTTTTTAATATGTGGTTGCCATGTCAAGTGACTGTCTAGCGTAAGACCTAGATACTTTTCTGTGTTTACTTTATTTATGACATCGCCATTTATTTTTAAAGGTTTATTTTATTTATTTATTTATTTGAAAACTTTATGCACATGTAAAAAACAATGTACAACGGCGGACTTAATGCCTATTAATGCCTATTAATGCCTATTAATGGTTTATGGTTGTGGATCTTTTTGTTCTTGGCTGAAAAAAATATGTAATTTGTTTTGGATGTGTTAATTGTCAATAGGTTATCCAAGAACCACCTTTCTAGTATGATGAGGTCCATCTGTGCGTCTTGTATAATTGTATCTACGGAGTTTCCGAAGTAAAACAGACAAGTATCGTCAGCATAAAGTGTTATATGTCCTTTTAATCCTAGTGCGTGTATATTATTGATATATATAAGGAATAAAAGGGGACCTACTATTGATCCTTGAGGTACACCACATTTTATCAAATTTGAGCTACTAACGCTATTTCCCATTTTGACAACTTGCAAACGATTTTCTAAGTAAGATTTGAGCATTTTGAAAGCGGTTCCTGTAATTCCTATGGCTGTTAATTTCTGTAAAAGGATACTGTGACTGACAGTATCGAAAGCCTTTTTCAAATCGATAAAGACCCCCAGTGCAATTTGCTTCTGATCAATTTTTGTTTTAAGTTTCGTGACCAAATCAATTGCGGCTGCTAATGAGTTAGACTTAGACCTAAATCCGTATTGCCGTTCGAAAAGGAAACTGAAAGATTCTAAGTAGGTCATAAGCCTAGAGTGTATTAATTTTTCCAGTATTTTTGATAACACTGGCAACACCGAAATGGGCCTATAATTTCCCGGGTCTGACTTGGATCCAGACTTAAAAATTGGGGTGACTTTTGCAATTTTAAGTGATTCCGGGAAGTAACCATCGTGTAGACATTTATTTACGCATTGAACCAAACTTGGTAATATTAATATTTTTACATGTTTGATGGCTTTAACACTGATACCGTCTACGCCAGCGCTGGTGTTTGTTTTTAAATTATCAATTATTTTACCAATTTCTTCCACATTTGCTGGTGACATTTGTGGGAGTCCCGGGGTATTAAAATGTAATGAACTGGTATCAATATTAGCACAGTGATGTTTTGCTGTAATTTTATTTGCCAGTAGTATACCTATGCTAGCAAAGTAACTGTTAAATTGTTCACAGATATCTTTCTCACCTGTAATGAGGCCTGAGGGAGTTTGTAGTTTAGGAGGAGTACAACTTTCTTTTATTTTATTTTTAGACAGATTATTTATGAGCTTCCACATCTTCGACGGCTTACCTTTACACTCTTCAAATGTTTTCCTATAGTATTTATTTTTAACAGTCTGTATATGTAAGAAAACTTTATTTCTGTCTCTTTTAAATTTCTGTTCGATCTCCAGGTTATTTGGATTATCTTTGTGCTGTTTCCATAGTATATTCCTCATGTTTATTTTGTCAATTATGTCCTTTTTTTAAACCATTCTGTTCTTGGTGGATTCAGTGTCTTGATTTTTATAGTTTGATTCTTATTCATTGCCCATTTTATTGCCTGTTCTAATACATATATTATACTTCAAACTTTTGCATTGCATATTTAAAATGTTACTGTTCAGCGGGATTTAACGCGCACGTACCTTTTTTTAGGGTTCCGTAGTCAACTAGGAACCCTTATAGTTTCGCCATGTCTGTCCGTCCGTCCTCGCTTAATCTCTGTGACCGTTAGCACTAGAAAGCTGAAATTTGGTACTAATATGTATATCAACCACGCCGACAAAGTGGTAAAATAGAAATTGGATAAAAAAGTTTTATTAGGGTAGCCCCCCTATATATAAAGAGGGAAACGACTTTTTTTTAATTTCAACCATGACGTGTGATATATTGTTGGATAGGCATTTAAAAATGAAAAGGGGTTTACTAAAATCAGTTTTTGATAATGTCAATAACATCGGAAATAATCGCTCCAAAAGGAAAAATTAAAGCGTCCCCCCCCCTCTAACTTTTGACCCGTAGGTTTAAAAAATATGAAAAAAATCTGGAAAGTAGAACTTTATAAGTACTTTCTAGGAAAATTATTTTGAACTTGATAGAAAGAATAGTTTTTGTACAAAAAAGACAAAAAGGACAAAATAATTTCTGCGTACTTTTAGTATGTCAACGTAACAAATAGCCTTTTTTTTAACTTATAAGTGGGAACACTTATTGTGACGGACGGGAAACTACGGCACCCTACATTGAGCGTGGCCCGACACGCTCTTGGCCGGTTTTTCTTTTTCGCTTGACGTTACTTGAAAGGTACGTGCGCGTTAAATCCCGCTGGACAATAACATTTTACCATAATACTTTGTAATAACCAAAATATTGCCATGTTTATTTTTAACTCTTTCTGAAACCTAATTGTTTGTTGGCGAATAAGTCATTAACTTCGAAGTAGTTATAGTATTAGAAGTAGTTACGTTTTGCTCATAAAATTTTGTGAAAGTCACTGGTACTTGTTGTACTCCACGCTAAATAATATTGTAAGATGATTTTGAATGTATCGTAAAAAAAGCCCGAAGAAGCTCGAAAATAGTCTCCACGTTAGACTAAATGATATTATTATAGTACATTGTGTCCTTTAATTATTCTCAGCAGCAGCATCTACAATATTTAAAGCATGATATGGTGGCACATTATGTAAAAGAGGTAATACTGTATTTTTTTAAGTTGTGGACTCACCAATACAATTTCTGGGTCCTAAACCAAATGGCGAGTATGTGAAAGGCTGGATATTATGTTTGTTTTCTTCTGAAAAGCGCTCGGGGTCGAATTTTTCAGGGTTGGGGAAGAACTCGGGGTCGCGGTGAATAGCAAACGTTGGGATTCCAAGACCTTGACCTTTGCGAATCTGAGAAAGCAAAGTTTAATTTTGAACACATATTACTTACAATTTTCAAAATTATTTTTGTTAAGTAAGCTGGTTGTTCAAAGTAATAATTATGTTTACTTACAATAAAATCTTTTTCAGCCTTTACGTTAGGTTTTCCCATATTGTAATCTTTCGTACAAACTCTGTCTAGAGCAATAGCAGGCGGCCATTTTCTTAAAAGCTCTGCAAAAAGAAAATTTTTGTCACTCTCAATACAAAGTTTAGGTATTACAATGAAGAATTACAGTTTTGTAATCAATCAACGCTAAGTTTTTGTATACATTTAGTATATCCTTATATTTTTATTTGTTATCAGTGTTTAATTATTGTACATAATAGATGCTTGCTAGTAAATGAAACCTACTCTTGATTTTAAAAATACATCACTTTCAAAATCTTACCAGATACAACCATATCCATATACTGCATATTTTGAACGGAGTTGAAGTCAAACTTGCCGTCGTTTTTAATATTGTTTTCCTTGACCTCCTGTGCCAGACGCTCCTGGACATCAGGGTTCAGCGCCAGTTCGTAAAGCAAAAACGACATAGCGGTTGAAACAGTCTCAAAACCAGCTATAAAGAACAGCACAGCTTGTGCTATAAGATCTTCGTCAGTCCACACTGAAAACAAAAAAAATACTTTAAGTAGTTATCGATAAAAACTAATAATCGATCGAAACTTATTATTGTGCCCATTTAATTAGTTTTTTTTTAATTACGCACCTCTGTCGATTTTTTTCTGTCCAACAGCAGATTCCTCAACTGTCGCAAATCCAGCAGCTTGATCATTGGCTTTAACATCATCATGGGTCAGTTTACCTAGAACAATTGAGTCATAAGATAAAGGTTACTTATATTTCGGAGGTAGATTTCCAACTAGGTTTTAATTTATTACTTTCCGATTTGTTCAAACAAATAAATATTACTTACCCTTCTTGGCTTCCATAAGCAAGTGAATCATATCGGGCCTGATAAGTTTCCTCGTCTCACGATCTTGCATTGTATCTAGAACTAACTTTCTGAAGAAGTTCTTTGACTCAGTAGAAAACAAGTCCAATTTTAAGATCTGGAAAATCAAACATAAAACAAATGATGAAAATGCAAAGATAAAAACAAGAATCAAGGTAAAAAATAAGAAAAGCTTGACCCTTACTAAAGGACCGTATTAGACTAGCAGAGAAGCATCTAGTTATATGTTCTTTCACATTTCGTCTTTACCCTCAGCAAACGCAGTTAAGTGCATTGATTTCAAACTTTTAAAAAGTACATTCTAAACTCCAACTGTTTTAAAAATTATTATCATTTAAACTAACCTTCGCCACCCTCGATGGAATGGTTACAAGTAAGAAGAATAGCAGCATTTGGCGGTAATTGAAAGTGGATGACGCTTTGCCCATGGCGTAGAAATCGTTGTCTACGTCGTTGTGTGAATCCACCTTCAGACCGAAGGCGCAGGAGGCTATCACGTCGTTTGCGTAGCGTGTCGTCAGATCCTTGCATTCGACGTCTATGTAGCCAGCTGTTCAACGCAGAGAACATTGAGATCTTAGTAATTGTTAATTTACAATCATCCATCTCACTTCTATTGTTACTATTTCAAAGCTCATCAATTACAAAAAACTACTCTAGGAAATTACTGAGATATTACTTACTCTTCGATTCCTCAATCTGCTTACGGAGCGAGCGCATCATCTGGTCTCCGACCTCTACGATGAAAGGCACCATGTGGCGTATCTTGGAACTTGTGAACGCTGGACTCAATGTGGAGCGCATGTCTTTCCATTCTTGTCCTGTAGGCAATAAAATTATGTTCTATTTTACTTTTATCTGAAGATTTCTCCCCCCAACCTTCCATTCTTCCTTAATCTTTTGCGTACCTTCTAAAGATATCAAGCTTCTAGTGAAGAATGACTCGCCGGATCTAAATATGGGGCGATGATCAAGAAAATGTTCGAAGTCCTTGATGGCGATCTTTTTCACTAGTTCGATGTCGCGGATCATTATCATCTCATTGGTGAATTCATATCTTCCGACGAACCTATAGAAAACAAAGTACTTTAGTATTTTGTATTACATACATTCGCTTGTTTTTGTAAAAAGCCATTTTGTTTTACCTTTCCAAATAAACCAAGCATGGCCTCTTTGTAATGCTTAATGGTTTCTGATTACCTTTCATCAGGGAATGCTCTATACAGGTTCACGACATCATCACACATGTGATTCACTCGAAGCAGGACACTGGTCATGTTACCCAAAAAGGGGATGGGCCTGAAGTGTTTGATGCCATGACGACTGAGCTTGGTGTAGGTCCGTTGTATGTAGATGTACAGCACAGCGATGAGCACCGCCAGCCACACGAAGAGAATCATGATCTGGAATGACCAACAATGAAGTTAAATAATAGAGTAACAAAATCCTGCAAGCTGGCTTTTCAGTAGTGTCTACTAATGGAACTTATTTGTCAACAAAGCTCGGATTCCGCAAATTTAAATATCGATGAAAAAATAGTACTTGATTTTTTTAATCCAAGACCTAAAAATTTGGTTTACGTTTACTTCATATAATTTTATGCTAATTGTTGTGTACTTTAGTCATTGAAATTGCATTAGTAATTTTTTGCGTTTGTTAATTAATTTTTTGCATTTTATTATTATTATAAAGAATAATCAAACTTTTATATTGCCAAAAAAGCTGCTTGTTGAATTATTACTCAGCTATTATATTTGCATGCTAATCTGTTACCAATTGTGTTAATGCACATTTATGTATTATCACATGGCGTATAATTATTTTGACCTTGACTTTGACATAATGTGACTATCCGCCGCCAATTTCTAAATTGATGTCATCGGTCGCGACCTTGGCACCTGATTCATTGATGGTATTATGTAATTTACAACGAGTTAATATGACCGGTGTCGCTTAAACTTTATCAAGGTCTTATATATCATACAATTTCTTTGTAAAATCCACCTGACGTACTTACTTAACTCAGTAGCTTATCATTGTAAATTTTATATCCTAGAACAACGAACTACATATTTATCTTGATAAAACTATAAGATATCTATAAAACAAGGTTTTTAATTGATAAAAAACGGAGTACGGCAATTTTTATTTAGCATTCTTACCGATGTTTTTATTAATTATCATGAACTAGTAGTTAAATTTATAGAGGGAACTATAAAATTAATTAAAGGAAGTAAGTTGCTTTGGTTCGTTTTCATATTTTATGTTACCACCATCTTTCGGACCTTATTATAGTTTTTATTGACTCTGTGCTTTTTGGATGTAGTGCTTTTTGTAAGTTTTTATTTTTCCTGCAGTCACTTTTTTACTTTAAGTGTATACGAGAACTAGGCGTATCATAATTAGTTGCGTGTTTGGTTACTGCTCTGCTCTAATATAAGGAGAAATAATTTTTTTTTTTTTTTTTTGCTTTATAAAGTCTCACAAAACTACATTCTTAGCTCTAAATAAATTACTTTTAAAGCTAGCAGCTAAGAAAAACACAAGAACTTAGTCTATTAGAGTTTCCTCATAAAACGTCACATCAATATTTTTAATTTAGAGATGTGCCGACGCAATCATAATCTAGTATCTCTTTTATCCTTGGAACACACGTGATTTGAGACACAAAAAAAGACAATAGCAGCCCGGCAGCCGGCTGTCGGTTGGTCGTCAAAAGGTTACTTTAGGATAAGTAATTTGACCGGACGAAGACACAAATATAAATAAACAACACTACTTACTGTTACGTCACTACACAAGTTTATTTACACTGTCAGATCAATATTATCAACTATATACTTCGTTACTATGTTCTACATATAACTTGTTACTTGAAGCACCAGCGATGAGTCTCTGAGCGTACCGCGACTATGTTTGACTATATAGTACGTGTTATCTTTCCATACGCATATATTTTTTAGTAATTATGTATTTGTTGACAAGTACATAAATTGTAAAGTCATCATGAGATTTTAAGTCCTCGGTAAGTCCTTTGTTTTGGTATTATCTTTCTATTTATTTTATCCATACTAATATTATAAATGGGAAAGTGTGTATGTCTGTCTGTCTGTATGTTTGTCTTTCTTTCACGGCAAAACGGAGCGACGAATTGACGTGATTTTTTAAGTGGTGATAGTTGAAGGGATGGAGAGTAACATAGGCTACTTTTTGTCTCTTTTTAACGCGAGTGAAACCGCGGGCAAAAGCTAGTATTATATAAAATGATAAACTGACTGACTGTTTTTTTTTTTTGGTGAGTGGGAAATCATCCAATGACTGCTCCCGTCCTGGGTGCGGCGGGAGGGCGTGTCAGACTCTTACTGACTAAAACTCACTCATGTTCCTTCGATTGCCCTTTATGTTCCAGGGTCACGGTGACTATTATAAACATTCCGCAACCCCGGCAGGCGTTGGCCCTGTTGGGCCCCTTCCTGTGGACTGACTGACTGATTGACTCTCGATATATCAAGGAACAGCCCAAACAGCTGGTCCTAGAGACATGAAACTCGAAGTTCTTGTATAAAGTAAGTATCCACTAAGAAAGGGTTTATTGGAAAGTTCAACTCTAAAGAGACAGAATACTGGATGGAACAAGGATGGAATTTTTTACATTCAAACGGATGAAGCTGCGGGCAAATGCATCCGTATTGTTTATCTTTAGTAAATACTAGCTTTTGCCCGCGACTTCGTCCGCGTGGAATAATAGTTCTCGTTCCCGGGGGATTTCCGGGATTAAAACTATCCTATGTCCTTTCTCGGTTCTCAGACTATATCTGTACCAAATTTCATTCAAATCGGTTCAGTGGTTTATGCGGGAAGAAGAGACAGACAGACAGAGTTCATTTCGCATTTATAATATTAGTACGGATTTTCTTAATTTGTCATTCTCGGTATTAAAATGAGTTCTTAATGACGTAGCGTCCCTTAGTTTTTTTATATTCTGTTATTTAGTTCATGAATCTTATTCAAATACATTATCTTAAAAACTTTAGAACGTTTTTCAGGACTTATAAAAATTGCTCGCTTAAAATTGTAACATTTTCAACTCAACCACCGTTGTTAAATCGATTACAAAATCTCTGTTCTGCCGACTTCCCATATTAAAGTAAATTTAGCATACCCTTAAAATATTGTAAAAGTCTCTAATTATCTACGTATGTGATACCTTTATTCATTTAACAACACATAAAAATTACATTTTTTAATTTTTACCGACTTCACAAAAAGGAGGAGGTACTATGTTCGGCTGTTTGTATGTTTTTTTTTTGTATGTTTGTTCATCGATTACTCCGTCAATTGTCAACGGATTTTGATGGTTCTTTTTTTGTTTGATAAGTCATGATTCAGGGGTGGTCCCATATAAATTTTGTGGCGATCGGTTCAGTGCTTCTCGAAAAATTCACCAAGAACAAAAAAAAATGACGAAATTTTCATAGACGATGTGTGCTTTGTCTTCAAGTTTCTTCTATTTTCGTTTTATAAGATTGTTAGTAGTTTTATTTTGAAAATAAATTACTTTGAAAGATACTATACACAGTCAAACATTGGGAGTCGACACTAAAAAGTAATAAATAAAAAACTTTTTTCAAAAAAAAAAAAAATAACCGCCTTTAAAAACTAAAAACCCAATATTAACTAAAATTTCGGAAGTCGGTGGCTTCTCTTCTGCCATTCAATTTGTGTTACCACCGACTTCCGAAATTTTAGTTATTATTGGGTTATTAGTTTTTGAAGGCGGTTATTTTTTTTTTTAAGTTTTTTATTATATATACAAAAAAAAATGTTGGGATACTAAATCCCAACTTTATCGGTAAAAGAGTCCACGCTACCGGTCACGGCTTCAAAGAATGAAAACTCGCATTGTTAGGAACCTCCTAACAATGCGAGCCGTGTCCAAAAGTACTGCCCCCTGAATCAAGCTCGTGATCCAGCCGTTTAACGAGAGCCTCCATGGCTCCATGGCTGTTGTCTATTGGCACAAGAATCGCTGCGTCTACATCCCACATATCGACAACCTTGCGAGCCAAGTCGATATACTGAATTTGATTATTTTTCTCGGTCTTCACGAGGTTCTCGTCATGCAGGACTGTTACGTCAAAATAGGTCTCTGAATAGCCAAGTTACGGACCAGGATCTGGTAAAACATAGCACTATAAGTTTACGTTAGTTCTCTTCACCTAAGAAGAGCGGAGTAAGGTCCTTGTTCACAGCTACCACATCTCAGTGCATCCACGTCAGCTTTAAGGAAATATTCCCTGACGCTGTATGTCTCACGGTTATGGAGAGATTTTGCATCTAGAAAACCTCGTTCACCACATTTCCGCGAGACTATATAAGACTGTATAAGTCTCATCACTGATGATCGCTAATGAGACTGTATCAGTGTCTGATTACTGACTATATTTTTTTTTTATATAGATAATAATTACTTGTCATTATCCTACGAGTACATTTACCACTGTACAATTCCGCAACAACACAATCATATTCATGGCGGCAATCGCTAGCTCACACCTTCTCTTTGCATTTTACACATCTGCTAAGCATCATTAGCATTTAAGGGACTAACCGCTGAATATAATAAATTTGTATGAGTGCATGTGTGAAATTACATATATCTAAAAGTTGTGTCAGGTGTGAAGTTTTGTGTACCTTTTTTTAGTCTAATTTATGTCTGACAAGTTGAGTCTTTATGTCACTACCCAAATTTCCTTGCTTTGGTATTGTTCGTCAAGATGTTGGGCTCTTTACGTTTTAGCTGAGCCAAATCGCCCATTACTGATATTTGCACAACTTAAACTAGTCGACTCAAATAAGCTTATCTCATTAAGAGAGCACTTTAGTCATTAACCTAAATAGTACTCGTATGATTTGACCAATTTACATGGATATTAAAAGAGACTTTGACCTCAGACTTTTTGATCGGATGTTTGTCTTCAGATCTGTCAGCAAAAAATCGTCAAAGCCCCATCGTTTGTTAAAATTAATAAAAAACAGTAATGACGTATAATATTGAAGCAGCATTCATATTTATATTCATTCTATATTGCACACAAAAAATGGCGAGCTTAACCCAGAATTGAATTTTCTACCAGCAAACCAAAATGCTGTAGTGAGATTTGCAACGGAGGATATGCTTATGTGCAAGAATACGTCATATGGACCCACGAAACTCAGTGCTAATCATGCTAGGTATTGTGCTAGGTAGTAACAATTTAAACAAATTAATAAAAAAAACAAATATTAGCTGTTCATTTATGTATAAAAGTCAAGTTTGATGCAGATTAGAGTTCGATCGTCGAACTAGTGAGAAAAAAAAATCTCACTAGTT
This sequence comes from Athetis lepigone, assembly GCA_033675125.1. Taxonomy (NCBI): domain Eukaryota; kingdom Metazoa; phylum Arthropoda; class Insecta; order Lepidoptera; family Noctuidae; genus Athetis; species Athetis lepigone. Next base: position 581,797 of record CM066236.1, on the reverse strand, counting down.
CGACGATCGAACAAATGAATCGAACTAGTGAGAATAAATCGTTATAATAAGTATAAAAAGATTGACTTTTACTACGGTTTTATAGAATTTTCTTATGAATCAAACAAACAACAAAACGATGTCCTAATTCTTGCAGAGAAAAAAATATACAGAGTTTACCTTGGATGGGTCCCCATTGATGTCCTCCCCAAAATCCCATTAAACTGGAAGCTCTTTTTGAAGCAGAACATTTACAAGTAAACCTATGTCAATTCTAACCTTGGCAAGACCATAGCATGTTGCAAGAAAACAGATGTAAATCTGTTGTACTTTGTTTTTGGAACCAAATCAGTCATGAAATGTATTGAAACAACAAAAACATAATTATTTTCTCATCTTTATTTTTTCGTGTTGTCATTTTATTACTAAATATTAAAAGTATATTACTTAAAAATTATAAATAATTTCTGTACATTAAAATTATCAACTATTGTATTTACATTATCTTTTCTACTTCCGTGGCCTAAATCTGAGCCAATGTCCTCCTTCTAGCTTCATGTTAAAGGTGTCCTTACTCAGCCTGGCAGGAATGCAGGTCCTCTCACAAGGGGAGATCACCATGTGCTGCAGGATCTGGTACACCATCACCTTGACCTCGCACAGAGCAAATCTTGACCCTGAGAAAAATTTGTTCATAACGTTTGGTGAAAGTTACTGGTGTTAGTGCTAACACTAAATGTTAGTATAACAATATGATTTTAAATGTATCGTAAATTACAGTACAAAAGTTTCTTAAGAAAAAAGGTTTATTTTCTGTGTAAAGTGCCTAAGCTCGAGGCTGAAGGCGTTGCAGACAATGATACACTGTGTTCTTTAAATAATTCAGATTCAGTTGGTGACACAATACGTTAATGAGGTTATAGCATTAAACATTGTGGACTCACCGATACAATTTCTGGGTCCTAAACCAAATGGCGAGTATGCAAAGGGCTGAATTTTATGTTTATTTTCTTCAGAAAAGCGCTCTGGGTCGAATTTCTCAGGGTTGGGGAAGAACTCGGGGTCGCGGTGGAAGGCAAACGTTGGGATTACAATACCTTGACCTTTGCGAATCTGAGAAAATAAAGTTTTATTTTGTATATCTATTACAGTTTTCAATTTTTTTTGTCAAAAAATTGGTATGGAAAATAATATGTTGACTTACAATAAAATCTTTTTCAGCCTTCTCGTTAGGTTTTCCCATATTATAATCTTTAGTGCAAGCTCTGTCGAGACCAATAGCAGGCGGCCATTTTCTTAAAAGCTCTGCAAAAAGAAAACTTATGTTTTTACAATAAACAGGTTAGGTCCAAAAATGAAAAATTATAGTTTCATAATCCATCACAGGTAGGTCTTTGTCTATATTTTGTAAAGCTTTATTTTTATTTGCTATCAATGATTAATCCATGAACATGAGAAACTTTCAAAATCTTACCAGACACAACCATGTCCATATATTGCATATTCTGGACGGAGTTGAAGTCAAACTTGCCGTCGTTTTTAACATTGTTCTGCTTGATCTCCTGTGCTAGACGCTCCTGGACATCAGGGTTTAGCGCCAGTTCGTACAGCAAGAACGACATAGCGGTTGAAACAGTCTCAAAACCAGCTATGAAGAACAGCACTGCTTGGGCTATAAGGTCTTCGTCTGTCCACACTGAAAGCAAGATAAATAACTTTATTTTTTGTCAAAAAGTTTAAACATCTTCCCAACATTGTTCTACACCTCAATTATTGATTTTGTTTTTTTAGCAATCTGTCAATTTTACGTGTTGTATAATATATCTGAAACAAGTACAAATTCAGCTCCTTTCTCTGATAGGGTACTTATTTTTACTCAGTTTTTTTGCTTTAAAATTATGATCAAGATGCCTACAATTTTGTTTCCTCTTCTATCAGTTTTATGTAAATACACACCTCTGTCAATTTTTTTCTGTCCAACAGCAGATTCCTCAACTGTCGCAAATCCAGCAGCTTGATCATTGGCTTTGACATCTTCATGAGTTAGTTGACCTAGAATCACAATTGTGTCATTACATAAAAGTTTATTGTTACTTCAGAGGTTGATCTAGATTACCAATTATTATCTAGAATGTATTAGTTTGCGATTTGTTTAACCAGACATATATTACTTACCCTTCTTGGCTTCCATAAGTAAGTGAATCATATCGGGCCTGATAAGTTTCCTCGTCTCACGATCCTGCATTGTATTTAGAACTAACGATCTGAAGAAGTTCTTTGACTCCGTAGAAAACATATCCAATTTTAATATCTGCAAAATAAAACTAGTTAAAATGTTTTTCATGCAAAAATCTCTAAACTGTGACCGCACAATTTTCCTTGAAACCACGTGACGTTTTTGCAAGTAGAGAGGCTGGTGAAGACAAACTACCGAGTGTATAAGCTGTAGGTTATTTACTATTGAGTCCAAAATAAATACTCCAAGTGCAATATTTTGAAACCACTCTATTATTATCACTCAAATTAACTTAATGCATATTTAAACTAACCTTCACCACTTTTGATGGGACTGTCAAAATTAAGAACATTATCAGCATTTGGCGGTAATTGAAAGTTGATGACGCCTTGCCCATAGCGTAGAAATCGTTGTCCACGTCGTTGTGAGAGTCCACCTTCAGGCCGAAGGCGCAGGAAGCTATCACGTCGTGCGCGTCGTCAGGTCCTTGCACTCGACGTCTGTGTAGCCAGCTGTGCAATGAGGAGTAATTGTTAATAGTTACAATCCACTATCTCACTTCCATTAAAGAACTCATTAATTCTAAGAAACTTAGATATCTTACTCTTAGATTCCTCAATCTGCTTACGGAGCGAGCGCATCATCTGGTCTCCGACCTCTACGATGAAAGGCACCATGTGACGTATCTTGGAACTTGTGAACGCTGGACTCAATGTGGAGCGCATGTCTTTCCATTCTTGTCCTGCAATAGATCAAAATGTTATATTATATTGCTCTTTGAAAAAAGGAAGTTTAGAAAACGTTCGTTTTTTCTTGATGGTGTACGTACCTTCTAAAGATATCAAGCTTCTAGTAAAGAACGATTCGCCGGTTCGAAATATAGGGCGGTGATCAAGAAAATGCTCGAAGTCTTTGACAGCGATCTTTTTCACCAGTTCGATGTCGCGGATCAGTATCATCTCATTGGTGAATTCATATCTTCCGACGAACCTTTAAAAACAAACACTTTAGTAGTTTTTTCTTTGCTTGGTTTTGTAACGGTTTTCTTTCTTTCAAATAAAACGTGTTATTTGTTTAACGCTGAATTTTCTAACTGGCAGCCAAATGAATTGCAAGGCCTCATTGTATAGTGACCAAAACTTGCATACAATCAATGGTTTCTAATCACCTTTCCTCCGGGAACGCCTTATACAGGTTTAAGATATCATCACACATGTGATCTACTCGAAAGAGGATCCTGGTCATGGTGCCCAAAAATGGGATGGGCCTGAAGTGCTTGATGCCATGACGACTGAGCTTGGTGTAGGTCCGTTGTATGTAGATGTACAGCACAGCGATGAGCACCGCCAGCCACACGAATAGAATCATCATCTGGAACGACCAACAACAAAGTCATAATGTATATTGAAGGCTCGTACAAAATCATCTTCAATCGTATCTCTAGCGTCCATATGACAACAACTTACGATTTTAGGCACAAAATTGTTTATCTGAGTAATAATAAAATCCCGCTAGCAGACCGCTCAGCGGCATCTACCAATTGAACATTTTCGTCATTAAACCAAAATTTTGCAGATACACCTGTCGTAAAAAAATGTTTTTATTAGGCTTGCTAAGATAAATAGATTTACTTTTAAAATTAGCAATTTGCTCTTATATTTGTTGGATGCAAATCGTGGCCAAATGTGGCAATGCACATTAATGTTTTACCACATGGCGTATTTAAAGCTAAATTATTTTGACCTTGACTTTGGCATACCATGAATCTACCGCTAATACTAAATTGATGTCATCGGTCGCGACCTTAGCACCCGATTCATTGAAGCCTAAACTTTATCAAGGTCAATACTTATTATACAATTACTTTGTTAAAACTACTTGATGTACTTACTAATCTATTGAGATTACACTACATACACTGGAACAATGAAATATTTATCTTGATAAAACAAATAATACCTACGATATTTGGTTTTTTGTTGATTATAATAATGAATTTAAAAAAGGAGGAAGTTTATATTCGCCTGCTTATTTTTTTAAGGAATACTTAATTCCTAAGATAAGATACCTAATTATTATCTTGCCGACCACTTTTGAACCTAGGATGTTATATTGTTTTTAGTTGTCTCTGTACATTTTGAAAGTTGTGTTTTTTGTAAGTTTTATATGATAATATTTTCTTGCAGGTTTGCAGTCACTTTTTAAATTTAGATACTTCTTGCAGTGTTTACAAGCACTAGTTGTATTACAACTTATTGCGTATTTGGTTACTGCGGCGCTCTCGTTGGTACTGCCTCGAGTAATATTATATAGCTTTGCATAAAAGGAATATTACTAGGTACAGTTAGCTCCAAAAGTCACTGAACACATTTAGATTTTCAAAATCACTGTACACTATATAATCTGTAAATGACAAAATGGTGTTTAGCTAATTTTGAACGGTAATGATGTTCATTCAATACTGGCGCCTATCCTGTTGAGCGATTAGTGGAATACATAGTGTACAGTGATTTTGAAAATCTAAATGTGTTGAGCGACTTTTGGAGCTGACTGTACATCGTAAACTCACAATAAATTACTTTTAAAGCTAACAGAAACACAAAAGCTTAGTCTATAAGAGCTTCCTAATAAACATTAAATCCCGTTTCTTTTATCATTTATATATTCAAGACACCAATCTAAACAAATAACACTACTTACTGTTACGTCACTACACAAGTTTATTTACACTGTCAGATCAATATTATCAACTGTATACTGCGTTACTATGCTGCTATACCGTGTATGTACAGTATGTACATAAATAACGTGTTACTTGAAGCACGAGCGACGTATCTCTGAGCGTATCGAGGCTATGTTAGACTACATAATACGTATTATCAGAACATGGCATCTATTTTTTGTATTTTTGTGTTTGTTGACAAGTACAAAAATTGTGTTAAGTCATGATGAGATTAATTTTAGTTAGTCGTTTGTTTTGGTATTAGTACATAGTTTAATTAAAATATTTTTTTTTTTAATTTAAATAATCGGTATTAAAATTAGTGCCTAATGAGTGCAGCATCGCTTAGGTTTTTTTTATATGATTGGTTATTTACAAGGGATACCGTTACATACTAACAATCTTAGTAGTAGTGGAGCCTGTGTAAAAGTTCGAAAAGTTTTGTTCAATGTTACGGCGTGCCATCGGGAGCACAAGTGAATTTAATGCTTTTATGTATGAATTCAATGCTTTTATTTTCTTTAAAAAAAAGGTTTCAACATACAATAATTAAAATTGCTGTTATTAGGGCTAAGAACATCTTTGGGCAATGTCTTTTAAAGTTTGTAGGTCTATTAATAAATACAACTGCGCCCTTTTTAGCTTTCACATTTAATAACAACATAGATCAAGGAATCTTTTCGGATTTGATTAAAATCTAGCATATTTGACCTCGTAAAAAATTAATTTAAAAGGAACACCATACTTACATATGGAGTTCCTTGCCCATTGTTCTCTAAACACGAAACAACATTTTGGAATGGGCCACTAGATTCATTTTTGTTATGTAAATGACGTTCTACGTTGCCTTTTTTTGGTCTACCTAATGAAAACAATTAATTTGAGTTTGGTGGTGGAATTTCAGACATAATAATATTTTAATCTATCTTAAAATATTGTAATAATACTTACATTTTGATATTTAATATTGTTAAGATACTCGTGAGAGCCTAATGAGTGCGCCGTCGCAGAATTATGAGTTAGATAAAAAATGTAATACAACAAAAAATGGTGTAAGGTGGAGCGGTCATTTTAGTGTTTTTAGGGTTCCGTACCTCAAAAGGTAAAAACGGAACCCTTATAGGATCACTTTGTTGTCCGTCTGTCCGTCCGTCCGTCCGTCTGTCAAGACCCTTTTTCTCAGAAACGCGTCGAGATATCAAGCTGAAATTAATATCACATACTCAGGTCTGCTATCACTCAAAGCCGTGAAAAAATCAAGTTTCTAATTCAACGCAAAAAAAAGATACGGCGGTTTATATTGCATATTTAGAAATTTGCAAGGGAATCAAAACCTATAGGGTACTTCCCATTGACCAAGAATCATGAAATTTGGCAAGAAGCAAGGTCATGTAACACAAGTAAAGGGAAAACTCCAAAAACCGTAAATTTGTAGTTTGTTCACATCAGGCGTCCGTCTGTCCGTCTGTCTGTCAAGATCCTTTTTCTCAGGAACGCGTCGAGATATCAAGCTGAAATTAATATCACATACTCAGGTCTGCTATCTCTTAAAGCAATGAAAAAATCAAGTTTCTAAATCAACGCAATAAAAAGATACGGCGGTTTATATTGCATATTTAGACATTTTCAAGGGAATCAAAACTCAAAACCTATAGGGTATTTCTAATTGACCTAGAATCATGAAATTTGGCAAGAAGCAAGGTCATGTAGCACAAGTATAGGGAAAACTCCGAAAACCGTAAATTTGTAGTTTGTTTACATCAGGCGTCCGTCTGTTCGTCCGTCTGTCAAGAACGTTTTTCTTAGGAACGCGTCGAGATATCAAGCTGAAATTAATATCACATACTCAAGTCTGCTATTTCTTAAAACAGTGAAAAACTCAAGTTTCTAAATCAACGCAATAAAAAGATACGGCGGTTTATATTGCATATTTAGACATTTTCAAGGGAATCAAAACTCAAAACCTATAGGGTACTTCCCATTGACCTAGAATCATGAAATTTGGCAAGAAGCAAGGTCATGTAGCACAAGTAAAGGGAAAACTCCGAAAACTGTTAATTTGTAGTTAGTTCACATCAGGCGTCCGTCTGTCCGTCCGTCTGTCAAGAACCTTTTTCTCAGGAACGCGTCGAGATATCAAGCTGAAATTAATATCACATACTCAGGTTTGCTATCTCTCAAAGCAGTGAAAAAATCAAGTTTCTAAATCCACGCAATAAAAAAATGCGGCGGTTTATATTGCATATTTAGACATTTTCAAGGGAATTAAAACTCAAAACCTATAGGGTGCTTCCCATTGACCGAGAATCATGAAATTTGGCAAGAAGCAAGGTCATGTAGCACAAGTATAGGGAAAACTCCGAAAACCGTAAATTTGTAGTTTGTTCACATCAGGCGTCCGTCTGTTCGTCCGTCTGTCAACGTTTTTCTCAGGAACGTGTCGAGATATCAAGCTGAAATTAATATCACATACTCAGGTCTGCTATCTTTTAAAGCAGTGAAAAACTCAAGTTTCTAAATCAACGCAATAAAAAGATACGGCGGTTTATATTGCATATTTAGACATTTTCAAGGAAACCAAAACTCAAAACCTACAGGGTACTTCCCATTGACCTAGAATCATGTAATTTGGCAAGAAGCAAGGTCATGTAGCACAAGTAAAGAGAAAACTCCGAAAACGGTAATTTTCGTAAATTTGTAGTAAGTACACATCCGTCCGTCATTACGTTCGTCCGTCTGTCAAGACCCTTTTTCTCAGAAACGCGTCGAGATGTTATTATCAAGCTGAAATTAATATCCACACACTAAGGTCTGCCATCTCTCAAAGCAATAAAAAAAATAAAGTTTCTAAATTAACGCAACAAAAAGAAACGGCGGTTTATACTGCATATTTAGACATTTGCAATGGAATCAAAACTCAAAACCTATAGGGTACTTCCCATTGACCAAGAATCATGAAATTCGGCAAGAAGCAAGGTCATGTAGCACAAGTAAAGGAAAAACTCTGAAAACCATAAGATTGTAGTTAGTTCACATCCGTCCATCCTCCCGTTAGTCCGCCTGTCAAGACCCTTTTTCTCAGAAACGCGTCGAGAAATAAAGCTAAACTAATATCACATACTTAGGTCTGCTATCTCTTAAAGCAGTGAAAAACTCAAGTTTCTAAATCAACGCAATAAAAAGATAGGGCGGTTTATATTGCATTTAGATATTTGCGAGGGGTTCAAAACCTATAGGGTACTTTCCATTAACGGAACCCTCGTTGCGCGAGTCCAACTCGCACTTGACCGGTTTTTTTTTTACTTAGGTATGTATTTCATTTATTTTGGGATATCGGTAACAGATAAAGACGGGAGGCCAATTTTTGACCTATTCTTTATGAAGAACAGACTATTTCATTTATTACTATCAATTTCCTACTCTCCAACTTCATACAAACATTCTTCCCATTTCATCCTGTTAGGAGAATTACTACTTTTTTCTGTTTTATAATACTAAGAAAAATACTATAATATGTTAATACTGTGCTTTACTCAGGTAGGTAAGTAAAACTAAGTAATCATTGTATATTTCCTGAACACAACCTAATCCTTGCGAGATACCGGTTTACACAAGTTTTTATTAAGGCTAAAGTTTTTAAGCCCGTATTAAATTTATCGTAGTGCCAAGTTAATTATTTTGTAACAAAATAAACATAATTATTTCAATGATTCGGTAACAAGATTAACAAAAGCAAAAAACTTTTCGGTCCGGGATTTGAACCCGGGACCTCTCGCACCCTAAGCGAAAATCATACCCCTAGACCAACGAGCCAACTGTTACAACCAATAAAATTATGGATCCTGTTGGCTATGGTGTCATTATTGATAGAATTTTGGTAGTGGAACCACAAAGTAAGCATAACAGAATAGGACATATTATTTATTACTATTTATTTTTTACTTATTTACAACTACAACTATAAATTTTACTGATTTCACAATATATCGTATTTTGAATTATTTTTAGGCTTTATTTTAGTCGAAATGTTATATAATTTTGTATGAAATGTGTGTAATTATGTAACAAACAATGTTTGTTCGGGTGGAATCTTGCCTAGCCTTAGGAACTCTAATAATAAAAACAACATGAACATATTGCGGTGGTTTGGTTCAATTCCTCTTAACGTATACTTTAGCCTTTCAACGACCAAGCGACAACCGGCTGTCGGGCTAATATTGTATTTCTATTGTGTCTCGAATCACGTATGTTTAAGGGTTTAATCACAAATAGTAACCAGGGTCTTTAAATTAAAAGAAGAATAAAATATAACAAGATTGAATACACCACAAAGAAAAAAAATACTTTAATTATCAAGGTCTTTACACAATTTATATCCATCCATCCATACTTAATATTATAAATGGGAAAGTGTGTCTGTCTGTCTGTCTGTATGTATGTTTGTCTTTCTTTCACGGCAAAACGGAGCGACGAATTGACGTGATTTTTTAAGTGCAGATAGTTGAAGGGATGGAGAGTAACATAGGCTACTTTTTGTCTCTTTGTAACGCGAGCGAAGCCGCAGGCAAAAGCTAGTTCATTATAATTTCAATTCATTTCAATTGCAATTCATTTCTAGTTCAATTTCAATATCTATTTTTCATTTCATTTCAATACCCGGAATGCGTTATTATATTGAAAACGGAGGGCGCTGTACGATTTTTTATTGTAATCTACCCACAGGCTGCACGTGTCAAAAGTGGTGCGTAATGCACCCATTACATGCGCAGCCTATAAAATGATTAGAGGCCGAAACACGGATTTTGATAAGGTTCTATAAATATTTTAGTCAAAAACAAAATAGACCTGTTATCGATAGATCCGGGACATAAGCCCACTTTAGAGTGAAGTGATAAATCAACAATATCTACGTATTACCTACTTTATTCCTAAGTGTCTGATAATCTATTGTATTTAGTACCTAATTTGCACTTAACTTTTAATTGAGACCTTTAATAATAGGTAGAGTGCAATATTGCTTGTGTTAGTTTGTTTGTTCCTGTGTGTGAGTTTTTTATTTCTGAATGTGTAATCTATTCCAGTTATAGGTTAACTTTATACTGATGATCAGGTCGTCGATATAAATCAGAAAAAATATAAAAGACAAAAATGTTTATAAAATGAAAACTACTGGGACAAACTATGTAAAATTTTTATGGGACTAAATGGTAACTATTCTGCATCAAACTTAATAAGAATCACGTAAATTGGATCATAAATCTCAGTGTAATCGGTGTACATACATAACAAAAAAACCGGTCAAGTGCGAGTTGGACTCGCGCAACGAGGGTTCCGTTAATGGAAAGTACCCTATAGGTTTTGAACCCCTCGCAAATATCTAAATGCAATATAAACCGCCCTATCTTTTTATTGCGTTGATTTAGAAACTTGAGTTTTTCACTGCTTTAAGAGATAGCAGACCTAAGTATGTGATATTAGTTTAGCTTTATTTCTCGACGCGTTTCTGAGAAAAAGGGTCTTGACAGGCGGACTAACGGGAGGATGGACGGATGTGAACTAACTACAATCTTATGGTTTTCAGAGTTTTTCCTTTACTTGTGCTACATGACCTTGCTTCTTGCCGAATTTCATGATTCTTGGTCAATGGGAAGTACCCTATAGGTTTTGAGTTTTGATTCCATTGCAAATGTCTAAATATGCAGTATAAACCGCCGTTTCTTTTTGTTGCGTTAATTTAGAAACTTTATTTTTTTTATTGCTTTGAGAGATGGCAGACCTTAGTGTGTGGATATTAATTTCAGCTTGATAATAACATCTCGACGCGTTTCTGAGAAAAAGGGTCTTGACAGACGGACGAACGTAATGACGGACGGATGTGTACTTACTACAAATTTACGAAAATTACCGTTTTCGGAGTTTTCCCTTTACTTGTGCTACATGACCTTGCTTCTTGCCAAATTACATGATTCTAGGTCAATGGGAAGTACCCTGTAGGTTTTGAGTTTTGGTTTCCTTGAAAATGTCTAAATATGCAATATAAACCGCCGTATCTTTTTATTGCGTTGATTTAGAAACTTGAGTTTTTCACTGCTTTAAAAGATAGCAGACCTGAGTATGTGATATTAATTTCAGCTTGATATCTCGACACGTTCCTGAGAAAAACGTTGACAGACGGACGAACAGACGGACGCCTGATGTGAACAAACTACAAATTTACGGTTTTCGGAGTTTTCCCTATACTTGTGCTACATGACCTTGCTTCTTGCCAAATTTCATGATTCTCGGTCAATGGGAAGCACCCTATAGGTTTTGAGTTTTAATTCCCTTGAAAATGTCTAAATATGCAATATAAACCGCCGCATTTTTTTATTGCGTGGATTTAGAAACTTGATTTTTTCACTGCTTTGAGAGATAGCAAACCTGAGTATGTGATATTAATTTCAGCTTGATATCTCGACGCGTTCCTGAGAAAAAGGTTCTTGACAGACGGACGGACAGACGGACGCCTGATGTGAACTAACTACAAATTAACAGTTTTCCCTTTACTTGTGCTACATGACCTTGCTTCTTGCCAAATTTCATGATTCTAGGTCAATGGGAAGTACCCTATAGGTTTTGAGTTTTGATTCCCTTGAAAATGTCTAAATATGCAATATAAACCGCCGTATCTTTTTATTGCGTTGATTTAGAAACTTGAGTTTTTCACTGTTTTAAGAAATAGCAGACTTGAGTATGTGATATTAATTTCAGCTTGATATCTCGACGCGTTCCTAAGAAAAACGTTCTTGACAGACGGACGAACAGACGGACGCCTGATGTAAACAAACTACAAATTTACGGTTTTCGGAGTTTTCCCTATACTTGTGCTACATGACCTTGCTTCTTGCCAAATTTCATGATTCTAGGTCAATTAGAAATACCCTATAGGTTTTGAGTTTTGATTCCCTTGAAAATGTCTAAATATGCAATATAAACCGCCGTATCTTTTTATTGCGTTGATTTAGAAACTTGATTTTTTCATTGCTTTAAGAGATAGCAGACCTGAGTATGTGATATTAATTTCAGCTTGATATCTCGACGCGTTCCTGAGAAAAAGGATCTTGACAGACAGACGGACAGACGGACGCCTGATGTGAACAAACTACAAATTTACGGTTTTCGGAGTTTTCCCTTTACTTGTGTTACATGACCTTGCTTCTTGCCAAATTTCATGATTCTTGGTCAATGGGAAGTACCCTATAGGTTTTGATTCCCTTGCAAATTTCTAAATATGCAATATAAACCGCCGTATCTTTTTTTTGCGTTGAATTAGAAACTTAATTTTTTCACGGCTTTGAGTGATAGCAGACCTGAGTATGTGATATTAATTTCAGCTTGATATCTCGACGCGTTTCTGAGAAAAAGGGTCTTGACAGACGGACGGACGGACGGTACAGACGGACAACAAAGTGATCCTATAAGGGTTCCGTTTTTACCTTTTGAGGTACGGAACCCTAAAAACCATTGAATTGAGAACTTCCTCCTTTTTGGAGTTGGTTAAAAACTATATTATATTGTTCTCGAATGTTTCTTAAAATTGCAACAATTATATTTTGCACTAATCTTAAGAGCAGAGCAGTTTAGCAGTAAGATATTTCAAGGGTTACAGCTTGTAACTTATAATACTCAATGGACGTAAAAAAATCCTTTGAAAAAGTTACATGATGATATCATCATTGTTCCTTTTTTTAGACCAGACCCAAACAATTTTTTTATATTTTTTATCTTCCTCTCTTATAAGTAAAGGAGTCATGATTTGTGTACATCTCTTTCGAGATTCTAAATACACACGTATGATAGAAAATTATTGGAAAAATACAAAATAAGAAGCATCATTTTTGAAATTCTAAGTTTGTAGGCTCAGCCAGCTTTGCAGATCTTTTTACACAACACACTCTATATTGTATTTACATAATATATTTACTTCTTTATTGTGCTTAAAGTTTAGGATTCCAAAAATATTGACACCAATTGAAAGTCTTTTGCCATAGACACCTTAAACTATAACTTCAACTTTTATATTTATTATGGCAATCCACCGAATTTTCGGTGATTTCTGCCAATGTCCAGTTTGAAAATAATATTTCAGTTTAAATGACAATTGTACGGTTATTAAATCATAGTATGGAGATCATACACGTGTTTTTATATCCAAGAACACGAGATGACTCCTCTTAAACAATAGTTCATAGTTTATTCATTTGACTTTCACACAGATGAGCCGGGGAAATAGTTAGTACTGTCCTAAATGAAATAAAATCATTTTTAAGACGTAAACAGTGATTTATTATTTACGCTTATTGGGTTTTTAATTCTCATCATGATCTTTCGTTTCAAAAAAAAGGATTCTCATTGTTTTTATTATAATTCTATCTGTTGACATTGGCAACCCTTTACAATGTCTCCAATTGTCATCATTACTTTACATATTTATAATCTTAATGCCTAACGCAAGCTCTGCGTTAGGTATATGTAAAAATCGGAAAATCATTAGATATGATAAAGAAAAAGATAGCAAACGTTTTGATTAAAGATTTATTTTAATTAATGCTTTACTAGGGTCATTTTAATATCATTTAGTATTCTTTGTAATCGACATACCTAATTACCACTTCCAAAAGATATATTCGTTTAAGAAACTCCATAATTACTCTTTTAAAAAAAATAATCGTATTACAATAGTAGATTGTATTACAAGGGCGCAAAGTAATATTTTTACGTCGAGGGCGTTTTTTGAATCCAGAGCGAAGTGAGGGATTCTAGAGTAGAATCCCGAGCTTTGCGAGGGATTCTTAAAAAGAATCCCGAACATAGCGAGGGATTCAAAGTACATCGCCCGAGCCAAAAATATATCTTGCGCCCGAGTGATACACTCTACTTTTCATCACCCCCTATGAGAAAATAAAAGGCGCTTCGTACTTTATTGTAAAATTATTATTGTAGCTAACACATCAATAATTTAATGCAAAACAATCCGTGAAAAATTTTACGAGAACTCGGGCTGTACTTTGCTCGATTTATTTCTATTTGAGTTTTTTTTTTATTCAACTGCGGAGTGACTATGGTATTTTCCGTCGTTCCAGCCATTCATTATTTGCGTTCGATTCTTTGGCGCTGAGCATTAAGACGTTCCAAATTCAAAGAGTTTTTAGGCGCACTTATAACAGGGCTTAAAAGTTTCTTTTAGGCGCACTTTTTGAATTTGGAGCGTCATTATTGCCCGCTGAAAGTTTCTTATAGAAAACGCCAACTTTGGGCGTACTTAAAGGGGAACAAAGTCGTCTTTTTCGAATAGGTGGGAGTGATTTAAAAGAATATAATCCATAAACCATAATATATAATATATGATTGTATATCTTATGTAAAATGTTATTACATGTAAATACTACGTGGAATTTCGTGAGGTACTTATCTTACTTGTTCTCTTCCGTAGAGATCTATCTAAAAGTTAGAAACAAACTTGTGCGATTGTACTGTTTGCTACTGTTTTTCTATGTTTTAATAAATTACTTAACAAAAGGAACAAATTGGCAACTTGTTTTAACATTACGTGGAGAAAGGGCATCTTGATATAGATAAAGTTCAATGAGGTGGTAACTAGAACATTATAGTCAATAATCAAATCATTTATTTTCATTAGACCAAAAAAGGCACTTTAAAACGTCATAATTATAAAACAAAAGTGAATCTACTGCCCATTCGCACGTGCCGCTAAACTGTTCAGTTATAAGTTGGTTATTTTGCAATAAATAGATTAGATTAACGTATTACAACTTTCTGATTTTGAGAGCCAATTTTACAAAACTAGAATAACTTTGGCTCTAGATAAAAAATACTCTCACTTATATAATTTTTTATTTTATCAATCCTTTGAAAACTATCCTATGTCCTTTCTCGGGTCCCAGACTATATCTGTACCAAATTTCATTTAAATCGGTTCATTGGTTTAGGACTGAAGAAGAGACAGACAGACAGACAGAAAGACAGACAGACAGAGTTACTTTCGCATTTATAATATTAGTACGGAGTACGGATAATTATAGTACGGATTAACTATTAAATCCTTACTCTCAAGTAACCGTCGAAAAGCACGCAATAAGCGCTTATTTTTATTCAAAATTCTTACAGATACTTAGTAGTAAAAAAATGTAAAGTAGCGATAAAGTTTATACCTATAATTCTGTGCAAAACCTAACTGTATATTCACATTCCTATAATCGAAGATCAGATGCGTAGCTAAGGCCTGGACTCCACCAAAGGGGAGGGGAGAAGTCTCATAAATAACCAAAGGATACTAACGTAAAAATAATGCAAGCCGATTGTAAGTCGAAAATCCCTTATACCTTATACCTTTTATCCTCTCCGCGTTGGTGGACCCCGACCCTAAGGTTTAGAAGGAAACATCCCATATATACACATATATTTCCAAAATTACTTAAAAAGGCGGTGGTCACACCTGTATTCAAGTCTGGCGACAAAACCTGTGTGAATAACTACAGACCTATTTCAGTGTTAACGGGCCTCTCAAAAATTTTGGAAAAACTTATTAACAACAGATTGGTAAAATATCTAGAAGATAACAGACTACTATCAGATAGTCAATTTGGCTTTAGGGCTAAGAGGTCAACCAGCCAAGCAGTCCATAATTTGACTAATTATGTTACTACTAACCTAGATAATGGTATGCACACTATAGGGATCTTTCTAGACCTTGCCAAGGCGTTCGACACTATTTCTGTTTCTTTACTTTTGCACAAGCTTGAAACACTTGGGATAAGAGGAGAACAACTTCTACTATTTTCTGATTATCTCAGCGACCGTTATCAGTGTGTAAAAATAGGTCAGTATAAGAGTTCTGATCAAGAAAATACTTGCTTTGGTATACCACAAGGTAGCATTTTGGGCCCCACCTTATTTTTAGTATACATTAATGAATTATGCAACTTGTCGCTCCAAAATGGTATTATAATTTCATATGCGGATGACACCGCTCTTTTGTTTACGGGTAAGTCAAGAGCTGAGGTATATGAAATTGCTCAAAATGGTTTTAACATTGTGTCTAACTGGCTCCGTAATAATCTTCTGACATTAAACGCAGATAAAACAAATTACGTTTTATTTACAATGAGAAATACTAACATACCGCTTACTAATGTAATTCACGCTCATAAATGCACGTATGCTGACATCGCATGTTCTTGCCCCACTTTAACTAAAGCTGACCATTTAAAATATCTAGGTGTTACCATTGACTCCAATTTAAATTTCCGTAAACATATCGAGTTACTTTGTACAAGAGTGCGAAAATTAATATATGTTTTTAAAAATTTACGAAACTTTGCCGATCACAAGTTAATTAAAATGATATATTTATCTTTGTGTCAATCCATTATTACATATTGCATAACTTCTTGGGGTGGTGCAGCTAAAACAATCCTACTCCCGCTAGAGCGTGCTCAAAGAGCAATCCTCAAGGTTGCTACTTCCCGCCCTTTTAGATTTCCTACGCACCAGCTCTACTTAACATGTAATGTGCTTACAGTGCGGCAGTTATTTATTTTACACACTGTACTGCACCAACATACTGCACTTCCGTTTGAACCTGTACCTTCTGACAAGAGAAGGAAGGACTTGGTTGCCATAAAGCCTCAAACCAGACATGCCTTCGCCGAGAGATTCTACGTGTTTCTAGGACCTTTCCTGTATAATAGGCTCAATAAGGTACTAAAATACTATAACGTTAGATATAATGAATGTAGCAGAATGTTGTCAGAATATTTAGTGACACTCAACTTCACAGACACAGAAAAACTTTTAGAAAGTTTGACTTGACGCTGTATCTTGTTAATGTTTATCTATGTTTAAACTCACACACATAATATTAGGTATTAATGTATTCTCACAGCTATTAATAGAACATATTATATTTTGTTATAATAAGTAGTTTTACTGTAACCTTAAATTTTACGTAATAATGCAAACTGGACTGTAAAGTGATAGCCTGAAACACAGGTTGATTTTAACCTAGGTCAGGCGGGTCGCTATCAAATATTGCAATTCCGAATTAGTTTTAATTGCACTGTTAATAATAATAATCTTAGTGTTAGTTTATTCTTAGAATCTCTTTATGTATACACTTTTTGTAACTGTTCCCTATGTACACTTTTGTAAACTGTTATTTGAATAAAAATTTATTATTATTTATTTATTATCCCATTGGCATCTCTGGTACGGAACCATAACATGAACTTTAAATCTACTTATCCAATCTTGTCAAATAGTCCAATTGTCCGTAGTGATGTGTGGTCTGACCTCGACAATGACAGTTCGTTATTACATGTGTGCAATTTGTTAATGTAATGTCCGGCTGCCGTATCACCAATCATAATGAAGCTTAAAAATCTTAATTCGCAATCAGAACATGTAGAATATGTACTTAGTAATCGGTGAAACTAATAATTTGTTCTATTTTTAACCGACTTCAAAAAAGGAGGAGGTTTTTTTTTGTATGTTTGTTACGCGATATCTCCTTCATTGTAAACGGATTTTGATGGTTCTTTTTTGTTTGATAAGTCATGATTCAAGGGTGGTCCCATATAAATTTTCGATCGGTTTAGTGCTTCTCGAAAAATCCACCAAGAACAAATAAATTGACGTAATATTCATAGACGATGTGTGCTTTTTCTGCAAGTTTCTATTTTCGTTTTATAAACTATAATTTGTACTAGTCGACACTAAAAAGTAATAAATAAAAACTTTTTTCAAAAAAATAATAACCGCCTTGAAAAACTGAAAACCCAAAAATAATTA
Source organism: Athetis lepigone (assembly GCA_033675125.1). Lineage (NCBI taxonomy): Eukaryota > Metazoa > Arthropoda > Insecta > Lepidoptera > Noctuidae > Athetis > Athetis lepigone. Next base: position 564,011 of record CM066236.1, on the reverse strand, counting down.
AAATTTCGGAAGTCGGTGGCAACACAAATTGACTGGCAGAACAGAAGCCACCGACTTCCGAAATTTTAGTTATTTTTGGGTTTTTAGTTTTTGAAGGCGGTTATTATTTTTTTTGAAAAAAGTTTTTATTTAACGATTTTTACAACATACAAATCTAGCTGCCTTCCGCACTACCACTCGAATTAATTTTGCGTGTTTGGTTTTGCTTTAGGCCTGTGAATCATACCGTGATGTTATGTAACCTCATATGTAATCAATTATCAAATATAAGTCTAGCTATTCAATTTAACCAATGTGACTTTATCGTTTCATAAGTACTTTATAATATCTAAGATAATATGCGTCGGATAGCACGCAAAATCGTTAGTCCCGGTCCCAATTAGTAGGTAGCCTGAAACCAGTAATTTGCAATTGATTTATTTTTTTAAAACACATAAACAAAAGTACTAGTTAACTCAGGTAGCTCCTTTTACGTCCATTTTTGTTTAAACCTTCGCTGTATGTGACATATTATATTGAACACGCCCTACACATTTGACGTGGCACCTAATAGAGCAAGAGCCCACGCCAGACCTTCGTTATTGATGTGAAACATTTATAGCCGCACGTAAAACAAATTCTGGCGTGGCGACGCATGCCGTGGCGACGCGTCGCCATGCTATATGATGGTGTATATATACAGTCACAGTCTTGTGTGTCTCGTCACACGGAGGTGACTAGCAAGGATCAGGACATGATGAAAACACACCAGGAATATATTTTAATGTTCATTTATTCAGGCAGCCATTACAACTGATACACGGCTCGATGACACACACAGACTAAGTATATATTAATAGAACACATCTTGTGAACAAAGGTTGTATATCTAACATCTCCCCTCTTTAAAAAAGTAAAAACATAACATCATTGTATGCGAATCTCCTCTCTTTAAAAAAAATAATAATTGACATTACATAACTGACATTTCAAACTTACAATAATCTAAAATAACACAAAACAAATAATGCTTCTTGCTAAATACATTCACAGTAACGCTTTGGTTTATTAACCTGACGTCCTGAACGCGTAATATAAGGCTGAAGAGTACTAGAAGTATTAGGTACTTGTGCAGTTGGTGAAGATGATAGCGCTGGAGTTGGCGAAGATGATGATGATAATGGCTGTGATGAAGGTTTCAGAATGTGAACACGGTTCCTACGAAAAGTTCCTTTGGGTGATGTGACTATATAACTTTCAGGAAAAGTGTCCTTCTGTGTGATAACTCCGGGTACCCATGTACCATGTGGCGGTTTATGTTTAAAATAAACTTTATCTCCTGTGGACAGTGAAGGAAGTTGTTTAGAATGTTGATTATAATACATGTTTGTTTTAAGCTGTTGTTTTTCTTTATACTGTTTTAATTTCTGTAAATCAGGAATACAAGGCTCAAAAACAGAATCTAAAGCTGGTATTTTGGTACGCAAGCTTCTAGACATGCAAAGCTGTGCTGGCGAATATCCAGATTCTTTAGGAGTATTCCTATACATAAGTAAAGATATGTATGGGTCTGTATTGTCTGACTTACATTTTGTAAGTAGTGACTTGATTGTTCCAATGGCTCGTTCTACCATTCCATTGGACCTGCTCAAATAGGGGCTAGAAGTATTATGAACGATTCCCCATGAAGTAGTAAAATCTTTGAATTCTTTACTATTGAACGGCGGACCATTATCAGAGTTCATAATCTCTGGTATACCGTGTCGAGCCAAAATTGATTTTAATTGTATAATGATGCTCTTTGCGGTAGAATCTGACTTAAGCAATGCAAGTTCGATGTACTTCGAAAAATAGTCAACAACAAGTAAGTATTTAAGACTATCAAACTCAAAAATATCTACACCAATCTTATTCCAAGGTAGCATTTTGTACTCATGGTGAATAATTGGTTGTTTAGAATGATTCCGCCTGAAAGTAAGACAAGTGTGACAATTTAATATGTATTTTTCAATATCAGAATCAATATTAGGCCAGTAGACAGTTGACTTAGCAAGGCGAATAGAACTATTAACACCTTGATGGCCTTCATGAACAAGTTGCAAAATATAATCTCTCATTGAACTTGGAATGACAATACTGTTATTTTTAAATACAATATTATTAAGAACGTGTAGTTGGTCTTTTAGAATGAAATAGGGTCTTATCTGTGGAGTGACGGACTTTTTATGCTCGGGCCAACCCGACTGACAATAAGATACAACTTGTGATAAGACTGGATCTTTCTTGGTTTCATCAGCAATCTCAGCCAGTTTTTGCTTACTTACTGTAAGGCATGACAATACCATATTTACGTGCAGGTCAAGGTCCACATCTATGTCCGTGAATAGTTCTTCGGACAGCGCTGCTCTGGACAGTGTGTCTGCAACATATAAATAACGTCCCGGCTTATATGTTACCTTTAAGTCGAAAGGTTGTAGTCTTAACATGATTCTCTGGAGTCTTGGTGGAATGTCATACAATGCTTTTTTGAACAAAGTAATAAGAGGTTTATGATCACTTTCCACCAATACTCTCATGCCAATCAGAAATTGATGAAATTTGGTACAACCAAAGAGTATTGCAAGTAATTCTTTCTCAATTTGAGAATAGTTTTGTTGGCATTTAGTAAGAGAAGAGGAAGCATATGCTATTGGTTGTTCACCATGTAAAATGACTGCACCAAGAGCATTAAATGAAGCATCAACCGACAAAGTAATCTCTTTATTTGGATCAAAATAAGTAAGAACTGGGGCTGAACTGATTAGCATTTTGATATTTTTGAACTCAGACTCATGGTTCTCAGTCCATATGTATTCATTTTTATTGGATAAAAGTTGTCTTAAATGCGTTGTCTCTTTAGCAAGATTCTCAATAAAACTACTAAGATAATTAACCATGCCTAGGAAGCGTTGAAGCTCAGACAGGTTTTTAGGGCTGGACATGTCAGTAATTGCCTTGACTTTGGCTGGGTCTGGACGTACACCTTCTTGACTGAAAATATGACCTAGATATTTGACTTCTGTGAGACAAATATTGGACTTCTCTTTATTGAATTTCAAGTTAATCAACTGAGCTCTATCAATTACCTGTTGAAAGCGTTCATTATGCTGTTCAATAGTCTCACCATAAATTAGAATATCGTCCATCATAATTTTAATACCTGGAATGTCCGAAAACTTTTCGACCATAACTTTATGAAAAATCTCTGGAGCTGACGTGATACCAAAAGGTAAACGTGTGAACCTATATCTCCCGAAGGGGGTTATGAAAGTGCACAGTTTAGATGAATTTTCAGAAAGTTTGAGCATCCAGAAACCATTCTTAGCGTCCAATGTAGAAAAGTATTTGGCACCTGATAGGTCTGCCTTGATTTCTTCTATTGTAGGAAACTGATAATGAGGTCTCATGACAGCTTCATTCAGTTTACGAGGATCTAGGCATAACCGTAATTTACCATTCTTTTTTACAGCAAGAACTATAGGACTTACCCATTCTGTAGGCTCATCGACTTTCTTGATAATGTCCTGCAGCTCCATCTCCTGCAGTTCCTTTTTCAGGGGCTCCCGCAGTTGGAAAGGTACACGCCTGCATGCAGCAACGGACGGTGTGGCATCAGGCTTCAGCTTCAGGTCGACTATGACGTCTTTTATGCAACCAATACCAATTGTGAGGTTATCTGGGATTTGCGGTACAAATGATACAGAGTTTACCCTTTTGACAAGCTTCAAGTTTTCGCATGAATCACGACCAAGAACATTGTTACATTTAACAACAGGATCAGTAATATAAAAATGAACAGTATATTCTGTGTTGTTGTGTCTGACAACAAGCTGACACTGACCTACTGTTGAAATTTTCTGACCGCTGAATGTTGAAAGTATGTGAGTGCTCTTTTGAATGATATCATGATTGATGTTCAATGATAGGAATGAATCATATGAGATGATGTTGGTATCTGCACCAGTATCTAGGACAAAGTTACAAATTTTATTATTAATTGTAAGATTAGCTGTCCACATATTAGACCGCGATATAGAATTAATGTGTATAGAACCGACAAATAAAGTATTGCTGTTGGACGAACCTGACTCATGAGTATTCTTGCTACTAATTAATCTAACCGTTTTGCAAACTGAGGCGAAGTGATTGAATTTGCCACAGCTTCTGCACTTCACTCCTCTTGCCGGACAGCGCACTCTGTGTACTTGCCCACATTTGTGACATGTTGACTCGCCGGAACCAGACGAACGGTATCTCGACTGTGATGACTTTCTTGACTGTGATGGCTGCTGCGACCTAGAGTGAGAACGTGACGGCCTGGCATGTCGCTTTACTTGGGAAATACCGACGAAGGGTTCTTCCAGTTGTCTGGTTTGTTCCTTCGTGGCTTCCAGCACCTTGGCTAACTGTATGGCTTTTTCGAGATCTGCCGGCTTTTCCGATAGGATACGCTCCTTTATGTATAAATTCTTCTGGTGTAAGTTTAAACTGAAAATGTCTCTGACTATGCTGTCTTCTAATGTGTCTAGTGCACATTGTTTTGCGATATTTTTTAAGTCCGTGGCGTATTCGTCGATGGATTCACTTACGTTCTGTCTTCTGTTAAAGAGCTTATGCCGTTCCATCGTGATGTTCACTTGTGGCAGGAAATGATGGTCAAATTTGGCTAAAAGACTGTCAAGCTGTACTTTGTCTAGCTCAAAGCCAAACGAATAAAAAATGGCTAGGGCATCCGTCCCTATGTGGTGGAGAAGAATAGCGACTTTTCTTTCATTAGACTCGGATTCTAGTCCGCTTGCACGGAGATATATTTTGAATTGCGTCTGCCAGTTTTTCCATGCCAATGGAAGGTTGGATGAGGTAAGTTCAAGCGGCTTCAGCGATGAACTACCCATGACGACTTTCGGTTTCTCGCTTTTGTTTTTCGACGATGGCAAAAATGGCGACGATCCCGAAGGCTCTATTTCTGGCGACGACGACGATTTCGACTAATTTTGGATTTCTTTTGAATCCGACATCAGCTTTTTACTCTGACACCATGTCTCGTCACACGGAGGTGACTAGCAAGGATCAGGACATTGTGTACTGTGTGGCGATGATGTAATGTCGATGTTTCACATCTGCCAGGCGTCCCGTGACGGCTCACTTTTTTTTTTTTGTACATGTCTTCTATACAGGTAAGAACGACCAGCGACTTAAGCCCGGTTTCCACCGCGAGCGGAACGGCCCCATTAATGACTTCGCTCGCAAGCGCAAACTGCATACTTGTATTTCCACCAACAAAATTATAATTCTTAATACATACTTTATTATAAATGCATTTATTATTAATTATTATTCGACTATTTGTTGTTTATTTGTTTGACTATTTGTTGTTTGCAGTTTGCGCTTGTGAACAAAGTCATTAATGGGTCCGTTCCGCTCGCGGTGGAAACCAGACTTTAGAGTTTGGGTCGTGGTTATCTGGGCAGGTAACAGGTAGTAAAAGTGTATAAAAACCCACGATGGAAGAAGTCATTTGATGATTTCCCACTCCCCAAAAAAAAAGTGTATAAACTAGTATGTACATAAAATTTGTTAGAGCATAAAGCTCAATTTCTTTATATTTTTTTCGGGATAACTTTAGAAATCTCTCACTTACGACAGTTGCAACCCCCTGCCAGACACCCCGAAACTTTAATAAATTAAAATTATACTTTCGTTATTGTGTAAGTGTCGCGTACAAAACCGAACATACTACGCGAACGCTTTGTTGACAGAGCTTCATAGTTTTGTATGTGAGCTGCAGGCAGGCGTACACCAAGCGTATAATGACGTTTACGCTAATCCTCCGTAGACAATAGACCTTGGACACAACACCCGTGAACAACGTTATTAACAACAGCAGATCTTTATTCCCAATTGCTCGGTCACACATACTGTGAACTATAACTATAGGCCCTTTAACTGCATTTGCTAAGTAACGTAACGTAAGTTCTATTAAGAAAAATGTACCTGAAACACATTACACCACTAAGAAAAGGCAGTTACGGAATGATTTTAGGTATGACCGTGCACTTTTCTTGGTCAAAATGCTTAATGTCGGTTCTCAATAATAATAATAAATGCATGGATTTCAATATGCAAGTGATGATGTCATAACGCGTTACGTTACGACTAACCAATTCACTTCACCATAAAAGTGTCAAGTTAGCGTTTTAAATGATTAACATACATCGCTAAAAAAAATTTGAGTACACAATGCTTATTTATCCCGGAGTCACAATTTTATTGTACAACTAGCTTTTGCCCGCGGCTTCGCTCGCGTTAGAAAGAGACAAAAAGTAGCCTATGTTACTCTCCATCCCTTCAACTATCTCCACTTAAAAAATTACGTCAATCCGTCGCTCCGTTTTGCCGTGAAAGAGAGACAAACAGACACACTTTCCCATTTATAATATTAGTATGGATTGACAAAATGGAATCATGACCCACCATAAGCTTATTTTCCTACAGACATTCAAATACAATTAGGTTGACAATCGCGTAAACATGTATTAAAAATGTCACACGTCTAGTCTTATTATTTTGACAGCTTCAAACGATTTGTCGTCGAAATGGGTCACGATTCAATTTTGTCGATAGTACACACTCATAATATAATTTCACAATATGTAATCAGTCGTACTTATGTATACTTATAAATACATATTTACAAACATCAAACCGGTTTGTCAGTCACGCTCACAGCTGCGCGGGCGCCGGCGGTTCGTGCATGACGTCACTTTGTTTTGCGGTTTTTTGCAGGTTAGTTACTGCCATTGATTAATTAGACCTTGGATTAATTACTCTACATGTCTCAGTATTAAGTATGTTATTGTTTTTCTTAACTGCTTCTAACTGAAATCATCCTATGAATAATAACTAAAATATTGCGCTTAATTTCGTTTTGTTATTGAGTTTTATCGCAGTAACAGCTCATGTTTTTACTCTGTTATCCATTTAAGTTGACATTCTTGTTTGCTTACATTTATTTAAAGACAGATAAATGTATCTTAGATAAGATCTCAATCAAATTATGTTTTTTTTTATAACTTATGGGCTTGCTCTTGGTCCCGGACTAGTCCGAGCGCATAGACGGGGCCTACGATGGAGCGAGCTCACCCAAAAGATGCCTATTCACTCTTCTCTTGATTCTTTTGTTTTAACAATCAGTTTCTAAGGAGATGTGTGTGGCATTTATGTAATACGGTAGTTTCCACCATTATCAATTGACGTACTTTTTATGAGCTGTCAAAACGCCATTCTCCAATAGATTTTGTATGGCAATGGCGACTTATGACGTCACTAAAATAACAACTCAGTTGACTATCTATTTATTGATTTCAACACAACTAAAAATGAAATTTTATAGCAAATTGAAAATGAACCGAATTTATTAGGCTCAAATTAATATAGGTTTTATAGGAATTGTGTCTAACATTTATTGGTTAATGGTGGAAACTACCCAATTGCTTATATAACATTATCTTTTTTATCTGGCTAGTTGGTGTAGTGGCTAGTGGTCTTGATTGTTGGAGTCGAAGGTTATAGTTCGTTACCCATTTAGGATAAAATTTGCGTGTTGAGTACGATTATTTGTTCTGTGTCTGGGTGTACTAAGGTGTAATGTATTTGTAGTATGTATTTATAATCTTTACGTCTGTAGTTATATCAATTGCCTGATGGTTACTATGGCAACCAATGCATGCTCTACATATTTTAGAATCAGATGCCCGCCCGTATAAGCTGTCCCAATATTTTTATTTCTTCTTCTTCCTGCCCTTATTCCATATTACATGGGGTCGGTGCTGTTGTACATGTTTTTCTCTTCCATGTCAACTGTCACACGTTATACTATCTTTACTATTTTTTCCTTCATATCATTCTTAACACAATTCAATCCACCTTTTTTTGACGTTCCTTTCCCCTTCACCCCTCTACAGTTGTCTCCTCTTCATATGCCCATACCAGGCCAAACGGCTACCTTTCAGCTTCTGTGTAACTGGTGCTACTTTCCCATTATTTTATAATGGGAAGCTATCTAACATTAGTATTACATATTAGTCTGATTAAGTAATTAAATGATATAAGAATTATTATAAAAGGCTAGAATTTAAGTAACCCTATAATTTGAAACTCAGGGACCGATGGCATACAGGAAATACAGGTTCATCCAAGTTAGGCTCCAGTTCTAAAACTTTCTGGACGAAAACTGTTTTATAGCTATTTTTGTAACCTATTCTTACTTTTCTGACAAACAAATATATACTATTTTAATTATCTTTGTCAAATGCTACACTCATTATTAACTTTTTAGTCATGATCCTGACATACACATGGCTGGCTGTAGCCATTGCGGCGTTGGTGCTGTACCTTCGGCAGGTGTACTCGAAGGTGTCTCGAGTAGGGGTCAACCACCTGCCCGTGGTGCCCTTCTTCGGGAACCTGTTCTGGGTGTTCATGAAGAAAGAGCACATGATTGATTGCTTGGTGAGGTCCACGAATTCGTTTCCTGATGATAGGTAAGTGAGAATCATTCGATTGTTCATGAATTTCATAGACGTTAATACGGGTTATTATAATAAATCTTTTTTTTTTAATTACTGGTTTTTACCATAGACTTTGAGACCAAGAAACGAGTATCGAGAACGCGATGAAGTCGCGAAAACTTTATCAAAATGAGTGATTGAGCCATTTTATTTTTAATCGTCAAACGACATCCGGCTTTTTGGTTAAAAGAAAAGAGTTTCGAGGTCAGACAACCAAATTTTTGAAAATTGCCTGATGCCCTTATGATCTTTCAAGTCTTAAATAGGGCTTCCTCTTCCTCTATTTTGCTGTGGCCTGCTTGGTCCATATATAATCTTAATTATTTGTATAGTTACCTCCGAAAATAATTTATAGAAACCAATAAAAATATCGACTAGCTACGAAAACTACACAGACTTATTTTCTGATTCCTTTATTCCAGGATATCAGGACACTACGACTTCGTGACTCCAATATACCTGGTCCGTGACGTGGAAGCCATCAAGCGCATCACCGTGAAGGACTTCGAGCACTTCGTGGACCGTCGAGGGTTCGCTGGCGAGTCCGATCGAATGTTTGGACGAGGGCTACTGTTGATGCATGGTGCGTTGTGTTGCGCTTTTTTACTTTGTTTTAGTGTTTTGTTTTTGTTTAATTTAACTTTGACTTTTGGCTTGACCCAGACTTTGGTATTAACTTTGACTTTAAAATAATATCAGCCTATAACTGTCCCACTGCAGGGCAAAGGCCTCTTCTCATACAGAGAAGGCACGAGCATTGATCACCACGCTTGCTCAAGGCGGATTGGCGATTTCAGACTCATATTCATTACAAGTCCAGGTTTCCTCACGATGTTTTCCTTCACCGATGTCTGTGATGATCGATGTGTGTGTGAACTTTGACTTTACAATTTGTATTTTAATAATAAATAATAAAGCCTCATTTATTCCTTAACAATTGATTTACATAATTTTTGTACAATATCAAATGCATATTTTGTAATAACAATTCAAGATTTAAATTGCAATTTAGATAGAAAAAATATACAACACAAAATTTATAATTTAATAATTGATTTTCATGCATATAAAAAAATTATATTAATAGCATATTTTACTGACTATAAATTAAAACGGTTTTCTTCTTATTGTTTTTTGTACAATTTTTAATAGTAAAGCCTACAAGCTTTTTGGCTAGTAGATAAGGTTACCTGAGGAAGATTCAGCCTGCGGGTACGAAACTTGGCGACCGCCGGAGCGACGGCGGGGCGGCGCGGTGCGACGGCGTAGTAATCAAATGCATTAAACAATAAGCGCTGTGTACGAAACGGGCGACGGCGAAGCGGCGCGATCGAACGATGCACGGGCCGCGGCAGTCGCGCCGCCCCGCCGTCGCTCCGCCCGTCGCAAATTTTGTACCCGCAGCCTGTGTCTCTGTCCACGGAGGCCTGCTTGCAACTTACATACACCAAGCTTATAATGAGGAATACGCGTCTATGTAGCTACATCTCCGTGGACTGTAACACTTAAGTGTAGAAAACAATGCATATTTTAGTAGAGAAAAACCGAGAAATTTAAGGATTTATAACACCCATGTGAAGTTAAGATCGCCAGTACTAAAGTTGAATATACCAAGTCAATACTAATAATACCTCGCGGTGATAAACACCAATTACCTCCTATCTCAAGTACCTACTAATATATTATATATATAGAGGAGATAAGCGTACAAACACCGCGTGATTGTCTCTGATAGTACCTATTGTTATTTGTTTAACAAACATCACAATGACTATATATTTAAGAGTTATTTACATAAAGTGGATAAGGATTATTTTGAAAACTGATAAGGTTGATAAGACAGGCAGATTTCACTAGTACTTATCTAATCATCGACTATGCAAAGCAGTTTAGTTTGATAAGGAATGCTGTAATATCGCGTGTCTTAGACATATCTGCCGTCGTTATTAGAAAAGGCACAACTAACATTTTACAAATGTTGAGAAAATTAAGATTTAAATATTTTTTGAATTTTGTTAAAAAAAGCACGTTTAAAATGTGTTTTTCGAAATTGTGTAAATGTAAAAAATTGCGTTTTTTTAGTATGTATAAAAAGATAGCAATATTATATTTTTAATTTTAATGGATATATTTAATAATTAGCATATTTCTTTTTAACTTAACATAAAAAATAAAATGAAAAGAGCAATATTATGTTTAAAAGGCACATATAACCAAATATGCCTTTTCAATGTAAAATTTTGAGGAAAAATTTAAAATTTTACGATAAAAAGGCATATTTACTTATTTGTGCCTTTTCATTGTAAATTATTAAAATAAATACATAGGTAAATGTGTCTCCGCAGTGGGATTGTATATTTTAAAAGAGGCTGATAAATGTCATTGTATAAATATAATATCAGAATAAAATATAATAAACTAGCTTCTGCCCGCGGCTTCGCTCGCGTTAGAAAGAGACAAAAAGTAGCCTATGTTACTCTCCATCCCCTCAACTATCTCCACTTAAAAAATCACGTCAATCCGTCGCTCCGTTTTGCCGTGAAAGAAAGACAAACAGACAGACAGACATACAGACAGACAGACACACTTTCCCATTTATAATATTAGTATGGATAAAATATCAGAATTGTTTACTAAAAATGACTCTTCAAAATCTCCCTTATTTAAAAATTAGGTATAAATGAGATCCCACCAAAAACAGTACATGTAAAAGTAAGCTAACTCTCTAAGCACTTCTACTATCGTAAAAAGTTTTGAGATCGCATAGAAACCAAGTCCTGTTCAACTTATTTTGTAATAATAAATCAATATTTTGTGATTATGTCAATAGTTTTGTTTTCCACATTATTATAATAATGACTTGGTCATGAGCATAATGAGATAGAAATACAAAACATCATATTTGGAGGGGTTGAAAGTTAAACATAAAGTTTACAGAATAAAATTCTTTTAGTCTATTCAATTATTATTAAATTACTGACAGTCAGTCTCATCCAAGACCAGTGAACTGCACATGCATTGTTCGGTATGTTTATTCTATGGTGATCTTACATTCCAATCAGTTACAAAATGATGTCCTTAGATTCGACTGTATTTGCAACTTGTGCTCATGGCCAAGTCATTATTATAATAATGTAAAAAACAAAACTATTGATATAATCACAAAATATTGATTTATTATTACAAAATAAGTTGAACAGGACTTGGCTTCTATGCGATCTCAAAACTTTTTACGATAGTAGAAATGCGTAGAGAGTTGGCTTATTTTTACATGTACTGTTTTTGGTGGGATTTTATTTTTCTCTAAGAAACTCAGTAGGCGACCATTAATCAGTCTTTCCATAACCTTAAAAATAGCTGAAAGGACAGAGATCGGTCTATAGTGTTGTTCGCACAGTCCCTGTTCCCGCTCTTATAGATCGGGTGGATCAGGGCCTTTTTGAAATGTTCAGGGAAAATTCCATTTGCTATGCTGCCGTCGTTATTAGAAAAGGCACAACTAACATTTTACAAATGTTGAGAAAATTGAGATGTACAACAGGCACAACTGACGGCATTCCCTGCATACCTTACCCCCCTCACTTCATCTTCGTTCAGAAATGTTTAGTAGTAAAGACACAAACGCCAATGGGCCTTTTTTATATAACATTTATAAGCGTAGGGTTAAATAAAAAGGGCATAACTGCCAGTTGTGACTTTTCTTTCTACATTAATTGCTAAAGTGTTCGTATAAAAAATAAGCACAATTGCCACATAAGCCTTTTATATTTGACATACGTCAGTTATGCCCTTTCCATTAAATATATCAATAATAAAAAGGTGAAATAAAAGTCATATCTCACAATATGCCTTTTTATTGTAATAAAACTTAAAAAATGATGCAGTTGTGCCCTTTAAGCTTATGCTATCTCTGTTTATTTTGTAGCTAAAAATCCACAAAAAATCAGGCAGATAGGCCTTTTTTTCCTGATTCCGAATATATATATAACTCATTTTGACAAAAAGTGTTAGTTGTGCCCTTTTTCGGTAACACGGCAGATATGTTCACTGATTCACTATCAAATCAATTAAAAACTTAATCTACAGAGTAATGTGAAAAACACAAATTTAATGCGATGAGTAGAATCAGCTCTTTGAAGGGTGCAGGGGGCCAATTCTCGATTTTCGCCATTTATCTCGAGTTCGAGATTGAAAGTCTATCTCTATGTCTATCAAAAATATCTCTATCTCTACCAAAAAATGTCGAATTGAGCAGAATTCCGTATTCTCGGTCAAAATAGAAATTAATGTCACTAAAATGTCGAGTCGAGTGAAGATAATGTTACCACTAAGAAGAATCGCGCGTTCCGTTTTTGGTAGCTAAGTAAAAGTAGCATAAGTGAATGAATGATTTTGTTTTAAAATGCTGAATATACGAATATTTAAGTATAAAACGAAACGTTTAGTGTAAAAATAATCAGTTTGACAGTTGACTGTCTGTCAGTGACAGAATCCAAGTGTTAGTTATGAGGTAAATGATAAAGTTCTTTATTTTAAAATAAAAATAGCTAAGCCATACAAAAAATCAATTATAATAAAATCGGTTACAATAATTGTGAACTCAACAAATACGTAATTTAGGTATTTTAGGGTGTGCAAGATAGAAATTCTAATAAACAAATAAACTCGTCCATCTTTTAGTGATTTCAAGTCTAATCGTGGTCGTCGTTTCAAAGTTTCAAAAAAAAAAAACACAATGCACAAATCAAAAAGTATAAATCAAATTTCCATTAGGTATGAGATGCCAAGCCGTATTGTATTAAAAAAATAAGGAAATAAAACCCAGTGTACAATCCAAAACTCAACGAATTCACTCAGAAATGACGTATCTCTACAATCGACATGTCATCTCTACTGCTCAGTAGCACTCGACATGAACTCTAACGTTAGTCTTCGACAAATGTCGAACTAGACATCCCCAGAATAGCAACTTTTAAAATTTGACGAAAAAATGACGTCATTCGATTTTTTTGTCGAATTCGTCTTCATCTCTAAAACCGAGAATTTGCCCCCTGGAGACTAAACCATCAACCAGCGCGTGTAGAAATAGTCGTAGATAAACAAAGAAAATTATTAATCATATAATGGTGAACTGACTGACTGATTATTTTAATATATAATCTACTCACAACCCAAACCGCTCGCTGGTCGTAGAGTCATAAAACTTGCAGGCTGTGTTCTATGTGAAAAGTAGATATCCTAAGAAGAGATTTTTGGAAATTCCAACAGTAATGGGATAAAACATGTATATGTCGCAGTCATCTGGTTGAATCAGCTATTTGATTGTATGACTAGCGCGTTCATTGAATAGCAACATTTAATTGAATGACTAGGCCGAAAGCTGATTAAACAAGCGTCACTCAACGTCCAACTAGATAGCTGATTGAAGCATAGCCCTTTGAACAGAGCGGACGTAATATCAGTCAGGCGATTGTAATTTAGTTAATTTTTTTCCACTGCGGCGTTAGTAGTCACCAAAACAAATATGGCGTAAAATAGCTCGCGCAGATAGCACTGTTTTGATATTATTTTTATTAAATTTACTTTAAAGTGACTAAATTCTTGATAAAATAGTGTGACAGCATGGATTTACCTATTGATACGCCGCCGCCGGCTAGTTTTATAAAGTTTTTTTTTTTAATTAAAAATCATAATAAAGTGTGTCATGTCATGTCCTCATTTTTGTTATGTAAAGGAAGTTAAGTTGCGAACTTATGGTCACCCTAAACAAACATTACAAAGTCGACTATAACCCATTAAACGACAATGCTAAATGACGTTCAGTCAAGTCGTTGAACGTTACATTAAATAACTTGACGAGTTGTCGTTTAGTCATTCAATTAATTGTCGTCATTCAATGAACGCGCTAGTCATACAATCAAATAGCTGATTTAACCAGATGACTGCGACATATATACAAGGTGTATTTTTGGTCTTGCTCAACCCGCTAGGAGATGATTCTACCCATAAAAACAAACAACTTTTATTTTGGAACCAACTCTGAAATCGCAAAAAAATATCAGCTGTTTCTATAAAAAGTTCATTGCCCTCTCGACCATAATGTATGAAACAGCTGATATTTTTTTCGCGATTTCCGAGTTGGTTACATAATAAAAGTTGTTTGTTTTTATGAGTAGAATCATCTCCTAGCTGGTTGAGCAAGACCAAAAATACACCTTGTATAGTTATATTATAGGTAGTATAAAATAAAATAAAACAAAAACCACCACAGCACAGCAGTCTGTCTGTTCGCGATAAACTTAGAAAGCACTGAATGGTGAATAAAACAGAGAAAAACCGAATTACAAAAGATGTGTAACACCACATTCTTTCACCATATTCTTATCTTGATTTTTTATTAACGATAATAATGTTATAGCCCAGTCAAATTAGGTAAAAAATGGGGTAAACCTCGGAATGAAAGATAATAAGCTGAAAATTGGTATCAGCCTTTGTTTCGTCGTTCTAAATGTTGTCTCAAAAGTCACAATTGTTATCGTGTCCGAGTCTTGAGATATTGGAGGTCAAAGGTCACAAAAATCGGTTTTTCGCAAATATCTCGTTTTCTATTGCTTGATGAAATTTGCACCTTTTACAAAAAATGTGAAGTATAAAATTCTCCACAACTTGTACCTTAACTTTTTTTTCATACGATCAACCGTTTTTGTGGTAGACCGCGAAGAGTGCGCCGCGTACAGTCATGTATGGCCGTACGTTGTATAAAGTTAATTATTTACTAAAAAAAAGTAATTATAAAACAATTCCACTATTTATGTGTTTATTATTTATACTTAATAAAAACAAGTGTCTTAATTTAAGTATAGTATATATTTTAAGTTAAAACGGCATTGTTTATGGGTGGGAAATCATTTAGAAGCGGGAAGGGGTGTATGACTTTGGTCTGACTTTTAATGACTAAAACCCACCCATGTTCCTTCGGTTGCCCTTTTTATGTTCCGGGACCGCGGTAACTAATAGAACTATTCCGCAACCCGGCAGGCATTGGCCCTAGAGGTCCCCTTCACGTGCTGACTGCTATTTGAGGCTCGCGTGGAACTAACGGGGTCGGGCGGACGGCTACCTATCGCTCGAGATATACGAGTATGTAGGGTGACTGGTAATTAGTGTACGACATTTAAACACGTCATGGTCCTCATGATAACCAACAACTTTTACTATACACCTTCAATAAAATTATATAAAAATTGTTTGTAATCATGAGCACAATCACGTGTTTAAATATAGTTCACTGATTGCTAGCCACCATAATATACGTTTTCCTAAAGACGTGTAATTTTTTTTATACCAAATTTAAAAATTATTCTCATAATTGGTGCTTCTTTACTCTCTGCAAGTCCGTATAAAAGCAAAAGAACAGTGCAGTAGTATTAGAAAAAATTGTATATTTGCTGTCCGAATAAAAGGCTTATTATTTTTTTATTAATTACCTGGAAGTACTTATCCCTACCCTAAGGACTTTTCTATTTATAGCCGGAGCAAGTCTTTTATTGTATTCAAGGCTCAAGGCCACTTTCTCTTTTAAGAGACTTATTAGTCAAGGATATTCGTTAGTTTGAAATTGTACCTTTGACCTTGAATATCTTTAGACGTGGACACGATAACATTTGTGACTTTTGAGACAATATTTAGAACGACAAAACAAAGGTACATACCAATTTACAGCTTATTATCTTTCATTCAACCGTAACTCACGCTTGACTTTGCCATAAATGACTGTTCGCGGCGCACTTTTCGCGGTCTACCGCAAGAACGGTTGATCATATGAAAAAAAAATGTGTGTAAAAGTTGTCGAGAATTTTATACTCAACAACTTTAAAATAGGTCCAAATGTCATTAAAGCAATAGAAAGTGAGATATTCGCGAAAAACTGATTTTTATGACCTTTCACCTTCAATATCTTAAGTCGCGGACACGATAACATTTGTGACTTTTGAGACAACATTTAGAACGACAAGACGAAGGTTCATACCAAGTTACAGCTTATTATCTTTCATTCCGAGGTGAAACCCTAATTTGACTGGCCTATTATTACTATACACAATATTAAAACTGTTTGTACTAATTGCAGGTGACGAATGGAAGGCAATGCGTTCAACGATGAGCCCAGCTTTCACCAGCTCTAAGATTCGCCTGATGGTGCCCTTCATGGAGGAGGTGGCTTTGGACATGATCAAAGTGCTGAAGGAGAGGATCCAGGAGTCTGGAAGTAAGTTTTGATGACATGAGACAACGTAACACATCTGAAGATTTCATGGGCCGATTACAGCTAGTTTCTGTAAAAAGAAACACTGTTTAGGTTAAAAACATGTTTATCAGTTGTCTGGTTACTATAGTACAAGCTCTGCTTAGCCGTGTGTGAATTGTCCCAAGGTATTTAATTGTTTTTATTTACTCCACAGACCCTTACTACGACATAGAATTAAAAGATGTGATGAGTAGGTATGCCAATGACGTCATAGCGTCATGTGCCTTCGGCCTGAAGGTGAACTCCCTGACAGAAGACCACGAGTTCTATGTACATGGTAAAAAATTCACAACGTTCACCTTTGGCCGCGTCATGAAGATATTCCTATTTAGATGTTTTCCCAGTTTTGCTAAGGTTAGTACATTTTAAAGTTTTATTTCAGAATAATTATTTATTTTTAATATTAATTTAGTTCCATTTCCTAAACCAATCTTAAATTGAGATGCATAACACCTTCAAATATATAAAAAAAAAACATTATATGCTAACTCAAATCACAAATGCGAAAATAAGCTTGTTACGTCTACATGCCTAAACCATTGTAGAGATTACACACGCAAACACAAACGCAAACAAACTACAGGAGCAAGCAAACGGATAACGGTAGGCGAATGGTAGTTAAAATTAAACTTGGTTTTAATGTCCAGATGATAAACTTATCCCTGGTGCCTAGTGAAACTGCCGATTACTTAACAAATGTGGTTCTTTATACAATGGAGGAAAGAGAGAAGAAAAAAATTGTCAGGAATGACATGATCAATATTCTTATGGAAGTGAAGAAAGGTAAGGTTCAGCATATAGATTTAGCAATGCGAAATTGAGCTTTCTAATCATAGCTTTAGAATAGACTTTCTCATACAACGAAACTTGGTTTGCTTTATCATATAGAGATCTTACTGGTGAAGAAGTTTAAGAAAATGGTTGAAATAGTGATACAATAAATTACATACAGGTAAACTAACTCATGAGAAAGAGGTTGAGGACACGGATGCTGGCTTTGCAACAGTTAAAGAATCGCACATTGGCAGAAAACAGCATGATTTTGGTGAGTACTAAGATTACTTTCAAAATATTAAATGTAAAAAATAAAAGATAATTTTTTGTTATCAAAAAAATTTAATTCTTAGGAGTAAAATAAAATAAGCCTAAATTACTTGAAAATCGTCTACACCAGCCAATATTATAAATCCTAATAAGCAATTTTGACTCGTCTTGATTGTGCCACTGTCCTTCTAGAATTCCTGCCATTTTCTAGAGTTGCCAACATGACGATTGTTGTCCGTATTACATTCAATCGATTCCCGATAACCGATTACTCATTAACTATTTCATATTCTAGAATGGTCTGACGCAGACTTAGTAGCCCAAGCAGTATTGTTCTTATTCGCTGGCTTCGATACAACATCCACATCTCTATTGTTCCTGCTGTACGAGCTGGCAGTGAACCCTGATGTGCAGGACCGCCTCGTGGCGGAGATCAGGGATCACGACGCAAAGAACAACGGCAAGATCGACTACACCTCAATACAGAATATGACTTACATGGATATGGTTGTGTCGGGTAAGATGGTGATAAATCTTACGGTTAGAAAAATCGACGTTACTAAGCACTGACTTTCGGTAGCCTGTCACTGTTACAAAACTGCGAAACGTCAAGTGCACGATAGAGGCGGGAACATGGCTAAGCCAAAGTCAGTGATTAGTAACATGTATTTATTTCACCATGAATATTATAAAGCTGAAAAGTTTATTAGGTTAAACGCGCTAATCTCAGGAGCTACAGGTACAAATTGACAAACAATTGTTGTGATGGATAACCCGGCGTGAAACTGAAAGGGACTGCTAGTTGCATGGTAGATTAACTGGACTTGACAGTGGAGTGTATAGTGTGTTTTTTTGACATGTTTTTCAAACAGAAATCGAAGGAGAGATTCAAGGTCGTTAAAGTCTAACATAAATAAATCAAAAGGAAAGAATTTGCCTAAGGGTGATTAAAACTTATCTTAACCTAACTGAAGAAAGTCCACTCAGTATAATGCTTCTTGACCATGATCATTCGCTTTGTTATAAAGATGATATGATGTTTTTCAGAGGGACTGCGACTCTGGCCTACTGTTCCGTTTATAGATCGAAAATGTGTTAAAGATTATAATTTTGGCAGACCGAACAGCCAAGCTACGAAGGATCTCATTGTAAGTATTAGACCTTAGACACAGGTAGAAGTGTAATGGAACCAAAAGTAATCACAAAATACTCACGTTTTCCAATAATGAAATCTAAGAATTTTTTTGCATACCGCATTCATGAAGGACATGTTATTATAGATATACTACGTGATTTTTTTTAAACATTCCTGATGACAATAAAAAAATCCTAGCAAAACAAAACATGTTCTTCTACACTTTTTGATATTATTGGGTACCTTCCAGATGACGATATGATTTGCTTAAAAAATATTTTATTGTTGTTTTGTTATTATCATTCAACAGATTCGCAAGGGAGAGAATGTCGCCTTCATACCCTGGGCGTTCCATAGAAACCCACAGTACTTCCCTGAACCTGATAAGTTTGACCCTGACAGGTTTTCGCCTGAAAACCGGGACAAAATCAACCCTTTTACTTACTTTCCGTTTGGACAGGGACCTAGGAACTGTATCGGTGAGTGAGTCTTTATAACAATATTCAAACAGACTTTGATGTACTTACGTCATCGTAATCATTTACTCGTGGTACAAAAAAAGTAAGATGAAACGATTTGACTTTTGAATTAGATGGCTAGCTATCTAGACGGTCAAACCGTTTATTTCTAAAACAGAAATCTACGTGTTGGAATAAAAAAGTTTTAACGTTTCCGTGGCCCTAAAGTACGCTCTAACTCCCTGTTAATTTGAAACTCCATGCAAATTATTAAATTTATAACTTACTTACTTTAACGCTTCCAGGATCTCGCTTCGCATTGTGCGAGGTGAAGGTGATGCTGTACTTACTCTTAAGAGAGATGGAGGTGTATCCGTTCGAAAAGACTTGTTTCCCTGCCCAATTGACGAGAGATGGATTCAACATGCAGTTACAAGGAGGCGCCTGGGTTAGAATCAGAGTTCGACCTGAAAATAAAAATAAATCTTGAAAGACTTGAATTTTAGTGTTTTGAACTAGCTTTTACCCGCTCGCGTTAGAAAGAGACAAAAAGTAGCCTGTATCACTCTCCATTCCTTAACTATCTACAGTTAAAAGTGTAATAATAAAAGCTCCGACAAAAAAAGAAGAATTGTACTTACTCAAAATATTAAATTTACTGCCTAAAATACTAACTTTCCGACTACTTTTTTCCGAATTAAAATGACGAAACGACCGAATGAGATACTGAAATCTTCGAAAAATAAACATGGACGTTTATTACTATAATACTTTTCTACCAGCATAAATTACGTTCAACTGAAAACTATGCTTTGTAATTTTTACCTTTACTTGTCAACTATTAATTTACCAGTTCTAATCTTACCAAACCTTAAAATATTCTATACATGATCGAGGGTGGGCTGGGTCGACGGAGCCCCGCTTTGCGGGGCTCCTACTTCTGGGTGGCTTATAAAAAAATAACTACAAAGGGGATGGCGCTCGTTTCGCTCGCTCACACGACCCCGCCATCCCCTTCTAACCTAACTTATCCGAGTCGGGGTGCCCTAAAGTCTAGATTGCAACCAGTTTTCATAATTATTGAGAGTTAAAAATAAATTTGGTAACCAACAATAGAAATTAAAACAGTTCATGCAAGTTGTAAAAATATGATTATTTTGACGAAACCTCTGTTTTCGTGTCGGTAACTTAGTAATTTTGTCGGAGATTTAGTATTCTATTCGGAAATTAGGATTTTTTGTCGGTAATTTATTATAACGCTGGTTAATTATAGAATAATAGTCGGTCACAGATCGCTGGAGATTAATTTATTTGTCGGAACCATTATTATTTCCCCAGTTAAAATCACGTCAATTCGCCGCTTCGTTTTGCTGTGAGACGGACAAACAAATACACACACTTTGCCATTTATGATATTAGTATGGTTACACTATTCGACCTTTGTGATCAGAGTTCGTATGTATAGCTGGTAGCTGTTGGTCTTAGTCTGGAATAAAATTTCGAAGACGTATAAAACAATTCGATGCCCCCTCGATGATCCCTTTACTAAATTGCGGTACCACTATCCATATTTGAAAATACGTCATCTCCGGGAAACAAAGTATGGGCTACATTCTTTTTTATCGTGATTTGACACAATCTTGTACGCGTAGGACTTTTTTCTACAGAGCAATTATTTGTGGAAGTAATCACTTAACTTTTAGGCATTGATTTCTTACTATAAATTATCCAATCACTTTTGACTTCCAAAATCCCACAGTGCAAATCAAAGATAGATTAATGGTTACGAGTTAAAATTAATCCCTTCAAGAGCCTGTGGTTTTAGTGATAGCAACGAGCGACGACACTTTCTGTTTTTGTTTTGTTTTTAAGTAGCTAATTGTTGTACGTAATAAGTTGTCATTCTCATTAGTACTTTTGTCCTGAAAACGCTAATACACTCAGTTTGCAGTATTCTCCTTTTCCAGTTTTATTTTAAACAAACATCAGCCAGTCCCGTACATTAAGTTTAAATGGCAGTAAGTTTGCGTTCAAATTAAAAATGTAAAATGTGGCCCTGAAATAAGTGTTTTTATAACGAAATTTTATTTTACAAAACAGAGCTTAATTTGTTTATCAAACATTTCAAATAACGCCATCTGTGTTCACATTTATGAACTACAAACATAAGCCAGTAACGCCATCTGTTAATGAATAGATCAAACGCTTGCGTTGATATAACGCTGCTATTCGTCAACAGATGGCAAGTGTATGACTAAGTTAATGAGTTAATACGGACTGTAACATGTGATACGCGTTTGTTTACTTTTTTATAATATGACAGTTTATTTATTTATTTTATTTATTTAATTCTTAGTACATAGTGTACAGGCGGACTTAATGCCGTAGGCATTCTATGCCAGTCTACCTTCAGGTGGTGCAGAGAAATTATGAGGTAGATGCACTCAAAGTCTGAAAGTAATAAAATGATGTTTAAAAAAGTATTGCTTTATGACTACTCATATATTTACTTATATTGTACTTGTATATGATACCTAATATGCTATATATAAAATACGCTTACATACATATTTACATACCTATCTATAAATAAATAATATAAATACATATTATATATATATGCATACTATACCATATGTTAAGAAACGTCTGCAAATGCTATCCGTCTGAAATGTTCTCTCAGTTTCTTTTTGAAAGTAAAAGACAATGAGCAGAAGTGGTCCAAATGTCCACCATTATTGGGGCCTATGTAAGCTTAAAGTCGACTATATACCATACAATTTTGACTACTAGGCGAAAAAAATATATTCACTCAGAAAAAAGTTATGACTGTTTTAAAAATACGACTTTTAATTATTTAACCGTTGATTCTTTACGCACAAAGCCATACTTAAAGCAGTAAAACGCATTCCCCCTGTTCTGTAATGCTTTCAAATCGTCTGCAAAGTGTACAATGATAACGTCAGCATAGCGTGTATCGGATTAAAGTAGCAAGAGATGGAGCATTTAGTGAAATAGTTGATTTTGGCATTGAACCTGAAAATGCTATGTTGCTACACGCAAGATTAAAAATCGGGAAATCATTTCGTACTACTACTGTTCTTGTCTTTCTAGAATGCGAACTTTGGGTTGCTGTGCCCAAGTCATGGTAATTATTTGGTATTTTGGATGGGCGAGACCCCAACCCACAATTTTACTTCCAGCTTCAAATCTGGATAATGTTATTGTGGATGAAAACATATGAGATGTACACTTTTAAGGTCAGACCTCACACTGTGAGACATAAATAAATAAAACTATCGTGAAATATTTTATAGGTATAAGACCTCTCATGTGATCATTATAGGGTTTAATTTTTTCGACGTAGCGAAGTATATACTTGGTTTTTTTTTGTCGTCATATATCTTATATCAACCAGAATAACGTGTAATATACAACGAAATGTCATACACTTAAATCAATAGAGTAGTTTAAAAGATATAGTGAAATAAAGAAGCGTAATAAGGTTTTAAATTGCAAGTTTTCATGGGGTCATAACTTTTTACTGAGTAAATATTTTTGGTTGCTGTTTTCTTATAATGATTCAGTACGCAGTGTTCCATCATATGCCATAGTTCTTATTGGTGGTGGAAATTTGGACCAAGCTACATACATTTTTGCCCAATGTCCTTTTTTTTGCCATCCTGATATTCACAGGCAAGTCATTCCAGAGAAGGACTGATTGGACAAAGAAGGTAGAATGAATAAAGTCGGTCAGTTTAATTAGTCCTGAGATGAATTTAGGGTTCGTAAACAAAGCGGTCTCCACTCAAGATTAAAAATTTAAGGTATTTAAAAGCATTAAGTCCTTTACGGTTATAAGTCCAAGTTTCATGATGTTTACACCTAACGTAAAAAAAAAGGAACTTATAAACTTTAAAAATTCACATACACACATAATTACCCGGATTCAAACTTACAATCTTAAAGTTATGAAATCGCAGAGGCGCCGCGCGTCTTTTTTAGTTTAATTAACAGATTAGATGACCGTGTGCGAGCTAGGTATCCCTAGATATTTAATAAGGTGCACTGCGCGTAGAGTGTATTTACTTGTCTTACATCTTGCAAAACTTCGGGCTATCGTATTCGCTCCTATTGACAGGGCCCACCACTCCCATTTGATGTCAGTAGTGTGCTATAATGTCCAATTGTTCCATCCTGTCTGAGCGTAAGCCGTTAAGAAAAACATGTGTCATAGTTTTCGGACAATTTACGTCCTTAACAACCTAGCTATCCGTATTAGAATCAGGAATAACATGGTTTTTGAATTTTTTTTGTAAATCTGTGAATAAAACTTATGAACTACTAGCTTTTGCCCGCGACTTCGTCCGCGTGGAATAATAGTGCCCGTTCCCGAGAGATTTCCGGGATAAAAACTATCCTATGTCCTTTCTCCGGTCCCGAACTATATCTGTACCAAATTTCATTCAAATCGGTTCAGTGGTTTAGGCGTGAAGAAGAGACAGACAGACAGACAGACAGACAGACCGACAGACAGACAGAGTTACTTTCACATTTATAATATTAGTATGGATTTTCGTGCAGCTGCAATGGTTAAGGCCTACTGCCCGTTGAAAGTTTCCAGTGTGTGTAATTGCCTTAAGATTCGACTACAAAGTTTATAATAACAATGCAGATAACCACCAATTCTTATAACTGAAGTTAACAAACTGTCGGCTCCAGTTTTCCACTGCTTTAGTGCCCTGTAAGTCGGAAGTTAGTGACATTGAAGAAATTTGGGGTCTGTTGGTCTAGTAGTGAGTGACCCTGACTGCTAAGCCGGAGGCCGTGGGTTCGATTCCCACCCAGAACAAACTTTGTGTGATGAGCATGATTGTTTGTTCTGTGTCTGGGTGTAATTTATCTATAATATGTATTGTATTTATAAATTATATAAGTATGTTTATCAGTGGTCTGGTTACCATAGTACAAGCTCTGCTTAGTTTGGGATCAGACGACCATGTGTGAGTTGTCCCAAGATATTTTTTATTTATATAGTAAGAACTAATTCCAGAAACTAGAACGTGAAGTAAATATAAAATACTGTACAAATTGATACAGGAATGAGGTAAGACGTAACGAAAGAATAATAAGACAGGCAAATTGCGACGAGAGGCTTACCGTATCCCGTTGAATATCAATGCTATTTGGACTTCCATAACCAGCTACTAAAAGTCGATAGCCTTTGGTTAGACTGATAGTCAGGTTTTGTCCTTACTAACTACCCGTGCAGACTGTCAACGGTTTGACGTACCTTTCAAGATGTTTAAAAGTATAGGTAGGTATATGAGAAAATTAACAGAGTATAGTACCACGTGTTGAATGAACCCCTCTAAAAACAATTTTACCACAAAAGGGGGGTCGGTCCGCAAAAACTTCCAAATCAAAGTTGGTTTAAAACAAACAGATTTCCATCAAGACCCTATCGTTATCCCTATTTAATCGTTACAGGCTTAACACTAGTCACTCCCATAGAGAATGAGCAAATATTCGCTATGTTTACATATTTGCTATAGATTCCCTGTACTATACCTATTCCCCCTACTAGGAAGAAATGACAGCTGCATAGGTACCTACAGAGCCGAATGACGTCCACGTATTACTGCGGTCACAGAAATTCCCGAAATAACGTAATTATTACCGTCGGTTATCATAAATATACATATTTAATTAAACACCTACCTTCGGGTTTTGCGTTCCAACAATAATGAATCCAATTAAAATATATGTGGTATTTACTGGATAAGGACTACTATAATAATATTCCTTGTAAAGGAAGTTTTTGCTAAATAACTTCGTTTAGGTAAATTTTTAATTAACGTAGTTATCGACTGGTTAATTAAATTTCTAGGGGTTTCTTTAAATTTTAAGGTTTTTTTAACCCCTGGCGGTAAAAGAGGGTTGTTATTATTCTCAGGGGTCCGCAAAATGTGAGGCTGACTAAATTGGTAAAATCATGTTTTGTATGCGTATGTAAATAGGTAGGTATCTCCTGATTTTCAGCGCCTGGTGGGACTAAAAGCCTTTTGTGTGTAAGTGCATAGCACAATATATAATGATCGGATTTTGTCTATAAATAAAGTGTGTGTGGTTATAACCTCCTTCTTTAAAGTCATTTTTAGGCAAGTATTGCGTCTATACATGGATAATATAATAGAAGCTTTTATCTCTTATCTTTGTTGGCAAAGGGGGTACATTAAAACAATATATTTAATTCACATTCATAAATCGTATATTTCTCTTCTTATTTTCACATAATAATTACGAAATAATACATAAAAAATTGTCTTTTTTCATCAATTGCACGATAATCATATAACTTTTTACTGAATTCTTAAAATTAAAGAAAAAATCTTAAAATAAATGAACATAATACGAAACAAATTTTTAACACCTATAAATACTTAATAACTGGAATTATGCACCTTTGTAGCTCACGAACTATAATTGATCAACATTGAGAAAAAAAACAATAAAGGCTGACTTTAGAAAAATACAAGTACAACTTGTCAAACTGTTCAATATTAAATGCGACTTAACTTTACATAATTTAATACTTACTTCACACTTTAAAGAATTAATAAACTTTGTGCATTTTTTTTAATGTTAAAATAATTTACTTTAATTTTTTTACAATATATCTCTATCTAATCAGAATAAATCGTTGTCAGTAACTAAATCAGCCGATATTATTATATCTACACAAGAAAAAGAAAATAAATGATACAAGAATTAAAAGAAAAAAAAAGGAAGTTTTTACTCAACGTGAAAAAAATTAACGTTCCTAATTTAAAATATCAAGTTTCACTTCCATAGACTAGCCATAACTTAGATATTAATAAATTCAAATGAAACGACTATGGTTTATGGTAAAGAGAGTTAAAATCGTTGTTCTAATAAGACACAGGCTTTGTACTGTCACTTCATATAACGATACATACATAACATACAATAAAATCAATCTTATTTAATAATTATCTGTACTTCAATAAATATATTAGTTCTGGTAAGATTGAAAGGTTAATATTATTTCAGATTTCTGTATATATATTAAAAATATATGGCTACACAACAGTTTGAGTTAGACAATAGTTAGTGGTGAATGAAAGGAACTATTTACAGAAAAAATAATGTTTTAATTTTATCTTACATCACAGCGTGTGCCTGAGAGTCGCAAACTTAAATACTAAAAAAATAATTAAAATTAAATTGTCAAAACATGTATTTTACTCTTTATATCTTAAATTAAAAACTCTTTTTCATCAAAACTAATCTTTGGCCTGCAGATCTTTTTGTCATTCTATTTTTATTTGCACGACAGCGCATTTTTTAATTAAATCTTAAGATTTTTAATTTTAAACTAACACTGAGACGGGAATTTTAAATAACAGTATAAAATTTATTTAAATTACAATTAGAGATGAATCCTATCATAAAATATTAGAGTTCGAGAAATGACATGAATTTAAAGAAACTATGAAATTAAGTACATTATCGTTTTACGTATACAATACATATGGCAACTCGAAATATGCTTAACGTTATTATAAAGTAACTGGACACTAAATAACTTAAGTCTAAATTTTATAAATTAATTGGAATGTTCTCATTATCATAACACACTACGTATTACACACACGTATCATACGGTAACAACAATTAAAAATACTTTATCAAAAATTCGTAAAGTTTCTACGTAAACAACCATCAAAATTTTTTGTTCGACAGTACATCAGTACATCGAGAATAAAATACTAATAAAATTACTTAAAAAAATAATATGGACGTACCGACGAATCAGTACGAGATAATTGACGGGACAATCCAACCGATCGTTGTCGAACAGATCGGTATCAACCAATTATATATCCAACAAGTAATTGATTCAACATCCACAAGTACAACCATTGAAACTATTTCGATTCGAACATTGAGCCTATCTTAGCTAATTACATTCATATAACTTTTCAAAAACACCTAACTATGAGACCACCTCCAACGCATGGTCGAATGTCCTACAAATACTTGGACTGTCGTAAACCTTATCATAACAAAGAATTAAATACTATTCTGTAGTATTAAGTACAAAGAAGGGTATAATAGATTACAAATATTATAGCCCTGGACAACTTTTATACTCCTAATTCTAATAACATCAAAAATGTTAGTACCTCATTCTCTCATGACACGATTATCTAACATGACCAAATCTTGACCATCTAGACTTGGAGGTGATCCCACAACTTTTCAAATATTAACCTGATTAAAACTATTCATTTCATTCAATAGTGTCCTTGGATGTATCGATGTTTTATGGAAAAATCAATTGACATTTTCTTCTGTATAAATCATTACAATATCTCCTCTCAAAACATTAACAATCATTTCGTCATTTTTTCTATTGATGTCCATATTCTGATCAATATCAACGACTTCTCAGCTCTTAACTTACTTACTCCTATTACTGTATTTTCGAATTCCTCCCCAAACTAAACTCTCCAAGGACAAGATTCTACTAAAGTCATACGTAATCATTGACATATCACTTTTTATCTTACTCTGAGCATCGACTTTCAACAAATATTTAGCCTAGTTTTATCCTAACTTAAACTAAGAGTACGACAAATCGCTTAGGTTTTCTGATTTGACTTTGACAAAGTTGGGGTTGTCAGTCTTGAAGTCGGGTCCTTTGTGGCCGAACTGGTAGACGAGGCGCGCCGTGGGCACGGACACCAGCACCGCCTGCCGGTAGTGATACCTCATGGCTCTGCTGAACTTCTCGAAGGTCATGTTCTCATTCTGCTTCATGTGGCCCCACAGCTTCGCCACCTCGTCTGGTTTCACGAACCTGCAACGAAAAATGCTTTGTTAGTCTAATTCTATTTATGTTAACAAAATGCGACGTGAATTATGCATTTGCAACATTGTCATAAGACACGTGCTATGTGTTATTGTGTAGGATCTGTATATTCAAATACGTTTGACCGACTGGTAAACGATAAAATACAAGTATATTTATGTTCTAAATCTTGTTCCGAAGGTTTATTATGCTTTTATGGTTAGTGCATCGTTTCATTTTCATCTATAAGGTCGCTGGATCATAGCCACGTCAGTTTATTCCTTGGAAATGTAATTACTAAATACAATATTATCTTCAGTGTCGGTTACAGTGATTCATTGCTGAACTTGGAAAGAGTTAAGCATTTTTAATTGTCAAGCAGCGCACGGCACCATCATTGTAGTGCCTGCACTCGTCGGAAGTGTGTTGCCGTAGCTGGAAGACGAGCAACCTTTATCTGTACGTGACCCCCATTCCAGCATTCAAAGGATAATCAATCTTTAACATTTAGTATCAAGGCCAAAAATGCAAGCTTGGTATCACTGAGATTTACATCTGCGTACAGCTATAAAGTATTTTTTTCTCATAGTATATACACTTATTAGATCTCCAATAAGTTTGTAGAATATACCATCGATGAATAAACAATTATAATCAAGTCAAGTTCAACTAGAAACGATAATAACATAGCTCGTCATATAATTTAATGCTCATTAAATGAATTCTCAACCTTTATTGGTTAGACTTATATAGTTGTTGTGGCATAAAAGTATGTGTATAAGCAACCGTGTCAAGTTCTGATGCAAAGTGTCCAGATAATTGTGTGCAGAGTCAAGGATATCTTGTTGCAGTCATTATCGACATAGTTAGCAAACGTGACGAGACCGGCGAACAAGCGGACAATGCAGACGCCGATGTTAGATCAAATATAAATAATATAGTATATGATCTAGTGAGGCGTACCGCGCGTCGAGATGCGCCTGCCGATGCCGTACAATGCGTTGTGACAATGATTAACTGTTGTTATGTGGTCTACAATTTACATTAATGATCACATTCATTACGCTTTAAGTATTACAGCATTAGATTTTGCCCCTGTTATATAACTAGTCAATCTTTTGCTACTGTTTTGTATTGTGTCATCGGTATAGATTTAACATATGATTATTTAAAATATTTACATGATTTTATCTGTTTTGTTATGAAGATAATTAATATTTTAAATCCATTCTACTGTAGACGTAAAGGCAACGGCGTCTAACGCCAGTTCCAAAACTTAAATGATGAGCATTTGATCAACAAAAGGTGTATTTATAACTTTCCTTTGGCGTTAAACAGCGTTTAACATTGAGAGTCTAGGTCGAATGCAAATTATTGAACGGTTCGATATCGCAAAGGGAATTACGTGTTAGCGTCTATTTTATAGCTCTCCATAAAACTGTTGGAAGACAGCCGTGGCATTGGCGTGGCGTTTTTTCTTCGACTCATCTGTTATAATTACGTTTTTTCTCTTCTACAGTGATCTGTCATTGGGTCACAATGCCACATCCTGATTGATTGCCACACCGAACCTTAGCTGATAATAACTGTTCGTTTGTTTCGCTTCCGACATTGTTTGAAGTTTATTGACTAATTTACTTTGTGTTCTTTTGTTATCTAATCCTAGATTGCCTTTTTCGTGCAATCAGAAAATCACGCAAACGTAAGCTGTAAACGCATCTATTTAAGTTGATGTTGCTTACAAATGTTGAATGAATGAATTTATATCAAGTTATTAGATTGTTAGTCAAAACATTGTATAATAAACAGCGCGGCGGCGTCTAGCTTCCTTTTAGATTTAACAGGAAATGCAGATGCATAAATAATAAACGCTTAATCGTATCAATTTGTCAGAATATGTTACCATGTTGAATAACAGCTTTTATGTTTTAGAAATTGTTCAACATCATCATTATCATTATCTTGTACATGATCTTCTATAGATACTTTTGAAGATACATTTTCTTCTTCTTTAATTTATAACAATAGGATGTCATTTCGAAAAACCAACAAGTGTATTATATCATTAACCTTGTATAAGCGTGGTATGAACTATAAAAAATGTGATTCATACGAATTTGGATGCTCGTTGCGTACGAACGAGGCCGGCTGACGGCCTTGTGTTGTATCGCTGCATCAGTTGGGCCAAGGATCGAGTGTGACCCTACGTGACACGCATCCATACCAAATGTACGGTGAAAATACTGCGGGGATCATTCCAATGATGAGATGTACAAACATAATAAGGTAAAAAGCAGCACACTACATATCAAACTGACTTCAGATTCTAAAGAAGACCCTGACGAAGTTATAAAATATTTATTGTGAAGCTACATTCAAATAAAACAAATTGAGGCACCGCCTTTAAGTGTCCATAATGCCTTTCGAAGTATCGGCCACAACAAAATGACTTCGCAGAATCCATTTAATGCCAACACAGGAACCCAAAATTTGATCAATTTAAGAGTCATTTGGACTTCAATGACGCGCAATAACATACATATCATGTGTATGTAGTATATGTACATGTAAACAGTAACCTGTTTGACCCCCCTCTCGGCAACACCCCCCGCGTACAAGTAAACTTGCAAAACGTGATTCTGGCTTTCGTAAACAAGTTTTCAAGACCTCCTTTGGTTTTTTTACCAAAACTTATCAGATGGTGCGCGTCCTTTGTTGCTGTATGCAAATCAGGGGTTTGTACATGATGGGAAGGTATGTTTGTACCTACTTGTTCTTTATAGTATTGTTTTACCTCTGTTTTGCTTAATGGTAACATCTTTCTTTGTTTAAGATAAGTGAACTTATTGCCTTCTACTCTGAAAACTGTTTAGCTTTTCACCGAACTAAGTATGACAGTTACTGTTGTGCCTTTTTAGTAATATATTTGTGAGCTAACGAACATAATATTATATTTCAATTGATTAGTTTTCGCTTATCAATTGGTGATTGCACCCACGCGTAATGTTGGGTTTTATTTATTTGTGGTTGCAATGGTCAAATTGAAATTAAATAAATGTTTAATGACTGAACTTTCAGCAGTTTCAGCCGTTGATCTTAAATCTTAACTTAATCTGACAAGTCCTATAAAATCTTGTATCCGAGTATCTTGAGCCAAGTACCGTCAAAATGTGCAAAATATCAGCACTTCTGACAACTGACATTCCGTCACAATGCAAGCTTTCTCTTCGATCTCCTTGGCCTTATAACCAACCCTTTTATAGAAACCACAATTTCTTTTGTAGAACCCAAAGTTCTTACAAGTAGGTTGTAAAATAAGCCTACTCAATTTAACTGGATTGCGTCATTCTTCTATATCTTTATTACATCATATCGGTGCATTGACAGATAAAGCCTTGGCAGCATTTGCCTTGGCAAATGGTGCATTTAAAATGCAAATATACACGTCCACATAGAGAATTACCTGCGAATTTTTATTTCTGTTCCATATCAGTATCTGGTAGAAGGGACATACCCGCGGGGACAAACCGATCTCAATGATATAGCGTTCATTTGCACTCTGTACACGATTCTTGGTACCAGTAGTGAATAGCATAATTGGCTTATTTTGTATGTGTTTTTGTAAATGATACGGCTGCTAAGTGTTTTAAAGAATCACAAACATATTTTTTGTGCTAGTACAGATTACTGAAATGTTTCCAATATTGATAGTACGTTTTTTATCAAACGACAGTGGATTTATTAAAACACTTATCGCGGTCAGTTGCTATCCAGTTTGGCTGATACTCCTATACTGAGACAAACTCGTTCAGATAACCCATTAGCATGCTGGTTAGTTTAGTTACTTCACCAACACTGTGTATCATTATTTTTTGTTTGTCAAAATCGCAAGCTAAACCTGTTTCGGCAACCGGTTCTCATTTTGGCTTTAAACTTGTAAATAAAACTTCGCATAAACAACTTTGAATTGTGGCGCTTGGATTTTTATTGTGATTTTAATTTAACCCATTTCATGGTTTATGAGATACTTCAAAACCTTTAGGAGATTGAACACTGAATGAATTGTTATGTAAGAAAAATTATAATATTCCAGAGCTGTGGTTAAAGTGACTGATGGTACTTTACTTAGTTTACGTGCTTTAGGCAATATACAATTTATTAATTCCTTATAAAATTGTAGTGTTGTGAAACCCAACACGTCAATTGTGGCTTGAGTAACGATGACGCATGCATCACTAATTCAGAGTTTTCTCTTCAAAGAAGTTTTGCAGCGAAGCTTTTAAACGATTTCATTTAAATATTAATTTGTTTTTATTTAAACATTATGAACAAAAGTAAGGCTAATTGCCATTTTATCTAAATGATGTTCTTAGAATATGAATCGTAAAATTTCACGCTTTATCAAATAAATCGATGAAAATTGGTAACGATTTAATTCTTCATCATTTCACCTTGACATTACGAATGAATTATTCTTGAGCTGCATTCTCAGTTACAATTAGCAATAAAGCTTAACCCAGTGATTCGTTAATAGTATGAACCTTTATAGGGTCGCCAACAACTTGTAGATAGCTGATAGCAGCAGCCTTATCAGTGAGTTAACGACTTGAATCATTAGGGTTATCGAATACATCGGAGTTTGGACGTGACTTCAATAAAATTGAACTCTTCATTATTTACTTACTATGTAAATCAGACTAGCTTACAAATTCATTTGTGTTGTAGTTGCACGATAGAGACGAATATTTTCAAATTTGTAATTAGTTCTAACTAGTTTTGCTTTTGTTACTTTAGTGTTCATGTTAATATTTTGTTTTGTTGCTTTAGTTGGTTCTACTGCTAGTTTGATCGTCAGTTCACTTATTTTATCATAAGAGTTGTTGTATTTGTCGCTTACCGGATTATAAGAACTAATATAATAGCTTGCATTGATATCTTATCACTTCAAAGAAGCATTGCAGTTATCTATTCGCTTTGCGATATGTTATTACTCAAAATTAAATTTGCCCATAGTTGTAGCGACATTATCACTTATGTCCTTCTTCTCAAAATTTGGGCATAAACAATTAATTCTGTAGACATGTCAATAACTTTCTGATTTTTTAAGACTAATTATAACTCCTTTTAAACGTTTCGTTATGAAACGTTTAGACGTTTTTTGGAATATTTACGAAACTTGATAGGTTGATTTAGGGCGTCCATAATATATGATCCTTGAATCTAATTTGGTTGTTGTATTCAGTGATTCATCTTGCACATGTTGTAAGATAACTTTAAACACCACCATATGTGTTATGGCTAAGTTTTTGTTGTGTTATTTGGGCCTAATTCACTTAAGATTTCCATTTAAATGGGAAGTTTTTTTTCTCAGTTTTTTTACCTACATTGTCTATATATTCCATCTATTAAGCAGGAAGAGTATTCAGAATATCGTAATTTGTTAACCAAAGTATAGTAAAAGCTGTTTCATTGCAACATTCTGAAGACATTAGTTAAAAGTTGTGGTGGAAATTTTTGGCAAGGAGCTCCACACACCTACGCTTGTTGCGTTTGTTCAATTTTTGACCCTGTTAACATCGTTCTAAAGTTTAGTTTCTCCTGCAGTAATGTACCGTACGATTGTTTTAAATTCTGAACACGTCTGAATTAATGCGTTCCAGGTATTGTGTGTTGTTGCGTACGTAAACAAGAGATCTTCGCGAACAGTTAGATTTCTTTTTTAGTCTTTTTCTTTTAAATTGCTTCTGTAAACCGCAAAGTTTACTGTCCAGTCGTTCATTTCACTGCTGCTATATTGTCCAAAAGTTCATAAATAAATATTAGATTTTTATACTTTTGTTTGCGAATGTTATTTGAAATAAAGAGAAGTATGTTTACTACTCTCACTGGTAACTTGATATTCTTTGTCAAAAACTTATTTATTTGAAAGAAAGCTGTTGTCAGATACGCGATTGTGTTTACAATCACAGCAGTTATGATAAGTGTTTCTTTTAATCAATCTATTAATAATATACCTAATCTTATAGTTACAGACATCCTATCATAAAATGTTTATTCAGCTACAGTCACCCACAGATCACATAATGGTAGAAGAAATAAACAATACAGTAGCGTAGACATTGATAAAGATATCATAAAATCAGCATTTTGTGATGTATAAGCTGTCGATCTCACGAATTTCTGCAAAAATCTGCTTTGAACGAGTTACCGTCACATTAACACCGAAATCCAAAAAAAAAACTAAACCGACCAGTTCTCAGAAAAAAGAAAAAAATCAGCTCCACGTTCAAAATTCAAAACGTTTAGATGTCTAATATATCGTGGCATGAATTTGTAATTATTAGCATATTAATTAACATAATGTAATACAATAGTTGGGCGAAACGGATGCTTTAAACCGCTCATTTAGATGACTTCCGAGAAAATGTAAATCACTTGGTCAACAGCTGTGTGTGTTACGAACAAACACACATAGAAACAGTCTATGTACACAAATAATTACATTATGTATTGGTATTATTATTACGTACAAACGTGTCCACAACAAAGTATGGCGCTTATTATCACTGTCGCAGTCATAATGCATTTCAGTCCTATCAACGAATGCCATGGTTCCATTTTCAACTGTTTAAAATTCGAACTGCGCGCGCGCTCACGTGCCGCCATTTTTTACAAACGCCTTGAATCCGCTTTGCGTCATCGTTGTTTTTTACAAAAATACTTCTAAACTAGCTTAGTTCACTAATTAGGTACTCACTCGTAGGTGACCCTACTTGACCCAGGGTCAGATTACATTGTTAAACTGATAAGGTTGATGGGAAATTGGGGTCACACAAAGTCGTCATTTCAAAAACAGGTCGAAATTTAAGTGACGTCGCCGCTAATCTCTGATCGTTCGATTCCAACGCATTCTGATAGCGATGATACCGATATCGTTGTGTTTACTATTTTATTTCACGTTTTCCTCATGCTATCTCGCTCTGACGCGTCGGTGGACACCGCCACTTTAATTGCTATAGTGAACGGTATTTATATCGTGACCCGTATTTTTGCAATAAAGTCGCGTCATAAGGTGTTAAAATCTCTCATTTTTTTTCAGTTGACACGCAGCTGGGTTTGTGTATTGAGGTTTTGTTGATTTGCGGTTGAATTAAACAGAAATGTTATGAGTACTGTCAATATTGCACCTATGTACTTGACACAAAGTGCATGCTTCAATGGACAGTTGTGACAGAGAAGCACATACTACATACCAACTGTATTGACATAAGTATTTATCATAATCACATGTTTTACAAAGAACTGTTTTGGTTAAGTTTACGAATGCGTTTTAACATCAATTTACGACTGCCATTTTTAAACCTGTTTATTGATAATATCTCACTTTATTATTTTTGTAAGTAGAGAAAAAACTAGTTAAGTTTACAAAGAGATAAAACTTATAATCGTTGTGTTGCGCATGATTCATTATTGACATAGATAAGGCATTTATCAGCCGTGTTGTGAGAAAAGGCTATTGAGACAGATAAACAGTGAATAAACAAGCGTTTTTTGCTTATAATTCGCGGTCACATTGGTTAATCAACAAAATTATTAAATACTCAATGGTGGACGTATCTTTGTGTTCGTTGAGTCCGGCGCACGCGCCGGTTGCGTCCCACGTAGCGGATAAAACATGAAACATGACTTTCAGGAAATATAGAATGTTTCAAACCATCTTGCCGTTGAAAAATCGCATCGTAAAAAGCAATGGAGCACGACTCGACATGCCAGGAACACTGTTACGTTACGCTTCACTCAACAGCGAAATCATAAGAATTGTATGACAGCTGATAAACATGATACTTTTATTGGCTTTGATAACATTTATCTGTGGTATCTAATTATCAATAATGAACATTGTTGTGATATTTCTTGGTAGCTCCGATATGCGACAACAAACGAGTATGATATAAACTACCTACATAACTTAATTTTTTAAATACCTATAATCCTACATTCTTACATATATTGCAACTTCGTTAAAGCCATATAATTGCATTGCTTGCCCGTTCTATTTCTACGTCCAATCGAAATGACTCATATTTTTTTGCCGGTGTAAAAAAAAATCTTATACCATTTTCCTCATTAAAGGATCATTTTAAAATAATGTTTTATTTGGTGTTACGTAATTTTTGATACCGTTATTTAACGTAAAACTAGACGTTATTAATGAAGTTGATTTGCATAATTGACGGTGGCACACGTCAGCTCTCGCGTGTTGTACGCCGCGCGTGTGTATGTGTTGGTGAGGTGTGTATCAGTGTTTGTGTGTGAAATCGGCCGCGGGGGAATCCCACCGTGCAAAATACTTGTATTAACGATTATGTTTTAAGAAAATGTGGGTGTTGGATAATTTTTTTATAGCTGTAGAGGTTATCGCAATGTTTATAAGGCGTCAATATTTTTAAACGCAATCTTTAATCACAAAAGAAAAATTAAAAACTAGCTGCTTATTGAACAGTCTGTGACGAAAGGTGATGACATCGTTTGAGAACATTGTTTTGCGCTAACAGAATAAATTAAAATACTTGGACCTCTTAGATTCTTACTCAGAATATTTTCTAAAGCCATTTGGGTACAACTGTACTGTATATTGTTTTATCTTTCACTGTAATACTTTTATCCAAGTTTAAGCTAACATGTACTCAAGTACTTACTTTCACTTATTATTCCACTGTTACCTAAGATTTGTATCCGCCTAAAATTGGCTGTCTGGTCTGTCTATCTATTACTGTTCGACTGTATCAACTTAAACGATAGCGGAAAATTGAAGATTACTTGTGGAAATCAATCAAAGATAAATATGACATTGGTAGCTTTGACAAACACCGACTAATAAAATGTTTTCAATTATTTATCTGAACTAATTGAACTGCATTTAAACTTTACTTTCTTATGACTTTTACAACACACAAAAGGCATTTGAGTTTATTTCAGAAAGTGTTTCTAATGATTGCACTTCAGAACTTCCAATTTTCTAATTCCCCAACATTTTTCCAACCTCTAACACTAAGTAGTTCTCAGAAACCCTCTACTAATTATGTTAAAAGGAACAACACAACCCTTTTCACTTGGGCTCAAGTAAATACTCATTTACTACCAAAACAGTAGAGTAAAAACAAAGACATAGCTAAGAAAAAAAATCTTGCAAAAGACACTGGCCTCCCCGGAAGAAGGGAGACTTACTAATCAATATAATAGAGCCACTATGAGAAAAAATACATATATACGCACCAAGACGCCTGGTACATGCGAAATGACGCCCTCTGTATATACAGTTAAGGTACATAATGCTGAAAGTAAGTAGCACGAGGCTGCCCTAGTTATAAATAGATTTTCACGAAAAAGAAATGTTACAGGGAATTTGGTGCAAACCCGGCACAGAGTAATGAATGAGGCAGAGGGCGCTTGGTGCAACATTGTTTTCTACTTTTTTACGTTTAGGTTTTTTTTGGGTTTTTTGTTTGTTTTTTCCTATTCACGTTACAATAGAGGCAGCAGGTAATGTGGAAAAAATATGTAAAATTAAATAGGTGCAAAGTATTGTACGAAAAAAATATTTTAGGTTTTTATCCGTAAAAGGACATTTTAATAAGTGGTACGATGTAGATAGGAATACAATGGCTCTCGCTTAGTTAAATATGAAACAGTAGGTTGTATGTAAAAGGAAAATTCATGATATTATTTTTAAAATACATTTTCCAGATTATTATATTTAGAGTGCGAAACACTGTTATCCTATTATGTCATTGTTATTTAAACGGTTTATCAGCATTAATAATGATTTTGGTTTTATATTTATACATTTAGTTGCTAATTGCTCGCATCATTTAAAATGAACGTACATCATAATAATACTTGTTTATATGCAAATATATATGTATATTTATATTGAAATATTACGTCGGCGAAGATAGCTATACAATATTAATTAGTGGTGTAAACACAATAATATCGTACACTAATTGGCTTGTAACTCCGACGTGTAAACAGTGCTTAGTTTAGTAACAAGGTCAAAAGATTAGGCCTTATCTTACCACCATATGGGTCGCAGCCTTTACGACCTCTCGTTATATTTTTTATTGAATAAAAAACTAATTTGATTGTACTCCTTGATAAAGTATATAATTTTACTTTTAAGTGATAAAGTTTGTAATTAAAAGGTTTATCAGTCAACGCCAAATTTGGTGTTGATGGTTTAATTATAAAAGAGCTTAGTTGTTTAAGGATATTAAAATAACTAGCCGCCATATTGTTTTTTTTTTTCTTTTGTTCGTTAACTGGCCCTGATAACCAGTTTTATCCAGTGTAAAATTGAGTTTATTTGTTGGCTTTTATACAGCATAGGTAGCTAAAGATACTTCAAGGAAATACTGAAAACTATGATCATATTTTAAAATAATTACATGCCAGTGATGTCATGGCTCTAGAATGGCAGAAGCATTATATTTTCCTGAAACCCATTTCAAAACAAAATAAAATAACTAAACTAAAAGAAAAAACCGAAAAACCTATTTTAATTTACATCCCTTATCGCCACCAAATATTACAGCGTGCCCATGACAAAAATTAGAGAAAAGAAAATATTTATAAGCAAAAAAAGGAATTCTGTGAAACATCGCTACACGCGCTCTAATTTCTCTGGACCACACTCACAGACGCAATTAAGTCGCGTACACGAGCTGTCGGGGGCGAGGGAGGCTGCACGAGTAACCCTCCCCCGGGAGTGGGGGGCGGGCGAAAAAATGCGCGTGGAACGAGAGAAAAAGAAAAACGCGAAAAGCGGAAACAAGTTCCCACGACACGTGACTGTAGGCTTCCCGGGAACGTTGCCATGGCAACGGGCAGGGCTGCGCGTAAATACTTACGCCACTCTTTGTCGAATAGCACTGCAATTGGTGCTTGCGTAATCTGTGTTGTGTTGACGTTTTTGGCATTTTATTCTTTAATCCTTTGTTTTTTTGTGTTTTTCTGTAGTCTCTACTACTCTGTATAACT
This sequence comes from Athetis lepigone, assembly GCA_033675125.1. NCBI lineage: Eukaryota > Metazoa > Arthropoda > Insecta > Lepidoptera > Noctuidae > Athetis > Athetis lepigone. The sequence continues at coordinate 524,563 of CM066236.1, read as the reverse complement.
TTTTAGTAGTGTGAATAAATTACTGAATGTCAGCTTTTGGAGAACTGAATTTTCGAAAATGAGATCTACATTGTAAAAATCAAGGTTCAAAATCGCGTGCATTGTTAAAAACATTGTTATTTAATGTATGACCTCAGAAATGACACGAAGAACAAGTTCAGCTTAGTGTATGTCATTGGACTAGCTTTGTGTACCTACTTAGCTTAAAGTTAAAACCATGTTTTGAAACAACTTACAAAATAGACAAAACTTAGGCAAACTTCTTCAAAAGTATTTCCTACTCTCTTATAACTGTTTAAATCATAATTATAAACGTATCAATTACACCAAACAAAAAAGTGCTACTGGTTTAGTAGCACTTTTTTGATTCACTTATTAAGTTACAAAAATAACACAAAATCTTCCTATCCAATTTCCCTCAGACCTCTAAATTAATAACTACCCGCAGAAAAGTAAGCAAAACATTTTTCTTCGGGTATTTCATCGATAAAAATAGGCGAACGGTCCACGTGTATCCCAGTGAAGTAACCGGAAGCTCGCACCGGCCTTGGCGGTGCGTAGCAACCCCGGAAGAAAAAGAAAAAATCTATAATAGTACTACGGTGCAGGGGGGGCGCCCTAGTTGCGGCCCGGCTACCCTTCGCGAGGAACTGCGTGTACCAGCCCGACAACACCAACTTTTAGTTAATAACATAGACCAAAGTTTTCATCAAACTGCTTCACGATTGAACCTCTTTTAAAGTTGGGCTTGCACTTTTGTTTGACAAAGTTTTTGCTTATTTTTAAAATAGTATACAACTGCCTACTTATAAAATGCTTCAGGAAATATCAAAGTCTGTTTGCAACTGTCAAAAAAATAAAGTAGCAAAACTTTTTGGCAATAAATCCCATCTGTACATTAATTATAGCGTTACACGTTCCGACATAATCTGCCTACTTGAAGGGTCAACGAATTTCATACCTACCTTAGCAGTATTTTCTGATTATTGGAGGCAAATTTTGGGAAATGCCGAGGAAAACGCGTGGGAAAGCAGTGTTCCTGGAATTCGTTCCATTATAAGTGGGTACATTTTTGTGATACTTATCAAAGCGGCACGAGTAAAACATTGACGTATTATTGAAAGGACTTAAGTGATGCCGATGTAAAAGGAAAAACGATTTTAAACGGAGAAAATAGAGCCGAAAATTGTATTAATTATCTTTGTTTACCTGTTACATATTGCATTATTAGATATAGTTTCCAATGATAATGTATCATATATTATCTGAAAATGTAAATCCAATGAAAACTAATATGATAAATATAAGCACATTAAAGTTCGAATTAACAAGTTTAAAGCTAAACTGCTTCCAAGCGCTTTAACCAGTCTTGAGTTATAAAAACAGCGAGGCCAAGACGAGACGAACAAAAACGCACAATCGTAAAATAATACAATAACAGACAAAAAACCAAAGCTCGAGAACCAATAAACATTTAATACTTGGCCGCGTATTGACATGATTACTTGAATTTGCCATTCAGTGACCTTAAGTGAATATAATCAAATATTTCCATGGTTTCTAAGTGAACATTTTTTGGTCAGTCACTTCTCGAACACGATAAATTCATATTTTATTATAACATCGTGAGCAGCTTTAATTAACAACGTAGTTAGTTCATTATTGAATTTATGATAAAAACAAATTGGAGTCTACAACGCTAATTTCAATAATTTCGTTGCGGTTATAAATCATGATGTCAATCAAAACTTAATAGAAGGTGCATTAGTTGATAATAATAATAATATAATAGTCATAACTCATCTAGCTAAACAAGCATCTGTGAAGATTTTTGGTGTCTTTTATTTTACTTTCAAAGTTTGGGACTCAATAGGATTACAATTTATGAAGAAAACTGTACATATCTTCTTGTATATGATATCATCTGTAAACGATAAAGTCCCAATGAGTCAGGTATATAAATTAAAACACAAAGAGATGCCAATTTGGAAGCACTTTGCATTTCATTCATTGTTTGGTCATCTTGTCAGTAGCTTGGAATTCCCCAGCACATTGTTATCTGTGAACCAGACGAGTCTCGATCTTTGACATAGTTTATCAGAATTTGCACTTTTGTGGCGATAAGTGTGGATTATGATTTCAGTAATGTTAGATAATTTATTGCAAGTTTCGAAGCACCGAAGATAGTCTAGGTGTGATAAAGAAACACTTATTTTTATTTAATTCGTTTTGGTATGTCTTATCAGTTTTATTTTGTTGATTGGTTTCTTGATTACTTTGTTGTCGTCAATGTGTTTTATTCTAAATTTGGTGTCATTATCAAGTTTTCAACTATCGTTCTTTTCTTTATGATTTTCTTTTGTATGGGAATCAAAGTTGTGCACACATTATTTGATTAGTAAACATGAAGTCAGCATTAGTTATCGTAAAGTAAACTCGCATTAAATTCTAAGGCTGGGAATGCACTGATGTGGCGACAGCGGCGCTGATATAATAGACATACGTTCCGTTATATTACGCTACACGAAGTCCCATTAAGAATAAATTATTTCCGCTTAACCGACGACATTCCTGAATATTATTGCATTAGAAACAAAACATTTAAGCAACATTGGCAATGATTTTCAATACGTGTCATGCATTGTTTGTAGACAAATCGCCTCCGCCTGGCCAATGCAGCCTTATTCTAAGTCTAGTTAAAACTAACATAGAAACCGGTTGTGAGATCTTCAAGCTCCTCAGACGCCAATAAAAACCGCACACAGTCATAGTTATATGATAATACTAGTGTATATTACTGAGATGACCTTTGAATATGATGAACAAAACGATAAACCTGAATCTTTAAGTAGTTACTATGGTACTGTGATGAAACTAGAACGTTTTCAGATGAAAGTCATTTTATAGCGACAGTAACATTACACTATCACGAATTAATTAATAACGAAATTAAATATACAAAAAACTTTGTTGATCCAATTTGCTTTTATTTTATCAAAATACAGATAATCAATCAATTTGATCGTGTTGAATTAATTGAGCCCGAATCTTTTAGCTTGTGCAGTTATTAAAATCTATGCTAAAATTTATGACACTATAGTTCATAGTATTATAGCTAACCAGTAAACCGAAACGTTCCCACTGAAATGCGAATTGCACTCGAGTTCTTAGTCATGCAAAGAAAAATCATTCTAACACCTGCTGCAATAAGCATCATAATCAAATAAAACGATATCCATACATTGATAAATGAAGTTGTAAAATGTTTGACAAGAGCCGATAACATAATTTCGACTTAAGCGTGGTAGGAATAAGAGTGAATTTTAATGAGTGAATTTGTATCATCAACATGTGAACCATTGAGCGAGGCCAGCGTCGAACCGGCGCGGCAAGGTTGAGGCGACAGATAAAAACAACAAACAAAACCACAGAATAAGTTATTGTGAGGACTCAAGAATATTTGCTAAACCGATGATTTATATGAATGATCCTTTAAAAGGCGATGGGTCAGTGAATATGAAAGCCAACGAACTTGAAACGCAAGCAGTTTGAACTGGTTTGAAAGGATTTAGGACTGAGTTGAATACTAAAGAAGAATTAGTAATTGATGATGAAAAAATATCATAAATCATGGATGCAAAAAATACATGGGGATACCGACAAGTATCTTACTGTAATCTTGATTTAAAGGATGATAATGTACAAGTGTTATTGTCCAATCATACTCTTACTGGGTTGCATACTTCTACTTTGAGCAGGGGAGGTGACTGGCCCTATAAAACAGTCGTTAAATGTCTATTAAAGTTACTGATCTTGACATTAGAATCTTGCAAACTTTGCTAAACAAAGAAAGGGCATTTACTTCTAAAAGAAAACAAATGCAAAAGTTTGCAATACCTGCTGTTATAACAAATAATATTGTCCTACCGTTTATAGAGCAATTAGATGTAAAGATTTAATTACTGATTCATTGGTAGCGATCGCGTGTTAAATGATCCTTAATAATGACCTCTGAGAGATAAACAAGGCCACTTGCTCGTTGTCTTTATAAGTGTTATAGAAAAGGGTAAAATTATAGAATGATGGCCTTCCGACTGTGTCCTTTGTTGAAGAAGTTTTTTTTTTTGTTTTCAAAGTTATCAGGATATTATGGTTACAAATAGAGTTAAATACTTTATTGGTTTGACATTTTGAAGATGTCGAAGCAATTATGAAATAGCATAATAAAAGTGCTAGTAAAAAAATAACTACGAATTATTATCCAGATAACAGATTCGCTTGTAGTATTGCTGATATGTAGAGTGAGAAGATGTTGAACACACAACTACTAATTTTAGATTATCCAAATATTTTACAGTTTACGTTGCGTTCTGCGTAGTGGGCGAAAAGTGTTCATCTCCCAAACTTTCATTCAAGAATAGTTTCTATTTTCAATGCACCTCGCTTGCATAGAAATACTTTCTTACACTTGCATTCAAGCTTAAATTAGGTAAAGGTCTAAATTGAGTTAATTGTTAATATAATGCCTGCCTACGTTTAGTCTGAAGAAATTATTGCTTGCATTATGCAGGTCATCATCTGCATATAGAACAGGATGACCCTGCATGCGAAGTCTCGCACCTTGATCACACGCCACAAATGAAGACTGATCGCTACTGCATAATTATATGTACGTTAACTGCACTTCTTCAGACTCAAGGAGTTCTCGTGGCTAGTTTAGCAACTATTAAAGTTATTTAAAGAATTATATGATTCGAACAAGAATGATTAAACAACTAGATATTAGAGTTAGAACATAATATACTTGACATTGTTACACACATTATCTCGTGGTGACAATACATCGCCACAAACACAAGTCGTGTAAGACTGAAACTAATGATCAATAAGCATCCACTGAGCACATTGCAACTTCAATAGTTTAGCAGTAAAATAGTCTATTGTTGGCTGGTGCGCACCACGTGCCTCGGACGTGATAAATAATGTATGAGCGAGACACCGAGAAGTGGCCACAGTAAACAAATCTCCAAGTCACGACAACTTACTTTTTGCAACTCCCTCGTAACTTGTCATGCGCAAAAAATATAATAAATGTTTGCAAAACTCACCTAAACTTTCCCTGAGAGTGGTCCTCCCACTTGATGATGGATGGACAGTATTTGGAGTCCAGGAGTAGATTCCTCAGGAACTCGGGTACGGAGACGCTCCTTGGGCGCTTGAAGGTCTTCCTGCCGCTGCCTTTCGGCCTTCCTGGCGGTCTTTTGAATATTTTTCTCTTGTCATCTTCGTCCCCGGACTTGCTTCCATCACTGCCGTACGAGCACTCGGGGGATGCGGTCTCTGATGAGCGGAACACGTCTTCAGTGTCGTCGCTCGAATCAGTTTGATGTAGGAGAGTGCTGTCGTTAGGTGTGTAGTCGGAGGTGTAAAGTCTATTTTTGTGGTCCAGAGAGTCCAGGTCGAGCATTGTGTTGGTAGACTCGTGGCTATGGTAGGGGTCTACTTCTGCGTACCTTATGATGGAGGACTGTCGCAGTATCTCCTCGTTGAGGCGATTGTGCAACTTCTCAAACACACTGTCGGCAATCCGTCTGGAGGTAACTTGGTCGATGCTCGGGTGGACCATCCTGTGTAGCACATCCTCTCGCTTCATAGCTCGCAGTTCATATCCTTTGACTCTGAAGTTGTAGAACGGTATTTCGGTTTCACAATATCCCATGCACTGGACCGTGTCTATCATCCAGGACACAGTGTCGTCTTCGTTCCAGGCGTCCACGACTTTGTACTTCCAGTCGTCCCGGTTGTCCCGCGGGTACTCGCGGCAGCTGACCAGGTTGTGGTACACGTTCATGGCGCTGTCGATCTCGGGCTCTGCGTACGCGTCGTAAGAAGCGTTGGTGTAGTAGTTCCCGTAGATGTGAGAAGCGGTTCCTTTCTTGAAAACTTGGAAATCGTCAAGGCGCGCGGGCGCGGGCGAAGTGGAAGGGAAATATAGATCGCAAGGCATGCTTTGATCGTACAGAGGGCGCGCGTAATCGATCATGGTCGCGACGTACGTGCGGCGTTGCCGGCGGTTCGCGGCGGAATGGGCGGTAGGCGGCGAGCGCGCCTTATGACTATCCACGCACGCTACTGGCGTGGCGTACTGTTTTGTTTACAAGATGCGTTCGGCGGCTCTCGACAAGTGCCGCGGTACGTGGCCGGAGCGCCGCTAATCAAGATCGCTGTGAGATAGTACAGTGCAATTTTTTCGCGATTTATTAGGCCATGTCGCTTTAAGTAATGTTTATGTTTGTCAATGCAAACAGCGGTTGTCGCCAAGGCGAACCGCGGTAGAGATGACTAAATAGGCTAATGCTTATCTTATTTCAGATGGTTATGACTTTATACTTATTACGTGAATGGTCAACAAGATCTCGAAGGACATTCATAATTATATTCTTTTTTATTTTCTAGTTAGATTTAAAAAAAAAACGCAACATAAAACTTTTGGCTTATTTTGTTATCGCTTTATTTGATACATACAGGCACTGATAGGTTTAATAGCGACTATAAATGATAAATACAAAACAAGATAAAATTTAACATGTTCGAAATCATTAACGGCTTTATTTAGGATTAGGGTAAAATTTATTATCATTTGCAAAATTAATTAACCACAACTAAAATAGCAACATTAGTTACTATTATGCAGTGTTGATAATGCATATCATGTAAAAATTTAAATCGCGTTTCAACATGTTATTTAGTAGGTTCCCAGTTACTAGGTTCCGTCATCAAAACTTCGTCCGATTTTGAAAAACCCACAAGCAATAAAACGTCGTAAATTCCGACTACACGACTTAAATCATTTTGAAAATGAATTATAAATTTATCTACACTAACTTTTTTACTTTAACTAAGTACATTTATTTAGTTGTATTAAGTTAAAGTTAAAAAGGTTTACAAATAATATTTAAATATACGTATAAAAAGTACCTTGATCACCTATCGAAATATTAATTTTATAACTACAAAGAAATTGTAGACATTTGCTACGAAACCTTTCGTAGCGCGTAGCAGACACACACACGCTACACACACTCACCAATATTAAAATAAAACAATTCAAATGCGAATAGAAGAATTTCAGCTACTTAACTTTGTATTGTAATGTAATAAGTACGCCTTCGATTAAATAATGGTTGCTACGAAAAAGCGTAGCAGATTGCTACGAGTGTGGGCATGCATTATTAATAATGTTATTAATATTATAATTCTATACACACCCTTTGATCTCTACAGTATATATTACTAGTACTTACTTAGCGTTTTCTAAGAATAAGACGATGTGTGGTCAATACAAAAACATAAATTTTGATAGGGTAACTTTTTGATAACTTATTTTTTATCAAATCGTAGCCCGATACTAGGAATTTCGCTTATATCGCGGATGTGTTTACAAAGAAATTCGTATACACCAACAGCCAAAACGAAAAGGTAGTAAGTAGGTTATACAAATATTTGTCCTTTTCGGAAATCGAACCTACGACATTGCATGCGGCGCAGCAGCCAAGCGCCGGAATTTATTTCCTCCTTTCTTTATTTTTATTTTATGAATATTTCTCACTAAAACAAAAAGCATCCAAGAGGAGGATGACGCAATCCCAATTATTATTTTAAAAAAAACCTTGTCTCAAAAAAAAACCTAATTGGCCATTTACTTTAAGACATCGTAGTTCGCAATTGCGCTATACTGATTTTTAGTTCGTTGTTAGTAATCATTATCTCCATTAGCCTTTTCCCAATTCCGACTTCCGTAACGTCTGCCATATTACGTGCTTTCCGAGGCATGGACTCGAATACAGACACTATACCTGTCACTGTTACACCACTGTCAGCACTGTCAGGCGTCAAGTGCGCGATAGAGACGGAACATGGCTAAGCCAAAGTCAGTGCTAAGTAAGGACTATTTATCTTTTTCTTACTTATATTCTAAAATTCTGTGATTTGCCAATAACTATTTTTAATGATACTTTTAATTTCATTTCATTGTAAAAAATAAATAGAAAATAATATCATTTAAAAAATATTAATAGATTTCATGTCACAATCATAATTTTAGGTAGGTATAATATATAGATACATAAATTAAATGTTATGGGTCTTTGTTACCTGAAATAAATGATAAATAAAATAAAATAAATAAAAAGTGTGTAAAAAAAGTAAAAAATTACGAAAATTTTGTTACGTCGTTTTAGTGACAATCTTTATGTTTCTGGCAACGTTACGAGTATGAAATAGTACAGAATGGTATAACAAATACTACTAATAACGTTTACTGAATCAAAACCAAAATATTGTTCCAATAACTTTGCACGTGTACCTTTTTTTTTTTAATTAAAGGTTTATTCAGTAAAAAGTACAGGTGTTTTACAAAATAAATTCTGCCAAACTGCAGCACAGTTTGTTGGCAGTATTCTCGTGGACAGTTCTCTTGAGTACTTAATATAACTAAATAAATAATAAGTAAACTTTTTTACTAGTCACTTAACTTGACAACTAGGTACTTACTCAATCAATATAAAGGAACGTCTTATTATATTTTATTATTTAAAAATAGGTATTTCGGGTATATTACATTTTTTATATATATTTTTAATTTTCTTAGTGCCTAATACATATATATTATTAGGCAATGAGAACGTGAATTAGTTTTGTGTACCTCAATTCGTACTCTTTTCAAGACGCGATATTTTCCTTCTCAAACATCGGAATTTTTTAAGTGAAACTCAAAAATACATCATTATGAAACCCAGAAGGTCACGTTCCGACTTCACAGGTTTCCGAGCCTCGTGTAAGTTACAAAAGTCACAAACAAAGTTATTTCTTACTTTTTGTTTTGCTTCTGTAAACTGTAAAACCGTTCAACAATATTGAGCTACTAGTTTATTCGTATAGTTGATATAGATAGATATGCTGTTACAATTAGGTGAATAGATATAAGAGTTCCTTGTTTATCCCACGAGGGTGTTATAATGATAATATATAGCCTATGTGTTGACCCAACCTCTTAGTAATATTCATGCAAAAATTAAATAAAATATATGCAGCACGTTTTGAGCTTATTCCGAACGGACATACATACAACTAACAGACAAAAACTCTCAAAATAATATCATATATTCTTTTTTTTTAGTATTCATTATTTAATGCGCGTTTGAATCTTTTAGTCTTTTGTCTCTAAAATAGCACCGCTGCGATGCCTCTACGATTCCTCTGGTATTGCAGATGTCTGTAGGCCGCGCTGACCATTTGAAAACAAGGGAACCATCAAGTTTAGTCAAAACAAAAGACCTACATATTCATTTCGTAGTTATAAGTATATTTTAAATATTTTACCTATTTTTATTATAAAGCTTTTAGCAGCATTTTTGACCTGAAAAGCCTCGTTGAATTCTAAAAAATGAGCCCAAACTCAAGGGGATTAATAGTTACCATTGAATAGGTACCACTCACTTCAAGTTTCATAAAATAATATTATGTAAGATGAAAGTTTTATTGAATTTTATTTCGTAAAATTCTCGGAAAGCTCAGTGGCGTGGGAGTTAGGCTCGGTAAAAGGACGCCCTAAATTTGAAATCTAATAAAATAGAGAAACCTAAGTAGGTATAAGGGTGGTACCTAAGCTAATCGATAAATAACGAAACGCCCCTTATCGTTTCTCTGTGCCTATTGGCCTAGCTCGGAGGGGCAAACCTTTTATTTTTTAGTACGAATTCTAATTTTAGTCTGTCAAAATTATCTCTAACTTATTCCACATGGTTTGGTCTGCGTTCGGATAGGTATTTTGTTAGGACCCCGCTACCGTGGGTCGAGGCATGGTATATAGCCTCTAAATTTCCTCTATGAACGGGTTGTATAGTGCAGGATTTTTCCACTGGACCTGTAGTTGCTGAGTTTACCTCGTTTTGGACCAAAAAAATTAAATCAACTAAAAACCCGCTCAACTGCGTGATATTAGTTTAGATTTACATATTTTTTAGACATTGATTCATACACAGCAACTGTTAAAAAAATTTAGGTAACAAATGGATATTTTTGTCAAATATGCTGAAAGTATGCCAAAAAATTACCACCCTGGATTCTGCTTGAAAAGAAAAATAGTTATTGAAAATTTTGTATAAATCATTTATTTCACTTAGACTATTTACAGGCACTTACGAAATGTCAAAGAGACAGTTGGTTAGTTAGAAAAATTAAAGCTTGTTTTAAACAATAATAATAATAATAATCGTTTATTTCTCAAACATAGGTAATCATACATGCAGGATCTTATAAAATAGGTAGTGCGCTATGTTTTGCCAATTAGCATACAAATTATTAATGAAAAGCGAAATTAGAAATATGGATTAAGTTTACAAAATTATTATTTACGTATTTGAGTACTTGGTATTATTCATAATTAGTTTCATTACATGTCAAAATTAAATGTCAATTGAGTCAAAAGATTATAATATTAATACAAAATAACAATAATTTATGTCAGCATTGTACAGTTACAGAGATTTGTCATCAAGAAACTCTTCTAGAGTATAATAACATTTTTCAAGCAATAACCCGTTAAGCATTTTTTTGAACTTCTGCACTGGCAAACATTTTAATTCATTGGGTATTTTATTAAATATTTGAGGAGCAACACCAAAGAAACTTTTCTTCATTAGTGAAGTTTTACATTTCACAAGGCAAAGATCATTCCTATATTGGGCACGCATCGGTGTTTTCTTAACTGAACACAGTTTTTTTAAATAAATGCGGATTTATTTTTACAAATAATGCAACTTCCAGGATGTATAAAGATGGTAGAGGTAAGATTTTTAACTTTTTGAAATATGGCATACAACTGTCTGTAGTTTTTAAGCCACACATTGATCTTACGCACCTTTTCTGCATCCTGAAAACAGTTTCCCTATTTGTTGAATGTCCCCAAAAAATTAAACCATAACGCAGAATTGAGGCGACAAGTCCATGATAGGCTGTTAACAGTGTATCAGTATTGACTTTCTTTGAAAGTTGAAATAGCAAATATGCTGATTTTCTTAATCGCTTGCAAATTTCCTCTAAATGAGGTTTCCATGTCAGTCTATCATCTATAGTTAAACCTAAGAACTTTGCAATACTAACTGCTTCAATTTCATAATTTTCATATACAACATTGACTAGTGGTTTCTCAATACGTAATAGATTGATCTCTTTGGTGAAAAACAAGCAAGAAACTGCATGGACACTCTTTTCAATTAAAAAGTACTACAAAATCTTGGTTACGTTATTCGTATTGCTTCTATTTGAAAACAAAGAAGATAGACAAGAATTTAAATTATTCCTTTTCTAGCAATTATTTGATATTCAATTATGATTTTTTTAGACATGACTAATCTCAAATGATAGTGCCCGTTCATAATAGTATGACTATTAATGAAGGTAAATCCAAATAAACATCAAAGTAACAAACTTGAGGAAGCACACTCTTGCATAAGTAAAAGGAAAATGATACTGAATGAATTGATGAATGAAGGTACGGCTGTCCGTACGTCACGATAGTATTCACTGAGTTGACGTTACTATACGTTACTAATAGTAGGTTTTTTGAAAAGAGAAATTGTTGTTATGAATGTGTTTTACCGGGAAAGTACCAAGGTTGCAAATATGTTACCTACAATAAGTGAGTGTACGTTTCATGCAAGAGGTTGCGGGTTCGATATCGAGCAACACTGTCTCTTTTTTTCTAAGTTTATCTTAGACATCACTGACATCATTTTATTAATTTAATTCTAAATCACCTAAGTCAAAGTCAAATCATTTATTTCCATTAGACCAAAAAAAGGCAAACGTCATACTTATAAAACAAAAGTGAATCTACCGCCCATTCGGAAATGTTGTTACGTATGGAGAAGAATGGGCAAGAAACTCCATACTTACTCTTTTAAAAAATAGTCGTATTACAAAGTTTTTTTTTACATGGTTAGGCGTGATTTAAAATGAATATAATCCAAAAACCATTTCCGTCAAAAATTACATGTATATAATAAAAAAAAACTACTTTTTATATAAATTAGGAAATTGAAGCTTTATAATGTTCGCGAGCAAAGTGTTCACATGTTCACAATCAAACTACATTCCTCAAACAATGAAAATAATGTGTGAGCCAGCGCAATGTATAACTAAAATATATATATATGTGTGTATAATTTCTAATGTAAAGAGCAGTTAATCATTGTCTGTTTGAATTAGCAACCTGTTTGGTTTTGTCTACACTGTGAATTATCCTATGGAGCAGGTCCAGCATGTTTCCAAGCATTTTTATCTTCTATATAATCATCTAATTTATAATATGCTTGTTGACAGAGTGTATTCTTAATATGTGTTTTGAATTTCCTTTCGTTTAGACCTAGCCGCCTTGATCAAGAGTGGTGCACAGTAAACAATACAAAAAAGGCATTTTGCCCTCTTGTGGGTCGGTAATATTGTTAAGAAAAGTATAAATAAATAAATATATCCTTGGCCGGCCATCTGATCCCAAAGTAAGCTAGAGCTTGTACTATAGTAACCAGACAACTGATAAACATGCTTAGGTATATAATTTATAAATACATACATATTATATAGATAAATTACACCCAGACACAGAACAAACAATCATGCTCATTACACAAGGTTTGTCCTGGGTGGGAGAGTAAAAAAAATAGGCTGATATTATTGTTAATTATTGATTATGATTGTATGTCAGTGTATGCCACTAGAAATCTAAATTCTAATACAAGGAGTTGGTGGCTCATAAAACATTTTAATATTTATATTTAATAGTCTTATTAAATAACTATATCTCTTGTATGTTCTTTTGTAACTAGAATGCATTGAAAAAGCTCGTGCCTATTTACCTCTTTTTTTAACCGACTTCTATTTTATGAAATACATATAAAAGTATTGGATGTTGTGTTTGTTACTTACAAAATCACGTATCTTATAAATTATTCATAGAAATTGTACCTATTTAATTAGTATTAAAATGCACTAATTACAGTAATATCTACATCTATAAAAGAAAGTCGTGTTAGTTACACATTTTATAACTTAAGAACGACAGAACCGATTTGGCTGAAAATTTGTGGGGAGGTAGCTTAGGACCAGGGGACGGACATAGAATACTCTTTATCTTCTTTTTTTAGTTACCAAAATCTGATATAACGCGGGTGAAACCGCGGGGGACAGCTAGTATTACTATACATATGAGTAACGTAAGTTACTTTTTAATTCTGTATATATTATCTAAATTGGTTTTTATCCCACCTATTCGAAAAAGACGACTTTGTTCCCCTTTAAGTACGCCCAAAGTTGGTGTTTTCTATAAGAAACTTTCAGCGGGCAATAATGACGCTCCAAATTCAAAAAGTGCGCCTAAAAGTAACTTTTAATCGCACTTTTTTGAATTTGGAGCGTCTTTGCATGTTTATAAAGTGCGCCTAAAACAAATATGAATGGCTGGTACGACGGCCAATACCATAGTCACGCCGCGGCTGAATAAAAAAAAACTTAAATAGAAATAAAACGCGCAAACTACAGCCCGAGTTCTCGTAAAAATTTTCACGGATTATTTTGCAGCAAATTATTAATGTAGCTGCTATTATTATCAAGCTATGATAATAATAGCAGCTACAATAATAATTTTACAATAAAGTATGAAGCGCCTTTTATTTTCTCATGGGGGGTGATGAAAAGTAGAGTGTATCATTTGGGCGCAAAATATATTTTTGGCTCGGGCGACGTACTTTAAAAAACGCCCTCGCCGTAAAAATATTACTTTGCGCCCTTGTAATACAATCTACTATTAGTGGTTTATTATGAAGAACCAAACAGACTGTCCTGTTTTCTTTTGAGGTGTGCTACAGGTTTAGGTTTAAAAAAAAAATTATTCTCAATGAAAACATAGAATGTCACTTACTCGAGAACAATAATAACCATAGTTTATTTAGGTATTCAAAGTATAAACAAAATAAGAAGCTTCATTATGTTTTGATGTGTACCTTTTGAAAAACAGCAATTGCCCTTGTCATAAATCAACATTATTGACGCAAAATGCGTTTTATTTTTATTTTATATCATGTTTACATCGCTATAGAACGCAAAAATAATTTAACTCCAATAAATTAATCTACAGTATTTAAAAAAAGGAGTTAAAAATGTCCAACCTATATGGGACTTCAAACGCCTGCCATTTTTGAGCGCTTGTGACGTCATAGTTTATGCCAACGTAACACCTGACACCTACGCAATGTTACCGAGTTGTTTATATGCTGTATATATTCCATATATGTAGTAGTCACCTGCAGTTTCGCCTGCACATTTTCATAAATAAAAAAACATTTTTACTCCCTATTTTAACACTTTAGGAATTGAATCTGAAATAAAAATCACATCTAAGTACTAAATATCAAATGTATAAATATATAATTTTAAAAGTAATTAATTAATGTAATAATAATGTAATGAATACCTAAGATATTTGCACGCCGTGAAACATAGCAGACATGACGTCGTGAGCCACTTTTAATTAACATCTTGCATGCATGTATTATTTTAATTCTCTATGCATTCACATGTTTAAGCAAATAAAATTTCTTATTCTTATTCTTATCATAAAAAATTCTACTATAATTTCTCGTTTCTAGTTATGCATTAATTACCATCAAAAAGTCTGACTCTACAAAATCTTTAACTGCTAAACTCTTTACCCTGATTTAAATAGTTAAAAAGACACGGTAACACACACACAATTGAAACTTATAAAAGCATTTAAATAAAACATTATCCGCCATAATATGGAATAACAAATCGATCTATAAAAAGTCAAATTCTAAGAACACGCACCCTTTGTTGTGCGTGACTTATTCCTAGTACCAAAGACAATTATATTCAAACAATAAATAAAAAAAAGATAAATTGTTTTATTTACTACAATTAAAAGTAGGTACTTCACAAGTTAAACAAAAACAAAGAGTAAGTGTAGAGTAACCGCAGATAGGCGCGGACGTAACAGAATATTTTAAATGAATCAGTTTCTCGTAGGTACCTAGTTCTAGACTTGCTGGCTACGTGCTATGAGACATTCTTGTCTGTGGTTAGGCTTTGACAGCGATTGTCAATATTTTTTTTCTGTTAAAAACTTCTT
Source organism: Athetis lepigone (assembly GCA_033675125.1). NCBI lineage: Eukaryota > Metazoa > Arthropoda > Insecta > Lepidoptera > Noctuidae > Athetis > Athetis lepigone. The sequence goes on along the minus strand of CM066236.1, from coordinate 509,358 downwards.
AATGAGTGGTAAATAAATTCAAAATAGACAACTGCCTTAATCCTTCGAAAACTCGTGATTTGAGACACAATAAAAAGACAATAGCAGCCCGACAGCCGGCTGTCGGTTGGTCGTTGAAAGGTTAAAAAACTTTATGCTGAAAAAGAGGTTGAGTTTTTATCGGTGACCTGAGGATTATTTATTATCTTATTCATAAAAGAAACCCGTGTTACTCTGTAATAGTTACGCGTCTTTATATAATATAGAAATTACATAATATAAATTGATCCATTTTGTTCCAACGGGTATAAAGAAAACATACACAGACAAACATCTTCCAATTTTGTAGTTTGTTAATTCTTACGTCTGGACTCTGGTGCATCAACATAACGACTTGTTAAATTTTTAATTTAAGAAATAATAATGGTTCCGACAAACAAATTAATCTCCAGCGATCTGTGGCCGAATATTATTCTAATTAACCAGCGTTATAATGAATTACCGACAAAAAATCCTAATTTCCGAATAGAATACTAAATCTCCGACAAAATTACTAAGTTACCGACAACAGAGGTTTCGTCAAAATAATCATATTTTTACAACTTGCATGAACTGTTTTAATTTCTATTGTTGGTTATCAAATTTATTTTTTAACTCTCAATAATGATGAAAACTGGTTGCAATCTAGACTTTAGGGCACCCCGACTCGGATAGGTTAGGTTAGAAGGGGATGGCGGGGTCGTGTGAGCGAGCGAAGCGAGCGAATAGACCCCGCCATTCCCTTCGTGGTTATTTTTTTATAAGCCACCTAGAAGTAGGAGCCCCGCGAAGCGGGGCTCCGTCGACCCAGCCCGCCCTCGATCATGTATAGAATATAAGTAAAGGTTAAAATTACAAAAGCATAGTTAAAAGCATAGTTTTCAGTTGAACGTAATTTATGCTGGTAGAAAAGTATTATAGCAATAAACGTTCATGTTTATTTTTCGGAGATTTTAGTATCTCATTCGGTCGTTTCGTCATTTTAATTCGGTAAAAAGTAGTCGGAAAGTTAGTATTTTAAGCAGTAAAAATATTTTGAGTAAGTACAATTCTTCTTTTTTTGTCGGAGCTTTTATTACTACCCAATTTTAAGCATGCACATTTCTAAAATGCGCGCTTCTGGTGACGTCACGTAACCAAAATGGCGGTTTCGGTGTTTGACTCCACACTGTCAAGAACTTTAACCATGAACAGTCGTCTTGCGATGACTCTACTATCTTAAGGCCCTGTCATACCGAGGCATAGAAATTGGTCAACAACTGAAGTTATTTTTTCAACATAGGTTTTATGCACATAATCATGAACATGCTTTATTTCAGGCCCGAGCGTGTGCCGAACGGGCGGGGCGTCGCACGTCGCGGTCGGCCGCAGCTTCAAGTTTGAATTAAGAAATTCGCGCCATTTATTCTTTTTTTTTATCTATAACTGACCCTGTAAGACCTTGTGATATCAAATGAGCACGGTCATGATTTCAAAAGACCTTTAGAAGTTTAATATTTCCCGAATTTCAAAATTATCTAATTTTTTTATTTCACTTTTCATAGAAATCGGATTCTGTCTTAAAGGAGTATTTAAAGGCAAAAAATAATCAAATTAGCCGCTTAGAAACACTTTTAATGATTCGTTTTTATTATTTTTATTCATTGATTTCTTAGAAAGGTTAGGAATTTGATTCAATTTTCCTCACACGTGTATTACACGTGTCAGGACTTTGATATTACGCTCCCGGTTCCAATACAACCTTACTTTCGACTTTGGCTGTAACCGAAACTCGTAATGACAAATTTACCTTACTAGTAAGGTAAATTTGTCATTACGGCGTAATGTATTATTATAGTTTTATTAGAACGTTTATTCATTGAAAAATACATAAAAAATACATTTTTAAATAATAATATTAAAAAGAACATTTAATATTTTTTTGCATTAAAATACCGACTTCCCTCGATTTCGGCATGATACCATCATCAGAGGAGCTGATGGCAATGGGACCATCTGGGAAGTCTACACTTTCAAACAAAAAAAGAATTGTTCAAATCGGTTGGTGAACGACGGAGATATGCGCGAACAAACATAAAAAAAAAAAAAATACAAACATTCGAATTGAGAACCTCCTTCTTTTTTTAGAAGTCGGTTAAAAATATAAAAATTAGTAGCCCACCGGTATTGGGAACAGGGTCCAAGCTACCAGTGGTCAGGGCTCCAGAGAAAGGAACCTCCTGACAATGCGCGCCGTGTCGAGTAGCACTGCCTTCTGAATCAAGCGCTTGATCCAGCCACCTAACAGGAGCCTCTTTAGATGTTGATCGAGGCTCTTGGCTATTAAGCCAATGGCAGAAACAACTATCGGCACAATGATCGCTGAGTCCACATCCCACATGTCGACAACCTCGCGAGCCAAGTCGATATACTTAATTTGTTTATCTTTCTCGGTCTTCACGCGGTTCCCGTCATGCGGGATCGAAACGTCAACGAGCATTGCGCCGCTCTAATCGATCCACCACCACAATATCAGGCTTGTTTGCTACAACAGTCCTGTCAGTGATGATGGATCGATCCCAGTACAATGTGACATTGCCATCTTCGAGAACTGGGTCTGGGTCTGGGTCTGAGGTATGTGCCCACCTGTAGTACGGTACTTCAGATTCTACGAGGCCGTATTTCAGAGCAAGTTGCTGATAGATAATCCTGGCCACGAGGTTATGCTTATGCAAGTACTCTTCGTTAGCTAGACGAGAACAACCAGAGATAATGTGTCGAATTGATTCTCCCGGCAGGTGACACGCCCGACATGTCAACCGTACCATCTTTTACAATAAATCTCCGATAATTCTTCGTCATGATAACTTCGTCCATAATTGCACAGAAAAAAAATTTCGATTTCCGCAACAGGTCACCGAATCGCAGCCAGGATACGGACGCTAAAAAGTCTACATCAGGCCCATGTAGGGCCTGGAAAAACCGTCCGTGTAGCTCCTTACTCTGCCATACCTCCTCGCGATCCGATAAAAACCTTCTGGAAGTCAAAATAAGCTACGTAGCTGGCTGTCTTTTGTCGATAATATTTGTGGCTAAGAGTGTAGTTATGTTAATCAAGTTAGACGTGGTGGAGCGATGCGGAAGGAAACCGTGTTGCTCTTCTGCAAACCGTCGCCGCAATTTGTTATGTATTTTTTTGTAGAGAACCGATTCAAATATTTTGCCAAATATGGATGAAACGGCTATTGGCCTATCATTCTTGATGTCACTTATGAACCAGGAGCACTTTAGATATTTTCCATTTAGTTGGAAATGTTTGTATTAATAGATAGGTTGAAGATAAATTATAAAGGCAGCTTAAAAATTTCACAACCATCCTTAACTAAATACTGTGGTATTTCATCTGGACCTTGGGTTGATTTTGGAGGAAGTCGAAACATAGCGTCACGATCTTCGGATACGTGGATGTAATCAATATTTACAAGAGGACACATATTGTTAGGAAACGTGTTTATAGTATTGATAGCGTGTATAGGATCTAAGAAAGCTAAATTTGGGAGGAAAACACTACTGAAATACTTTGAAAACGCATCTGCGACTTGATTTGGTGACATGTCACCAAACGTAGCCTGCTCATTATTTTCCCAGTTACTTTTTACAAAGGTCTAGAAAGTTTTGGGATTTTAAACTGCGTTTGATATTAAACTGTATACGATTGGTGTAACTTGCAAAGTCAAATTTAAGAAAGTACACTTTGAAATGTAGTAATTGTGCCTTTGCGTTATATTTTACTTACTTGATGTATAATTGCGATTATAAATTGTAATTAAAGTAACGCAACCGCCACTCTTTAGCCTTTAGCCGCATCTCTCTATTTACAATTTTTTTTACTTTACTCGATATTTTTCAATTGATTCTGAGTAAAAGTGAGTTTTATGGTTGTTTTTATTTACATATGCCATTGTCTAACCTGAACACGATGCTCACAATGCTCTGATTTTATTACATCTAACATATATTAGTTTTTTATTAGTATTTTTTTTTTTATTAAATTTTGAATTCTTGGTTGTCATTCGTAGAGAAAGTCGGGCAATGAGTCTAACAAAAGTTTTTTGTTACCCAATAATTAAGTTGTGGAGGTCTGATATGCAGTCACTACACCGAAAAAATACTTTGACTAGAAACCATTCCTAAAATAGTTGCGAAAAGTCTAGAAAAAATATAGCTGACTTATTTTAACGAATGAATTATTATCTTTTATTAATAGAAGTCATTTCTTTTAGGCGTTTATGGTACATAGCTTTAGCTAAGTATTTTTTTGAAAATTTTATTCAATCAATCAATCAATCATTTATTTTGTAAAACATAGGTAGGATACAGAATTACAGATGGAAATGTCAGAAATATGTGCACTATGTTTTGCCAATGTTTGGCGTACTGAGCTCCGATCTTGAATCTTGTACACGAGGAGCGGGTTACAAAAAACCTACATACGAAAATCTTTTTTGTTCGCTGTCCAAATATTGATTTCATCAGCCACAGCATACATATAACTGTTTGTACTTCGGGTAAAGTAAACGATGTTGAGTAACACTGGCCTGTGACCAGACTGTGATAGCCTAAGTAATTACAATAAAGGTACACAATTATGTTGTCACAGACAATAGTACCTTTGTTACATGTTCTCCTGGTACTTCCTCGTTAAATGTCGTATCTTCATCGATTTGTTGATTAATTTGTACTTTGTGCTTTTAAAAAACTTAAATACAGTTGGTTTTACTTGCTAGCGTATTATTTTCTGCGTATAATTTTATAGCATAAGACTATGCTCACATTGTTAGCTTTATTTGCGTTTCGCTAAAGAATTTTGGTCACACTTTAAATACAGTTCGGCTCCTATCAGCCGCGATCAGCGTCGTAAGAATGAGAAAAGCCGTCAAGCTTAAGGAACTGAGCACATCAGTTAAATAATAAATAAATATCCTGGGACAACTCACACACGCTCATCGATCCCAAACTAAGCAGAGCTTGTAGGTACTATGGCAACCAGACAACTGATAAACATACTTATATCCATACTAATATTATAAATGTGAAAGTGTGTCTGTCTGTCTGTCTGTCTGTCTGTCTGTTTGTCTTTCTTTCACGGCAAAACGGAGCGACGAATTGACGTGATTTTTTACTTTTTGTCTCTTTCTAACGCGAGCGAAGCCGCGGGCAGAAGCTAGTAATTTATAAATACATACATATTATAGATAAATTACACCCGGTTTTATTTAACTTATGTCCAAAGAAACAATAGTTTTATACAAAATCTGGACAGACGCGAAGCTAACCAGAGTTCGTGTACGGTTGTACGCGCCTTCATACAAAATCTTTGTGTTCTATGGACATAAACTGAATACAGTTTAATTAATGTGCGTAGTCTCTTAAGCTTTATGGCTTTCCTCATTCTTATAACGCTGAACACGGCTGATAGCTGAAGAACTGTATAAGTGTGATAAAAATCGTTCGGCGAGTTAGTTAACTAGTCCCCAAAAAAAATCTTTTACTTGTCGGTTATTGTTATCAATCGGAAAACAGCTAAAACACATTGCGCCCTTAAAACACTTAGCAAAAGATACTATTATTTAAGATTTAATTATTACAAGGGGGATTATGATGCCATTCATAAATCCCTTGAAGACATTGATTGGTATAACGAATTGACATCATACACTAAACTTAATGCTAAAGTAGATTTTATTCAATAATCAGGAGCTTTATTAAGGAACATGTGCCAGAAATTGTTTGTTTTCGAGGGGTATATCCGACATGGTATTCCTGTTGTTTAAAAAAATTACTCAAACAAAAATTTAATTACGCATCAAAGTTAAAAAGTACAATAATCCCTTGGACATCATTGAATTAATTTACCTAAGAAAAGAGTGTAACTTATTAACTACTTGACTTTATTTTATTGTTTGATTATATAGGATACTTATTAATTAAAAATTGTTATGATAATTATATTGCAAAAATAGAATTTTTAATTAAAAATAATCCCAATTTTTTTTCCATTTCTCCTGAAGAAGTAAGTTTAAAACTTAAGAAGCTTGATATATCAAAAGGTGCTGGGCCTGACAATATACCCGCCATATTCTGGTCGAGATGTGAGCATTATCTTTCTTTACCGTTATCGTATATTTATATTACGTCTCTTAAATTAGAAACATTTTCAGAGATATGGAAACGGGCGAGAATAGTACCTGTCTTCAAAAGTGGGAAACGTGAAATGGTTTCCAATTACCGCCCTATTTCTATTCTATCAACGTTGTCCAAGGTATTTGAATCTCTGGTATTATGGTATACCCGACCTTATACAATCACGTAAAAAGCTTCTTATCTGGTAATCAGCATGGCTTCATATTTATGAATTGGTATTCGTGGACTTTCTATTTAGAAAGTCCACGAATACCAATCTGGTTACTTATATTTCCGAATTGATTACAGCTGTTGACCAAGGGTTGCAAGTAGATGCTGTCTATACAGACTTTTCAAAGGCGTTTGATAAAGTCAGCCATATGATTCTCATACGCAAGTTACAGTCTCTAAGTATCACTAATACAACTTTAGAGTGGTGTAAATCTTACCTGAACAATAGACTCTCATCCGTCGTAATTGATGGTGATGAATCTGAATCATATTATTCAACGTCTGGTGTACCACAAGGTTCTAATTTAGGTCCGTTGTTTTTCAATATCTTCATTAATGACATCTCAGATATATTTAAATATACTACACCATACCTCTTTGCTGATGACTTAAAATTGACCCGAATAATAAAACACGAATCTGATTCACTGCTACTACAAACGGATATAAATGCTCTGACTAAATGGTGTTCGGAAAATAGTATGTACTTAAATTGCAGCAAATGTTATCATATCAAATTCACCAGAAAGCACAATAAAATGCCTACGTCATATGTTATTGATGGAAATATTTTAAACGAACTCACAGTGATCAAAGACTTAGGTATATACTTGGACAGCCAACTTAGATTCACCGATCATTTTGACAGGATGATCAATGCTGCGTACAAAGCACCTGGTTTTGTTTTAAGATCATCTAAAGAATTTAAAAACCCCGCGACTACAATCATGTTATATAATAGTTACGTACGTAGTCGCCTAGAATACTGCAGCACTGCTTGGAACCCCACATACCAGAATCACTTAAATAGGATTGAGAGTAGGTATACAAAAAAGAATTATGCGGCATTTAGTATTTAAAATCCAAATCAACACACTCTGTTACTACATATGAAGACAAACTAACTCAGTTCAAATTTAGGTCGCTTGAATCACGGCGCACTGTAATTGATCTCATATTTCTATATAAATTACTCAATAACGGTATCGACTGCCCACATCTTGTCAATATGATCTGTATTAATGTACCACGCCGAATACCCAGACATCGCTGTTCAATACTGAAAATCCCCCAACATCGTACTAACTTGGGTAAGCACTCGCCTATTGTTAGGATATCTATAAAATACTAGCGGTCGCCCGCGGCTCCGCCCGCGTGGATGTTAAAATTTTTCCTAAATTTTCTTTGCTATAAACCTCATGGAGCCCGAGACCTTTCCAACGAATGCAAAACCGTGGAAATCGGTTCGTGCGTTCTGGAGTTATAGCGTCAGGAAGGAAAACCCGACTTATTTTTATATAGTAGATAATGCTATATCCAACGCCTCGAAGGACATAGACATTTTTAGCAATAGTTTACCGAAATATAAAAAATAAATTCATAAAAATTTAAAAATTTAATTTTTAAGACACTAAAAATTTAAGTTTTTTTTTTCTTATTTATGTATATTGTATTTTATTTTTTGTTTTGACTTAATAGTATTTTCTAATTGGTTTTAATTTAATAACATAATTCTTAAAAAACTAAAAATTTAAGTTTGTTTGTTCTAATTTATGTATATTGTATTTTATTTTTTGGTTTGACTTAATTGTATTTTCTAATTTGTTTTAATTTGTCAATTTGTTTTGATCTTGATTAACAATAAGTTTCTAATTGTTTTAATTAACCTGTATTTTCTTTTTTTCTTGCACAACTGCTTGTTCGTATATAACTGGTCTGGAAAAATTGTATTTGGTTTTTATGTCACTTTTTGTTTTTTAATATGTTATCGTTAACTTAATGGTCTACGCATGATGTGGATTCCTATAAGTGACGAAACACATGGCATGGTTGTGTTTGTATATTTTTATGTATGTAGTTGTGTATTTCTTGTTGGAATTCCTAATAAAATAAATAAATAAATAAATACTACAAAAATTAACCTTCGTAATTATTGTTAAATATACTTATTTCGTATCGCTTTCGTAAACCTAAAAAATTAAACAGAAACATAAGAACCCTCCTTAATTAAAGTCGGTTTAAAACACTTGTTTGTGCAACTTGTCAACGTCATAATAATAAATCAAATTACATTATACAACTTGTAATCTATTATCGATCATTTAAGATGGCTATTATGATTCCAAGCGTTTTCCTCATCGTCTTGTTCATTGAGAAACCAGCGGTCTGACCAGGTCTGAGGTCTAAGGATACGTGAGCAAGCATTTTCCTTTTCTAATGTTACGGACTAGCTGCCCCTCCTGGTTTCACACGCGTTATATTTATTTATTTATTTTATTTTACAGAAAGTTTACAGACTATAACTACTTAAGTGTCATGTCTATGAAGGTATATTTTGCTAATTACAAACTTCTACATGTTGGGTTACCGTTCCGCTCCCTTAAGACATAGTGAGATACCGTACATGCGGCTACACATCAAGCTATACAAAACCAGTTTTAGCTGACCTCGCATTGCGTATGTTTTTCGTACAATCAGAAGTCAGCTTATACTAGTGTATAGCTTGATGTGTCGCCCACCGTACAGCCTCTGTTACTTGTTAATAACTTAGCTTTACTTTAAGGGAAGTATTTTTTAAATTGGGTCAGTAGTTTAAGAGTGTATCTTTAACAAAGAAACAATCAAAACTTTTTCTCCCTTATATATTGGTTTAGATTATTTATAACTTAATTTATACAATAACTATCTTTTGGCTTCCACGGCTTCGCTCGCGTTAGAAAGAGACAGAAAGTAGCCTATGTTACTCTCCATCCCTTTAACTATCTCCACTTAAAAAATCACGTCAATTCACGCTCCGTTTTGCCGTGAAAGAAAGACAAACATACAGACAGACAGACACACTTTCCCATTTATAATATTAGTATGGATAAACGCTTTTCACATTTTTTTAGTCTGTGTGTACGTTTAATTGTGATTGATCGTATGTAGAACAACAAAAATATCGATGTGGTTTGATTAGAAACTAGGTTTTTTGCGACTCTTTAGTACTACAAAAATATTAAAGAAACAGAAGTAATTACATAAATATAGCGTGTCATTTAGAATTATAAAACTGCGTATGTACCAGTTTGTAAAAAAACATTTATTTTAATGAAGCTGACGATCAGTCTTTGGAACTTGAATTGTTAACAAAACAACTTGGTTCTTTCAGTTTTTTTTCGATGTTGCATGGAATATAAATATAAACACATACATGCCAGTACAGTCATATTTTTGTTTATTTGTGTTATGTCGCATTGGAAAATTCTTGACAGCATAGTTTTTTCTTCTTTAACCTTCCCTTATGTCGTTTCAGACATTTTTTTCGGTTAAGTTGTTAAATCAACTCATTTTGCATTTAAAATATGATTTAGAGTTAGTTAAGGTTAGGATAATATTTGATACTCTGCGAAACATTAGAAATTATTTCTTTATTTTCTAGACTGAGAACAAACACTAGTCTTTATGAAGGCATATAATTATAATGGACATCTATACAATTAAGTGACCGTTGTTTAGCTAAAGAATGGCCAATGAGTATTAAAAATTTGTATATTTTTTGGAAAAGGAGTATTTATTTATTTATTCAATGGTGCCGATTCTCTTGTTCACAAACTAACGTAAATTTAAGTTAAGTGCATCTTTCTCTTTCCATTTCTTAGAGAAAAGGACGGAAGATACATTTTAGTTTAATCCTATCAAATTCGACAGCGCCTGATGACAATTGACATATTCAGACGCCATGTTTTTAAATTGTGTCTAAATTATCTATGGAGTGTCTAAATTTGACAGGACTTAACTAATATTTGATCTTCTGTCCTTTTCTTAATTAAACGGAAAGAGAAAGATGCATTTAACTTAAATTTACGTTAGTTTGTGCACAAGAGAATCGGCACCATTATAGTATCTAGTACCTACTTTTTATTAGAACATCTAAACCTTTAAAATTAATTACTAAACAACGTATAAATTAACAGAGCCATTAAAATGCAAAAGCAAAAACCAAGACACAAAATATAATCCGCGGATACAAAATCAAAAACTTGATTTTATGATTGACTTAATCGATGCGCAGCCATCTTGTATCGCGTTTAGTGCTTGCATAAATAATAATATATTATTTTTATTAATATGCAGCTTAGTGACATCAGCAACACACCTACGTACGCACCCTCATAGAATTAAGTTAAATACGTCATGTAGGCCGAGACATGCTGGCTTTGACGTAGATCTCTAGAATATATTTATCGAATCGTCACTAATCTAAGCACATTTCTTCAACGCAAGACTTACTTGAATACGTCATAATTTAATTCAGAGCTGCGAAAGAGGATAATATTAAGATGAGCAGATAATAATTTTATATGTTCATGACGTCATTAGCTAAAAGTTTTGATTATACAAACTATTTTGGTTTGCAGATAAAATAAATTGATTGAACGATTTCGTAGCATTGGCTCTGTAAAGATCTAGTAAGGGTACGTATCTACTAATCCTAATGTGTATATGATGTTTCTTAATCTTGTCTCAAGATACCTACAAAATTTGAAGAAACTAAAAAGTCACAAAAAACATTGTCTACATTAATAAATCAAAGATTATTTTAATATTTATAACTCTAGAAAGGCAGCATTGATTTTTATGATCTTTGATTCGTCAGATTTGTCTCCTCCCCGAATAGCAGAATAACTATTTAAACATTGGCATTATTTCTAATATTATAGAGTTATAGAATTTGTTTGTTTGATTGAATGCGCAAATCTCAGAAAGTACTGACTTACTTAAAAAAAAATTTGGTTTATATAAGGAGGTGGCGGCGTACTGGTAGAGAAACAAACGTTTGGCATCTTTTCAGTATCATTACACTGAGATATAATTAACTTAACCAAAGACCTTATACTATGTATCTTTCAACTACACCTAAAAAATAAAACATAAAATTTATTTCAATTTTAACCTTCAAAGACGAGAGTGGAAATTTTGATGTTTGTTACTCTTATACGCGAAAACAACAGAACGAGTTCTGACGAGGGTTATGGGCATTTGTGGGCTGGGTTCTTCTCAATGACTTGCTTGACCCTGGACTTATTTTATTATATGGCAAAGAGCAAACGAGATCATTGGCTCTTTGTCATATCGATTGTTTGATTGATCTTCTACACAGAAACCGCTGTATTATGACTATGTTTATCTGCACCTCCTGATCGAATACCTACCGATGATGGTAAATTGCTACGGTGTGCAATAAAGCGATTTATCTTTTATGTTCATAATAATTCACACTACAGTGCCAATACTACTTAGGTATTAATAAGTTATTTATCGCTGAACATTTTGTTGTTCGTTAGGTTATACACACATATACATGCACTTCACAATATGCAGATTAACCAGTTTGTTGAAAACTCGTAATATATCATAACAAACATGATGCTAGATGTATTAAAAAATGTACCTCCATGAGTCGAGCTGAAGGGTGTTGATTCTGCGTCACCTTATAATCTGACAAACAAAGTTGGGCTAATACACAGTTCTAAAACACAGATTACAATTAACATGATCAGACGGGTCGCCATTAAACATTGCAAATTCACAATCACAATCATGTCTATGTTTTTAATGTTTTAGTTTATTCTAAGGTATTTTATGTAAGTATGGACTTATTACTGTTGCCTTATTGTTAACTTATGTAAACATTGTTATTAATTTTTTTTATTACAGACCCGAGAAATCATGACTTAATAGTATTTGTAATTTCGGAGACAAACAGATTAACTGTCTGGCTTATTTCATTATAATTTTGAATAGTTTAAACCCCTTTTTATCTTCTTGTGTTATACATAAACTAATGTTATACATTAACACTTAAACAAGAAACAGCATCAAAAATAATATAAGATTAGATTAAAAAGTGTATACGTGGAGTTGCTTGTTCTTCTCCACGAAGACCAATCTGGGCTTTGGTCCAGCCACTACCTTTTGATTGACTGACAATCTCTTTGACAATCCAAACAAGCATGTCAATAGTATAATTATAATAATTTTTTTGACTTTGACCAATGTTACCTTGATGGCACCTTCCCTAACCAGAGGTTGTGAAAACATTAAGACCTATATTACTGTTTTTTTTTTCAGAGTAGCGTGTTGGAACAGAACAAAGACCGATTTCCGTAATTTAAAACGTTCAAAATCTCTGCGACATTTGGATAAGTAAATACACACCAGTAAATATGTGAGTTTCATAAAACCTTTATAACTAGTAAAAGTTTGTTAAATTAATTTTGAATTGTTAATAGTTTTTCGAAGTTTTACAGTACAAAAATTAAGACGTTAACTTTATACCACGAATAAAATTCTTATTCTAGGTATAGTTTGATAAAATCTGGCATTAAATATCTTGGACTATGAACGTTCCTTAAAGTCTGTATAATTGTCTTGACGAAACTAATTTAAAAGTCCTAAGTAGTTTTGTATTAAATTATTTAGTATTCTGTCTTTTCTTTTTGTTATTTATTTATCTTTAAGCAATAGCAACCTGTCTTAAATGGTTTATTATAATGATTATATAAATGTCACATACCTGAAAAAATCTTGTCTCTAATTATGGCCTTTCCAAAAGATAGTGTTGTGTAGAAAAGAATGGCCAAGAAACTCACACTAACATAACTAAAGGTAACACCTAACAGAAGGGATAAGAAATCAAATAGATATCTAGTTATAAAACACATTAACAGATGAGTTGGAACTTCGCCCAGTCAGTATGGCGCTGGAAGTTACAAGAGAAACCGAAGTAAAAGTTAATTCTACGTGCGACAGTGAAGGAATCTTAATGGCATTGTCACCTGGCAGAATGAAACATGTGTCTTCAGATTAGTTATGTAGATGGTACCTACAACTAGCTTAATCAGTCAACAATCAAGCTAGGCAAATGACTTGGGTCCTAGCCCACTAATTAGTGCTAGGTATTTGCTAATCTTGGGGCATCGCGAGGTTAGGTTTTGTTATGGTCATTTTATTCATGCAGATGAAAATAGGAGCCCTGCCAAGCTGGGCTCCGTTGACTCTGCTTTTAATAAATGTTGCATTAAGGCTCCTTACACTGAGGATGTAAAGAGGAGGGATAAGACGTATATAGTGAGTATCAATGTAGACGGTTTTAAGAGGAGAGGAATACCGAAGAAAAAATAGATGGATTGTGTGAAGAATAATATGAAGGCGAAAAGAGTAAGTGATAGCATGACGGGTGACAGGTTGATATGGAATAAAAAAAACATGTTGTGCTGACCTTAACTAAAATTGAATAAAGGCAGGAAGAAGAAGAAGAAGACTCAAAATGATTGCCTTATCTTTGTCGTGATTAGCCCTGATCGTTTGGTCGGGAGAAATAATTAATATAATTAGTACATACATGTAAGTAATTATTATAAACTGTTTATACCTAACAATTACATAACCTTTGTAAAGTTTTGTTCATTATACCTTTTTTTGTTGATGTATCATTGACAGGCCAGAAAAACTCATTACGTACCTAAAGTGACTCACTTTTTACAATTTGGAATAACAGTGTTTACGGAAAATTTAACAGACGTTATATTGTCACTGATTCAATTGTTTAAAGGTAAGTTCATTGTATGAGGATCTGCATATTTTTGAAATGATTAAAGTTAATAACCTACATGAACTAGTTCAATTTAAAAGTATTAATTACTACTAGCCTGTCGGCCTAGTAATTAGTGACACTGACTGCTGTGTCAGAGGACGCGGATTCGATTCCCACCACCATCTTTGTGTGATGTTCTGTGTCTATAATAAATTAATTATACAGGAACGTATTTCAGTTGTTTTTAGACACAGTACAAACTGTCCACTTGGGATCCATATGGCCAAGTCTGACAAGTAAAAAAAAAACCTATTTTTTAGTTCGAGAAAACCCTATATACTTTCATCTTAGATTCCGTAGTTTATATTAGTCATGCAAAAAAGGATAGAAATGTATGAGTACTAAACTTTTCAGGGATTTCACTAGCAATTGAAAGACCAATTGTGCTAATGACAAGATTTGTAGGTGTGTCTCCACAACTAAGGAAAATCAGTAAATTATGAAGTGATGACGAATACTTTCCGCCCGAGTGTTTTCCCGTTCGTGTAGAATGTAACACTATGACGTGGTGACTGCTATTGTTTTCCACTAGCTTGAGGTAAAACAAGGTATGGTCAAAACGAAGGAACACTTTTGCTAGTGTGCTGGGTTTTGGTTAATATTTGGCAGGAAATCGGGATAGTAACATGGTCAAGGTCAAAGGAAAGTCCAAATGAAAATCAAAGTTAAGCATTTATTGCAATTAGAATGTTTAATTGCCAAGGAGTTAGTCAAGAAAGTTAAAGCTATTTTCTGACTCGCAAAATACAAGGTGTACAAAAAACTGTGGTTTCAATTATTGTTAGAGAGTTACCATCAAAGATTAGAACGGTAAAAAGTCACATAGGCAACCAAAGACTGATTGTTCAGGCCGCACATAGTAAAGGGATGATCAGTTTTGTAATGTCAAATTTATTTTATTTTGCATAATGTTTTTTGTATTTTTTTGAACTATTTATTTATTCCTAACAGCTTTTGTCGACACTTTACCCACTTTTATTTATTGTTTGTAATGTTTTAACTTAGGTTAATACAAGTGCTGTGCACTCCTATAAGTGACAAGTTCACTAACATAAAATAATGTTATAACACCTATTTTTGTAAGTGTATCAGTAAGTAAGTCGTTGGAGAGCCATTAAATAAATAAATGATGATGGTCCAATACCAGTCGGGAGCTCGGATCATGCGTCAAGCAAATGACATACTCCCAACATTTGGTAACGAAAGGAATCGTGGGGTTTTAGTCGGTAAGAGTCCGACATAACCCTACATCCATGAGATTATCTCCACGAAAAATAAAGGGAAGTCTCAGTCTCACTTACATTTAAATATTTATCTATGTGAAAACATCAAAATGACAGACATGAGAAACTACTATCTATACAATATAAAACAAATTCCTGACAGTGAGTAAACAATGCGAGCCCGTTTAAACCGATCCTAGAGCGAAGTCCTCATACCGCACATGTACTGATAATAACGTACTTGGCTCGGCTGCAATATCAGTGCATATCTGGGGTCGATGACCGGCTTGCATCACGTCGCAGGCTTGCGCGTACGCTTATAAAGCGCGCAGGAAAACCCACGGCGCATGGGATTACCGCAGGGGCGGTAATATGCCGCTGTATTGGAAAGTGTTGGGCTGGATGCGTTTAGTTTTGTGTTAGAGATAGGCAGTGATTTAATAAAATAATTAAATATATCTGGGACAACTCACACGCGGCCATCTGATCCCAAACTAGGCAGAGCGTGTTTTAACATTTTTAACAGTCCATTGAAATTAAAAAAGGCATAAAATTTATGTATTAATATTTTAATAGATAAATCTACTAATTCCCATTAATCATTCTATTTTAGGCACAAAAAAAGATTTGAGCCTTTATAATCGGTAATTTTTTGCATATTATTGCCGGCTTGCCTGTCGGATACAAACTAATCCATTTACATTCAACCGATTTTATTCAAACTCTGCATAAATATTCCTAACTTGTGTATCAAGACTATTATTATGTACGTTATCTAATATTATGTTGTATTATTTAGGTACCTGATAGGTTCCTGATATTGGTATTACTTATACCTAATTCCGTCAGGCGAAGCCATGAACATAAGTAGTACGTATTTTTTTCAGTTTGACGGACTTTGTTCACATATTAATAATGACGAAATACTATAAACAGAGACATCATCTTAAAATGAATACAAAAACCAGGTTTCTTTCAAAAAAAATCATTTGTAGCCCTTTTTTGATTTGCATTTTCAACTTCATTTTTCCGAACATAACCTTTAGCACACCAAAATATATAATTACTAACCATAATCCAAATGTTAACAACCATTAATGATTTAATAACACGTATAATATCAAATTATTGTAATGATGATAAAAAAGTCACACGTGTCAAAAACTAAACCAAACTAGTTTCATTACACATCACGAAACCAGATTTTAAATTATTCATAAAAGATGAAAAATGATAAGCGTTAACATACAGGTTTTTAATAAACATTATTTTATATTGTTCGAGTGCGGGCGCACTCAAAAAGCTTGACAAAAAATATTGATAAAAACCGGCTAGTTACTGGCACGAAAATAGTTAAGAAAGCAGATAACATTGTTACGTCACTGACTGGCAAATAAATTGATGGTACACATATAATATTTGATGTTAAGTGGTCACCGTCGGATATGTATTACATCCATTATAGAGTTAAAAAAAAATAAAATAATAAAAAACATAATGTATAGCTGAGAAGGAAGGCATTTAGAAAAAAATTGGCCAAGTGCGTGACAGGTCACGCATAGGATGGGGTTCAGTACCAACCTCTTAATTGGTATGATATTATTTTTTTATTTATTACATGTTTTTCTGTTATTTCGTTATTTTTGTACAAAGTTAGAAATAGAATATCCCTACTTTACGTGTACGGGAGGTACCCCAAAATTTTATTTTGTCATTTGTCGACGTGTACGTATACATAATATATTTATGCAAAGTTTCAGCTTTCTAGCACTAACCGTTTGGACGGTAGACCGATGAAGGACATGACAAAACTGTAAGGTACTGTTCCTTTTGTACCATTTTGGTACGGAACCCTAAAAAGACTCAAACTAATCAGCCTGGGTCACATTGCGTGATGATGTTATTCCATTGACAAAGATCATCATCTCCCTAGCCTTTTCTCAAAACAGTTGGGGTCGGCTTTCAGCTTAACTGGATCCAGCTAAATACCAGTGTTTTACCTCCACAACCTATTTACTGGGTGACACGATATCCCTTAGTTAAACGTCAGAAGTTCTACGAAAAACAACAAGAACTGACGGCTTTACGTGCTTTCCGCGGCATGGAATGTCAAAGATGTCCTAGATAAACTTTAGAAAGTATATTATTCTTATATTATTCTTTATTGCACAAGAAAACACACATAAAACAGCAAACATAAATGAGCTATGTACAAAGGCGAGCTTAACCCAAAGTTGAGTTATCTTCCAGCAAACCCTTAATTCTATTAAAGAAATTGCAATATAGGATATGCCTGTGTGCATAACAATACATTTTTATCTTAAAATTAAATTATGACAAATAGTGTAAAATAAGTATACATACTATAAATAAATAAATATATTCATAAATAAACACACAAATAAAATAATAAATACAAATAATATAAAATACATATATAACTCAATCAACAGACAAGACAGAGAGAAAGTACATATGAATTGAAAAATTCACATTGGTACCCAGATTCGAGCCCCAACCTCTTACATGAGAGGCGGGCGCCTTATTCACTGTGCCTTCAGGACATTCCTTTAACAAAGATAATAAGTCAAATAACACCTTTCCCTTCAAATCGGTACACAAAAGCAACACTCCTTCTAAAAAGCTCTTAACTATTAGATGTTTGTCTTGCAAGCGCCATTTTAGCGGCTCCGCGAAAACGCACTATACATTTGCGCACGCGACTATTCACGTTTGACAGACCTACTTACAAATGGACTTATTAAAACTAAGTAAACGAGTAAATCTACATAGAGTACGCTTAAAGGTTTTATATTATAATCCATTAAATTACGAATACTATTTTTACTCACGGTTTCGGCCGCATAGTTGATGATAGACGTTTAGTATTATTATATTAGTAATAGATCATTTTGAGAGAAATAATTCCGTGGTGATTATAATAGCTTCCAATCGTTGATGATGAAAAATCATTGTCATGTTTCATCTAACTTACACAACGGGTAATGATTTTTAATCTAAACTTTCCTCATGAATCACTCTATCCATATTATGCGAAACCTTTATCATTGTTAGTCGTTGAGTTCCTTACCAATAATAATAATGCTTAAGGGGGAGGTGTTTTGGAATATTATGGTTATCTATGATATTTCATAGATTATCTATGACAGGTTGTCTGTGATGATCTGATGTAATTGTAGACTGTGGATTTTATGATCAATAAAGTGAAATGTGTAATCCAATTGAATCATTTATTTAAAACATGGCGTTGTCGTTGAGTTCCTTTGCCAACCAATAGAGATCCAAATCAACTATAAATCAACTATATACCAACTTCTTTAATTTATATTGCAATCAGTTTGATACCACATTTGTTCCAAAAAATGTTTCTGTAAACAGTAATGCTTCTTTCAGTGACTGGGCCACCATTGGTATTTATAAAAGTAGGCAACGTCTTTTTGAGTTGTATGAAGAACGGACTTATATTAAAAGTACTGAATTCCATTTATATGTGAAGAAATATTCTAAGTTATTCAAACAAGTCTGTTACACGGCCAAGTCACACTACTTAAGTTCAAAAATTAAAAATAGTAGTAATGTTATTAAAATGACATGGAATGTTATTAATAGCGAAACGGGAAAGTCTAAGAACCGAAGTAGTGATTATAGTCTTAATGTTGATGGTAATATAATAAAATCAGACCTTGAAGTCGCCGCGGCTTTTGAAAAGTTCTTTACAGAGATTCCCGTTTCGACTACAAAATGTCTAAATTCTTCACCCATAGCTGCAGAGGCTTTACTTAAAGAAAACGTTCCGGCCTGTGATTCTGAATTTCATTTCGAGCATGTCAGTTGTAAAAATGTAATTAAAACCTTTCACACATTAAATGTTAAAAAGACTGCAGATTTATGGGATAACTCTGTTGATGTTACTAAATCTATTATAAATATTGTAGCTCCTACTTTAACAGATATCTTTAATAATTGTATTGATTGTGGTAAGTTTCCTGACTTAATGAAATATAGTAAAATAATACCATTATTTAAATCAGGCAGCACATCTGACCCCAGTAATTATAGACCATTTTCAGTGCTACCCACTTTTAGTAAAATTTTTGAAAAACTAATTTTAAATCAAATGCAGATGTATTTTAATAAACTCGAGCTTTTGCATAAAAAACAGTTTGGATTTACAAGGGGTCGTTCAACAACTGATGCCGGTGTTGAACTTTTAGGATATATTTATAATGCATGGGAAGACAAATGCGATGCATTGGGCGTTTTTTGCGACTTGTCCAAGGCATTCGATTGCGTTCTCCATGAAACTTTAATCAGGAAGCTAAACCACTATGGAATCCGGGCCTCCTCTCTGAATCTTCTCTCTTCGTACCTGAGTGATAGGATTCAAAGAGTTGATGTGAACGGTAAAAGGTCACCTGGATCTGTTGTGAGAATGGGGGTTCCCCAGGGCTCAATTCTTGGCCCTTTTTTGTTCCTTATTTATATAAATGACTTGCCTTATCTAATTAAAGATAAGCATGATATAGTGTTGTTCGCAGACGACACTTCCCTTTTATTTAAACCAAGACGTCAACAACTATGTGTTGACGTCATAAATAGTTCTCTCGCGTCAATAGTCAACTGGTTCAACGTAAATAATCTACTGCTGAACGAGAAAAAAACTAAACTTGTTAAGTTCACGCTACCAAATGTTAGACAAATAGAAACCAGCGTACTAATAAAGGGACAGGAACTGAAGCCCGAAGATTCCACAGTATTCTTAGGAATAACTTTGGATGCTAAACTTCAGTGGGGCCCCCACATATATAAATTATCTAAGAAACTTAGCTCTGCAGCATACGCCGTCAGAAAAATTCGTGGTTTAACTGATTTGGAAACAGCCCGTTTAGTTTACTTTAGTTATTTTCACAGTTTGATGTCGTACGGCATTCTATTGTGGGGAAATGCAGCCGATATTCAGACTATATTTGTTTTGCAAAAAAGGGCTATTCGTTCAATTTATAAACTGAGTCCTCGACACTCCCTCAGAGACAAATTTAGAGAGGTAAATATTATGACTATGCCGTGCCAATATATATATGAAAATTTGTTGTACGCGCATAAAAATATTAATCTGTTTAAAAAATACAGTGATATCCATAATATAAATACAAGAAATAAGGACAAATACGTAGTTCCTTCAACTAGGCTTAAAAAAATAGGTGGCTCGTTTAAATGTCAATGTATACGCTTTTATAATAAACTACCCAGACAAATTCAAGAACTTAGCATTACTAAATTTAAATTATTTATAAAACGTAAACTTTGTCAGAAAGCTTTTTACTCAGTTAAAGATTACATTGAGGATTCAAATGCTTGGGATTGAGCTGTTTCGATTAATACATTGGCCATTATTTACTTTATGTACATTTTTTTTTTCTCTTTGACATTTAATTATTATTTTGACATTTATTTGTACTTTTTAAAGTATATAATCTTTTTTTTATGTATTTCTATTTGACATTGATGTGTACTTTTAAAAGTATATAATCTTTTTTTATGTATTTTTATTTGACATTGATTGTACTTTTTAAAGTATTATGTATTATGTTTTCGTGACATTTTTTTTTTGTGAATGTGAGGACTATGGAGGTCGTTGGTTTTTTTTCTTTGTTTTTCTTTTTTTAATATATTCGGTCTGACGGTTTGAGTATTTAATGCGGCCTACCCAAATGTCCTTACTTTGGTACTGTTCGTCAAGACGTTGGGCTCCTTAGTTTTTAGTTGAGCTAAACGATTACTGACAAATGCTTGCACTGTCTGGACAGGTCCACTCAAATCTGTGTCCTTCTCTCATCAAGAGAGTGCCTCAGACATTAACCTCCATGGTTCTCGCACATTTTTGACCAATACGATTGTATGGACTTTAAAAGAGACTTTGACCTCTGAGTTTGTTTCGGATGTTTCTTCTCAGAGCAGTCCAGCTACGAAACACCGGCCCCATCGTTCGCTTAAAAAAAAAAACAAAAAAAAAAAACAAAAAAATTGACGTGTAAAAGTGTTATGATATAACCTATTTACAAAATAAATATGATTTTATGATTTTGGCACGATGGAGCCGGTATTTCTTAGCTGACTTCTTTTTTTTTATAAGTATGTAGTGTACAGGCGGACATAATGCCGTAGGCATTCTCTGCCAGTCTAACTAAAGGTGGTGCAGAGAAATTATGAGATAGATGCACTAAAAGTGTGAAAGTATAAAATGATGTTTAAAATAAAGTATTAGATTTATGACTAAGTAACAAATAATAAACAAACTCATATATTTACTTATATTGTACTTGAATATAATACCTAATATGCTATAATATATAAAATACGCTAACATAACGGGCCTGTTGGTCTAGTGTTCAGTGACCCTGACTGCTAAGCCAGAGGTCGTGGGTTCGATTCCCACCCAGGACAAACTTTGTGTGATGAGCATAAATGTTTGTTCTGTGTCTGGGTGTTATTTATCTATAATATGTATGTATTTACAAATAATATAAGTATGTATATCAGTTGTCTGATTACCATAACACAAGCTCTGCTTAGCTTGGGATCAGATGGCCGTGTGTAAGATGTCCATTTAAAAAAAAAAAAAAAAAAAAAAAAAAAAAAAAAAAAAAAAACATACATATACTTTGAGAAGAAACAACCGAAACAAACTCAGAGGTCAAAGTCTATCTAATGTCGTTGCACATGATTATAGTTTGCAGATTTTTTTGATTTTCACATTTAGACCCAGACCGATCGACTCAGCAGGGGGGCTAACCTTCAAAATAAAGTCATAGATAATGTTTACAGACTTGAGATAATCTACTATATAAAAATAAGTCGGGTTTTCCTTCCTGACGCTAACTCCAGATCGCACGAACCGATTTCCACGGTTTTGCATTCGTTGGAAAGGTCTCGGGCTCCGTGAGGTTTATAGCAAAGAAAAAAAATTTTACATAAAACGAAGCCATCTGGTGGCGAAACGGAGTTCGCCGGGTTTGCTAGTGCTAAATAAAATCTTTGATAAAAACTAATAAAAATTGCAACGTGTAAACTGCCATTATAAAAACTCGTTGAATAGATTTATTACGAGACACGTGCCCCGCGCATAGAATAATAATTAGTTGTAATTAAACAGAATGATGCTGTACAGCTGATGACTTGGGTTGAATCTTGATGCTTGGCGATGTCAAGTGCCAAGTTAGATGCAGGTTGATGTCATTATAGGCGCAGTGGCTGATTGATTGGCTGCACTGCGTGACACGGTTTAATCCCGCGTGGACAATTTAATTGGCAATGATGTCACATTAAATGGATGTCAAAAATGCAATTAAAAAAAAACTGTAAAATATGTGTAATATTTTTTTTTTAATTTATTAAGAAAATAAATACTTGAGAAGATCGCGGAAATACAAAAAATTATTTAGAATTAAATTTTTAAAGGTTTTTTACCATGTATTTGGTATAGTGATAGTATTTTTCTTTAAAGCAATGTTTTATATATTCGTATATGTAGCGACATGTTGCTTTTATGAAAACTTCTTAGTTTTTCAACTAAGATTTTATCCCCCGACATTTCCAAAAAGAGGTGTCTGTCATTTTGTTTGTCTGTCTGTGTGGTATCGTGACACCATAACGGTTTCATTTATTTAAAAACTAGCTTTTGCCCGCGGCTTCGCTCGCGTTAGAAAGAGACAAAAAGTAGCCTATGTTACTCTCCATCCCTTCAACTATCTCCACTTAAAAAAATCACGTCAATTCGTCGCTCCGTTTTGCCGTGAAAGAAAGACAAACATACAGACAGACAGACAGACAGACACACTTTCCCATTTATAATATTAGTATGGATTGATTTTATTATATAATGATTTTATTATATGTATTGATGTATTGATTAAATAATGGTGCTTTTAATATTTTTTTGTTTTTGTATGGCCATCCTGGACTTTTTTTTAAAACTAAAAGCCCATTTCATAACATTTCCTTTCAACGATCTTTTCTTCAAAAGTTAGGTGACAGCGACAATGACAGTATTGCCAGATTACTAAACAACTATTAGGCCACTCATATACACGTGAATCTAGATTGTGATAATGTGGGGGGGGGGGGGGGGAAATCGATACAAATCTTTTATGAATAAAGGTGATATGGTTTAAATAAATTTTGTTTACATTAATAGGTAAGTGATACGAAGTTCACCGGGTCATCTAGTATGTATATAATAGTAAACTCACTGCCTGATATCAACGTGTTTGTTAATATATAACAATAACTAACTACATACATTAAACTTGGAGTGTTTATTCTTTGTGAAGAATATAAAAAATAGCCCTAAAGGGTTAAAATAGTAGGTAGAAGTTCGACATCCACGCGGGCGAAGCCGCGGGCGAAGGCTAGTAAATATTTTAAATCTAGATATTTTTTTTATCTTAATATTATTTTTGTACGTTGGAAATAAGAAAAGCTGTTACAGTATTATTTTTTACAGCATATTACACGCCTTTTTGTTATTTCAAACCGTATTAAATGGCTTTTATTTGCATGATTTGGATTTATGAAAATGATTCCATTCGTATTTTGAAAACAATTAAACATTACTTATTTGTGTCAGGTTTGACGGGTTGTAACCTCTATGGTTGTAACTGTTTTGACACTTGATTTTCCGGTTACTATGACAACGACATCCAACAGAACATGGACAACTTTTATATGGGAAAATGGAATTGTTGTTTTACTCTATCTTTCTCGCAATTTTAGAGACAAAAAGTAGCCTATGTTACTCTCCATCCCTTCAACTATCTCCATTTAAAAAATCACGTCAATCCGTCGCTCCGTTTTGCCGTGAAAGAAAGACAAACAGACAGACAGACAGACAGACAGACAGACAGACAGACAGACAGACACACTTTCCCATTTATAATATTAGTATGGATAGGTTATCTAGTTAATGGTTCTTATATATGTATCATCGAAATTATAAATATTGGTTTCAAATTATTACTCGAAAATATTAATGACTAGCTTTTGCCCACGACTTCGTCCGCGTGGATTAATAGTTCCCGTTTCCGGGGGATTTCCGGGATAAAAACTATCCTATGTCCTTTCTCGGGTCCCAGACTATATCTGTACCAAATTTTATTCCAATCGGTTCAGTGGTATAGGCGTGAAGAAGAGACAGACAGACAGACAGAGTTACTTTCGCATTTATAATATTAGTATGGATTTCTTTGTCTTTTTAATTTAACTTTATCTTATAGAATCTATATAAAACACTGCAATTAAGTATATCAAATTAAGAATTTGATAATTATTGACGAAAAACATTCCAGATTCCTGTAACAGAAGGAAAGTATCGCCTATAATATTTATCTCAATTTATAGAGAACAACGCCTCCCCGCTTCCACGTGAAACAGATTAAATCTATTTTGACGTACGCATGGCGGCGACCTATTTAATTTCTTCGAATAAATCCGCTTAGATAAGGACTCATTTTCAGCCACTAGACTCAAAGGAACCGTTTCTCTTCATTTCGCTTTGATATCAATAAGTCGATGAAATAAAATTGGACTTATCAGTAATTCATCGTTTTTTTTTAAATTAAATTAATTCACTTAGAAAATCGTTTTTAAGTAGTATTATAAACACATATGAATCATTCACTGGTATAAGGACCAGGGTCTATGCTACCGATGGTCTAACCTCCGAAAAATTACTTTGATCGAGTACTTAACAACCTAATCACAATACACGTATCATGTGTGATTTCTTTGTATTAAAGACTAATTAAAATAGATGTACAATATGTGAAGATATGAATAGTTGAAAAGTAACCTTTATTCTCCATAGACCAATTTATCGTTATACCAAAATTCATCAGCAGCATGCATATAACAAAAAAACACGAATTTATTAGAATGATACTAGGTGTCGGTGCTGTTTGACCCTTGATACCATTATATACCATCTTCTTGATAGATTGTATACCATGTTTGACGCAAATAAATATTTGTATTTGTATTGAAATTTTCTAATTTTCTGTCCAACTCCAAGAAATATCGAAGTACAAGAAATAAAAAGAAAGTTGCATGAAGTCAATTAAGTTTAGTCGGTCTCAAGTCATGGCTAAGGAATATATATACATATATGGATTTATTTTTATATTAATATTATCTTAACCCTATTTGTGTGGGTCTATGGTATGTCTAATTAACTAAAAAAATATATAAAATAGATACAAAGCTTATTAAAATTTTGCTTAATTATTAACATCGGTTTAGGTTAACCTACCACCAACCACCAACCTGCAAACTCTGACTTAGCAGTCAGGGTCACTGACCACTACACCAAAAGTTAGTGAAACAAAATTGAACAAAGAATTGCCAAATCGGTCCAGCCGTTCTCTAGTTTTGTGCTTAGCAACACATGTAACAATTCGTTTTAATTTACATACATAATATTTGCTTATCTGTTACAAAAATTTGCAGACGGAAGCGGGTAGCGCACATAGTCATATTTAATCATTCATCGTTCATTCTATTTTTAGGAGATTATTTTCAAATTGAACAGGTAAAGAAAGGTAAAAAAACCACACGTGTATCTTTTATTTTTGGAGTAAATCGTGGTACTTATTTACCTTTTTATGTGTAGTTTATATGTATATATATATAAATGTATATAATAAGTCATAACGAAGTCAAAACTGCACACAAAAATACTTGATACATATTCATAAATGCATACACATTATAAAATTCTAAATATTATTATATATTTTTGGCTTTTGCGTCGGCAAATTAAAAAAAATATATATTTTATTTGGATTTTGATGTGAAACATAAAACAAATTTCTGGCGTGGCGACGCGTCGCCACGCTATATGATGGTGTATATATACAGTCACAGTCTTGTGTACTGTGTGGCGACGATGTAATGTCGATGTTTCATATCTGCCAGGCGTCCCGTGACGGCTCACTTTTTTTTCTCCGTCTATATGTCTGTATCTTAGTCCGGGATAAACTCAAAAAGAGATGCATATATTTCATTCAAATTTTTCATGAATATTACCAAGAGGTTGGGTTAGCACATAGGCTATATTTTATTACCTTTGTGGGATCAACGAATCAGGGATGCAACCATAGTATATTTGCTGCTTTATAAGGTCACGTATGACAGACAACGTCGTCGCGGGCAGCACCTAGTTAAAAATATAATGAAAATATTTGATAAATATTTCGAAAACCAGTCTCAAAAACTTTGCATGTCCTTGACAAGCACCGGAGGTGACGTTACACATAATACAAGCGTAAGTCAACGTCCCAAGAATGTCAGTTAACTAAATAAGACATGATACTAATTAGACTCAATTACTTAGTACTGAAACTAAGTAATCATTAACATCATTGTGCCACTGCGTCAGACCACTGTTGGACATAAGCCTCGACCTATATATTGTAGTCATGCTTGTTGTTAAAATTAAGTAAGTTTTCTTGGTTACTACTCCGCTCTCGTATGCCGTAGCGTGATGATATATATAGCCTTCCTCGATAAATGGGCTATCTAACATATTTTTTTTAATTTGATCCAGTACTTCCCGAGATTAGCACGTTTAAACTAACACACAAACTCTTCAGCTTTGTAGTATTACAATATTAGTATAGATAGTTCAAAATATTTTTTTTTTTTTCGATCTATACTGTCCCATTGCTGCTTAATATCTCGCCTTATCTTGCCAGCGTGCAGTATGCTTGCACTGTCTGGACAGGTCCACTCAAATCTGTGTGCTTCTCTCATCTAGAGAGTACCTCAGACAAACCTTCATGGTTCTCGCACATTTTTGACCAATACGATTGTATGGACTTTAAAAGAGACTTTGACCTCTGAGTTTGTTTCGGATGTTTCTTCTCAGAGCAGTCCAGCTACGAAACACCGGCCCCATCGTTCGCTTAATTAAAAAAAAAACAAACAATATTGACGTATAAAAGTGTTATGTTTATAACCTATTTACAAAATAAATATGATTTTACGGATTTTTTTAACTGATTTTTTGCAGCGTTACCTAGGCCTCCTTTGGCGTCGACGTCTATCATTCGGCACCCACTGCATGACTACTCTAGCCCATATATCTTGATGCATCCTGCATTTTGGTTGTACTCATTCAGTTGTTGTTATCTGCACTGCGCAGACCGTCGTTGTCTCATACTATGCTTGCCTAAACGTTGTCAAAGTCAATTAATTTATTTACATTAGACCAAAAAAGACACTTTGGAGCCTCATTTACAAAACAAATGAATCTAGTTGAAGGACTGCACTGAAGAACACGTTTATTCCAACAACTGTCGGTTTTGCGACAGATGCAACCAGCACAATTTTCTGATTCAAGTGACTATATCGGAAACTCTGGTTTTCCAACTGATGACTTGAATGATTCAAAAAATAGTCAAATCGTTTATTTTCATTAGACCAAAAAAGGCACTTTGAAACGTCATTTACAAAAGTGATTCTATTTGCCCATTCCAAAATGTAGTTTCGTATGGAGAAGAATGGGTAAGAAACCCCATGCTTACTTTTTTTAAATAATCGTTATCGTCACAAAAGCTTTTTTACATGGTTAAATGTAAATTAGAAAAAATATAATCTTAAAACCATTTTCGTCAAAGATTACATGTATATAATAAAAAAGCAACTACAAATGTATATAAAAAAATAGGAAATGGAAACTACACACTAGTGATTTGCGTCTATACTCTGCAGCGTCTACAAGAAAACAGTAATTTTATATAACAAGTCAAAACTGGACACAGGCACAAAAGGTTCTTACTGAATTTCTCTTGTATCGGCAATAATTTTAAGATTTAGAAATAAAGGCTCTGTGAAAACAAATAAAATATGGCGAAAATCAGGAAATTTTGGACCATCTGTTAGATCATTATGCACTGAGAAAAAAAAATATATAAAAAGAGAAGCGAGGTAGAAAATTCTAACCTAAAATGAATTTAAAAGTACAACTTAATAATTAAAATTTTAATAATTAATCAACCTAACCTGGCGTAGATAATGTATCTCATTTACATTGGCTTACAGATATACCTGGACATAGTATAGTATAATTGGTCAAGTCTAGATATGGATGTGAATATGATGTAATAACTAATGTATACTACGATAATACATATATTACATAATAACATAAGAAGTATTACAAACTAGCTGACCCCGACAGATCTTGTCTTGTCTAATGAGCATGGGCTAGGTTTTAAACAAAAATCATAATTATGGAAGGGAATTTGAACATTATTCAGGCGACTTTTGCAATTTTTTTTTCATCATGAGAACTTTGCTCGGACTTCGACGACTTTAGAAAAATATCTTTATGTTTCGGGCTGTTCATATTCAAAGGTTCTTTTTATTATTTTTCTGTTTATAATAAATATATATTTCCCTTGTCCACAACATAACTTGAAACATTAACTTTCAACTTTTGTAAGTTTTCTAAAAGTTTGCAGGAAGATCTTACGGAACGAAATATAAAGAAAATTGAAGAAAACTGAAAAAAATTGACACATAACGATTAATTGAACTTCCAAAAAAACTACATTGTGTACTTTAGTGTACACAAACATGTCCTTCGGCCGATCTTTCCAAAGGACATCTAGAGGTCCAAATAACATGCAAGTTACTAGAGGTACAAACAACGAAACAATGTTTTTGAACTTCTGTCGGGAAAAAACCAGCCATGAAGGTCAGATTACGCAATATAAACATTCTTCGCTAGGTCTAAAGACAAACAAACACGCTCCTTGTAGCTCATTATTGTAAAAAATAACTAGATAATCTAGTCATACTGGTTCAGACTGGTTCCGAAGAATACTAGTCGTCTGTTGGGCTCCGTGTTACTAAGTGGGTATGCACTTATGACTCGCAGTGTATCTCTGTTATGTGACAGTACAATAATTGCTAGTAATTGTTTTCGCAGCTTAAAGGTTTGAATTAAGGATTATTGCAATGTGGTGTGATTCTTTTAAGGGTTTTCGTATCCAAAGGGTACATGTAAACTTATTATTAACTAGCTTTTGCCCGCGACTTTGTCCGCGTGAAATAATAGTTCCTGTTCCTGGATTTCCGGGATGAAAACTATCCTATGCCCTTTCTCGAGTTCCAAACTATTTCTGTACTAAATTTCATCCAAATCGGTTTAGAGGTTTAGGCGTGAAGAAGAGACAGACAGAGTTACTTTCGCATTTATAATATTAGTACGGCTTCTTTGCTGTATATCTACCTGTCTGACTGTTACCAGCCTGAATCCTATGAACCGTGATAGCTAGACAGTTGAAATTTTCTCAGATGATGTATTTCTGTTGCCTCATAGACCAACAAATACTAAAAACAAAATAAATTCATATTTAAATGGGGCTCCCATACAACAAACCTGTTTTTTGCCATAATTTTTCCGATAATTGTACGTAACTCTCCGAGTGCGATTCCAACTCGCATTTGGCCTGTTTTTTGTTTTTATCAAGTGCGCCGTCAACTTGTTTTCCATCTAAAAGTAAAAAAAAACTGTGCCTGCTGCGTATAATTCTTACATTATGTGTCATACTTAATTTACAAACAAAGATGAAACCTCAAATCGTTTAATATTAGTTAAGGATAAAGGATAAAGTTTAATATACACATACCAAATTTACATTCTCTGCGCTATATCTAATACAGCCTCCATGCTTTTCCTCGTCTTTGTAAAAAAGTTGTTGAATGAATTCCCAGTGCATGCCGTGACGTCAGGAGGTGCGCTTACGGTGAGCAGGTCACTCTCTGACGTCGGTCTAACGAACTTACGCAGATTTAATTGAAGTGGAACCGCACCTTTTGACGTGAGCATTGCAGAATGTTTGACCTCAATTAGACAAAAAAAGCAATAAAATTTTTGGAAATCTATTTAAGAAGACGTACTAACAAATTTTCTAAAAGTATATTTTTTTTTATAATACGCCACAGTCAAAGTTCTTAAACTCTTACTTGCATAAAAATGAAAAGTTTAATTACCTAACTTAATCACCTTTTTTACGATCCTTTCTCCTGTCTAGGAATTTTCCTCTATACCGTATGGTTGCTTTTACAATCGTATAAACGCATTCAAATACTAATAATCAAACTACACTCATAACAACTATTTGTGGACCAAACAAATATTTATACCAGGAACCAATACCAGCCCGGACCAGCCACTAGCCTTTATTACCATTTAGAAGAACAGTAGGCAGCTAAAGTGCCAAATGGTGATATCGCGTGATAGACACGGACCTCTGTTTTTTAAAACTCCGTGACTAATCCAACTGTTTACTTGTATACTTGATCAGAAACTAAATTAGTCATCAAAATATCTTCTAAAATCAAAACAAAAAGATTGTCTGATATCTTAATAGCCTCATCTGCGTAATATGTGATCTTTCCTTGTCTATTTACATGAATTTCCAAGTAATCTCATTAATTACTCAACACTTTTTATACATCATATTATGTTTGAGTCACTCTCGGACGTAATATAACGGTACTTGGACCTGAGAACAGATTCACTGTCAAGGTTGAGGAAAAGGCGGTTCGATGAAGTTTCCTGCCGTTTTACCTTATAAATAAACCTAATCAGATAGTAGGTGAGAAGAACCGTACACTCAGACCACAAAAACTGAAGGAGTCATCGACTAAGTGCTGCGAAATTGAATTCAAGGTCATTTTATTGTCGAAATTGTAATGAAAATGGTCAGGTTTGGAACTGATCTAAATAAGTAACCACAGAAATATGGCGGCATTTCAATAATGGCTGCCTTACTCTTATGTACGATGACTGGGGTGGATATCAGACACTAAAAACTAGTCGGAGGGCGTTATAGAGAAATTCCTAATAAAAACTGAATACCTTTATGTATCTAAGATCAGATTTCGCGCTTAACTTGACCACGAGGCCGACGGGGACCAACTTCATTACAACAAGAGTAAATTTAAACCCAGTAATGTCCCCAACAGTGCTGTTGAAATAGTCATATGTTTACCTTAAACATTAGAACTTTTGGAAGATAAAAAGTGAAATTGCTATCTAGAAGAGACAGAGATAACTTTACCATACATAAGGAAAACACAGGTGTACCAGCCTTACGCATGCCTACAAAAACAATCATAATCCCATTTTAAAAATTTGCATGACGATATATTTTTAACGGAAAATATTGGAATTCCCACAGCGGTACATACGTTATATACCAGTTTTTTGGACATTTATTATGTTAAGACGAGGCGTTAGAAATGACAGCTCACTGACCCATAAGTTTTTCGCGCGTGTAAAGTTTTTACTGGGAAAACACGCGTTAATTGCTTAGGTATTATAGTTGATACGATGATTGATTACTTGATATTTATTACTAACTGATCGTCCGTTTGTTTTTGTGGCAGTAGTCAAAGTTTGTTGATAGGCATCTGTAGTTTTTTCTAAACCTAACTTGAAAAGATTCCCCGTGCGTAGATTTTTGGTAATTTTTATCCATGTGGAAATTATCTAGGTATTTTACATAATATATCATCAGTGGCGATGTAGATTCTCTAGTAAAACAAAAAAAAAACCAGGAGGAAGACTATTTGTGTTTTTCTGTTTAATATTGACATAAATCATATGATTGATTTAGCAAACTCAGTTTTAGCAGTCGAAAATCAGGGTATTCCCTTAAAAATAAACAAGTTTTTATTTTGTGTGACACATTGGATAATTTTATTTTGACAATGTTATCTACTATATAAAAATAAGTCGGGTTTTCCTTCCTGTCGCTATAACTCCAGAACGGACGAACCGATTTCCACGGTTTTGCATTCGTTGGAAAGGTCTCGGGCTCCGTGAGGTTTATAGCAAAGAAAAAGGAAAATCTTAATCCACGCGGACGAAGTCGCGGGCAAAAGCTAGTGTTATATAATATTTGATAATATTATTAATGAATTAATACGTTCTCTTTTCATTCTTACCATTTTTCCTTATCGTTAGGGTTCTAAATAACTAATGGCTGCTATGCTTAGCAGCCATTTTAGCTACTTTAACTGTTATTTGGTTAATGATTCGAGTATTTAATAGCAAGTGTTATACCTTAAAAAGACATAGAAGTTTATTTATACGTCTGCAGAACAATTTCTTTACATTATACAAAGGCATATCAGCCATTGTCCCTGCCAAGCCTCCGGAAAGCCATTCTACACAACAACTATACCTGCTGACATGGTACAGATACATGGGTCTCGCTAAACCCCGCGGCGATCGGCGCGTGCGCACCACGTGTGTTTATTACGCAACTACAAGATATAGCGCATAATTAGGTTTTCCTAGTAAATAGTTTTGCATATTTGTCGACTTCTTGTGTTAAAGTTTTTGTTTTTCCTTGTTATTTGCGTTTAGGATTGTTGCACGCGAGATGGAGGTGTGTAGTGGTGGTCACACGGTGTAGTCTTTTTTTAACGGAGCTTTATGCTTCTTTAGTGGTTGTGTGGTAACTAGCAGCTTAGCATCTTGACTTTGAATAAGTCAGGTAGTTCTTTCGATTAAAAAAATCTCTATCTTAGGCCGGAGTAAAGACTAATTCAACCCTCTTCTATAGGAAAATAGTATTAATCATATCACTTAGTCAATAATTAGCGATTAGGATGGTTATTCACGAAGGACTTTAATAGCGCGATGTAGCATTATGTCACAAATGTTTAAAGACCACACAATCCGCTTATTTGATTGGGCATGGCGTTTAATAACACCAATTAAAAACCGTAATTTTGCACGCAATTATATGTAGCAATATTAACAATTACTATGCAACTAGATACTCAATACAATTACAATAAATAACAACAAATAGTATTATAGAACTAATATATTATGTCGGTACGGAATGGTTACACATTCCGGGGCATGTGTCAGGTCTTCCGCAAGTCACACGTTTATCTTGACGAGGAAACTCATATGTGTGTTAATATGCTAGTAAAAAAAATAAACTGGATGCAAAAGCTTTTTATATCCTTATTGAGGTAGTCCTGAATTTTGTTCGGTCTAGATAATAATATAAATAGATCACAATACAAATAGATCGTTGACGTGGCTCAAAAGGCTGCCCAGCAAAAATGCGACAGGGCTGGACATGTCTGCCGCATGTCGAACCATAAATGGGCCCGAAAACCCCAAGATTGGTGCCCTGAAATGACGAGGAAGGGACGCGGCAGACCACGAAAGAGATGTGGGACAACTTGGTCGGCGTCCTTGATAATTGGCAAGATGTAGCTTGAAATAGTGTAAGATGGACGGAATGGGGACCTTGGTTAAGTAGTGGGACAGTTCGGGCCAAACAAAAAAAAAAACGTCAAATCGATGTCAAAGTAAACATATTTTTCTGATACATTAATTCAAAAAAGAATTTGAATATCTATTTCAGCAGAAGGAATAAACTACGTGAAGTTATTACTAGATGATAAAAGTACAAAACACTTATTACAATTACAGTTCTAAGTAATTTTGAATAAACGAAGTAGGAGTACCTACTATCTCAGTTTTTGTCGTAACGTATAAAAAGCCAGCATTATTAAAGCAACCGATGGATTTTTTAAAGTAAGAAGGAAAAAGCACCTGTTCTAAAAAACTAAATTCTGATCAGTATATTATCGAATGAGATATCGTCCGTACACTGTCATCAAAACTATAAAGTTCAACAAGCAACACTAGGCGATATCTACTTATACATATATAACACTTTGTATGTAAGTCTCGAAAAGCTCCTGAAAATCTGCAGTTATTGGAAATATATTAATGGATATGCAAGACAAGCGGTCGCCCGCAGCAACGTTTGCCAGGCCTGCGCCGAGATGTCAGCCGCGGTGGCGCAGCGCCCTGTGCAGCTAGCGCGGCTGCGCCATGCAGTACTTGTCAACAGTGTCACTCGCGTCAGTCTATTTACATTTTTATTCCCTTATTATATATTTTTTTATAAGTTTATCTTATTTAAGTTTAAATAGGTAAGTGTAGTTAATGGATAGTGGCAGCAGTGATGCGGGATGTGCAAGTCAACTTTCAGCGTCACTAGATATCCTGGAGAGGTGCCCTCTCTGCACCCAGGCCCGGTATTTTAAAGGTAAGCGGGGTTTGAATGTGCACATTGGGAAGGTTCACAAACCCCAATGTGCACTCTTATCGGACGCTATTCCTCCACCATCAACTTCTACTTCAACACCTATTTTAGACCCTTTTTGGAAATTCTTTCAAAATTTAAAAATTCTCTGCCTATCATAAAGCGAGTTCCCCGTGGCGCTAGACCACTAGTGGCACAAAATTTAGCAGGTTGTATTCGTCTTGCCGCCCGGGAGAACTCGCAACATGCCTGGGAACAACTTCTCACCTTCCCTTACAGAATTTTACATATTAAAAAGAATTTGGCAGTCAAAAAAACGTTAACAGCCCAAATTAAAGAAAATTGCAATGTTTCGGCTCAACTTTTGGATCAAAATTCATCACCAGTGAGATATACCTCTTCTAGGAGTGTATCCCATCTGGTAGAATCTAAATTAGGGGAAGGTGACATTAGCGGAGCGGCCAGGATACTATTCAGTAGTGATGTGCTGGCACCGTGCTCTCCGGATACACTCTCTGCACTGGAGAGCAAACACCCTGCCCCAGCAGATGGCCTTTCTTTTCCCGATCCTCCAGATTCCGATGCTTTTTCCCTCACCGTTTCAGGTCGAGATGTGGCCATGACTGTTGGCTCCTTTCGGAGTGGTTCTGCCGGCGGCCTCGACGGCCTGACTCCTCAACACCTTAAGGATCTAATATCTTCAGGCGCCGGGGAGGCTGGTGAGATGCTCCTGAAGGAGCTAACGGCTTTGACCAATCTTATGCTCTCCGGCAAGGTAAACGGAGTCGTCATCGATATTTTGTACGGGGCCAACCTATGCGCCTTGCGCAAGAAGGATGGCGGCATCCGTCCTATTGCTGTGGGGACTACTTATCGTCGCATGGCAGCCAAGATTAGCTGTAAATTTTTTGGTGAGGCAATTTCGGAAAAATTTCAGCCCCTGCAGCTAGGTTTCGGCTCGAAAGGGGGCTGTGAGGCTGCCGTGCACGCTTTGTCGACCTATCTAAATTCTGGGAAAGGAGGAGTTATCCTGAAGGTTGACATAAAGAATGCCTTTAATTCAGTAAATAGGGATACTTTGCTGGCAGAAGTAAAAAAAGAACTACCCCAAATTTTTAGTTTCCTTTGGCAATGCTACAGACATCCTTCAAAATTGCTATATCGTGATAACCTTTTGGAATCCGCTGTTGGCTGTCAGCAAGGTGATCCTCTTGGGCCAGTCATTTTTAGTCTTGCAATACATCCAATAACTCGACAACTAAATTCTAAATTCAACGTTTGGTACCTCGATGATGGTACCTTGGGAGGTGATGTAGATACCGTTTTAAATGATTTAATTATTTTAAAAGACAAACTCCATTCCATTGGCTTAGACCTTAACCTTTCGAAATGTGAATTATTTATAAGTGACAATACTGACAGACAAACGACCCTTTCAAAATTTAACACATTAGCCCCTAATATCAAAATTACAGAAAAAAATTCTCTTCATCTCCTTGGGTCTCCAATCTTCGAGGATTCCTTTCCCAACTTCGTTGAGGATATAATACAAAATTTTATTGACATTTCAGAAAGACTATTACAAATTAAAATGCATTCGGCTATTACTATAATTCGCTTCTGCTGTTTCGGCCCTAAATTGACATATTTTCTTCGTGCTTAACCTATTTGGAAACACAATGACCTTTTAGAAAAAATGGACCAAATTATCCGTCAAACTTTAACCTCAGTTTTAAATTTGACAATGGACGACCGAGCCTGGGCCCAAGCTACGCTTCCAATTCGTATGGGGGGCCTCGGCGTCCGCAAAATTTCTAGTATTAGTCTGCCGGCTTTTATATCCTCGGTTTACGGCACTAAGGAATTGATCAGGAACATTCTTTCTCCTACACTGATCAATTTTGATGTGCCGTACTTTGCCGAGGCTATAGAAGCCTGGCAGAATGCTTGCACAAGTACTGATCCGCCCGACAACCCTTCTTCCCAGAGACGTTGGGATGAGCCGCTTTGTAGAGTAGTGCAGAGTCAATTGCTCTCCACAGCTGCTACTTCTGCGGAGCGAGCGCGCTTGCTAGCTGTGGGCAGGTGGGAGTCGGGTCTTTGGCTTCAGGCACTACCGTCGTCGAATATTGGCACTTTGTTCGACGACATGACTTTCCGCCTTGCTGCTTCACTTCGTTTAGGGGCTGCCTGTTGTTCTCCGCATCGTTGTCACTGTGGGGAAGCTGTCAACGGCCTCGGACACCATGGCTTGTCGTGCAGCCGGAGCGCGGGCCGTATAGCGCGGCACGCGAATATTAATGACATCATTCGTCGTGCTCTTGTTGCCGTCGGCGTTCCAGCTGTATTAGAACCCAACGGTTTGGCACGCGACGATGGCAAGAGACCTGACGGTATGTCTTTATTCCCATGGAAGATGGGTAGGCCTTTAGTGTGGGACGCTACGTGTGTCGATACTCTTGCGCCATCCCACCTTCCTAGTACGTCGTGCTGTACCGGTGCTGCCGCCTCGGCTGCGGAAAACCTCAAGCGGCGGAAATATAGTAACCTTACTGGTAACTATATTTTCGAGCTGTTTGGGGTTGAAACCCTCGGGCCGTGGGGACCGAGTGCCCACCTTTTATTTAAAGAGCTGTCGAAAAGGCTGGTTGACACTTCCCGTGACCCAAAGGCTGGCTTTTATTTTGGTCAGAGGCTTAGCATTGCCATCCAACGTGGCAATGCTGCCAGCCTATTGGGTACTTTACCGGTTGACAGCGATGCGGATGAATTTTTTGATGCCATTATATTTTAATTGTAGTGTTTTTCCTTTTTTTATTTTAGTAATTTAGTTTGTAAATATTTATTTAAGTTTTGTATATATTATATTTAGATTTTATAGTTTAGTTAGTTATATTATATACTAATTAAGTTTTAGAATAAATAAATATTAGTACTTAATAAAAAGTTCGGGCTAGTTAATAAATGATAATATTATGCCACAAACTCATATACATGTGATATAAATTGTGATTCTTACCAACAGCACTATAATATACACACAAGAATATTGTGATTTGAAGCCTGTTTGTAAGAACTTTTAGACTATCGAAAAGACAGTCTGAAAGTTGAAGCTAGTTGATTTTTTACAGTATAAATATAGACTTAAAATTGTGAATATAGTTTTAAGTCTATATTGGTGCCGATTCTCTTGTACACAAACTTCACTAAATTTAAGTTAAGTGCATCTTTCTCTTTCCGTTTAATTAAGAAAAGGACAGAAGATCAAATATTAGTTAAGTCC
Organism: Athetis lepigone; assembly: GCA_033675125.1. Classification (NCBI taxonomy): domain Eukaryota; kingdom Metazoa; phylum Arthropoda; class Insecta; order Lepidoptera; family Noctuidae; genus Athetis; species Athetis lepigone. The sequence goes on along the minus strand of CM066236.1, from coordinate 471,630 downwards.
TGTCAAATTTAGACACTCCATAGATAATTTAGATGCATTTTAAAAACATGGCGTCTAAATATACGTCAATTTTTATCAGGCGCTGTCTAATTTGACAGGATTAAACTAAAATAAATCTTCTGTCCTTTTCTTTAAGAAATGGAAAGAGAAAGATGCACTTTACTTAAATTTAGCGAAGTTTGTGTACAAGAGAATCGGCACCATTACCTATTTACTTCTTGTTGAATCAAATCAATGTGAGAACAATGTAATTTCTATTTATCAAATAGTAAACTGTCTGACTGGGTGATATATTAACATGAAACTTGGAGGATGTGTTCTATGTGAAGAATAATATTTTTGAAAATTCAACGCTTTTGTATGGGTGGGGAATGATCAAAGACTTCTCCCGCCCCTTGTGTCAGACTTTTGCTGAATAATACCACCCACCCTTGTTCCTTCGGTTGCCTTTTATGTTCCAGGACCACAGGAACTACTAGAACTATTCCGCAACCCCGGAATTTAACCTTTAAAGAGGTAAAATAGTGAATAGAAGTTGGACTTTTATGCGGGCTAAAGCTTAAAATTATTACTTTACTTAGGTATGTAAAAATTACATACTCGGCTCACCCAGACCGGTTGCAAGGTTTCCGAAGACCCGAAAAATCCAACATAAGCACAGCCTACACCGAGGCACTGAAATTGCACAAACTTTAAAACTTTGACGATAAGGTAAAAACTTGCAAGAAGCTTTAGAAACGTTGAAAAACCATTTCAATGTTTCAAAACAACTTCAGTTATGAGGTGACGTAAAAATGTTGAGAGAACTAAAACCCGACGAAAAAAAAACAGTAAGGAATTTCTATTTACGTAACGTTCAAAATCAAGTAGTCAAAAGTGTTTGCAAATTAGAGGTATTTACGAGAGACTGACAGTAACAAATTGTAAATGTAATTATTAAAAAATCCCTTTTAAAACTTTTAAAGAATAAATAACTCACACTCTTGAACGGATTGTTTATACGAACGCATATTTTATCAAAATCAGTTCAACCCTTTCGAAGCTCTCAGCTTTTTTGTTAGCTGCAGGCGTGATCTAATTAACTATGTTTTTTTTTATTTTATAAGTAACTATCTTTTGCCCGCGATTTCGTCCGTGTGGATTAATAGTTCCCGAGCCCGGGGGATTTTCGGGATGAAAACTACCCTATGTCCTTTCTCGGGTCCCAGACTATATCTGTACAAATTTCATTCAAATCAGTTCAGTGGTTTAAGCGTGAAGAAGAGACAGACAGACTGAGAGACAGAGTTACTTTCGCATTTATAATATTAGTATGGAAATTATGGAATATGGATTGTTCAAGTTTGTTATTAGATAGATAGATGACCATGGTAGCAAGATAGATCAGATAGATTTCTAAAATTGTTTTTATTTGTAGAAGAGGTAATCTCTGAAACTCCTGTTCCGATTAAAACATAATCTTTTTGTATTGAAAAGCCTTTTATCGAGGAGCCCTAATTAGGGTTATATAACATCACGCTACGACCTAGGGGAATGAAGTAGGAGTCATTGGTGCATTTTGTTATTAACAAACTAACCTAAATTTATTAAGCCCAACTTCCTCTTTCTATATCATTAAGTAAAATAAGGAAGTTAAAAAAAAAGAAATAATAATAAAATTAAGGACAGAAGATACATCTTAGTTTAATCCTGTCAAATAGTCAGCGCCGGAAGAAAATCGACGTTTTTTTAGTAGCCATGTTTTTAATCGCGTCTAAATTTTCTATGTAATGTCTTAATTAGACAGCTCTAAGCTGATATTTAATCTTGAAATGGAAAGTAAAAGATGCACTGAAATTTAATTAAGTTGTTTTTGATGAAGGAAATCGGCACCATTGTCTGCTAAATGACTGGTGACCGCGAATCTGCACCATTTGAGCACACTACTATAGGTAATTTAGCCACGAGTGTGTATAAACACAGTATGCAGTTTCCAATCAGTTGCTATATTTAGCTCCCCACGAAGCTGGCCAGTTTATTGATAATACTTCTATATGGGCTTTCCAGTTTGTATTGGATTTGTACATATGGTTAAACCCAATGATATGAACTCTTAATGCACCACATGACACATGACAATAGGCTTTATTTCCAACGCAATAGATAACTGTTTTGTTCGTTTCTTTCTGTCTATTGTGAGTAGCTTAAGTCTTTTAGAGTCGTTTCAGCTATTATTGTTTAAAAGCCGCATTCTGCTGCTTTATAATACTTATGACCAGCTTTCACCTGCGGCGTCACCCGCATGAGTCGAACTTCCATCCACAGTTTTTCTCCTTCGGGGGTTGAATTTAAAAACCTTTCATTGTGGATTCTTACTCTTCAACTTAACAATCAGTCAGACAGTTTACCATTTTAGATATATAGATAGCAACATAGATCCAGCCATCTTGGAATCTTATGAACCTGGTTGTTTCTGAAAGACCTCCCAAGTCACTACTTTTAAAATAACATCATACCTAAACGAATTTGACGCATCGACAAAAACCATTTTACAAAGTAGGGTATCATTATCAAAAGCCATTGTCCAAAGCACAATAGAACAAACAAATAGGCATTAGCTAGTTTGTATTATTAGTGGTAAAAAATCACAAAACCACTGCTTATGACGTCTGCGCGATATCATATGAGTCGTAGGGAATTTTATAAGTACTTGCATTATTGTTTTCACCTAAACTAGTGAAGTGTTACACGGGTGAAACACTCTAGATGGGTCTACCACAAACGGTCAGAACTACTGACTAATTCGTCACTGCTGCAACTAGAAAGAGAAAGATGCATCTATCTTAAATTTAGTTTATTTTGTGACCAAGAGAATCAGCACTAGAGGTGCCAATTCTCTTGTACACAAACTTCACTAAATTTAAGTTAAGTGCATCTTTCTCTTTCCATTTCTTAAAGAAAAGGACAGAAGATACATTTTAGTTTAATCCTGTCAAATTAGACCGCGCCTGAAGAAAATTGACGTATATTTAGACAGCAAGTTTTTAAATCGCGCCTAAATTATCTATGGTGGTCTAAATTTGACAGGACTTAACTAATATTTTATCTTCTGTCTTTTTCTTAATTAAATGGAAAGAGAAAGATGCGCTTAACTTAATTTTACTTTATTTTGTGACCAAGAGGATCAGCACCAATATCTACTTACCTACTTTAAAAGAAACTTAACTAAAATTTCCGCGATTATGGCCTAATATAGTGGTATACTTACTCAGTAGAGCTATGATCATTGAATATAAACTAACCCAGTACTCTCTTTCTACGGGAGTTTTGATGACAACTCCAACTGCGACATAACAACAGCGACAACACACAGTCACCATTTTCCTACAGGAAGTTGATATTACTAAACATAAATTTATCCAAATTAACATTTAAAATATAGGGAAAACAGAAAGGAAAGGCTACGTGCTGATGGTCGCGCAGATATGTAAAATAACTACTGAAATGATTAATCAAGTACCGACTTAAATTATTAATCAGAAGCCTACGTAATTTAGCGCGAACACGACCGCAAAGCGTTACTATTTTGTCATAATGTCCGTACTAATCCTTTATTTTTTTGGGGAGTGAGAAATCATCAAATGACTGCACCCGTCCTGGGTGAGGCGGGAGGACGTGTCAGACTTTTACTGACTAAAACCCACTCATGTTCCTTCGGCTGCCCTTTATGTTTCGTGGTCACGGTAACTATTATAAACATTCCGCAACCATGTCCGTACTGGCTCCTACTATCTGGTGGAGGTGGACGTTGTCAGAAATACATTCTGCTAACATCTTTTGACGGGCCTGCTGGTCTAGTGATCAAAGACCCTGATGGCGAGATAAATAGACGTTACTCTTAATCACTGATTTCGGCTTAGCCATGTTCCCGTCTCTATCGTACACTTGAAGGTTGGCAGTTGTGTAACAGTGACAGGTATACTCGTAGTGCTAAGCCAAAGTCCTATCTGAATAATAATAAAGTGCCGAGAAACATACGCTCCTTAGCAATGACACCAAAAGATGGGGGACTACCTCCATTTAGCTAGATGCCAAGAGCTAGATGATTAATTTATCTCGAATTAGAAATTATTTCAATTTAAACGCAGTCTCTATCTAGCAAGCTTTATTTTATATAAAAAATCATGTAACTAATTAATAACTGATTCAATAGGCTTATATATAAGTCTTTTCATGAAATTCAAGTAACTAATTTGAATAAAGCCATTAAAGTCACTTTTGAAGGAGAAAAACAAAATTTAATCAAGTTCTACTTTCTAGAAGTAATCTCCATACTTAACAAGGACATAGGCCCGTATTAATAGACGTCACTCAATTCTGAGACGCTCTCAAGTTTATTGCTGTCCTTATTTTTTCCCTTTAGAATGACAAGGACAGCAAGAGACTTGAGAGCGTCTTGGAGTTGAGTGACGTCTATTAATACGGGCCTTAGTGTTGTCAACGTTTATAACACTACCTAAATCAACAGGTCTGATAATAGAATATTTTTCGGACTTAATTAACTTTTTACGCAAACGATAAGATTCGATAATGTAACACATCCGTTTTCCTTCCCTGAGCATACGATCTACGTAGGAGCCTGAAATAAAAGATTAAAATAATTAACTTGCTAAAGGTTCTAAGTACAAAGCATCATCGATCGACGATAGACGGTTTGAGGAAATCCATACATTTAACAGTTATTTCGTTTGGTAAGGAAATATTTTCGAGGTCTTGTACGCCTAATTTTTTAAATGTAGACCTGTTTTCCAGTTATTCCAAATGAGATTACAATATCTTTCGAACGCCATTGCTGTGAATCTGAACACATTTGTGTTACTCATAGTCAATTCCCGTTTTGTTTGTCGTAGGGATTTTATAATACAACTAGCTTTTGCCCGCAGCTTTGCACGCGTAGATATTAAACTTCCACCTCCATTTTACCTTTAAGGGTCAAATTTCCAAAAATCTTTCTTACCTCCTCTTCACAAAGAAACACACCCTCCAAGTTACATGTCTCTAGGACCAGCGGTTTGGGCTGTGCATTGACATACTACCATCCATATCAACAGCTAGACAATCTGTCTGTCAGTTTATCATTTAATAAATATATAGATAACTAGCGACCCGCCCAGCTTCGCATGGGTGTTACAAATCTTTAATAATCCCGGCTTTTCTCTACTATAATAAGCATGGACCATACATATAAACCTTCCTTAAGAATCACTCTATCTATTAAAAAATCCGCCTCAAAATCTGGTGCGTATCTTTAAAGATCTAAGCATGCATAGGGACAGACGGCGGAAGCGACTTTGTTTTATTGTAGTGATTACCAGCCCTTTACTGTCCCACAGCTGGACAATAGCCTTTTCTCATACAGAGACACAAGCATTGATCACCACGCCTGATCAAGATGGTTTCTTCGCGTCCTTTTTCTTTATGTCGATGTCTGTGATGTGCAAGAAAGATAAACTATACAAGTATTGTTTTGTTTTCCATAATCATTGTCATTTATTTGTTAATTGAACCACTAAATACTAATATTGAAGTAGTTGACTTAACAGTTTATTTATTTATTCATTTAAACTTCATGCACAAGCGTACAAGGGCGGACTTAATGCCTTAGGCATTCTCTACCAGTCAACAGTGTATTGGTACTTGCCCAAATTCGAACCTACAATCTCTTAAAAGAGAGGCGGGCTCCTTAACAATCCTGACATGTTTGAGGTTGGTAAATGCGAAATGACGACATTCTAGAAGGAAAGTCATGAGAAATTTCCTTTAGTACACCTTTGATTGCTGACGTCAGCAAAAGTCCGAGAAGATCTGACGCACATGGAGACTCGCACGATACAGGATACTGATGAATGAAAGGTGTGCTAGTACCTACTGCTACTGTAGGTATAGAATGAGAACTGTCTGCAGAATGCCTTAATGCCTATCTATCGTACAATACAAGGACTTCAAGCGGTCAAAACAAGTATTTCAGCAATATTTTAGGTACAGCTGAGAGATGTATATAAGATATTGCTGGCTATGGACGTCACATATCCGTACTAATATTATAAATGCAAAAGTAACTCTGTCTGTCTGTCTCTTCTTCACGCCTAAACCACTGAACTGATTTGAATGATATTAGGCACAGATATAGTCTGGGACCCGAGAAAGGACATAGGATAGTTTTCATCCGGGAAATCCCCAGGGAACGGGAACTATTATTCCACGCGGATGAAGTCGCGGGCAAAAGCTAGTAAATTATATAAGTATGTTAATCAGTTGTCTGCACAAGCTCTGCTTATTTTGGGATCAGATGGCTGTGTGTGAGTTGCTCCAGGATATTTATTTATTTACATTGTTTGAAAAACACTGTGAACTACCCGTGTTACTTTTAGTAGGCACAAAATAATTCCAAGGCAAGTTTTCAAATAACACATTCTTTCTATCCCTGAAACACCGATAAGTTTATTTGGTGATTTAAAAATTAAAAAGTGCCGTCACCGTACAATATTACCATACAAAAGTTACGGGAAATCATGTTTTTGTAAATCATAAAAAGGACATCAATATTGGCCTAGTGTTGATACTTATAATAATAATAAATCAAAACCGCGGGTACAGCTAGGCCTAAATTTTGGAAGAAGTCCGACGGTCAAAACTGTTTTAAGTTAACACAAAACAGCTCACACACAAAACAATTGAATACAATTTTATTATGAGAACATCTCAAACACGCCGTAATTAATTGAAAATCTTAATGCATCAATGTTTCGCATGCAATTAAATGAACAACTTATAATAAATTTTTAACCGGTAGCTTCACGATGACTCTTCTTTATCAGATAAAATTTTTTTTAACGCAAACAAAAGTCCGCTACACACTTTTTAAATCTTTTGTGCAGTACATAGAATAGAATAGAGCTATTAACAATACATACTTGTTAGACTTAAATATAGTGCAGGTAGACTTAAGTTGTCGTAACCAGCTAAGTTATCGGGATAACTTGTATTAAGGGCACCAGTCCCTAACCTAGTTTCATATTTAAGGCGATACAATATTAAAATAAAAGCAATTGATTTTTGACATACTTAAAATTAAAGTTAAATTAAAACCTCAAAAATAAAATAAAATAAATTGAGAACTACGGAGAAACCAATATACAATTGTAAACATTGAATGTGATGATGGGGTGTGTTAGTCAAGTGTGAAGTGTGTTTATTGTGTGTGTGTGAGAATGTAGCAGTTTACTAATCTTCAGAAAGAAGAATGAATAAATGAATGAATGAAAACTTTATTTGCTAAAATATAGGTTTATACACGGTGACGACAATTTTTGAGTTTTACAAAATTCGACATACACAAAAAGCCGTTCTGTGTCTGTATAATTTTGTTCCAGTAGCCAATTTGAAACAGTTTTTTTAAAGTGATGCTAGAAAATGAGTAAAACATGAATCCTCCTAATATCATGCTCGCGTGAATGTCGAAAACTATCTGCCATCCCCTTTTTGTTAATAGTGGATAGTTTTAGACATTTGGTTTTCGACCTTTGATGGTAGAATTCCCAAAAAATCTTTTCTTAACCTTTTTTTTTGGTGGGTTGGAAATCATCAAATCTGCTCCCGTCCTGGGTGCGGCGGGAGGGCGTGTCAGACTTTTACTGACTAAAACCCACTTGTTCCTTCGATTGCCCTTTATGTTCCACGGTCACGGTAACTATTATAAACATTCCGCAACCCCGGCAGGCGTTGGCCCTGTTGGGCAAGGGCCCAACAGGGCCACAGCACACAGCACAGGAAAGGTCCTGTGCTGTCTACTTCTCTCTGAGGCGCGCGTGGAACACTAACGCGCCGATCTTTTCTTAACCTTTAGTGTGCCTACGTGGAACACGCGAGACACAATGCTTTTCGAATTGTGACTATAATTAGAGCATTCGATGGATTAATAACCTCTACTTACTCTTAACAAAAAACGCCCTAGAGGCTTCGTGTATAGGACCAGCGAGTGGTTTGAGCTGTGCGTTGATTTATCACCCACCCCTAAATTGATTTTGTTAAAACTCTGCAGTAATAAATAAACTTTCATTTATCATTCATACCACCAAAATAAAGACAATGGTAAAAAAACATAAGAAAAATCGCTTCACACAAAAATAAAAATCTGCTAACGAAAATACACAAAAAATGCGCATTTTTATTATTTTAGGTCAAAATGAATGCAATTTAATCAGGGTTTCTTTTTTGCTTGTATCTTTGGTTAGATGTACTTAACGTTACGTTAAAAAATTTCCACCTATTTAAATGTAACCTTAATATGTATAATTTGACGATACGATTGGCGTTATGGTTAAGCGCTTAGCTGCTGCGCTGTGGGTCGCGTGTTCGGTTCTCGCACGGGATAATTATTTGTAGATAGATCATTTAAATTGTCTTTTTGTCTTTTAAAATGTGAGTTTGGATTGTAGACGCACCCATGACACAGGAAGAATTTTTAATATGGGTCTAACGCTATTAACCGAATTCTAAATTGAGGAGGATCTTAATACGGTTGGTGTTTTGTGATCCAATTTACGTGATTCTTCTTTAGTAAGATTCGGAATAGATATCATTTGGTCCATTAAAATTGTACATGGTATAAACCTAGTAGGAAATTAAAAATATATTTGAAAATTTTTGTTTACATGGACGATGTAATTTTAGTGTTGGTATTGTAATTTAATCCACTTTCTAGGTGTATTACTGAAAAATTAAAAATAATAAACATAAAAAAATAACAATAACCGCCTTCAAATACAAATAAATAATAATAAAACAAGAAACAGAACAGTTGCAAGAAGTACAAGAAGAAAATATAAATATTAGGAAGTAATATAGCTTATAATACATCAGAATAACACTTAGGCACACAACACAATGGTGCCAAAATTAAGGTTAAGTGCATCTTTCTCTTTCCATTTAATTAAGAAAAGGACAGAAGATAAAATATTAGTTAAGTCCTGTCAAATTTTGACACTTCATAGATAATTTAGACGAGATTTAAAAACATGGCGTCTAAATATACGTCAATTTTCTTCAGGCGCTGTCTAATTTTACAGGATTAAACTAAAATGTATCTTCTCTGTCCTTTTCTTTAAGAAATGAAAAGAGAAAGATGCAATTAACTTAAATTTAGTTAAGTTTGTGAACAAGAGAATGCACCAATGTCTTCCTGTTCATTTTAGAGGTGCTAATAAACATTATTTTATTTATTTATTTTATTTTACACTAGCTTTTGCCCGCGGCTTCGCTCGCGTTAAAAAGAGACAAAAAGTAGCCTATGTTACTCTCCATCCCTTCAACTATCTCCACTTAAAAAATCACGTCAATTCGTCGCTCCGTTTTGCCGTGAAAGAAAGACAAACAGACAGACAGACAGACACACTTTCCCATTTATAATATTAGTATGGATGGATATTATTTAAGTTCATAAACATAATATTATATTTTCTTAAAATTGCGCTCACATTTTCTATTAACCACTTCACACAACTGCACGCCTAGTACTTTTGATTGATTTAAGTACTAAGTATCTCAGTATTTTAAATTTTCTCACATTATCACTTCACATTACTGGGCTCCTAGTACTATTGTTCTATTAAGTTTTCAATCTTTAATTGAATTTAGAATTAACTATAGGGGAAAATGATTCATCTTTTATAATTATGTTCTCGTCGATTTCTCATTATTTTTAAGATGTATTCTGCTATTCGGGGCGGGGACAAATCCAACGAACCAAAAACCATGAAAATTGGTCTAGCCGATCTCGAGTTATAAGTGTTGTAACAAATCCGACTTTGTTTTATATACAGGGTGTCCCACGGCAATGCCACATGGAGGGAAAGTACCTTAAATATTGTAGATAGAGCATTTTACTGAAAGAAGACATTATTTGAATTTTGAAAGCATTTTAAACTGCATTCATAGATATTTAAATAATTAGTTGGTTGAACCGGGAATCGAACCTGTTACTCGAGAAAATTAATCAGCCTGTAGTTTTATCCTACAGATCGAAAGGCTTCATCATAAGGATTATTTTTTGCTAAATAACATAGTGTCAAAAATAAAAGAAAGACCATGAATTTTAACATTTTTAATATAAAATTCAGTAAATGTCAGTTTTCCAAATGCTCAAAACTAGTCTCTTCTTCTTGAATACAAAGTGATAACTTTTGATTATTTCGTTCCCTGACAATTTTTTGGTCTTGTTGTGGTGGATATTTATTTATTTAAATGATGCGTACTACTCAAGTGGGTAGATTAATTAGTAATAAGTAGTTATGATTGTCAATTGTATGTCCTTACGGCAATGTAAGCTTTTAACTTTTCAGTACAAAATTTTACATCAAATGTTAAAATTCACGGTCTTCCTTTTGTTTGTGACCCTATGTTATTTAGCAAAAAATAATCCTAATGATGAAACCTTTCGATTGGTATGATAAAACTACAGGTTGATTATTTTTTCTCGAGGAACAAGTTCGATTCCCGGCCTAACCATTTAATTATTTAAAAATCTATGAATGCAATTTAAATTGTTTTTAAAATTCAAATAATGTCTTCTTTCAGTAAAATGTTCTATCTACAAGATTTAAGGTACTTTCCCTCCATGTGGCATAGCCGTGGGACACCCTGTATATAGATAACATCAGGTTATAACCGACGGGAGCTGAGCAATAACCGTAGACCTAAGAGTGGAAGACTGCTAATAATAAATTTAACACGATGGAAATCAAAATTCGAATAAAAAACTGGTTTGTAAAAATCGTAACTTGAATTTTGGGTTTTTGTTTGGTACAAATTTTTTGTGTTCTCTCTGATATGGCCTTCAAAGTATACACGTTTCAAATTATAATGAACGCATTTAGGATTTTTTATTGCGTAATACTATGTACCTGGTTTTTGATTTTCTTGGTTTATGAATCAACAGTAAAAAAAATATGGAATTAAGCAATGATATTAAGTATATATTATTAAATAAAAATATCCAAACTAATATTATAAATGCGAAAGTAACTCTGTCTGTCTGTCTGTCTTTCTGTCTGTCTGTCTGTCTTTGCTTCACGCCTAAACTACTAAACCGATTTGTATGAAATTTGGTACAGACATAGTTTGGAACTTGAGAAAGGACATAGGATAGTTTTTATTACAAAAAAATAAAATAAAAAATAAAATTTATTCTGGACATACAGCGCCATCTATTGGTCAAGAGTCGGCATCAATTCAGTACTGAAAATTCATCGGAAAAACGTAAATAAATAGTAAAAATCTGCCGGAAGTCACTATTCCACGCGAACGAAGTCGCGGGCAAAAGCTAGTTATATTAATAAGTAAAAAGGTGCAGATAGGTTACCTAAACGAAATTCTATCTTCAAAAACGGCACACTAACGCACACATACATTACACGTCAAAGTAGGGTGACATGATTGAAGTAGTGCGAGTGAAAAAGAGATAAACGTCAAATGTCAACGCGATACTCAGTATCATGTTTGTCAATTGGCAAACTTTTAATGTGCCACTTTTTGACTGCATATAACCTATCTACACCTTTTATTTATAATATCGTTGGAATTAAGTATATTTATTTTGTAAGTTGGTTAGATGCAACACTTTTACACGTCAGTACGATTTTTGCTTATTTCACTGTTGGTATATACATACCTGCAGTTGAATTTATTTTGGGACAGCTGAGGCCAGAGCCCTTGTTGCCAAAGTTATCAATATAATTTATAAATTATCCCAAACTAGTCAGAACCCGCGGTATGGTGTATTATAACCTATGGTTACACAAAAATAGACACAGAACATAACACACTAATATTTGTCCTGGGCGGCAATCGAACCCACAACCTCCACCCACAGGTTGAACATATCATCAACCTCATCATCATCTCCCTAGCCTTATCCCAACCGTGTTGGGGTCGGCTGCCAGCCTAACCGGATTCAGCTAGATACCGGTGTTTTACGTGGAGCGACTGCCTATCTGACCTCCACAACCCAGTAACTGGACGACACGATACCTCTTGGATACACTGGTCAGAGTTTCTGGCTAACCAGTAACAAATGACAACCGGGACCAACGGCTTTACGTGCTTTCCGAGGCACGAAATGTCAGTGATGTCTAAGATAAACCTATGGATATACAATGTCACATAATGAACTAGGGCAATATAAATCTTTCCTTCTTTTCACTTAGTCGGAGTCACTAGCCCCTACATTGTCTTATACCCGTCATAATATGATCACACGTGTAGACCATAAACAATTTCTAAGAAACACCATCTTAATTCTAAGACCTGTACAATAATCAACTTTGCAGACGTTTTAAATTAAATTGATATTCAATATATCACGCGCGAACAAAAACTGTTATATTATATACTCAGAGGGGTCACTCGAACATAGTTATCTAAAAGGCCAATAAAACTATTAAAGTATATAAGTCTGACCGGCCAAAACAGGTTATTTACACGGGTTACCTATTTACACGTGTATGGTTAAATTGAATAACTTATTAATGAACTTAATATTTTTTGTCGACCAAAAATTATGTAGGTATGTGAAAAACATGTAATTTAAGATACATAGAGTGAATCATGAGCGACGTCAGGGGTAAAAGTGATGTGTCATGCGCGCTCGTAATTGATGGTGACGAAAAGCATTATGAATTGCGACGCAATACAGTGTGATGATGAAATTATACATGCAGTCAGTTAGATGCACTTTAGTTTACATTTAGTCTATGTGTTAACAGGAATTTAGTTATATCACCAGAACTGTAACGTAACCGACACAGCACCACAGAAGACGGTGTCAGTGTTTGCCACACTAATGGATGGACACTGTTGGTCGCTGCTTGTAAACCTGGTGATTACTGTTTGTCAGATAGTCTGTTTGACAGATTGGTGATATCTGTTTAACAGAATGGCGAATGCTGGGATCCAAGACAGTTTAATCGTTTTTCCGGAGCTCGTCGAGCTTCATTCCTTCGGCGCTCTTTGATGGCCTCTGTTGATTCTGGCTTTCATGAGTTGCAGTGTGGCGAAAATTGTCCCAAAAAAAAACTGAAAACAAAAGACTGGTGTTTGCTGCTTATTTCTCTATTACGGTTTATTTTCCTTAACACTAGCTGATATAGTTTATAGTCAATTACCTCTTACTTAACTTAAATCCTTTTTAAAGCTTGCTCATGTTTTGAAAATCGTAAAGGTCAAACCAAAGGTTTGGCATAATAATATGATTTTTGTATAGGTACACAAACTTTATGAAGTTAGGTATCCTAACAAGCCAGTCAGACCTGACAGGCTGGTCCGAGTTTGTTGCACTGTAGTCCGCCATTATCTCATCAATTTGGGGCATGTCATTAATTTCTCTTTCTTGTTGCGATTGTTATTTTATTGTAATCATTCGGAGTTTATGTGTCGAGTGCTGTGATTCATTCTGGTTTTTGGGAGATGGTTTTCGTATTTTTGGTGTACCATTTCCTTGTAATTTTAGTAACTATACCTAACATGATATTTGTACGCCAGATGTTAAGGTAGAATGTATGCATCTTTTGGCTTATTCCCAAAATCCACCCTACAAAATGTCAACGAACCTAACACTACAACTACATTCTTACATACAAATAAATTGAAATCTTTACGAATATTATAATTAAAGTGAACAAACTTGGTTGTTTGTTTGTTTGCATTGAATAGACAGATACTCAGTTTAGTTAGGATGGGTACATAAATTAGTTTTATCAATATTTTTTTTACAGTCTTGTTTACTTTTTATAATAGTCATGCTGTGTACACATATTCAGGAATATAGTCTTGACCTAAACTTAAATACTTCCTTAATGTTTTCTATGCAATGTATTGTCTATATTCTATTTTGTGTTCCTTAAATAAATAAATAAATACTACTGAACTGGTTTAAAAAAAATATTTCGCCGTTGCGTCGCTCACATAATGCTATGTCCCACGGGAGCGGAGCAATAACCAGGTGCTAAGTCCACCTAAGTACATTTGCTCGTGTACTTAATCAATACAATGCATAGGTTTTCTAGTTAGTTTTACGAATCGTAGGACAACTGCAGTCTAACCAAAGGGTATCGTGTCACCCAGTAACTAGGTTGTGCAGGTCTGATAGGCAGTCGCTTCTCGTAAAATACTGGTATCTCGAATCCAGTTAGTCTGGAAGCCAACCCCAACAGAATCGGAAAAAGGCTAAGGAGATGATGATTTTCTCACGCAATACAAAAATTAATCTTATACTTGAAACAAAACACGGACAAAACTAAAAATGTCGGTGTGAGCAAGTTCCTTTTGACATGACAAGGTCAGGCGGGGTCATGTAGAAAAAAATAAGTTAGGGTTTATTAACTCACGTGAACTATAGTGTATATGCCACTTCCTAATTTCCGCGTTGAATAGGAAACCGTAATATATCTTAGTATCAATTATCTTAAAGAACACACACATACAGGGTTATTCACTTAGAATCGCCGCCGTGAAGGTCACACTTTGAAAATTCTACATCAAGCAAAAAGTGGTTTATGTTAAGGTGTGGTCACCAGGTTGCAAAATTACGGATAAATATTTAAATATCTGCCTGTAACTATTTATTTTCCCTATCCCACATAAATGCATTCATTTATGTGGGATAGGGAAAATAAATAGTTATCAGGATAATAATATTTAAACTGTATATTTTGGCTGGATTAATGATTTAAAAGCTTAGTTAAATTAAACAGTGCTCAGCTATATCCTTTATTGACTAATGTAAATTTCTATTACCGCTGTAGCAACATATGGGATACCGGCACAAAATCTATATTAATAAATGATCTCAAATACAAATGAATTCTAAAATGTGGTTGGTCTCGGTTGTCATTCGTAGAACTTTGGCAGTCGTTGCGGGTAGTTAGAAACCAGAAAATCTGACCAGTCTAGCTAAGAGGTATCGTGACACCCATTAAGTGGGTTGTGGAGGTCTGATAAGCAGTTGCTTCAAGTAAAACACCGGTATCCAGCTGAATTCGGTTAGGCTGGAAGTTAACCCCAACATAGTTGGGAAAAGGCTAGGGAGATGATGAGAGATGGCAATCCATCTGCAAGGCGCAATTGCAGACGTGACAAATGGTCCGTCAGTTTGTTTGTCATACAATGAAAGAAAGGGAAAAAATAATGTACATAACCCTTCTCTAATGAGAGTCCAACACCTACTTGCCCTGTTTTCATGTTATTTTGTTTAATCTTTCGCACTTTAACATCGCAGTTAGGGTAAAATTATTGATCAGTTTTAAGTGAGCGCTTCAGATACGTAAGATGAAGCGAGTATCCGTCAAATGCGAAGCTGTCGATGAGATTTCTACTATAGGCTAAAAGTTTTACTTTAAAATTTAAGCTTCCACTTCTTTCTCCTTCATTAGTTCTATCTTTCCGTCTACCTTCATCTGTCCTTTCTTCTTTATATTCAAACATTTTTAAACTTACGACTACTGACGTCCCTTTTAGATTTCTTTCGGACTTTTTTCTATGATCTTATTTCTATGTTTTATTAATTCACATCCATCTAAACATTCTCCTATCTACAACACGCAATCTTTTTTATTTAACAATTTAACCTCTAAACTTTTTTTGTCGTGATGGCCCAGTGGATAAGGCGCCTGCCTCTCGTGTAAGAGGTTGTGGGTTCGAATCCGGGCAAGTACCAATGTGTCTTTTTCAATTCATATGTACTTTCTAAAGTTTATCTTCGACATCACTGACATCCCGTGCCTCGGAAAGCACGTAAAGCCGTTGGTCCCGGTTGTCATCCGTAGAACTTTGACAGTCGTTACTGGTTAGCCAGATACTGTGACCAGACTAACCAAGAGGTATCGTGTCGCCCAGTTACTGGGTTGTGGAGGTCAGATAGGCAGTCGCTCCACGTAAACCACCGGTATCTAGCTGTATCCGGTTAGGCTGGCAGCCGACCCCAACACGGTTGGGAAAAAGGCTAGGGAGATGAATTTAACCTCTAAACTTTTAATCAACTGTATCAATTATTACATTTTTAAAAGCAACGAAAACAGTAAATAACTAGCCAAACAAAAATGACGCCATCTCTATTGCCATTTAAAACCTGACTCGTGTACTCCCAAATAAAACCTCCAGTTTATGTAACAAGGGGAAAACGAGATTTTTGTTAAAACCAACACGTGCCGCATATTTATTAATAGTATCTATTCATCGGGGTCGGGCTGAAACGCTCCGTAAACGCGGGAAAACTCTTCTTTTAATTTTATAACCGTAACAGGAAAAGTATTAGCACCCAATTTTAATAAAGACGGTTTTTCTAATCGTTTTGACCCGTGTAACTCTTGGTTATAGTAACTAGGGTTATAGAAACAGGACGTATGTGCTTCTAAAAACAAAGTCATAGAAATTAATAATTATGTTATTTAGGGCTGATTTTTCAATCATCAGTTAACTTCTATCTGAGGAATAAATATGACAGTTTGACATATATTCTACTTAAACTCCAACTCTTTATTAATGGCATTTGTGGAAAACACACCACAATTCTGCCACGACCATGTTTTTTTACAATATCTCAAACGAAGAAAGATTTATAACAAAATATAAGCAATATGACTGCGATGGTCTCCTCCTAGTGAAGAGACCTGGTCCGTCAGAGCCTCGTCAGTGAATCAGCAGGGTGTACCACGTGCAGGTGAGGTTGGCTTTGACCCTGGAGGTGATGGTAGGGCCACTTACACCCCATATATTCTATACAAAGGCTGTCAAAACGTCAAACATACTCTTCAGATAAAAGTTATCTGGCGATTGAAAAATCGGCCCTTATATGGATTATATCCGCCTATTAATTGTTTAATTGCAAGTCGAATGATTAACTTTTACTTAAAAAATCATTATAGTTTCAGTGGATTTAATTATGTTATTTAACCTTTCAACGACCAAGCAACAGCCGGCTGTCGGGCTGCTATCTTTCTATTGCGTCTGGAATCATGTGTGTTCGGTGGTTTAAATGAGCTTAACTACTCTAAGTACTGTAATGAGTGTGACTACAAGATTTATTAATTAGTAATTTAAATACAAAATAATTGTTACTGTGTTTTATAGAAATTCATTTTATTATCTGTCTACACGAATACAATTTATTTCTCATTACATTTTTTATGTATGATAAAACTTTTTTAATCTAAATATACAATATAAATATTGCCAGGATAAAATGTAACTTCGTAAATAATAAAAATAAAACCTACAGAATTATTGAGTTGGCAAAATAATAGGACGGGCATGACAATAGGCACTCATAATAATAGGCTATTATTGAATCGGAGTTAAGCGGCTTGTAGTGTGTCAACTTATCTATACTTCTATACTAATATCTATATTCTACACTAATATTACAAAAAAGTAAAATTTTAAGTTTGTATGTAGGAGGTATCTCTGGAACTACTGGTCCGATTTGAAAAATTCATTCAGTGGTACATAGCCCATTTATCGAGGAATGCTATAGGCTATACTAAGTAGGTTGACCTATTTTTTAGTTGGGAACGTATTGTAAAAGATATTTAACCTTTTGACGATCGAGCGACAGCCGGCTGTCGCGTTGCTATTGTCTTTCTGCTGTATCTCGAATCACGTGTGTTCGAAGGATTTAAAGAGAGATTTTCATGCAAACTTCTTTTTGAAAAACCTTTTTTTCACTCGCATTTTTCGTTACTGTTCCGCTCCCGTGGGTCGTAGCGTGATGCTATACAGGGTGTCCCACGGCAATGCCACATGGAGGGAAAGTACCTTAAATATTGTAGATAGAACATTTTACTGAAAAAAGACATTATTTGAATTTTGCAAACATTTTAAACTGCATTCATAGATATTTAAATAATTACATAGTTGAACCGGGAATCGAACCTGTTACTCGAGAAAATTAATCATCCTGTAATTTTATCCTACAGATCGAAAGGCTTCATCACAAGGATTATTTTTTGCTAAATAACATAGTGTGAAAAATAAAAGAAAGACCATGATTTTTAACATTTTTAATATAAAATTAGTCAATTTTTCAAATGTTTAAAACTAGTCCCTTTTTCTAGAATACAAAGTGATAACTTATGATTATTTCGTTCCTGACAGTTTTTTGGTCTTGTTGTGGTGGATATTTATTTATTTAAATGATGCGTACTACTTAAGTGGGTAGATTAATTAGTAATAAGTAGTTATGATTGTCAATTGTATGTCCTTACGGCAATGTAAGCTTTTAACTATTCAGAACAAAATTTTACATCAAATGTTAAAATTGACGGTCTTTCTTTTATTTGTGACACTATGTTATTTAGCAAAAATTAATCCTAATGATGAAACCTTTCGATTGGTATGATAAAACTACAGGGTGATTATTTTTTCTCGAGGAACAAGTTCGATTCCCGGCCCAACCATTTAATTATTTAAAAATCTATGAATGCAATTTAAATTGTATTTAAAATTAAAATAATGTCTTCTTTCAGTAAAACGTTCTAACTACAAGATTTAAGGTACTTTCCCTCCATGTGGCATAGCCGTGGGACACCCTGTATAGCATCACGCTACGACCCACGGGAGCGGAACAGTAACGAAAAATGCGAGTGAAAAAAAGGTTTTTCAAAAAGAAGTTTGCATGAAAATCTCTCTTTAAATCCTTCGAACACACGTGATTCGAGATACAGCAGAAAGACAATAGCAACGCGACAGCCGGCTGTCGCTCGATCGTCAAAAGGTTAAATATCTTTTACAATACGTTCCCAACTAAAAAATAGGTCAACCTACTTAGTATGTAATAGATAACACGTATACTGAATTACTGATAAAGCATGTCAATGAGTAAGATAATACATGACCTCAAGTGATCGTGATCGCTGTACTGCCGTTTCTGGGCTGGGGGAAGTACAGGTGAGGGTTGGTCCCGATCCCATGTGATAAACCTCAGACAGAGGTTGGAAAACTAATAGTATTTTTAACAAACAATACATAGACTGACAAAGTTTGAGTTTGTATGCTAGACGGATTATTCCGATCTGTCACCCCGTTTTGTCCCCACGGGTGACAGATAGAAAAAAAAATCGATTTGTCCCCCAGTTAGCAATGTGTGGAACACATTTTCTATTAACCTCTTCATGCTACTGCGCGCCTAGTACTTTTGATTGATTTAAATACTAAGTATCTCAGTATTTTACCAACACATGGGGACAAAACGGAGTGACAGATTGGAATAACCCGGCTAGACAGCCTAACTATTTAACGGATGTCGACATTGAGGTGTCATGTCATTCAGCCTGTCCCTTTGCTGCCCTCCAACTACGCCCTAAGCCGAGGTCCGAACCCCACAGGGGGTGCCCTTAGCGCTGTCGTTGTAGAATAAGTTTTTGCCCTGGCTGGAGGCCTAGTGTCACTCTTGGCAGTCACAGGATTGTCTGGTTAAGCAGCAAACAGCATTAGCAAGCTGAACTGCGAGATGCCCTTAGCGGGATGATCCGTCTTAGCGGGAGAGAATTGGGTATATTAATTTAAATTAGAGATTGGTGGCAATTACATGAAACAAAAGATAAAGTCACCGACTTCCTAAATTGCAGTTCGGGTATTTGATTGTTAGTATGTTTTTTTTGGAAAATAAGAAGAAGGCTGTAAATTTCCTCATCCTCCATTTTAACCTAAGAATGTCTACCCAACAAGTGTTGTCTGGAGGGCACTGCCCGATAGTTGTTGTCGATTTTGTGTAAATGCTAATGTCCCGTCAAACTCCGGTTGTACGATGTATGTTCGGCGATAGATGACGCCACAATTTCTTTACTCTTTCAGTTTGATTTAAACAAATTTTATAAGTCAGATCAACTAACAGATATTCTGGCTTCTAAGTACCCTGAGAGAGACAGAGACTGCCAAAGATCTACAAATTACAACCGAGACCAACGGCTGTGTGCCTTCTGAGACACAGGTCTTCAGTGATGTGTTAGATAAACTTATAAGTACAAAATATTCAAATTTAAAAGACACATTGATATTTCTCAGTTTCGAACCTGTTACCTTATGCATGAGAAGACGCCTTTATCACAAAACCACCACGACACTTCTCATTTACTCGTATTTCTCATAAAAACTAAATAAATAACTAAATAAAAAATATTGAAAAGCACATCATGAACAACACTTTACACCAAATTACAGTCTAGGAGTTTAAAATTCGGTACAACAACTACAGTGAGTAACCGATCGGGTTTTTGAATTTTTTTTTTTACTACATTTGAAAAATTTAACGTAGGTATATTAGTTGTTTGAGCAACAAAAACTCGAAAACCTGTGACGTTAATTATGTCGACGCTGGGTCCTAGTCATTATTTAATTTCATTATATGCGGACAAAAAACTAAGTAGGTAGATAATGTGCCATCTTATTATGTGATTCCCCGTAAATAATTAAACAATTATTTTTAACTAGCTTTTGCCCGCGTCTTCGTTCGCGTGAATAGTTCCGGCTCCCGGGGAATTATCGGGATGAAAACTATCCTATGTCCTTTCTTGGGTCCCAGACAAGATCTGTACCAAATTTCATTCAAATCGGTTTAGGAATTTAGGCGTGAAGAAGAGACAGAGAGACAGAGTAATTACTTTCGCATTTATAATATTATATATAGTACGGTTTTTTTTTGGTGAGTGGAAAATCATTCAATGACTGCTCCCGTCCTGGGTGCGGCGGGAGGGCGTGTCAGACTCTTACTGACTAAAACCCACTCATGTACCTTCGATTGCCCATTATGTTCCAGGGTCACGGTAACTATTATAAACATTCCGCAACCATTATATAGTACGGATGAGGTTGTGTTTAGCTGACTACATAATGTATAGCTGTGACCCGCGATTTCACCCGCGTTAAGTTATTTTTGGTTACTGCTTTGCTACCGTGAACAACAGCGTGATGTTTTTGTTGTTTATTTTTGTGACCCTTGTTTACCATTACCTTCAATTATCTTTTTTTTTTCGTTTATTTAATCATAATAGTTTGACATTTTTTTATTTTAATTGACTTGACATTGTTTAATTGTGTACTGTACCTATTCTTAATTCATTATTTGTTATTTTATAACCAAAAATTGCAGTCAGTCAGACCTACTGCTTCAGGTCCGAGAACGTTCAACATTCTTACATTAAATGTTAATTACTGCAACTCAACTTGCACTTAAGCGGTTTTAAAATCACAATATTGACTTTTTACACCAAAAATATGTCGTTTTTCAGTAAGTAATTTCATCCCGGGGGATTTCCGGGATGAAAACTATCCTATCTTCTCTCGGGTCCCAGACTATACCTGTACCAAATTTCATTTAAATCGGTTCAGCGGTTTAGGCGTCAAGAAGAGACAGACAGACAGAGTTGCTTTCGCATTTATAATATTAGTACGGATTATGCTTGTATATATTTTTTATTACAAACTAACTAAAATAATTAATAGTTACGGCTTTTGGAACAAATCTTAAATTATAAAATTAAATGACAATTTATTGTTTAAACACTCCATTATTTTTCGAGCGAGGCTTATTTTAACAGACAGCTCGCCTACAGGCTAGTTTTTTTACGGGCGAGATGTCCTTTGACCCCATGTCACGTGCAAATATATGTCAAGGACCAGTTAATAGCTTCATAATATTCTGATCACCTGCCACAGGCTTATCACCAAGTTTCAGCCTTCACACGCATCCCCGTCCAGGGCATTAGCATGGCGGTCACGTCGCGATGTCACGATTACATCGCTGGCCAAGGCCATGGTCATCGGACTGGTTCTGGTCACCAGCCTTACGTGTATCACGAAAGGTTTGTGCTTGCAGAAGATCCATGGAGGCTTACTGATTTGAAGCTGGCTCTGTATTGTAAGCTTAGATTTTTTGAATTACGAAATGGATTTATTGCGATTTTTATCGATAGATTGAAACGTTCAAGAAAAAAAGGTTTAATGTTTTAGGTTTAAATTTTAAAGATTTATAACGTCCATGAGAAGCTGAGGTGTATCACCAGTTATAAACAACAACAATTTTACGTAATCATTAACTTTAATTGTGTTTTTTGCACTTGAATTTTCCAAAACAAATGTGTATTTTATTTAACTTTTTAACCAAACAAACTCAAACCTCGCCCGAACCCACAGTAAATATGATTAATTTAGTAAATCTTAAAAACTTAAATTGCATAAAATACATATAAAACCGGTCTTATTCGAACCATCTTCAGATTAAGTTTCAAAGTTAAAAAATCGGTTTTAATGCGAAGACACTTTGTCAAGGAACATAAATTAATAAATATATTACCAATGGACATAAGGGTTTCTAAGCTGCATGCAGATTTATTTTCTTCAAGAGGTATTATTTAAAACCTATTTGTATTAAAAAAAAATGGCATTTTTAATAAACAAACCCAAAAATATAGCTTTATTATACTAATAGGCAAACACATTTATACCATATCTATCATAAAGTCCTTAACAACAAATAGTTAGTACACAATAAATTGAAAAAAAAAACAGATATACATTTTTTTTTTGGTAAGTTTGGGAAATCATCAAATGACTGCTCCCGTCCTGGGTGCGGCGGAAGGGCGTGTCAGACTTTTACTGACTAAAACCCACTCATGTTCCTTCGATTGCCCTTTATGTTCCGGGGTCACGGTAACTATTATAAACATTCCGCAACCCCGGCGGGAAACAGATATACATACATTATGGCTGGGGAACTGCAAGTCTTATATTTCCTGCATTGTTTAGTAAGTATTAATATTATTTCGATTTTTCTAGTTGACATTAAAGTAATTTATTATTTTGTGAACCATTTTACGAATACAACTTAACAAATACGAAAACTGTCAAACTGAAAGCAATATTATGAATTGTAAACATGTGACCGTTTTACGATTTTAGTGACATATTTTTTACGTGTAGCAGGGCACTTAAGCAGATAAATAAACCATTGAATATAAAACACTGTGTCCGTTTATCACAAAAGTATATTTTTTAAACGTTGACCATTTTTTTTGTGTTCACATTCTGAAGTTCAATTATTGTGCTCATCTACATAAATTGCTGTTTTCGTTGTGATGTGACAAACTAGTTCTGGAGCATTCTGCTGACTTACATTGAACATTATGGAGCCAGTATTTTAATCGAGGTTTCTGTTGACCGTTCATTATTTTATATTTTTTGGTTAATTTTCCTCGTTATGTGCAATATGTTTATGTACATTAATAATCCATATTTTATATGGAAAAATATGGATTGATATATGTTGCTGAAATATATAAATATGACCATATATGCTAAGCGCCTTACTAATAATCGCTGCATAAAGTTATGACAGGTTTATACGTCAAAAAATGTATGGTTACACAGGCTTTATTCATTGCATAACTTTACAAAGTGATTTTTAGTAAGGGCATAAGTGTAAAACTCGACAACCGCCGAGTCAAATCGGCGTTATTTTTTAAATAATAGGGAATTTTATTATGAATTAAATTAAGAAGTACCCAGAAATCGAAGCAATTCAGGAAAATTTGAGCAAACAAAGAGTTAGTCTTATGGTCTGTGCCCTGAAAGTGATTTTAGTAATTCTTTCATTAGCAAATTTTAATTGCCCAAGAGGACAATTTACAAAATAGGGTAACAGAAGAAGAGTCACGGTCTAAATTTCTGCTAATCAATTTTGTAGAGATATTAATATATCTTGCTTTTTTATATTCATTGTGTTCTTGCTTCCCACAGTAATAAAATTGTCTTATAAAAAGAAGTAGACAGTTCTTATAGTGACGGTTTCGATAGATAGCCATTAAAGCTACTCACTGATTAAAAAAAAAAAATGTATCTAAATAAGCCTGTTGTACCGTTTGCACCATTGACTTGTATCATTAATGGG
Organism: Athetis lepigone; assembly: GCA_033675125.1. NCBI lineage: Eukaryota > Metazoa > Arthropoda > Insecta > Lepidoptera > Noctuidae > Athetis > Athetis lepigone. Next base: position 447,659 of record CM066236.1, on the reverse strand, counting down.
GCAAAGGAAACTGCATTTATAGTATTGTCTTCTTTGCATCTGTTTAAGTATTAAGTTTTAAGTTTTTACCTTACCTGTACCAGGTAGGTACACGATGTACTTGTATATACCACGCAGGAAGAGCCGCGTGACAGCACAGCTCATAAAAATAAATAGTTTCCTTGGTGCCGCCACCTAGCGTCACGTAGCGGCATTACGTTTTATGTAATGTACATGTTAACATGTATTTAGGAACACATTGGGCTCCTAATGGGCGCGTTTGGCCCCGAGATTGAGATAAACTATTGTTTGTTTACTAAATCATTGCCTTGGGTTTAATCGAGAGTTTTTTTAGGTATAGATTTTTATGGGACTTTTTAGTAACAAAACTGTTGTTATATTTAACTCATGTCCTCAAAGGTTAGTATGCATCATCTCGCAGATCGCATAAGACACTCAAATTAAATTAAAATTGCGGATGTAGGTCACACGGCTGCCAAGCTCAAATGGAACTGGGCTGGTCACATCTGTCGCATGCCGGAGGAGCTCTGGGCAAAAGTAACCACACAGTGGATCCCAAACAGCAATAAACGGCAACGCGGCAGGCCCAGGCGGAGATGGCGGGACGAGCTTGATAGATATCACAAGGATTGGCCTGAAACCGCACTAGATAGGGATAAGTGGAAGAAGGGAGGGAAGGCCTTTGCCCTGCAGTAGGACACAGACGGCTGACAATAGATAGCTCCTCAGAAAACTTTCCATGGGCACTCAAATGCGTGAAAATAAATGCACATTGTTTAATTTCACGTTGACGAAGCCACAAAAGCCAGTACTTTTATCAAACATTTCTTTGGTTGAAGTGTGAAGAATTAAATACAAAATTAACTGAGAAAGAACGAGTGAAAGAGCGAGTTTATACAGTTTTGTATGGCTTTTATTTCTCTTTAGTCTTACACAACACAACCGACGATGAAAAATAATATGGCTGAAAAGAGCAAGATTTTTGTTTGTTTGCTTTCTGGAAGTATCAAGCACCATTGAAAAATACTTTAAGGCATAAACCCGGAAAAAATGTAGGTTTCTATATAAGTGAATATTAAATTAATAAGTTCATTTGTTTCGGAGAAATTGAGTATATAAGTTTGGGAAACTTTACGTCTTTGTATGTAATGATGTAAGTGGTTCTATACCTCATCACGCTTTGACCCATTGGAATGGAATAACCAAAATTCTAAGTAAAAGAGAGTTAAACCGCGGGCAACACCTAGTGGTGGAATAAAACAGGTGTGTAGAAAACTAAGTTTGGAAAAGACTCGCCACATTTGTATGGATTTTACAACCACCTCTGTTTTACGCAACTGACCAGCAGGAGTTGTTGTCCCTCAGAGGCCGCAAGTGGAATTGCAGAATAGAATGCGAAAACGAATAGATTGTCAAATGTATGGAATTGACATAAGCTTTCGCTCAACAATTTGACATCTCCATACATTTGACAATCTTTTCGTTTTCACTATCTATTCTACAATGCCACTTGTCTACGGGGGGCAGGAGTTGTTGTCCTTCCCCCTAAGTGGTTTAAAACAATAGTAAAAGGATCTTTCTTCAGCTTTACAGAAACTGTGATAGTCTTACGTCAAACAGTGTGACCAGAGTAACTTCAAGTTTTTTTTACGACGATGTAGTAAAATCTTAAAACTGTATAAACAAGAAAGTTTATGACGCTCATATGGATGTTTGTTAATATTTTACGTAAAATCTACTGAATGGATTTTAGAAAAATCATCGGTCAATTTGGTACTCATTTGCACTTGCACAAAAAAGATAATCTAACAAAATTATAACCATCAAAATTGGTTTAACCGTTAAGTAGTTGTGTACCCTAGACAAACATATACATATAAACCACGTTGTAGTCTCCATAATCCAAGAAATGTGTTGGGTTTTACTTTGTTACATAGATATTATATTTTTTCCAATTAGGAAATTAGGTCATGTATACCGATATGTATAATGTATTTATTACTTCATTTCTTGTTATGTTCGTACGTATGTACATCAGGACTCAGAAAGCAAAATGTTATTACTTTTGTAAACATTGCTAGCTTTGACATAAAGTAGTAATTTATTTTTCAAACATAATAGTGTTTTAAATATGGTGGAACTTAATAAGTGCCTACATTAACAGGAATGTGCGCTCTTTAAATTAGGTACAAATTAATTTTGTTTTAATTTTAGTATACGGTACATTATGTGTCCATATTAAAACCAAAATATACTCAAAACTAACTATTCGTGATTTTAAAACTTTATTATAGCTTAGTATTGAATGTAATGATCAGAAGAAATTAACCTCAGAAACTGAGCGACGATACTTGCTGCAATCTGAACAGTGTTCTAGGTGGGAGCTGAACTAACACAATCATATTCAAAGCGCTAGATCATTACAGGCACTTGTGTGTACGAATTAATAAAAGCACGCCACTGGTTTCAGCTATATGAATAAACACAATAATTGTCTGTGTCCACCCACTGCCACGCTTCTGCAACTACGGCACTGCAGATCGACAGCAAAAAAAGAAAAACAGTTTTCAGTGAAACTACAAACCTACAAACATTAAAATGTATTATACTAGAAGCCTTAAACTAAAAGGGGTAAGTAGTGTCTCTACCGCACGAAACAGCTAGCGTTTAGCATAATGCCGTGGCTGGCTACACAGGCACGAGTCCACGACACTGGTTTTCAGCGCAAGCCGGCGACGTGTTTGCTGCCTAGGGACAATAGAGAACGTCTGTTACTCACTGTTCCTCAAACCAGCCCAACAATATAAACATCAGCCTCTGGATGATATCGCCAGCTGTTGTTGCAGCACTTCAAAAACCCAAGCAGAGCAGCACATGATCAATGATCGGAGTTAATAGAGACATGACCTGAAACTTTGATAAAAAAAATCCAAATGGAATAAGCATTCTGGATAATACGGTAGTTTACACCATAATCAATTGACATACCTTTTATGAGCTGTCAAAACGCAGTTCTCCAATAGATTTTATATGGCAATGGCAAATTATGACGGCACTAAAATAACAACTCAGTTGACTATCTGTTTATTGATTTCAAAGCAACTAAAAATCAAATTTTATAGCAAATTGAAAATGAACCGACTTTATTGGACTGAAATTAAAAGAGGTGTTATAGAAATTGTGTCTACCATTTATTGGGTAATTGTGTAAAGTACCCAATTGTGATTATACGTTTTTTATATACTTACTTGATATTTAACGCAATGAAAATAAAATTCTATGTAAATTATCAGGATTTTTAAAATAATTAGGCACAAGACAGGCCTTTTGGTCTAGTTTTGATGAACCTAAATGCTAAGCCGAAGGTCGTGGGTTCGGTTCCCATCCCACCCCTAACAAACTTTATGGGATGAGCATGGTTGTTTGTTCTGTGCCTGGGCGTAGTTTATATATTATATGTATATATTTATAAAATACATAAGTATTTATCCATTGTTTGGTTACTATAGTACATACAAGCTCTGCCAAGTTTATTTCAGATGACCGTGTGTGAGTTGTCCCAGAATATTTACTTAATATTGAAGATTAGTAATATTTACTTAATAGAGAACTTAATATCAACTCGTTGACTCAATGGTGTAATAACAATCAAATGACGTTGAACGTTAAAAAGTGCTACCACATAAAATACACCCGAAAAAAAAAAATTCACAACAAGTGTATATCACATAGGCTCTGATCTCATCCAGGAAGTCCATCAAGTTAGGGACTTGGGAGTTCTATTTGACAATGAACTAACATTCGTTCCACAGGTAGAATCTGTCATAAAAAGGGCCTCGAAAATGCTTGGATTTGTTATTAGAAATGTCGCTAGTTTCAGACGTAGTAGTACCAAAATCCTATTATACAACAGTATGGTCAGGTCTATATTGGAGTATTGCAGTGTGATCTGGAGACCCCATTATGCCACGCACAATCTTAGATTGGAGCGAGTACAAAAAAGATTTCTTTGGCATCTAGCCTACGCCTGCGGGTTAGCCAAAAAGGTAAGATCTTACCAAGACAGACTAACTCATTTTAGGATGGTGTCTTTAGATAAACGAAGAAGTATCACAGACGCCATTTTTATGTTCAAAATCCTTCGATCTAAGATTGACTGCCCGCAATTACTCAATAGGTTCCAGTTTCGGGCTCCAGCTAGGCTACCTCGGGCCCCTATAACTCCTCTGTATCCCCCACTTCGTAGGACAGTACTAGGCGCAAGCTCTATCGTTCCGCGGCTGTGCAAGCTGTTGAACAGCTATAGTGACAAAGTAGATGTCCATTTCGACTCCTTAGGCAAGTTCCGCCGTACGTTTAAATAGTTAATGTATCAAATATCAATTATTTAAACATTATTTAAGTACTTAACCCTAATAATGTATGTTGTTTTATGTCTTCCATGTGTGTTATTATTTCAATCTAGTTTCAAAAAGCATTTTTTTTTTCTTCTAATATTAATAGTAAAATCATTAGGATAGTTTATTGTAGCACATTTTAATTGTTAATTTATGGGGCATGCGGTGCTAACCTATAATAGATTGTTATACTAACCTTAGTTTATAGAATATTATTGTTAATAAAATGTATCAGTATAAACAATTGTTGGTTGGCCAATAAAGATAAATAAATAAATAAAAGATGCCAGCCCATTCTACATCATTTTTTGATAAATCATTAGTAGTTCAAGCTACTCGTCCGTGGAATGCTCTGCCTGTGGAAATTAGACGCGCACAGTCTCTGACTACTATAAAGATATACATCTGTACATATAAATAAATAAATAATATATTTATACATATATATATCCCTGTATATTACGCCATAGACTACCCGTTACCCAATCCTAAATCATTTGATTCCATCCAAAGGTTGTTTTGAAGAAATTGCTTTTTAGCGATAAGGCCGCCTATTGTACTCTTGCATATTTATTTTTATTGTCCTTCACTGTTTTTGTCCTATTGGTGTACAATGAAGAATATTCTATCTTTCTATCTATTTACTTATTTATTAATAAATTAGGTCACGTCCCTATTTTTTTAAGCAATAGCACCCAAATTCCGATCACTTGTCATCATAGTCTGCGTATCACTTGAATGATCCCTCTCACTAGTTCCTTGGACAAATTCAATTCAATTCAATTCAATCAATTTATTTGTGAACACAGATTTAACAGATGTTATAAATACATTGATAAATGTTCTCTATGTTCTACCAGTAATGGTGTACAAAATTTTAGATTCAAAATTATGTCATAATATAATGTTATTACCACTTAGTTACAATTTAGAATAAAATAATTAATTTAATACATTGCTAAGTAAAATAAAGTTAATAACAATTCAAGTCAATAAATATAAATTCGGTAAATTAGTACAATATACGTCGATGCTACAATAAAATGTCAATAATAATTAAAATAATTACTAAGTAGACCATGCACTATATTTTAAAAATTAATAAACTTACGAAATAATAATTAATGCAAATTAATAGACTTGCGTAATATTAAAATGTAGCATTAATTAATATGCACATTGTTGTATGAGTATATATTGTTACGTCCGGCGCATATAAAGTAGAGTATTTACATCTGTCAGATCAAAGGACGCAGCATCTTCATCTTACATGCTGACGTGATTGCGGCAAGCGTGGAATATAATATGGGTCAGCATACAAAATAAAATACGTATGTATATAAAAATATATAAAAAGGTAAACTGACTGACTGTTGATATATTTATTTATTTATTATTTACCAACATACAACTATTAGAGCGTGGAACCCAATACAGAAATACGCTTGTACGATATGACTATATACAGAAAGCACAGTTAATATTATCACAGGACTTTCCTATATCAACGCACAGCCCAAACCGATGGTCATGAAACATGGAATATGTGTTTGTGAAAAGTAAATCTAAAAGGGCCGAAGCTAGAAAGCTAGATCATAATATTATTAAACAAGTCACAACAACTAAAACGTTAGTAGCAATATTTCTCTAAAACTGTGGGTGCCTAACTACCTTAATCAACAAAAATCAAGCAAAAATCTCCTTAGACCCTTTCAGGCTAAACTGCAACCTGTTGTTTAATAAAAATATTGAACATAGTATATTGAAAATAACTGTAATAAATTCAATACACCTTTTATTTTTAGTAAGTATGTCGACTGTTTTATATATACCTGTCTGTAATGCACATTATCAATCGCTCCACAAAACGGCCATGGCAACTAATTTTCCTGTTAATTTTACATCAAAACACCGTGGCCATTGAATCCAATAAAATAAGGTAAATAACTTCCATAACACTATTAGGTATATTCTCTGATTTTCCTCCATCCGATCATGTGTGTAACTGTGTACACCTATAAATATGTATCAAAACAGGTATATAACAATTTAATAATGACTACATACATGTAAGCACGCTGCGTTATGTAATAATAATTATCGGCTTGACTTATCTTACGAGATGAGAATCTTTGAACAGCCAAGATAATGTACTAAATAAAAAAAATATAATTTCAATAAAATACCAATTTTGAAAATACTTTCAGACGCTCATACCTAATCTTTCGTAGAAAATTGATTTTCTTTTTTGCTTAATTTTTAGGGTTCCGTACCCAAATGGTACTAAGCCTCCGCTGTCTGTCTGACTGTCTCTCTCCAGGCTGTATCTCATAAACCGTGATAGCTAGAAAGCTGAAAATTTCACAAATGATGTATTTCCGTTGCCGCTATAACAACAAATATTAAAAATTAACAAAAATAAAATCCCTTAATAATTTATTTTTGTTAATTTTACAATAAACGTGTTTTTTTCGTATTTTTTGCTCAATATTAATAACTCAAACTCAAACTCAAACTCAAAACTATTTTATTCAAATAAACCATTTACAGGTACTTTTGAATCGTCAAGGTGTCAGTCTGTCAGAAAAATGAAGCTAGTTGCTCGTTCCAAGGAGTAGGTCTCATGGAGAAGAGCGAGCAAGAAACTCCATGGACACTCTTTTAAAAATCAATAGATTACAAAAATTTGGTTACATCGTTCATTGTAGAATTTAAGGTACTATGTGAGAACAACGTAACAAGTCATAATGTAAGAAGAGATATTGTTAATTTAGGAATCAAAACAAAATTTAAAATAACTGTGGCAGCTAAGAGATGACCAGTCTCAGCAGACAGCGCCCGTTCACGGACATGACGTGTGGATCGGCACCAAATAGCTCAACCATTTTGAAGGGAACCAAATGATCCAACACACACGCCACCGTCAGTGAGACATTTGAGTGAGCATGACAAACTCCCAGCTGCCAGAGTACATTCAGTCAATGACAGACAGAAAAAATGCAAAGAACATAGTGCTCACATAGTATGCTATGTGAATTTATATAAAACAAACACTTTGACTCGACACAATACTATTATTTTTGTAGTTTTACAATCAACACTAGCGTCGAATACTAATTAATTACACGGTTGTGAAGCAGGACCAGCAGTCAGCCAAGCATTTTGGTCATTAATGTAATCCCCTAATTTATAATAAGCTCGGCTACATAATGTGCGTTTTATATAAGATTTAAATTTAGTTTCAGTTAGTTGAGTAATTTGGGGAGGTATTTTATTATAACACTTTAAACAGTACCCCATAAAGGAAGTATCTACTTTAGCCAGCCTAAAACCAGGTTGGATTAACTGGTCCCTATTTCTTGTATTATAATTGTGTCTATCGCCCCTTTTACCAAATAGATGGAGATTTTTCCTAACATACATGATGTTTTCATAAATGTATTGAGAAGGTACCGTCATAATGTTAATTGCCTTAAACAGTTCCCGTAGGGAATCGCGCATACGAAGATTGTAAATGGCTCTGACTGCTCTTTTCTGCAGAATAAAAATAGACTCGATGTCTGCAGCTCGTCCCCACAGTAAAATCCCGTAAGACATAACACTGTGAAAATAACTAAAGTAAACTAACCTCGCGGTGTCTACATCAGTGTAATGCCGGATTTTCCTAACGGCATACGCTGCCGAACTTAGGCGTCTTGCGAGAGATGCTAAATGAGGACTCCATTGTAGCCTTGAGTCAAGCGTGATCCCTAGGAAAAAGGTAAACTTAAAAGAGATATTTTTGATCTTCTTTTCAAAAATATTATTGAATTCTGATTGTATTATTGAAAAGAAGTCATCAAACAACTGATTTGCATCGTTATTGCGTATAAGAACACTTAACTTTTGATTTAGTGCATTATTGAATCTGATTAGTTTGCCAGTTGTCATCGGTCTATAATGAATTTGAATTTTTTGCAATGGCATTTGAAATTTAAAACACACCGTTTGACCGCTATGGTCTGACGGTAGATAATTCACAATGGCTTTATCAAAATATTCACAATCGCAAAAAATGTTGTCGATACAAGTAGCAGACGTTGGAGTTACTCTGGTCGGTTCCATAAAAACATTAGATAAATTAAATGACTTAAAAAGGTTTAACAGTCTACTACTATTTACATTAATTTCTAAAATATTGATATTAAAGTCTCCACAAATAATTGGAGATTTGTTACATAGTGTAAGTTTGGATAGGGCATCTTCCATTACAGACTCAAACAAGGGATAATTCTGATAGCTAGGGGGTCTGTACACGCACAATACTACATGCTTATCTAGCTCGACACACGACAGTTCAATACAATGGTCAACTGATAAGTTAACTATATCATTCCTTTCTTTACATTTTAACCTATTTTTAATTAATAATAAGGAACCTCCACGCAACATAGTTTTGCGGTTAAAGCAACTGCCTACATTGTAATTATCATAATTAATTAGCATTTGGTAATCTTTCAACCAATGTTCAGTAAAACACACAATGTCGAACTTGGTTTTTTCTAAGAATAACTCGATTTCTAATAATTTTGAAGAAATACCTTGTATGTTTTAACGGTAACTGGTAGACGCTTCTTTTCACAGAATATTTACTTGTATATTACCTTTCAAAATAAATAATTAAATAACAATAAAGTAAATATTAAAGGGTGTTGTATGGGAGCCCTCCCATACAACAAACGTAATTTTAAGGCAATTTTTACTCGATCTTAATAATCAGGTAGAAACTTGTCTATTATAGAGTATAAAAAAAAATCTTTTTATTCCATAGTAATATATTTCCTCTAATATGACGTATCTTGACGATATGTTTTACCGTTCACCAAAACACGTCCGCCTAGCCTTTGCCAAAAAATATTAAGACCAACTTCCAGTCTAATCCGATGCTGCATATAAAACCCCTACAACCTAATAACTAAATACTCATACGTAACAAAAGACCCCATCGTCAAATTAATTATTCAACTTTTGACTACCCGTATCGGCTGTCCAAGGTCTACGATAGACCAATGACCAAATTCCGAAGCACGGGATGTCAGTGACCACCAAGATAAACTTAGTAAATGCCTATAATTTGAAAAAAATCTCTTCAAAATAACTCATAAAGACAAAAAAAAATATTATGGGACTTGAAAGAAAAATCAGCTTGTTCTAAGTGGATTCCAGACTGTATTCAATAACTAACTTTTGCAAGAAGCCTTTTCATCACGGAAAAAGTTATTATTAAATAAAATAGGTTCATTCGTTCCAGAAATTACACCCTACTAAAAAACAAAAACAAAGTTTACCTCTGTATTGTACTGGTGTAAAAAACTCAGGTTTCCTCACGAGGTTTTCCTTCACCGAAGTCAATGACGTCAGAAGAACTTAGAAAGCATGTACATAATAATTATATGGATTCAGTCACGTTTCTTTCAAATTAAAAGTTCAAAAAAGAACAAAAGAGTTTTTTTTAAGGTGTTTTTTTTTGCGATTCAGATCCCCGTGATGCAGGCACGTGAGTTTTTTTGTTTTATTTTTCTATGAATTATTCTCTGGGTTAGGTGAAATGGCACAATTGCCGTCAAAACGCGGTGAAGCCCTGTTCACATTGGTGCCGATTTGCTTGTGCGCAAACTAACGTAAATTTAAGATAAGTGCATCTTTCTCTTTCCTTTTAATTAAGAAAAGGACAGAAGATCAAATATTAGTTAAGTCCTGTCAAATTTAGACACTCCATAGATAATATAGACGCAATTTAAAAACATGGCGTCAAAATATACGTCAATTTTCATCAGGCGCTGTCTAATTTGACAGGATTAAACTAAAATGTATCTTTTGTCCTTTTCTTTAAGAAATGGAAAGAGATAGATGCACTTAACTTAAATTTACGCTAGGTTGTGCACAAGAGAATCGGCACCATTATTTATTTAGTATACTCTTTTTACTTGAAGGAAATTGTTAATAATAAAATCATGCAACAAAAACAGCATGATTTTATTATTAACAATTTCCTCAAATTCAAAATAAATAACTGCAAAAATATATGTATGAGGAAACATTTAAATATAGGTATCATCATTTAACTTCATGTAAATTCTAACAAGGAAAATTGATAATGAAAGTTACTAAAAGTTTATTTTTAAAATGTAATACAATGTTTTGTGCGCAATAATGTCCTTAATATATAAAAATCTAACGGTTATGTTTCTTTTTCTCTTATGCAGGCTCTGCAAAGATGGCTGCCGGTGACACCAAAACTGGAGAGGTGTAAATTGAAGGAGCTATGCCCTGTAATGGCGACTTTCGCTGTGCGTTGTTGCCGCTTAGGCAGTGGGAGACGCCTGATGAGTCGAGTAGTCGGCCTGCCTGTATTAGGTTTTTCCAGTAACTTTAATGTTGCTCCATCGTTCGTTTGCTCACTACGGTGCGTAGGTACGTGAAGGGGATTGGTATTATGGGCTCAATTCCCATCACTACCATAAAATAGCCTCTTCTGCCAAGCTCATCCGCTGCATCATTCCCCCCCTTCCCCTTCATTAATTGCAAGGATATATTGCTAATGTTGCTTATTAGATTTAATTTCCCAAAAATCCCATGATTTTTTTCGTCTTTTGCATGGATGAAGTCACGAGCAAAACCAAGTTAATAATATTTTTCTCGATGCGCAGTTAACGGGTTGTAATATATCGTTTACCACCATTCAGTACCTCTTATGGTGAATTAAGTATACGCGACACGTGTAAATACCTATCAAGTTAGTTAGTTGCAGCGGCTGCGCCCACGGTGTCTGACATGTCGTTAATTACATGTGTCGGATGTTGCATAATCTTTATGCGCCATTAGCCAAGCGAGCTTTATTATGGCAACAGATTCGTCTTATTTTTTACTTGCTACTCGCTTTGAAATTCTCGCCTTTTATCTTCTATAATTTGCATGTATGCCATCATACCTAACCTGGCTCATGAATTACTCTTTTTATTAATGAAACCGGCATACAAATTCATTCAGTACTTTTTAAGTTCATGGCAATTAGACAGACACTGACGGACTTTGTTTTATAATACAACAATGTAAGGATTGCGTACACGTCATGATCTCCTCGCGACTCTTATAAAATATTCTATCACGAAATAATGTATTCACAATTACCATAATCGCGTAAAAGTATAAATCTCTATGAATTTATGGATAGCGCTGGGAATACGATGCTGAGCTCCAAGACACGCAGTCAGCTACGTCATTCGAAAGGCAGTCAAGCTCAATGGGTACCGATCTGGGCACGTATGCCCATGTTGTAAATCAACCACTATAAAATGAAATTGTTTATTATGCAAGTATGTAGGATACAAAATCACTTTTACAGGTCACATTTTTTTTTACTAGATGTAGTCGGCATTTCCTAGCTGCCTCTGAGAAGAAATGCCAAAACAAACACATGGATTATCATCTCTTTTAAAGTCCAGACATAAATCATCATTTTTTGTGCAACGAACCATGCAGAGTGCATTTCGGTCAAGCCTTTTGAGGAAAGTTCCAATTATAACACTTTGGTACACCTGCCTCAACAAGCAACGCAACAAAATGGTCCCAGTAAACGACTTACAGGACGTATAAGAGCGAAAATCGTTGAACTAATTTGATGCTAACAAACAGCACCGCCGCACCCACGACGGAAGCAGTCATTTGATGATTTCGATGCTAACAGACAGCTTAGGTCAATACTTTCTTCACTAAAGAAACTGCACTACGCTTGAAATGACAGTATCGATGATGCGTTCACAAACATAAACTCACACACACACACAAACAAACACACAACACATCACCAACTGTAGACTGCGCCAATCCTGTCGTTAAACTACTCGCTGACTAGCAACTAGCTGAAGATAGGGAGCGATTGCTGAGAAAAAGAGGCCTTTTTCCCACTGTAGTTCAAACCCTAAATATAATGTATACAAAAAACAATCTAAAGGCAGCAAAATCACCAAAACATCCTAATATACGCAGTTAGTCGATCCCAAGCTAATACGTACGTACAAATAGTACACCAACCGTACGTGCTAAAATGTAAGGCTACCTGACCAAACGCTAAAAAGTAAAAAATGTTGGGACCTAAACAAGTTTGTGTACCTAAACCGAGACCTACACTCGGTCCAAGGTCACGGCTGCAAAACATTCACCCACATTTTTGGGTACACTTCCACGCTTTTATTGTATGCAGTTTTATTTAAGTAAGGGTCTAATTGGAATGGTTAGTCAACTGGGTATTTGTGTTTTTGTATTACGCTCACTGGTATACAAATATGTATATCAATGATATTATGTCGCTTGCATGTCGCCATAATTCTAAATCAGCGGTTAATGGAAAAACGGTACCACTTAGTGCAGCTGATCGTCATTTTTTCGGGCTCTGATTACCAAAGATGTATTTTCTCTCCGAGACAAGGAGGTTTCACACCTCCAATTTAAAAATTTTGAAAAAGTCAAAATTTTATCATACTAAATTTGTCCTATGTGGAAATCGAACTCACGCACGACCACCAACAGGCCCATTATAAGACGTGGCTATGTCGATTATTGGGGGATACTCTCGGTAACCAAGCTCGGTGAATTCATAATTATGTACTGAATTTTATGGATCTGTGTACCAAAAGTATACCTACATCAGAGAAGCATCATAATAAACTGGTCTCTTTAAAAAAAAAATACTTACAACGCACCAATCAACTACACTGTAAATTGATAACAATATAACAACAAAATGAATATTTTTCTTTCTTTCTTTCAACAAAACCTTTGTCTATTTTTACTTTTTATATTTTTAAAGCTTACTCTGAAAAACACTATGTGCAATTGGTGGGTCCATACAAAAGTACAACATCCTTACGCTGTAAATGTTTGGGACAGCTGATCTTTTAACATAAATGATATATGTACAAGTTTTTTCCTTTTAGGTTGATAAAATCATGTTGATGTTTTCAAACATTGATGACTAAAACCTGCATTTTCAACGCACACAACAAAGTTAAAAAAAAACAAATGTAGTTAGTTTAGTATTGTATGACATCATTCGCAAAGTTACTGTACCATCAAGTTTCTCACATACGACCTGTTTCAAAAACAAAGGCTAAATGATTGGAGTTGGAGATACTTTAAAATAAGTTTTATTACCCTGACTAACTAATTTTCGAAGAATTTAATCAAAGATCATATCGGAAAATTTAATTGAAATGACTTTGTTTTTTTTTAGCATTTGAGTTTTTAAGGTGTTTCATTGTTCATTGGAAAATACGACTGTATTGTAGATAAACTATTCATACATATTTGTGTAGATATTTTTATTTTATTCCTTCCACATTAACCTCTAGCAATTATTGTGCTTTCACCTCTATTCGAAGGCATTGTAATAACAGAAATTTGCCTCGTAATTATTAACTTTTTTACTGAATTTGTTCACTGACAGGAATTATGATGATGATGAACCACTAAACAGGCTCTTCGACTTGTGTAGCGGCACGCCAGACCAGTACCTTTATATATTAGGCATCCATACTAATATTATAAATGGGAAAGTGTGTCTGTCTGTCTGTATGTTTGTCTTTCTTTCACGGCAAAACGGAGCGACGAATTGACGTAATTTTTTAAGTGGAGATAGTTGAAGGGATGGAGAGTAACATAGGCTACTTTTTCTCTTTCTAACGCGAGCGAAGCCGCGGGCAAAAGCTAGTAATAGATATAAATTAAGTCACACATTGAACTAAATTGCAGGAAACTATAATAATTAGACAAGACAATGGTATGAGCAAGTTATTTAAATTCAAATCATAAATCTCGGCGCACGCGCTACCGGCCCTACTTAACGACTTTGTGTTAAGCTGAATCATATCCTAATCATTTCTGATAAGTGCCTGGTCTCACAGGTGGAGCTGCGGTTTCTTCCTAATATGACCATGTAATACTATGAAGTAGTCACAGTATGTTGCCACCAATACCTGATCCACCCTCGAACAAACTGAATTTAAGGGTCTTCCCCTTTATACCACATTTATTAAGATAAGGTCATGCGTGTACTCATACACCATCACGGTGTATGAGTTACCTTAAACACTTTTTAAACACTTCTGCTGTTAAGGGTCACGTACCAAAATGGTACAAAAAGACCCCTTATAGTTTCGTCATGTCCGTCCGTCCGTCTGTGAAACTTTGCATGGATTTGTGTAACTATCATGTTGGCAAAGAGCTAAAATAAAATTACAAAAAAAAAATTTGCGCATTTCGCCTACACATAAAGTGGGGATGGTTTTTTTATAATTTGAGTGTGTTAGGTCTGTATGTGATGGAGGTAGACCGGGGGTATACTACGATTATATCTATTTCTACAACTAAGCACCAGCGTTTCGGCTTGAAATTAATGAGTCCTGCAACTCATTAAAGTGATGATAAAGGAATAATTGTTTGTAAGTTGATTGATAAAATAGTATGTTTTGCCTATTCTATCATGATTTGTAACAGAGAACGCTAGACGGATTAAAAGCCCTGAAAAGCTAAAGTAGGAGTTCAATATTATTTTTTAAACTGATAATCTTGCCTCCCCATCCCTATCTGTAACTGATTGACTCAAGATAAATACTGACGTTGTAAGAACAGGTTTAACATACAAATAATCTGCAAACCTGATTCATTAGTATCGTTTTCATAAATCTTGTTGCACTTAATTTACATGCTGACTAATTGTTCTACAGGCGAGCAGTTCAACATCATATATCATATTAATATTTAATACTTAGCAATAGCACTTATGTATAATATAGGTATGTAGGTAATATTGTACTGGTCAATAAGTGGTATGGTCTCGAACTAAAAAAAGAGGTATAGCATAATAATAAAATATATCTTGCCCTATGCCATTTAAATAAAATTCTAAAAAGCATTTCAAAAGTCAGCAGTAAAAACAAGTTTTTTGAAATTCTAACACAGAAAAAAAAACAGCTAAGAGCGTGTCGGGCCACGCTCAATGTAGGGTTCCGTAGTTTCCCGTTCGTCACAATAAGTGTTCCCACTTATAAGTTAAAAAATCCCACTTATAAGTTAAAGAAAAGGCTATTCTATATCAAAATAATTTTCCTAGAAAGTACTTATAGAGACCTACTTTCCAGATTTTTTTCATATTTTTTAAACCTACGGGTCAAAAGTTAGAGGGGGGGGACGCTTTAATTTTTCCTTTTGGAGCGATTATTTCCGAAATTATTGACATTATCAAAAACTGATTTTAGTAAACCCCTTTTCATTTTTAAATACCTATCCAACAATATATCACACATCAGGGTTGAAATTAAAAAAAAAATCACTTCCCTCTTTACATATAGGGGGGCTACCCTAATAAAACATTTTTTTCAATTTTTATTTTACCACTTTGTCGGCGTGGTTGATATACATATTGGTACCAAATTTCAGCTTTCTAGTGCTAACGGTCACAGAGATTAAGCGAGGACGGACGGACAGACAGACAGACATGGCGAAACTATAAGGGTTCCTAGTTGACTACGGAACCCTAAAAAGGTACCTACTGATTTCGTTTTTTATTATGAATTTTAAAAAGGAAAGTGATTTTACTTTTTGTGTTTCGTAAAAACCTAATGTAAAACTTTCGGAGTTAAT
This sequence comes from Athetis lepigone, assembly GCA_033675125.1. Classification (NCBI taxonomy): domain Eukaryota; kingdom Metazoa; phylum Arthropoda; class Insecta; order Lepidoptera; family Noctuidae; genus Athetis; species Athetis lepigone. Next base: position 431,583 of record CM066236.1, on the reverse strand, counting down.
TTCGGAATTAATAAGTTAGTCAATGAAACACAAATTGATGTGTTTTTGGTTAATGCTCTTAAACTCAAATAGATATTGGTTATTTACCAAACCGTGGTCAACAAACATGGTCATGAACTATGAAGCCACTCCTCATCGATACATAAATGTATAGAAAGGTGTGATGCCCTGTTTCTAGTTCTATGTGTAACTATCCCGGCAACGTGAAATGTTCAATTCCATTTTTAACCGACTTCTAAAAAAAGGAGGAGGTTCTCAATTCGAATGTTTGTACGTTTTTTTTTTTTTTTATGTTTGTTCGCGCATATCTCCGTCGTTTGCCAACCGATTTGAACAATTCTTTTTTTGTTTGAAAGGGTAGACTTCCCAAATGGTCCCATTGTCATCAGGTCCAGGATCTGATGATGGTATCATGCCGAAATCGAGGGAAATCCTCAATTTTTTTATAGAAAAACGTACATTTTTTTTAAAGTTACTCTAAAACGTAGTTGGGACTCTAACTAAAAAGTAAAAAATAAAAAACTTTTTCCAAAAAAAAGATAACCGACTTCAAAACCGAAAAGCTCAAAAATAACTATTTCGGAAGTCGGTGGCAAGGCAACACAATTCGACCGGCAGAAGAGAAGCCACCGACTTCCGAAATAGTTATTTTTGAGCTTTTCGGTTTTGAAGTCGGTTATCTTTTTTTTGGAAAAAGTTTTTTGGTAACTCACTCGAAAGAGATCGGACGGCTCGCCAGTCGCTTACTTGCCTACGACTCGCCACGCCATAGAGTATTATGTACTGATGTACTGTGTCTTCATTTTGTGGAATCTAAATTAGGCGATTATCACACTGTCACGCATCACGCTGCGTGTTGCGTGGTTGCATGTCTTAACGTTGCTTGTAAATATCTCCTTTTGTATAGAAAACACATAGAGTCCAAAATACCAAAAGCGCATCCACGTGCGTTTTTGCAGATTTTTTGGCGTGTTTATACAGCGCTATGCGTGACAGTGAGATGTTCGCCTTAAACATTCATTATAATCAGTTACCCAAGTTAATTGATTCCTCCATCCAACAGATCTTTAGTTAGGTACACCATATGTTTTTCATGTCCTATAATATTTTCGATGCCGACGGTACGTTACAAGTGCGAACTCGCGGCTATCATTAAGTGTTATTATGATGATTTGTTATGTATGTAAATGTGCTATATACATTTATAATGTTATGTAATTTCTATACATATGTAATGTTATATTATAAGTTTAGACTTCCCGTCTGAACCTATAATATAACAAAACTTAAGGTTTCGTATATATCGTGAGCACAAATGTTGAGTTGCGAGCTTTTGGGTTACATTAAAAAGATAAGTTTAATAATAATTGGTTACTGGTTTACACATGTTTAGGGAACAATTGAAGACTATAGATAAATAAAAATATAATCATTTTTATGAGTAAGTAAAACTAAGAACCACAATGTTTTTATTATTAATTGTCAGCCGTTTGTGTCCTCCTGTAGGGTATAGGCGTCCTTTCTCTCCTTCCACTTATCTCGTGCAGTTTATTTATTTATGAAACATAAAACAGAATTCAGACAACTCATTGATTACGTTATACTTAAAGTTTAGATCGAGACTGTATTCCTAAATATGTGTTCGCAAAGTTTCAGGCCAATCCTTGAAATGACTGTCGAGTTCGTCCCGTCACCTCCGTCTGTGTCTGCCGGGTTAATGTTTTGCTGCTGTTTGGGATCAATTGCGTGGATTCTTTTGCGTTTACAAAGTTCCTTTGGCATGCGACAGATGTGACCGGCCCACTACCATATTTTTTTAGTTTTGGAATGCAATGAAGCCGATTCCCTTGTGCACAAAGTAAACTAAATGTAAGTTAAGTGCATCATCATTGGTGCCGATTCTCTTGTTCACAAACTAACGTAAATTTAAGTTAAGTGCATCTTTCTCTTTCCATTTAATTAAGAAATGGACAGAAGATAAAATATTAGTGTCCTGTCAAATTTAGTCAATCCATAGATAATTTAGACGCGATTTAAAAACATGGCGTCTAAATATACGTCAATTTTCTTCAGGCGCTGTCTAATTTGACAGGATTAAACTAAAATGTATCTTCTGTCCTTTTCTTTAAGAAATGGAAAAATAAAGATGCATATAACTTAAGTTTAGATAAGTTTGTGAACAAGAGAATCAGCACCATTGTCTCTAGGAGAGCAACATAACTGCGAAGCTTGTAGAATTACAGATGTCTTCAGGAAACGAATCCAAAAAGTAGATGCCCTTTAGAAACCTAGTTTTGAAAGAAGCAACAAGATTAATCCAATGCAAATAACAAAATAATGTACTAATTTAAATGCTTAGACTTTAGCATGATTCAAAGCTCTTGATTTCCTAATATGACGTAATACTGCATAATTAATCGCAAGAGCATGACTATTAAGCAAAAATCCACTCTCCATATTTTTGATACGCCCATCAGCCAATCACAGCGCGTCACCGCCACCACGATCACTCCACGTCCATTCAGTATCAATAAGATGGCGCAACATGCCCGTGCCATGCGCGAGCACACCGAGTAGTGGGAAATCCTCTCCGAATAACTGTTGTTTCGTAGAACCTTCATTATCCTTGTATATTTCAAGGTCGTTCAGATCATTTGGGACTTGCAAGGCTGCTTTTTGGGGTTCCTTAAGAGATGAGAAATTTTACTATGCATGTATGGACTATGGACATGAAAAGAAAGAAATATAGGAAAAGTGTCTATTTGACCATTTGTGACGTAGACGAAAGCAATAAATAAAAGGTTCTTAAATGAAAAAAACTTTGTTTTATAAAAATAATAAGAAGTAGGTTTTCCTTCTATGTGTGTTTCCTATAAAAATACAAGCTATTGCCCAACTTTACGACAAATGCACCAATTAAGGTAAATGAGTTTATAACAGTGACAGCAAATGAAGTAATAATATGCAAAGACTTCTATTAAACTTCCTCTTCTAACGAACACAGACCAATATCTCCAGCAATCGTCAGAATGCATCATTTTTTTTTTATAATTAAAGAATCGAATCAGCACTTTAACATTGAGATTACCTCTATCAAATAAAAAATAATAAAACTTCACATCTTTATTAATAAAAAGGACATTGGGGGCCAATTTCATATTTTTTATACCTAGTATAAGTTCAAAGTATGCATGAAACCTTGACAATATTTGTATCAATAAACTGATAAAAATTTGCATTTATATTATTCTCTAGTTAAGTTGAAATTCACTCTCAGGCAAAAAAAAATACTTTGTACAAAAATATCAACGAACGGAACCTTCTACAATATACAATCCACGAGGCAATCTACAGTTTTTTTTTGTAAAAAAGAACCGACAACTTTCATACCGGGGATAGCCCGAGATTAGTATTCAAGATTCGATGACCAGTACAGCCTTGAATATCTGATTTTGTTTCTACTGTTGCGGAAAACCCCGGAGACAATGAATGAAGGAGTAAGTCTGATTGATCGCGTGTAGACTCTGATTAAGATATCATTGGATCTAGAGTATTAATTAATTGTTTGTAGTCATTTAAGTTCGTAGGCTAAAGGTTCTTCCACACAGAAGATTATGTTTATTTTTATCTTTCTATTACAATTATCATAATTACCAATATCTCCACCATTATCATCACAATCATGATCGTCATCATCATCACAATCATCATCATGGTGGGCACCATCATCTTCATCATCACTATCATCGACATTATCACAATCTTCGTCATAATGGTCGTCACAATCATAATCATCAGTATCATCATCATCATCACAATAACCATTATGATCGTCATCATCATTACAATCGTCATCATTATGATCATGATCATCATTACAATCGTTATCACCGGTTTTTTTCTGCACGGGGAAATTCTTACGTATTCTTATGGCTCTGTCTGGGGAAAACAGATGTTTATGTCGAATGCTTACTGACTTTGCGCGAATGATCACTTGACGCATGATCCGGGCGTCTGACTGGTATAAATTAGCCCGCTGACTTTACATAACCGACTTTCTTAACGTATGTACCTTTTGTTGAATTTGGTATTAAATAAAATAAAAATAAAAAGAGATAAAATAAATTTTATTTTAACGGTAACATCTACAAACTATAGTAGTAAGGAGACTCGTAGCGTCGTATCAATCAATATACATAGAAGGTAACAATACTATAACAACCTATTTTTTTCCGGGGTTAATTCTCATGTAGGTCCTCGCCCTGGGGGCCATCTATCAGACCCACACTGACTGAAAACCACCACGGTGTTCCTTCTCCCTTACACCGAGGATCACGGCAACTTCCTGTTATCCTCTTCTGGCCTCTAGTTGACCCAAGCTTGACCACAACACGTCACGCCACGGAAATGTCCTTGACCCACGATAGCTATATTAACCCTAAGTCTTATTCCTTCCTTCCCTCTGTGACGTAGGTTTCAAGTTTTCCCTCCCTGTTCAGTTTGTTGAACTCTGATGTCGTCAGGAGCTCTAAGACTTATCCTGCTGATTATCCTGTTAGGTAATGAACTAATAACATTAGTTAATCATATAAGGTAATTAGGTTGGTGCGTTACCCGGTAGGAAAGGACATATTGACTTAAGAGTGTCAGTTAAATATGACAGACGCTACAAAAAGGAACTTAAATTGTGAGTTATTATTTTTGGCCGTGTAGTGTAGTTTTTTCGTGAAACGACAGCACACATCTTGTTTTCGTTTCATTTACATTCAATTGGTTACACTCCACACAAGGTTTATATTAATATAAAAATTACAACTTTCAAGCTAAGCAAAAAACAAATATAATATAAATACTAATATTACATTAAATTGGGAAAGTGTGTCTGTCTGTCTGTTTGTCTTTCTTTCACGGCAAAACGGAGCGATGAATTGACGTGATTTTTTGAGTGGAGATAGTTGAAGGGATGGAGAGTAGCATAGGCTACTTTTTGTCTCTTTCTAACGCGAGCGAAGCCGCGGGCAAAAGCTAGTACAATATAAGTCATACAATAGTTTTTTGTCTCAAAAAACTTACAATACTAAGAATCAAAGAACATAGTTCGTTATCTTTAATTAATTAGATCTAGTAAAATATATGGCAAAATAATTTTTATTATCTGTATTATTTTACACGTATACCATCAGATATTTTCAAACTACCCTCACTGAACAAAGATTCACTGTCAATGTTGAAGTACCGTCATTCAGTTAGTATTAATGAAACCTATTCGTGATTTCAATGAGTCATCGTGTTTTTGGATATAAAAACACGTGTATGATCTCGATACTGTAACTAATAAAATTGTCATATAAACTGAAATATTATATTCAAACTGGACATTGGCAGAAATCGGCGAAAATTCGGTGGATTGCCATAATAAATATTATAAAAGTTGAAGTTGAAGTGATTTCAGAGATTTCAATTATGTGCTTGTGTTTCGTGCTACCGTAATACCGATTTGTTGTTTGTTTGTTGTAAGATATTATAACTGTGAGTACTCTTTTAATCCTTTTTAAATCAAATAGGTATTAGGTTGATGTTGACTAAACATGCTTACATGACAGAACAGAAGATAAATGTATGTCTGTTGTCCTAAAGGCAAACGCATAAAATGACTTGCGGGAAACACTCGCAGATTCAGCTGGGTCTGTGGTTACTGCTGTGCTCCCGTTAGTCTTAGCTTGAAGTTATCTTGGCTTAAAGGCTCCCTCGATAAATGGATTATCCAAAGTTATACACATACAACTTAGGACTCATTCCTAAAGTCCACGCTGAAAACCCCCTTAACCTTTCGACGACCAAGCGACAGTCGGCTGCCACGCTACTATTGTCTTTCTATCGTGTTTCAAATCACGTGTTCAACCTGATGACACATATTTATGTAAATTTGTACAGTCCTTACACAGACGTAATGTAATCAAATAAATATTTTTCAGAAAAACCTGGCGGGCGATACGAAAACAATGAAAACATGGCCGTCTCACTGCAAATTAGCAAATATTTCAGGTAATTCCATTTATTATATTCTATAAGAGGTGCAATTATATTACTAATTGCATGGAAATATAGAGGCAATGCGTTACATAGTTTCATATTTAAGTCAAGGCTCTTTGACGAACTTTGAGAAAATTATTTATTTCATAATGAGTCGATCGTTTTTATTTCAAACTTTATCTTTGAGCGGGTATGCATGTATGTCACCGTATATGTGTGCTTGTATCCATGTATGCATGTATGCAATAAAATTTATTAAATTAAATTAAAAAATTAAAAAATAATATATATAAAAATAAAGACAATGCTAGTATCGCTACAAATGAGTTTGTAATAGGTATATTCAGTTTACAGAAAAACTTAATTCTTATAGATTTTCTTGCAAAAAAGTAAGAAACTAGATAACCGAAAGGAACACTGGACATAAAGACAAGAGTGACCCTATAAGGGTTACTTTTTCATTCGTACATGACCCCCTATAAATAACCCATGTACCTATTTTTATAACCAACAAACAGCTTATATACCCAATCAATTGTACCGTACACTGATAGTTACCTGTTAATTAACAATATTATTTAACTGTAGTTTTCATTACAACTACATACATATCACACATGTTAGTCTGTTTGTTTGTCACCTCTCACGGCAAAACCACTAAGCCAATTATAAGTTAGATTAGACCTTGGAAACGGCCATTAACCGCCGTTAACGCGAGCGAAGTCGCGGATAGAAGCTAGTGGTGTATAACAATGGCTATTTATGGGGAAATTATCACGCGTTGCGTCATCGGTCGCGGGTGTGGTGATTGTGTTAATTAGTACTGCGGTCGAGCAATCGTAGCCGCTTATAGAGCTTCATTATTATTTACTGTTTTATATAATAATTATGTAGTATGTCTAACTACGTGAATATGTCAGTTGATCAACTACTTTGTAAATGTATGTCTATAGAAGGAGACAGTAACTGTTTGGTTGATCGATCAGATGGCTAAAACCGCTGGGTGCTAAAATATGTAATAGGCGATTCACACACGGCACCGCGCACAGCCGCGGAGGGTGAACACATGTGTTAGGTATCAACGGATTTCAAAGTGTCTTGTACAACATGACATCCGCCTCACCACCCTCCGCGGCGGAGCGCGGTGCCGTGTGTGAATCGCCATAGACAAATGTATCTTAGGTAACGTAGGTGTGCACTCGAAAAGTTCAACTAATGAAGGGTATAAGATTTTTGTCCATTTTGGACGGATTCCATGTTGGACGTATTTTATGTTATGTTATGTTAGACGTGTTCCATATTGACTGGAAACAGTACAGTCTGGGTAGTAAACCTGTTTGGAAATCTATCCTTTTGAAAACTTAACTATGCGGGCGTAGCCGCTGGCAATAGCTACACTGTTATGTATAAAGAGTCAGACTTTTTTATTCATGCATTCATCACACAAAGTTTGTCCTGGGTGGGAATCGAACCCACGACCTCCGGCTTAGCAGTCAGGCAGTGTTGCCAATTGAGCATATTTTATTCTAAATTTAGCATATTTTTACGTTGGTTAGCATAATTATTTGTTGTTTAGCATATAGCATATTTTTTAGCATATAACTATAATTATTGAATGAGTATTTCATTTTCTAGTTTCTAAGTCCCACTGTACGGCGCGTAATTTAAATATAACCTGTTTCGAAACGCAACCCTAAACGTACAAACGTAACCGTTTGTCGGTGAAAACTTTAAATTCAATTTTATACATCAGATTCGGGCTAAAGATGGCAGGAAAATGCTGTTATTCCTACATAGTTCCCGACAGTGTACTGCGCTCCATAGGTACGAAAGAGAGTTATTCCAATAATCAAGCTTCCACGTCTTCCTCGGCAGCATCAGCAGCGGATGAAGACCAAGATATTGACATTTTATTTAATAACATTATTGATTAAAATTTTGTTATATTTCTTGGCACCTGCCCGAAGAATTTTGTTGATTATGTGTTATATTTTTTGTTTCTTGACTCTTCTTACACAAATTATTTTGATTATTTAAGATTCTAAATTAAAAGACGTTTTATTGCGCATTAAAGAATGTTAGCATAATATTTTAGCATAGTTTTATAGCATTTAGTATAATTTTGGCATAATTTTAATAGCAGTTTAGCATATTTTGTATTAGCCGTGTTGGCAACACTGCAGTCAGGGTCACTAACCACTAGACCAACTGGCCCGTCCATTTTAAGGTCCTTCCCGTCCAAATTATGATAGTGTGATGCCTAAGAAATAGTATTATACTACATAACATCAAGCTGTGACCTTCGTGAGCGGAGCAGTAAGCAAATACCATAGTGTAACCGCGGGGTCATGCAGTTTATAATATGTATGAGTATAAATGACATACATAACTATGTATGACACTTCAGATAGCCCCTTTTGAAAACATTATTGTGGCGTGAAAAGGGGTAAAGTGTAATGGAGATAATTCACACTCGATAACAAAAGTTTACAAAGGTTTATTGTAACAAGAAAAATACAGAAATTTAAAATTACAAAGACTCAGGGTTAGGAAGTGGGTTACGAGGATGCTGATCTACGTGACTCCCGTCATGATGAGTGGAGCCACTTAACTTGTGTGTCGCCGGCGCAGGAAAAAGGGCCGAGGCTGGTCCGCTGCGGCTTAAGTAGGCACCCGAGGTCCGGGGTGCGCGGAGAGGTGAGGCCGCTCGCGGTCGTGGTAGGGAGTTCGGGCGATGTCACATTATGAACATATTTACATAAATACTATTTAGAGCAAAACCCACACCACAAACATACTATTAAGTCATATCGCCACCAACTACATAAGGACACTAAATCGTTGTAGAAATTACCAATTTCCATTCTAGTCGTAACTTCGGTGTGTAATAAAATATTAAATGTGGTGCTGGCCTTCTGCCAAGTACCTGAGCACTAACAAGCGAGGAAACTGAATTCACTAAGTATATTATTGTAACTAGCTCTTTTTCGCGATTTCACCCGCGTACTGCTTCGCTCCCGTGTGACATAGCGCGATATTATATAGCCTATGTTACTCGTGGGCAATGTAGCTTTCTAATGGTGAAAGAATTTTTAAAATCGGTCTAGTAGTTTTTGAGCCTATTCATTACAACCAAACAAACAAAGTTTTCCTCTTTATAATATTAGTGACAAATGATATGAGATGTAACTAAGACTAAAAGACGGTTTACTTATGTTTGCCATAATTTAATATGCCATAATTTCATATGCCATAATCGTATTTGCCATAATTTTATTTGACATAACGATTCATTTGCCATAATCATGAAATGATATAATATCATTTTCCATAATTTCATTATTCATAATCGATCAAATGCTATAATAATTAAAATCCATAACTTTGTTTGCCATACTTTGCATTTTGAATAATGTCATTATCCATAACATTTATTTACCATAATATTATCTTAATACTACTCATATTACAATGTATACTGCATGAAGCTAGCAAGTAACTGCATGAAACAAGCAAGCATGCAGCATGCAAGCAAGCATACAGCATGCAAGCAAGCTTACAGCATGCAAGCATACAGCATGCATGCAGCAAACAAGCAAGCATGCAGCATGCAAGCAAGCATGCAGCATGCAAGCAAGCATGCAGAAAGCAAGCAAGCATGAAGCATGCAAGCGAGCATACAGCATGCAGCATTCAAGCGAGCATGAAACATCCAGCAGGCAGGGTTTCTGTCACGGCTCCGGCGCTGCGGGCCTCCGGCGGCCCCACGCGTACTAATCGTCGCAGACGGCTTTCGCTCACCACCGCAGCTTCGGCTTGTTGGCCGGCTTGGCCGGCCAGCCTCAGCCGCGGCGGCTCTCTCGCAGCCGCCTGCTCCTCAGCCCGCGGGCCGCCTCACCCCTACGCGCCTACGCGATTTTAAATAACACTCTAGGGGTAGGACAAACAAGACTACGTAGAGTAGGTTTTGCAAAAAATCGGTTATGTCACTAACTTTTGTAGCACAGCATGTTAAATTTTTAACCAACAATATTATTTAATTGTTTCAGAAACTATAGCAAATTGGTTAGGCCTACTAGTCGGGGTGTCAAAGTCAAAGTCAAATCATTTATTTCCATTAGACCCAAAAAAGGCACTTTGAAACGTCATACTTATAAAACAAAAGTGAATCTACCGCCCATTCGGAAATGTTGATACGTATGGAGAAGAATGGGCAAGAAACTCCATACTTACTCTTTTAAAATAATGTTGTTACAATATTATTAATTGTACATTGTTAAATGTGAAGAGAAGAATGTATATAATGTCAAAACCATTTCCGTCAAAAGAGTATATAAACATAATTAAAATTAATTAGGAAATGGAAGCTAATCAAGTTCACGAACATTTAGTGTACATTACAAATAAATTACCTTCCTCAAAAAATGAAAAATAATGTGTGAGCCAGCGCCTCCAACTATTAGAAAAAAGAATTGTGTCTAATTTATAATTGTAAAAGTAAAAGTAGTTAATCATTATCAGTTTTAATTAACCACCAGTTTGGTTTTGTCTACACTGTGGATTAAATATCCTATGGAGCTGGACCAGCATGCTTCCAAGCATTTTTATCTTGAATGTAATCTTCCAATTTATAATATGCTTGTTGACATAATTTATTCTTAATATATGTTTTAAATTTCCTTTCGTTTAGTTTTAATATATCACAAGGAATTTTGTTATAACATTTAACACAGTACCCCATGAAAGATGTATATTTACTTTGGACAGTCTAAAATATGGTTGAGCTAGTTTATCTTTATTCCTGGTATTAAAATTATGTCTATCACCTACTTTACTAAAGATATGTTGGTTTTTTCTTACATACATGATGTTCGCATAAATAAATTGGCAAGGTACCGTCATTATATTTATCGTTTTAAACAGTTCTCTAAGAGATTCGCAACGACGTAAGTTATAAATGGCTCTGACAGCTCTTTTTTGTAGTATAAAAATAGATTCAATGTCAGCAGCCCTACCCCACAGTAAAATGCCATACGACATAATGCTGTGAAAGTAACTAAAATAGACCAAACGTGCGGTTTCTACATCTGTCAATTGCCGTATCTTTCTTACAGCATAAGCTGCTGAGCTTAGCCGTCCCGCAAGAGATGTTATGTGAGGCCCCCATTGCAACTTCTCGTCTAGCGTGATTCCTAAGAAAACCGTTTCACTAACAAATTCTAGTTTTTCTCCATTCAATATGACGTCACATTCACTACTTCTAACGTTTGGCAAAATAAATCTGATACATTTCGTTTTCTTTTCATTTAGAGCCAAATTGTTCACTGTAAACCAGTTTTGGACTTGAAAAATAGCGTTATTCACATCGTCAAGATTATGTGATCGTCTGTTTATCTTAAAAATTAATGATGTGTCATCTGCAAATAACACCATTTTCGATTCATTTTGTAGCAGTAAATCGTTTATATACACAAGAAATAGGAACGGACCCAATACTGAACCTTGGGGCACGCCCATAGTTATTTCAGACCCTGGTGAGTTTACGCCGTTTATCTGAACTTTAACCTGCCTACCTCTCAGATAGGACCGTATTAACTCAAGAGACATATCCCTAATCCCGTAGTGCTCCAGTTTCAATAAAAGCGTTTCATGGTCAACGCAATCAAACGCCTTCGAGAGGTCACAGAAAATTCCAATGGCATCTTGTGCTTACTCCCAGGCGTTAAAAATGTTCTTTATAAGGGTGACACCGGCGTCTGTTGTACAACGTCCTTTGGTGAAACCGTACTGTTGTTCATGAAAGATGTTGTTTTTATTAAAGTGATGTAACATTTGGTTTAGCATTAACTTTTCAAACACTTTACTGAGTACTGGCAGAATCGACACAGGCCTATAATTATTAGGTTCTTTACTATCACCGGATTTAAACAATGGTATGACTTTACTGTGTTTCATTAAATCCGGAAAGACGCCTTGGTCTGCACTGGTATTAAATATAAAAGCTAAATACGGCGCAATAGTGTCGATAATCGACTTACACACTTTTACCGCCATTCCCCAAAGATCTTCAGTGGATTTAATTTTAAGATCTTTAAAGGCTTTTACAACGGCCTGGGGGTTTGTGTGACGAAATCTGAACTCTAGAGAGCATGCGGGAACATTCTTTTTAAGCAAGGCAGCAGAGAGCGCTGGAGAGGAATTTAAAGCTTCCGTCGTTTTAAGGGGAATATTTGCAAAAAAATTCTCGAATTCTTGAGCTACATCTGTATCCGAATGAATGGGTCCGCGACAAGTATTTATAGAAAACTCTGTATTACGCTGTTTTTTTCCTACCTGTTTCATTATTTATTATTTGCCAGGTAGTTTTTATTTTATCATCTGCTGTTTTAATTTTATTACTAATATACAGAGCTTTAGCAGTGTTGCATACACTTTTAAATAGTTTTGAGTATTTCGCAACATACTGATGAAAACTAGTGTTCATTACATGTTGCTTAAGGCCATAAAGTTCGAATAGCTTTCCTCGGCTCTTACGAATACCGGGGGTCGCCCAATCACTAAAAACGAACTTTGTATATATATATTTTGTTTTTATCGGAAAAGTGTTACTAAATTGCGTGTTTAATATTGAAAAGAACTCGGCGTAAAACTCACCGGGGACATGAATATTATTAAAGCTCTGAACACATGATTCACTGACCAAAGTATTATTAAATTTTTCTAAGTTCTTAGCTGTAATTAGCCTAAACCTTATTTGTATCTTTGGTATAGGTGAGTAGGCGCAAAAAGTTATTGTTTGACCACTGTGGTCAGATGGCAGCTTGTTAATAATGTCTTTATGTAAGTACTCACAATTACAAAAAATATTATCAATACAAGTGGCAGAAGAAGCTGTCACTCGAGTAGGTTCAATGAAAACATTTGATAAATTAAATGAACTAAAAAGACCCAATAGTCTGATACTATTGGAGTTATTCTCTAATAAGTTAATATTAAAATCACCACATATGATTATGGATTTACTACTAGTACTTACTTTTTTTAATACATCTTCCATTACAGAATCAAACAAAGGCAAATTCTGGTAACTTGGGGGTCTGTACACACAAACAATGACATGCTTATCAAGCTCAACACAGGACAACTCAACAGTGTGTTCAACCGATAGTCTGACGATATCTTTGCGTTCTTTTGATTTTATTGATGTTTTTATTAATATTAAGGAGCCTCCATGTATCATACGTTTTCGGCTAAAATGACTGACTACACAATAATTTTCATAATTAATGGACATAACTTGATTATCATTTAACCAATGTTCTGTTAAACAAATAATATCAAACTTGGTTTTTTCTAAAAACAATTCTATCTCCAACAATTTGGAAGAGCAACCTTGAATGTTTTGATTGAATAATGTTAAAGTATGCTGCTTTCCCTTATAAGCTAAGTTGCCAGAGGATACCTTTGAATTATTTACTAACAATATATTACTATTCAAAGGGGTAACCTCTGTTGTCTTACAATCTAGTTTAAAGTTGTATTAATGAATTCAACTGAAGAATCACAATAATTCGTCACTATGCTGTTAGTGTAACTAGACAACATAGGTTCGTCACTTATCCTACAATTTGTTATATTTCCTATAACATGGTTAATATTATATGCTATCAACATAGCAATTGAATGTCTACATTCTCCAGAAAGAGATAAATTTCTCTTAGTCAATTTAAAACCACTAACAAACTTGTTAGTGTCAAAATACAATAATTTGTCACTATGACAACATGTCAATGTATATAAGATGTTATTTAATTTATAAATAATATTGTTTTCATAATCTGATAGAGTATCAGAATAAGGGAAGGCACACAACATTATTTTCCCTATATCTAATTTTAATAAGGCGTTTACACCATCCACTATGTCCTTCTTATTTATACCGTTACTATTTCCTAATAGCAGAACCATTGCTGAGTAATGATCTAGGTTTAAACCCTTAATTCTTAAAACCATTTGCTTAAAATTAATATTATGGTAGCTATGGTTGGTAAAACTATGGCTAAGATAATTGAGTAAAATTTTTCCAAAGCCTGAACCTAATTCATCTGTAAATAAGATGGTTTTACTAATCTGTGTGTTTACACCGGTCTCTGATGGAGGAGCCAATGCTGGTGAAGCCATATCACTCTGTAGCCGCTGAGAAACTCGAGGTGGAGAAGGTGGTGGTGGTGATGGGGGTGGTGGTGGTGATGGGGGTGGTGGTGGTGATGGTGGTTGTGGTGGTGATGCTGGTGGTAAAGCTTTATTTTCACAGTGGCATGAGAGGTTATTAGTCAGAGACTCGTACCTCTCAGCATTATATTTCACCAAGTCCAACAGTTCCCCGGCCTCAAACAAACGTTCACTCAGCTGTTGTTGAGAAAGTTCATATTTTGCATAAATATCTTTCAACAAGTGCTCTTTATATATTAAATCACTCTGCAGTTGCTGAGTATCAGTATCATATTTTTCCCTACATTTATCTAATTCTAAAATATAAGTATTTAAACTTCTTGAGAGGATGACACGCTCCTTTCTAAGGGAAATATTTAATTTTAGAATATTATGTTTTTTAATGGCTCTCTGTGACCGTTTAATTAATTTTCTAATTTTTATATATTTTTTTAATTTATTATGGCTCATGACTAAAGGAAAAGGACACAATGGCATGGTATCATCACCAGTCAAATCTATTGTTACCGTTGGCTCACACACTAATTCTGACCTGCTGCCTATTAACTTATCAAATAGAGTATTGGTGTTCGCTATCTGTTCATTTACTTTAATTGTCTCTGAATGAGACAAGGCCTTATGGGCATCACATAACTCCTGTTCAAGTTCAGATATACGATCCAAAGCCTGTTCGTGGGTGTCACTGCACTCTTGAAATGTGGACACTTTATTTAGTAGTTGATTATGTTGGTCGGCTAAGTCCATATGCTGAATATGCAGCTCAGCTAACTCATTTTTGAGGAATGTGTTTTTGTCTATAATGTTCTTCACTTTTATCTCACTGTCGTCTCGTTCCTGAAGTAGTTGTTTACACAAGTTTTTAGAAGACTCAAGTTCTTTTAGAGTAACTCTAAGTTTGGCTTCCATCTCCTTTATTGTTGCACTGCGGGTCATCATTGTCTTCTAGTATAAATCATTCACCTGGAATGTATAATAGTGCAGCTGTACAATAAAGTAAAGAGATGTTTTTTTTTTATGTTTGCAGGAGGTAAAAGGAAAATTAAATAAAAAAGATATTAATTTATGGAAAACCAATAATAAGTGATTAAGAATGTATAATTAATGCAATAATACAAAGATAGATATTTAGAAATAGATAAGAAGGTCAGATTTAAGTGGAGTTAAAAAGAGTGAACACAATTTTACACTGAAATTAATTAGTTAAGTATCTACAAGTTTATGACAAGTTTGATTAAAAACAAAAACTTAGGAAGAGAAGAGAAATGCTTAGAAACAAATACTTATTTTGTATGAGTAAACTATGTAGTGTTTTTTGTCTGAGCGAATGTTTTCGTCATCGTTTCTGCTTCCACAAATTGTCAAGCAAAAGGAGACATAAACCGGGCCAATGTGTGATGGACGTAGCTCAGCAGCCTGAGCAGTATTCCGTGATGTTATGTAGTGTGTAAGAACAACATAAATAAAACAAAATACTCCCCGGGATCTTAGAAGTTTCAAATCCTTCACCGTTGGGCGATGATTTTTGACAGCCGGTTTTGGTTATAGTTATTGTGCGATGTTCTCGCGACAAAAACACTGCACAAACACTGCACGTTGTAGTTATGACTTATTTATACGTATATTACACAAAATTATCGCGAATTAATAACTAAAAATTAATTTTATTGATTATTAAAACTAAGACAAAGTTTTTTGACGACCGGCTTACAGTGTTGCCAGCTAAAAATTCCAGGTGTTAACTATACTTATTGATGGTATATTTTTTTATAATTATATCAAATGTTGCTTATGTCAAGTGTCGATTATGGAATGTATTACTTATGGAAACGAATTATTATGGCATATGTTATTATGGAAACTCATTTTATTGCAAATGAAAGTTATGACAAGTAAATTGTTATGACACGCGTTGTTAGTATAAATGAAATTAGTGCAAGTGAATATTATGAGCAGGAACGATTATGGAAAATAAAAATAGGACAAATAATATTATGGGAAACAAGAGAATACCCTAAAAGACTTCATTTGTTTTAGCTAAGTTCAACATTACCGATAAATAATATCTTAAAATTTCAATTGCCCTGTTACGGTTCATGAGTGCATCTCATAATATCCGATTGACCATCATCTCCCTAGCGTTTTTCCCATGTTGGGGTCGGCTTCCAGCATAACCGGATTCAGCTGGATATCAGTCTTTTACGTAAAGCGACTGCCTATCAGACTGTCACAACCCAGTAACTGTGCGACACCAAACCCCTTGGTTAGACTGGTCAGACTTTCTGGCTTCTGACTACCCGTAACGACTGTCAAAGTTCTACGAATGCGTGCTTTCGGAGGCACAAGTCAGTGATGTCCGAGATAAACTTTAGAAAATACATATGAAGTAAAAAAAGTACATTGGTATAGCCCATAGAACTTCAAAAATGTATAATACTAGGTTTAACAGAGGTTTCACCCGCATAAAGTCATGTCTTTAATTACTTGTCCGCTCCCGTGATGATAATTAATTAATTATTGGGTACGGCTGAACCGTCGTATTCACAAAGTTCATAACTACGAAATACGTGACTTAGAAAGTACGGTATGTCAGTTATTACTGCTGAATCAAGTTAGACTGGAAATCCACACTAACAAAGGAAAATGCTGAAGATGATCACTGAAGCACTGAATGAAGCTGAAAAGAAAAATCGCACCAAGGCTTATTAACCGACTTCAAAAAGGAGAACGTTCTCCTTTCTGTCGTTTTTCGATCATGCTGTTATGTTTAGATTTCAATAACTTATTTTTTTTTTCATCTGATCCCAAGCTAAGCAGAGCTTGTGTTATGGCAACCAGCCAACTGATATACATACTTACCTATATACTTTATAAATACATAGATATTATAGATAAATTACACCCAGACACAACAAACAATCATGCACAATCACACAAAGTTTGTTCTGGGTGGACAACTTAGCCTTCACTTCAATAAAAAATGAAAGTCGGTTGCCGGCTTCCGAATATTAAGTTTTTATGTTTTGAAGGCGGTATTTTTTTTTCTTTGATTACGGCTATCTATTTTATAAAATTGTTTCCATATTTCCTGTTTTATTTCTATTTTAATTGATCATTTGCGGTTCAACGCAGTCCTACTGTCCAGGTATGAAGTCCCACTTCTTTAGGTACCGCAATTTTCTATAAAACGTAACAATACTGTATGTTCGGTTTTCCCTACGAGAAATATGGCGATATCGGTTGCCACCACGCTTTATTATTAATTTATTATACAACGTTATTTCATAGTTTTCCTGTTTTATTATTAAACAAATGGGCCATGAGATTCGGCTTTAAATTGTAGCTATGTGATAGCCTTTTGATAGAAATAGCAGGGTTTTTCAAGCATACTGATGGTGGAGAAGTTTAAAGCATAAGACACATAAAATACGGTTGCGGAGTGCCGCGGGTCTTTAGCATTCTTTCCGAAAATGGTCTATATTGAGTTTGACCCACACAGGATATATTGATCTATATTATTGTAACAACATGTTATTGAGGGATTGATGACAATCGGCAAGGCGGGGTCAACGTCTGCGAAAATTTAAAGTGGCAGTCTTTTAAACAGGAGCGTGATACCTCTTAATCAGGAGTGGTCTTTATGTTTGGTTTAAAACAACCCACATACTCCCATTTTTTATGATAATTTGTTGATATAAAGTTATTGGTAGGATACCAAAGAAAGAAAGTAATCTACCACATACATTTATGTTGTGAAAATTATGTTCATAAAACATGATGGATGGGGGAACTCTATCTAAAGCCACTAAGTTATTGTAGTCTGCGCGAGACAAAAACAGTTCAATATAGACTAACCAAAATAGAAGAAATAGTATTAAGATTCAAAAGCTTTGTGTCTGATTGTGTGAATAAAAAAATGGGTACGTATCAAAATCCAGAAAGTTCATAATACCTATGATTGAAATACCAACGTCCAAAACACCGAAATTCAAAATACCGAAAGTTTTAAATGCCGATAGTCGTTATATCGAAACACAAAATACCGATGTTAAAATGCCCGAAAGGACGAAATCCCGAATGGACGAAATCCCGAATAGACGAAATACCGATGGATGAAATCCCAAATAGCAGCGACGTAGTTCCCGCGATTCAAAGCATTTTTATTGTACGTATTTTTATTGTACAGAGCAAAGAAACCAAAATGCTTACTTTGCAAAACAGGGAATCTGGCGCTCGGCGGCCGCTGCCGCGGCACGCTCGCTCCGCTCGCTCGCCTTCGCGCGTTGTGTGGTCACAGTTCTAACCTAACCTAACCAACCATTTTTGCAATTTCGGGATTTTGTACTTCGGGATTTTAAACTTTCGGGCAAATGAACTTTCGGGATTTAAAACTTTAGGCCAAATAACCATTCGGCGTTTCAATTATCGGGATGTCGTCCATCGGTATTTTAAAATTAGGTCTTTTAAAATTCGGGATTTTGATACGTACCCAAATAAATAGTGTTTCCAAAGAGTGGGCGAACTAAATAAGTCTTCCGTACCATATCGCATAAGACCCGCACGCGTCACAGTCTTGCGTTTCGTCCATATAAAACTGCGGGTCGTGCTCCGGGACCCGCGCCCGTGTAGCGCGTCAGGTGGCGGGCGCACGTGACGATTTACATGTATTTTACCTGTACTGTAGTGTCATGGTTTATTGAGCTCGTAATTATTAAATTACTGTAAAGTTTACCTTATTGATCCTTCCTATTTTACTGTAGCTAAAAGGTCAGTAAATAAAATAAATAATAAATATCTTGGGACACACGGTCATTAGATCCCAAACTAAGCAGAGCTTGTACTATGGTAACCAGACAACTGATAAATATATAATGAAAAATAATATATTAATACCTACATAATATCCGTACTAATATTATAAATGCGAAAGTAACTCTGTCTCTCTGTCTGTCTGTCTGTCTCTTCTTCACGCCTAAAACGCTGAACCGATTTGAATGAAATTTGGTACAGATATAGTCTGGACCCGAGAAAGGACATAGAATAACTACTTTTCATCCCGAAAATCCCCCGGGAACGGGAACTACTAATCCACGCGGATGAAGTCGCGGGCAATAGGTAGTATACAATAAATTACACCCAGACAGAACAAATAATCATGCTCACCAAACAAAGTTTGTACTGGGTGGGAACCGAACCCACGACCCCCGTCTTAGCAGTCTGGGTATGCTATAAATGGGTAGCCAGTACTAGTACCAATAATATAGGTAATAGTCTATTATATAAAACAATGAATGAGCTGACATGACCAAGGTACATCGTACAAGGCACATATCTTGAGTCACTGAACCATTGAATGGAACATACGGGTGGCTATCTCTTGACTCACTCATATCAGTTTGTGGTATGGCCTGTGAATCACTTGAGGGTTTCCGTCGTCATAGACATGGTTCGTATCGGTTGCACAGTAGACTAGACGTGTGACTAGGCAGGAGCTATGAGTATTTTTTCCAGTATACAATAGAACAGATAGAATAGCTGTGACAAAACATCAGGGTCTGAATAAAACTAGGAAATTATTTAACACTAGCTTTTTCCCGCGGCTTCGCCCGCGTTTAAAAGAGACAAAAAGTAGATAGCCTATGTTACTCTCCATCCCTACAACTATCTCCACTTAATTAATCACGTCAATTAATTCGTCGCTCCGTTTTGCCGTGAAAGAAAGACAAACATACAGACAGACAGACACACTTTCCCATTTATAATATTAGTATGGATATCGCAATCGCTCAATCGTAAAAGGATTTATAAGAACTGAAAACCTACTAAAACTATTTTCATTTAAAATTGTGATGAGGCTATGTAGCTCGCACTGTCAAAAAGGTATCAGTTCTCATTTTGCCCTAACTTTATAAACTCTACATCTTACTCAAAATTATGTCTTGGCAGTTTCGTCTGTTTTATCTTGACTCGTCCCCCTACAGTACAAGTACAGACAGACAATTAAGAAAAAATACGCATTTTTATAAAAAATACGGATTTATAATCCTAGATCTGGCTGCGCAAGATTTTTTTGGACCATCAATATATGTAAATTACCTGATCTCCTTTTCTTACGTTAAGTTTTAATAATATATCGCAAGGATTTTTATTGTAACATTTTTTTTCCTATGAAAGATTTATTTACTTTAGACAGTCTAAAGTATGGATGTGCTATCTTAATATATATTTACTCCTGGTACAAAAATTACGTATATCACCTACTTGACTCAACATATTTTAGACACTCTAATAACTTTATTAACATTGTCTTAAGCAAGATTAGTACCAGTACAAAACGAACTCTTTTCACTATCTTTTACCTCAGACAAAGTTTTGTTACTTCTCTTAGGTATATCCCTACTATATACAGTAATTAGTTAATATATAAAGATGCTAGCAGCTTAGTATTCAACACGTGCTGGGGTCAGTGAGGTAGTGCCTTGTGTCGACCGTAGCCGCCACGGCCGGCGCGCGGCACTGACCGACGCCGTTCAAATCATGTGTGTGCGCATCCTAGCAGGCGCACAGTGGGTAGGGCTGACAACTGTGATGCTGTATTCATAATGTTTCCTTACTCTCTGACAAAATAATTTTTGCTTCTTTTTTTAAAAAACTTTGCACCATACAGTACTTTTTATTAACAATTGGTTTGGCTTGCAATTGTCAGTGTAAAGCCCCGTATTCATGGTAAACATTTGTTTAGCAACTGTTGATCAACTGATGTTGTCGCTCGCTGGGCGTCAACTCTGCAGTATGGCGTGATCAACACCGCAACACAAGTGTTGCCCGTAATATGATGACAGCAACTCGTCAACGTGTTTATGCAACCATGTTGCTAAACAAAATGTTTACTATGAATACGGGGCTTAACTCTCTGACAAAATAATTTTTGCTTCCTTTTTTAAAAAACTTTGCACCATATAGTACTTTTTATTTTATTAACAATTGG
Source organism: Athetis lepigone (assembly GCA_033675125.1). Lineage (NCBI taxonomy): Eukaryota > Metazoa > Arthropoda > Insecta > Lepidoptera > Noctuidae > Athetis > Athetis lepigone. Next base: position 410,333 of record CM066236.1, on the reverse strand, counting down.
TTTGGCTTACAATTATCAGTGTTACTGTCTATTGTTGTTGTATTCTTCTTCTGTTTCCTGCCCTAGTCCTATTTTATTTGTCGTTTACACATTCGTCACACACTCCATCGATTTTCTCTTGAGCCTTCCTCTCTTCCTCGATTCGTGAAGGAGAACCATGTTCTTATTTTCCTAGCATTTAGCGTTGTATATTGTATTCATAAAAAAAAACTTTGAAAAACAGAACACACTTTTAGTGTGCTAACTAGAGAATGTGCTGTATCAAGGTGAATGTGCCGTAGCTCACGTTCACAAACATCTACATTTCCTACTCCATGCGAGAATCGTTTGGCGGCACGGGCAGCACTCTATGAGAGTAATTTATAAGTAAATAAGATAGGACGTCAGTAATGTCTAAAAGAATCAGTTAGTCTTGAATCATATTGGTACTTGCCCAGCTTCGAACCCGTAACTGGCGCCTTACCACTGGGTCATCACTACAGTAGTCTAAAAACTAAGAAACTAAATATACCTAAGAAATAAGACGCCACTGTTACCATTTTTCTTGGAAGTTAGATTTCGAAATGATTTTGAATGCTATAAATCTCATTCAGCAAGGTTCCACTTGAGTCTTTTGGAACTTAGATAAAAACTTAGGTAAAAGTATTACTAATTAGCAAAGTCATAGAATTTCTATATCGTACCGTACAGTGCAGCTACTAAAATTAATCAATTTTGTGCTCGCTTCTGATTAACATTAGTAACAAAATAGACCAAACTCAATTCTGTATTACGTTAGCGTCAGCCCTAGCTTGATCAATTAGTATGTAAGTCGCGAGCTGACCAAGGGGAGTCAGGGCTCGTGACGTCATGAACTTGAGCGTAAGGATAACCGGCGCGCGCGCAGTTACGTAAGGCCATGTGACGATGGGCGGGAAAACCCTCCAATTTAAGCAAGTATCAAATATGAGTAACTGGTGTAGTGGTTAGTGACCCTGACTGCTAAGCCGTAGATTCCAATCTAGGACAAGTCTTTGGGAGATGAACAAAATAATAATTGTTTGTTTTGTGTGTGTATAATTCATTTATAATATGTATGTATTTCTTACACACGGCCATCTGATCCCAAGCTAAGCAGAGCTTGTGTTATGGTCATCAGACAAATGATATACATACTTATATAATTTTTAAATACATACATATCTATATATATAAAACAAAGTCGGGTTTGTTACAACACTTATAACTCGAGATCGGCTAGACCAATTTTCATGGTTTTTGGTTCGTTCGATTTGTCCCCGCCCCGAATAGCAGAATACATCTTAAAAATAATGAAAAATCGACGAGAACATAATTATAAAAGATGAATCATTTTCCCCTATAGTTAATTCTAAATTCAATTAAAGATTGAAAACTTAAGAGAACAATAGTACTAGGAGCGCAGTAATGTGAAGTGATAATGTGAGAAAATTTAAAATACTGAGTTACTTAGTACTGAAATCAATCAAAAGTACTAGGCGCGCAGTTGTGTAAAGTGGTTAATAGAAAATGTGAGCGCAATTTTAGGAAAATATATGTTTATGAACTTAAGTAATATCCATCCACACTAATATTATAAATGGGAAAGTGTGTCTGTCTGTCTGTCTGTTTGTCTTTCTTTCACGGCAAAACGGAGCGACGAATTGACGTGATTTTTTAAGTGGAGATAGTTGAAGGGATGGAGAGTAACATAGGCTACTTTTTGTCTCTTTTTAACGCGAGCGAAGCCGCGGGCAAAAGCTAGTTATAGATAAATAACACCCAGACACAGAACAAACAATTATGCTTATCACACAAAATTTGTCGAACTCACCACCTCTGGCTTAGCAGTCAGGGTCACTGACCACTAAACCAACAGGCCCGTCAAATTAAATCCATACTAATATTATAAATGGGAAAGTGTGTCTGTCTGTCTGTCTGTATGTTTGTCTTTCTTTCACGGCAAAACGGAGCGACGAATTGACGTGATTTTTTAAATGGATATAGTTGAAGGGATGGAGAGTAACATAGGCTACTTTTTGTCTTATAAAGCTAGTGAGTAATAGTTGTCTATGGTTACCACAATACAGTCTCTTGCAGTTTGAGATAAGATGGCGGTTCGTGAGATATCTAAAGATATAATTTAAAGCTCCGTTCTTGAGACGCCTTTAAGTAAACCTACTCTGGCATAGTAATTATTCTGTCATAGAATGAAGTGAAAGAATAAAAATATTAACTGTCAAAATAGTAGAGTCATATCTTGTTTATTTTCACTAATTTTGTGTAAAGTCCTTCAATTTTGTACTAACCGTCTGTATAACCTAGAGATAAGAACTTACGCTTTTCAGTAGTGTAGCCATAAACTCGAGAGAAAGAATCAATTATTAAGATTGGTCAATGATAGGACGAATAAGTTGCATAGGAGAGGAAATAAAAAATTACTCCAGAGTAAAGGTATTAGATTATTATTCTCCTAATACAGGCTTCATACGCTTACAAGGAGGCTTCAATCACCACTGATGTAAAAAGAACTTGTAAATTCAAATAAACCTTTTTTCATTTTTTTTTTTTTTCATTTTCATTATTAAGTTATAAGGTTTTAGATATAGTGAAAGTTACGTTCTTTTAAACCGGCTCTATCGTTCAATTACACTAAGAAAAACAATAATTAAAAAAAAACATGATATTTTTAAAAGAGTGTCCGTGGAGTTTCTTGCCTGTTCTTCTCCATAGAGATCTACGTTTTGGAACAGGCAATTAGCGTCGCTTTTCTTTTCTGACTAACCGACCGACTTTAACAATTCATAAGTAGGTACCTGTAAATGGTCTAAGTGAAATAAATGCTTTGAATTTGGAATTTTGAAATGACGTGACGTGTAAAAATGTTATTTTTAACTAATTATCAAAATAAATATCATTTTATTATGATTTTTATTGTAGTAGTACTTTACTAACTTTACTAAGTGATCATCATCTCCCTAGCCTTTTTCCCAACCGTATTGGGGTCGGCTGCCAGCGAAACCGGATTTAGCTGGATACCGGTGTTTTACGTGGAGCGACTGCCTATCTGACCTCCACAACCCAGTAACTGGGCGACCCGATACCTCTTGGTTAGACTGATCAGAGTTTCTGGCTAACCAGTAACGACTGTCAAAGTTCTACGAAACACAACCGGGACCAACGGCTTTACGTGCTTTCCGAGGCACGGGATGTCAGTGATGTCTAAGATAAACTTTAGAAAGTACATATGAATTGAAAAAGTCACATTGGTACTTGCCCGGATTCGAACCCACAACCTCTTACACACGAGGCGGGCGCCTTATCCACTGAGCCATCACGACACCCTTTACAACTTTACTAAGTGATAAACCTTATTATTATATTCAAAGTCACAAACTACTCTCGAACATTTAATTTTATCGATAGCATCATTACAATACTTTGTTGCATGTGTGCGTTGTGCACCGTTTGTAAAGTTTGAATCTTATGCGGGTAGTTAACAAATTTTATGACTTTTTAAACCAGTGGCTTTTAATTATATAGCTAATATATCGACAAATAATGAAAATAAAATAAGATTTAGTAAAAAAGAAGATCCCGATACAAGAAACGTGTTTTATCTTATTTTTTATTTTATTATTTTAACATTGTAATTAATTGGTCCCCTACCAGGAGACCAATGGGCACCTATATAGGGGCCGAATCCACAACTTTTATGCTAGGGGACAAATTTTAGGGGACGAATGGGCTCTGACACTACTCTAGTACGATCCTTAGATTTCGTACCACAGTCCGCCTTGCACTTTTTGGGGCTCTGTTGTCGAAGAAAGGAATTAATAATAAAAATCAATAAATATCCATTTCTTGGCTTCACCGTATAGTCGGTTAAAAACTACTTTTAAGTCAAGAGCTGGGTAGATGTAGTCAGTATAGTAATTCAGAATTGACTCCACAAAAATCTTTTTTTTTTTAATAATGATCAATTGCTGCCTCATAATTACGATTACAATCTAGCCCACAAGAATAAATAGCCATTTAGTTTTAACTTGATTCCCTAAAGACTTAATATTTTAAGAATGTGTCCACTGGTACTGCTCTAATAGTCTCTATCTCTATAAATACACTTTGATCTTCAAGTGTTCTTTAGTTTTTTAGGGTAGTACTCATGGCACTGTAGATAATAATTATATAATAGCTAGCTTTTGCCCGCGGCTTCGCTCGCGTTAGAAAGAGACAAAAAGTCGCCTATGTTACACTCCATCCCTTCAACTATCTACACTTAAAAAATCACGTCAATTCGTCGCTCCGTTTTGCCGTGACAGAAAGACAGACAGACAGACACACTTTCCCATTTATAATATTAGTATGGATATAAACAACACTAAAGTAACTCAAAAGGTTTCTTCAGTCTTCCGACTATATCCGTGGTGTCAAGGAGTTGGATGGCCTCGCGATGAAGAAGTTCTTGTACATCAGCTTCGGCGAATCTATTAATTACCTACTTTAGAAACAAGGTCCATTCCTAGGTCTCGATGAATCCTCATTTTTCTATCCTCGTTTTTAATACACCAAGGAGCATTTACTATCCTCCTAATAGAGTAGGTACTAATTATATTGATATATTAGTATAATTGGCACATTTGATTGCTTGGTACAGCCCCAATTTATTTGTACAAAAGCAGTTAGGTAGTTTGATTTTTTTCGTAAACCTTATGCATCTAGGTACCGTATATACCGTAAACGTACCGTATATTCATGAAAATATTTTAATTTCAATAACCTATAAAAATTATGACAGAAATGTGTGAAATGCATTACTCACACCGACACACGATAAGCCACATTATTTTGCTGTCTTTGTTACAAAAATAGAAAAGATTTTTTTTTTTTGTTATAATAATGGACCAAATTAATTCCTAGAATAACCTACTATAAACAATGTTAAAAAATACTATTCACGTAGACTAAGATTTATTTATTTGGCTATTCCTGACTAAAGCAAGCTATTTTAACTAGCGCCATCTAGTGGCGAGTAGATGAAGTTAATTATAAAACGTTACCTAACTATGTTAGTAGTTTTGCTATTCAACACTAGATGGCTTTATTTTTATTTCATTATTATTTAAAAAGATTATTTGATAGATGGCGACACAAAATACAGTAAACAATTCTTAGGAGCCGATACTATTCACTGAAGGCAAAGATGGCAAATGTCGACCTGCGTAGGGAGCCCGGGTCTCTAAGTAAGGGTCTGGTAACGACAAGTATTTTTACCGACTTCACAAAAAGGAGGAGGTACTATGTTCGGCTGTTTGTATGTTTTTTTTTTTTTTTTTTGTATGTTTGTTCATCGATTACTCCGTCAATTGCCAACGGATTTTGATGGTTCTTTTTTTGTTTGATAAGTCATGATTCAGGGGTGGTCCCATATAAATTTTGTGGCGATCGGTTCAGTGCTTCTCGAAAAATTCACCAAGAACAAAAAAAAATTGACGAAATTTTCATAGACGATGTGTGCTTTGTCTTCAATTAAGTTTCTATTTTCGTTTTATAAGATTGTTAGTAGTTTTATTTTGACAATAAATTACTTTGAAAGATACTATACACAGTCAAACATTGGGAGTCGACACTAAAAAGTAATAAATAAAAAACATTTTTCAAAAAAAAAATAACCGCCTTCAAAAACTAAAAACCCAATAATAACTAAAATTTCGGAAGTCGGTAGTTTCTCTTCTGCCATTCAATTTGTTTTGCCACCGACTTCCGAAATTTTAGTTATTATTGGGTTTTTAGTTTTTTAAGGCGGCTATTTTTTTTTTTTGAAAAATGTTTTTTTTTTATTACTTCGGAAACATCATGTTTTATTTTTTTGTGTGCTTAATATTATCGCCGAATTCGTGGTCCCAAGCATGTGCGTGTGGATTGAAAAATCTTTTCGAAAAACTCTTCCAATCCCAACCAAATTATAAGAAAATTTAGGAAAAATTGTGAAAACTTCATAGTAAGGTATAAAATTTGTGAAACCCAAACAAAGAGAGTAACTCATTAACTGGATCTCTCAATCTGGACAGCTGAAGAAAAAGCCATAACGCGTATCCAAGAATATACTAACTATGTGTTTGTAATTTGTATTTTAAATAATTGTGAATCTTAAACTGAGGTCTCAGAACTTTCAATTTCTAATGTAATAGAGTGTTGTGCAATTGAACTGACACGTTATAAAATAATGATAGTTTGTATATATAGAGTACCAAAACAATCGAATTTAAATGTATTTTTTAGTAAATTAGAGCAACTACTAATATTACTAACAAGAAAAAATTGTAAGAATATTATTATAGCAGGTGATATGAATATTGACGTATTGAAAAATAATAATATGACATCTGAATTAAGTTATCTTTTAACAAGTTTTAATATGACATTGGCTATAGATAAACCAACCAGGCTGCAAAGCCAGACCTGCATTAATAATTTTGCTCACAATTTTGACAAAAAATGCAGGACGGAGGTGATAGAATTTGCCCTATCGGATCACACTGCGCAACTGCTAAAGTGTCCGGTATCTTTGAGCTGTATTGTGAAATATTGGTATAAAACCCAACGTGACTTTAGCCCTGAAAACATTATTAAATTTAGAAGCTGTCTTGAACATCTAACATTCTCCGAAATATATGACATTGATGATCCAAATGTTGCATTTAATTCGTTTACTGATCAATTTCAATTGTTTTATGACTTATGCTTTCCCCGTAGACGTATTAAAATACCAACAAATCAAAAACCAAAATGGATTTCACGCGGGCTTAAAATATGCAGCCTCAAAAAAAGACAATTGCTATGGGCGTCTAGACTCAGACCAACACCAACAAATAAAATAAAATATTTAAATTACTCAAAGACTCTTAAAAAAATTATTAATTTGACTAAAAGATCACAAAATAATCACAATATTAAAACATCTGACAATAAAAGTAAAATGACATGGAAAATAATAAATAAACCTAAATTAAATCTACCTAATGGCTCAATAAATACCTTACAAATTGACAATAAAACGATTATTAACAAACCTCAACTAATTGCTGAACATTTCAATAATTATTTTATAGAAAAAAATATGCCAATATCTGGAGCAGGTAAAAGACCTTGTGCGTTTATCACAAATGAACAAAAATCTATGTTTATGGCTCCATGTCAGCCAGTACAAATGTTTAACATTATAAATTGTTTAAAAAATACAAATAGCGCGGGGTATGACGAAATTTCTACTAAAATTATAAAAAGTGTTGCCGACTTAATCTCAAAACACTTGAGTCATATTTTAAATCTGTGTATCTGTCATGGTGTCTTTCCCGACCGTCTTAAAGTCTCCATAGTGAAGCCTATTTTCAAAAAAGGTAACAAACAACTTATGCAGAATTATAGACCTATTGCGCTGTTGTCGATTTTTTCTAAAATATATGAGAAATATATTCATAATGAACTTTATGCATACTTAGAAAAACAAAAGATTTTCTGTAACGAACAGAAAGGCTTTCGGAAGAATATGACTATAAATATGGCTATTTATGACTTTTTAAATAAAATTATGACTGACATTGATAATAAGACACCTGTCTGTGCGGTGTACTGCGATATGACACAAGCCTTTGACTATGTTGACCACTCTATCTTAAGAAATAAACTTGACGCCTATGGCATAAGAGGTAACATTCTCGATTTACTAAGCACTTACCTTTCAGGTAGAAAACAGTTTACGGCCGTTACACACTTAAATCTCAAAACTAAAGAAGAGGTAATATACCTGTCTAGAGAACGCACAACATACTTTGGTGTACCACAGGGCAGTGTATTGGGTCCTCTGTTGTTCCTAATATATATTAATGACCTGCCCAAAGCTATAAACTTTCCAATGTCACTCTTTGCTGACGACAGCACGGTAATAATATCAGGTAATAATCCAAGTTCGTATGAAGCTGATGTGAATGGCGCGGTAAATTCAATTATTTCCTGGCTTAATAATAATAATTTAAAAATTAATCTTAGCAAAACACAAATAATGCACTTTGGTCATAAAAAATCGAGTCTGAAAATGGATATAAAATACAATAATAACAAAATTCACGACGTAGATAGTGCAAAGTTTCTAGGCTTAATAATTGACAGACCACTTAATTGGAAGGATCACATTGACGCGCTATGTAAGAAAATCTGTAAATCAGCATATGCCTTATATAAACTTGCTCCTACGGTTACCACAGATGCATTACTTATAGCGTATCACGTCCTTGTGGCATCTGTATTGAGATACGGTATTATATTCTGGGGCAACTCTACAAATAGAGAAACTGCTTTTAAAGCGCAGAAGCGGGCCATCAGAGCCATGTTTAAACTTAAAATTACGGACAGCTGTGAACCATTTTTCAAAAGGTACAAGATTCTGACACTTCCGTCTTTGTATATCTACGAAACTGCCCTATTTGTCAAATTGAACTCACACCTATTCCCTAACTTATCAGATACTGTCAAACGTAATAGGCGGAATGATATGTTACGCGGACGTATAGCCAAAACCGCTCTAATGAGAAAAAGCATATTCTGTATAGCCCAAAATGTGTATAACAAAGTCCCAAATTCAATCAAAGGCTTAAATTTAAATGGGTTTAAAAAGGAACTTAAAGATCTGCTATGTAAAAAATGTTATTACAATTTAAATGACTATTTGAATGATACCTTGACATCATAGTTGAATTGTAATTTTATATTTTGACATCACATTAATAATTAATTTTGTAATTTTATATTTTGACATCACTTGAATAATTTGACATTGAATATTACCATGAATTTAATCTACATGTTATTTTGTAAGATGACATGTCAAAAATTGAAAATTATAATGCGTACTAACCCAATACTAACCATCTACTTTACCATATATTTGCACGCCACACCTGGCAGAATGTGATGAGACCATTAATTTATTTCAAGACCATAATATGTACCATATTCTGACAAAAAATAAATGATTTATGATTTATTTATGATTTATTTAATTTTACGAATTTGATATCTTTTAGAATCTAATAGGTAGTTCTCAAATCATATATCATCATCATAAATATAAGCACGTCTTAATAACACAAAGTAAAAACACGTACAAAATCTGTTTCAATCACATAGATTGAATTTCCGGAGCCATAATCACGCCATGTTAACCACAAGTTTGCATGTTTTTTCATGAGAATAACGATCGTTTCATCATTTCAACCTCTCTGCAAAGTAAACACAGACATATGTTGATGAACAATAATATATTATTATGACGTCTTGATGTGTACCTATCAACTAGTTAGCTATAACATGATGCCTGAAGGAAGTGGATCTCTTTAGCCAGATTTAAGGAATCATTATCATCAACATTAGCCAGTGTCAGTCTAGCGGCCACACGCATCCAGTTTCTTCAAATAGCATAATGTCAATAAAGTCAGGATATGATGTCTCCTAGGTTATTAGGGTTTCAAGAATAACCCTGTATAGAAATATTCACTAGACTAAAAACGACCGATGGCCGCCAAAAGAGATTAGAGAAGTGCACATGTGTGTCTTCTCCCCTCGCTCTCAGAACCCGATGGGACGGCGATCAGACACGACCACAGAGAGATGAGGCGCAGGACCATCGGCATTATTTGCTTTTTGAGGCATGCGAATGCAAAATGAGACTACTATTGAGAAGTTGCTAAAAGAAAACCTATCTCTTCGCCTCGACAAAATACAGGGGTAACTGTCTATGCTGATCCCATGATAGACTCGTGAGACACATCGACACTTGTAATCCTCGTCGTAGACACCATGACACTCTCAATACAGAAGACTGATGCCTCCATTTTCAAAGTTCTTCGAATGCTGTGGATCCAGAAATAATTCACTTTCTTCTGTGAAGCATGAACAAAACAAAGCTCTAACAAACGGTCGTCGCCATCGTATTGAATATATTGAGAGTGTAATCGCGTACTTTTGTTTTACGACAAATAATGCGGTTGTTCGCGGCGTCATCATTTAATACGGAGTAATGCTGGGACTATGAGCGCGGCGGGGGCTTGCGTGCGTCATACGGCCCTACCTAGCCGCTCATTCTGCCACAAACCTACTGTTTGGAACGAGCTACTAGCTTCAATTTTCTGACTGACGCCTTGACGCTTTAAGAGTGCATGTGAAAGGTTTATTTGAAGACAACAATTTTGAGTTTGAGTTAGAGACCGAAAGAACTGCTATACAGGGACGGAATTAGGTGTACTAACGATTTTTTGCGTGGAAAAATGCTCGTGGATACACTCGAAAGAAGAAACGGAAGGTTTATCAGACTAAACCGTCAAGGTTCCTACTGCTACCATCTGTCGGGGGTACGGTGTTCGCTTGACGCATAATTCGGGCCCTGGACTGGGCCTTCATAAGGCCCAGGAGCCTTCACTTTAAGAACTCTTAATTGTTTTGGCTGAAATGCATCTTAAAATATAGTCACTCAAACGTAGGGTCTAATTAATTAATAGATGTTGATGAAGTGTTGTATTAGAATCTAATATACCTAACATTTAGTCGCGACGAGGTCGACGGAGCCTTCAGCTGCATAAATAAAAGAAACCTAACCTCGGGTTGCCTCAAAATTAGTAGTTTAGCTAAGTGCCTAGCCCATTAATTAGCGTGATTATATATTAAAAAAAAAGTTTCGTCCGTCTGTCGTGTAATTTACATAATTAAGTATATTAGTATAGGCATTGAAATTTGTTTCTTCTACTTAAGTTGAATTAAGGAAATAATGTATGTCGAACATAAAGGCTTCCTAACACATTAATTATGATTAGGATGTTAGAACCTAATAAAGGAACCTAAGTGCTTTAATAAACTATAGAACCGCAAACAAATACTGAAATTCAAAAAATCTGTTGGACTTCTACCCTTTTAACCTCTTCGGCACGCCATTCCCTTAATCATGTCAATCCCGCCTTGTCTCTAGCACGCTGTATCGCGTGACAGTCAGCTTGACAGTTCCACCTTGGAACCTGTCTGCCAAGTTCATTTACATCTTATTAAAAATATTTTAGTTTGAATTATTGACTCCCGATTATCTAGACCACGGTTAACTACTTCGAAAGGACTTAATTAACTCATTAATGACTTAGCACTGGCTAAGACAATGGTTTCTCTTGTTACACTGGACAGCTGGGATGACAAGAACAGTTTCAAAATACGTCAATTAATTGTAGCCTATTTAATTTGTCCTTAAAAAGACAAAAAAAACAGTAACTTGTTAACTTTCCTATTTATTTATGTAGGTAGTGTAGGTACTACTAACCTAGGTATTCCAATGAAGACTAATTATTGGTCTGTTATTAGCCTCATCTTTCTTACTCAAAACAAACCAGCATGCTACTTATGTATATCACCACCCTGTAATATTTAACTTTTAAAACATAAATTCTAGTCATTGGTGTACGATAGAAAGTATTAAACAGCAAATGTAAGTTAGTAGGTACGCAAAATATAAAAAAATGCCTTGTAATTTGAAAAATATGTTTTTTTTTTATATTCCGCCAATGAGCGAAGGTTGGTAAGCATTTGTAAGATTGTTGAATAACTACTAATAAAATTTATTTTAAATTGATAAAATGTGAATGATTCATTAACCAAGGGATTCTATAACAGTTCCTTTTAATTTTTTACACTTACAGATCATTATAAATACCCAAACAATCAACACGGTCCATCTGAAAGCACCCAAACGTCGGCCATGTTGTGGTCACGGCGCTCGGCGACATTTCACGGATAATTCGGCGGGAAACGCGGAAACTGCGGTGACCTCGCGTCTTCCGCGCTTCACATAAAAACACAGCATTATGCCATCCTAGGAATCATGGATAATTGACAATAGATACTAATGGGTGCCTTGGTAACTAAAATTAACCACACCTCAGTCATGGAGTGTACTCCTGTGGAAGCTGATTGCTGTGTCATGGTTTGTAGGAAGGTTTTGGGAATTATTAAAGAAATTAACTTTATTAGGTTTGAAGTCTATTTTTAGAGCACCATCAACTATATGGTATTCTACACTGAGAGGCTAATTATAAGTTCTGCAGTACTTGATACCAGTCTAATAGATACCATTCATCCACACTTATGTAAATGTCATTTTCATTCGTGAAAACGGTAAATTGAGCAGCCTGTACATTGTCTTCGCCTATTCGGTATACTTAACATCTGATACTGGAGTAAAAAGCTAGGGAAATGATGATGATGTAAAATCACTGTTATTGCGAATAAACGTGATATAACATAAATGGACGTGTATATTTTATATCGCATTGACTTCAAGTTTCAGTGGCGGATACAGCTAAAAGCAATATTTTAAATTATATTACTATTTTAATTATATATTACTATTGCCACTCTGCTTAAACAAAAAAAACAATGATGTATAGTTAAGTTACAGCAAGTTACGAACAAAAACTCACGATCCATTGAATTTCGGTAGACCGGTCATTATACTGAAACACCAATCAAGAATACCGCACATGATCATAAGGAAATCCGTAAGACGAGCAACTGAAGAAGAAACCTATTTCCTAGAGCAACCGGAAGGTACAGACAAGGTGACAGACAGATGCAACTCTTTTAATACCAGAAGTACGAGATGAACTGACACAAGAAACAATGCAACAGTTACAACACTGTGTCAAGGTTTTGTTCTGGCATCCTTTTAGGATAAGGTTGCCATCGCGAAAATTTTGGCAAAGACAAGAAAACTCCGGATTTTTTAAGCCAAAAATCCGGACAGGCCATAAGGCTTTTTTAAGAGAGTCTGTTCATCAGTTGATTGCGATGTAGGGTACACCGCGTGTGCCCGAGTTGGACACTGCCCGGATGTCCTTTAAGCTAGGACAAACCAGGCGAAACCCGGACTGATAGCAACTCTATGTGATGATGATTATAAGGCAATAATTTCGTTTACTTTCTAATTTTACGTGATAAAAGTCTACCTTCCTAGTTCGTTAATTCTACAAAAACATCTTGAGGCATTGAATAAGTTATTGTTACTTATACATGTTTACGATAGATTACATCAGGTTTAGTAGACCACGACGTTTTATTGTGTAATGTTTCAAAAAACTTCGCGATTGGTTTATTTGTTTTTTTTTTTTAAGTTATTTAATAACACACTCACCTTCTTTTTCTGATAGATATTTGAAAATATCTTGATAATAATTACCAACATGTGTTGATATGATACCCTTGCGCCATCTCATTTTCCTAGGTCTGCGTGTTGTGCTGGGGCAGCTGCTGCAAGTGCAGAAAACCTCAAACGGCGCAAATATAATAACCTCATTGGGATTATATATTTGAGCCGTTTGGGGTTGAAACACTGGGGCCATGGGGTCCGAGTGCTCATCTTGTTTTTCAAGATATCGCCAAGCGGCTGGTTGACTCTTCACGTGACCAGAGGGCTGGCCTTTTCTTGGGACAAAGAATTAGCATTGCCATACAACGTGGCAATGCTGCCAGCCTTTTGGGCACCTGTCCTGTCGACAGCGATGCGGACGAGTTTTTTGATGCCCTGTGAGCCCTTCTTTTTACTTTTTATAACTTTTTCTTTTTGCTTTTTATAACTTGTATTATTTATTTTAGTATTATTTATAAGTTTTGTATATATTATGTTTAATTTATATAATTTAGTTAAGATTAATTTATTTGAAATTTGAATAAAATAATGTAATACATTGTTGGGTAAGAAAAGTCAAGTCAGATAATATTAATCCATTATGTAATTTTTGACCGACTTATTTGAGGCCATTTTATTACTATAATAAAATTTATTTACAATTAATTGAAAAATCGAATGACTGAACATAGGAGCTATTAAACTAACACTAATTAACACCATGCAAATACAAAATATTAGCGATTCACAAAAAATATAAATTTTTAATGTTGATCCAAATAGAAGAATTCATACTAATTGTACATCAGTATCATCATCATCTCCCTAGCCTTTTCCCAACCGTGTTGGGTTCGGCTGCCAGCCTAACCGGATTCAGCTGGATACCGGTGTTTTACGTGGAGCGACTGCCTATCTGACCTCCACAACCCAGTAACTGGGCGACACGATTCCTCTTGGTTAGACTGGTCAGAGTTTCTGGCTAACCAGTAAGACTGTCAAAGTTCTACGAATGACAACCGGGACCAACGGCTTTACGTGTTTTCCGAGGCACGGGATGTCAGTGATGTCTAAGATAAACTTTAGAAAGTACATATGAATTGAAAAAATGTCACATTGGTACCTGCCCGGATTCGAACCCACAACCTCTTACACGAGAGGCGGGCGCCATATCCACTGGGCCATATGAATTCTTAAATTCCTTCAACTGTTGGTCGCCGTAATGTTGTCGGTGTAATGTTATAAAAAGCAAGTTTGTTCGATTCGATTCGATTTAATAAATAAAGTGTTGACATTGGAACTATTAACCCTCATTTGGTTTTTGTCACCAATTCGTATAGGGATTTATTTGAATCGGAATGTCGATACGTTTATTTTAAGTTAAAAAAAAAGTAAGTAAAGACTCTAATGAATTAATAGAAGAATCTAATGTGTAACGAGCGATTATTTTAGTGTTTTTTTCCCCGACGAAAAAAAGACGTTTAATATACGTTTCATGTGTGTGTGTGTGTGTGTGTATTTTTATCTGTAACTATTAGTTATACATTTTTTTCTGAAGTTATCTTAACTTATAGGGAGGGTTTTTTTTTTGTAAATTAATAAAAATCGTTACAAAAATAAAGTGAGTGGGTATTTTGCGAGCTTCCAAAATGCAGAACTCGTTGAATAACAGTTTAAAATTACGTGTCAAGCGGCAACCCCAGTACAGGATACCCTTGGCCCCAGAACAAGACGCGAGTGCCCGCGCTACCGACTGTCCCAGTAAACAGCAACTGCTGGACAATCTTAAGTAAATCATAAAGTAAGTAAACGTATGTAATTTGGAAAAATGTAATAGGTAAATTTAATCTTTGATTAAATTCTAATTCAACTACTTGCATAATAACATACGCTAATAACTAATTCAACTTTGTGCAAATAAATATTGGCTGGGGAGATTGCTGCAAAGGTGCATAGATAACTAAGATATAAAGACACACCTTACTTTAAAGATTACATTTTAACATTACTCCATGCCTATTTACCTACCTATCTTCATCGTTGCAAGAGATTTCATATACTTCCACTCTCTGAACGAAGGAAAATCGCGGATCTAGCGTTTTTGGCTAAAATAGCGAATGGGTCAACTGCCCCCTTACCATGACGTTTAAAGTAAGATTGTTGTAGTCCTGTTGCAGGAGTGTACAAGTGACAGCGCTAGACACGTTTTCTAGCGCCGTCTCTTTCCCACTGAAAGTAATATCAAAGTAATACTGCTTTAAGGGCTTGTGGTACGCCCCCTGAACTTTCCGAGTTAGTTAACAAAATTGGGCTTCGAGTTCCTTTCACCTTTCCACGCAACCCCCGTTTGCTGCACACGCCAATAACGAGAACTACCTAATTATAGGCGGAACTCATACTTGATAAGAGCGTGTAGAATATGTATAATGCAGCTTAAATAAAACTAATAAACAAGATATTAAATTCTCAATTAAATTAACAATTATTTTAGCTCTATTCTGATTCTTTGATTTTATACGTAGTTGTCAATCTATACCAATATTATTAAGAGGAAAACTTTGTTTTTTTGATTGTAATGAATAGGCTCAAAAACTACTAGACCGATTTTAAAAATTCTTTCACCTTTCGAAAGCTACATTATCCCTGAGTAACATAGGCTATATAATATCACGCTATGTCCCACGGGAGCGAAACAGTAACCATAAACCTAATGTAACGTGGGTGAAACCGCGAGGAACAGCTAGTATTCAATATTTTTATCGATCTTACCAGAAATGAGAAATAAGATTCGAGAAAATATGGTGTAAACCAAGCTAAAATCTCTCTAAGAGTCTGTATGTATGCATATTACAAACCGTGTGCAATATTCTTGGGAAGACATCTCATTCGTAACCACAAAACCACACGGACTTACGTCCGTCCGCTGTGTTGTGTAAACAACCATGTTTGTGACATAACGCAACCAGCTGACTGCGCGTGACCCTGACCTTACGCTTGAGACGGCGGCGTACGCGCAAACCATGGCGGTCAAAACACCTTACAAATAAAGGCATGTCTTCGATACAATGTAACTCTTGCATTCATATTATTTATTGCCTTTATTGTCGTACTGCAGTGCAAAGAATTTCCTTTCTAACGATGTCTATCTATTTTTTAGAATAAACATAATCTTCTACTAGGAATTCCTCCTGTATCGTGGATGTGTTTACCTACAAACAAAAAATTTGACATATAGAAACACCCAGACTCAGAAAAAATACATATAGATCTTACAAATATTTGTCCTATGCGCGAATCGACACCACACCGATCGCTTAACCAATGTAACAACTCGAACTAGTGTGAATGGAGCCTGACCATGTCTTCTTTAAATCGTAAAGAAAATATATATCATATCCTGCAAATATTGCCGAAGAAATTTCGGAGTTATGTGTGTTTTTGGCCGATATAATTATTTGGAAAATATATATTCCTTTCTGGTGTCGTCGGTCTATAAACCAAAACATATTACACCTTAGTGCTCCAGGAGATAAAGTTCTAGCGTCTTCTCCATGTCAGCTACGCAGGTTGGCAACAAAACAGCAGCAGTGGGTGCGCGCACGCCAGTCGTCGCGGTTCGAGCGCCTCGCCTGCACAGCAACCAGTCGTCGTGCGGTTGTAGTGTTTGGAACATTGACGAACTGTGTCCAGTTGTTATTGTGTTCATGTTGTTCTGTGACCCTTGAAATTGGTGAGTAGAGATCATGTTTTTTTTTATTTTAATTTTTTTATTGTCACTTTGATTCTAATCTAAGAACTTTCAAAAACCTCACTAGGTCATCAAAGTCATCATGGTATAGATCCCTTATATAGAATAGAATAGCTTTCATAACCTGTACGGACCATTGTATGAACACAAAATCTTGAATTTAACCAAAATAATGATGCTCAGTTCTATATTGGTGCCTATTCTCTTGTCCACAAAGTAACGTAAATTTAAGTTAAGTGCATCTTTATCTTTCCATTTAATTAAGAAAAGGACAGAAGATAAAAAATTAGTTAACTCCTGTCAAATTTAGACACTCCATAGATAATTTTGACGCGATTTCAAAACAAGGCGTCTAAATATACGTCAATTTTCTTCCGGCGCTGTCTAATTTGACAGGATTAAACTAAAGTGTATCTTCTGTCCTTTTCTTTAAGAAATGGAAAGAGAAAGATGCATTTAACTTAAATTTACGTTAGTTTGTGGACAAGAGAATCGGCACCAATATTAGGTCATCGTATTCGAGTATAGTTTAATTTAATAAGAGCTGTTTCGGGAACTGTCGTCCTCATGTATTTCAACTGCAGCATTGTTATGTCACGGTTTGGTCACCGGCACCCCTATCCTTGTACGGATGTAGTAGTATTATGCGAGACCTCAAATATTGCAGTCCATAAGCGGTGGTGACCACGTATCTTCCGATAGGACGTCAGCTTTTTTATACAGCATATTAACACAAATGTAATAAAACAATAAATAACTGGAAAGTACCAATCAAACCAAGTAGTGGCGAAAGTGTTAACCTGGTGCGGTGACCACGTTTGGCGGATGATAAGTGTGTGTCGAGCAAAATGTGAGCACGTAGGTTTATTAAGCACGAGCCATCGAGTTGTTGATTGAAAAATAAGTAGATTTGTATTGGAAGCTAGGGAGTAGGTTACAGATGTAGGCTTATGCTTAGGCATAGGTGTAGGCTTCAATAGGTAACAAGTGATAAAAAATATTAAATAACACCAGCTTATTATTGTCCCACTACCAGAGGCCTATTCTTATACTCGTAGAAGCCTATTCATAGAAAAGACGTTTACGGGTTAGCCAACGAATAACGAATCTGTAAACTCGTAAATAAGAGGGCGCGCGGTAACTACTGGGCTATCCCAACAATTTACTAGTATTATTAAATCAGTATATTCCTGTAGAAACAAACGAATGAACCTTGGATACTCAGAACCCATAGATCCTCTATGATCGATAATGTTTTGTAAGCACTCAATAAAACTTAAAAAGTATTTTTTAAGATCTACCAACATTACACTTTTACCTAATCAGAAGAGATTCGGTACATTTATTTACCCATTAAATTCTTGTTGAAATGAACACCAGGACAATATATAAATGTAGCGCCACCGACGACCATTTTAAAAGTAAAGTGTTTATTGAAAGAATGTGGAAAGAAATGCCAAGTACAGTGAGTGTCACCGAGCGGTGCCAAGTTGAACCAGCCTGCCCGTGTTATATCAATTACTGACCGCTTGTTTCTAGGTTTACAATTCATTCGGGCTGTTTATGGCGCTTCATGGTCCTTCCGTCACATACGATCCCTGTAGATGTGGCCAACTGTTGTTGTTCGCGGTTTCATTTATTTTATTACTGGATCTTTAAACAATGTATACTTTTCTTTACTACAAAATGCAAAACCTGTAAACTTTCCTCACAGAATTTCATAGGGAGGTAACTCCCCATTGAACAGAGATGTTTTCCATAATGTCTTTAAGCTCTTCACACAGAGAAAATTATCGTTTATGCTTGTTTTCTTCTAACCAGCTGGCTTTTTATAACATTGCAGATGGCTGTTTTTCTGATTTGTCTAGTCCAACCCCCAAATCGAGCATGTTTACCTCTTAGACGTTGCCAAAAGAGGCAAACTCCTCACTCGATCGGAGTGGCAGTTTACTGTTAGAAGATTATTTTCATAATAGTTATCTAAATCGATTCACGTAAAACCCTTTCTATTCAGTTGAATCCTTTTGGTCTGGAAGCGGATCCCAACACAATTGGGAAAAGGCTAGGGAAATTATGAGCAGTTATCAATAAGGAGGACTAATATCAAAATTGTACCCTCCTTTATGTGTCAGTTGTCTAAGTTATGTCACGTCGTCAGCGCAGCGTCACCAGGCAAAGGTCTGTAGAATCTTGACCTTACTGCATAGTCTAGATCTTCCAAGATGTAAAGGACACATTTCGAAACCGGCGCCAATTAATTAAGTTAAGTAATTAATTAGTGTTAGTAAGACTAGTTTTTGCAGCACCCACTGGTCAGAACTTGTAGCAAGGCCACAGGGCTGCCAGTGTGCCTGTGTGACAGTACAGTTCGGCAGTCAAACTCCTTTTCACCGACAAGGTTTATCGTGCTTAGACTCCCCAAGTACTGTAACACAGAAACGCCAATTCGAGCGCTTAGCTTGGTGGCGAAACTTATAAAACATAAAACATCCAAATTCACCATGGCGTATGTTAAACATTACCAATGATAACAACTTTCGTAAATGCAACAATTAGCGGTATATAAAAAAAATGATTTGCGACTTGCAAATCAAACGATAATTTTCAGTAATAGACATTTTTGGTCAAATTGTGCAAATAGTTCAACCGCAATTAAATATAAATGGATAATTTCGGGGAGTTATTTGCACACGCTTTAGAAATTAATGTACTCCCGCACCGTGTCGTGTAGGATGGGATTGACAGTAATTACTCACAAATTGGCCTATTTCACGTTTTCCATTTTCAATAATTTCCGTACAATTTTCCGTTCGTGCGATCGCCTGTCCAAATCTTGTTTGAAAATTTCGAGAAAATATTTAAATGTTGTAAAAACGGAAGAACTAAATAGAGCTGCCGTTGTTTACTAACAACTAACAACTCGGTTAGATTGTTAATTGTCACGAAAGGAATAATAGATCATAATGTGTTAATTTTAATTAGATTAGTTACATAGTTGTTTGTTACGATCTTCGCTATTATGCAGCAAGATTTAATTAATTGAGAAGTTTTATTTAAGAATATAATAAATGTAATATCGTCTTGTGACATTCAAAATAGTATTGTGTATAAATAAAATATGAAGTTCTGAGGAATGACTAATTAGGGGACGAATGGTCAGGTTATACTTACACTTACAATGATAGGAAATACATTGTCGTCGGAACTTAACGAACTTGCAACATTTCAACTCCGTTTTCAACTTCACAAATAAACCGCAACAACTTAAACTTATAAACAAATCTTTTCACTAGAGCATTCAAAAGTAAAAAACAACTGCCAAATGATTTATCGTCACTTCTTGGAAGGTGTTCAAACTGGTTCCGAATGTTGCTAGATTACTAACAAGCTTGTATACTAGAACTTTCTTCGTGTACGTAACGAGACCTCGATGTTACGGAATCGCAGGAAACGTTCAATTACTGACCAGGCTTCATTACGTAGCGCCGGGAATAGGAACCATTTGGCACGCAAAGGAAAAATGGGTAGAAATCTGTTGGGTCTAATATTTTTCTAAATTAACTTGAGTTTGACTACAGACAATTCGATTTAAAAAAATGATTATAATGATGTTCATTTAGGCAATAGATAAAAAATTATACGTTTACACTTCATTGTACTTTATTTTATTTTAATAGAACGTCGGTGTTTCCTGAATAGACTATCTGACAAGAAACATCCGAAACAAACTCAGAGGTCAAAGTCTCTTTAAAGTCCATACTTCTCTTTTGATCGATACGATCTCTTGATAAAAGGACACAGATTTCAGTGGACCTGTTCAAACAGTGCAAGCATTTGTCAAAAGTCGTTTAGCTCAACTAAAAAACGTAACGAGCCCAACGATTAGATATCATTGGGCTCTTTGCTTAACGGGTGTTTCTGTTGATTCGGTCTTCCAGATATTATTGGGGTTGGTAGGCCAGTAACCTATGTCAAGCAATTATTCTCTTAGAGTTCACACCAAACACTTACTACTAAATGTTTGGCAATGACATTGCTAGAGAAGTCACGCGACCATATCTACAGTATGACTAACCGGGCGTTTATTCTGCAACGAACATCAACAAACAGATGTATGTATGGCCAGGCCCTGTGTGAACAGTTTAGTGAGAATACGTAAATATCTAATGACTACATTTTTACATCTCTTGTTTTCTACTTTCTACTTGGGCAATCTCGTTCGCTTTCACTTTTTTTTGTGATTTCGTCATATTTTCTTTTTCGATATATACAATGGTAAATTGACTGACTGACTGATTGTTTATATAGGGTGTCCCACGGCTATGCCACATGGAGGGAAAGTACCTTAAATATTGTAGATAGAACATTTTACTGAAAGAAGACATTATTTGAATTTTAAAAATAATTTAAACTGCATTCATAGATATTTAAATAATTAAATGGTTGGGCCGGGAATCGAACTTGTTCCACGAGAAAAAATAATCACCCTGTAGTTTTATCACACCGATCGAAAGGTTTCATCATAAGGATTATTTTTTGCTAAGTAACTTAGTGTCACAAATAAAAGGAAGACCGAGAATTTTACCATTTGATGTGAAATTGTGTTCAGAAAAGTTAATAGCTTACATTGCCATAAGGACAAACAATTGACAATCATAACTACTTATTACTAAATAATCTACCCACTTAAGTAGTTTGCATCATTTAAATAAATAAATATCCACCTCAAAAAGACCAAAAAATCGTCAGGGAACGAAATAATCAAAAGTCATCACTTCGTATTCAACAAGAAGGGACTTTTAAAGCATTTGAAAAATTGACTAATTTTGTAATAAAAAACTTTTTCCAAAAAAAAGATAACCGACTTCAAAAACGAAAAGCTCAAAAATAACTATTTCGGAAGTCGGTGGCTTCTCTTCTGCCGGTCGAATTGTGTTGCCTTGCCACCGACTTCCGAAATAGTTATTTTTGAGCTTTTCGTTTTTGAAGTCGGTTATCTTTTTTTTGGAAAAAGTTTTTTATTTTTACTTTTTATTTAGAGTCCCAACTACGTTTTAGAGTAACTTTCAAAAAAAATTTACGTTTTTCTATAAAAAAATTGAGGAGTTCCCTCGATTTCGGCATGATACCATCATCAGATCTTGGACCTGATGACAATGGGACCATTTGGGAATTGTTCAAATCGGTTGGCAAACGACGGAGATATGCGCGAACAAACATAAAAAAAAAACATACAAACATTCGAATTGAGAACCTCCTCCTTTTTTTTAGAAGTCGGTTAAAAATGTTAAAATTCATGGTCTTTCTTTTATTATTGACACTATGTTATTTAGCAAAAAATAATCCTTGTGATGAAGCCTTTCGATCGGTAGGATAAAACTACAGGCTAATTCATTTTCTCGAGTAACAGGTTCGATTCCCGGGTCAACTATTTATTTATTTAAATATCTATAAATACAGTTCAAAATGTTTTTAAAATTCAAATAATGTCTTCTTTCAGTAAAATGTTCTATCTACAATATTTAAGGTACTTTCCCTCCATGTGGCATAGCCGTGGGACACCATGTATAAGAACGCACAGCCCAAACGGCTGGTCCTAGAGATATGATATTTGGAGTGTGTTCTTTGTGAAGGGTTAGTAGCCGAAAGATTTTTTGAGGAGTCCAACCCTGAAGGTGTAATAGGGAATGGAAGCGAAGCCGCGGGCGAAAGCTAGTCTTAGTCTTCCAAACGTTTGGAACTCTTTTGTTACTTAGTTTTTTTAACCACGAGTCCGCCTGTGTCGTAATTCTAATTTGTATGCTTGTCGTAACTCTTTTGTTTTACTTTCCCGCATTTATTTCCTACTAATTGATCCAATTACGGGCGATTATTGACCGTCAGATCTGACAAATGGTAATTAATACTATATATTTTCTTTTAGATTCAAGTTGATGGGTTCTTAGAGATTGCAGTTTGTCACTTAGAAGCTTATCGCAGAAGGCGAATGCACTTGTAGAAGGTACAAGTTGGAAAAAACAAAGATTTCTTGAACTAATCTTCGAGATATTTTTTTTACGGCTTTTATTTATGTTTATGTGTTAATTTTTTTTAATGTATTGTGATTAATGTACTGAAAGTTCAGAGCGATTAAGTCAATTTTTAATCGTGTCAATTAACTTTTATACTTCTTATCTGTTTAAATGTAGATCAGGTGTGTGATTCTTTGCTATAGCTACCTACAATGTGAAGTTATTATCCAACAAGATCATATTTAGTTATTAACTTTTCCCTACATTTGTAGTACTTACGTCAATTGTTTTCCATTCCTATGGACTCTATATAGTGGACCTTCTAACTCGGAGTTTCATACACAGGTCATGATGACGTCACAAGCCCGCACGTGGCGCAAGCGCACCGCGGTGGTCGCACGTGACTTGAATGTAGGGTTGACCACTATTAGTTTGAATGTACTATATTTTAGTATTTGTTTTTATTTCTTAAAGTAATTAAATACATAATTTTTCTAAATAATTCATAAAAAATATAGTCTATTTAAAAAAAAACATTTTACAGACATAATAATAATTGAACATGTCTTCTTCAGACATCACACCAGTCAAAAGACAATATTTAGTTAAAAAATACGGTAGATAAATAAACCAAATAAATGCAGTATTTTTGTGTACTGTAAGAATATTCGTTTAACAGACTTAAAATATAGTACAAAGCAATACAGATATATGTACAGAGTATTTGACAACCCTATTGAGACGTGACATTAGCATGCCGCGGTACAAGTCCTGCGTACACAGGATTACCGTTACAAACTTTACCGCGACGTCCATAGAATTCTAATGATTTGTAGTACGCACTACCTATATGTAGTTAGAGGGACGCGAAATGATGCGACTCTGTTGGTGAACTTCCTTGAGTAGGTTCCTGGAATCCTAAGTAGTAGTAGTACTACAAACATCTTAGGACATTAGACCACGAGGTCAAGTCAAGTCTGCTATTGCCATCGTATCTTCATGACCAGTCATTGAGCGGATATTTGACAACGATGACAGTTGTGTATGGGAAATGTGTCAAAAATTTGACGTTACACGTCAAAAATCTATCATTGAACCAGTAATGCCATAGCAGACTTGAGCGGTTGAGCCCCTGAGATGTTAAGGTCATAGCTCATTAGAGCCACCCGGCACCCTCTCCGCACCGACTCGCCTCCTCCGGCTAGTATTCGGCTAGTATCTAATCGCCTCGGTTATATTATAAGCCCTTCGCGCGCGGTCGGCGGGTGGGCGCGCCGGCCACGAGTGGCCCGCGCGCTGCCCGCGATTGATTTTATTAACAAACTACTCGAAAATTCGTGGACCAAGCGGCGTCAACTCGTTGACGCCTCGGCGTTCACTCGTTGACCACAGGTGGCCCACTGGTTGACCGCGGTGGCTCTAATGAGCTATGACCTTTATGCAGCTCCGTAACTGTAACCAAAACTTTCGGATATCCGAAATCGATACTAATATGAAAAGTTTGTTTCGTTGAACGCACTAATCTCAGGAACTACTAGTCCGAATTGAACAAAATCTTAGTTGCAGGCTATGATCCCTAACGTTACGACCTCCAAGAACGAATCAGTAACCAAAACCGGAAAAAAAATCCGCGGGGTACAGTGGTAGTGGTATAAATTTTTGTCGACGTTAGTCTGTATGTGATGATACTAACTACTCTGCTTTATTATTGTGATTACAAACACGACTGTTAAGCGTGGGTTCCTGGGTTTGACAAATTTATTTATTTATAACAAATTCCACAGCCCTATCTATAAATCTTCTCTTCTTGCATATGCTTCTTGCAGGCTCTTACGATGTCCTGGGTACCTACGCTGATTCTAGTCCATCTTCTTGATGTCGTCCGACCATCTGGCAACTGGTCTTCTGCTTCCTGAACGCGGTCTCCAAAAAGAGTTCTGTGCTACCTTTAGCACACATGACCGGCAAATTGCCATTTTTGTTAAACAACACGGTTACATATGTCTGTAACTCCAGAGCATTGCCGCGTTGGTGCGTTGCCAAAATATACTATGAATTCTTCGATTACAACGTTCTCAATCAAATCTGGAGTCTAAGTTGATAATGTGAAGACCCGTTCCCTCAAAAAACACGCAAAATTGTTGTATATCCTTCTTGACTTCGAAACAAAACCAGTAATTTCTTATTAGCTGATATTATCATTATTCAAATGAGCCATGCAATGCCACTTACTGCTTTAATCCAGTAATTTTGCAAAAATTACAAGATTGTCGTGGAATTTAAATGTAAATGATTGTTTTGTCAGATTATGTTAATGCTCGCCATTTTATATACATTATGAGTGTAATAGAGACATTATGTAAATTAACTCGTTTCACGTCGAAACCACAAATGGAAGAAATAATAATATATACAAACAATTACAAATTTTCGTGTTTTTGGGTTCTATAACAGAAAGGTTCCTTCGTTACTTAGAGCCTCCGCTGTCCGTCCTTCCGTCAGTCCGTTCATTCGTCAGTGGTTGTGTCTGCCTCATAGCAGGCTGAATTTGAACCTTATTAAATAGACAGTATTTACAAAGAATAGGGCATTCCTATAGCCGCTATAACAGCAAACATTAAAAATAATGTAAAAAAAATAAAGGATCCCATCCAAGAAACGCGTTTTTTTCTACTATGGCTACAAAATTCACTATAATTTTCTACAATGTTTGCTTGAATCTAATATTGTATGGAAGATGTACTATGGTATGATATTTTACGGTACCATTTATTTGTGTACAAGTCTAAATTTTTACAGTTTTTTTTTTAAAGATCTCAACTCGTTTACTAACACTCTATGAATAAAGTGTGACCTTCTATATTATATTCAGGAAATGAATAGTACTTAGATGTTTAATTAAAGTTATTATATAAGTTATATAAGTTCTCGAATATGTTTTAATTGACAATTTTATATCGGTGATTGTAATCTAGTTCAGTAATAGGAAAAAACGGACTAAGTGCGAGTCGGACAATACGACGGGTTCCGTATGACCATCACAACGCAATATTTTAAGATTTAAAACAAAAAAATGCTGAAAAAAGGTTTCTTGTATTTTTTTTTTTTTTGTTTTATTAAACTTACAGACCTCATTATAAATGTCATAACCGCAATAGAACGATCTCAAAATTGTAACCTGTGTTTAGGTTAAAATTTTGAGACCGTGTCGCACGAAATTAGATTTTACTAGCGACCCGCCTCAGCTTCGCACGGGTGTTACAAATCTTTGAAAATCCCGGCTTTTCTCTACTATCATAAGCATGTATTATACATATAAACCTTCCTTAAGAATCACTCTATCTATTTAAAAAACCGCATCAAAATCTGTTGCGTAGTTTTAAAGATCTAAACATAGGTACATAGAGATAGACAGAGTATAGCGACTTTGTTTTATACTATGTAGTGATTATATTTTGAGGCACGAAAGCATATCGTACAGAACCTTAAATATAAGCAAACATGTGTCCTGATTACATTTTTTTCTAATGTAACTAAGTAGCTAATAAGTGTGAGTTCGCACATTCGCTCAACCTTGGATAACTAGCTGTGCCCGCGGCTTCTCTCACGTTTGGGACTTCGCACACTTTCTGCTCAATTCGTGTTTCGCTAAACGATTTAGTCACTTACCTATGCTGTTTTGCTTTCCTCAGCCTCGTTCAAAGTCAAAAGATGAGAAAAACCATTAAGCTTTAGGTACCGCACATTTTCTCAGCTCTAGCTTAAGTCCATTGAAAACAACGATTTTATATAAAAGCTGAACAAAGCCACACAGATAAACGGACGCGTTCGCTTCTTCATACATGATTTAGTGTTGTATACTTATTTAGTGGGTATATTTATCTATTTTATGTAACGACTATCAGATTTATTGTTACACTTTAGGGGTAACAAAGTGTTAGACTGAGAAAATCAATCGAAAATTTTACATCACTACGTTACCGGCATAATGGGGCTCAACCCTATTTTTTCACTTTGACATTAGCTTCTCGCGGGAATCATTCTTCTTTTGTTTCTTATGTTTGCAATTTGAATAAAACTTTACTCTTTTAACAATTTGTGTTTAACAAAAGTAACAATGTAGAAATGGTTAGGAACCTTAACTCTATAGATAGAGAGTCTTCTGCCAAGTAGGCCCGCGTGTATGTCCCGGGAGTGCACCTGTGGCCTCCACGGAAGGACTGGCCTCGGGGCGTGGCACTGACCTTGCCCGGCACACCGCTGTGCCAAACTTATGGCTATTGGCACAACACCGCAACAAAGTTATGTGTATTGATTATTGTTTGATGTTTGATCAGCCGGCTCGTAAAAAGAATGAGTTCAGCAAACTCAAGCCAGCCTACGGAATATTTTATTAGTTCAGGAAATATCTGCAACTGGCTGTTTGGTTTCATTTGTGTTTTTTGGTTACTGCTCCGTAAGCCAAAGCGTAATGGTACATAGCTTATAACCTTTCTTGATAAAGGGGTTACAAATCCAACAAAGATTTTTTTTTAAATCAGACCAGAGTTCCTGTTAGACCTGAGATTAGAGAGTTCAACCAAACTAACAAAATTTGAGAGCTAAATACCTACCCATTTAAGCAAAGAAGAACTTCGCCAGTGTGTCGTTTTTAACATTTTGAGAGCCTTATTGCGATTATTAAACTACGGTTTTCTTTACGATTTGCTTTGTATTATTTTCATTTTCAATAGGTATGTCCCTCGGCTCACCAAACATGGTGTAGATAAGTATGGTGATAAAGCCGTGTTAGCTGTTCGTGTGCTATCTATACTTGTAAGCAAAACTTTCGTAGCTACCGCGTGATATTTTATAGTGCGTTCTGGATTATCAATAAAAAAACGAAAGTGTGTCTGGATTATCAATAAAAAAAAATGAGGATTAGCTATTATAGCCAGTTATGTACAGTGTCCTCTTAAGATTAACATTAACAAATACGTATGCTAATACATTGTATTGATAACTTTTTATTAACTATTCATTATCAGTATGTTTCACGCAGAATTCATTATGTTAATTATTATTCAATTACTTGCGTCATCACACAATATACCAACCGTTTTAAATTATAAACCGTTACAACATTAATGAACATATTTAAATTAGAACAAGAAAGAAATGACACAAGATTTTAAATTTTGAAATATATATTTATTACTTCAGCTTGACTTATTTATATATAAGTCAAGCTGAAGTAATTGGGTAATTAAATTATCAATATATTTCTACAATCAATTTAAGTTTATAGGCAATTTAGTAAAAGCGGGTATTATGATTTTCTACCGAAAGTAAAAGAAAATAAATGAATCGAAAGCCAATAAAAGAATGCAAAAAAAAACAATTTGTACTAGACATTGATACTAAAATCTTAATGTAAAAACTACCTATCACACTGCGCGCTTAATACAGTTAATTTTTTACCGTGACCAAGTAACAAAAAAATATGACGTCATTTATTTGAATTTGAAGTTTACTTAGATATTGATTCGGTATTTCGAACCACCTTGCAGAGCCCGGATAGCTCAGTCGGTAGAGCATTGGACTTTTAATCCAAGGGTCCAGGGTTCAAGTCCCTGTTCGGGCGGTTCTTTTTGTTAATGTTTGTTACGTTTTATCCACTAAATTCTTATTTAGTATGTTTTTATTTACCTAATTAACACCACAATAGATGGTTCCCACGCATAATAATAATATTTTCTGAATTTGTTTGGAATGTTATCAGTTTTTTAAATATTATATTATTACTATCTATAAATTATTCATAGTATATTATAATTCTTTAACAATGAATCCTTAAACTATTTAGGTGGAAGCAAATTACAAAAAAAAACTTACTAGAGGCTCGTAATCTACACATTTAACACAAATAACCTGTTGCTCACAAACCACTCAACACCAGGTCACGGGTTCAATTCCTGCGTCACGAAAAAATCTATTTCTGTCACATGTCATTACAATTTCTTTAGTAACATTAATAAAAACGTTAAAAAACATAATTTTCATAAAAACCTCGCGACGCTATTGTGCTGTCACATCATTCTTACATGTAATGCAGACAAAATTACACATATGAGGCCCGCAATTTTGTATATATTATAATAAATACATACATACAGACAGACTATTAAATGCTACATCATGATAAGGAATTAGATACTATTATTTTTTTATCCGACACAGGAAATTTCAAATTGTGACAAATGACAATACATTAAATAATAAAACATGCAAAAAGTGGTGATAGAAAAAACTACGAACGATTTGAAACCGTGTTATTATTGTGTTACGGATGAGGAATTATTATTTATTTATCTGTCCGTCTGTTACACTTTCACGATCAAATAACTTAATAAGTTTTGATGAAATTCGGTTCGTTGGTTGAATAAATAAAACTTATTGGTGGTGATTCTCTTGTTCATAACGAAACTAAATTTAATGGAAAGAGAAAGACGCATATTTACGTCTTTCTCTTTCCATTAAATTAAGAAAAGGACAGATAAAACATGAGTTTAGTCCTGTCAAATTGGCCAGCGCCTGATTCATGAGGACGAAGTCGGACAAACCCTAATAAACATATTTACTCATAAATCTGACATTCAAATACAACAAGTCAAATTAGACAGCGCCTGAAGGTGTGCGTTGTCCCAGCGGAAAAGTGTCGATTTTCTAAATTTCAGTTTAGCAGATAATTAGTGTATGACGTCCTGTAAATGTGTATGCTAAATTCAAATTTGTGTATCCAGCCATTCGGCAGATATTCAACAAAAACTGGTTCCGCCAGGACAACGTTGTCCCAGCGGAATATTTTTTTTTCTATGGACTTACAAGAAAAAAAATACATACAATAATTAGCGTGTAATGAGAGGTAAATGTGTATGCATAAATGAAATTTGTGTGTCGTCAATTGACGAAGATATTCAATTTGCCGCTGGGACAACGTTTGGCAATTTGATGAAAATCATATATAACGGTTTAGTACAGAGTTGTATTTTCTTATGCATGTTGCTTTGAATTTGTGTATAATGTGTGTAAAAACAGAATTTGCAAAAAGCATACCGTTCACAAGATATACACGTAAACGTAAAATAAGGTTATTAGGTTCAAGCTCTTAAAATAGGAACTCTAGAGTCTAACTTATAACTTTTATCTGCATCTTGTAGGGGTCTACAACGTCCTGCCAAGTTTCATCTATGTGTGCTTAGTAATTAATGAGCAATGCCATAATTTACTACGAATAGACCACTATACTTTATGATATCCGATTTTAGGACTTCTTAATGAAAAAGCGAAATAAAACATATTCCAATCATTAGTGTACTAATGCAACTACTCATATCTGAAATTTCAGTTCATTACACTAAATAATGTAAGAAATATAATAAAATTACCAAAACAACTACAAATCCCGGATTAACCGACCAAGTTTGAATGAGCACAAAAAAGCGGCCGTGCAGTACATAGACCGAACGTTCCAAATTTCCAGTATAATATAGTTATTTTGCTATTGTGCACGTACAGGTGCGTGCACAATAGTTTCGCAGAAATAAAACGACTGAATTAATTTTATATTTACAAAAGTATACATTTTACATTACATTAAAGTTTACATTTTTCTAATTGCAAAAAAATGTTTGTTTAGTAACGTAGGTATACATTTTCATACGCATTTAATAAAAACTCTAAAAACCCTTTTATTTTGACATTACTAACCGATACTTCAATTTAATTCATTTGTTTACATAGGTTATGTTATGTTGTCTACATACCTAGGATAGTTCCAAAACACCAATTTCCAATAACTTCTAATTTATATCCGCCAACTCGCCACTGTAGCATATAGGTAAACAGCCGCCAGTCGCCACATCGCTAAGTATAAAAAAGTGAACCGCTAGCAAATTTAGAGCTTGTTACTCGTAAGAAATAAATAGTTTAGTTTAATAGTACATTATAATGTTAGTGTGTAATTATTACTTATTATAATCTTTATTGTACATCACATAAACAAAATAAAGGACAAAAAAAATGATAAAATGATTGTAGTGATGAGAACGGTTATCTTTAATTACTCACGTGTGTTATACTACGTTCTTCAATATAAGTGAAGAAAATAATAGTTAAAACTAGTACAGTAACTATTTTTATGACATGGCGGTAAAAATCTGTTATATTATGCGATGTGCGCGCATTTTTTTTTTATGTGATGGCTAACATATTTTAATGGTTTGTTCCCGTTGTCCCCGTACGCTGTCCCCGTTAATATAGTTGAATAAAATAGGTAAAAATTATTGCCCACAGACCCCGTTTTTTCTTTTTGCAACAAACAAAGTGTAAGTATGGAACATTGGTAGATTAGCCTTGAGACCCGGTAGATTAATATAAAGGATTTAGACCTTGTTTTCAAAAGTAAGATTTTTTATTTAATGAAATGTCCCACAGAGTTACAGGACGTTATTTTTCAATTAAAGATTGAAAACTTAATAGAACAAAAATACTAGGCGAGCAGTAACGTGAAGTAGTCATGTGCGAAAATTTAAAATATGTGGTGGATCACGTTTTCCATTTACCACTTCACGTTACTGCGCGCCTAGTACTTTTGATTGAATTAAGTAGTCAAGTGTGAAAATTAAAAATTACTGTGATTTTGAAGTTTAGTTTATACATTAGCCGAATGTACGTTACGGGGACAACGGGAAATAAATTTAATCACGTCCCGCAGTCCCCGTGACGGGGATATGGCATACGGGGACAACGGGAACAAACCATTTTAATCATACTGCCTAGTCTTACGTTTATATTTTTTGCGTGAAAAGTTTTTACCATAATGTCTTGCGTAGTGACAATGGAATACGCATGTAACATTTTTAATGATTTTGTAGTATTTATTTATTTATTTATTTATTTATTTAAAAAACTTTATGCACATGTAAGAAAACAATGCACAACGGCGGACTTAATGCCTTAGGCATTATCTACCATCTATTTAATGTAATTAATACAGCCACTGAATTACACTCTAATAAATCAATCCAAAAACCGCGCGCATCTTAAAATGGTCATGGTCATCATCCCAAAGACAAAAAAATGAATGTACGATTTATTTACTAACTGTTTTTTTTATTAAATAAATCGTTTGTACAAGTGAAAATGGTCAAAATTGCATGAAATAAGTAAGTAAGACACTAATTTATACCATTGAACGCAATAACTTCTGAGAAATTTTGTCTTACTCAAAATTAAACAAAAAACAACTTTTTTTATTTGTAAGAATAGAAAACTTAAACTGAACTTGTGTAATAAAATAAATACAGTTGCAACTTAAATAGGATTTGACATTACTTTTACATGATTTATTACATTTTATTACATGAGTTTTATCTTACCTTGTTTATCTTCTAGTCACTATTGACTCACAGTCACACTATGTCACTATCTGAGGTATTATTATTTCGTTTTTACGTAAATCACCTAAAATATGTTTTTCTGGAATTTTAGGAAAAACTAAGATAATATACAGGGTGTCCCAAAACTCAACGTCAAGCCGAAACGGGGTGACAGGATTGATCATAACCATCACGAGAAAAATCTGAAAAAAAAAATCTATCCCATGCAGTTTGAAAATTATGGGCATTTTAAGAAAAACCTAGAAATTTGATCAAACTGTACCATTTTTCGGTTATTGTGGTTATTATTTTTTATTTTTGTTCATTTGAACTTTAGAAACGTAATCCTAAATAACATTTCTAGAATCCCAATAAAAAATAATGACACAATTGCCTTAAGTTCCCGAGAATTGAGACTATTTGTTAAACTACGAATTTAAAATTTTCAAGATTCGTCGACTTTGACAGGCCCTCCTATAAAAAAAATGTACTAGAGTGCCTTGGCAAGTAGCATTAAAAGTTGGCGCATTTAATCAGAATTCTAAAATGGTACAATACTTGTTAGTTCCATACAATAGAAAAGAGTAAAAAAATTAAAATCTCAAGTAACCCGATTTTTGCTATCAGATTTTACTCAGTTAAAATGTTTTTAATTCGCACAAGCTCTAGGTAGGTTCTTAATTTTAAGGCAAAATGATGAGAGAGATGGATAATGGGTATGTTTGCCATGAGTGAGCGAGACAGATAGTGACGCCACGCATTGAGACGGAGATGCGTCGTTTAAACGAGTGCGAATGAAACAGATAGATGCTATGGCATCTATCTGTTTCATTCGCACTAGTTTCAGCCAAGCAAATGGCTACGCTACCAGTCCGACACCAACCAGTTAGTACGTTTCGCTCATTCGTCTACTGCGCACGTTCGTATTCGCTTGTGTTGATTTAGTACTGACAACTTTGGCTTCTCTTTTTGGACTTGAATCTTTGTGAATTGGACTTGTTGATAACATACCGGCAACTTTGGCTTCTCTCTGGACTTTTGTGTTGGCATCCTTTTTATCTACCATGCATGCCTACGCGCTACACTTCACAAGAATATGCGAACATGCACCACATTTATGGGGAATGCAGATGCAACGCAAGTGCTGCCGCTAGACTTTATCGTGAAAGATATCCAAATTTAGAGCGCTACCCGGATCACCGCGTGTTTGTTAATGTGCACCGTTCACTCACAGAGGGCGGCCATTTCCCGAATCAAATACAGGCTGGAGGTAGACCTGTGTTTCCTTTCCAGGAAGAAGTATTGCAAGAGGTCGCACGTGACCGAAGTATTTCCGTACGTGGAATTGAAGAAAGAACGGGAATACCGAAAAGCACTGCTCATCGTATTTTACAAAGAGCCGAAATGCATCCGTTTCACGTACAACGAATTCAAAGTCTTCTACCTCGAGATTATCAGGAAAGGATTTCTTTTTGTAGAACAATGCTACAGAGGCATAATGAGAATCCCCAATTCATCCAAAAAATTCTCTGGTCAGATGAATCGACATTTAAAAAAGATGGTTACATGAACTTGCACAATTATCACGAGTGGCATGTGGAGAATCCACATTTAATGCGAGAAGATAGATCCCAGTATCGTTTTAAAGTAAACCTGTGGACCGGAATTTTAAACGGTAAAATTATTTGGCCTATTGAACTGCCTGAGAACTTGAATGGAACTAATTACCTACATTTTTTAAGAGAAGATTTACCAACCCTGTTAGAGGACGTACCACTAGCAGATCTTCGCGACATGTGGTTTCAACAAGATGGCTGCCCAGCGCATTTCGCAGTGCAAGTAAGAGATTTCCTTGACCAGGAATATCCGGGAAGGTGGATTGGACGTTCGGGCACTATCTCGTGGCCCGCCCATTCACCAGATTTAAATCCCCTGGATTTTTTCTATTGGGGAGTTCTCAAAGAAAAAGTTTACTCAAAGCCCATTGAGAACGTAGCCGACCTGCGTGAACGCATTTCTCAAGCAGCTGAGGCGATCAACTCTCGAAGATATGCCCGACTAATAAGTAGATCTTTTTTAAGAAGATGTAGGGCTTGTATTGAGGCTGATGGTAAACAATTTGAACATTTATTGTAATAAAAAACGTTATTTCTCTATCATCTGACTTTTATTCCAACAAACCTAATTATTTTACTAATTTTACTAACTTTTTTTCACTTTGGTAAAAGTGGCGTCACTATCTGTCTCGCTCACTTATGGCGAACATGCCCATTATCCATCTCTCTCATCATTTTGTCTTAAAATTAAGAACCTACCTAGAGCTTGTGTGAATTAAAAACATTTTAACTGAGTAAAATGAGATAGCAAAAATCGGGTTACTTGAGGTTTTAATTTTTTTACTCTTTTCTATTGTATGGAACTAACAAGTATTGTACCATTTTAGAATTCTGATTAAATGCGCCAACTTTTAATGCCACTTGCCAAGGCACTCTAGTACATTTTTTTTATAGGAGGGCCTGTCAAAGTCGACGAATCTTGAAAATTTTAAATTCGTAGTTTAACAAATAATCTCAATTCTCGGAAACTTGAGGCATGTCATTATTTTTTATTGGGATTCTAGAAATGTTATTTAGGATTACGTTTCCAAAGTTCAAATGAACAAAAATAAAAAAGAATAACCACAATAACCGAAAAATGGTACAGTTTGATCAAATTTCTAGGTTTTTCTTAAAATGCCCATAATTTTTAAACTGCATGGGATAGATTTTTTTTCAGATTTTTCTCGTGATGGTTATGATCAATCCTGTCACCCCGTTTCGGCTTGACGTTGAGTTTTGGGACACCCTGTATAATTGATTGATATTGCGTTAGTTTAGCAATTGTGTACGCATCTGTACGAAGCTATTACACTATATAATACTGGAAATTTGGAACGTTCGGTCTATGTACTGCACGGCCGCTTTTTTGTGCCCATTCAAACTTGGTCGGTTAATCCGGGTTTTGTAGTTGTTCTGGTAATTTTATTATATTTCTTTCATTATTTAGTGTAATGAACTGAAATTTCAGATATGAGTAGTTGCATTAGTACACTAATGATTGGAATATGTTTTATTTCGCTTTTTCATTAAGAAGTCCTAAAATCGGATATCATAAAGTATAGTGGTCTATTCGTAGTAAATTATGGCATTGCTCATTAATTACTAAGCACACATAGATGAAACTTGGCAGGACGTTGTAGACCCCTACAAGATGCAGATAAAAGTTATAAGTTAGACTCTAGAGTTCCTATTTTAGGAGCTTGGACCTAATAACCTTATTTTACGTTTACGTGTATATCTTGTAAACGGTATGCTTTTTGCAAATTCTGTTTTTACACACATTATACACAAATTCAAAGCAACATGCATAAGAAAATACAACTCTGTACTAAACCGTTATATATGATTTTCATCAAATTGCCAAACGTTGTCCCAGCGGCAAATTGAATATCTTCGTCAATTGACGACACACAAATTTCATTTATGCATACACATTTACCTCTCATTACACGCTAATTATTGTATGTATTTTTTTTCTTGTAAGTCCATAGAAAAAAAAATATTCCGCTGGGACAACGTTGTCCTGGCGGAACCAGTTTTTGTTGAATATCTGCCGAATGGCTGGATACACAAATTTGAATTTAGCATACACATTTACAGGACGTCATACACTAATTATCTGCTAAACTGAAATTTAGAAAATCGACACTTTTCCGCTGGGACAACGCACACCGCCTGAAGAAAATTGGTGTATGTGTAGTCGCCATGTTTTAAATCGCGTCTAAATTATCTATGGAGTGTCAAATTTGACAGGACTTAACTAATATTTTATCTTCTGTCCTTTTCTTAATGAAATGGAAAGAGAAAGATGCACTGAGCTTTAGTTTAGTTTGTAAACAAGGGCATCGGCACCAATGTGTTCGTGACAAAGCGTGTGTGGGAAGCGAGGGTCTCATCGGAATAATAGTTGTGACTTAGACATTGACTTTAACCAAAATTAAGACGAGTTAGTTTAAGTTGTGGGACAATTTGAACTGTAAATAAAATAAAAAAACTTTATAAAATAAAAAAACTTTAACGGTTCATGATACCATTTAATTACATTTGCTTATTTTAAAAACCGCTATTATTTTTTCCTTACTTATCATACAATGGTCGATTAGGAAGTCAGTAAACTTTTATGGTGTAGACTGTAGGACATTATCCAGCTAATTATAATGGAAAAAAAATCATTATCTTTCAACAAATAGTTCTGTGAAGAAACAATTAACAAAAGTTCCTACTGTGACACACAGCGGTGGTACCCCGCCGATAGCTTGAATACAAAACATTGGAAAGTTCTGCGATGACGTCACGCGGCTCCCCGCTGTCCTTGTGTCCACGTGAACTGTGAACTTGCCCACGGTGCAACTGCGCCGCGACCCACACCTGTCCCGCACTGTGCCCACAAGGTCCATGAAACTTGTTCAAGTTCTATGCTAACGACAACCCCTTTTTTCAGCGGCCGGCGGGCGCGCGTCGTGCTGATTTCGCGCCATTTCGCCACAGATCCAGTCATTCGCGCGCCACACTCGGCAGAGCACGGCGGCAGACACTCGCACTCATAAAAACGCTCACAAATACGAACCCACTCAAAACGCTAACAATATTATTATTGTACAACAACAAAATAAAACAAGCGCGACAACAAACACCGCGACAAACAAACATTCCTACGCCATCTGTGATAATAATGAACACAAAATTAATTTAATATCTAGTGTTGTGATAACTGTTAGTAAATATATTCAAATGCGACCGTCGAAATAAGATGTCTCGGGCCTCGGCGTTCAAGACCGTGTTTTAATTTGATTTGACACTGTAAGATGACGAAGTATAAGTTGAACAATACAGTGCGGTCGGCGTCCGAGGTGACGCTGACGTCGTACATGACGGGCAGCACGGACAGCACGCACAAGAAGGACGAGGGGTATCAGGACCTGGATGGGAACCAGAACGATAATGTGAGCTCGGAGTCTAATAGGAACTTGGACGCGAAGAGGTGTCACGTGTGTCCGCATTCGTGCGAGTTCCTGAAGGAGTCGGACGCGCTGGCGGCGTCGCTGGCCAAGCAGGAGTGCGACAAGTTCGGGCTGAACGAGCTGAAGGTGGGGCTGGACAAGGACGTGTGCCTGTGCGAGAAGTACAACGGCGGCTGCAAGCTGTGCCCGCGCGCCAGCCTCGCGCTGGGGCTGGACGGCAAGGAGGCCTGCCTCGCCTGCCACCGCTCCACCTGCGCCACTATTTATACCAGTGAGTACTTCTTCTTCTCATATTTATATCTAGTAATATACTAATAGGTACTAGACTGAGGTTAAGACTCAGAAAATTCTACAATAAAAAAATATGTAAAATGCAAAACCAGCTCCAAAGTAATTTAGACGCGTACAATGCAACTCCTGGGACCTGGACCATTCGAATCTTTACGTGTCTCTCCCCTCAAAAGACCATGCAAACTTATATGGTCCTAACATTGTATCCTCACCCATTATGAAATTGTAAGGATTAAAAACTATATTCGATTTTGTATCTATATCCAAAGTAGTTATCTAGGAAACTCAGACTTCTAGTTTTCACATAATAAATATAATTTATTCTACACATATTTTACATAATTTTCAAATTATATTTCCTTCAGTCACATACTTAGGATTTTAATGTTTACTAATGTTCTTCTGACAATGCAACATTATGAATCATTTAAATTATTGTAAGTAATAAAGATTACAAATATAAAAAAAAAAAACATTACACAATTACCCTCTAAATAAATAATCGCTGCTTAATTAGTTATATCATGAATAATGTCTGTGTAATGCGCCTAGTACACGGTCGATTTTGCTTTAAGTTTTACTACAATCAAGTTAGGTGGCCGATCGTCCACCGACAGATGGTTGCATTATGTGATTGTCAAATCACTCTCGTAAAAGGATCCGTCATTTTTGGTCATTCGTGACTTTTCGAGTTGAATGACGTAAAAAGGGTGTCTTAAAAACTACGCACATTTATACAGCCTACAGCAACTTGTCTTCATACAAAATCGATGATTTCTATAAAGAGCTGAATAGAGCTAAATAAATGTGCTTAGTACCTTACCATTTTTATGTAGATATCAACCAGTCATACATAAAACAGGGGTCATTTACTCATTGCAACTTTTCATGTTTAAAGAACCAATTTTTTGGACCACCGCTTTGATTATGCTAATCACAACATTTGTAACTGTAACCCGACTTTGACACGAATTTCAAACATTGAACCGTTAATGTTACATAACACTATTTATAATGTGCTTGCGAAACTAGCCAACACATTCGATATCGCAAACCTGTAACTATTTGTAATAAATTTTGAAAGAATATTCACTGGGAAACGCCGATAACTTAATTTTATGGTCCAGTACTCTTGAATTCTTATTCATAAATGCAATATCATTACACTTTCATAATTATATTTAGTACTTAATTAATAAAAAAAAATAAAAGGTTTTTATCAATCAATCAATCAAAAAGTAATATCATTAGCTGGTTTAACGTCATAAGAAAAGTTTGTTCTTATTTATATAAATTATATATTCAAATCTAGAATACTACACTTGGTGTGTGTTTTATTTAAATAGCCGTAACACCGTTAATCTTTACAAGTAAAATTGTATTGCAATACTAGTGAACCTGGCAGATGTCTTAGGCCGGTTTTAGTGCTCGACCGACCGTCGGTGCGTACATCGGTCGCGCTTCTCATTTGTACGAAAATTCACAAGTCGTCACAGTGCTCGACCGATCGTACGCACGCGTATAAATGTCAATTTTCATACAAATGAGAAGCGCGACCGATGTACGCACCGACGGTCGGTCGAGCACTAAAACCGGCCTTATTGCCATTACGACGGTAACGCCACCTATTGAAATGTGCACAAAAATGTGATCCATATACAGCACTTTAAGAAAATTTTGCTGAAAAATAAAAATTCACTTCCTGATTATAGATCCCCCGGTTATATTTTCCGTCGCTCTTTAATTTCTTGCATGGACATCGTAATTAATTGTCATACAAATAAACTCGAAATTATTTATTCCGAATTTTTTGTCACGTGAAATCTGTAGGTCAGACAAACACGCACGAATTGAACCTGTTGTCGGTCAACACAGAAGGCGGAATCTATGCTGTTGCGCCATCAAGTCAATATTTATAAGGCAAACAATTGGGAACTGATGGTTTTGAGAATATAATATAGAAGCTTGGATTACAAGCAATACCCATGACTATATCTGTAACAAGATGTTCTTTTTCTGACTGAATTATTACTTGTGAAAATTTTATCCGTTCAAGTGTGCACAATTCCAAATATGTGTACAGAGGATTAATAACTGAAATTCATGGTAAAGGTTTACCATAATTATGAAGTTAATTAAATGAGAGAAACTAACATGTGACGTCATTGATAAACCAAGAAAACAATCTAGTTTCATCTACGGGCAAAGGCCTCTTCTTATTCAGAGAAGGCGCGAATATTGATCTCCATGCTTGATTACAAGGAATGTCGGTTTCATACTTATGTTAATTGTAGTATCCAGGTTTCCCCGCCAAGTTTTCTTGGCCTGGAATTAGTGATGTTCTGAATAAACTTAGAACGTATATATGAATTGAAAAAGCCACATTAACCTTGCTATCTCGGCACTCTGCTGATTAGTTTCACCAATTAGATGTTAATTAGCAATCACTTTACCAGAACGGTATTCATAAATGATTTAGGAATCCTGACTAGGGTAACACCGGGTGACATGCTTGTTTCCGGGGTGTTCTGCTAATGCCATGATTACGATTACTAACTGATTGACTGGCTGTTGATAAAACAATGCACAGCCCAAAATGCTGCTCCTAGAGACATGATACGTACAGGGTGTGTTCTTTGTAAACAGTAGGTAACCTCTAAGAAAGCATTTTTGGAAAATTCAATCCTATAGTAGAAAAATAGGTAATGGAAGTGTCCACATTCACGCGGGTGAAAGCTAGTATTATAATGTAATAAGAACTAGCCCGTTCTTTCCCTCAGCTGGGCAAAAAATCTTCCTTCCGTTCCTTCCATTAGTCACGATTTAATATGTCTTAAAGGTTAATGTGTTAAAATTATACGTATTTACAGAAAAACTACATAATCTTAAGTGTCTCGGAAGACGGTTTTCAACAAACGAGTTTTCAAACCATTTGTTGAGAAATAGAAAAAATTATAATTGTTAAAATTTTCCCAACAATAACCGATGTGCATTGACCTAAGACTCTAATGGAATACTTAGACGTTTCTGGAAGCACTAATGGCTTTTTATAACCTGGTAAACGAATTTGCAAAAATTATATTTTTATTATGTCACGGCAGTATAAAAACTAGTCCAGTCTAGATGGTAAATGATCTTAAACTACTCATTAGCAAATTGTAAGAAATTGCACATTACTGAGTCATTAATGGTTAAGTTATTTTATTACTAAGGTCACCTTGAAACTTATAGCTGAAAAGCATATTGGTACATATAGCTTAACCATCTCCTTGAACCTCCCCTCGAGATTCTGAACTGCCCCAGTCACTGTATTCAAGAATAACATTTGCAAAGTTGATGTCTCCTCAGAGCAACTTTGCAAACAAGTCTATATCTTTTTATTCTTTATCCACCTATTGAATGGTATTATTATTTCTATAGCCACCAAACAATCTTCGTTTTATCCTTTCAAAGTTACCCCTTTTGCCCTGTTGATGTTTTTATTATTAACGTGGTTCTTTTTCGTGGACTTTTGCGTCATATTAGGTAATTATTATTATTAAGTATGCAAGTTAGCTCTTCGAAGAATTTGAATTAATAATTTAATTTACAATTCTTCATTTATAAATACGTACCTTTACAAACTAAAACTACTACAAACATTACAATAATAATTATCCGTCGCATCGCTGTCAACCGGTAAAGTGCTTAAGAGGCTGGCAGCATTGCCACGTTGGCTGGCAATGCTAAGCTTCTGGCTAAGGTAAAAGCCAAACCTGGGGTCACGGGAAGAGTCAAAAGCCTTATAATAAAAAAAGATTATAATTATAAATACAAAATATAATACAAAAAAAAATATTATAATTATAAATACAATTGTTATAATTATATTTATAATACACTTTTTACTATAAGTATATAAAGAGGCTGGCTTCATGGTGGTAATCGATGCACAGCCAAAACTACTGAACCTTGAAAAATACCCCTAAATGGAAAAATAAGGGATTTAAAAAAAAACCCCTTAAGCTTATATGAAAATGGGCGGTTGAAACCGTCAGAAACGGCTGGTATACTTTTAGTTTACTGGTAGCTCATGGACTGTAGTACATGAAAGGTAGATGTGAAGGTACTGTAAATACATTTTACTTATTAATAAAAATAACATCAACCAATATGGATAATATCTAAAAACGTTTGTTTATAAATCTCTGTGCGCGAAGGAATCTCTACCTAAACGTCGGCGGACGGAAATATACTTTTGAAGCAAAAATAGATTTCCTAGTAACATATTTTCGATAGTGAAATATACCAGTAATAGGTCTCAATATAACTTAGGTCACCCTCATTCACGTGTTAGGTCTCGTGCAGATCTAAATGCCGGGACTCGTATGAGTTGACACATTTCACGTCACGATGTGCGGACAGTAATGCCACTGTGAACGAATGTGCAGTTCGAACGAATGTTAATAAATCTTTCTACAAAAGAATTGTAACGAAGCCGATCATGTTTATTTTTAGGGTTCCGTAGTCAACTAGGTAACCCTTATAGTTTTGCCATGTCTGTCTGTCCGTCCTCGCTTAATCTTTGTGACCGTTAGCACTAGAAAGCTGTAATTTGGTAACAATATGTATGTATATCAATCACGTCGACAAAGTGGTAAAATAAAAATTGGAAAATTTTAATTAAACACAATAGAAATAAAAAAAGATACCCAATATAATTGTGATTCTGATTCAGTTTCAGACGAGACACTATCAGCCAAGAGGAAAACCTGTACTAAATTATTCCAACAATGCAGCCATTAGTTGCTGTTATTGCCTTTTCTCACGATACATCAAACAGACTCAATCGGCGCATCTAAGAGCTTTGCATTTCCGTTTAATTGCGGGTGGTTGTAGGTAAGTACTGTCAGACGAAGGGACACGTGTATAGGCTACCTCTGCTATAAGTCTTGTAGACCTCACATCGTTAAATATTCCAGCCCTTTGAATGTGCTCCAAAGAACTCCCAGGAATTGATAAAATTACTATAGAGCCCCAAAAGTGTTTGAGGTCCACAGGATGAATCCTACTGTCTTTTGAGAGAAAACTGAAAAAAAAAAACATTTTCTACCTCAAAGAAAAAATGTCTTTTGAAGGTTTCCAAAAAACAAAACAAGAACTCTAGAAAGCATGTGAATTTGATATAAATGTCAAGCAACACCACGTTGCAATTTTGAGCAGCGCCTTTCATAGTTTATTCAATTAAAGGTGTTTTAGGAAGTCCGGGAGTCCGTGTCGACTCAGTGAGACAGTGGTTGGGGGTAGAACTGTTCTAGATCCACCACTACTTGGACAATACGCGATAAACGATTGAAAGTGCAGCTGAGTCTGCTTCTCAAGGTAATAATATAGGTAACAAAATTTACCTTTCGACAACCAAGCGACAGCCGGCTGTCGGGATGCTATTGTCTTTCTATTGTGTCTCGAATCACGTGTGTTCGAAGGTTTAGATGGTATACCTAACTCTTTGGTTGAGTGTACGCATGCAATCGCACTAGTACCTGATGGTATCGGCTGCACCTCCGGTAATGTTACGTCCACTTCGCATTGTTTACAACAATTAAATGACAGCTTGCAACATTTACATGCTGATAATATCGAGAAATATAACTTTAATTAACTGCAATTCTATAGAATTGTTTTATTTACTTCAGATTCTGCGAATGAATCGCATAATTTTATATGCCTATCAAGAAGACGAATCCGTTATTTCAAAGTTTTGCCTCCTTCAATTATGGCTCATATTTTTCCTGAAACGAAAAAAGAGATTTCCTGAAACTCTGCCTTGATCTATCTTGATTAATATCGTCAAATACCTTCTTCAGCCTAGTTAAGGACGTTAGCGATGAGTGTGGTCATGGCCAAGTTCTGACCTGTCTTAACATAAACTACAATGAACACGCAAGCGATATCTGCCGCACTATTCCCAATAATCCCAATACCTCTAGAATTTTCTATCACAATGTTAGGTAACTCTTACCTTCTGTCTTTTATCTGATCTCGTCACGCGGAAACATGAGTGTTCTGTAGTCGTACTGCACCGAGCTGCACGGTATCGTCGCGAGCGCACCTCGTCGCCGGCTCATTACGCACTTGCTCCGATGTATGACTTCCCGGGACTCGCGCGACGTCATCATCACATTGTCTCTGCCACACATCACGATGACCAATCAAATGTCTGCCTCAATCATCACTGAGTGAGTGTTCCGCTTTCCCAGACCATGAACCTTGAAATCCAAGACTCCAAGGATTTGGAAGACTTAGATTTTGAAAAATATTTTCGAAAAGATACCTGATCTATAAATTATTACGTTTACTAGCTCTTTCTAAAACGTAACGAATTAGGTGCATGCTTTCACTATATTATAAATATTATCGTTACATCTTGAATTAGTGTGTAAACAAACAGTTTTCTTTAAATTGTATATTGTTTGTTGCTTGATTTTAAATTAAACAAAAAATACGTTATCCGAAGACAGTTTGCAACGTTTATTTTGTCTCGGTTTTAGTTTGAAATAACAAATGAAAGTAATTGTTATGAATCTGCGAAACTTGGCTATTAAAAAAATAATTACGTTACGTAATGTTAAATATTTAACTTTTGCTGCATGCTTGATTACTGCAATTGCTAAATATTTCCTCTGTTAGTGTAATGCCGTCGCCCAGA
Source organism: Athetis lepigone (assembly GCA_033675125.1). Classification (NCBI taxonomy): domain Eukaryota; kingdom Metazoa; phylum Arthropoda; class Insecta; order Lepidoptera; family Noctuidae; genus Athetis; species Athetis lepigone. The sequence goes on along the minus strand of CM066236.1, from coordinate 365,907 downwards.
CATTTTCTCGGGAAGTATAAATGTTGCTGAAGTCAGTGCCAGACAAAATAATGACGGGAAGAATCAATCACATCGGTTCAAAGAACCAGCTTACCAACATTATCAACATAAGCGTACAATGCTGATTCCATAGAATGTTACTGTTGTAATTTTGTTTCATTTTCTTATTATTTTAAACATCAAGAACCGTTTACTTATCGAGTCTTGTTACAAAGGCAGCTATTAGAATTGACTGCATTGATAAACATCTTTGTTCTTTGGCCCGTGGGATATTAATTCCAAGGTTTTAAATTTTAGACACTATTGCGCTGAACAAGATATCAATTTCTTTTCATTTTGAGTTACTTGTCAACATGAGTTTATTAAGTATGCTACATATTCTCCTTTGTTGATAACTAATAACACTATAAGTTGTGTTTTAGCTCAAGTAGGCAACGCGGATTTTGATGAATATTTTTCAAACAATATTCTTAGATGTCGAAACATCACATAGGCTTCATAACATTACGATATGATCCACTATTAGCGCCGCAATAACCAAAAATTAACGCTGATGAAAGTGCAGAGGAGAACTAGTATTAGATATAAATATGCTGCGGGTATCTGTATTCACCAGCTTTTATAAGAATCTTTCTAATTGCTTGACCGGGAGAATCCATAAAAGCGCAGTGATTAAGCCACTGTCCAGGGACATCGCTAAAGCCCCTAAATTGTACGGGCCCGCAGTTACAGGGGCCCTAAAACCGTGCCATCTAGTGGCACAGGCATTGGGTGCACTACTAGACCCTTCTCGGTTTCTGTGCACCGGTTGGTTTCTGAGAGATGAGGGTCATTCTGTGTTGGAAGGCTGGATACGCTGACCATGGTGGAAATGTCTTTATGTACAATTAGACTTACTCTCTCAACTATATACGTATATACCAACGTATGTCTTTCACTTAAACTTTTTTTTTTCTAAATTAATTTGTGGACAATGTAGTGGGTTGCATGTTTGTAATTTTAAGATAAGAATTTATTGTATAAGTACTTAGCATGTAACTGTTTTTTGTCCCTAATAAAAAAAATAAACTACTCAGGCTCGCTCACAATATAATGTTTGAAACAATTTATGTTAAACAATTTCTGCCGAACTGAAAACGCTATAATGATTTAATACCGTTACTCCGAATTGGGCACTCTGTAACTTCTCAGAGAGTAATCTATCCTAATAATATCGTAACAAAGAAATGGGTGCTGAATCACGATCATGACTGTGAGAATGTAAAGTACAATGACATGCAGCTGACTCCTATAGCGAGATAAATATATAGACTTTGCTTAGTACGCACTTTGGCTAAGCACAATGCCTGTCACTGTTACACAACTGTCAAACTTCTAGTGCACGATAGAGACAGAACATAGCCAAGCCAAAGTTCGTGCTTAGTAACGTCTATTTATCTCGCCACTATTGTCCATACACGTGCTGTTGTCAACAACACAGACAACAGAAGACAAGACACTCGTCCCTGCACATTCCCTGAGACACAGCTCTCTAAAGTCATAACAAAAAGCTTCCGTTGATAACAACTCGAATAGTTCGCAGAAAACTGCGCTAAACAACACTCAGCAGAAGCAACGCCTCTGTTACACGTGTCTCCACACTGGCCTCGACACGTGTTACACCTACCTCTCTTACATTATAAAGCTTAGTATTCACTAGGGGGCAAATGTCGCGAAACATCACTCGCTTTTGCACGACAAGTTTGTCAACAGTACGCAACAGGTTCTGTGTACAGTGACAGTTGGGGTGGCAAAAATAACAGAGTTTAAATAAAGATAACGAGTATTTCTTTTGAGTTAACAGCTAACAAATTTACTTCATGGGTCAATATGAATGTATCTCTATGTAAAGGATTAAATGTTCCCGCGGTTTCACCCGCCTCTCTGGTAACTATCCCGCACCCGTAGGCCGTAGCGAGATGTTTAAATATAACTGGTAGCATTCCTCTATAAATGGGGTATCCAGCATCAAAAGAATTTTTCAAATTGGACCAGTATTTCTTAGGTTAGCACGTTCAACCAAACAAACCAACTCTTATTGTATACTGATAGACGAATTTCTAGATGAAAACAATCTCAAACAAGATGTTAAACTATATACATAAGCATTCAGTGTCGTCCCAAAAAGTCCCCAAAGTCCTCCTGACTTTGCCTAATTCAAATTGGGACAGGTGGTCGACACGTGTCGTTAGACATCTGTCCCATCTTGTGTACACCAAGCTTAACAATCAACTTATTAACCACTAATTAGCAGCTTACACGGTAAGTGCACCCCACACAGCAGAACTAGTTGTTAGTGGGGATTCGAGCGAAACTGGTGATTAGAACGAAACCGGTGATTAACAACGTTATTGAGGACGTTGAGGTAATGTGTTAATTAGCAATAATAAGATGAGGTCAGCATAAGTGAACAAAATAAAGAGGTATATAAGTATTTAATTAACTAGACAATGAAAGATTACGATTGTTTTGATTCGTTGCTAGTGCCATTACCTAAAACTCTCTGTAGAAGACAAACTTTGCTAGAGCTCTTTATAAAGCTGTACGTTCTTTACCGTGGCCCCGCAACGACTAAAGTTGAAAAGGCAGTCAGCAATGTTTTAATAAATCTAATTATAAGATAAGAAGGCCTTTACTTTGAGAATTGCGGAACCGATTCTCAGGGCACAGGGCGTAAGGTCAGGGCTTATATTTTAACCAATGAAAGGTGTCAACCGTGGACGTGCCAGAGAAACTGACCTCGACCGTGAAGTAACCCTAACATTCGATAGGGTCATAGACCAAGAATGTGTGGAGAGCCGGGGCCAGTCAATTAAAGTACTACTGCAGTTTCTACAGTAAAATTCTAAGTATCGTCTCGACCTCTGGTGTTGAAGAACGTTTACAAACTATAACTTGACCTTCACATTGACCCAGCAGGTAAACACCATAGCAAAACGCTGTTCAATGACCTCTGAAATCTCGAAGCATCAGAAACCAAAATATGCTCCCCACCAGCACGATAAGCACTGAGTTTTTATATGTAAACTCGATTTCCTGAGAGTGGAGAGTGTAATTAAGTTTTTCATGTAATTGGCGTGTCAAGGCAGGCACTGGAGTGCGGCTTCCTTTTACACGTTTGCGGGTTTTTGTTACTGTTTTTGTTTAGGAGAACTGTTGACGAACTAAACTGAGTTAACCTGTAGATATGAGAGCGTATTAGATTACTTTGTTACTAGCGTGAACAACGTCTCCTGAAGTCAGGAGACTTCAAAGCCAGACAAGTCATAATAAATATCTTAAGGCAACTCATACTCGGCCATCTGATTCTGAACTAGGCAGTGCCTGTTCTTTGGTAACCAAACTGACAAACTTTTACATGTTATTAATATTAAAGTACAAGTTGTAAATAAATTACACCCAGACACCGAACACACAATCATGTTCACCACACTAAGATTTGCCTAAACCCTCTCTCTCTCTGCTTAACAGTCAGGGCTAACCATTAGACGAACAAGCCAATCAAAGTCAAAGTAAGCAAATAAATCAACAAATATTTAGTACGCGTCTAGAACACCTTTCGCTGTGGTAACCGATCTTGATGCGCGTTCGACACGCGCGTGATGCAGGCGGGTGTAACACGTGACGAGCGGTGCGCACCGGTAGCAAGCGAATATGCGCGCTGATGAACAGTACCGTTCTGGGTCACTTAGGAATGTCAACACGAATGAATCTGTGAAGTATTTGAAGAGACATATGTGAAGTGTGATGATGAAATGACAGGAAGCGCCAAAATTGTAATGATCGATACTTTCGGAACTCGTGGTTGATTGTACACTCAGCAAAGTATATAAGTATACAGGGCCGTCAGATACAGTTTAAGTTTTATCAAAAACCCACGGATATTTTCTAATAAAAATTAAGTATAATAGTAGAAAATGACTAGTTCTTCAATTAGGTTAAATTTCATTTGAATACATTCATTGGTTTTCAAGAAAACCTCAATTGTAGATGACGGCCCTGTATACTTATATACTTTGCTGACTGTACATAGCGAGGCCTTGCCTCCCAGATGTTGCATAAAATACGTACTGTCTACTTACTAGCATTCTTTTTGGTTGTGGTTAAAACCAGATTATTAATAATCAACTGCAAAAAATGAGATATCTTTCAGTTTTACAAATTATTCAGTTTCATAAGTGCACGTTGACCATCCATAACAGAATCAGAAATAAACAAAATTGGATACGCCGCGCCTCGTTTACTTGGCAATTACTTTTCAAGACAAAATTCAATGTAATGCACGCTTTTCAGAAACATTACACTAAAACCAATTATAAAGATAGGTGGGACATAGTGGACTGTTTGGAATTATGGAACTTTCATCAAAGATATTACGAAATAAACCTAATCTAAGAATAGTTAAGCGTCACTGCCCACGCAGGCAAAGCGTATTCGTCTTTTCATGCTCGGTGTTTGCTTGGCTTGCAGCTTACAACATTCAAAATTGAGCGTTATCTAGACAGAGTTTCATAGTGTAAGCTGCAAGCAGGCGTACACCAAGTGTATAATGACGAATACGCGACTATGCAACTACGCCTCTACAACGTACGATAGTGACACAAAGTGTCCTCTACTGAAAGGCGCAAAATCTGTGGAATGTGTACCATTATCACGAAAAACAATAGTCTATAGCAGGACTCGGTGGCATCGCCAGCATTGTGCAGCTCTCAGTGTTATTGTAACCTGAGGAGTTGTTGACACACAGCGTACAGGGAACTGCGGCCGCGCGTGTAGGTTAACCCTCTTAGCGCCTTTTTCACATTCTTTTTCAAGTTCTGATTAAAATATCAGGCAGATAAATTCATACTAAAAATCTGTCCCGTTTTGTAATCCTTCGAACACACGTGATTTAAGACACAATAGAAAGACAATATCAGCCCGACAGCCGGCTGTCGGTTGGTCGTCAAAAGGTTAATTTATCTTGTAGATAGGGACTATTTCGAGGTTGTGAAACAGGCCCTTACTATCTATATTCATCGCTGTGTAAAGTTATGGGTAATCCTATTTTTTTAACCGACTTCTAAAAAAAGAAGGAGGTTCTCTATTCGAATGTTTGTATTTTTTTTTTATGTTTGTTCGCGCATATTTCCGTCGTTTACCAACTGATTTGAACAATTCTTTTTTTGTTTGAAAGGGTAGACATCCCAAATGATCCCATTGCCATCAGGTCCAGGATCTGATGATGGTATCATGCCGAAATCGAGGGAAGTCGGTTTTTTTTTTGCAAAAAAATATCTTGTTAAAGGGAATCCTTCTACAATTCCAGGATTGAAAGCTCAAGGAGTTACAATAATAAAAGACATACCCATGTCAATAAATTAAAAATCAATAATAAATACTGAAGATTTATCACTGATGCGGGTATTGAGTTATTTTATACAAAAGAATTACTTACATAAATCAATAAACAATGCTTATAATTGTCACCTTTTAATTTATAATCCAATGTCAAAGCCTTGAGTAGAGTTAATCAATTTATTTAGCCAATTAAATAATTATTCCGTAATGCCACGGGCTCTCTGACGAGTTGGTATTTTTTTTTTTATTTTATTATTAACAATATTCATATTGTGTTTGATGTCATATTTATAAATTCTAAATTAAATTAATATAAATATAAATTCTAAATTTCCATGCAAATGATAAAAACTTATAATCAATGTCAAGATTTATTTGACAAATACAGATTTAATTTTAAGAAAATCTTATAATTTACTAGCTTTTGCCCGCGACTTCGTCCGCGTAGAATAGTTCCCGTTCCCGGGGGATTTTCGGGATGAAAACTATCCTATGTCCTTTCTTGGGTTCCAGGCTATACCTGTACCAAATTTCATTCAAATCGGTTTAGTGGTTTAGGCGTGAAGAAGAGACAGACAGACAGACAAAGTTACTTTCACATTTATAATATTAGTACGGATTAGCTCTACCCCGCCGTTTCACTCGAATCTAAGGAATTAAAATTATCAGTTTTCTTTTTTTTTTTGTTTTTCTTCAGATATGGGGTGACGAAAGTGTTGAAATAGTAAATTTCTCCCTTCTATGTATGTTAATTGTCACAACACTACAAGTGAGTTCCTCACTATTTTAGTTTGTAGTTCTACCGATATAATTTACCGATTAATCTGTGTATCTGAGATCTCTCATTAAACGCGCACGTTGTCGATAAGTTTTCTTTTATTTAAACAATAAATTCAACAGAAAGAAATAGGAATTAATATTTATAGAGATAACATTCAGGAATAATTTTGCTTAACATTAAAAAAAATGTTTTTAATTCGATTGATTAATATTATAAACATGCAAAATTGTTTGTTTGTAAAATGCAATTTCTCGAAGTACTGATGTGATTACAACAATCTTTCACAAATAGAAAACTAAACTATTGCTAAGTGCAACAGGAAATGTTTTGACTTTTACTTGGACGAAGTAAAGACAGGCGCTTATGCTAATATAAATATTTAAGTTCACATTAGTTTACATAAAAATAGACAGATTTATGCGTATTGTTGTACAAAACATCGCAAGTATTTCCGTAGCCAGTGACCGAGTGACGTGAAAACAGATGAACAATAATAGCTGAAGTGATTATGTATATTATACAATTGTTTCTTACTGAGCCGTTTGGTTCACACACTGATGATAATTATGAGAATTTCTTTCAAATATCTACATGACAATGACTTTGGCAACGATTAAACTACTACAAGAATTTTGACAACTACCTAATATATCGTGCTAGGGATGTTTTAATTAAAAACTAATCATGCCACAAAAAAATATTTAAGAACACACTTATCATTGTAGTTAATTCATTGTCATTAATTATATAAAAGTGCAAATGTTAAATTAAACTCAATTCTGGGTAAAGTCTACTTTGTTAATTTTTGTAATAAAATAAAGAATATGAATATTACCAAGGCGTAACTTGGAACCTTTAAGAACATACACCTTTTCAAAGGCCGCCTGTACGGCAACGCAACTGCCAATCTCTTGGTGTTGCATCCTCTGTTTTAACCAACACCGTTCAATAGGATGGAGTTGGTTAAAACACAGAGTTGTCCTACGCAATAATCTACTGCTAAGCAATGAATACTGGGTGTTATTCATAATAATTGTACGTAACGGATATGAAAAAGATATGAAAATAAATTTAATGTAACAGAAAACATAACAGATAGGAATAGTAAGGACTGGTACATAATGCGCATAAAATTAAATGATTAGTTTTATTTATTAGGTATTTAGGTTATTCCTTTATTCACGAGATTAATAAAAAGATTTATTATTATTATTTATTTTATTATTTACTTAGATGTTTTTTGTATAGGTTCTGGATATATAAAAATGATACATCTGAATATTAGATTTTTGAAATTACAATACTACTTCAAAGTCTAAAGAGAACTTTGCAAAACAGTGGTAAAAAGCACGAATTCTAAACCATTGTAGGTATACCATCTAAAGATATAAGAAAAACATCCATGGTCGATAATTTTGCTACATGGCATGTAGCACAACATCTCAAAATTATTATTAACATAATTATTATTTATTTTGTTGTGTACAAAAATGCTTACTACTAGACACTATCTTCACTATCATCAGATAAATCAAAAAAGAAATGACTTCTGTCTTGAGAAGATTTTTTAAAGACGCAAATTTTGCCGTCGGTATTGGAAACAGAAGGTAATGGCGGGATCAGCTCCTTGAAATCTTTTCGCATATCATTTGTAGATATGTTATAAGATTTTGAAGATCCCATCAAAGTTTGCAATGTCTCTTGGTCATAATTAACTTTAACATTAGAGAGAATAGTTACTTGTGAATTTTGTGTTCTATTAGATTTTGTTGAGATGGAAATATCTTTTTCGGGTATAACTTCTTCATTATCAGGAAGCTGACTTGATTCAGAAGATGTTGATGGAAGCCTTATTGCACGTTTTATAGATTTTAGTAAATTATGATTCTTTAGTAAAAAGCAATCACACATTCCCCTTTTGGGTGAACGAGCGCAGAAACAGCTTAAAATTCTTGATGCAATATTATGTGAGTGATTTGTAGTTTGAATTTGATGAATTTTCATAGTGTTGGGGACAGCTATAAGCGACAGCAAAGATGCCTTATGATCTTCCTTTATACTGCTGATGTCCTCTTGATCAATACAGAAAAGTTTTACGCTGGTTTCTTTTTTCAAAAGATTATATGCAGATTCTGCGCTGAGGACGTCATTCCCTTGTGCTACTTTACTGTCTAAAAGCCTTTTAATAACACCACCAACGCCATCGGCTGCTCCCTTTCCGTGGGCGGCTTCAAAAAAATTCCAGGTCCCAGTTAAGCCGAAATTTTTTGTGATTGTATTAAATAAAAAAAAGTTTTTCTTTTGCCGATACTGTGTCGTTGGCCCGTCGGAAAAAACGTGTAGTGTGTCAATTTCTGGTGAAGTTTCATATATATTTGTTAAAATGGGTTTCAAATGTGCCCAGATTGCTTCTGGCGAATGGTCAGTCGCATCTGAAATAGTACAGTAGCTCTGTGGTTTTTTATTCTTTTGGTAAATCACACTTGTATGCAAAGATAACTGAAATTGAGAGGCCCCGAAATGAACTGCTTGGATCTCTTGAAACATTTTGCATGTAAAATTTTCAGAAAAATCACAATGTAAGAGGATTTCATTAGTTTTAAGATTATCTTTCATATCTTTATACATTTTGTACTGATGGCTGATATTGTATAAATGAATTTTAAAATCCTGTAGGTCTCGTTCAAATAAAATCATTAAATCTTGTAGAGTACCTGTCTTAATTTCTTTTACATTTCGTTTACACTTCTTTATTAAATTATTCTTTTTATATTCTACATCTTTTACAGACCAATCCAGCCATGTTACAGTTTCATCAAGTGTAGTTGTAGTTAAATCATACGTTATTTCTTTGACTTTACAGATTGTACATTGCCCATACATACATTGCTGAGAGTTTGAATTACAAACTAAAGATTTGACTAAATCGTTCACGGTTTTATGCCCATTTAGAGCTGATAATCTTTTCAGGGAGGCAAATTTAAATTCAATATTTGAATGCTTCTTGCACACGCATGTATCGCGGTCTGAAAGTTTTGGGCTCACTACATAAAAAGGCTTATGTCTTAAAAATGTCGTGTAAGACAAATTAATTCCCGTATTTTGTTTAAACTTGTTATATAAATTAGTAATGTTGTCAAGCAGATATCTTTTTTGCATCTTCAATTTTTTTACGGTCTTTGTCTCTTTCTTTCTAGCAGTTGCTCGGGATACGTCATCTTGTAAATAGAAATCTCGTATTTTGCTGGTGAATTCTGCATATTTGGTATTTTCTTGTCTTATTGTATTACGGGTCCGACCTTTTAAACCAATATAATAACCCAATCTAGTTTTCATTTTATGTTTGTGAACCAGAGCATTATTGACAACATTTTTTAAAATATGTCTTTCAGCATTACTTTTAGCGTTTTTGTATGAGTTTGTTAAACATTCGCTCAATATGTTCTTTTCAAGAATAACCCTTCTTACTTTATCTTTTTCTGGCGAAGATACATCTTTTAACTGCTGAATGAAGGACTCAGTTTTTGATATTGGAGAAGTTGGCATTGAAGATTCAACATTTTCTTTATTTTCATCTCTATAATTTTGCTGACATGTCAATAACAATTTGTATCTATAAACTCTTTTTCTTAGAGAATCTACTTTCTTTTTCAATATTTCTATTTTTCTTTTTTGTTTTTCATTTTCTTTGGTAATTCTGTAATATCTTTTTTTATAAATTTTGCGACTAGAATTTTTGTTTGGTTTGTCTGTGTGTGACTGTTTTTGTTTTATTTGCCGCCAAATTTTACGTTTTAAAGCTTTTTCGGTCTCTGATAACTCAGATATCTTTTTATAGTCTTTTCTTTTTTTTTCAGCCTCTTTTTTCTTTTATTCATTCCATTTAATAGGATTATTTTGCTTTAACCGTTCTCGATATCTCTTTTGTCTTTCCGCTGGTGTCAAAGGCATTTTTTCTAAAACAAAAGTAAACATTATCTGTATTTTCATTACAAATACTTTTTGTGGCAACAATAATATAATACTTATGTCTCAAAATTTAAAATTTTCATTATGCCATTTTACATTTAACATGAACAGTAATTATAAACATTATATCGATTAAAATTTACAGATTTATTTAAAGTTTACGTTAAACGTTGCATCAATTCTAAAATTATGAGTAGTTTTTTCGCAAATAAACTTAATAGTTTTACGTGCACATTTTGTTATATACTTATACAATTTTTAAAAATCTCATTCTATTTTTTTTGCAACAGTAGTGACATCTGACATCCTTAGAAACTTTTAACAGTCGTTAATTCGTATTTATGAAATTTGAAGTAAGTCAAAATAATTGATAACTTAATTATGATTATTTTTGTATTAAAACTTTTATAAATAGGTGACCCACATTATAATAGATGTGAGTAATTTTTATATCAAACAATTCAATTTTATATATACGCGCCTTTACCTTTTCATATCTGTTACATAACAGAGAAACGTAACGGAGAAATATCGTATATGAACATTTAGCACGTGTCTAACCTACAAAATAATTTGTGGAGCCATCATCAAATTAGTTCAGAGAATTCCTTTTACCAATTTCACTTCTGCAACCACTATTCTTTAATCATAATAATATTAAACCTGGAAAGTACTTACCGAATTCAGATAGACCACTTTAACAAATACCACAAATAAATGTCGAATTAAAATGTTGCACACGAAATTGATCGCACTGAGTGTATGAACAAAATGGCGGAATCGACAGTCACGCCATCTGTTTACAGTGTTTGTTGTGTAATGTTGCCAGTATATAATTTTATTTCTAAGTTGGGAATAATGTTGTAAAACTCTGTAATCGAGAAGAAAAACAGAGATGAGCATAATATTGGACTTTCATTTAAATATATAAATACTATGTTATGTAGTATTGTTTATTTGTTTTATTTATGGAATAATCTATTGTAATGGATAACCATCCTAAAAGAAAACTAAGTTGAATGCTAACACGTAATTCAATTTTTATTTTAATATTTCTAATATTACTTATTAAAGTGGGACATGATTTTCTCTATGAAATTTTTGTGGACATAGTTTTAAAATTTGAAATATTGAAATATCTATAAACCTTTCGATAATTTTACCTAGTATAAATCGTAGTTCAATTCTTTTAGAATTAGGATGAATAAATTTTAGCTAATATTGAAACAACAAATAAAAAATATTCAAGCTGGACACGAAGAAAGTAGCAAATGTACAATTTTCGTGAATAACACCCTACTACTACTACTACTGCAAATCAATGGGTTGGTTCATGTTTCTAGAAAAACCTACAATTGATTACTGTAATCTACATTGTATGTATGTCTGCCGGCCGCCGGTGATCAGTGACACTTGCCATATACAGGCTTAGCTAATGACGATGCCTACATCGTTGGACAAGTCTGAATACCAGTTCCTACTTTCTTTCAGCCACGACTGGTTCAACGAAAGATTAAATTATTACGAAATTACTAGATAGTAGATAGTTATAGTATAGATAGTTTTTGCTCTGTTACTGTTCCGCTCCCGTAGCGAGATGTAGTATAGCATATACCTTCCTTTCTCGATAAATGGGTTATCCAACACTAAAATCATTTCTCAAATCAGGCCAGGAGTTCCTAAGATTAGCCCAATGATAAAAAAAAATCATAATGATATCAGCGCTGCGGTATTTTTTATGGAAAAAATCGCAGCATAATGCTGAGATAGGGACCGTTTTTAGGCCTCGCACAGGTATTTTGTTTTTGTTATATAGTTTCATGTTTTTTTGTTTGTGTTATTTTTCTTTTCCTGTGTGTGACCAAAATTAATGTCTTTCTTTCTTTTCTTTCTTTCATTCAACTAAAAAATAAATAATAAACAAATAAATATCCTGGGACATCTTACACACGGCCATCTGATCCCAAGCTAAGCAGAGCTTGTGTTATGGTAATCAGACAACTGATATACATACTTATATAATTTTTAAATACATACATATTATAGATAAATAACACCCAGACACAGAACAAACAATTATGCTCATCACACAAAGTTTGTCCTGGGTGGGAATCGAACCCACGACCTCTGGCTTAGCAGTCAGGGTCACTGACCACTAGACCAACAGGCCCGTCAACTAAAAAAACATACTCTTCTGCAATATAACATTAGTATTTATGTCTGTTCTCCTTGTAGAATCTTCCTGAACAACATCAGTCGCACAATAACTCAAGAAACGCGCCGAACGTTGAAATGTTTATCGGTTAGATCGAATGTCAAGCTATCAGACACTGCGCTGACATTCCACCGCTGAAACAATAAGGATATGATTTTAATATTAGTTTACCATTTTTTTACAATTCTTTGTTTTTTTTGGCTTTTCTCTACTATTAACTACTGGGTAGCAGCATCCTAGTGGTTAAGGCGCTAACGTCTCACGAATGAGGTCAAGTTGCGGGTTCGAAACCGAGCAAGTACAAAAATGGGAGATTTTCAAAATCACATGTTCTCCAAGTTTATTTAGCACATCACTGACCACTAAAAACTATGAAGCATAAATTGGTCCCGGTTGTCATTCGTAGATCTCTTGCAGTCGTTACAGATAGTCAGAACTAGTCAGAAGCCAAAAAATCTAATAGGCGGTCGTTCCATGTAAAACTCTGGCAGTCTACTAAATCACTTTAGACTGAACCCGACCTTAACTCAGTTGGGAAAAAGCTAGGAACATGATACATACATTGAAGTCTTCCTCATAAACCACTCTATCTATCAGCGAAAACCGTTTTAAACTCCATGTAGTAGTTTCTGAGTTTATCGCAAATAGAGAGGTAGCGAGTGACTGTGCTGCAATAAGTAAGGATGCTGGTTTTAATTACCCGCCGGTGTAATTAATAGTATGTGAGCGGTGCACTCAGCGGTGCATGCAGTGACGTCACGAGATCCGGAACCACTTTACTAGATAAACGAACCATAATTTAATAGGGTGACAAGGATCATACGTTATTATTTTCCTATAAAACCATGATCTATATCTGGCAAGATATTTTCAATTTTTGCCCAATATTTAGGTCGAAAAACTGAGCAACATTCGCTCTTATTTGCTGTTACAGCGGCAATAGAAATACACAAATACTTTATGAAAATTTCAACTCTCTACTTTTATAAAAGACATGGAAGGACAGACAACAGACAGATTCTTATGAATAATAGGGTCCCTCTTCCTTTTAAGTACGGAATCTTACAAAATCAAAACACCATTACAACAAGAATATAAACAAAACAACTCACTTGCATACGTTTGTTCAGTTATTACTTATTTGTATTGTGAAACAGTAACTTAACCTTTACAAACACACTTAGGAAAGTCGCTAATTAAGTGACACCTAATTAGTATCAGGCAAACAAGAAAGTAAAGACGCTGCCTACGCGGCAGACATTCCGATCAGCTAATGAAACGCTAATAAAATGCATTACATGCGCGTTTAAGCTCGCTTCTAATTACCTAGTGGACATCAGTGGACAGCCCGCGCCAGTGGTCAGTGACGAGGGCGCAACCTGACCTACAGCTACTTCGTATTAACATAAGGAAAGTTTTCCTTGCAGGCTGTGGGGTAAAGGAGAAGCGATGGCGTTATTTACTTGTTTGAGAGCGCATAGCTTAAATTCTAAGCGCCTTACTAATAAACGCTGCATAAAGTTATGACAGGTTTATCCGTCAAAAAATGTATGGTTACACAGGCTTTATTCATTGCATAACTTTACACAGTGATTATTAGTAAGGGCATAAGAGTATATTTTTCAAACTTTAGAACTTTATATTTGTCGCATGACTCAACTATCTTACATTTATGTTTAAACCGAAGTCGGACTATTTAAACTATTTGTAACTTGAGAATGGTTGGACTGATTTTTACCCATTTTTTTTATTTTTATTTTTCGCCTTCGTGGTTTGGAAAAATAAAAAAATAAGAAAATATCATTCTAAAACATGTTTAAATGTAACGCCGAGTCATGAGAGAAACAAAAGGATTTGACAGGACACCGTCGTTGTCTATACTGAACGCTCCGCTCATGTCTTGCGCCCCTGCACAACAAGGTGTCATGGCGGCCGTTATAGATGCTGCTGGTACGCATGCGCGGAGAAATTCGCGCCTACACGCCGCGCCAGCTTTCTATGCAAAGCGAAGGGAACCAATTACGTGTGCTAAGAGCTTACAAATGGCATGACATGCGTTTAATGTTTAATTAGTATTACTTAAACGCATTATATTGACTTACTATACCGGCCCCCCCAACTTAACAAACCAGTACGACGTACCAACTTTTGTAAACAACATTTTCTACTGGTTTTGGTTACCATACATATCACAGCGTTTGTGATCCGATGTTTTTGTAATCCGATCAGCACTTAAAAGACATTAAGTTACAAAACGCACGATCTTGATGTTACCTTTGTTATGCAGTCTGTTACTCGCTGCCCAGTGCCCACACACTGATAGCGATCGCACCGCCTACCAGCGCAACTGATACTTTAATTACTTTGTTTGTTATCGAAACTAGCGCGTAAGTAAATAGAAGAGACTGCTGACTCTATATGTGGATAGATAGGGCTTGATTAGGAGGTTAGGTTTCCGTACTTAGTCTTAGTTATGCACCATCGTTGTACTTTGGACCACACAGCAGCTGTTCCCTATGTAATAGCTGTTAACCAAACTAGAGACAGCTAACTATTAAAGTCCAAAAGTAAATATTAATACCAACACACCCCTGGCCCTGAAACGCAAAAGGCATTAGAAGGAACGCGGATGGGTTTTAATCAGCATAAGTCAGACACTCCGTTCCGCATAATTTGATGACTGGTTTCCCATCCATAAAAAAAATACTAGCAACCCACCCATGCTTTGCACGAGTCTTTTAAAATTTGTGAAAACCATATCAAAATCCGTTGTCCTTAGAAGAATCCAAAGAAAAATAGACGGATCTATAGATACTATTTAGAGAAGAGCATAAAAGGTTAAAAATAATCATTAGCTAATCACGATGATAGCTTTGCGTGTGACATGGTATCCAATGGGTAATTTTTTTATTTTTTTTTTATTTTTTTTTTTATTTTACAAATGTTAGGAAACCTTACAGCTGATTAAGTACAGTAGTTCGGTTGTAAATAACATTAATAAGGCCAATTACAAGTTTCCACAGATATAAAAGTAGACATAGATATTAATAAAGGTAGTAGACAGTAAAAAAACTTATGGTGAAAATTAATTGTAAAGAAACAAGGGAAAGACTAATTTAGATTATCGAAGAAGTTATTGGTAAGAATCTTTTTTAACTTATTAACATTAGTGTTGAAAATATCGATATCAACATCCCGGGTAGTCGAATTGAACACACGACTCGCCCTAATCATGTAAGAGTTTTGTCTGTAATAATCCTCCACAAAGTGCACGGGCTGGTCCCAGGGGGCGCCACGTGCATGACCAGCCTCCATTACTTAAGTGGATCCTACTGACTACCACTTAGCACCCAATGTAGGTCGCTCATATACCTAGTTCCCATTTTTAGTAAACTTATCTGGTATTCTGTGATAACAGTTGTATTTTATAAATTGGCAATTCCTTTTTCTTCTTTTTTTCCCACGTTCTATTATGTTCAAGTTTCGTAGATGCCCGTCACACGGGCATCTATGAAACTTGGACGTATATAGTAATTTGTGTCTGAAATCTCCAATCCGCCATTTGCGCGAGAGGTGATCAATGCTCGTACGTTCGATGATTTAAGTAATTAGTTTTAAAAGTTAATCCAGAAGAAACTAAATTAATGATTTTCTCTTTTTAAAGAATTTAATCATTACAAGGCTGAATATTGTTTGTAGGCATTATTATTTAAAACTGCGCACTTCTTAATTGCATTTCGCGTGCAATAGAAATCTTCCAAACAATAAAGGTATTTGTCAGGAACCCAAACTGCGCTGTGCTCACAAAAGGCACTCCCCTCCATTTCCTCACAAACTTCATTTAGTGCTGAGGCAACACCAGCTAATTGTGTTGTGCTGAACAAAGCTGCGCTGACAATAGCGCACAACATCCGGTTGCGCGCGCCGCGTATCATGCGTAACAGGAAATTTCATTTGTGCATTTTAGGCACCTATAAAAGTATTAAATTTATTGCGCAGTTCCAATGATAATTATGAATGGATAAGAAAGGATAATAAAATGTGTAAAGAAACTTTAAAAAATAAATTAAAGACGATTCTCCTTAAGGCAGTGGATACGAGATGTAAAAATAATGCCAACTTGTAATAGCACCTAACTTAATATTTTACTTATTTAATTTTAGATTTAAGAGTTCAATGCATACATTTCATTTGAACCAAATGTAACAAACAAGCGCTAATCCCGCCGACAAACTGTTTCGCAGTTTGGTGGGTTTATTATAATGTAAACAATGTTGGTCAAAATAAAGCATTTATTATTATTATTTTGTTTAACGTCTTACGTTTCTCGGGTCCCTGGGGACCCGGACCTTTGGAAGGCGTACGAGGGGCCGAAGCCAACTCGCAGAGGCCCCTTGAGAATTTTATGAGAAATGAGATACCAACCGACGATTATTCCTATATGCACTATGCAGGTGCACCTAAGGATAATCCCCGGTTAGTGTGAGACTATTGTAGAACTATGTAGCAAACAAAAATTTTAAACTATGGGTTTGGGTTTTTAGGTGGACTAGGTACTTGAGACTATGGAGGGACTATAGCCCCTGCCTGACCAATGTTTGAAAGCACGGATAAAAAGGCAGGGGGTGACTTGCACACTCAGTAAATGGGCCCCCGAAAACGGCCGCTGGCACAAAGTGACGTAGCGACAAGGGGGCAACATATATCGAGGTGCTGGAGGAGTGGAGAGGTATTCCACGGCTATCAGGACAATCCCGGAAGTACGGTCAAGATCCCTACCAGCATCTTACTGGAATACTTCCTTCCCCCGAGCACGTATGCTCTTGCGAATCTCCACTCAAACCAGCCAATGAAGGCAAGAGTGAGGTGGGAGCCTTGTTCCTCGTCAGTGCTCACTCTGGCCGGCCAGTTAAGGCAAGCCAGAGATGAAGAACAAAGGGTCTCCCAGGAGGTCAGGTCCACGGGGTCGCTACTGCCCGACAGCTCGCCACAAGCTGCCCTGCGGGTTTATTATTATTATTATTATCTTTAAACTTTACGTTACTCGGGACCCTGGGGTCCCGGATCTTTGAAAGGCGTACGAGGGTCCGAAGCCAACTCGCAGAGGCCCCTTGAATAAAGCTTTATAATATGAAGTGGGACACCAATTGGCGGTTATCCCTATATGCACCACTCAAGTGCACCTAAGGTCAACCCCCGATTGGTGGTGGTCTATTGCAGGTCTTGGAATAAAGAAAGTATTGGACTATGGGTTTGGGTTGCTAAGATGGATTACTTATCTGAAACTATTGAATGGCTATGGCCCCTGCCTAACCAATGCTTGTATACACGGATAAAAAGGCAGGGGGTGACTTGCACACTCAGTAAATGGGCCCCCGAAAACGGCCGCTAGCACATAGTGACGTAGCGACAAGGGGGCAACATATATCGAGGTGCTGGAGGAGTGGAGAGGTATTCCACGGCTATCAGGACAATCCCGGAAGTACGGTCAAGATCCCTACCAGCATCTTACTGGAATACTTCCTTCCTCCGAGCAAATTTGCTCTTGCGAATCTCCACTCAAACCAGCCAATTAAGGCAAGAGTGAGGTGGGAGCCTTGTTCCTCGTCAGTGCTCACTCTGGCCGGCGATGAAGAACAAAGGGTCTCCCAGGAGGTCAGGTCCACGGGGTCGCTACTGCCCGACAGCTCGCCACAAGCTGCCCTGCGGGTTTATTATTATTATTAATACCGGTGTTTGGGGCTTAGACGAAGATTGCGCTGAACATTTTAAATACGCCAGAATTAACTAAATAATCTTCTATACATATACCCGTGCAAAAAATATCTCTTCGTTCGTTCTATTGCCGTGATTTCTTTCAGTGGCAGATGGTGGTGGGGACACATAGTGGGGGATTCTTAGGCCTGTTAGACACACATTATGTGTCCCTATTAGGTTTCCTAATCAAAATTTGAAAGCTCACATTTCCGCGCCGAAAAAATAAGAACATGTCTGAACACTTGTTACATACAAGTGTTACACAGCATACCCTAAAAGCTTAATAAGTATTTAGAGAGTGAATTCCTGATAAATTGTTTCACACCCACAAGTATCCTCTATTTATAGTTCTAGATTTGCCAACAAAATAAACCGTTGAACACATACTATCACCAAGTGGGAACTGGTTTGCATATATAAACCTAAAAAACGTGCTAATTGGTATGGTCCACTTACTCGGTTCAAAAAAGCATTACTGTTGGTGTAGTGATATGTTCTTGTAACACTTTAGGTAACCTAGTGAACCCTGTGTAAATAACAGAAAGCTAATTTTGGAAGTTTACAATATTGTGGGTCTGACTTTGAGCCCTGTTCCCGACAAAAGTCAGGTTTTAATAGTTGGCGATGAGGTTTTATTTAATGAAACCTATACATATATTAGACCTGGATTTTAAGTAAATGCAAGTTAACATTTAAAAACTTACACTGTATGTTTACTACTCGGGTAATAACATTATTTTTAAAGATGTGATTTTTTGCCGTTTTTTGCCGATAATTGCACAGAACCCTTCGTGCGCGAATCTTTTTTTTTTTTATATGTCGAGTAGTCACAATTGCAAAAGTCTTGCAGATGCGTTACCATCATAGAGATAAAGATAATATTACTCTTGTGCCTTTAATTACAACGGCACACTCTTAAACCGAAAGACGGCAATGATGCTTTGCGGCAGTAGTTCTTCCCTAGACAAGCACCTTCACAAACAGCTCTACCACTCGATCGATTTAATGATGGAACTAAAAGCCTTACAAATTTTACTTAAAAAATAGATGTTTAACAAATTGTTGAGATGCCCTCAGTCTGGTTGTATGTGAATGTAAGTCCTCGTTCTAGGAGAAATTCCTAAAAAGTGAAACACCGATTAAGTAATGGACACACACGCTTACAATACAAAGCATGTTGTTTTTACAATACAATTCACTTGTCAGTCAGACATATTGTTTGTAACAATACATAGCCTCACACCTGGTGTCGAACGGGAGCGCATCGGATGCCACAAGAGAACACTTGTGCTATTGTGCGCGCACAATGCGCGGCCCCGGCGACGCCTCAGGCGCACATCTACAAACTGCGGCTGTACATGATTGATAGTATTTCGATGGAATTAATAACTTAGAAATATTAATAACATTCACAATAATCAAAGTAAGCCGTAAATTATTTCACGTGATTGGACGGGAGTGTTACGAATCCCATTTAACCGACGTCTCTTACTGCTCCACACTTGTGGGACGTTGCGAGATGTTTTACAGCCCATACTATTCACTACTCATTTATTAAAACTTCATGCACAAACGGTACATAGGCAGACTTCATGCCTTAGACATTTTCTACCAGTTGAGTCAACTAACTAAACAACTCAGACTATTCCTCATAGCCTAAAAAAGTTCTAAAAAGAACATTAATTACTTATAACTATTTAAATGTCCCTTACATAACTACACATACAAGGAATTACATAGTTATTGTATACAAAATGTAGTTACATTATTAATTATGCAGTATTTCTGAGAAAACCTCATAAATTCACTATAACCTACAGTTGTATGTGGTAACAATCTGCGAGAAGTTATTTATTTATATCGAGTAACTTATTTCCCGTATCTCGAGTTCTCGACACCAGTAGTCAACTGTTAATATACTTACAATGTTATATCTGACGGAAAATTTCAGCTTCCTTTGTACATATACTTAATATAAGAACAATAGTAGGATATTGTGTACCTGTTATATTGCTTGATGTTGCGTAGCATTGGCGGGACAGCTACAAAGTTAACAAATAGTTAACTTGCTAAATACTCAGTCCTTAGTACATAGGTTTTTTCGAAAGTTTCCACCGAAATGAATTCAGCTGAGCAATCGAACTACGAATTTCCATTATTATAATATTGTGCTATTTGTAATATTGCCGAAGTATACCGTTAGCTGTTTGCACAGCTGTTTCTTAAAATGAAATCAAAATCAATGCCGTATGAAAATAAACTACTATACAAAAATAATACTGTGTCCGAGCACTGATTTGTATTGTGTCTTTTTCGTGTATTCATGTATTAATAACGTAAAATTTTCGAATATAGCCTTACAATATGTGTATAGTTTGCCGAGAAAAATCCTTTGAAAAACGTATGACGAGTAATTAAAATAAAATTTTATATTATTGCTGAAATGCTGAGTATTCCAGCAATTGTCTCTTGAATTGGTTATTAATATAGATGGCGATTGTCCTTAAATCACGCGTCCGTACTTTATGGTATTATAACTTCCCAACTAGCAAAACAGTCTCAGAACTCGCACTTTTTAAGAGTGGTAGGCTTGAAGCGCTCTAATATTTGTTTTAAACATACCATCGATCCTATATTACTTTTATAAAAGCCGGTATGGCCTCAAGAACGCTCAGTCTCATAACCAAGTCTCATATTTATATATAAGAGGATTTACTAAAACTAGTTGCACTTGAAAAAATCTTGCTCTTACATGGTTATTTTCTAAGCTCGTTTGATTTTATATTAGATTTGTTAAATGCTATTGTAAGATGTCAGACTAATATCAGCATAGCATAAGAGTACTGTAAGTAAGTGCATTTCTAATCTTAATTAAAACTAATATAAAACCAATAGCACTGGATGAGTATGATATTAGAGAGATCATGAATCAACATTTTTACAATACAAAAGACAAGACCCATATAAGAGCGTTTGATCTTAGATCGATTTTGAGAATAACTAATTTTAATAGATTTAAGAGTATTTTTGCTGGCGATATTTAATGGATTACAAAAACTGGAAAAGATTTAAGAAAACTGGTGGCTACAGGAGGAGAGTTGTTAAAAAGTACAATGAAATGTTATAATTGCAAGGTACCCTAACTTATTCCAATATGGCGATTTATCTTTAGTATGCCGAATGCTTAAAATAGAGTAAACAATCTTACATTAGTCTAATAGTGCGCTTGTAAAAAAAAAAAAAAAAACATACAAACATTCGAATTGAGAACCTCCTCCTTTTTTTAGAAGTCGGTTAAAAATGCAGCTATAGTAATGGCGACACTCTCGTTACAAATTAACAAATAAAATAATTAAACAAGAACAGCAAATACCTTATTTAACAGGGCGCCTGAATTTTGAAGCGTAAAACCAGGTCTAATTAACAGTAAATAATAAATTCCAATACGATTACTTACCATAAAACTACCTTTACTTTTATACTAAAGTGCCGTACGGCACTTATAAACATTAACTTTACGAACTTTATTATAATTTCATTTAATTTCACACCAATTACACTCACACTAACTTTTGAGTTGGATTTGACGTAAAATTCTCAAAATATTCTAACCTTAGACCAATATTAGCCTATGCAGGCTTACAAGATACTTACGTAAAAGCAATATTAGCCTAAGTCGGCTTAAATTAATTTTGGATAGATTTCATAAGGTGCAAACAGCATTCAATTAGACCGATATTAGAACGATATAAAACTAAATATGCTTATAATTGGTGCCCAAACCCAGGCTTATATCATTATATAGGAATGATGTAAGAGCAAAAAACAGTAGTCTAGAGATTGTTGTGAGACTAGTTTTTGCTAGTTGGGTTACCATCGCAATTAAATAATGGAAAGCATGTATTTAAACAAAACATCTACCATCGGCAACATTGAATGATTCAAGTTCAACTTCTAAAATAAGTTCCCATGTTTGCAGACACGAACGGCACATACAATGGCGAGCTACCGCACAAGGAGGGCAGCACGAGCGGCGCGCGCGGCTGGCGGCGCGACGCGGCGCGGCGTGCGCGCGCCTGCTGCTCCACCAAGACCCTGCTGCGCCGCCTGCCCATCCTGCAGTGGCTGCCCAAGTACACCCCCCGCAACGGGCTCGCCGACATCATCGCCGGTGAGTACATACTACACCCTGCAGTGCTGCCCAAGTACACCCCCTGCAGGTCAATTGTCGCTCGTTAGGTCAATCGATTCATTCTCCCGAAGCAAAATAAAGCATGCGCGGCGATGCGCTTGATTGACTATTTAATTACGCGAGTTGTGTGGCCGTGTGAAATTGGGTTTACTCGGAAAGGCTCTATTACCGCGCACTTTACACTATTTTATATTTTAGTTACTAACTGCGGTGTACTGATTGATATGCAACACCTGGAAATGTGATTGCGATTACAAAACATTGCTTTGATTCACTAGCCAGTATTTTGTCATGTTATTATTTGTTGCCATGGATTCAGGAATTGTTGAGGTAGGCACGCTAGTAGGTGCAGTGCTGGCACAGTGCTGGCGACTGCGTATAGTGCATACTATACATAAATGTTTATTTTATAATTATTTATTTTATGCAGTCGTGAAGTGGTTCCGGAGCGTATGCACCATAGTGTAGGCAGACGTTCAAATTGATCAACTGTAGTAAAAAAATAGTTATCGTTAAAAAGAGTAACGATATTATTATATTACCAATACCAATGTAAACTAGAACACAACTATATTGTACAACAAGTGCTCCGTTCCATATCAATTCTGAAGGCACCTGCCCACTAGAGCGTAACGTCGCCGCGTCATAGACGCTTCACTCTCGTATTACAGCGTCAAGGGACGTGCGATTGTCCGTTTATATATGTCACCGGAAAATAACAAGATCCGTAAGTTTATCAATCTACTAGGAAGTTTATAAACTTCCGTAGGATTCTAAACGGGAGATAAATTGTAATATTTTACGTCCACATTTTCGTAAATTTATCAATTTCCGACGACATACGGTAAATTTATAAACTAACGGATATCTATTCGTAAGATTTTAAATGGTTCGACCAATCACAGAAACTCTTTTAAATATACGCATCTTTGAAATACGTAAAATAACACACTGCTCTCTGATTGGTCAATGTTCATAGTGGCAATGCTTGTGTCCAAAGACTGGTATAATCAGACTTGACAAACTATAAATTGGAAGCAACAATGCCTGGTTCCTCTCTGGCACGGATGTAGTGAGTTGAGTTTTCTTTGAGTTGCAACACAGTTCAACATTTAAAACTAATAAAAACGCACAAGCAAACTGGTTTATTTATGTTCCGTGGCGAACAATGGCGGTCGCGAAGAAGGAGAAGTGACACGTGACAGTCAACCAATCAGATCGCGCGTAGCGTTTGGTTACTGCTTACTTATAATTTCACGAGTGAGTTCAGTAAGTTTATCAATTTACGAAAATGTGGACGTAAAATATTACAATTTATCTCCCGTTTAGAATCCTACGGAAGTTTATAAACTTCCTAGTAGATTGATAAATTTACGGATCTTGTTATTTTCCGGTGACATATACACTAGTCCGGCGCTAAATCAACACAATGAGGACACGCATCAGTAGACGGACCGCCTGTGACTCACTCGACATGTTGCAATCCGTCAGTAATAGTCTGTTCGAGGAAAATACCGTAACCAAGTGCATTGTGATGTTAAGTTACCATAGCAATGTATTATTAAGTAAACAATAAAGTGTATTGTTATTATAATACAAATCATAAAAACCTTAAAACTTTCTTATGTTCGTAAATGTTAAAAAACAGTTGCGTTATAAAGAATTTCAGAAATTTCTTAATCCTGTTATTATATCACGCGACGTGCGTTTTTAAAAATGAGTGGTATAGAGATAAACAGAACCCAAAGATACAGCCGAAACGTCCAAAAAATCAGAAATCGTTTTCTAGTTATTTTCTATGAGTATCTTCTTCGAACCTTCGTGTATTTAAATATGAGTGAAAACACTTTAAAAAATATATATTACTTAAACAGCTCTAATGTCCCAGGTGCTTTGTAACTTAGCTATTAACTACACACTTATCAAAGAAAACCTGACTATTAATATACAATAGGCAACGTGTAGTCGAACGAAGTGCATCGACCTCGATCACATTCATTTAAAATTGCACTATTATCGAGTAATGCATTGCAATATCGGAAAAAAAACTAGGGACTATGAACTCTACGTCCTTGTACATAAAGTATTTTGAGAGCAGTAAGTATTAAGGTTCGTTGGAGCGTGTAAAGCGTGTCGTCACAGGCTTTGTGTAGCGATGCAGTGTGTCGCAACCATTACACTACAATAACCGATTTCTTTTGAATTAAATCTAGACTGGTTGGTATACGTGGCGCGCTCGATACATAGGCCTGAAGTCAAATTAGCAGTTTTTCAGCATGTCATTGGAGGATTTTGATAAAACTTTACAGTAATATAACTTATACACCAGAATGACTCATAGGCTATGTAACATCACTCGATGACTTTGGAGAGCGAAACAGTAACCAAAAACCTAACATAACGCGGGTGAAACTGCGAGGTTCAGCTAATTAAACCTTTGAACACACGTGATTCGAGATACAATAGAAAGACAATAGCGACCCGACAGCCGGCTGTCGCTCGGTTGTCGATAGGCTAAACGCACTAGCGTGGCGCGTTATATTACAAAGGAATATGTATGGTTGGTTTTTTGGCAACAAATGACTACCCATAGTGTTGGTCTATTTTGCAGGAACAATTTTCTGATAGTCGTTTGCTCACTATAAAGCTGCAAACACTTCTTGATCACCGACTAAAGACCTTTTGATCACGCCTTTTTGAATATATCGTGCTCGAGATTACGACAGATTGACATCTGGTGAAGTATTCGTGCTCAGGTAACTGAAGGATATGAATAATCATGAAAATTAATTGAGTATTACATTGACAAGTTTTTCTTACGCAATCGTAATTATTATTACAATTGCAAGTCAATACAATGAGTAGTTTAAGAACAATTAAAATAAACATCAATTTATTTTTTCTTCTTAACTTACTGACATTGCGTAGTATTACAGATATTTGAAATTCTTGACTGTTTGTTGCCTTCTATAATATACACGAATCAAGCCTACTTAAAAATCTTTCACGAGAAATTCTCTAAATTATCCTAGTATAACCCACCATTACCAAAGTTTCATCACATCGATGGTTTATGCATGGTTAGGAACTTATTGAGTACAACGGACAGCATTTAATTATTTATATAGATCGAAGGTAAAACTGTACAAGAACAATCGATGTAAAGTGTAGTTACATCTCCGCGACCTCGCTCTTTGCTATCCCTTCACGGCCTGACCTTCCTCCATAATTGATGTATTTAACCACTCATCATCAGGTCAATGTTTTTGCGCGACAATTACCCACTTTCGTCGACATTGCGATTGTTCGATCGATATAAAAAACTGGATCGATCTAATTTATCTGTAACAACACGTTCATGAGAAAAAGGCAAATAAATTAATTGTCACGCGCCAGGGCGTCAGACGTGCTCGGACTTCATAGAAACTAAAACGATTTTCATATCGCAGAAATCAACAGTTTACGTAGGCCTAGATAAGGCTGACTAATAAATTATCAATATTATATTTTGTCAAAGACAAAGTTTAATTCCATTTATATGTATGATGTTCTGTTGGCCTGTCAAGCATTTGTCGTAGGCTCGTAGCCGTAGCGCTGGCGTAGCCGCCTACGACGGATTCCGCAGACGAATAGACCCCGTGTGACGTGTACACTGGGTCAAACCAGAAACATAGTAATTAAGTGAATTACCAGCGCCTGGCTAACAGCTAGTGACAGGTGATTAGCGGCATGTCTATTTAGTGGCACTTTGCCGATGTTTAACCAGAGTCATAGTTACGTATTATAAGTTTGAAAAGTTTGCATTTTGAATAACACTCGATATCTGTATCTCTAACATATCTTCCATCTAAATCAATATATTACAGTTTCTCAATATACTGAGACGCAAAAATAACAATATATTTAGGGTTTGTGAAAAAATATAAAATGTTTAAACACAAAAAAGTTTTCAGTTTTAATATAAACTACACTGTTTATTTCTGGTTATAATAAATTGTGTTTTATTTTATATCACTAAAATGAAATAATGTGAAAAACGTGTATGTACTTTTCTTTTATCTAACAATCATCTACAACAAACTACAGTTTGATAAATTAATGCATTTAAGAATCTATCACATTTTTGTCAACACCCGTTTCTGCGGTCCAGTGTTACACGAGACTCGTGCAATTTCTTTGGTTTATGTATAAAGAAGTCGATGTTATGTCTTTCGTTCGTTCACATGCAGACGAAACCAGAGCCTGAAATTGGTTTTCTTTCCTCACGCAAACACTTCTGCTGAGTTTGATCGATCCTGAAGGCTAAATGTTAAACAGTTTCCATTAACTGACGGTGACTTGAGAATTTCTCACTAGTAGGACATTCGGAATTTAAGTCACAAATAAGCACCTGCAACTTTCTTTGTGAGGAATTTATATGATGATGACGTGAGGATATGATGTGCCAGATTTGTTAATTGCTTAAACTGCTTGTTGTCAGGTATAACGGTGGGGCTGACGGTGATCCCGCAGGCGATCGCGTACGCGGGCGTGGCGGGCCTGCCGCCGCAGTACGGCCTGTACTCGTCGTTCATGGCCTGCTTCGTGTACACCGTGTTCGGCAGCGTCAAGGACTCGGCCATCGGTCCCACGGCCATCGCCGCCATCTTGACGCGCGAGAACCTGCACGGGCTGGGGCCCGAGTTCGCCGTGCTGCTCGCCTTCCTGTCCGGCTGTGTGGAGCTGCTCATGGGGATACTGCAGCTCGGTGAGTTTCGTGTTTACTTGTACTTCTCGGAAGTGCTAGCAGTGCTAAATTGCTACAATTGAGTTGTTGTTATTGCTGCTGTGTGCAATTAATCATAATCGATACGTCGAGCTGTTGTCCTTAATTGTTTGGTGCCAAAAAAATTACTTAACACTGAAACTCCTGGCATTTAACCCAGTCTGGGAGGCAAAAACGCGACGATCATCAATCATGATTATCAATAAAGAAAACATAATTATGATGCAACCTGTAAGTCAGCAAGTTAACCAATTCCGTTGATTACAGTACGTATTGTTACTGACGACACGATTCAATGTATTCATGTAAGTTTCTCCTCGGATTCCGATCATGCTGTAAGAATTCGTGATATGACAGTTGGCTTCTTAGTTCCAATACTTTTCGCTTAGTTAAGAAACAGTGACTGAACAGGCTTGGACAATATTTTCACATACCTATCGAAATAAAAAATGATCTTAAATGTAGCAACAAACAAGGTTGTTTGCGCCACCAGTAGCTCGGGCTCGGGGGTGACGCTAATCTGTTGCTAAGTAAACATTGCAAAACGAATGCAATCCTGTGCACACTTCCCGGCGCCTGCGAGAATGTCTGTGTTGTCCATTGTGACATTGTGACATATCCACTATGTAATTTCAGTGAGTCAGAATCATCTCAACAAACAGTAGGGCACGCTTATCGCACTACAATGCTAAATACTCGCCATTCCATCTTGGAACACAGTCACTTAGAACTACATAGTCTGAAATGTTTACTAATTTAAGGTAAGACAATTGAAATGGCTCAATGGTGCCGATTCTCTTGTGCACAAACTATCGTAAATTTAAGTTAAGTGTATCTTTCTCTTTCCATTTCTTAAAGAAAAGGACAGAAGATACATTTTAGTTTAATCCTGTCAAATTAGACAGCGCCTGATGACAATTGACGTATATTTAGACGCAATGTTTTCAAATTGCTTCTAAATTATCTATGGAGTGTCTAAATTTGACAGGACTTAACTAATATTTGATCTTCTGTCCTTTTCTTAATTAAACGGAAAGAGAAAGATGCATTTAACTTAAATTTACGATAGTTTGTGCACAAGAGAATCGGCACCAATGCCTCAAAAACTAGTTTATTCAGAAACTAGACTAGATTGGTATTTGGGACAATATATAACTTTAGCGATTGATTAGAACAACCACGTAGGACACAAAAAAAACTTTTGTTTAAAGTGCCCAGTTAACAACATTGTACTGTAAGTTGGTTTAAATTCGAATGTAATTGAATTTGGATCGGGGTATGTTATAAAGAATAAGCAAACACGTAGCACGTAATTTCAGCAAAAAGTGTACCTGCATTACAGTGCAGTATACCCCTATACTGCACCTGGTTAGGATTACCTGGACCTTAGACCCAAACCACTCGAGTAGTTGTTGTGTTCTAATCTTTTCAGATATCCGTAATACCTATACCTACCTAAAATCACCGAGTTGCGTGTTCATCTGAAAACGCACAATTTATTCATCAGAAGATAAACTTAGTTCTGATCTTGAAAAGATTCAACTAAAGTCCCTTTTGATGATGATAAAGTTGATTTTCCTTGATTAGGTACTAATCAGTTTAAGTGAGGCCATCAGACGAGTAAAGCAATGTCATCACAATTAACTGCACGATCGTGTAACAAGTCATGAGCAACGTGTTGCAGTGTCATTTTGACAATATATGTTTGGAGGTATAAGGAACAGAGTGTAAAGTCCCTCATCCTCCGTTGAAAAGGGAGGATCCTCCGGCCAGACGGGTGTTGTGTCTGGTGGGCTACTGCCCGACGGTTCTAGTCGGGTTTGTTGTATCTGTTCAAGTGTCGCCGGAAACTTTGATATCGCGATGTAGGATGCGAGGTGTAGTTCACATGTTCGGCGATAGATGTCGCCACATATGTATAGGTAGACAATAATAGATTTTGTCTCCCGAGATAATAGCAGCAGTAGCTTTAATGAAAGCTTCCACCGGGCCATGCTATTCAAAATATAAGAAGCCAAAGCTACTACCTAGCTGCCTTTATTAAAGTATAAGGGAAGTCTAATTACAACTGTAAAAATGAACGAGGCAATTGATAAGGAAGTAACACAGAAAGCATTTTAACAAACGAAAATTAAACTTATGTAAAACTTAAGGCCCGTATAAAGTTTTATATAAGTTCACCGAGCATCTTGACGCTTTATTCACCATTTCGAAACCGTTTAGCTGCTTTATACTGTATAACGGTTGGATAATGGGATATCAAAATGCTTTTGTGAAGCCTTTAGTTTCAGTGCAGCAAACCACAATGCTGTTGTACAGCTTTCAGCTGTTTTTAGTGTATTTGGATTTACAGTAGCATTTTTAAGTTGTAAATAAATACTCAATGTTGTTTAATAGCATAAATATGAACCATTATAATGCCACAAAATTCTCTATACAACTTTTAGCTGTTTTTAGTGCCTCAGGGTCTACAATAGCATTTTAAAGTAGTAAGAAAATGCCTAATGCTGGTTAATAGCATAAACTTGTATCATTATAATGCACCGAAATTCGTTAAACGGCTTTGAGCTGTATTTAGTGCCCTTTGTTGTGTAATAGCACATCTAAGTGCTAAGTAAAAGCCTAGTGCTGTTGAACAGCATGAACGTAAACCTATGTGATGCTTGTGTCGGATTCAGGCGGAAGCGACGCCTGGGTGTCACCACTGCAGCAACGGTCGCCTGGAGGACACGGTCGAGCACACGGTGGAGGTGTGCCCCGCATGGGCGGACCATAGACGTGTCCTCGTAGAGGCGATCGGCGGCGGTGACCTCTCGCGCCCAGCGCTGGTTCAGGCCATGCTGCGGGGCGAGACGGAATGGGATGCCGTCGCCTCCTTCTGCGAAGCAGTTATGCTAGTGAAGGAAGCGGCGGCGCGCGAGAGGCAACGACGAGCCTCTCGCCCCGGACAAAGACCCAGGCGAAGACGTCGAGAGTCGCAAGACGACTACCGGCCACCGTAGGCGCGGTTCTGCGGATGGCGAGCGATGGGTAGCTCGCCGCCCGGCTAGGACCAGGACTGCGTAGACGGCGCGTTTTGTTCCACGCGCGCCTCAAAGAGAAGGAGTCAGCACAGGAAGGGGCCCAACAGGGCCAACGCCTGCCGGGGTTGCGGAATGTTATGTTTATAACAGTTACCGTGACCCTGGAACATAAAAGGCAATCGAAGGAACATGAGTGGGTTTTAGTCAGTAAGAGTCTGACACACCCTCCCGCCACACCCAGGACGGGAGCAGTCATTGGATGATTTCCCACTCACCAAAAAAAAAAAAAAAAAAAAAAAAAAAAAAAAAAAAAAAAAAATGTGATGCTTGTATTTTTAAAGATCCACTGAGTGCTGTTGTACTGCTAACAGCTCTTTAAACAAATACAAGTGAGTTATTGTAATGTGTAAAGCTGTATATACATTCAATTTACTGCATTCGTAAAACCATTTGTCGACATCTGTGTGTATTGCGTAACCGTGTGTTTAGCATACGTTTATAATGAAGCTGGTCAAGTGCGAGTCGGACTCGCGCAACAAGGGTTCCGTGAAATGGATACCTACATTCATCAACAATATTAAAAAAAAAACTACAAATTTCCGAACTTTGGAGTTTTTCCTTTACTTGTGCTACATGCTATTGCCGATCAACCGATGAGGCTTAAGTTATTGAGATTTGTCACAAATCTTCAGGGTGAATAATTATATCTGTATTCTGTTATGTTTGTGTGATTTTATACCTAACTTTGGATATTGAAAAATATATTATCTTCAATATCCATCCATACGGATTTAAGTTGTACAAAAATTCTGAAATGGGTTTTATTGTTTTGCTTAAAGATCCCCAAAATTCCGTTGAAGTAATGGCACCAATTCAGTCTACATCAAGTCTACTGGTATATCGGTAAAACTCATATAGAACTACTTTATAGTCAATGGCACTACAGTGGTTCATCAAAAGTCTTCTCTCTGGCCTCTGGCCTTAATAATTGTACATGTGTGAGTATTTATACTGCTAGCGGCATTAAGTAGCCTTTTTAAACGCTCACCGGGCTGCTATAGGCTGCCACCATTTTGTAAATATTTTATAACCTAAAAATATTATCCTTCTAACCCATTTATAAAAGTAATAGACCTATATAACAATAATTAACTTAATCCAATACTTCCCAACCAATACTGTTATGTTAATTATGCAAAATTCGTTCTAAACTAAGAAAACAAAATTGTTTTGGTTATTTCACACAATAACATTTTATATCAAAATCACAAAATATCTACGGCGCGTGAAAATTTTCAAAGAAACTTATATAGATATTTACAGTAAACTACATTGCGCAGTAATATTTGAAGGTATGAAATAAAAAAAGAGTCAAAACCTAACCCAGTACCTATTATAAATTTTGTTTTAAAAATGGTGTCACGCACTGAGTTTTTACGTCTTCGTTCATATTATATTGCGAGCCAAAGTTGATAAATTGCAACGACGACGGGACGTTCAGAGTATTATAACAATTAGTACCGTGGCATTAGATACGTTTTTGCAATG
Organism: Athetis lepigone; assembly: GCA_033675125.1. NCBI lineage: Eukaryota > Metazoa > Arthropoda > Insecta > Lepidoptera > Noctuidae > Athetis > Athetis lepigone. Next base: position 334,278 of record CM066236.1, on the reverse strand, counting down.
ATGTAGGGTTTATTTAAGTTCTAACTGTGAACCCTTATGTAGCTCCAATCATTCTTTTACTACATTCTAATGCTGGTATAATGCTTTTGTAATGTAATTAGCATGTTCACTATCAATATCATTACTTGTGTAATGCTTCTGTAATGCGATTGGCAACTTCGTTGACCGTAATAATGTTTCTTTAATGCAACTGGTACTTTCTTTGACCACAATAATGCTTCTTTAATGCAACTGGTACTTTATTTGACCACAATAATGCTAATATAATGCGATTGTAATGCGATTAAACAACTATTGTGAACATATTAAGGATCTAAAGCCGTATAATTTGTGCCCAAATAAGCATTTTAGTAGCCGTATAAACGTTTGTAATGCTACTATGGAACTAAATCAAAATGCGAAAACGATACAAAAATGCTGTAAGTCGGCCGTTATAATGCTTTGATGTGTTACTTGTCCACAACACACGCCGGTGATGAGCACTGCACAAATACTTTTAGGTGACGGCCGACTGAACCAATGCGTGACATACGGCGCTGATATATTTATGTGTTCGCATTTATTAGTTTCTAATCAGTTTTTTTAGTCATAAAACTAAAAGACTGGACATGATCCTCGCATAATTTGACCAATACAATTGTATGGACTTTAAAAGAGACTTTGACCTCTGAGTTTGTTTCGGATGTTTCTTCTCAGAGTAGTCAGTTACGAAACACCGGCTCCATCGTTCGATTAAAATATAAAAAAACAAAATATTGACGTGTAAAAGTGTTATACATATAACCTATTTACAAAATAAAGATCATTTAATCATCATCATTTAATCAGTAAAGACCAGAAAAGTTCATATTATATAATATAAAAATGCATGGTAGATATCAGATCCTGAAACAAATGTTCCACCAATTAGAAGCGTAATATTATGAAATTGTTCTTTATATTTTAAAAGCCTGCCACACAGCGTAGTTTACGTAAAGCGTAAGTGTTGGTGTAGATAAACAAAGAATACTTAGTTTTTTGTATCTGTCTGCACTGGCAATAAGAACACCTCTGTGTGGCGCAGAATAAAACCCATAGTAATTTACTTAAAATTGGACTAAGTGCAGCATTTAAACTAAATGGTCTCCACTTTATACACTTGTTCCGCTTTACGTATTTACTCCTCCCATCCCATATTCTTAACTGGTCTATCGCCTGCAGGTTTCCTGATCGACTTCATCAGCGGGCCGGTGTCGGTGGGCTTCACGTCGGCCGCCGCCATCATCATTGCCACCACGCAGGTCAAGGACATCCTGGGGCTTAGCTTCCCGGGAGGCAAGTTCTTGCAGGTAACATCGCATTAGTGTAGCCACACAAACGTTACGTTTCCGAGGGAAGAGTGGGAAGTGTTTTCCGCGATAGTAATTCGAGTAGTAATTATAGGTATAGGATGTGGAATCACGGAAACAATTTAGTTGCGTGAAAAATTTATTGTGACTGGTCAGAGGTTACAAACATAAAAGATACAACGGAATTGAGAAGTGTATTATCATACCAGTTCCATTTCCAATTTATAATATGTTAAAAAATATCGCAGGACATTGCACTGGCTTACCAGCCAATCTGTTAACAGGCGTGCGTGGCCGGTGCCGTAAAAAGTGTCGATAACAAGGCTGGTAAAGTTTTTTGTGCTGTAAATAAATAATTAGGATCACTTTTTGTTGATATAATTTGATGTTTTTTGCATGTCTCGACTCCCGCGCTTTCTATCGGCCTTCGTTTATCAAGATCGACATGTATTCGTGTGAAATAGGTCTCAGCCAGTTCTGCCAAACTTATTATAATAAGCATACGATGAGGCCGATGTTTCCTAGCCGAGTGCTTTGAAAAGAAACATCCAAAACAAACTCAGAGGCCAAAGTCTCTTCTTAAGTCCAAGCAATTGAGAGACAACGTAGGGTGACTGATGTGCTCTCTTGATGATAAAAGCACACTGAATTAAATAATTAAAGTGCAAACATGGTGCTGACAACAAACCGATTCTCTTGCACCTAAGCTCTATAGCTCTTTCCGGTCATTTCACATAAGCGTCCTGGATCAGACTATGAGATTATTTTTCGGATCTTCGTCAGCCTAGTAAGCACATGTGCACTGCCGTAACTATGTGTGTGGTTGTTGCAGGTGTGGACGGGGCTGTACGAGCACATCGGCGAGACGCGCCTGTGGGACTCCGTGCTCGGCATCTCCTGCATCGTCGTGCTGCTGCTGCTCAGGGTATGTACCGTCTACCTGGCGTATACTAACAGTCACCATTGAGGAACTTTGCACATTTATTCCTGCTCCATTCGGCTTAGGTCTACAGAAAACAACAAAAGATTAAGTAATGCATCAATCAGCTAGTCACTGATAGGACAAACACTGAAGGCTTCAATTATAATAAACGGAGCAGCATTTGCATTGTTCTTGCCACAATATTGTCTGCATAAACACGTCCTTCTCAAATCGTTATTTATAATGATGTAATTATTACTTTTCTAATCAATTTAGCTATGTAAATAAAGGTGTTAGTAAAAAATTGTAAATGATAAGTTACGTGTCTTCCAGAAAGTCAAGGACATAAAAGTGAACCCGAAGCCGGACCCGGAGGCGGGCGGCGCGGCGGGCGCGGGCTCCCGCATGCGGCGCGGCGCGGCGCACGCGCTGTGGTTCCTGTCCACCACGCGCAACATCCTCGTCGTGCTCGTGTGCGCCGCGCTCGCCTACTACTTCGACACGCAGAGGCAGGCGCCCTTCGTGCTCACAGGTGAGCACGCCTACAACACACTAGGACTACTTTGTGCAAGGACACCGCACAAAGCTTGTTGTGTACTTTACTTACTACCTGTGTACGACCGCAAACTATCTGTGGTCAAACAGCAACACAGTTTTCGCGGTTGTTATATTTATATCAAAAATGATCAGAAGAGAAGAAGTCATAATAATTAAGGTTTCTTAAGGTTGTCTATTCAAACGAATATTCATCGAGGGTTCTCGTCAAAAATCTTTCATACACGTACACATACGTCCTCGATCCTACCCTCATTATTTATTTAGCTAGAGGTTACGTTATATGATTACTTTCTACCGACTACTTAGATTCTACCGACTACTTATATTCTGAAAAGACGAACGAATTTTATATTCTGAAAGTTGACATATCCACCGTCTTCAATGAAAGAAAATTACCTCATTTAGCATTTTCGACTTTTCCCTATTTTATTAACACTATAAATATTGGTTTGTCCAGGCGAGGTGAAGCCTGGTCTGCCGGAGCTGTCGGCGCCGCCGTTCTCGGCGACGGTGGGCAACCACACGTACACCTTCTCCGAGATGGCGTCCACGCTGGGCTCCGCCATCTTCGTGGTGCCGCTCCTGTCCATCCTCGAGAACATCGCCCTCGCCAAAGTGTTCTGTGAGTACCACTACTACCATATGTTTTGAAGTCAGGTGGCTAGCCTCTTTTGATGTCTTTGACGTTAACGAAAGAACAATGTGTAACGAGATCGTTGAACGGATTCGGGACTGGTTGACTAGTAGAAAATGATTGTAAATGCTTAATTAATAGAGTAGTACCATGATAGTCCCATCAAAAATTTACTTAGTAATTTTTGTTGCTAAGTGTTGGTTTTCATTGAGTTCAAAATACCATTTACAAATGATCAGGCAATTAAGTTATTTCCATTCTAGACCCAGTTAAGACGATAAAGAGAGAGAGATTAACGAGTAATAACGTGTTATGTAGCGGAGGGCAAGTACGTGGACGCGACGCAGGAGATGGTGGCGCTGGGCGTGTGCAACATGGCGTCAGCGCTGGTGCACTCCATGCCGGTGTCCGGCGCCCTCTCGCGCGGCGCCGTCAACCACGCCAGCGGCGTCGCCACCACGGCCGGCGGGCTCTACACCGGCGCGCTCGTGCTGCTGTCCCTACAGGTGAGACACACACACAGCTACACTGAGCACACTCACACGTCACCACCACCGCCGGCGGGCTCTACACCGGCGAGCTCGTACTGCTGTCCCTTTAGGTGAGACACACACACAGCTACACTGAGCACACTCACACGTCACCACCACCGCCGGCGGGCTCTACACCGGCGAGCTCGTACTGCTGTCCCTTTAGGTGAGACACACACACAGCTACACTGAGCACACTCACACGTCACCACCACCGCCGGCGGGCTCTACACCGGCGCGCTCGTGCTGCTGTCCCTACAGGTGAGACACACACACAGCTACACTGAGCACACTCACACGTCACCACCACCGCCGGCGGGCTCTACACCGGCGAGCTCGTACTGCTGTCCCTTTAGGTGAGACACACACACAGCTACACTGAGCACACTCACACGTCGCCACCACGGCCGGCGGGCTCTACACCGGCGCGCTCGTGCTGCTGTCCCTACAGGTGAGACACACACACAGCTACACTGAGCACACTCACACGTCACCACCACCGCCGGCGGGCTCTACACCGGCGAGCTCGTACTGCTGTCCCTTTAGGTGAGACACACACACAGCTACACTGAGCACACTCACACGTCGCCACCACGGCCGGCGGGCTCTACACCGGCGCGCTCGTGCTGCTGTCCCTACAGGTGAGACACACACACAGCTACACTGAGCACACTCACACGTCGCCACCACCGCCGGCGGGCTCTACACCGGCGCGCTCGTGCTGCTGTCCCTACAGGTGAGACACACACACAGCTACACTGAGCACACTCACACGTCGCCACCACCGCCGGCGGGCTCTACACCGGCGCGCTCGTGCTGCTGTCCCTACAGGTGAGACACACACACAGCTACACTGAGCACACTCACACGTCGCCACCACGGCCGGCGGGCTCTACACCGGCGCGCTCGTGCTGCTGTCCCTACAGGTGAGACACACACACAGCTACACTGAGCACACTCACACGTCACCACCACCGCCGGCGGGCTCTACACCGGCGAGCTCGTACTGCTGTCCCTTTAGGTGAGACACACACACAGCTACACTGAGCACACTCACACGTCGCCACCACGGCCGGCGGGCTCTACACCGGCGCGCTCGTGCTGCTGTCCCTACAGGTGAGACACACACACAGCTACACTGAGCACACTCACACGTCACCACCACCGCCGGCGGGCTCTACACCGGCGAGCTCGTACTGCTGTCCCTTTAGGTGAGACACACACACAGCTATACTGAGCACACTCACACGTCGCCACCACGGCCGGCGGGCTCTACACCGGCGCGCTCGTGCTGCTGTCCCTACAGGTGAGACACACACACAGCTACACTGAGCACACTCACACGTCACCACCACCGCCGGCGGGCTCTACACCGGCGAGCTCGTACTGCTGTCCCTTTAGGTGAGACACACACACAGCTACACTGAGCACACTCACACGTCGCTACCACCGTCCCTACAGGTAGTAACAGCTACACTGCTAAACACTCACAAAACCACTCCAAACACACACACGGCTTCACTACAGCACCTTACTTAACCTTTCCAAAATAGCTCAAGAATGAGATTACAGGTGTTAATTCTGAGGACTGCCGACTGGCTGTAGACCCAGGAATGTCAATCATCGTAAACTATATCGGTGTCTGTTGTTCCAGTACTTCACGCCATACTTCTACTACATCCCGAAGGCGTCGCTGGCGGCCGTCATCATCGCCGCCGTCGTCTTCATGATGGAGCTGCACGTGTTCAAGCCTATCTGGAGAACTAAAAGTAACTAATCGAAATTGCACAATTATTTCTTAATTTTATACACTGTTGTGGTGTATAATATTATTTATATTTAAACACAAAAATCAGTTGGATCCCAAAAGTTCTGAAGGTGCACTAAAGAAGTTTCTGGATGTTTATTCTATACGACAGAATAGGCTCACGTCATATAAATCGGGCAACCGAAGAGAAGGATATAATAATATCATATGTATATGATGCCCCCTCGGAAGCACAAACTCTTTCCTGGCTTGCAATTACTATACACTTACAGCCTACAGCCTTGCAACCTCAATCATAGCGTCAATAATTTCTTATTTCATTTTGCAGAGTTGGACCTAATCCCAGCGGTAGTGACGTTCGTGACGTGTCTGATGCTGCGGCTGGAGCTGGGCATCGTAATCGGTATCGCGGTGAACCTCGTGTTCCTGCTGTACGCGTCCGCGCGGCCCTCCGTGAAAGTCACCACTGCTGTCGTAAGTGCTACTGATGAATACACACACAGCTAGTTCGGTGTTTGTACCAAGTAGACGCGATAGCGAATGAGGGATTAGACAAAAATGGATCTTATGGTGACGTAAATTTAATTTAGTCTAATCTTTGAGCTAGGTAAATAAACGTTGCTAAGCAAGTACTTTTCGAAGCACAGCTCTCATTCTACTATGGCAAGATGAAGACAGAAAAAAGCTAACCCAAAGTACGTGCCAAGTATCTCTGCCAGTTTTCTTTCGACTGCATGGTATGAATCGGTTCTTTTAATTCTCGAATTTTAGTCGAATGAGGCACCTCATTTGGGTGACTACCACCTTATTTGGGTGACTATCTCATTCGACTGAAGGGATACTTTCACTCACGAGAACCAGAATCCAATTCGATATGTCGTGTTCAAAAAAATATATATTTTTGTCTGCTGCTAAGATTTCGGATGGCCCTTTTATCAGATTACCTGTTTATATAATTTTGTGCAAAAAATTTTCTGGCGCCTAATCCCTTCTACACACTTGGCTAGTTTCTATTGAGAAAGGCCGGATCTGTCTTAAGTTGTGGTTCCGTGTTTCCAGTCGAGCGACGGCATCGCGCACCTGGTGGCGGTGGTGGACCGCTCGCTGTCGTTCCCGTCGGCCGAGTTCGTGCGGCGCGCGCTGCGCAAGGCGGCCGAGCGCCACCAGCACCACACGCCGCTCGTGCTCGACGCCACGCACGTGCAGGCCGCCGACTTCACCGCCGCCAAGGTTTGTTACACCAATTTCTAGCTACTTTATTACTACCATTTACTCAGTATCAATGTGTGTGTAACTTGCTTTCTGCCGAATGACCGATATGAACGTGTAAAATCACACACTTGAACGCTACACCACAGTTGCTTTTACCAGCCACAGCTGAGGGAGCTACGCTGTAGCTTCATGTGCTACACAGTAGCTGTGTGTGCTGCACAGTAGCTGTATGTGCTATACAGTAGCTGTATGTGCTACGCAGTAGTAGGAGCTACGCAGTAGTAGTATGTGCTACACAGTGGCAGTAACTGTAGGCTGCGGTGTCAGTGTCACCGTGTCACAGTTACGATGTAGTCATGTAGCACGTACACTGTACCCAGTGATATTATTTTGAATACAGAATCGTTAATTTAATTCAGCTGGTGTTATCTTATCACAAGTGTGTGTCCTTATGTCAGATTCGAAATAAGAAGCTTTTTGATTACAAAATCTACAATTTTGAAAATGTATCATTTCCAATTTGCAGGGCATCAAGGCGTTGATAGACGACTTCCACGCGCGCGGGCAGACGATCATCTTCTACAACGTGAAGCCGTCGATCGCGGAGGTGTTCCGCGGCGTGCGGCCGCGCGAGTTCCTGCACTGCTCGTGCCGCGCCGAGCTCGACCGCCTGCTGCTGCGCGCCGCAAGCACGCACGAGCGCGCCAGGCACTAGCACTACACCACCATGATGAAACAACATGAACATTTCTATTCTTTATTTATTCATACTGAATATAAAGAAAAAAAGTAAACAATTATATAAAAAAAGTTTGTCCAGTTGTTGTTGCTCCTGATTATATAGCAATAATATAAACAGCGAAAATATTTAGATATTTTGCAAACAAAGAACAAGTAGAGAATGTAGATTAAACAACATCACGCCTAATTTCTCTGAAAGATTAGACACAGGTGCCCGCGTGGGTGATGTGATACGAGTCCAACGCATGGTTATCAACCGGGCACAAGATGGTCACTCCGAAATTCTTGATACCGCCTAGGTCGACCCAAGAATCATACTCAGGGCAGCTGTAGCGGTCAAGCTTAACAATGCAGTTTGCTATAAAATATCTAATTGCTAGAAAATTTCAGTCGTGACGGGTATCGATACCTAGTCGATACCGCTGGAATGTAATTTTGTAATCAGAATGAAGCTATCGTTGATGTTATTCTCTCTGAGAATCAAAGAGAACAGACTATTGTTTGTATTACTGTCTGTAAGCTAAGCTAATTGAGCAGAATCACAAGTCACAGAATGAACTAAAGCCTGGGACACAGTTTGGCACGTAACCGCGCGAACTTGGAGTCTTCGTTCTTGGCATCATCATCATCGTCGTCATCATTATCGTCATCGCCATCATCCCTGGACACGAGACAGTATTGATTAGTTGTAACTATGTATTTATACTAGTCTGTAAGTAATGTTAAGTAGCCTAAGTGTTGGCGGTCCCAGTGGGCGCAGTCAAATAAACGTGTTGGTTATTTGTAACATTTTGGTGTCACTCTCTCTGGCTTGGCCACCATCAGGGATTTTAATTTTGATAACACAAAAAAATAGTCGCTAAATAGTCGAAATTAGTCGCCAAATATCAGAAATAGTCGTTCTCTAGTTCAAAAGTTATAAGGGTATATAGGTGGCCGAGCTGGGGAGAGTCTCCCCAGCTTGGCCACATGCATATCTCGAAAACTAGGGCACCTTGTGAAGATCTGTTTTTACAAAAAAATAGTCGCTAAATAGTCGAAATTAGTCGCCAAATATCAGAAATAGTCGTTCACTAGATCAAAAGTTATAAGGGTTTATAGGTGGCCGAGCTGGAGAGAGTCTCCCCAGCTTGGCCACATGAAAACTAGGGCATCTAGTGAAGATATGTTTTTACAAAAAAATAGTCGCTAAATAGTCGAAATTAGTCGCCAAATATCAGAAATAGTCGGGTCTTAGATAAGAAGTTACAGTGAGTTCAATTTTTAAAGTATAGTCCAAGAGCTAGACAGAAAAGTCTACGAAAACATTCCAAGAAAAAAGATATTTCTATAAATATGTGTAATATACTTCTAGTTTTATCGATCAAAAGACTTTACAAATGTCAGAGAAAGATAAATTTTCAATTATATATATGTTTCTATGCTTTAAATGACTAGGTTAGAGTGCCGTAAACTTCGTGTCACTCTCTCTGGCTTGGCCACCATCAGGGATTTTAATTTTGATAACACAAAAAAATAGTCGCTAAATAGTCGAAATTAGTCGCCAAATATCAGAAATAGTCGTTCTCTAGTTCAAAAGTTATAAGGGTTTATAGGTGGCCGAGCTGGAGAGAGTCTCCCCAGCTTGGCCACATGAAAACTAGAGCACCCAGTGAAGATCTGTTTTTACAAAAAAATAGTCGCTAAATAGTCGAAATTAGTCGCCAAATATCAGAAATAGTCGTTCACTAGATCAAAAGTTATAAGGGTTTATAGGTGGCCGAGCTGGAGAGAGTCTCCCCAGCTTGGCCACATGAAAACTAGGGCACCTAGTGCAGATCTGTTTTTACAAAAAAATAGTCGCTAAATAGTCGAAATTAGTCGCCAAATATCAGAAATAGTCGTTCACTAGATCAAAAGTTATTAAAGAATATAAATTCAACATGTACAAGCAGGTACAAAATACTTAAGTAGTTTCTGACAGTAGGTAACTATGATGTCATATGGTGAAATGTTTCTTTCAAAACATAAATATAGTGATTCTATAATGTGAACCCACCGAGGAAAAGCTATACAAACTCCAAAATAATAAGTAATATTTTATCTTTATTCACGCATTCGAAGTAGCGTACAGAGCGTACATGACAGTTGTCAAATTGATCGGTTTTTTAAATAAATTTGTGTGCCTTTAATATATTTCCCTTATTATTTTGGGTGTGTACTAAGAACAACAGAAACAGAAAAAGTCTTTGGGTAAGTTTGAAATGATAATATGAACGCAAAAATATAGTAAGTAAAATATTCTAGTTTTTTAACAATCAGTTATTACGTACCTAATGAAAAAATGCCATTTGATGAGATATTTTAATTCCAAAAATACTTAGCAATTTACCTATATAAATCTACTTTCCGAAATATTTCCTCTCCCGACAAGATTGCCGGTAATGTTCCCACCAATATTCCCACCTCGGGCAATACTCCCGGGAACGGCACATCTCTACTCTGGAGTGTCTTTTAAGAGTATGACTTAGTTACACGAAATCTATGAATTGGGGTTTAAATTCTGGCCCGGAAAGTATTTTTGTTTAAGTATTTTTTCGACAACAAAAAAAGTTTAATTATTCCAACGTAAATTAGAGTCTCTAACGTTATAATTTGTTAAAACCGTTGCATGCGATTGTACATCTTGACACTTAATAGACCAAGAGCAAGGTTTAATGTTTTCATAGAAGTTTACGGCACTCTAACCTAGTCATTTAAAGCATAGAAACATATATATAATTGAAAATTTATCTTTCTCTGACATTTGTAAAGTCTTTTGATCGATAAAACTAGAAGTATATTACACATATTTATAGAAATATCTTTTTTCTTGGAATGTTTTCGTAGACTTTTCTGTCTAGCTCTTGGACTATACTTTAAAAATTGAACTCACTGTAACTTCTTATCTAAGACCCGACTATTTCTGATATTTGGCGACTAATTTCGACTATTTAGCGACTATTTTTTTGTAAAAACATATCTTCACTAGATGCCCTAGTTTTCATGTGGCCAAGCTGGGGAGACTCTCTCCAGCTCGGCCACCTATAAACCCTTATAACTTTTGATCTAGTGAACGACTATTTCTGATATTTGGCGACTAATTTCGACTATTTAGCGACTATTTTTTTGTAAAAACAGATCTTCACAAGGTGCCCTAGTTTTCGAGATATGCATGTGGCCAAGCTGGGGAGACTCTCCCCAGCTCGGCCACCTATATACCCTTATAACTTTTGAACTAGAGAACGACTATTTCTGATATTTGGCGACTAATTTCGACTATTTAGCGACTATTTTTTTGTGTTATCAAAATTAAAATCCCTGATGGTGGCCAAGCCAGAGAGAGTGACACGTAAACTTCTATGAAAACATTAAACCTTGCTCTTGGTCTATTAAGTGTCAAGATGTACAATCGCATGCAACGGTTTTAACAAATTATAACGTTAGAGACTCTAATTTACGTTGGAATAATTAAACTTTTTTTGTTGTCGAAAAAATACTTAAACAAAAATACTTTCCGGGCCAGAATTTAAACCCCAATTCATAGATTTCGTGTAACTAAGTCATACTCTTAAAAGACACTCCAGAGTAGAGATGTGCCGTTCCCGGGAGTATTGCCCGAGGTGGGAATATTGGTGGGAACATTACCGGCAATCTTGTCGGGAGAGGAAATATTTCGGAAAGTAGATTTATATAGGTAAATTGCTAAGTATTTTTGGAATTAAAATATCTCATCAAATGGCATTTTTTCATTAGGTACGTAATAACTGATTGTTAAAAAACTAGAATATTTTACTTACTATATTTTTGCGTTCATATTATCATTTCAAACTTACCCAAAGACTTTTTCTGTTTCTGTTGTTCTTAGTACACACCCAAAATAATAAGGGAAATATATTAAAGGCACACAAATTTATTTAAAAAACCGATCAATTTGACAACTGTCATGTACGCTCTGTACGCTACTTCGAATGCGTGAATAAAGATAAAATATTACTTATTATTTTGGAGTTTGTATAGCTTTTCCTCGGTGGGTTCACATTATAGAATCACTATATTTATGTTTTGAAAGAAACATTTCACCATATGACATCATAGTTACCTACTGTCAGAAACTACTTAAGTATTTTGTACCTGCTTGTACATGTTGAATTTATATTCTTTAATAACTTTTGATCTAGTGAACGACTATTTCTGATATTTGGCGACTAATTTCGACTATTTAGCGACTATTTTTTTGTAAAAACAGATCTGCACTAGGTGCCCTAGTTTTCATGTGGCCAAGCTGGGGAGACTCTCTCCAGCTCGGCCACCTATAAACCCTTATAACTTTTGATCTAGTGAACGACTATTTCTGATATTTGGCGACTAATTTCGACTATTTAGCGACTATTTTTTTGTAAAAACAGATCTTCACTGGGTGCTCTAGTTTTCATGTGGCCAAGCTGGGGAGACTCTCTCCAGCTCGGCCACCTATAAACCCTTATAACTTTTGAACTAGAGAACGACTATTTCTGATATTTGGCGACTAATTTCGACTATTTAGCGACTATTTTTTTGTGTTATCAAAATTAAAATCCCTGATGGTGGCCAAGCCAGAGAGAGTGACACAACATTTTGTTTTCTTATACAACCTCAGTCGCCAAGATTAGCCAAGCGAAGCACTAATACACTTATATATTTATATCTTCTTGCACTCCGTGCTTGGATTATACCAAACAAATAAAATTCTCGGTATCTAATTCCGGGCTTTATATCAAGAGTCAACTCTATTTTTTTTACGAGCATTGTATTCGTGTTGTAATATAGTACTAAGTATCGGTGCATTGATAAATGTCATAGATATTTTGTATTGAAGGTCAAGGTAAGAGGTTACTTTACTGTCATTCCTATCGATTAAAATTTAACAAACAAAAACAATAGGCAAGATTAACATACTTTTTTCTAGTGCTCTAAACTGACAAAACTGAAAATAAAACTCCAAAAACTGCTATAGAAATATCTCAAAGATCGAACTCTCAGGAAAAACGAACTACAATCAGCCTAGCAAGACACATTTTTCTAGACGCGAACTCACAACAAAATTAAAAAAATACGATCTTTGCTTTTTGTCTTTTGCAAAAAATATATAAAAGTAGATAATAAAAAAGGTGTAATATTTTTTCCACTGTTATCTGGTAGAATGACCACAATAAAATTAATAATATGTGGAATAGAATTGCAAAAAAATCCCTAGAAAACAGTCTTTCACCTTAATTATCATGGGGTACATAAGTACGTAGGTCTGCTTCACAATAGGCTCAGAATGGATGCCGCCGGTAGGTAAGATTGAGTAAGCAAGTTAGAGATATTTAAATTTGTTTATTTTACAATCGTCGTTACACTCCGTGATGCGAATCGCACAGCCATCGTCTGCGACACGTTCTTACAAAACCTTACTTTTTGGTTACAGTACATTATATATTAGATTAAAGATTACATTGGAATAACGTTAACCCTAGCTTAACTTAACATTCACTAACACTATCCAGTACGTCGCCACTCGTAATAAATGAATATAAAATGGCTAAATAAATTGTATCCTAAGTAGTGCTAGCACCGAGCGTGCCGCTAGCACCTACACGCACACTTTGAGCACACATGACACTGCGGCGCGCTGTACCGAGCAGTCAATACAACCTTCAAATTAACTAAACATTATGCGACAGCAGACGGGGAAGTATTCTAAACAAATTGTGTACGAGAAAAAGATGAAAATAGATAAAATCACAACACAAGCACGGCAGTAGTGAACACAAAAAATATGTTTCATTATAAAAGTGAGTACGTCCAAATTACGACACGCATTTGAATATTATTACTAAAGACGTGAACATGGAAGTCACAGCGCGCCGCGGGTGGAGCATGTTTTCAAATTATTTCCAAAAGGAAGTCGTCTACGGTAAAGTGAGCAGGAAAGGTACGATTACATCATGTTCCCATTTATTTGACACATCCTCGGACAGGGCCGCGCACGACGGTAACATCCTATGTCACATACCAACTTGGCTTGAACCAGCCATGGAATACGTGTAACAATGTAACGTGTAACAGGATAGCTACAACGTCGCAAGAGCAGCCCTTTACACTTAGAGGAACAGAAAGTAGAGTATGAGCAGTATCACACTGCGGCAGTACAGCCAGAGATCAGGGACGCAGCGGTGCGCCGGCGCTGGATAGTGTCGCGGAACACTTGCGGCTGACTGACATTGAATCGTAAGAGTTAATAATTGAAATGTTAAATACCTACAGCTAATTGACTACACGTATACGTTCTACGAGACTGAATGCCGGCGCTCGTCACCGCTGCGTCCGGCGGGGCTCCCTCACCCGGCGGAGCTCCGGCACGACAACGACAACATATTTGGTAGGTATCACACTCACACTCGCACATACAATACAGGGCACTTACTAACGATATGACACATAACTTTAAACAGATCATCTCTTTGAACATCTCGTAACCCGAGCTTAGCAATCAAATATAAATGTCGAATAATCACTAAATTAAACTAAATAGGATAATAATGCTAGCACTACGTTACGAACCACTTGAATAGTGCTCGGACAATTTTATAAAATGTCCGACCTTACAAATATAGATAGAAAACTGTGTTCGTAAATGTGAACTAGCACATATGTAAAAGAAATAAAAAAATTGACTTATATATAAGTAAATATTCGAATTTCCTATAAAAAAGTGAAGCGTTCGTAGTCCGGTGGCACGTCCGCGTGTGCGTGCACCGGCCGACGACGCACTCCTCAGTTTGGCAGGTCGAGGACGCGACGCTCAGTTTAGCTTAAAGGATACATGTGTACAATTTGATAATACTTAACTATATAAATTTAAATATAAATGCATTACAATCTCGCTGGCGTGATGTGTACGTGTGAACGAGTACTGCACGAGCGCGCCAGACACGCGTGTGGCGTGCCTGTGGAGCGCGTGTGGCGCGCGTGTTGTGGCGGCAGGGACTTCTGCCGCTTTCATTACAAACCTTGTCTTTTCACATACAATCACTAGTAATTGAATGGAAAAACGAGAAGGAAGGCAAAGTTTCTTAACTATATAATAATTCAAAATTCTAACTTAAAATAGAATCTCTGAGATTTCAAAATCAAACACATTTTGTGCGGTCGTGGTGATCCGCGTGCTACACGCACTATGTATTACGTTTGTGAAGAATGAACCACACGACATTGAGATCGCTAACAAATTATTCTAATAATATTGAGCCGACGAAATAACGCGCTAGTGTGGAGTACTCCCACACTAGCGCACATATGGCAGTAACTGTGACTGAGGCTCGCGCCTGTGGGACTTCCTACTGAACAGAACACTTACTGTTACGTCACAATAGTACTTGAATTAGAACTAGGCGCATGACCGGACTGCACTCGTCTACTGAGGCACGTCCGCGAGCGTCCTACTCTACGTACTAACAAAGAGATGTAAATGCGACCCTATCGCTGACGTGATGTGCGCACAATGCAACAAACAGACCAGTACACAGGCACTTGTACTGAGTGGACAAGTTCATCAATCGTAAGTTTTTATACGAATACAGAATGGAAAATTGGATACACTTGCCTGAGTACTAAACCGGTCTGTTGAACACGTGCGACACAAAATATGAACACGACACTCGTTGTTCTAAAGTGCGCTCCTAAGTAACCACTATAAGTAATATGAATAATCTCGTATTTAAAATATACTATTAGATAAATAGTACTTCTGTATGGCTACGTGGCCGGCGGCAGATCACACGAGTGAGTGGCCACTGTATCAAGATGATCGCAAGCACAGTCGTGCTGCATATATAGCGTGTTATCTCCGCAGCCTCAGTACTTCAGCAGGTCTTCCTCAAGCTCCGTGAGCGCCAGTTTACTGTCTATCACTGTAACAGAGACAATTTTATCATTACTAAAACTGAGCTGTTACTACTTTATTAGACAGGTCAGATAATTTTTTTTTTGAGTTGCATTCATTCCGTCCTCATTATTATGCCTGTTAAGACCACACAAATTTAAATCTATATATATTTATTTATTTTTAGACTAGTAAGGTCAGAATTAACCATGTACGAATCAAATAGAGAGAAGAATCTAAGAGGAGTCTAAGAGAGAGAGTTAAAGAGTGCAAATCGTATTTTTTTTTCTGGATTATGGTGAAGATGTAGGTGTATATACTCACTGTGGTCCGGGATAGTAGTATGGAGGGGGTCGCTCGTACTCAGTAGAGCCGAGGTAGCGGGGAGGGCCTTCTTCCCAGTGCCTGCAACATACCTCAGCTGTACGCGGCCGAACTAACTCTATTATGTATTTTACTTGTATAGCTTGCTAGACTTGTGTCATTTGAAAAACAATATTAATTTAGCCCAAATAAAAGTTTGTTTCTTTAGAAAAGATGTGTAGTATACTGAATCTTTGAATTTATAACATATCGTGTAAGCTTTTATAAAAACGGGAATTCAATGTGTTGTAACTTTTAAAGTGCGCCCGTTAGGACTAGTTATTAAACAAAAAGGCATTAATATAAATTCACCAAATCTATAATAAAGAATGTCGCCTTCGTCCTTCGTAGGTTGTACTTACTTTGGCGCCATATCATTATATCTGCGCGCGTGGTATGCGTCGAGAGGCGGCGCCACGCCGAGGTCTGCGCGCGGCGCGCCCCCCGCGCCCCCCGCGCCCCCGGCCTCGCGCCCCCGCGCCCGAGCGTCGCGCGCCCCCCGCCCCGAGCTCGCGGCTCGCTTTTCGGCCTTGTAGGCGCTACAACACGCAACACAATCAGCATTACATGCTCACACGGCTGCAGCTACAGCGGAAACGCTTGCAAACAATTTAATAGTTCCTAAGGAACACAATATAGAGGGAAGTGCTCAAAATCAAGTTCCACTTGTGACAGTTTGACTTACAAAATGTAAATTTATCTACATGAGAATTTATTATAAGAACTTATTTTGTAAAAAGGAAATACAGGAAGGTATTATTAGCCAAGAAAATAATTACAACACATAACATGAGTACACAAAGCACACCGCTAGCACATAGGCAGACCAGGTCACTAGAAGCCGACAGTTAACAGGGGACTCATGCAACAACTTACTGAACAGAACAAACCAAACTTAACGACCAAATTATAAATTAGATTACGTATGTTATGTTAAGATGCAAATCATTAGTAAACACACAAGTTACATCACAGATACCTTTTCATTTGCATACAAACGTACCAAAAAGTGTTTGAGGCAAAAGAACCAATATATTTATAATATTAAAGTATATTTATCAACCTTATCGTATTGCAGTTAAGGTTATTTTTTGTTTCATTGGTAATTCTATTTGGTGGCACATTTTACTCAGATAATAACTTTTTAAGTACGACTCTACGGAGATCCGAAATTAAACATACATAGAGGCACATTTGGTACATTTATAGGCTTCTATAAAAAAAACTATTCACACCAGCGAAAAAGCGTTAAAAATAGCGTCGTAACATAAAGAAACATGATAAGTTTCATATGATTACTGCGCTAGTTTACGAGCAGACAAGTGAACACACCACGGACAACACAAATAGGTGTATAAACAAAAAAGTGGCGTCATAATATGTAAAGCGAACTCAGTAAACGGGGTACAGTGGTGAATGTTACCGCTCGGCGTCCGGCGCCGCCACACGAGTCCGAGTAACCTCAGTCACACTTACTGTAGGACAACGTCCTACAACACGCTTATCCTACTAATTATTACCTTACAACGTAGGTATAAATGTTAAAACATGGATATGTTGTTCGATGACTACAACCTTACATCTATAATTTTTTATGATTATTATATTAATATTAGGAAATAATTAATATGCATCGTGATAATGAGTATTGTTTAGTAGCAAGTGGCTCGACGCTGACTTCAGAGGTCGTTTAATTTTTAGCAGTCCTGTGCTCTTTCTGCGGCAGTCAGCTAAGGATTTGTTTAAATTCCGAAGATTTTTAAGGAAAAAGTAATAGTCAGTCAGCATCGCACCGGTTTAGTGAACACATCATTATCATGTGCAGTCGCGGTCTTCAAATCTTTATGAGATTTCAAATTCGATTCCTACATGTTCAACATGAAAGATGACACTCTCCTACATTTGCTTTGACTGACCACAATGATTAAATATGCTACTAAAAAAATAATTGTAATTAGGTACAACATTATGACATTTCAAAAGTCAAAAGTCAAAATTATTTATTGCAAACATAGGTAATAAGTACATAATACATGATGAAGCATACATAATAAGAGTGCGCTATGTTTCGCCTGCCGGCATGCAATTTTTAAATGTCAAATACAATTTGAAATGTCAAATACAATTTTTAAATTTCAAATACAA
Organism: Athetis lepigone; assembly: GCA_033675125.1. Classification (NCBI taxonomy): domain Eukaryota; kingdom Metazoa; phylum Arthropoda; class Insecta; order Lepidoptera; family Noctuidae; genus Athetis; species Athetis lepigone. Next base: position 316,150 of record CM066236.1, on the reverse strand, counting down.
TTTTTAAATGTCAAATACAATTTTTAAATGTCAAATACAATTTTTAAATGTCAAATACAATTTTATTAATGATAATAACAATAATCTTAAAAGGCATTTATTAATTTAAGTTAATTAAACATTTTATAAAATAGAAGAACGTTTTTGTATCGATCGAGAAGAAACACAGCTTCACCCCATCAATTATTTGCAAGTGAAAGAGAATACAAATAATTTGCCATGCGTAGGCTATACACAAACCTAGTGAAGTCCGCGACTGCACTGTTTATTATTGTGTAACTTTATCAATTCACTGCAGTGCGCATGTTCCTACTACCTCATATTTGTTATTGTTGATTATTTTAGTATAAATATGTTACTTATAATAATACCAATGTTTAGTAAAAGTAAACGACTCAGAAATATAGTATACCTTATGAATTTGATTAATATATAAATGACTTACATAGAAACAAGCGAAGAGTTTATAAAAATGTATAAAATTGTATTCCTACAATGTTTTGTTGTTTACATACCTACCTAAAACACGTTGACCCATCAAAATGCTTAAAAATGTGATCAATTTTATTAAATACAGTACCCGGCAGTTAGTATGATAATGACAGTTTAAGAATAACTAACAGTTGTGAGGTCATTTTTGCTGTCAATTTATGCATATTAACTGCCGGGTATTGTATAATCATTCTTATACGAAAATTGCCTTTTTAAAAAGCTCTTATTTAATTAAAATTAATTAATTTCGTCTAAACGTTGCTCAATTAGATTCCTAGCTAGATGGGACGCACGAGGTGCTGCGACGTATATCACGATAAAGCACAAAACGTGGACTTAATTCATTATAATGCTAGAGTGAGAGCGCGCTATGCTACCGTACAGTAAAGTATCAAAACTATGTGATCGCGCTACTCGCGGCTCTCGGCTACGGCGCGACGCTACAGTACGACGATATAAAATAGAGAGATCAATGTTACTTGTACCAGCGTTGCAATATAGTATACGGGTTACAGGAATGTTTGGACAAATATTGGTTTATACACCTCGCACTTACTTCAGTTAGAGAACGGTCCCTGCGACCAGTAACAGTCCTTATTTGAATAAAAGCAAGTTTGCCGGAAACGAATATCGCAAAATGCCTTTATAAAGATTCTCTTAATATATTGTTTGCGTGATGTGTAGCCAATGTTTGTCACAAACGTGGCGAGGCAGCAGCGGTTGTATACGTAGCGAATGGACGTTTTCGTTCGAAACGATCAAGCGAAGCTAAACTATGTTGTCGTGAGACATTATCAATGTTATACATTATACTTATGTAAACATATTAAGGATTGATATGAACGAATTAGATATGGACAGCATTAAACATGATTTTGACTAGATTGTACAAGTCCTTACTAACCTGTAATTAAGTATAATTTAAAAATATTTTTATCAAAACGTACTAAGGTACAAACGACGTCTGAAATGTGAACAATAAAACATTTATAAAAACTGTTAACGACGGAAGACGAATCCATTTTTTTAAACTACAAAAAATTGGTCGAATTTCTTGTGTTGGCTAAAAAAAACCCTGCGGGATCCTTTAAACGAACTTATATAATTTTACATAACAATTTACTTAGATCATAGTCGGCTCGTGAACAGACTACAATCACTTTGTGTACGTACACGTTTGTGCGTAAAACGTGTCGTGCACACGCCACATGTAGTGACGCCATGACCACATGTGACTGTACGCTTTATTTAAGTAGACCTGCCGATACAACGCGGCTTTCAGCATATCGTTAGCACAAGAAAATAACACTACAAAATCCTAGTGAACATTTCTACAAGATTCTTAGTAAGTTACCATTATTTCTTACACGGTTTTGCTATGGACTTTTCACACAGTATCAGAACCAATGTTATAAAAAACAATATTTTCAGAAATAGGATGCTACATTATTGCCGAGAGTCAAGTTATATTTTATGTATTTATTTTGCAGAGTGCCTGTAGTATCGTTACACTAAAGATTTTAATAAGTACCTGCACTCAATCTCTTAACAACTTAACGGACCAAGCGACCGAAGCTCAATAATCTTTATACCGGTAAAAAATGTCCGCTAGGAATATTTTGGCAGCTTTACTTTCCTGGACCCCATATGCTAGCCGTAGCACAGTTATGACAATGAGAATCATGCGCTAGTGGCGTGTTGCGCGTTGCGTGTAGCGGTGCGCGGCTACTCGGACTCGTGTATGCCGGACTCGTTGTCCTCGTCCTTCTGGTCGAGGCGCGTCTTCAGGTCGTCGAGCAGCGCGGGCGGCGGCAGCAGCTGGCACACCACGTCGTCGCCCGCCAGCAGCAGGCGGGTGGCCGCGGGGCCGCCCGGGCCGGCCGGGCCGCAGGGGGCCCCGGGCCCCTCGGGCTCGGGCGGCGCGGAGGGCTGGCTGCGCGTGCGCCACTCCTGTATCTTGCCCTCGATGTCGAGCGTGCTGCGCTTGGAGCCGCTGTGCGCGCGCACAAGTTTAGTGTCCGCCCGGCCCCGGGTGCCGACAGGTAAGGAACGAGATCGTACATCGTGAACGTTAAGATTGACTTCATCGTCATCACCGAGTACTGAGCACCGGCCGCTCGCGGAGGCGGCGCGATGCTCGACCGGTCGCCGGTAAAACAATATGAACTTAATAAAACAAACTGAACAACTGAACATAACGCTAACAGAGTCTGTAGTAACATGAGCATGCGGGACACACGGACGCACGCTGTCAGAACACTACAGAGCGTGCAACGACTTTACGTTGCTAAACAGTACTTTAATTCATAAGTTTAAGGTTCATATTTATATGAAACGCATACTTTACCAAATAACGTAACATCAAAGCACGCTCTATGGGTCCCGCCCTTATTATAAATACATCGTTACAACATAATTACCATGCCAGCTTCCTTGCATGCTGTTTAACAAATGTTACATTTTGTACAAGATCGTCAGTTCTAAACTAATTACAACTAGGTTACTCGTTCATTCACCGCTAATGGTATTTACAAATGGGGTCGTTGCAGGTACATACATAGTGGGGTAGAAACCGAAAATAAGAAGCTGACTCATGCATGCGGTACACAGAGGAGGCGTGCGGGGTGGCGGGGTGTGGGGCACTTACTTGGCGAGGGGTACGTTATCGCGGTCCGCGTACGCGTCATACAAATACTCGCTGCAACAGACAACAGACAGTCAGTCAGCGCGCGGCCGCTACCACTCGCTCCTACGGTACAACTTGCCACGCGCCGCACGGATAGCCTCCCTACCGAATATATTCTATGGCAACGCTCGTAATGGGAATTTCAAATTGTTGGCAGTGTTGACAAGGTATAACGACTTCTCTTGCTTGTGAGGTATGCTTCACAGCTCTGATTTAAACAGAGATACATGTAACCAACTGTATCCGACCTTCACAGCCAAGTAAAGAGGTATCACGATACCTACCCCTTGGTACAAAAGGTTGTCTTACTTTGGGCATCTGACTACCTACAGCAACTGACAAGGATCTACGAATGACAGCCGGGAGCCTAGATTGATGCGCACTTAACCAAATTTCGAAAATTATTTGGGATTTTTATCTTTCTAAATATATAAATGAGCGTTACTAAAGACAATAAATATAATGTCCGTAGTGCGACGCGTGCCAAGTTTGATCGTCAGGTAATAAATACTAGAGCAACCCGCCGCTGACGCGACGCGCGCGCGGCGACAACGTCACGACACGACACGACTCCGGGACGACATTCGGGACAGAAGCCTCACGACATCATACTGTGACCCCTAACACGACTAGTGCCAGATTAATGCATTCAATATTAAACTTATACAATATAGAATTACTTAAATAATAACTAATTAGCCTGAATTCGATACTATATTATACATATATATATTTATTTAGATATATCTACCACGTTATTATAAAAACCTTAGCTATTTTCTTCTCTGGATATAACAATCGAAAAAAACTAAATAAATAAAACATTTGTTCGCACCTAATGCTCTTAGATTCCTGAATGATTTAGCAAAAATAATGATCTGAGATACATGCTCCGACGTTTAAAGTTGTTAGAAAACAAAATAAAGGAGTGCATTCTACAGGACAGCCTAAAAGACTAGCTCAGGCAACAGGACTTGGACAGGGTCTACAGATACAACTCATTGGCGTATACAGCCTCACCCATGACGACAGTGCTACGGCTAAGGGAATAATGTAACTAAACATGCAACGCGCAACTTTGTTAATACGAAATGAAGTTTATTGTGAACCGTTATTTAAGTATTGCTGACTATTTTACTGTGCGGTGTGTGACGTTGGCTGTTTTATATATTATCAGGATTATTAAGACTATTTTCGAAATCTTTCAAAAAACCATTATTGCTCACTTTACAAGATAATTTACTGCCGTTCGCGATGGTTACTACTAGCATGCGAAGTTTATAAAATACTCACAACAATAATTGAACAGCCAGACTTTTTGTATGCCGGTTTTATTAATAAAGTATTCGTAAGTACAGCTCACACAGAACACGTAAAGATCTTACCGTATGCTAATGAAGTAAAACGCAACGAAAAAGCCAGAAATATGCGCGCAATTGTACTATCTGTATCTGTAAAATAATCTTAGTTTGATTCCCACTGGCAGATTAAAAAAAAGACTGTTTTGTGCTTTCCTTTGCACACCCCCCTCCCCTCCCCCTAGTCTACGACTCTCGAAGGCACGTAGGTCCAGGCCACAACGCTCTAATTACTACAAACATTACGTCACTAGATAGCCAGTGAAGGCTAGTTTCTGTACATTTGTAGAGAAACTTTGGTCCAAAACAAAGAACGGTTTGCTTAAAACATATTGCTTCTTGGATATCAAAATAAACGTTCTTGTAGGCAACAAATTTGTTTGATTTTTAAATCTAAGCGTAACTATTAATCTAATTTTTTAAAAGATTGTATCATTTTATTCATTGTTTTTCGTTTCAGACAAAAGTTTCCCTACAGTGCTAAAGAAAAGCTTTCACGGTATTAAAGCACTAGTGTGGTAATAGCACTATTACAAACGCATAGGTACATGTATTCTAACCACCCCTGACAAGTTTCCTAGTTCCTATGTTAACTACGTCACTAATTACTGTTTTACTAACGTCTATTACATAAACACTACTTTTTAAACGTAAGGACACATGGTACAGTAGCTAAGGCATTTATAATAACGGTGTATAGTCTAGGTAGCATTACTGGTAATGTGCTTCCAATATTTAATACATAACGTATCAATTCTAAATATATATAATAGGATGTGACTGAATGATAGAACAAAAATAATAAAAAAGAAAGGAACCGAAACTAACCAAGTAAAATGAGATTGTTTGGGAAACTCGGCCGCTCCGCAGCGCGATTGTTCTAGAACATTGTATGTCTCGCGAAACTACCGCCGCCTTCGTCATCAACAACAACAGTAGAGCTCCAGCTACTGAGCTAGTGCGGCGCCGCGGCCGCGCCTGTCTGTGACGTCACTACTGCGGCTCACCACCGACGCCACGCACTCAAGCGCACGACACATAGACAACACCACTTACACGTATTCACAACAGTTTGCAAATCAAAAGTGAACTCTACACGTTTCTATTACATTGCGGGTTACGTTCTAGCGATACATCGAAGTAACCCGCGGCCGCAAGCAATGTATGCGATAGCTATGCATGCCTACCTCGGATTATTATACAGGTTCTTGCTCATAGCCATACAACAATAATAACACGTCGAGAATACAGGCAACTGCAGCGCTCACTACGCTATATTTTACAAAAAAAAAATGTAAGAATATTTAATCCGGGTATTAATTGTATACATCCTAATAGTGGAGATAGTGTAGTGAGCGCCGCGGTGTGATCGGTACTACGAGTAACATCGTGCAAGCCGCTATTGGTCGAAGAGCACACGCCGTGACGTCACCGCGCGACCACACTGATGCGCTTCAGACAGGTTCACTGTCGCACCTCAGTTACCCCACTTCCTCAGAACCGTTTGTTTTGTTTGGTGATAGATTTAGGGCAGAAATGTAAAGACCGATAAGATTCCAATAAATATAATTTAGCCAGAGCACATGCATATATCGCAGAAAGTAAAATCAAAAAGAATGTGTCAACTTTAAAATAACACTGACACACAGACCATCATGACAAAGAGTTTATATTTCTAATACTACCCCTTAAACCAAAGTCATGATGCTAAATAGTAGTAGTTACTAAACAGAACAATTAATTAACCTAATGATGTCTACAAAACTTTAACACAATATCACAAAGAATTAGAAAAAATAAACGTATAACCAAAACCTTACAAAATATGCAAACACAATCCTTTTACAAATTGATCATGTTTCTCTTTAGTCAAAGGTTTTGTCAACAGATCTGCAATCATTAAATCTGTTGGTAAATACTTAACAATAACAAAGTTTTTCTTTATATTTTCTCTAATAAAGTGATGCCTGACATCAATATGCTTAGTTCTGTTATGATACATACAATTCGTAGTTAATTTTTGGGCAGACTGATTATCATTAAACATTGTTACTTGACAATGAATACTTAACAATTCATTCAGAAAACTTCTTACAAAAAGAGCTTCTTTACAAGCATCAGAAAGCGCCATGTATTCAGCCTCTGTGCTAGAGAGAGCAACAGTTTTTTGCTTACGACTCTCCCAAGTAATCAATGAATTACCAAACTTAAAAATAAAACCGGTGAAAGACTTACGATCAAGTTCGTTTCCACCCCAGTCAGCATCTACATGAGCAGTTACATCCACTCCGCTCTTCTGAAAAACTAATCCATAGTTTACAGTACCTTTTAGATAGCGAAGAACCCGTTTCAAAGCTTTCCAATGTACTTCTGTGTGACACTCGTTGAATTGACTGAGCACACTCACAGCATGAGCAATATCTGGTCGGGTACACACTGCTATGTACATGAGACAACCAAGTAAATTCCTGTAAAGAGAATTATCGGTTTTAGTATCACCTTTTGGTAATTTGATTCCTTTTTCTAATGGAGTTTTTGCAGGTTTGCAATCTGCCATGTTAAATTTCTCCAATACCCTTTTTATGTATCCTGTTTGATCGAGTGTAACTTTGTGCTGAGTTTTATTCACTCTCATCCCGAGGATTTGGTGTGCAGACCCAAAATCCTTCATTTCAAACGTGTTCATAAGTTCACGTTTAACCTTTTCTTTCAAAGCTGAATTACTTGAAAACAATAAAATGTCATCGACATATAGAGCAATTACTATTAAATCACTCTTAGTTTTCATGTAAAAAACACATGGTTCCGAAGTCATCCTTTTGAAGTGCATTTTCTGTAATAATACTTCGTTTATTCTCTCGTACCACATTTTAGAAGCTTGCTTTAGACCATAAATAGCTTTATTTAATTTGTACACAAAATGTTTTTTATCTTTTACTATGAAACCTTCTGGTTGTTCCATGTAAACATTTTCATTCAAGTTGCCATTCAAAAAGGCAGTCTTGACGTCAAGATGATCGATGTCCAAATTAAATTCAGCAGCTATAGCAAGAAGTGTTCTAATAGTTGAGTGTCTTACCACCGGAGAGAATGTTTCTTCATAATCGACTCCATACTTTTGTGAGTAACCTTTTGCTACCAGCCGCGCTTTGTACTTCAAAAGTTCTCCATTGAGACCTCTCTTCTTTTTAAAAATCCATTTGCACTTTATTGGTTTCTGACTCTTTGGTCTCTCTACTAAAGTCCAACATTTGTTGTCTATAAAAGATTTATACTCATCTTTCATAGCTTCTGTCCACTGAGCTGCATCCGTACCAGCCATAGCTTCTTGCACCGTTCCTGGTTCGTCATCGTCGTTGCATAGTTTATTAACCAACAGAGATACAGCTTCGTCGAGATCTTCATATACTGAAGAATCCGATGTCATCTCATCCAGTGTAGAGCTACCTGGAACGTATGTGGGATCCGCAGAGAAATTTGATTCTAAAGTGGTGTCAATCTCACTATCTGAATCATGCACTGTAATTGTGCTCGACCGCGTTTTTCTTTGGTCATCAGAAAATTCTGGTGTTACAGTGGATGGTTCAGACTGACTCGGCTCAGCTTGTTGTGAGTACTGGCCATCATGAACAACATTCACAGGTTTCCTCGAAGTATCATTTTGAGGAAAATCGATCAACACATAGTCAAAATTATCATCATGCGACCTATTATTGATAAACTTATTCTCCAAGAAAAACACATCTCTTGCCTTGACACACTTAAACGATTTTTCAGGATCCAACAGACGATAACCTTTTGTACTTTCACAGTACCCAACAAAAATATGCTGCTTGGACTTCGAATCCAATTTGTTTCTATTCGGTGTAACAGCATAGGCAATACAGCCAAAAATACGTAAATGACTAACATCTACCTTTTTGTTCGTCCATTTTTCCTCAGGTACTAGTCCAATAAGTGCCTTAGTTGGTGTCCGATTTTTTAGATACACAGCAGTATTTACCGCCTCTGCCCAGAATTTTTTGTCCAGGCCAGCATCCCTTAACATGCACCTAGCTTTCTCGACAATAGTTCGGTTCGCTCTTTCCGCCACACCGTTTTGTTGCGGAGAATACGGGACCGTTGTGTGGTGTTTGATTCCGTTCTCTTTCAGGTAAGCCTGTAATTTTGAGTTAACAAATTCACCACCATTATCGCTACGTAGAATTTTAATTTTGTGGTTAATTTCATTTTCCACTAAAACTTTAAAATTCTTAAAATGCTCAAAAACCTCGTTTTTGTTACGCAAAAAATAAACAAATGTCTTCCTACTCAAATCGTCGATGAATAACAAAAAATATCTTGCGCCACCAATAGACTGTACTGGCATTGGTCCACACAAGTCAGTATGTACCAATCCTAGTAACTGTGTCGCTCGTGTATATGACCTCTTAGGAAAGGGAGCACGAGTTTGTTTCCCTTCAATACAAGCAACACAAGGTTTAAAAATATTTGAATTATATTTAATACCTGTGACCATACCTTTATTCATCAGTGCCATACTCCTGGAGTTTAAGTGACCAAGTCGACGATGCCACAACTCCTGCAACTCCTCTTTCATTGTACCTTTAACTGAGCTTGACGAAGAAATCATCACAGTCTCTTCACTAGACTGCTTTTCTTTGGTAACTGTACTGGAAGAAGCAAAAATAGTATTGCCGCTCCCCCCACACAAAGGCTGATTAATGGCATCAAGTTGATATATACCATTCCTAAGAGTGGCAGTTGCCAAAACGTTGTCCTCATTAGATACAATACATTTCTGTTTATAAAAAGTTACTTTATAACCTTTCTTCACTAAACAACTAACAGAAAGCAAATTTGCCGAAAGATTTGGCACATAATAAACATCTTTGATTTTTCTTACACAGTCCTGCAGTTCGACATACACATTACCTTTTCCAGCTGTTGACAATTTATCACCGTTAGCAACACTCACTTGTGACGAACTTACAACATTAAAATCACGAAATAGTTCCCGATTGTTGCACATGTGATTTGACGCGCCGCTATCCACGTACCATACGCCACTCTGGAATCTGACGGAGAGTGCCGTTAGAAGAGCCTCAGATTTAGATGGCTTATCCTTATCAGACTTCTTGTCCGGCTTCTTATTATTTCTCCAGCAGTCCTTGATCAAATGTCCAGTCTTCTTGCATTTATAGCACTTCGGTGCTTTTCTGGTTGCAAACGCCATGGTATCATCTGATTTATTCCTGCGGTCGTATTCTTGCAATAACTTGCTTTTGACAATGTCACTTGACAACTTTAAATTCGAATTCTCCAGTGCCATAATAAGCGGATCATAATTACTTGGTAACCCACTGAGCATAATGACAGCCAAGAATTCATCATCTAGAGATGAATTGATATCAAGCAGTTGTTGTGACAGTTCCTGCAGCTTGCCAAGGTAACTTTCCATGCTATCATGCTCTGTCAGTTTGGTGCTAAACAGCGCTCTCAACAAACTTAATCTTCGGCATAGCCCTTTGTCCTCATAGGCTCTGCTCAAATTGTTCCACGCTTCACGTGCATCCTTCGCGTTCCTGACATGAGGGAATGCACTCGAATGTACCGACAGACATATCCGTGCAAGTGCCTTCTGTGTTTTTTTCATTTCTGCATCGCTCAATGTTACTTTTTGCTCACCATCGATAGTATCCCACAGGTCTTCATGAATTAATGTCATCTTCATGCAAAATTTCCATGTAGAATAGTTTTCTATACCTTTGAGTTTTTCGATGCTCTGCATTGAAAATTTTTCGGCCATCTTTTTTACGCGTAGAATTTATAATTTATTTAACTTCTACTTCCGCAAAAAATATTCTATTCCCGCACAGCGTTAGGCGTTCTGGGCCCATAACCTGATAGATTTAGGGCAGAAATGTAAAGACCGATAAGATTCCAATAAATATAATTTAGCCAGAGCACATGCATATATCGCAGAAAGTAAAATCAAAAAGAATGTGTCAACTTTAAAATAACACTGACACACAGACCATCATGACAAAGAGTTTATATTTCTAATATTTGGTTCTTCATGTAAAGGGCATACACGTGACTGTTAGCAGGACACAACGATCGAATCAAATAAAACTGAGTTAATCTGTGGATTTGTTTGCGCCCCGATTAGCTAAATAAAAAAATATTTGAAATTAAAAAAAAACATTTTTTATCCAATACAACGCCATCTGTGATATGAGACACAAAACACGGACAAATCTAACATAGCGATCTGGTTAGTTTCGATGAGCAAGACAAGGTCTGCTGGGTGAGTTACTAATTAATTATGCGATATATGGAAACAACTACTTAGAGCATAAATAAATTATCGAATGCTGACAATTTGATAGTTACACACGTCACAACGTACAAGCACAGGGTGGAACAGGTTTCAGCGGGGCACAACTGTTACAGCTACAGAATAATGGGTTTAGCAAACTATCCATATTTTTAAAGAAAATTTTATCCCTGTGACAGATAAAAAAAAACTACTGGTCATTTAACATAAAAAAACAAGATTTGATGTCAATCGATCTTATTTCTAACTCTGATTTAAAACTTACATAGGATCGTACGTTGGAGTGCTAAATAAGTCATGAATAGCCAAAAATATTTTAATCTTATTATCGGGTAGAATTTTAAGAATGGTTTTTAACTTATGGTCTGGCGAAATGTCAATCTGACAGCTGTCATTATTGTCGGTATCATATTACTGCCACACGAAATTCACCCTTATGATCACTGTCATTTTGTTGTTTTATCTGTAGCATGGTTGTGGTTCACTCAACTGGCCTGGTCGACAAACTATACCATACGCCAGATGAAGGGATATGATAATTAAATGAATTAAACCGCGTATAGTTCAGTAGTATTTGTTCCGATGGCTATGTCCTACAAGCAGTAACGTGATGACATTGTTCGTGTAGTAGTTTTCCGGAGTGTGTTCAGCGCAGTGTGTGCGGGTCGAGCGCGGGTACCTGCGGCCGGCGCGGGTCACCGGCGGCACATCGGCTCATACTCGCTGCCAACAACACGCACCGTCAGCACCACTACTTAACACCGCGAGAATTCACGTCCATTACATTCCCACTGCAGCTTTTATCAAGAAATCATTTGTTTCTCTTTCTCTCATTCGGCAGTTTTTTTTTTTTTTATTTAAAAATAATAATCATTTCGGGACCAGTAATGTACATTATATGAAATACCCGAATTCGGTTAGCAAATTATTCACGAAGACAAATAACTCGTCACGCAATCATCCCCAATTTAAACTAGGCTGGATGGCGGTGAAGTGAAAACCAATACAAAAACATTGTAAAAAGTAGTGCTCGGCGCTATGGTGACCTAACACTCCTTTCGTTTATTTGTATTAGGGTATGGTTCGGATGGTAAGTTAAAGTCTCAAATAGCTAAGAAAATAACTATATTACTCTTAATCATTACGACACTTAGTTACACGAGTAAAAAAGGTATAAAAATGGTCAAATGGTAAAAATGGTAATAATGGTAATGGTATTGAGTACGAGTGTCTCTGACGAGATCTGTACGCGAACTGGTCTGCATTTTGGTAAACGAGCGAAGGTGCATATTTGCATTCGATGCAATTATGCATTTTCGCTAAGTGTTCGATTTTAACTCGAACATATTCCCGAGAGCGAGAAGAAATGCGGGATGATTGCTAAAGATTACACTATAGTATATACATAAAATTTGATATAGTAGGAAATTTAACTGGTAAAGTGTAAAAATTATGAGTAACTAAAGTTAAAAAGCTTATTTGTCTACTTAAATAATTAAATGCATTAACACCGATATAATGTCACACTATAGAGTCTTCTAAGGTTTCGTCAATATTTCGATTACTTGTATTGCCTCGTTTGATCGTGCTATATTTCGCGCTAGGCCACCGTTTGGCACAATCGTGTAAACGAAAACCGATTTCACTTTTGTCCTTTAGATCTTTGGCACTGAGCACTTCAATATATTCGGGTCTTCTGGCTGGTTTCGGTATCGCCGGAGCTACTGCAAACTCCTGTTGGCAGCAACTTTCCCTGTGGTGTCGTGGTGGTTTCGGAGGCGCGGTGATCACTGTGGTCTGCTGCTGGTGATATCTTTCACCGCGGTTTCCAGCTGCGGCTCCTCGGCATAGGCGACATCGCCTGGTCCGCCACAACCAGGCTGCTGCTACGCATATAGCAATCGACAGCAACACGTAACAAATTACGTATTGGTGGACATCGTGCGGAGATATATCCTCTATGTCTGAATCGCTTTTCTTTAGTTTTTCTATCGCCTTTCCCAAATTGGTCATGGATATGGTTAGGTTCCCGTCTTCAATCTGCCTTTCGTCAGGGATCTTGATGTTAACCAAGTGATTAATTTGATCAAATTCAGGCATATAAATGGTTGGTGAAACATTCATATGGTTGGACTGATGGCGTATTGAATATAATGAGAAGTCATTTCCTTTGATGACACATTCTTGATCTATGCCAATGACCCCGGCTTGGCTCAGCTGACGGACTGTAACATGGTCACCGCATATTATTTTTATTGTGTAGGTGTCACAACAAAAATAAAAGTGCTGAGAAGTCAAATGTAATTCGAGCCATACGTTTGAGCACTTGGTTCGCTCTACTTTACATTTGTTGGTTTGTGTGTTCTTTTCGCAAAAACTTTCGTCATTTTGAAGATCAGTTATTGGTTTTAGCAGCTGACACATGAAGGATGTTCCGTGGTGTAGGCATGCCGTGAGCTCATGTGTGGACATGCTAAAGAAGGAATCCTTCTTTAGGTTGACAGCTACGTATTCCGAGACTGGTATGATTGTGGTCTTAATGGTGTTCGTTTGATGCGGTACAGGTATTATCTTGTACAATTTGAAATATTCTGTGGATACTAGTGGAAAAGTAACTTCAATTATAACAAACTTTTGGGTTGCTCTAGCTTTGACCTTCAGTAGTTTGTAAAGGTACTGAAGATCGGTGTCTAAATTGGTGATTGGTAGTGTGAGTTCGCTTGGCATCTGGCCATATATGGTCTGAAGCTCGCGCTTAAGTTGTGTTGGTGGTAGCAAATGTATGCTTAATTGACCGTGATAAATGTCTGTTAATGCATCGAGCAACGTGTCTTGAAGTCGTCTTAATCCTTCTAGCAAGCTGTTTCCAGACATCGCTGACAGTGTGAAATCATTGATGTATGAAATATTTTGTATTTCGCGCTGAAGAGTACTATCATTTTCTTGTAAGTCCATAAGCTTCTTGTTTATTAATTTGTGCTGTTTATTTACAGTGGTTTCCATTCTCTTCATAAGATTGAACTCAGCTTCGATTACGGAAGTTTGGTTTTTCAATAAATTGGACAGGTGTTTTTCATTGCGATGTATGGTTTCAATGTCCTTTTCGTATTGGTCAGCAAAGCGCTGGTCCAACACACCGAACAAGTCATTCGCTAGATACCCGATACCGTTGATTAAGCCTCGTGGGCGCCGAGGCGGCTTCCCCGTGGCGCGCCGCTGTCTGGCGTGGACATCAAAATGCTGCGTTAGCAAAAGTTCGTTGTAGTACTCCAGTTCCTGGTAGTTGTGTCGGGCTTGCTGTACGATCGTATTACAGTGGCTTTGTGTTTCAATCGTTGCGCACAATCGTTCTTGATAGTTTGAAATTTTGTTATAAGTGGTTATGCCTGCCCAATAAGGTTCCATGTCGTAATACATAACTAATGTCCATTTGTCCCTGATTAGTTGTATCTTTGAAATAGGGTCAAAGTATAGTGTCTGGTTGTTTGGAAATGGTTTGACGTCGTGTAAGCCGTAAGATGGAAAAATCAACATAAAAAGATACATTAAGACGGTTGTCACAGTTGCGATTTTTGATCTCGGTTTTCTAGTCCGTTTTGTTAATTTGGTTGTTGGTTTTGTATCTGGTTCCTGTGTCGTTGCGCTGTTTTGGTTTACAGGCAAAACTGAGAGTTTCACTATAGGGCGTTTTATAATTCCATTTTTGGTTTTTAGTGAAACCGCTCTGATAAGACCGTCATTTCCTGGGTGTGTGTCGACCACTCGTCCAAGAGCCCATTTTCCTGGAGGTAGATTTTCATCATGAATTACCACTAGATCTCCAATATCGATGTTTTTTCGTGGTTCCATCCATTTGTTTCTTGACGAGAGTTGCACCAAGTATTCAGTCTTCCAACGTTTCCAAAGATCTTGAAATAATTTGCTGGTTAGATGCCATCTAGTTCTAGCATCTTGCTCCGTTTCTATTACAGTTGTTCCTGGTCTTCCTGATAAGAAATGAGCTGGGGTAAGAAAGTTTACATCGTCAGGATCCTCGGATAACGCGCAAAGAGGTCGCGAGTTGAGACACGCTTCTAGTCTAGCTAACAATGTGGTGTACTCTTCGAAAGTTAGCCTTTGTTGACCGATAACTCTCTTGAGATGATGTTTCAGACTGCGTACTGCTCGCTCCCACAGCCCACCGGCATTAGGCCAGCTGGGCACGTTAAAGTGCCATTCTATTCCCATTTCTGCTATTTCGGTCATAAAACTTTCACTGAACCCTTTGCGAAGTTGGTTGAATTCTTCCTGTATCATCCTGTTTGCTCCCACAAAGTTTGTACCGTTGTCACTGTACATATGTCGTGGTGTTCCTTTTCTAGCTGCCATTCTGGTTAGGGCTGCCAAGAAGGCAGAGCTGCTCAGGTCTGACACGAGTTCTAAATGAACTGCTTTTGTGACCATACATACAAAAACGGCAATGTACCCTTTTGTGGTTTTTATTCCCCGTCCTTTGTTTGCCTTGACTTCTACGAAGCCAGTGTAATCTACGCCGCAGTGAAGAAAAGCTTGCTCTGGATTCACTCTTGGTTCTGGTAAGTCTCCCATAAGTTGGTGTTGTCGCAAAGGATTTTGTTTCCTGCACGTGACACATTTTCTTATGAACTTTTTTGTGGCCATGTATCCGCCGATAATCCAGTACTGTTGTCGTAGATTTGCTAATGTTAAACGCGCTCCGCCGTGGAAGGTCAGTGTATGAGCTTGATCGATGAGTAACGTGGTTAGTTGATGATCGTGAGGTAAGATGATGGGGTGTTTCATCTCCGGACTCATGTGGGCGTTTTCCAGTCTACCACCCACACGTAACATGCCGCGTTCATCTATGGTTGGGTTTAAACTCAAAATCTTGCTTTTGCGGTGCACTCTTCCGTGTTTTTCCAATGACTCTATATCGTTTGCAAATTCTATTTGCTGAACGTTTTTTATTATCAGCTGTTTAGCGCGACGAAGTTCATGTAATTCGAGATAGGGTCGGCGGTCTTGCTTATTCAACATCGGCAATCGCAGTATCCATGCAAATACACGTATAATTTTTGTAATAGAACTGTAATTGCTGATCAAGTGGTTAATGATTGCGGTGGTCAGGGATTGCGGTGATTGTTCGATAACTACCGCATTGGTTTGTTTTAAAATAGACGGCTTTACTTCTAAATTTGTCTCATAAATGGTTTGCTGGTTTTCTTGGTTATTGTATGATGGCATCCACGTTGGTCCTTGCCACCATAATTTGTGGTCTTTCAGTTGTCGGACAGTTAAACCGCGGCTTGCACAGTCCGCTGGATTATCTGTTGTCTTTACATATTGCCAACATTTTGATGGTATGGTTTTTGTGATTGTTGTTACCCGATTTGCTACGAATGGTTTCCATCTCATGAAAGCCTTGAAGTTGATATTCTGCTTCTTTATTAGCCCGTTCAGCATACTGGATCCTAGGTTCTTATACAGCACATGCTCTCGCTGTGGGAACCTCTCATTGTGAGACGACGTACCTGGTTGTGGCTGTGCTGCCTCAGCTTCGTGTCGACTATACTCCGCGCTTGGCTGCTGCATAGCCCGGTTGCTTGGTAATGGTTGTACCTGTTCCGATTCGGCTCTACGGGGGCTTTCATCTTTCAACTGCTTCGCGCCTAACTGCCTCATGGTTCTATCGATAATCTCCATAATGTTCAAATAAACTTCTTGAGCAGTTTCAAAACAACCTTTTTTGAAGTAAACGTGGTCAAAATTCGCAAACTCGCACATTTTCTTATGGTTTTCTTGATAATCGTGCCAGTATGCTTCCAACATTTGAGCCTTGCGTTTATAATTATCAACGGTCTTCCTCTCGGATCCATCTTTCTTTATGTTGGTTAAAAACTTACTCAGGATTTCATAAAGCTCCGTTTGGTTAATGAACAGACTATCGGAATCCATAATTGAATTGGTAAGAATTTATTTGGTAATGGTTAGTATAAGAAAATGGTTTGATCTGACCTTATAGCTCCAACCAACCGTCTCTGCAATCGAAGATTCTCCAATCTGCAGCGATCTTCTGGTTCGCAGGTCACTGTATCACTTTGTATTCACTGGTAAAAATTGCTCGAAGGACCATGTAAAAAGTAGTGCTCGGCGCTATGGTGACCTAACACTCCTTTCGTTTATTTGTATTAGGGTATGGTTCGGATGGTAAGTTAAAGTCTCAAATAGCTAAGAAAATAACTATATTACTCTTAATCATTACGACACTTAGTTACACGAGTAAAAAAGGTATAAAAATGGTCAAATGGTAAAAATGGTAATAATGGTAATGGTATTGAGTACGAGTGTCTCTGACGAGATCTGTACGCGAACTGGTCTGCATTTTGGTAAACGAGCGAAGGTGCATATTCGCATTCGATGCAATTATGCATTTTCGCTAAGTGTTCGATTTTAACTCGAACAAACATAAATAAAAACAATCTGCACAGACATTATTTTCAATCGTTATGTGATTTTGTGGGGCCACATTTGTTTTGTTATTGAACTAATTGTTTTTTACAGTAGTATTGTTAGTTGAGGCGCTCAGCGCTAGCTCTTCGACCGCGGCAGTATTCACACATCTCTACTCGCTGTAAGCGGCGGTACCTAATGTTACGTTGTGCTCACGCAACCAATAACAACCACTTTGGCTTGACGACGGGAAAAAAGAAATTAAACCAGTTCGTGTTAACGTCATAATCAAAATTGGATCGCATTAAACACCAGCAATAATATTACATTACATCGACATTGAACGAAATGCGTACCCGCTCATCATCAATAATACCCATTATCTTTAAGATTTAAAGCTACAGGAAAACATTCATGATTGATATAAAGGTAAACAACAAGTCACGGATCCAACGTCAATTACATCAGAACAAATTAGAGCAAAGTAAAAGTTGGTATGAAACATAACAACATGATCTACAGAACAGAGCGGCCGCGGGGCATGGGGTGCACAACAAACCCAAACATAACGACAGACACACCGACAAACTCATTCTAAATGAAATCATTGTTAACACAGCTCTCAAATAAAATAAACAAAATCAACCAAACGTTAAAAATTAGTACAACTCAAACAGAAACGAAACAACTGATAAGTAAGAGAATGTCTCGCAGCGCCGATGTGTAGCGCTGTGGGCACTGCGAGCCACTCGGAACAAGATGACGATGGTCGATGGATGATCTCTTAGCGTCCAATATCTCATTGTAATCACAACACAACTGCGCTGTTATAAAAGATCATGTTCCCAATAAATTCGTATAAATACTTCGCAAACGATGTTTGTGATTACAACGTGTTTCAGAACAAATATATTAGTTACACAAGAAGTGCACACGACTGATTGAAGCTGATAGTTCACTGAGCATAAATCCAGAGTTACGTTAAGGCGCTGACAACACACTAAGACTACAAATTGAAGTATTACAAACTGGTTTTTTGCTGCATTTATGACAGCGCGAAAATATAAAGTTAATCATGAATATATTTTTGAGAATTGTGATATTTTAAAAACTTTTTATTTTTCAGTGCTAAAAGTAAAGTAACCTCTTAAATTGACCTTTTTATAAACAATCTATATTACTGATTAAAACTAATTATAATTAGGTGACATATTTAAATGTATGGAATATGAAGTAGTTTTTATTTTCCATTGTTATCATTATTCTTGATAATTGTTTAGTATTTTATAATGCATTTATAAGTGTTGTGTGTGTTTTTCTTTAACGTGAAGCAGTGTGAGTGACCGCGCCTTATTCGTTGTTTGAGTCTTAAATAAGATTACGTGTCAGATTCAACCGCGTGCCATGACAGACGCAATCGAACAAGCTATTTAATATCTAAATAAAATATTCGTGTTGATATTATATTGTCAACGTTAAGTTAACTTTATTTAGCAAAAAAATTGTCTGTATGAACGCTAATTTTAGGTGACAACGTCAAATCGTGCCTCTCTATTTCTCGTGCAGCAATTTCGTTCGCACACTCGGATCAGGCGGAATTTGACATATTTTCGCGCGTGCAGCGGGCGTTCACCGATTTATCAGTGGTTATCACGTTGAAAATATAAAGTCAATATATTTTTAAGTATCAAATAGCTTATTCGAGTGCGCCGTAACGAAACAAGTGAGGCTCGCATGTCACGCTGATGCTGTGCGCGCGCCTCAGTGCGGTGTGGTGCTGGTGCCTGACCTGTCGTGGCGGGGGCCGGGGTAGGGCGCGGCGCGGCGCCACAGCCGGGCCAGGCGCGCCGCCACCAGCAGCAGCGCCGGCGCCAGCAGCGCGCACCACGCCAGCGACATCCAGTAGCCGTTCTGTAACACAAGCGCCACGTCACAAAGGAACAAGAACACAGACGCGCCGCCACCAGCAGCAGCGCCGGCGCCAGCAGCGCGCACCACGCCAGCGACATCCAGTAGCCGTTCTGTAACACAAGCGCCACGTCACAAAGGAACAAGAACACAGACGCGCCGCCACCAGCAGCAGCGCCGGCGCCAGCAGCGCGCACCACGCCAGCGACATCCAGTAGCCGTTCTGTAACACAAGCGCCACGTCACAAAGGAACAAGAACACAGACGCGCCGCCACCAGCAGCAGCGCCGGCGCCAGCAGCGCGCACCACGCCAGCGACATCCAGTAGCCGTTCTGTAACACAAGCGCCACGTCACAAAGGAACAAGAACACAGACGCGCCGCCACCAGCAGCAGCGCCGGCGCCAGCAGCGCGCACCACGCCAGCGACATCCAGTAGCCGTTCTGTAACACAAGCGCCACGTCACAAAGGAACAAGAACACAGACGCGCCGCCACCAGCAGCAGCGCCGGCGCCAGCAGCGCGCACCACGCCAGCGACATCCAGTAGCCGTTCTGTAACACAAGCGCCACGTCACAAAGGAACAAGAACACAGACGCGCCGCCACCAGCAGCAGCGCCGGCGCCAGCAGCGCGCACCACGCCAGCGACATCCAGTAGCCGTTCTGTAACACAAGCGCCACGTCACAAAGGAACAAGAACACAGACGCGCCGCCACCAGCAGCAGCGCCGGCGCCAGCAGCGCGCACCACGCCAGCGACATCCAGTAGCCGTTCTGTAACACAAGCGCCAGACAGGCAACTTTACGCCGATGTGCTAGAGGTTGTAGTTGGGCCACCAGCTTCTGGTCGCCAATCAACCTCCTGGCTCTGCGTTCTACCGAATCCAATGCGGCCAGTTGGTATTTGGCTGAGCCATCCCATAGGTGACAGCAATACTCCATACACGATCGGACTTGAGCTTTATAAAGTGTTAGAAGCTGTCCCGGCGTGAAATATTGCTTAACCTTGTTAAGGATGCCCAGCTTTTTCGCCGCAGTCAGTGCTTTGGACTCGATGAAAGCGGCGAAGTTGAGGTCAGAACTCAACTCCATGCCAAGGAGTTCTAGGGAGCCGGTTAGATTTACAGGTGCACCTCGGAAAGTAGGAGCCAGGTCGAATGGGCTCCGTTTGGCGGAGAACAGACACGCTTGCGTTTTGGCGGCATTGAACTGCACTAGATTGTGATCGCCCCATTGGGACACACGACTCAAGACAAAGTTCACTCGCTCTACCATGGCCTCTCTCTGTTAACGTATATCGTCCCTACTGTCTTTTGCGCTGACCAGATATCTCTCTACAACGGTACTGTCATCTGCGTAACCGACTATGCTAGGATTTAACATATCGTTTATATGGAGCAGGAATAGTGTTGCAGAGAGGACAGACCCTTGAGGCACACCGGCATCAATGGCCATAAGGTCAGAAGAGCAGCTGTCGACGACCACTCTAATCGACCGTCCCGTTAAGAAGTCTGATACCCAGCAGCAAAAGTTAGCAGGGATGCCATAAGCAGGAAGCTTGCTATCCTTAGCAAGCTTCCTGCTTATGGCATCCCTGCTAACTTTAACCTGTTAACTTTTAGTCTCCTGACTAGCGTGCCAAACCCTGTCAAAAGCCTTTGAGATGTCGAGCGAAACGGCAAGGGCTTCGCCGTTTTTCTCAATGGCTTCGCCACAGCAATGATTAACATACACTAGAAGATCTCCAGTAGACCGACCACGGCGAAAGCCATATTGCTGGTCACTGAGTAGATTGTTGTCTTCTAGGTATGCCAACAATTTGCTATTTAGAACCCTTTCCATGACTTTACAGAGCATGGAGGTGATGGCGATTGGTCGATAGTTACAGGGGTCGGCACGGCTGCCCTTTTTGGGCACTGGCTGCACATTAGCAAGCTTCCAGGATTTTGGCACCGTTCTAGTTTGGAGAGAGAGGCGGTATAGACGTGTCAATACAGGCGACAACTCAGGCGCACACTGCTTAAGTACTCGCGCAGGTATTCCATCTGGTCCGCTGGCTTTATTCACGTCTAAATTCAGCAGAACCCTCTGTACCTCTTTTTGGTGAACAGCAATATCCTTCATTGAGGAATCGCAATGAGGTATAGTAGGTGGTTGATGGAGGCCTGCATCAAGAAGCGAGTTGCTCGCAAATAGAGAAGCAAACAGGTTCGCTTTCTCTATCGCGGAGTGGGCCAGCGTACCGTCGGGTTTCTGCAACGGTGGAAGTGTGGGACGGCAGAAGTTAGATTCGACCGCTTTGGATAGGGACCAAAATTTCTTGCTACCAGGAGGGTAGGACGCAAGTCAGGCCCCTACTCGACTGATATGGTCAAATCGAGCCTTCCGAATCACCTTTTTGCAGGACTTGGCGGCAGCATTATAGGCTTTCTTCTTCCTACGAACCCTCTGGGCCATTGCTTTGGTGTCGCGGGCTTGCACCCAAGCCAGGTATGCAGACTGTTTAAGGGCCTCAGCCCGAGCACAATCCGCATTCACCACGGGTTCCCGTAAAATCCAAGCCAGCCGTAATACCTTAAATGAACAATAAATCGTGCTCTACACAGTAGGCCACAGTGACCTCTGTGCAATGTGTGTGTGTATACGTACGACGGGCATGAGTATCTTGTGGCAGAAGGCGTCGCGCGACACGTTGAAGGCGTTGGACAGTGACCTCTGTGCAGTGTGTGTGTATACGTACGACGGGCATGAGTATCTTGTGGCAGAAGGCGTCGCGCGACACGTTGAAGGCGTTGGACAGTGACCTCTGTGCAGTGTGTGTGTATACGTACGACGGGCATGAGTATCTTGTGGCAGAAGGCGTCGCGCGACACGTTGAAGGCGTTGGACAGTGACCTCTGTGCAGTGTGTGTGCATACGTACGACGGGCATGAGTATCTTGTGGCAGAAGGCGTCGCGCGACACGTTGAAGGCGTTGGACAGTGACCTCTGTGCAGTGTGTGTGTATACGTACGACGGGCATGAGTATCTTGTGGCAGAAGGCGTCGCGCGACACGTTGAAGGCGTTGGACAGTGACCTCTGTGCAGTGTGTGTGTATACGTACGACGGGCATGAGTATCTTGTGGCAGAAGGCGTCGCGCGACACGTTGAAGGCGTTGGACAGTGACCTCTGTGCAGTGTGTGTGTATACGTACGACGGGCATGAGTATCTTGTGGCAGAAGGCGTCGCGCGACACGTTGAAGGCGTTGGACAGTGACCTCTGTGCAGTGTGTGTGTATACGTACGACGGGCATGAGTATCTTGTGGCAGAAGGCGTCGCGCGACACGTTGAAGGCGTTGGACAGCGGCCCGCAGCGCCCGACGCTCTCGGCGAAGGTGTTCTCCACGTGCGTCATGTACTTGTTCATCGCGTTAGTCACGAAGTTCAGCGTGCCGTTCATAGCCTGCAAACAGCAAACAGACAAATCAATATAAGGACTACAAGATTTAAATCATTTTTGTATATCAAGCCACATCATACAAAAAGACAAAGTAATTATTGAAGATAGATAGTGATGGAATGGTGGCTTCAGCAAGAACTGGTAATACCACTATATTATATTGGGTTCTAACACTTTAACATGAGAGCCACGTATAAAAGCATGTGCCGACTCACGTCGCCCCAGGTCCAGCGGCGGATGTCGTTAAGGAAGGCCTCTCCCTCGCTGGTCTCGTGCACGAGGTAGGTGATGGCCTCCTTCAGCGACGAGTGGTTGAAGCGCAGCGCGTCGCGCAGCTCGCGAGCCGTGCTCTGGAACGTAACATCCACTCAATATCGTGGAGTAACACTTTGGAACTCTTTTTATTAACAGCGCGGATGGAGAAGTGTTTCGCACACAGAACAACGTCTAATGTGCTTGGACCAAAAACAATTGTGTGGTAGTCGTTTGCTAAAAAAACAGACTACAGTACATATAAATAATAATAATAATATACCGATATAATAAATTGATTACTGTAAACAATAAAGCGTTACAAATAGGAAGCCTATTGTAGTGACGCTACCGCAGAGGTGATCAGCGGTTGCGCAGTGTTTCTTTGAGCATTGAAGGTGCTTGTGTAAGGATTTGTGGGAGGGTGTTTGAGTGTGTAAGGATTGTGGGAGAGTGTTTGAGTGTGTAAGGATTGTGGGAGAGTGTTTGAGTGTGTAAGGATTGTGGGAGAGTGTTTGAGTGTGTAAAGATTGTGGGAGGGTGTTTGAGTGTGTAAGGATTGTGTTTAAGTGTGTAAGGATTGTGGGAGGGTGTTTGAGTGTGTAAGGATTGTGGGAGGGTGTTTGAGTGTGGTAGTGAGAGGTACGGAGTGAGAGTAAACGGGTATGTCAGGTATATGTGTGTAGATATAGGAGTTTGTGTAGTGTGTGTGTCAGAGTGTACTGACGTTGAGGCGCGCGGTGTGCTGCAGCATGGGCCGCAGCACGTCGTCCTGCAGCGCGGAGAGCGCGCTGGAGGCCTGCAGCAGCGAGGAGGCCTCGGCCGAGAACAGCGGCTGTACAGTGTGTTACAGTGCACTCACGTTGAGGCGCGCGGTGTGCTGCAGCATGGGCCGCAGCACGTCGTCCTGCAGCGCGGAGAGCGCGCTGGAGGCCTGCAGCAGCGAGGAGGCCTCGGCCGAGAACAGCGGCTGCTGCAGCGAGCGCGCCGTCGTGTTCAGCTGCTGCACCAGCTGGTCCAGCGCCAGCGACGTCATGTTCGTCTCCAGCTGTAACATAAGCAGCACACGTTTAGGACTTACTACATTGCAAGAAATTTGCAGGAAGGGTCTATCAGCTTTACAAGTATTCAAATGTTAATATAAGTATAGTGGATGGCGATATCGGCAGCTCGATTAGAGTGAGTGCCCTGTGCCTGTGCTAGTACGTACGGCGGACAGGATGCGGTCGAAGTCGAAGTCGGAGAGGCCGCTGGCGGCGAGCTGCTGCAGCTTGCGGCGCGCGGCGGGCGGCAAGATCACCACGCGCGTGGGCGAGGGCGGGATGAGCGGCTCCAGCTGTGCCGAGCGCGCCGCCAGCTCCGCGCGCAGCGTGCTGCGGACCGCGCGCAGGTTGAACACGCGCCACAGGTTCAGCGTCTGAGGAGCCAGGCCAGACGGTCACTAGCATTTATTGCGTTCATGTACTTTACTACTTGATACCAATATGTAGGCTTCTTACATAACTTTGCCACAAAAAACGACTTGTATTGCTGTGTTTTACACAATAATACAACTAATCCCTCAGGGAATCAAATAAGGGAGATGACACCGGAATAACTTAGTATTCTAAATAAAATACAACAATGTCACAATAATAAATAAAATCACTGTTCATATACAAAGAAGAAGAAAGAAAGAAAACACATTTATTCTGGACATTATCTGATACTAGTAGCTTTTGCCCGCGACTTCGTCCACGTAGAGTAATAGTTCCCGTTCTCAGGGGATTTCCGGGATGAAAACTATTCCATGTCCTGTCTGGGGTCCCAGACTATATCTGTACGAAATTTCATTCAAATCTGTTCAGTGGTTTAGACGTGAAGAAGAGACAGACAGAAAGACAGACAAACAGAAAGACAGACAGACAGAATTACTTTCGCATGAGTATGTCTCACCTGGTAGATGGTGTGGTTGGCGTGGCAGCGCACCATGACGTTGGCGAGCGTGAAGTTGTAGAGTATGTCTCACCTGGTAGATGGTGTGGTTGGCGTGGCAGCGCACCATGACGTTGGCGAGCGTGAAGTTGTAGAGTATGTCTCACCTGGTAGATGGTGTGGTTGGCGTGGCAGCGCACCATGACGTTGGCGAGCGTGAAGTTGTAGAGTATGTCTCACCTGGTAGATGGTGTGGTTGGCGTGGCAGCGCACCATGACGTTGGCGAGCGTGAAGTTGTAGAGTATGTCTCACCTGGTAGATGGTGTGGTTGGCGTGGCAGCGCACCATGACGTTGGCGAGCGTGAAGTTGTAGAGTATGTCTCACCTGGTAGATGGTGTGGTTGGCGTGGCAGCGCACCATGACGTTGGCGAGCGTGAAGTTGTAGAGTATGTCTCACCTGGTAGATGGTGTGGTTGGCGTGGCAGCGCACCATGACGTTGGCGAGCGTGAAGTTGTAGAGTATGTCTCACCTGGTAGATGGTGTGGTTGGCGTGGCAGCGCACCATGACGTTGGCGAGCGTGAAGTTGTAGAGTATGTCTCACCTGGTAGATGGTGTGGTTGGCGTGGCAGCGCACCATGACGTTGGCGAGCGTGAAGTTGTAGAGTATGTCTCACCTGGTAGATGGTGTGGTTGGCGTGGCAGCGCACCATGACGTTGGCGAGCGTGAAGTTGTAGAGTATGTCTCACCTGGTAGATGGTGTGGTTGGCGTGGCAGCGCACCATGACGTTGGCGAGCGTGAAGTTGGGGTCAGTGCGCACACCGAACAGAGTGTGCTCGAGCTCCACCATCTTCTCCACGTCCGCGAACACGCGGCTGCCGCGCGGCTCGCTGTGCCAGTCATTATTATTGTAGCTCATTCACACACTTAGGGCCTCATTCAATTTATGTGTTTCATGTCATACAGCTAAATTGCCTCACGGCAAACGTACTCCAATGTTGAAATTGGAAGTTGTGTCCTTCGGCCTCATTCGGGGTCATATAAACAATATTTGAGTCTAGCATCTTCCGTTTCCGTATCACATCTATATAGGTACATGCTACAATCTCCCACCATCATGACGTATTTCCGTTTTCGTTCACCAGGTGGCTACAGCGCGCCAACTCGTTCATTGGCGTCCTGTTTTTCGGTCGGTTCACATCTTTTAAAGTTAAACGTTGTTAACGTTCGATACTTTATAGAATAATTTTAGGTATATGCTTCAAAGTATAGAGTATAAAATAAAATATAAAATACAGTTTTTTTAAAAACGTAAGTTTAGAAATTAGATTTTATTACGATTAAGATGGCGGATAATGTACGTAACCGCAATGAATCCGATTCGTCATTGGATTCGTTGAGTTCAAGTTCCTCGGAGTCATCGCTGTCAGAGTTGGGAGATTGAACAGGAGGAAAGATCCCGTAAAAAGAAGTAAGAAGAAGAAAAGTAAGCGTAGCCAAGGACAAAGCAAGGTAAAAACTTGCAAAACAGGTCAGTGATTTGAAACGTTTATATTACTACCCTCAACATCCGTATTTTGAAAAATTATAAAAACAGTAACCATAATTTTAAATTGGTGCATGAATATGACCTTGCAGTAAATAATGAAATCAAGTCTTTTGAAAAAGTTTGTCATCTACCCTCGGCAGATAGATTCCTAGGCATTGTAACTCGAGCTCTTGTAATGCAAAGTGACGCTGTGCTATTGGCAGACAGTTGACTGGGTCATGGTGTACACCCAAAGTATTTGCATCGCTGACCAACTGGACAGCCGAGATTTTCAGAAATCTAGGTATTCGAGTAGTAGTTTTTCTCGACAATTATCTTAATTATCTTCTAGTAGCTCAAAACAGAGCGACACTTATAAAACACGTCGAGACCGTTCACCGGGAACGTTGAATCAGACCAGTTGGCATTCTCTGGCGGTTATCATAAAATTTACGTGATTGTTTACCATTGGTTTGCAGCCGTAGAGCTGATGCACAGGCGCGAAGTATTTATTAAACAATTATGAGAAAAATCATTTACGCCAACCGTTGTTTTGTGCGTCTAATATATCGAAACCGATTACTGCATATGACTAGTTTGCTGTTTGCCATTTGGCCTGGCCAGGGGATCTACCCCTGCACAGTTTCAATCATTTGATTTTGATTTGGCAACGCAATTTAAGGAGCTAGCTGCTACCACTACTCCTTCAAATCAGTTGAAATTGTTAAATTCCATTCAATACCTCAATAATGATAACTGGAATAACGTTAGATTCATGGAATCGCAAAAAGTTTACAATGCTCGTCCGTGTATTTTGACAGAATACCTTTTAGTAGATATAAGATATTTTTTTTTTATTTGTAAAGTTTTTTTTTTTGTCATGATATGAAATACCCTAGATCCCAGGCGGCGTACCCTGGACCTAGTGGTTATAAATTGTCCAGTCGCCCGTTGGCACTGACGATGAATTATGGATTTCCTTTTTTCCACAGAGTGTACTTAGTATCTTTTTATATACCACCGTTAAGTGTAATTTTGTTTGACAAAGCACCTTTTTAGTGAATTTGTTCATATTAATGGCGGTGTTAAAATTTGTTTCTTTGTACAAGTAAAGTTATTTTTCTGTCTGGGCAAGATACGAAATACCCTAGATCCCAGGCGGCGTACCCTGGACCTAGTGGTTGTAAATCGTCCAGTCGCCCGTCGGCACTGACGATGAATTATAGATTTCCTTTTCTACCGAGTGTACCTATTATCTTTTTATATAACGCCGTCAGGTGTATCTTTGTTTGACAAAGTACCTTAAAATGATTTTGTAAAGAATAATGGCGGTGTCAACAAAATTTTTATTCAAGTATTTTTTTTTTTTTTCTTTTCTTTTTCTTTGCAAGATAATAAATACCCTAGACGCCAGGCGGCGTACCCTGGACCTAGTGGTTTTAAATCGTCCAGTCGCTCGTCGGCACTGACGATGAATTATAGTTTTCCTTTTCCACAGAGTGAATAGAAAACATAACTTCATCTTCTTTTTGAGCTGTAAAACACTAAGCATGCGGTGTTTACCTTTAATTGGGTGTGCAGTATTGTCTATTCTAAGTCTGCCAAACATAAGTCATGAATAGCTGTAACATCTGTTGGCAAACCATAAATAAATAAATAGTTTTTTTTTTTTTTATAATTATCATGCGATGAATCAGTCAAAATAGTGCCAGGTTTATCGAATTCAATTTCGGAAGAAACCGCCTCTGGTCTTACCAAGGCAGGTGAA
Source organism: Athetis lepigone (assembly GCA_033675125.1). NCBI lineage: Eukaryota > Metazoa > Arthropoda > Insecta > Lepidoptera > Noctuidae > Athetis > Athetis lepigone. The sequence continues at coordinate 288,013 of CM066236.1, read as the reverse complement.
ACATTGCAATCTCACTGTACCATCTCCAGAGATGGACGTATTAATTCAAAATTTGTTAAAACTAAAGATTTTATCAAACTAACTCCAATTTTTGTATCATATTTCTTTCCGATTCGCAAAACCGACGGAACCTATGCTATTTACAATTTAAAAAGTTTAAACAATTAATGAGCAAATTTAGTTTGATTTCGGTAAATTGGATTCCAGATTTCATTCAGGAAAGGGATTGGATGGTGAAGATAGACCTCCGGCAAACTTACAGCCATGTAAGAGTCGCAACTGCTCATCAAACTCTGAGCCGATTGGGTTGGCAGATGAACAGGGAGAAGTCGATTCTATCTAATCCCTTAAATTAAATTATGACAAATCAAAAAGGTTTGCCAGAAAACTTGATTCGCAGTATACAAATAATGTTATTGAAGTTGCTTCTACGACAGACAACGTCTCTGTGAGAAATGCAGAGTATCATAGGCGATCAAAATTTGGCTCGACTGGTAGATCCGATGGGTCGCTAAAATTTTGTCACCTCTTGGCCTATTGCAACCTAGGCCTGAAAATGCCATATCAGTCTACTTATCCCTTGCCAGGCGGGGGGGTGCAAACAGAACTGAGATGGTGGAAGTTCCACTGTGTGGCTTCATCCTACACAAGTAGAAACTTTTTTTTTTTTTTAAAACCACATATGCAGCAGATTCAGGTTCGAGAGGCGGAGTTGAAAGGTCTGCACATACCGGGCAGCTGGACAAAAGAAGAGAGATGTTATCTATCCTGAAATGTTTGTTAGAATTCACTCCGTCTCTGAGACACACCTCTCTTCTTTTGCAGTGCGACAACAAGGTTATAGTAGCGTACTCACCCTGATGAACTTTATATTTATATCAGATTTTTCAAATTCTTGAAGAGTACGATATTGATGCAATTCCCCATCATAGTCTTTGCGAAGTGGGGTGTTCCCCAGATAGATCGGTTTGCTTCTGGCACAGCTCACGTACTAACTTGTTATATAACTCTAGATCAAAGGGATCGTCGAGCATGGAGGCATAACGCGTGCGCACATTCAGATAGAACTTTCGTTTCGCATGAGTCTTCCCTCTTTCGAGTTTGATACGTCGTGTACTGATGCATCTAAATCAGCCTCGACGGATATTTCTACTAGTCGCACCGAGAAGCTCTCGAGCACTCTGGAGAGCAGATTTGAAGACAAGAGCGATAGCGCCTCCATTTACGATCCACAGGTTTTCGAAGGTACTCGTAGACACGAGAACCGGGCTGCCACCACCACGAGCGAAGGAGCTGTATCTAGTAGTATGGAAATGTGGGGGTGGTCTGAATCCTAAAGGGCTGGTCTGAAGAACAAAAGTGCTTCTCAAAGAACATTGGAGGTCGTCTACGTTGAATACATATAGACAAGCATGGTTGAGATGGTTAAATTGGTGTTCCTGGTTTGGGTAAATTTTTCAGATCTATCAGGTAGTGAAATGGCTTGATATTTAGGTATCTTATTGTACTGTTCTTCATCATAAATCTGTTCTCTAAGTTGTGCAATAAAAAAGCGAGGCCCGTTACAGTTCAAATATTTTGGCAAAACAAATGATTAATGTCCACCCCCTGCCTGAGACCCTCAATTGCTGATAGGTTGGTTTGGCAGTAGGTCTCTTCAGAGTCAAGAGCTATTCGAAATTTCAAGGGTCTATGCAGTGCTACTGTTGTGTTAAGGGCAAATGATTCACGACCTTACATTACTTAGCGTCTCCCCAGATAGATGTATGGTAAGTGAGGATAGCATTATGTTTTGGCCGCATTTTGGTTCAAAGACAGATTGGAAGGGTCAGGTTGGAAGTTGTTTAGCAATCTTGAAAGACCAGCAGTCGATCCCGTGTGTTGGCCTAAAAAGTTTAGACACTGAAAAACCGCGTCGATAACTTTGTTCTAGAGATCGATCATTTATTACTACATGTGGAAAAGCTAAACAAGTTACTATTTATTATACTATTATATAATAGAACTATGTTGGCAGGTTGGGTTAAATCTATTTTGAAGGTAGCAGGAATAGAAGCTACTCCAGGTATAATAGAATAGATAGATAATGAGCCTCTTGATGAGATAAAGGCACGGGCTAACTGGAAATCGGGTAATATTTTTAAAAAACATTATAGGAGGGAAGTTATTCCACCAAAAGGAAGCTCCTTAATTCATCTTTTTCAGCCAATTAATTAAGATTATTCAAAAATATGTCTAATAATATGACAATAAGGGTAAGTTGATAAGATACATATAAATTACAACAAGTAAGGATATTTTATAAGGTGTGTAAGTGAATTTTTGATTATTTTGTAATCCAAAGTCGACATTATAAGTATTTTGTCATTACTATTTTGCTTTGAAAATATAAAATGTTATAAATCCATTTATTCATTCTTTATACACATATTACATAATGATTTATTGATCTAATTTTAACTTTTATACTTTACAACACATTGGCGTCCCGTTCACCAGGCGATAACAAACAAAGCCTCAAATATTGTTTATATGACCCCGAATGAGGCCGAAGGACACAATAGCAGCGTTTTACCTTAAAATAAAACGCATGTTGTGTCCGGAGACTCATTCGGGGTCATACTTTTAAATACTGCCTGGTGCGATTATTTCTATAAGTTTTAGGATTTTGAGGCCACAATGAACGAGTTGGCGCGCTGTAGCCACCTGGTGAACGAAAACGGAAATACGTCATGATGGTGGGAGATTGTAGCATGTACCTATATAGATGTGATACGGAAACGGAAGATGCTAGACTCAAATATTGTTTATATGACCCCGAATGAGTCTCCGGACACAACATGCGTTTTATTTTAAGGTAAAACGCTGCTATTTAGACTTTCAATGTCCTAGTTGTATATGCCGTACGGCGTACATTCGTTTGTTTTCATACTAAACATGCGTGTTCGCGGTTCCGACGCCCGTACTGCTGCCACACAAACGAATGTACATGCGCCGTACGGCATATACGACTACATTGAAAGTCTACACTTTCAATTTCAACATTTTATAATGGAAATAATAAATTAAGTAAGAATTCTAAAAAGAAGACCATACAAAAAATCTACTGACACTATTTATAATGTTTTATCAAAATCCTAATTCATTATTTTGTTTCTATATCTTAAAGAGGTTAAAGTAAATCGCGCGATACACCGTACGACTGCAGTGCCATAGTGATAGGTTTGTCGTACGGCACACGTACGTTTTTATACAAATCGCCACAGTCGTACGACAAGAAACGCATAAACTGTAAGAGCCGTATAAAATACCTAATATTATTATATTTATCCATGGTAGTTAAGAAATGTGTAATCTCAACTGACAGTGCCCATTTACAGACATCACGTGAATCAGCATCATTCAGCTCAACTATTAGAAGGAAACAGAACAATCCACTCGCGTACCACTCAACCGCCTCTCTGACTCACATTTCATTTAATGCAAGTTAGTTTGCGCAACTTCTTATTTGGTATTAGAGGTGTTTATAATACTAATCTTTTTAAAAAGCATTGTTACCATTTTTCAATTGGACGGGTATGTATTGAGTTATTTCAGCATTTGTTTTAAAAATATTAATAATTTTGCAACTGTTCTGTGGTTAAAGAATGTTATGCAGAATCACAGTTGCTCAGGCAATGCTCAAGATGAGATAAATAAACGATATTAGAACGTACTTTGTCATAAACTACGTTAAAAAATTTTTTGTTCTGTTACCGTCTGTTTTACGACAATAGGGTGTTTAGTCCGTCTGATAGATGGGCCAAAAATACGGGACACGTATTTTTTGCTTGATCAAATTAATAAAAAAAATACAAAGATAAAGAGCAACAAAGTTCCGGAGTGGGGGCTTTTGACGTCACAGTCCTGCAAAATATGTAATATAATCGTGACGTCACGCGCAACTTTAACGCACTGTATCTTCGTTGACGGACTAATTACTTTTTTTTGTCGTCTCGCCTATTGGCTGGAGAATTTGCTAGTCACCGTTTATCTATAGCGGACTGATTTTTTTGCGTTCAGTTCAAACTACTTGTAACGAATGTTAAGCTACGAATGCTAAAAGGTGTTGCAGCAGGTAGTGGGTCTGGTGACTCACGTGAGCGGGTCGCACACGAAGCGCGTGGCGAGCAGGCCGGCCGCGAAGTGCGCCAGCATCACCGCCAGCACGCAGCTGCCCAGCAGGTAGATCGCGCCCACGCCGCTGTCGACCAAACGTGTGAATACAATTATTAATCAATTATTAAAATATATCCGCTGGCTGCAGCAGTCGGGCTGCACGTGTGTGTGTGTGTGTACGTACCACAGCAGACTCTTGGCGCCGGTGCCCTTGCTGCAGCAGTCTCCGCCGGCGCCGTACGTGTGTGTGTGTGTGTGTACGTACCACAGCAGACTCTTGGCGCCGGTGCCCTTGCTGCAGCAGTCTCCGCCGGCGCCGTACGTGTGTGTGTGTGTGTGTACGTACCACAGCAGACTCTTGGCGCCGGTGCCCTTGCTGCAGCAGTCTCCGCCGGCGCCGTACGTGTGTGTGTGTGTGTGTACGTACCACAGCAGACTCTTGGCGCCGGTGCCCTTGCTGCAGCAGTCTCCGCCGGCGCCGTACGTGTGTGTGTGTGTGTGTACGTACCACAGCAGACTCTTGGCGCCGGTGCCCTTGCTGCAGCAGTCTCCACCGGCGCCGTACGCGTCGGGCCGCTTGCCGCACACGCCGCACAGCACTCCCCACGCCAGCAGCACCGTCACCTGCAGACATCACTGTTGCTCAACCTTTCCTTATGTTACAATGTTGTCGTACAGCAAAAATAACAGTATTTAAAAGGATCATGCACGACTGACATGAATGTCACTCTTATTATATCTTTTATTTACAGCTTGAGAAGATGCGCTTAAGTGACCTCTCAAAAGCCTTTGACTTTGTAAACTATGACACCTTACGTTTGAAACTGCGCTCCATTTGGTTACAATTAATTACTGTGATATTAAAAATACGTCTAATAATTTACTAAGACCATATCTGAAAAAAAAATGGCTCTAACTCATTGGGATTTGCAATGACAAGGGGCGTTCCTCAGGGTTCGATACTGGGTCCATTCCTATTTGTCTCACGCGCACACTCACCAGCAGCAGCGCGCAGGCGGCGCCGAGCGCAGCCAGGCGGCGCACGGGTCCGTAGCGCTGGTGCAGCGCCGAGAAGCGCGTCACCACCGACTCGTACTGCTTCAGGCCGTCGTCCACGCGGTCCAGCCCCGCGCTCACCTCCGACACTATGCCCGACAGCTGCGTGCCTGCGACCGCACACGAACAGTACAGCGAAACCGATCACACTTACAACTGACATTCTTATCTACGGTACAAGCAGGGCCTGGGCTTGACCGAAATGTATTCTGCATGGTTTGTTGCACAAAAATTGCTGATTTATATAAACTCAGGGAATATCGTCTCCTTTAAAGTCCTTTAAAGGAGACGATAATCCCTGAGTTTATTTCGGCATTTCTTCTCAGAGGTAGTCAACTAGGAAATGCCAACTACATCTAGTTTAAAAAAATATATGACATGTAAAAGTGATGTAATATTCTACTTGCATGATAAACAATTTCATTTCATTGTTGATTGTATGGAGTATTCAATCAGTATATAATCATTGCATTTTCATGTGTCTGTGTGGAACGAACCTATTCTCCTGAGCGAGGTGGACACGTCAGGCATGCGCTGGTCGATGGACCGCTGGATGTTCTGCTGGATCTCGCTGAAGGCACGCTCGCCCTCGGCCACCTCGCTCTTGATGTCGCTGTCCAGCAGCTGCGTCACGTTGTTCAGCAGCTCTGACACGTCCGGCATCTGACACACACATGATGTTTCATTCTGGTTTTCAATACCAAGAACGTCTGTTGTCTATGATTTATGAGCGTCACAGTGCGTGACTTGTTTGTTTTGATAAAAAAAACCGGCCAAGAGCGTGTCGGGCCACGCTCAATGTAGGGTTCCGTAGTTTGCCGTCCGTCACAATAAGTGTTCTCACTTATAAGTTAAAAAAAAGGCTATTTGTTACGTTGACATACTAAGTACGCAGAAATTATTTTGTACAACCTTTTTGTCTTTTTTGTACAAAAACTGTTCTTTCTATCAAGTTCAAAATAATTTTCGTAGAAAGTACTTATAAAGTTCTACTTTCCAGATTTATTTTTATATTTTTTAACCCTTTGACGTATATGGGACACCGGTGTCCCCAATACTTTTTTGGTATTTATACAAAAACAATGCATTTTTTAGACTTATATGTAACACGTACCGATAATTTCCGAACCAATTTTAATTTTTTTCTGATGTTGGAACCTCGGCGCGCGAAAATAAATACAAATATTCTTAATTACTTTTGTGTCATTTGGCGCGCTTCTAAAATGTTTTTCTCTAGTGAATTATATTACATTTTTACATCTTTCTGAACTATTTTTTATTAAATTTTATGAGAATGGTAAGTAATAATAATTATTATATTGTTACATATTGCAATAAGTAACTTTGAAGTACCTAAAATGTTATATTTTCCGTATGGGACATGGGTGTCCCAATATGCGCGAAAGGTCAATAATTATAAAAAACCCACATAAAATATTTTATGGTTTTACTTACAATATTTACACTAATCTTCATTGTTTTAGGCCCGTAAAGGAAATAGAATAGGTATTTTATTTGACTGAAACCGAAGTGGAGGAATTCCTCATGGCTGATAATAGTGACACTGAAGATGCACTCATTTTGGACGACGAAGACCAGTCATTTTTACAAGAAGACATGTGAGCTAGAGTTTCCGACGTCATAATCGAACCACCAGCCCTACCAGAGTTTTCTTAAGAACCAGACTTAAGATCAGACTCATCATCGACCACCTCTCTTGATTCACTATTGTGCGAACCGATTCCCGAGTTCCAGTGGAAAAAGAATACTCATCGCCCTTATGATTTTTCAGACACTGATTATGAATTTGATGAGATAAATATCTCTCAGCAATTAGACTCACTAAAACAAATAGATATATTTGAGGCAGTCACAAACATAAATTCATTGATTGAAGAAATAATAATACCGGAGTCCTTACGTTACGCTCATCAAAATGGTTCAGTATTCACTACAGACCTCCAAGAAATTAGAGCTTTTATCGGTATGAACTATGTTATGGGTTACCATGTATTACCTTCTCTAATAAGCTACTGGTCAACTGAACCTGACATGGGCGTGCCTTACATAGCTAAAATTATGCCTTTATCGAGATTTGAAGAAATAAGAAGAAACCTGCATTTCTGTGACAATATGCATCACAACCTTCTCTGACATCGCCAGGCTTCGATAGGGCACACAAAATAAGATTAGTAATGAATCATTTCAATTTAAGTTTCCAATCAGCAATGAATAATCCAATCCGTGGATGAACGTATGTGTATGTATGTACGAAAAAATGCATGCGCAACAACACATTGAAGGTAGTTTGCTATCGTCGCTCGAATACCGGCAGGTTGTGTCCAGAGCCATGATTGGCAACTTTTCCATTAGAAAACACGCCCTGCCATCTATGTCAATGACAAAGAAGAGGACTCAAAACTACTTAGGTCATAAGCAGTCTACGTCTTCACATGTTATAATAAAGGGACCTTCACGTAAACGATGCGCGCAATGTGCAAGAACAGGAGTTGAAAATCGTACCAATAATATTTATGACATATGCGAAGTAAATTTATGTTACAAAGCAACACGAAATTGTTTTGCAGACTTCCATGTTTAAAATGTATTAATAAATTCATATTATTTTGAAGAATTTAGTTATGTTTTTATAATAAAAATAAAGACCTTACAATCCCATGAATATCGTCCCTTATCGCATATTGGGACACATTTGTCCCAAGTAATTTCTCAAAATCCAATGGGATTTCTTCTTATTTTTTACTACATATGTTTAAAATACCCCTTCGCACACTAAATAATCCAATAATACTCGTAAAAACATTAGCGTACTTGTTTTGTGCGTGAAAGGGTTAAACCTAAAGTTAGAGGTAAAGGTCAAAAGTTAGAGGGGGAGCTTTAATTTTTCCTTTTGGAGCGATTATTTCCGATATTATTGACATTATCAAAAACTGATTTTAGTAAACCCCTTATCATTTTTAAATACCTATCCAACAATATATTACACGTTAGGGTTGAAATTAAAAAAAAAAACACTTCCCTCTTTACATATAGGGGGGCTACCCTAATAAAACATTTTTTTCCATTTTTTTTATTTTACCACTTTGTCGGCGTGGTTGATATACATATTGGTACCAAATTTCAGCTTTCTAGTGCTAACGGTCACAGAGATTAAGCGAGGACGGACGGACAGACGGACAGACATGGCGAAACTATAAGGGTTCCTAGTTGACTACGGAACCCTAAAAAATTAACAGACTCAAAAATATGTTTAAAATAGAGAACATTAAAAAATATATATCGAGGTGCAAAAAAATCGATTCTAAACTACATACAGTTTTCATTCAGTTCATTAGTATAACCTCTTAACTTAATGTACAGTCGCGGAATGAAAAGGTTCGTCAGATTTTAAAATGATTCGATTAACGCGTCGCGAGCACATATTACCTTTTGGAACTTTAGCACAAAACAGACTGTTGCAAAGAAAATTATGTTTTACTGTTCGATAGTAAAGTTCAAACTTATTAAGTTCTTTGATTGATTGATGTTGTCAAAGAAAATATTTATTTTTTTAATGCATTTTAAATGAACTAAAACCTTCATGTTGGTTTGGTGGCCCTAAATTGCATTGACATATATATTGTTGAAAACTATTGCCACTACTAGCCTATCAGTGTCATCATTGTGAAAAATATCTATTATAAGGCTAAGCCCTTTGATGATTAATTAAAGAAAAAGTGGAATTATACTGAACATGAGGGTACCATATCAGCGAGATATCGCGTAGTCTCAATATTAAAAGACACGACGAATAAAGTGTACTCATTGATCACACACACTAACTTTGGTCTACAGCCTAGTCCTACTGCAACATATAAAGCCAAAATGTATGATGTTTGTCCGTCTGTAGAATTAAACGTCATAGTAAATCTATAGATAGGGTAATGGTACAGCGATAGGAGAAGATAAAACGAAGAGAAGTTAGAACGTTTGCGATATAATCAACCGATAATAACGCACCTGTGTGGTAGAGGCTTAACTCAAAATCACGGCTGGGCTGATTGATAGCAAGCGTCACATTTATTTAAATTTTAACAGAACTGTACGTTTTTGGTACCGGTATGTTGGCTAATTCATTTTAGTACGGGTGCAAGCAAAAACTGTCTTAACGGTGACGAACCTTTTCATTCCGCTACTGTACATGTAAGCCCTAATGATGGAGCTATTATGAATAGGCCATATAAATAACCATTGACATTATATTCAACACACACATAATGCTTTGTTATCACCAGTATAAAATTACATCAAAACGGATTTGTAATACTTACGGTAGGGAAATACTTGTCCAGCATCTATCCATGATAGCGTGTAATGTTCAAACATGTTAAAAACACATACAGCATAATTGTTTCGCTTTGTCGCTTACGTTTATCACGCACGGACATCCCGTGCTTAGGAAAGCAAGTAAAACCGTCGGTCCCGGTTGTCATTTGTAAATATTTTACAGTCGTTACAAGTAGTCAGAAGATGGAAAATCTGACAATTCTAACGTATCGTGTTGCAAAGTAATTGGGTTGTGGAGATCTGATAAGCCTCGCTTCACATAAAACACTGGTCTTCAGCAGAATCCGGTTAAACTAGAAGCTAATTCCATCATACTTGGGAAAGGGCTAGGAAGATGATGATGAAGTATGTCACATATGGCTGAATGCTATGGCTACAACATACCCGGCTGTACTGTATCTCGGTGTCCAGTTGGCCGATCTTGTACTTCTCCTGCAGCGCGCGGCACTTGGGCTGGTCGCACTTGGCCAGCGTCTGCAGCAGCTGGTTCTTCACTTTGCGGAGACCTGCATAAAACCGCGCGATGCTTTACTAATTAGTGCAATACAAAAGTGTGGCGACATCTACTGCCTGACATGTGAACTACTACTGTCAGGTAGCCCACCAGACATTCGTCTAATCGGAAGGTCCTTCCTTTTCAATTGAGAATTTTGTGTAACTACTTTTCACCACGGCAAATTTTAACATCCTCAAAATCACCACCTAGCTATATCAGTTGTGCTTAAAGAAGCCTACACTGAAATATCAACGTGGGCCTACAACAATAGATAACAATCTGTAGTTAGTAACAAAAGGTAGTTAAGGGTAGTTCATAAGGAAGCATTATATAAAGTGTAGCCAGTTGTACCAGCGCGGTCCGGTCCTGCACCACTTGGTTCAGTGACGTCCCGGACGCGGCGCATAAGAGAGGGTTGTGTGAACAGTACCGGAGTTGAGCTCCTCGGCCTTGACGCGGAGCTCGGCGGTGAGCTGCTGCACGGTGCGCAGCTTACGCTGCACGACGTCCAGGTCCTTCACCATGTGGTTCAGTGACGTCACCGACGCCGCGCGGGAAAACGCGCCCAGCTTCCACGCCGCTGTTATACCCAGGCCTATAACACACATTTACTTATGAAACAGTGAGTGCAGAGTTGGGCACGTTTTTTTTTAAATATTTCTTGAATTCTGAGGAAGGGTTCTATGAAGGCTTCGATATGACTATCTCAAAAACTATCTCTAACACGTGTACTTACTTCGGAGCTGCTTATTGAGGTTATCCTGAAACTCCTGGAAGTTGATGACGAGCATGAAGTCGATGATAGTCCTCGTCTGGTTGAGGTAGCGGCGCGTGTCGTTGATGCCGGCGCGCATGTCGTCGGGACCTTCCGCGCAGCCCGACTCCACCTGCGAGTCCGTCGCGAACGCGCACACCACGCCGAACCTGGCGACATACACGTTACAGTAACAGACGAACTATTGAATAGTCATTTCCATTGAAGTGAGACGTGCTTACAGGAAGAGCGTGAGCAGCCCGATGAGGATGATGGCGAGGATGCCCTTGAGCCAGTTGTCGTACTTGCGGTCGAAGGGGCGCCGCCGCCGCCCGATGCGGCACCAGTGGCAGCAGCACCACAGCAGACTGGAACAGAACGTTCTAAGTTATAAGCTGTGCAGCTGGCTACTAAAGTGCAATGACTGAAACATGTGAATTAATTTTCAAGTACAAAAAACTACAAACTTAAATGCAATGTTGTGTTGAATTTGTTTACTAACAATAAGACTGCTAGCAAGAATAATAAAAAGTTAATTAGCTTGTGAGTAATAATAAGAATTTGAAACGCTACGCTGCCTGAAATTAATTCATTATTTTTATAACTTTCGAACAAATATGTGAATAACTAACGACAAAGACTGCTGACTGCTAAGCTAGAGGTCGTGGGTTCGATTTCCACCCAGGACACACTTTGTGTGATGAGCATAATTGTTTGTTCTGTGTCTGGGTGTTATTTATCCATACTAATATTATAAATGGGAAAGTGTGTCTGTCTGTCTGTCTGTCTGTCTGTCTGTCTGTCTGTCTGTCTGTTTGTCTTTCTTTCACGGCAAAACGGAGCGACGGATTGACGTGATTTTTTAAATGGAGATAGTTGAAGGGATGGAGAGTAACATAGGCTACTTTTTGTCTCTAAAAATGCGAGAAAGATAGAGTAAAACAACAATTCCATTTTCCCATATAAAAGTTGTCCATGTTTTGTTGGATGTCGTTGTCATAGTAACCGGCAAATCAAGCACAGAGAATATAATCACTACGTTATAAATCAAGTGTCAAAACAGTTACAACCATAGAGGTTACAACCCGTCAAACCTGACACAAATAAGTAATGTTTAATTGTTTTCAAAATACGAATGGAATCATAAATCCAAATCATGCAAATAAAAGCCATTTAATACGGTTTGAAATAACAAAAAGGCGTGTAATATGCTGTAAAAAATAATACTGTAACAGCTTTTCTTATTTCCAACGTACAAAAATAATATTAAGATAAAAAAAATATCTAGATTTAAAATATTTACTAGCCTTCGCCCGCGGCTTCGCCCGCGTGGATGTCGAACTTCTACCTACTATTTTAACCCTTTAGGGCAATTTTTTATATTCTTCACAAAGAATAAACCCTCCAAGTTTAATGTATTTAGTTAGTTATTGTTATATATAACAAACACGTTGATATCAGGCAGTGAGTTTACTATTATATACATACTAGATGACCCGGTGAACTTCGTATCACTTACCTATTAATGTAAACAAAATTTATTTAAACCATATCACCTTTATTCATAAAATATTTGTTTCGATTCCCCCCCCCCCCCCCCACATTATCACAATCTAGATTGACGTGTATATGAGTGGCCTAATAGTTGTTTAGTAATCTGGCAATACTGTCATTGTCGCTGTCACCTAACTTTTGAAGAAATGATCGTTGAAAGGAAATGTTATGAAATGGGCTTTTAGTTTTAAAAAAAGTCCAGGATGGCCATACAAAAACAAAAAAAATATTAAAAGCACCATTATTTAATCAATACATCAATACATATAATAAAATCAATCCATACTAATATTATAAATGGGAAAGTGTGTCTGTCTGTCTGTCTGTCTGTATGTTTGTCTTTCTTTCACGGCAAAATGGAGCGACGAATTGACGTGATTTTTTAAGTGGAGATAGTTGAAGGGATGGAGAGTAACATAGGCTACTTTTTGTCTCTTTCTAACGCGAGCGAAGCCGCGGGCAAAAGCTAGTCTATAATATGTATGTATTTAAAAATTATATAAGTATGTATATTAGTTGTCTGATTACCATAACACAAGCTATGCTTAGCTTGGGATTAGCCGTGTGTAAGGCCGGCTCCACACGTTGGCCCCAACGGTCGTACCAACGTTGGAGCGCAAATTCGGTGAGCCATACACACGTTGGCGAATAAACTAGTTCTGTCCCGTCAATGCCAATGTGAAGATGTCCGTGCTCATTAATGATTCTCGCTTTTTTTTTAAATCTTCAATTAAAAAAATCATTCCCATATTTTGTTGTATGGTACGCCATGCAATAGCTATTAAATTTTTATTTTTATGATCCTTTCGAGATGCGTCCCATATTATTGGATGTGCTTGATAAAGTTCAATAAACTCAATAACTTTTTCATTTGTCCATGCCGGTGACGATTTTGCGGATGTGGAAGCCATTCTCGCTTGACGTATGCACTCACTGCGTGTTGCAACAGAACTGAGCAAAGCGCCAACGTGTGGACGGATCACGAACGTTGGCGCGCAGATTCCTTTAATGAAACCGACACGAGCCGGCCAACTACCAATGCTCGCCCGAACGTTGGGGCCAATGCAATTTTTTTAGATCCACACGTTGGACGAGTAGCGTTGGGGCCTATATTGGGGCCAACGTGTGGAGCCGGCGTAAGATGTCCCAGGATATTTATTATTATTATTTATTTATTATTAAAGTAAATATGAAAATCTTTTGATGGCAAGCACAGTGCTATATGGTGTCATTAGGCTACCTTGAGGTACTAGTTCGTAACTAACCGCACGCAACCGCAGAAGACTCGCTCCGACTCAACTATTGTCTATGTATTTCTAGGAAACACCTTGCACAGCTAGCGGTGCGTCGGGCGCCGTTCAACAAATATTACAAAATACATAGGAGAATTTTGTATGCTACTCCAAAATTTTCTTTTTAAAGTTTATAGACCGACAGCTTTCTCAAAGCAAGGGAGACTTTGGTGGTTTGATGGTCATCAGCACGATGACGAGCGCGGTGACGGCGACGACGGCGGCGGGCCCCGCGTAGTGCACCAGCAGCGGCCGCCACTCCTCCTTCAGCGGCTTCACGTCGCACAGTAGGCACAGTGCGGAGAGTCTTACCCAACGAGCGGCAGCAGCACGATGACGAGCGCGGTGACGGCGACGACGGCGGCGGGCCCCGCGTAGTGCACCAGCAGCGGCCGCCACTCCTCCTTCAGCGGCTTCACGTCGCACAGTAGGCACAGTGCGGAGAGTCTTACCCAACGAGCGGCAGCAGACCGCTGACGAGCGCGGTGACGGCGACGACGGCGGCGGGCCCCGCGTAGTGCACCAGCAGCGGCCGCCACTCCTCCTTCAGCGGCTTCACGTCGCACAGTAGGCACAGTGCGGAGAGTCTTACCCAACGAGCGGCAGCAGCACGATGACGAGCGCGGTGACGGCGACGACGGCGGCGGGCCCCGCGTAGTGCACCAGCAGCGGCCGCCACTCCTCCTTCAGGCGGCTTCACGTCGCACAGTAGGCACAGTGCGGAGAGTCTTACCCAACGAGCGGCAGCAGCACGATGACGAGCGCGGTGACGGCGACGACGGCGGCGGGCCCCGCGTAGTGCACCAGCAGCGGCCGCCACTCCTCCTTCAGCGGCTTCACGTCGCACAGTAGGCACAGTGCGGAGAGTCTTACCCAACGAGCGGCAGCAGCACGATGACGAGCGCGGTGACGGCGACGACGGCGGCGGGCCCCGCGTAGTACACCAGCAGCGGCCGCCACTCCTCCTTCAGCGGCTTCACGTCGCACAGTAGGCACAGTGCGGAGAGTCTTACCCAACGAGCGCAGCAGCACGATGACGAGCGCGGTGACGGCGACGACGGCGGCGGGCCCCGCGTAGTGCACCAGCAGCGGCCGCCACTCCTCCTTCAGCGGCTTCACGTCGCACAGTAGGCACAGTGCGGAGAGTCTTACCCAACGAGCGGCAGCAGCACGATGACGAGCGCGGTGACGGCGACGACGGCGGCGGGCCCCGCGTAGTGCACCAGCAGCGGCCGCCACTCCTCCTTCAGCGGCTTCACGTCGCACAGTAGGCACAGTGCGGAGAGTCTTACCCAACGAGCGGCAGCAGCACGATGACGAGCGCGGTGACGGCGACGACGGCGGCGGGCCCCGCGTAGTACACCAGCAGCGGCCGCCACTCCTCCTTCAGCGGCTTCACGTCGCACAGTAGGCACAGTGCGGAGAGTCTTACCCAACGAGCGGCAGCAGCACGATGACGAGCGCGGTGACGGCGACGACGGCGGCGGGCCCCGCGTAGTGCACCAGCAGCGGCCGCCACTCCTCCTTCAGCGGCTTCACGTCGCACAGTAGGCACAGTGCGGAGAGTCTTACCCAACGAGCGGCAGCAGCACGATGACGAGCGCGGTGACGGCGACGACGGCGGCGGGCCCCGCGTAGTGCACCAGCAGCGGCCGCCACTCCTCCTTCAGCGGCTTCACGTTGGGGTGCCCGTCCTCCACCGTCACGATGCCTGCACACAACACACGCTGATTACTTATATGTATACTATCACAACTCAACTAGAACAAACAACCTCTTTTGCTTTTGGTAACTATAATGAATGGTCTTGGTTGATACTTGAAGGCTTATCAATGAGTACTTTTAAGCACTTCTTTTTTCTTTACTCGCAAAATGGTACTTCTACTTTTGTGAATATTTTTTATAACACCATCATGGTTTTATAACACCACCGGAAAATGCTAAATAGCGCGCTGGCGGTGGAGATGAAATAAACAATATGCCATGTATAACGCAAAATAATGACGTGTACTTTTTCAAAACCAAGATGTGCCGGTTTAAAAAAGAATAATTATGTTAAACTAGAATTTCATCAATACGAAAAAAACTTATAATAATATTTCTAGGATCGATATCACGACAAGATGAGAATAACCATAAATAAAATAACTCTAACGGCTACGGCGACAGTCAAAACCCAAGATCCAGCTCAATAAAGACTTAGGTACTATTTAAAATTATAATTCAGGTACATTGCTGAAATCCCCCAGACGGATCACCAATGTCCACTAATAGGGGAAATAAATTATCCAAATGTGCAGACCTGTTGCTGAGCGAAGTACTGCTTTCGAGCGAGCAGACACGCGACTTCAAGGACATTTCGCAGGGCAGGCATGATTAGTTATGGCTTTTTTAGCAACAAATATTGTAAGTATTTAGAAAGGTTAACATTTTTATCTACAAACAACCCTAGCAAAGATACTACAAGTAAAAATTACGACGAGAAAACTAACTCAATATGGCGTTATAGTAGTTATCATAGACACACATTTTCATGGAAATGAAAACAGAATATGTGAAGAGACAAATATATATCTTCTACATCTATTAGACAGTCGGTGTACAACAGTCGAGACAGTGCAACAAGCAAGTTGGGCGACAATAAGAACATTCCTGTTGTCTGCCGGCGCCGGCGGGGGGCGGGGGGCAGGCAGGGGGCGGCAGGAGCGAGCCCTTTGTGTGCGGTGCAGCCGATCGATAGCCGGAGCGCCGCCACGCGAGCTCGCTACTCAGTGGGATAGCCGAATTCGTATGGAAGGCAGTTACAGCCACTACACTTCGTTTTTGCCGGAATGGTTTCAGAGTCTGTTAAATCGCAAGCTGGACAGAACAGTAACAGGCATTTGTGCTCGGTGTTATTCTAGGAAAACTTTTAACACAACCAAGATCTGTATTATTAATGTCATATAAATAAATTTCATCCGATGGTAATTACCATAATGATTTAATTTGTATAGCACAATAGTTTCATCCGGAGGATTCCTCAGGCCCTCCCACATCAATCTACACAGTCTACTCATATTGATCCCGGAGGCTTTTCAAAGCTTTACAATACCATATTAAGGCATTGATAGTGTAACACATAATAATATATTTAGGGATTATGCTTTGAGCTTTTGCAAAGCCCTATCGAACCTTTTGAGATCCTTCGCCCACGCCCGGATTATTGTGAGACTGATAAAATTATAACCGACCACAATTTTTTTATAGGTTATCTGTTATGGTATACGTTTCTACATCCTTTTTTCTCATTATTACTATAAACATTGCATTATTATTGTCTGACGTGGGCCATTTCGATTAGCCAGAAAAGGTCACCGCTCGCGCATTTCTGGGAAGGACTATCAGGTCCAAGTGAAACGGTTGCCGATCGTATGTTAACCAATAATATGAGTCACAAACACTATGAATACTGTTTCGACAAAATTACTATTTATTTCGGAACTGAAAAAAACATACATTGATAGGACAACGACGTCATTGATCATCAGGGCCTGTGGCTATCGCTTTTGCATCTATACTGAGCGTTATAAGCCGCATGGATACAATGCCACATAACCACTCGCAGACATTAAGACCAGTGATACTAGGCTCAGGAAGAACATTGGCGAGGGAATTATGATATGGGCTGGTATTTGGATCGGTGGAAGAATCCATCTCTTTGGGATGAGGGGGCATGTGCCCAGATTTACTCGGAGTGGATGATTTCAGACGTAATCGTGTCATTCATTACGAGGCCTAGAGACTCTATTATACATAGTTCGTTGTTGTTACATTTTCGTTCAAAGTGTCTTTTCCCTGTTTCTATCCATGGAATTATAAACTTTAATGACCAAAACTGAACCTGGTGAGTCAGAATAGTCTCGGAGACCGGTTTTCACAGAAGTCTCACGTAACTCGATGCTTTGCTGTTAACGCTACCTATAGACAAACTGTTTTGAGAACGGTTCACTGTATATCCTACCTGGAAACAAAAAGAGTTTTGAATAAGAAATTCCTTTGTGCATAAATGTTGAGAATTTTACAAGTAATGATAATGACTAATAAGTTAAGCTGACGCACTCTGGGAAAGAGTGTCGAATTCACATAAATTTTATGAAGATATAAAGTTTGCTGGGCAAAGGGTAGTAGATATCGAATATAGACCCATATCCATACTAATATTATAAAATGGGAAAGTGTGTCTGTCTGTCTGTTTGTCTTTCTTTCACGGCAAAACGGAGCGACGGATTGACGTGATTTTTTAAGTGGAGATAGTTGAAGGAATGGAGAGTAACATAGGCTACTTTTTGTCTCTTTCTAACGCGAGCGAAGCCGCGGGCAGAAGCTAGTAACAAATAAAGCTAGTACTCTAATATGGAGCCGAGCAGGAAACCTAGAACAAGCTATAGATGGTAATTTCCTGCTCACGGTTTCCAATTTAAGCAAAATTAATGTACAAGGAAAATAATATCGAAATCATATATTATTAATGTATTACATTAATATGCGCAACGGGAATTCAAGATGAATCACTAACGGTTCATATTTATTATTATGACCCACACAGTCGCAGAGGTCATGCCATCAGCCATTGTAGTAGTTTTTAAAACAAACTTCTTTTTTTCTTCTATTATCTTTCTTTTAATAGATAAACTACATTCCACCAAAGCATAATACATCGCTGTTCTACCGGTTACCATAGTAAAACGCTGAGTGTATTGATATTGGCATCAATTCAATGCATAAAAATAAAAACTACTGCTCTATAAAAAAGTGCAATAAATACCATGCACTTGCAGGTCAACACGTGGATCAGCTGTCTTTAGAGTTCCTTACGTCCGAATGTAAACCGGAGCTCAGAATCATTTGAGTGTTTGTCTGCCTGTTAATTACGGAATGCCCAGGCTATCTTAAAAAACCCAACCGAACAAACGGACATAGCCGAATAGAGCTAAAAACTCTGCGGTCTATTTTCAAGCACACGTCGACTGACATTATGTCTAAGTTCAGGCAATAATTAAATAACTAACCTCATGAAGGTCAATATTGTAATAATTAACCTGACATGTGTAACTGTGTATGTGTACTGTTTGTGTACGGTGGCTCTGATACTAAAGAAGCGATAGGCGGATTCTACAACTAAGGGTCTTATCTGACCAGTGTTTAACTGTTTAAACAATATAACTCGATACCCAAGGGATGCAATAAACATGACAGTATAACATCTCACTTGCATGTATTGTTGAATTCACAAGGTCCAGGGATTATAATAAGTATGTGGTTACATCTTTGCAAGGCAACAGTGAACCTAATGATGTGGGAACAAAGTAAAAAGGGCGACGTTGTCCCTCGGGAGACGGGCACGAGGCATGAGCCACTGACTCGTGAACCTGCGGCACGTGTACTGCTCGTGTATTTTGGGCACTGGGTGAAACTCGCTCAAGTGTGAATACCAACATCAATATTGTTAAGCAATCTAAGTAAATAAACCACAGGACAGCCCTTTTGGTCACTGGAATCTTTCCCTAGTGAGCGGTTTTTATAGACACTTGTTGAACGACAGCTCGGTGCGTGTAGCGATCAAGGTTAATTTCGTAGCATAAGTATCGTTAGATTTTTGTTGTTTGGGTAAAATCAATTTCTTTTTTCGCTTACTGCGTTGTTGTGATTAGTGAATCTCACATATCAGTAGATTGGATCCCACTACAATAACATCAGGCTCGATTGTCATTGTTTATCTCTATTATCTCGAATAATAAACATATTATTTTAATATTATTGATAATCGAAGATAAGCGATGAGATGTGATAATACGCTAAGGCTAGCCCATTATTCGACATATCTCTCATCTCTGCTTTGATAGAAATTGTTAACAAATTAATATTTGTGCGTATCACAGAGAGAGCTGCAGACATACTTTAGAAATCCACTAGTAAGAGCATGTCGAAAGCCTATGAGCCTGTAGAGTGCACGATGAGCCCCACAGTCCCCCGCACGCGATAGACTCGGCGATGTCGATAGCGTGAGGCGAGACTGCGTGAGCTTTGTGAACATCCAATTATTCGTTTTCGGGGCCATTTTATTGAGGACACGAGTTAACGTAGACGTTATCTATTATTTATCATCAACCTACACCTGAAGCATCCATTGAAAAAAATGAGGGTCTAGCTACAGGTTATGAGGGACTGAGTTTTAAAGTGGACACTTAACATCCTACTGTTAGTAAAATGAAAGCCTGTAAGTATATTAGTATGTTTGTAAATCAATCAACAGTTGACGCATTTGGATGTTTGGCTCACGCGCGTGGACCATGACCTGGATTAGGTCACCTATATCCAGTTATCCACTACCACTTCTATACTGGTATAGCTAAGTTCGTTGGTTATTTTAGATTGTTAACGTTATTTTTGTCGTTTTTTAACTTCAGGCGGGCGTATCCGCGAGTAAAGCTAGTATTAGACCTTTCAAAGGTCTAATACTAGCTTCTGGCCTCTGGCCTTAAAATTGTCTAAAGCGAAACATAATTTGGAGAGGAGTCAGCCCGCCAAATTTATTCGTGATACCTGAGCAAACGAGGACCATGCGTTTTGGAACTGATGTATTCATTTACCTATGCAGTTCGGGACCAAAAAAGGGCCTGCGCACAGTCTGAACACAACGACGAGACGGGCCTTTTAAAAATAATATAATATATAATATGTGGATGATGGGTTCCTACTGTTCGTAACAACTTTATAATCTACTCTCTGAAAACGATTAGAAATAAAAAATAGCAATTCATGTTCGGCCTTGCGTTTTGTAACTTGGCAAACTTAACCATATGACCGATGCTGATGTTATAATTGATATTAATTTTAATGTACCTTCAACTGAATAGTATAATATCTAGTATACACAAACTAAGCGCATAACTTAGTATTTCCTAAAAACAAGATCTATGACCTAACTGTCAGGGCGATATTGTTAAGTATTTGTTCTAAGCGAGAGAGAAACGCAAGCGATCTCAACGACCGACCTTCCAATACTTGTCGAATGACTGTCCAACGGCTCGGTCGCCACTCACTTTTTTGTCTTCTCTCACTCGTGCGAATTTGTATCTTATTTCATGACACGTAAGGTGTTCTCGAACATTTTTACGAGACATTGAGCATGAGTCACCGGGTGGACGAGATAGCAGGCGTAACTGTAATGTTGTTTTAGCTGTAACTGTGGCCCAATGAGCCATAGTACACGAAACAGATGCTCCGGTGACCGCTTTGATGATCGCTAACTGTTAGCTGCACACTAATTTGTAATGTTCACCTCGCTTGCATTATGTAAACAAAGGAGATAATATCAGCATTTTTTTTCAGTTATAATTCATTACTCTGATCATGATTGAATAATAAATAATTGTTCAAGGAAACTACATAATATATATCTCGCCACGGCTAGTCCAGAAAGGGTTGAGCAGTGGTATGCTGACCAGCTAACACCATATTTTTCATCATAATTATAAAATATAATGTGAATGATTATTTGATATTTTTATTCTTTTTATTTAATCATAGTTTTAAAACTGTAAGTGTTGCATACGAAGGTTATTTCAAAATTTTGTGCAACGACGCAATGAATATTTTTAGTCATTTAGGTGTAGACAAAAAAAAGCACTTCCTTTTCCTATTTATAAGTATCTTGATTCACAATAATGTTTCTAAGATGATAATAAGTTTACGTAGGTACGACACAATAACATTACATGCCAAACATGACTCTGATACACTATAGACAGACTGCCCTACATGCGTGTTCATTTACTCTTTGAGCCGTAGTTGCGATGTGTCTATCTCATTTTCTGGCAAGTTCTACAAAGTACGGAACAATAAAATATTTCAGAACAAATATAGACCTAAATAGTTACAAAAAAAATAGTCAAGGTATAGCAGAAGATTTAATTAGAAAACTTCCTTATTCGAGCAATATTGTCGATTGCTTAATATGGGACAATCAGGGACAGTTGACGTGTCGGAGTGTGCGTGAGCGAGTGCGGGTGGCGACCCAGATGCGAGGCGCGGGCGCCACTCGCGCTCGGAGGATGCCACGTCACGGGTTAACGACTTCGCCACAATGAACACTTCTGACAACGTCCTGCCATTAGTCGCCGCCACACTATCTGCGTCCATATGGAACAACCGTTAATTACTTGATCATTCTGTCCTTATTAATGCTAAGTAAAACGTTGCCGCCTAAATCAATTACGTATTTAACCTTTAAGACGTCAGGTTGCTAAGATAATGTTTTCCAGCAAATCCCCGTGCAGTAGGTTAGAAAAACTAACAGCTAGCCGTCCCACATTGGGTCATGTGGGCCGGTCAGCATTGCTGGGCTAATATTGGGGACATAGGACAGTGCGTAACGCTACATGTGCTGATGTGCATCGTACTTCACCGGGTCTGCTTTGTGATGTTGAGTTTAGATCGGATCTGCACCCAATTGAACCCGAACGTAAAAAAACTTCGCCAATTTTTTAATGCCATATGTCGAATGCTAGCACGTACGTTGTACAACTTCGGTCTTTAGTTTAAAAATGCACTTTTGAAACGTTTTCGCTTTTTAGAGATGAGGAAAAAAATAACTTCGTCTTCATCTCCCTATCCCCTTTTCAACAATAATAGAATCGTCTTCCAGCCTAACTGCAAACAGATGAATTTACCGGTGTTTCGGCAGCACAACATTCACAAGTTGGATATTGGTCAGACTGATTGACAAAGTTTTTGTCTTCTAACGCTTCTGACCCGCAACAACTCACGCAAAGACTTATGAATGATAAAATGGACCAAACAAAATACTAGGTGTATTTTTGGTCCTGCAACACCAGCTAGGAGGTGATTCTACCCATGAAAACAAACAACTTTTACGTGTTTGTTTTCATGGGTAGAACCATCTCCTAGCAGGTTGAGCAAGACCAAAAAATACACCTAGTACCTATAATAAACATAAATTATTTAAGTCACAAATCGTGGTCTTACACCACAATCTCTTTGATTTAATCAAGTCAATGTAAAACTGATGTGACTTTTATGTCAATATCTTGCTGAGTAGAGTGATTGATTATTACGGTCTAGCTGGCTGTACGAAAACGATTTCTAATGCGAAGAGTAGTTCCTGGAGCTGTTCCCAAACCTCACAAGTTTTGTCGACCCTAATTACTTAACAAGTTATTTCCTTTGGTTAAAGTCTCCCAGTGAGTAACTGAACCAAATATTCTCGAAGTCAGAATTACAGTCCATATTAAACACTTCGTTTCAAGCACAGACGTAGAAAACAGCTGCCAAATTAAGACGAGTCCATACATCGTACCATAAATAAAATTAATTGGACAAAGTTACCATAGATAGGTACGGAACACCAAGATTCGGGGACGCGGTAGGAGACGGTGAGAAGATTGACTATTCTCACCCTACTAATTGCCTAAACGTAAAATAACTAAGTATTGAAGGCGTTTTTGGTAGAAACAGAAATTGCCAGATCTGTACAAAATGTATATGAGACCACCGATCCACTTCCGGGGTGCCCTCTTCCAAATAACCCTTTAAATCACGATAATAGCGCGAACATAGATGCAAATAAGAAAAGGACCGAAGCAGCAAAAGTGGTCCATCTTTCGCATGATAGCTAACAAAACCATGTAATTATGTAATTTTACTTGTGCTGTTCCTCAATAAGTAGTTCCAGAGGGTATCATCAAAATCTATGAGCACTGAACAAGGAAATGATTGAATGTTGTCCACCTAAAACATAACTTTTGTAATGTGTGGAGCAACAGCTGGCTGAAAATGTATGCGTTCACAAGTTATGCAAGCGAGCGCACACCTGCAGCTGTCTCCGATAGTGCGCCCCTATTGAACAATTAACAGCTTCCTTCTGCTACTTTAAGACGCCTTAATTGTGTAATAACTAGCTTTTGCCCGCGGCTTCGCTCGCGTTAGAAAGAGACAAAAAGTAGCCTATGTTACTCTCCATCCCTTCAACTATCTCCACTTAAAAAATCACGTCAATTCGTCGCTCCGTTTTGCCGTGAAAGAAAGACAAACATACAGACAGACAGACAGACACACTTTCCCATTTATAATATTAGTATGGATTGATTTTATTATATAATGATTTTATTATACCTATGTATTGATGTATTGATTAAATAATGGTGCTTTTAATATTTTTTTTGTTTTTGTATGGCCATCCTGGACTTTTTTTTAAAACTAAAAGCCCATTTCATAACATTTCCTTTCAACGATCTTTTCTTCAAAAGTTAGGTGACAGCGACAATGACAGTATTGCCAGATTACTAAACAACTATTAGGCCACTCATATACACGTGAATCTAGATTGTGATAATGTGTGGGGGGGGGGAATCGATACAAATCTTTTATGAATAAAGGTGATATGGTTTAAATAAATTTTGTTTACATTAATAGGTAAGTGATACGAAGTTCAGGTTTATTCCGATCTGTCACCCCGCTTTGTCCCCATCGGGGGACAGATAGGAAAAAAAAGTTCGATCTGTCCCCCAGTTAGCAATGTGGGGACAGATCGAACTTTGTTCACTCTTTTACAGTTTCATCTGTCCCCATATCACTGATATGGGGACAGATGAAACTTTTTATTCCTGTTTGTCCCCCACAGAATTTAATACATTAATTTTAAATTCAATTAAGGATTGAAAACTTAAGAGAACAAAAGTGCTAGGCGCGCAGTAATGTGAAGTGATATTGTGAGAAAATGTTAAATACTTAGATAAAGTTATGACAGGTTTATACGTCAAAAAATGTATGGTTACACAGGCTTTATTCATGACATAACTTTACACAGTGTTTATTAGTAAGGGCATTAGTATTTAAATCAATCAAAAGTACTAGGCGCGCAGTAGCGTGAAGAGGTTAATAGAAAATGTGATCCAGAGCATTCCTATTCCACAAAGAGTCTACCAATATCACTCGTATAGTGCGGGGACTAAGTAATAAAACTATCGATAGAAGAAAACGTTTATTATTAAAAAAGATCTTTCAGTTTTATTATATATAATAATGTGATATAATACTTGTCATTTTTCATAATATGATATTATTTAAGTTCATAAACATTTCTTTTCTTAAAATTGCTCTGGATCACATTTTCTATTAACCTCTTCACGCTACTGCGCGCCTAGTACTTTTGATTGACCTAAGTACTAAGTATCTCAGTATTTTAAATTTTCTCACATTATCACTTTAAATTACTGCGCGCCTAGTACTTTTGTTCTCCTAAGTTTTCAATCCTTAATTGAATTTAGAATTAATGTATTAAATTCTGTGGGGGACAAACAGGAATAAAAAGTTTCATCTGTCCCCATATCAGTGATATGGGGACAGATGAAACTGTAAAAGAGTGAACAAAGTTCGATCTGTCCCCCAGTTAGCAATGTGGGGACAGATCGAACTTTTTTTTCCTATCTGTCCCCCGATGGGGACAAAGCGGGGTGACAGATCGGAATAATCCGAAGTTCACCGGGTCATCTAGTATGTATATAATAGTAAACTCACTGCCTGATAATAACAATAACTAACTAAATACATTAAACTTGGAGGGTTTATTCTTTGTGAAGAATATAAAAAATAGCCCTAAAGGGTTAAAATAGTAGGTAGAAGTTCGACATCCACGCGGGCGAAGCCGCGGGCGAAGGCTAGTAAATATTTTAAATCTAGATATTTTTTTTATCTTAATATTATTTTTGTACGTTGGAAATAAGAAAAGCTGTTACAGTATTATTTTTTACAGCATATTACACGCCTTTTTGTTATTTCAAACCGTATTAAATGGCTTTTATTTGCATGATTTGGATTTATGAAAATGATTCCATTCGTATTTTGAAAACAATTAAACATTACTTATTTGTGTCAGGTTTGACGGGTTGTAACCTCTATGGTTGTAACTGTTTTGACACTTGATTTGCCGGTTACTATGACAACGACATCCAACAGAACATGGACAACTTTTATATGGGAAAATGGAATTGTTGTTTTACTCTATCTTTCTCGCAATTTTAGAGACAAAAAGTAGCCTATGTTACTCTCCATCCCTTCAACTATCTTCATTTAAAAAATCACGTCAATCCGTCGCTCCGTTTTGCCGTGAAAGAAAGACAAACAGACAGACAGACAGACAGACACACTTTCCCATTTATAATATTAGTATGGATTATGTATAAGTAGGTAGGTATATGACACAATAACCCTTCAAAAATCAGGTATCCATCTAGAATGAGGAAACTAATGCCTTTTATTATTGGTTTAAAACTGCTACTTATTCGCATATTAAAGTGCTCTACTATTCCCAAAACATAAACCTTTAGCTTCCTATTCATTGTATATTTTGTCATCAATTACCCCAAAGATTACCTATTAAAGGTAATGATCGTTAAATTCAGTACAGAATCAAATTCGTCATGTGTGACCATTCCCGTACTCAGCAAGTGCGTGACGTCATGATCGTCGGTTCCACTCGTTCAGGAGCCGCTGATGTCCCCCCGACGCGGCCCGCTTCTAAAATAGCGTTCTGTCGGAGGGAGCGGCACCGATCCGTGCGCGTGCAATTGATTCAACCTTCATGCTCCCAGGCCCAGTCCACCTACCACCGACTGCTCTAATAGAAGACGTGCACGCTATGTACTGCGCAGATATTTGAGAACAAAGACATACGTGACTACTAAAAATCTAGATTTCCTGCGGATACGTGAATTATGTGTACGGCGTAAACAAACGTTTGAATTATACAGATAAGGTCAACATTATGCGTAGTTCTATTAACTCGTCATGCCAATTAAATATGATGTTTATTAAATCGTTACTGACCCAAATTTTAAGTTAATATGAAGGATCTTGAAGGGAAATTATTCATTTAAAAATTCTAAGAATTTAATTCGTCCGTTCATGTAAATATGAACACCCATTAAGCATTACACAATTACTAAAAATGAAAGGGATTGTTGACTTTTATGAGCTATTCAAATGCAATTACCTAAAAGATTGTGTATGGTATAAACGAGCAATTTTACACTGTGACACACTTTTGTTGCCAACTCAATTGACTAACTATTGATTTCAATGCAGCTAAAACTGTTACAGTTACATAAATGAATTGGGTTTTTAGGGCTAAGTTTGTGTACTATTAGAAGCTGTGTCTCAGGAATATTTGTTATTGGCTTTAAAGTGTCTCAGGAATATTTGTTATTGGCTTTAAACAATTGCCTTCAAACATTTACCATGAACAATCCGCAAGGCCGGTACTTTCGCATTACATGCCATCACAAGAAAACGTGCCGAGGAAGGGCTGATTGTAACGCTACGGAAAAAGAGAAAGAGCACAGCAGCTCCTGTGACTAGTGAAGAGATTATAACGGTGGTATATAAATTATTTCTAGACTTTGGTCGCTGTAATGTCTATCGATCTAACAATAAGCACCTACCTAATATTATTGTCGCGGCTTTGCCTATGTGGACGTCTCTTCACGTATTCAAATTTTCTTTACTTCAAGTGTTAGTGCCCCTAACGCACAGCAATTGAATTTGATAGCCCATATAAGTGATGATTGCGTAGTGGGGCAGAAATCAGCAATGCTTATCTATGGGTCCGGGAAAGGGGTACAAAACAACACAACGCATTGCACCGCTCGAGAAAGAGGTCGCGAGTGGAGCGACGCACTGCAGGTGCGACCTACATCGTGCGGCCCCGCCGGCCTGCAGCGCGCTGCCGCTCACATAGCTACCTTTTGCCAAACCCCTACTGGATTTATAATAAAAAAAAATACAGCTTCTGTAGGTACGTGACTTATGCGACAATATCAAAAGTAGTGGTAAAGTCAAACATCGGCGACAATTTCCTAAATTTGGCGAGTCAAACCTCAGGTCTGTCAAAGTCTGAGTCCGAACCTATTATTTAGTATTTTTCTACCCTTGACTGACGAATTTTTGTCTAGTCCTAGGAGTGACAAATTTGAACGACCATTTGTGAAACTGAATACGACCTAAACGGGATTTGACCAAAATGATTCAGAAAGAGAAGACCAACAACGTAGTAAACGTAGTAGCAATCCCAAATAATTCGATAAAGTTCATTTACAATAAATAACAAGGATATCCTTACTAGACCATAGCTTATTTTGCTTTTGATGTCATACTAAATAATAACTTCTAGGTTTTGACAAAAATACGCTAGTCAAAAGTAGAAATTGGAGGTGCCTAACACGTTTAGGGGTTTACCAAAAGGCGTTGGTCAACCTACCTTTGTAAACCGTGTACTTTCTGCATTGCAAATAAATTGTTATCGCTTTATAATGATAGATTCAATAAAAATAGATAAATACATGTGCTAAGTTTAAATAGTACAGTAGTACTGTATTATAGTGCAGTATTAAGTAAGTGACTGTGAGAAATCTACGCTTGGCATTATAGTCGGTGGATTCCAAACTTGAAAATAATGTGATTATTGTGACACTCACTACGCAATGATAACCTTACATTTTTATGTAACCTTGCAATACGTATGAGGTCATTGAGCACTGCACAATTGTGACTTTCTCAATATTTATATTTTTGTAATCTCGATAGGAGGATGTTTAATTAGTGACATCAAAACATAATAATGATTTAATGAATGAGTTTATACCGGCGCGGTGACGTCGAGTAGCGAGATACACATGCGCTTCCTATCTCATTCATGTCATTCGCTCATCTGCGATCAAACACCCAGTTAAAATACATTTCCAAAGTAAGTTGATCTCACATAGTATAGACTTTGCGTACAACGAGGGGTCACTTTATACGCATATATAAAATATAACTAGGTATATCTTGATTTAGCATTTCCCCTCGTCGAGAATCGGAGGGGCGCAAAACTGAATTACACTTCATATTTCCGCGCGACCTGAAAGTACAAATTGATGGGACACCTCTGTTATTTATCATGTAGTTTGACTCAAAAACTACTGACGTCAGCGTTGGTCCCCTTTAAACTTGTACCTACTTTCAGCACAGATTACTAAATAGTTACTACGCTTTCAGTTTCAATTACCTAATGTAACATTACAAAGTACTTAAATAAATCACTTACACCAGTGTTACATCTGAAAAAGTACTAGGCGATCATGAACCGATGGATGTTATTGTTATCAGTGCGTTATCAGTCGACAGCGAGACGTAGTGGGGGGGTGCAGGAGGTGAGGGGCGACCTTCGTGACGTCGCCGCCGCATCAGTGTTAACGCCAACTGCAAACTAAGCGACGATATGTTATCAGTGTCACTTATCAGAGTCGTCGTCCGAATTAAAAGTTCATTTGTCACTGATAACCTCTGCGGGGATATAAAAAAATACTCAAAATATACATAATTATTATGCTATTGCAATCTTAATTTATTAAATGCATCCGAACGCACCTTCTCCCAATGAATGTATTGTACATAAGTATACCGCATCTTAACAACATCGTAACAATAAAATACATGCCAAAATGGGAAAAAAGCAGATCATTTGTGCTACCTATCGTACGAGATGACAATGTTGTATGTGTGTACTATTGATCTATTTAACTATGTAACTATAAATCAGTGAGGTAGTGCCGACTGTGGCGAGCCCTCCATACAAGCTAAAAAGCCCAGTTTGCAACATTAAGTTATAATGTACTTCGTACTAGAGGAGTCACCTCAACTAAATTTTTTGTAACACGAGTTAGGGTGCATGCACCCTAACTCACTTAGTCTATGCCGAGCGCTTGCAGCAGCTAGACGATTTCGAGTGCAAAGTTATGTTAAAAATATGCCTTCGTGTGCATTGAGATACTGTTCAAACAGCTTGAGAAATATAAATAAAATTCAAGGAGTGATTTTTTACCAGTAAGTTCAAAATATTATCTCTAAAACATGCCTAATTTTATTTTTGTAATTATTATTGGAAAGTATGACGTGTCACCTCGACGGCGGCCATGTTGATGTTAATATCAAAGAGTAAAATATTTGTTGCATGCGCAGAATGGACACTATCGTCGGGTAACGTTAAACAATTACGAACAAGAAAATCTTATTAATAATCATGAGAAAAAATGTATTAAGTAATATTAATATTTTTTATTTATTAAATATATATTTTTTTTAAGGTTTCGTCGGCCGTGTCCTAGTGCTAGAGAATTATGGATTAAATTTATTCAGAAGAATCGCAGCAAAGTCAAGTGATTAACAATAGAATATTCACGAATATGTTCCGTTCACTTCAAGAAAAACGAGAAATACAACACAAAGTCAAGAAGAGTACTTATATTATTTCATGGGAATTAAAATTTTTACAGTTTAAATTCGTTTTATTTATATAATATCATACAAGATATTGTGAGGCAACTGAAAATACTTATGTATCTTCTAAATTCACGACTTCCCGACTAATTTTGCCTCTGCTAAGTTCCACACAATCGACACTACACTCCCTCACTACCCTTTCAATATTTTTTTTTATAATGTTATATTATTATTATTATTTTCCACATAATTTTATGTTATACATTTCTTATTTTCAATATAACTATTTCTATAACGATACCCATAATGCACATAGTCAACTTCAAAAATATGTCGCATCTGCGCGCATTGGTGTTATCTATGGAACCCACTTGCACTGCGCATGCTCCGCTGTCACCAAATTACGCGCCATATTTTGTTTGAAAAAGCTCCTCTAGTACGTAGTACATTATAACTCAATGGTTTGCAATAGAAAAACCAGTACACAAATAAATACACTCGCGAGCAACCAAATCGACTCAAGCTTTTATTGCGCACACATGCATCAATTTCACAAAAACTACACGCGGTAATGACTGCAAAGTCATTTGAAAGCTTAAGATGTCAGCTTTCAAATGTGCATCAATACCCTTAACAAAAAAAAACCCCTATTCACTCACGCAATTTAATTGAGCGATACAGTAAGTTTGTTCCATAGCCTACCCACGACTTGCGCTAATTACCCTGCTATAAAAGCCCCCCGCAACCCGCTACCCTCATCAGTCGCTTATCACAAGTTGACAGGTACACATCTCCGTAAATTACATTCATTGTTTGTACAAGAACATGGTTACCACACCTGAAGAAGCCGCTCAAGCTGTTGCCCTGTTGCAACAAGGGCTTAGTCAGCGAGCAGTGGCTACCCAACTTCACTTGAGCCAGTCTGCTGTATCCAGGATATACAGACGATATCAAGAGACAGGTGCCTTTACTCGGAGACCAAGGACCAGCCGCCACCGATGCACTTCCGAAAGAGACGACCGTTTCATAGTGTCAACCTCGTTGCGCAATCGCCATTTAACGGGTGTTGATGTGCAACAAGAACTGAGACGTGTACGAGGGGTGGCTGTTAGCGAGTGGACAGTAAGAAGACGCTTGAAGGAAGCCAACTTAACTCCAAAAAGGCCTGCGACAGGCCCCAAATTGACTGCTGGTCACCGACAAGCGCGGCTGCAGTTTGCTCGAGAACATGTCGATTGGGACATAGCGCAATGGCGGTCAGTCTTGTTCACTGACGAGTGCAGAATGTGTCTACATGGAAGTGACAGAAGAGGCCGGGTCTACAGACGTCCGGGTGAACGATTTGCACAATGTTGTTTCGCTGAAACAGTTGCATACGGAGGAGGTTCTTGCATGATGTGGGCTGGGATCTCCTTAGAAGGAAAAACCGAGCTTGTTTTTGTGCCTGGGGGAGGCCGTGGGGGCGGGCTAACGGCTGATCAGTATATCACCGACATATTGCAGGGCCATGTTATTCCCTACGCAGGGTTTATTGGCGAAGACTTCGTTTTAATGCACGACAACGCCCGTTGTCACACGTCGCGGATCACTCGACAGTTTCTGGAAGAAGTCGAAATACGCACAATGGACTGGCCTGCGCTCAGTCCAGACATGATCCCATTGAGCACTGATGGGATGAGCTCAAACGAAGAGTACGGGCTACGGGCTAGAAATCCAGTACCTTCAAGCGTGGAAGAACTTAAAACAGCGTTATTAGAGGAGTGGCACGGCATTCCTCAAGAGACTGTCAAAAAATTAATAAGGTCGATGAAAAACAGGCTGCAGGCTGTAATTAGAGCTAGGGGAGGCAATACCAAATATTGAATAAATAACTTTTTTTATGTTTTTCCAACATTTTTTCTTTTATTTGTAAAACACCAGACCCCAACCCTTTGTCCTAAATTTCCCTTTTTTCCTACACTTACATTTAGACATTATTAATTTTAAAAATTATGGATGGATGTCAATAATAATGACACCAAATTAAAGTTGACATTTTAGGCATTCAAATGGCATGTTGATGTCATGAATACCACATGTAGATTTTGAAAAATTGATTCATGTGTGCGCAATAAAAGCTTAAGTCGATTTGGTTGCTCGCGAGTGTTTATTAGAAGATTATAATAAAATTATTATTTTAAAGCTCTAGTAAGAGCGTCTAAACGACTCGCTGGTTTGTTCGTTAATCGTAAAAACTGTGTCGGCTTGACCTAGTTTTGCCCTCTGGACACGCCACCTCCTCACCAACAGTGAGCTAATCCAGTGTTATGAACAGAACGCCAGCCCCAACACTGATATCCTATAAATTAACAATGTCACGCAGGAGTAAACAATATTAGTATTTGTCAACAGCCGGGCAGCCGCTCATTTAGGTAGGTATTTACAAATCGTGTTTGTGCTGGGGAACATTAAACTTCATTTTTACAAGAATCTGGGAGTTTTTTCTTATTTATTGAATTGTTAATAATAGTGAGTAAGCGAATTAACAGTTAAGAATAATAACCGAAGTAATTAATTTTTTATTGAACAATTTACTTAGGTTAGTACCTAGTAACGACCTACGGAATTACCTATACTATGATTAATAAGGCCTTATTTAAACACAAAAGCCGACAGACAGACAGGGAACGTCAAAATACAGATCAGATAGGTACATACAGTAAACTCGGTCGAGAATATCTGGCTGGCAGGACATAGCACGATTAGTTTCTATAGGAAGTTCGAAAAGTACTTTTGCCGTACAAAACTGGCTAAAGAGAACAAAATATATTATAAAAAATGCCTGATATACATTTCTGCTGCATAATTGAAAATCAATTTCCATGTAAGGGCAGGCGGTGTTTGCTGGTTAGGGATAATACGAACTGTGTGTATAAAAATATAAAATACCTAAATCACAGCTAACATGGCTATTAAAAGGAAAAATATTAGAACTTGTAAACCTCAGATTAGTAAACAGTAGGCAGATAGACAGCGCGGAACATTACGAGTGCGGCGAATGTCGAGACATGTGTGCGTGACTGCCACGTGACTGCGCTGTAAGAACACGTCGTCTCTGTGTGCGTTCCGGTTGCCAGGATGATGAAAAATTACCCGTAATATTTCATTCTTATCTATCTATATTAATTAAAATCAATTTATGAATTTACTAAAAGTATGTAGGTACGCGCGTAGCATAAGAACCTAATTAGGTGAATCTACTTTGTTGTGTTTGTAATTGTCAGGACAATGTTGGTATGACAACATTGATTAAAAAAAAATGCACCCTGGCTAAGCTGGAAGCGGGCAGATAGTACTTACAAAATAATAATTGATTTATTGTGTTTAAAATTATGGAACAACTTAGGGATATAAATAATAAAGTGCAAAACAAAGTGTATAACAATTTTATAAAGCTAAAAAGTTTGTTTGTAACTTGAACGCGCTATTTATTCTCTTATTCGCAAAATACTAAATTTAATTAAGTTAAATGCTTTCCATTTCTTAAAGAAAAGGACACAATATAAAATATTAGTTAAGTCATCTTTTTCTGTTTACTGTTTTTTACTATATTTACTTTATGTTGGCGAATCGACTGGTGTACATAATTTTAGTTAGAGACAAAACATTCACTAGTTTTATAACGAATACTTTTAACACATACAAGATAAGTACACACTCATGATACAAACATACCAACCAAAAAGAAAAAAAAACACTCGAAATAAATATTCTTGTAGATCGATAATCCTGTGTCCAATACATATTTCCCAACTTAGGGGTAAATTTTTTCACAATAAAATAGCAACACCGACAGATTTCGGTTGAGGTTTTGTGTTCCAAATAAAATAACATCCAAAAAGGCAAAAATAACCATATTAATCCATAAAAAGGTACTCCATCTTCTTTCTTTTGATTTAGGGAACAATTTTTGCAATGTTTAAAAATAAAAGACGGCATCATTCTCGAAAATGTGATTATTTTCTGTGACATGTTTACGGCGCGACGCTTCGTGCCGTACTGACTCGAGATTGTATTCGCTTTTGGTTTTGTATTTGCTTTGTTGACCTCACTCGCGGTGTTCCGCGCTATCTATCTGCCTTCTGTTTACTAATCTGAGTTGTAAACAAGTTATTTCCCTTTAGCCGTCTACAACTAGATATTGGTGCTGATTTCTCTTGTTCACAAAGTAAAATGCATCTTTCTCTTTCCATTTCTTAAAGAAAAGGACAGAAGAAACATTTTAGTTTAATCCGGTCAAATTAGACAGCGCCTGAAGAAAATTGACGTATATTTAGACGCCATGTTTTTAAATCGCGTCGCGACGCCATGTTTTGTTATCTATGGGGTGACTAAATTTAACAGGACTTAACTAACATTTTATATTCTGTCCTTTTCTTAATAAAACGGAAAGAGAAAGATGCATTTAACTTAAATTTAGTTAATTTGTGAACATGAGACTCATTGGTGCCGATTCTCTCATTCACAAACTAACGTAAATTTAAGTTAAGTGCATCTTTGTGTCAAGTTTGTAAAGAAGAGAATAAGCACCAGTAACTACTGGCACCTTGCACTAAATTAATTAATTTATAGGTACCACAAATTTTCCTTGTGGACGGCAATACATTGATAAGAAGACACATTACTAAGCTTATACCGCAACTGCAATACATGGAATTGTGACGTCATTATATTTTACCAAGTTTGGCCACTAGTTATCCTTTTCTAATTAATACTGTAGCGCTTATAAGTGGTGGTTGATGAAATCGTGTCCACAGCTGGCAAAGACTGGTTTGTGGAGGCACAAGACAGGAAAACTGGCAAAAACTGGAGCAGGCCTTCACCCGACGAGGGGTCCCTACGATCTAAATTAAGTCATAGTATTTTCTTTTAAATTAACATAATGTTTTCTTAGAGAATCAATAAAGGCTTTTTGTTTTATTTTATTTTTTACTAGCTGACCCGACAGACGTTGTCCTGTCAACTATGAATATAGAATTCGAATTGACATACTACCTATCTACTACCTACCTACTACCTACCTACTACCTACCTACTACCTACCTACTACCTACCTACTACCTACCTACTACCTACCTACTACCTACCTACTACCTACCTACTACCTACCTACTACCTACCTACTACCTACCTACTACCTACTACCTACCTACTACCTACCTACTACCTACCTACTACCTACCTACTACCTACCTACTACCTACCTACTACCTACCTACTACCTACCTACTACCTACCTACTACCTACCTACTACCTACCTACTACCTACCTACTACCTACCTACTACCTACCTACTACCTACCTACTACCTACCTACTACCTACCTACTACCTACCTACTACCTACCTACTACCTACCTACTACCTACCTACTACCTACCTACTACCTACCTACTACCTACCTACTACCTACCTACTACCTACCTACTACCTACCTACTACCTACCTACTACCTACCTACTACCTACCTACTACCTACCTACTACCTACCTACTACCTACCTACTACCTACCTACTACCTACCTACTACCTACCTACTACCTACCTACTACCTACCTACTACCTACCTACTACCTACCTACTACCTACCTACTACCTACCTACTACCTACCTACTACCTACCTACTACCTACCTACTACCTACCTACTACCTACCTACTACCTACCTACTAATTAATTAAACTTCACTTCACCTAAAAACTTAAATTTTTAACCATACCGAGTTTTATAGTTCACTTCACTGTTTATACGAATGGGCAATTGGGCAATAATGTTAATTATTTATTTAATAGAAATAGTTATATTATTGATTTCTTACAAATATCAAATAGTCATCCATACGTCATTACATAGCTGTCATTATACGTCAATTTTGTTATTCCAAGTCTGATTCTTTTTTGTTATACCACGTTTTATAGTGACTGACGTTACATGTCAAGTCACACGGGAATGATGTCGAACGGGATAAAAAGTATCCTATGTCCTTCTCCTGGCTCTAAACTACCTCCCTGCCAATTTTCAGCTAAATCGGTTCAGCCGTTCTTGAGTTATAAGTGAAGTAACTAACACGACTTTCTTTTATATATATAGATTTATTTTATTTGTAAGTGATGCCACTAAGCTTAACCTCATATAAACATATTGTATGTATAATATGAGAACGATCGAAAACTCTGTTGATTTTTTTTATAATAACAAATACATAATAACCAATTGTCTTAAATAACTGGGAAGTAATTTGTGACCTCCTTGTTTATCAACACATTCCCATAAACTACATCCTCACGATCAAATGGCGGTCATAATCTCCTGGGATCCTTCCCAACATTTTTTCAGAACATTCATGTACCCTTATGGCAGGCTATCGGAATATTTCTGACACGTTATTTGATCCTAAATGTGCTCAATAGGATTTAGGTCCAAATGCCTCCTCGGCCACAGCAATACTTGAATTTCTACTTCAGCTGATGTAGACAATATTCCGTGTCGTGTGCGGTAGAATAGTCTCTGAGCGTTCTTGTATGAAGACGAATCCTCGTTCACCTTGCTGAGTAAATGCTACAAGATTTAAAAGAACAATTATATTAACCATTTAAGCACTATTAAAAAAACGTGCTAAGTTTTTATTGATGAACCGTTCAATCAGTAAATGATCAAAAACCGTTGCATAGTGTGAGCAAACGAGTTTTCTTAGATCGAGACTAGAATCAATCTGACTTGTACATTTTATAATTA
Source organism: Athetis lepigone (assembly GCA_033675125.1). Taxonomy (NCBI): domain Eukaryota; kingdom Metazoa; phylum Arthropoda; class Insecta; order Lepidoptera; family Noctuidae; genus Athetis; species Athetis lepigone. Next base: position 251,262 of record CM066236.1, on the reverse strand, counting down.
AAAAAACTGGAATAGCGTTTGAAGGATTGCCGAGTAACGAAACAAAGAAAACGTGATTTAATAGCGGGCCATCCACTAACGTTTGTGTACATTCCTGTCACTTTGCATCTTGTCAGCCATACCGAGGGATTGCGCGTGTGTGGATGGTGACAATCCCCCTATTTTATGAAGATTGTTGTCGTTTGAAAGGAATGCTCGTCATTTTGAATAATCTTTATGGATTATTTTCATTTTGCAACAATTATGTTTATATTTATCTTTATGTTTATGTGAGTGTACCTATATGTATTTATATATATACTACTATATTATGTAAATATATATATTTAATTTTGGTATTATTTTTGTACCTTTGCATTTTGCATCTACCATGATTTGTCTCTGCATCACCCTGCATCAAAATGCCTTAGTGTACGAACTGAGTGAAGAGCGTTCAGCGGAGCGTTGAGCGGAGCGTGCAGCGTTGCGTGCAAGTTGTTCTCGCGCCACTAGGTCGCCACTCAGGACACCTACGTGTAAATGCATCTGTTTGATATGGACGCCGCACGCCCCGCCCTGCTAGACGCTCGATTTGAGCGGGCACTCAGGCCCTACACTTAGGCAGAACATATTTATATTTATAAACAGACACTAACTTGATCACAGCGCGCGTTGCGCCAGTAGCGACAGGACTGGTAGCGAGGTTTTATACCGTCGTTCTTTCTTGCTCTTGCAAATCCACTGGTTTTCATTCCGTAAGGATTGTCGCGACGGGATGGATGGTGGGATTTTAATACCGTCATTCTTTCTCGTTGTTGCATATCCACTGGCGTTCATTCTGTAAGGATTGTACATTCCGGCAGGAATGAACGTTAGTGGATGGCCCGCTAACCAATCACAACCGCTTACGCGCTCTTGAAATGTTTCATTTGTACAAACTGAGGGTCACAGAGAATCCTCTACCTACCGCATTGTGCAATCTGCGATTCTGTAATAATGTGATTGTGAATAGCACAGGAATGTTTTTAAGTACATGTAATAAGTGCCTCGGTTTCCGCACTCGCCGGACATAACGGAACACTGTCCCATCATCTGATGCTGCGTTTACTTTTACTATGCCACACAATTATGAGTATCAATTTCTATGTCGAACGCCTAATATCGTTTAACCCTAGAAAGATAACCTACGCCTCAGAGGCGCCCGCGTCCGTTTGAAATTGCTGTATCTTTCTAATGAGCGCGCGTATCTACCTGTCCTTTTAAGTTAGCTCAGTGGTCGGTGCACAGAGTCGCGGGACGGCCGTTTTTACGCGGTAAGTACCATAGTTTTGCAGTTACGAGTAAGTGTTGCGCTCCAAAGGCGCATGGTTATCTTTTGTGTGACTTTTAGTGAAAGTATGAATTTGTTTATACTTACATAAAATGTTTATTATAACTGTTTATTTCTTTGTTTTAGCATAAAATCTTTACGCCTTCATCATCACGAGCCGGAGAACACTATCTGATGATGCAATATCTAGGTTTATTGCTGAAGAGGAAGAGAACGAGCACGAACGAGAGCAAGGAAGTGACAGTGAGATAGAAGATAATTTGAGTGAAGATGACATAGGTACAGAGTGATTTCGAAGACCAGTTTATAGATTATGAGGTGCCACAGCAATTGAATGATACACCAAATGAAGACGATATAAGTCCGCCTGTATCTTCAGAGCCCCCTGGAACTTCAGAATCATCCCGTCGTGACCACCGCATAATTATTCCTTATCGTCGTGTTCTTAGGGGTAAGAACCAACATTGCTGGTCGACAGTAAAAGGACAAAGTCGCGGAAGGACATCTGCCATAATTCCATAAATATTATTCGCACAAGTAGAGGTCCAACAGAAGACTGCTAATGTTGTTGATTTTTACTAGAGGTTTTTTTATTTAAGTTTAATGTTTATTAAATATAAAATATTTCACTAAAAAAAGTTTATTATTAGTAGTTCATTAACCACGTTTCAAAACAATCAAGTAAATAAATACAATAAATAGGTATTTCATTAAAAAAAAAAATTATATATCGTGCGCCTCTAAAGCGCATGGTTATCTTTTGTGACAGTCAAAATATGGTTATCTTTCTAGGGTTAATTCAACGCCTTTGGGTACACCAACTTGCCAGTAACGCAGAGTCTAAAGTCTATTCGAGTCAACCACTACGACGCACGGTGGGCTGAAAATCGGCTTTCATAGACTTAGGGATTTCAATTTGCAAGTGCTTGTTTTTATGCCGGATATCGCTTTTATTAGTCATTACTATGTACAAAAATGACACCCGAGTTAATTCTACCCAAAAACGAAGGAAATATAATTTTTTAACCGACTTCAAAAAAGGAGGAGGTTCTCAATTCGTCTGTATGTTCTTTTTTTTTTTTTTTTGTATGTTTGTTACGCGATATCTCCGTCAATTGTAAACGGATTTTAATGGTTCTTTTTTTGTTTGATAAGTCATGATTCAGGGGTGGTCCCATATAAATTTTGTGGCGATCGGTTCAGTGGTTCTTGAAAAATTCACCAAGAACAAAAAAAAATTTACGAAATATTCATAGACGATGTGTGTTTTTTCTTCAAGTTTCTATATCTACATTGGTAGTCGACACTAAAAAAGTAATAAATAAAAACTTTTTTCAAAAAAATAATAACCGCCTTCAAAAACTAAAAACCCTTAAAATAACTAAAATTTCGGAAGTCGGTGGCTTCAGTTCTGCCAGTCAATTTGTGTTGCCACCGACTTCCAAAATTTTAGTTATTTTAGGGTTTATAGTTTTTGAAGGCGGTTATTATTTTTTTGAAAAAAGTTTTTTTTACGAAAAATTTGTATGAAGCTAGTATGAAAAATCGAATTATCTCCTAAACGGCATGTTTAACCGTAATATCCTTGGAGATGGTCATAGTGCTAATTATTTATGATTTTTTGGTTGGCGATAGGACGAAAAATTTAATGCCGTTTTTTTTTAAAAAATCGTCAAAATATTTTTATTTATTTTTACATGTAAAACGATCCCTTTTAGTGTCTAAGTTAAAAAGTTCGATATGTTATTAACCCAAATATTAAGAACACACGAAACAAGAAAAATAAAATAAAAAAATTGCTGTTTTTGACACATTTATATTAATTTAAATAAAAAAAGATTTATATTGAAGTAACATTATGAAGTTATATTTTATACAAAATAAGTTAATTTAAGGAATTAATACTAAGCATTCGTAAAATAAAGTAAAATAAATAAAAAAAATAAAACATATAATTAAATATTACAAAAAAACCCAAACACACTCAAATACAAATTTACAAATATGTACATATATATCTTTTTTACAAATTTTCCTTATCACTCTCGTTGTCAGACTCCAATTCTGAGTCAGCATCCAGATTGGATATATCCAAAAATTCGAACTCAGTTTCCTGAAATTGAATTAAGTCGAGAGTTTCAGCAAAAAAGCTCTGCTTTTTCTTGGCATCTAACTTAGGCCTTTGTGCACTTAGCAAAGGGTCCGAAGAAACAACAAGCATATTTAAAATGTCTTGATTGGAATCCTGCCTGCTTCTTTTCCGCGAATGATGTTCTAGAAACCTCCTAAAATCTTTGTTTCGAGACTCTGAGGCTTCTTCCGAGAGAGTCCCAATCGGCACAATATTATTTTTCTCGATTATGTCAGCCCCATGGATTAGTAACTTATGAACGGTTGACGACATGTAGAACCAGTCGTATAGTAATACGTACTTTTCTGCTGTTTTGCGAGCATAATCTCTAAATTTTATTATATCGATCTGCTCTCCAGATGTAATTGCTTGTAAAATTACAGCAAATCTTTTGATGAGGTCTTCATCCAAACCGGTTATAGCTGCGGTTTTATTAGAAAACTCAAAGAATTTTCTTGCAGTATTCCCGTCATTGGTGGTTCCCGAGCCTTGTTTTACTATATCAATCAACAGATTGAGCTCATCTTTGAATTTATTTTGAATTATTTTCTTTCTTGTCTGTAGCATTTCTTTGTGCTCATCACTTCTCGCTGCCCACCGTTTGAAGTCCAGTTTGTATGCAATGTGTAACAGACATTCCATACAATTTATACGGGCGTGTAGGGATGACAAGCCAAACTCATACAGGTCCGAACACACAATTTTTGATGTTACAGCATCTAAGCGGTTCATTTCTGTAGGCTTTGCTAAGCACAGGTAGCACGATGCATTTGATCTAGCTTCAGAAAGGTAAGTACAGACTTTAGCGTCGATCATCGTCATCATTAGTTGATGAGTCACCCTATTATTATTATTGCACTCTGTGGGGATAAGAGCCTCAATTTCTTCATCCATTTGTTTTTTCAGCCCAAGGACAACTGCTTCACTCTCCTTTACAAAAGTAAACTGAACTGGACGACAATACAAAACTGAGCATGGTTTTGGGTTCGTCCATAAAATGTTGTCTCCATCTGTCAGTTTTAGTGGCACCAAGGAGGTCATGAAAATGCTTGAATCATCTTCCTCACCCTCAATTTTCTGCTTGTATCGGCTTTGGTTAGAAGCACCGTCAAATCCCCACTTGGATATCAGCTTCAACTGCTTGTTATGCTCTTCGTTAGAAAGGCTTTGAAGGATTCTTGTAACCGTGATAATCATCGGATGTGTGTTCATCAGATCTTCTCTTTTTTTGTTTACTTCCCAGGTCTTCGAATGGTTTACGGGATCTTTTCGTCATTGTTCCAATGGACGTTGATGTCGACGGTTCCGGAGAGACTGAGGGCGCTCTTGGTATCTCATCAACACTTGGTTCTTGATTAACTAAAGTTTGCACAAAACTCGGCCAATCAATATTTGCTCCCAACCAATTCTCGTACTTTCTCCTGAAATTATCAAGGAATCGGTTGGATTTCCCCCACCTTTGTAAAGCGGCTCGCGTAAATCTCCGACAAAATTCTTTGAGAACAACATAATCTTCGTCAGACAGGCAATCGCCTATGCGGGATACAACTGCACTAAACAATACTTCATGATCAAATGAAGTACTCTCACTTCGAAGAAGAACAAACAAGTCTAAATTGGTGATTAAACTTTCCATTTTAAGATTTTATAGTCGCAGATTTAGTGTTAGCAGTTACACAGTTGTGAACAAATTAAATTATAAAACAAAACTTTAGCCCTTTTATTGCAAAACGACAATAATTAGGTAACTACCCTCATTAGTTATCTCCTCATTAGCTAATGAAAATCTATAATTGTCACTAACTATTCTTAGAACTCATAGCACTGCTAATTAACAAATTAGCTTACTTATCAGGAAATGTTAAATATAATCCATTGTCGTGAGATATTGAAAATCATTAAATCACCTATTAAGACTCATTAGAAGACCTAATCAGTGTAGTTACTTAATCACTTCTTTTTGGACTCATTAGAAGACAATTGGTAATTTGGTTGTATGAAAAGTTTTAAAACTCATTTTGTGCTGATAAATATCTAGCTCAAACATAGTTGGCTACGTGTGGGTGTACTATAAACCTCTGCCAACTCCTTCGGAAATATAGGAGTGATGCTATTTTATGTTATGTGTAGTTAAAAGTCCGTGTTCTTCAACATAAACACCAAAAGGAATCGTTTCATACGTAAAAACAAATAAAAATATGTTGACGATTTTTAAAAAAAAAACGGCATTAAATTTTTCGTCCAATTGCCAACCAAAAAATCATAAATAATTAGCACTATGACCATCTCCAAGGATATTACGGTTAAACATGCCGTTTAGGAGATAATTCGATTTTTCATACTAGCTTCATACAAATTTTTCGTAAAAAAATTATATTTCCTTCGTTTTTGGGTAGAATTAACTCGGGTGTCATTTTTGTACATAGTAATGACTAATAGAAGCGATATCCGGCATAAAAACAAGCACTTGCAAATTGAAATCCCTAAGTCTATGAAAGCCGATTTTCAGCCCACCGTGCGACGTAGACTGAACCTCAAACTGATAGCCAAGTTAGTAGGTACTTACCTACAGTTTAGACAGACAGTTATGACACGATTACTCGTGTTGTAATATTTAATTGTTAGCGACACGGATCCATCTAAAAAAGCGAAGGATCAGACGCTCGTAGGTAAGTTTAGCTTGGATAAGTCAGCTAAAAACGGATTTTCGACAGGTCCGGGGTCTTGGTCGATCACGTGGATATTTGGAGTAACGAGAAAACGCTACTAATAGTAGATATTTCTTACTCTGTTAGTTAATTCCGGATCTAACTACCTTACAGCAACTTCTTATGAGATTTATGTAAGCTCCAGCGCGGTTTTTCTACATCTCTGAATGATTTCATTTTAATATACAGCGCTGACCTAGTATCTAAAGATGAACAATCCGAAGGGAAGAAATTTTCATTTTTGGAGATGTGCACATATGCCTATGTGGAACGTATCTCCAAGTTTATCCATTTTCATCTATTCTGTATAATGACAGAGACAAGAGGAATTGAGATGGCATTTCTTCTAGTATTCTCAAAACCCGAGCTTCTTTCGTTATGGACCGTTCTATTATTCGGAAGTAAAACGTGGAGAGTAACAAAGGCCATTTCATTCGCTACAGGTCTTCACTTCGTCCGGTGTCGATACAATCACGAGTGAAAAGCTACATGAACAGTGCCACGAAACGGCGAGCAATGATTAGATTAAGCGCTGCAAATGGACCGGCCTGCGTTGTTTAAGGAGTACCTATTTACGAGGATTTAGTAAATAAATAGTTAGTACTTAATGATAGTAAATAATTTTGTTCGTAGATGCAACTTAAAACAAAGCACATCTATAATGTGAACTACAGTTCATTGTGATTTGGTGTTGAACTGTGGAAAATAGAGCTAACGAATAACAATAGCAGGCTTAACCGTGTAATCTATGTTTTGCTACCTCATAACAAATGAGAATTTTTTAAAGATTATTCATGCATTTAATAATTTAAAGCAGACTTTAATATTCAAATATTCGCTGGCATAATGATTTCATCAAGTACCTAATATGTCTAGAAAAGTATTGATCAACGAAAATAACTTTATCAAGTAGGAACCCGGCCCGAAGTAAAACGATTGCCTAAAAGTGCAATGAGAACGAAACCAAATAGCTACATTTACGTCCCTAAAGATCCTCACTTACTAATAATAATAAGTAGGTAATAAGGATATTTACAATTTGTTTCTGAATATCACTATTTCATAAAACTCAGGCTGTTTGTTACAGTTACCCAATGTTGACCCTTATTTTTATAAACTTGGTTATTGTGGTCAAACTCCGAATATAGGAATATTAAAAAACCGTCATTTTTAAACATGAGTATCGAGGAGCCATGTCAAAAAATCTTCAGCATCTACCTATTCCTTACTTATGTGGTACATTTCGACCGGTGGTGGATGGCGCGACGAAAGGGTCGATAACTATTATGGTATTTTCCTCCCCAGTTCAGGGCCTAATCTAGAACAAATAAATATAAACATTCAAACTAATGAAATAAGAAAAAATCTCCTTCACTTCTGGACAAATGAAATTAGTATACGAAAATGTAATAAATAGTAAAATAAGACTGAATTAAAACTCGTTATCACCTAGAACAGTGGTTCCCAAACTTATTTTGTTTACTGCCCACTTGAGAATAAAAATTTTTTTAGCGCCCCCAATTTTTTTCACCTATTTAAAAACCACTATAACTGCAAATTAAATTATATGTATATTAATGGAGAATTGTAAACGAAACTTTTACTATAACCCGCAAATTACAAATCACCCCCCCCCCCCCCCCGGCCTCTACACAACGCCCCCATTTTCTTTCTGGGTCTCTTACCGCCCCCCTTAAGACCTGCAGCGCCCACAAGGGGGCGTTATCGCCCACTTTGGGAAAGACTGACCTAGAACGTGTTAGGGCAGTTAGCGAGTTTATGCAGAAGCAGAAACTGAGATTAGGAAGTCGTTACCTTGTGTAAAACCAACCGATTGTAATAGAAGAGTGTCTCTCTGTATTTTAGGATGAATGAAAGATGTTAATTTATCTTATGTGTAAGCACACATAAGATAAATTAACATCTTTTATCAACCATCACGAACTCAGAGGTAGTATAGCTTCTAAATAAAAATAAAATGGTTAATATAGTTGGACGGAAATACCAACGGACATAAATAAACCAAAAATCCATACGAGCAGAGCATCTATAACATCCCTTTTAGGAGTCAGTTAAGAATGAGGTTCGGGCTGCATTGTTTTTATTGAAATTTCATCGATGTGTGACTGGGTAGCCCTACGCCTCGTCATCAGTCGCAGGCGCAAGGTCGACGGCCGCGATATGCGACTTGCGCGCGCTCCCGAACATCAACGCTTGCATTATGCTTGGTACGTACCTAACTACCCACAGCTGATAAATGCAATAAGTATCAATCAACAACGAGCTCTTGACTATCTCGTCTTGATGATCTTCTATGAAGTAACACGATACTCCTTTGTTCAACTTGTATACACGAGGGGTTACATCAAATTACTTACTTGCCTACATCATATCCATAATTGTTCTAGGCGTGTTACACTATTTCAGTCCTTATTAAAGTGTTTTGTATTCACAGATCTACGTGTATGATAATGTATTAGGATCTATTATCCCCTGACACAAAAAACAACAGTGTGGCGCGATGTTTGCAGTGTGGTTGTTGGAACTGCATCAATATGGTTATAAGATTCTTAATTGTCAGTATATCAGGAATATCAGGATCAAGTTTAGTATTGTTGCAATTTAATAATAATATAACATAGTATTGTGTTAAAAGAATTTATGAAATCTACAACTTGTTAGAAGTCGGCCCGGTCATTCTTTCCAGAAAGGATCTAACTTTAACCCTTCTCAAGTTATTATCAAAAGCTATTTCCTTCTATACTTTTAATATGTGGTTCGTTTTACAATAAGAACCCTCACGAAGGTAGTTTTCATTTCAGTCTTTGGCTATTTAAAATTGAAAACTGTAGCTAGGTGAAACCTTTAACTTGACTTTCAATTGTTCCACAATCATTTTTTACGACGGGTCCCTCTCTTTTTATATTGTTCCGAAGACGGCAGTATATCAACACTAATCAACCGCAGCCATGTTTGATATCCAACGCTGATTCCCGCGCCCCTCTGCGCCAAATTGTGGATTCTACTAATAGCACTCGGAAAACATTCATATTTATAAGCTGGTGTTTACCTATTTTTCTTTCTCTTCGAAAGATGACAGCTCAGGTACCTACCAAGCTGAAAACCTAGGCAGGCGCGAAAGTGTGAAGATTGGAAAGTGTTGGCGAAAATATGTCCTAAGTTCGTAGTCTATACTAATATTATAAAGCTGAAAAGATTGTTTGTTTGGTTCAACGCGTCAATCTCAGAATAACCAGGACTCAATTTAAAAAACTCTTTTAGTTGGATAGCCTATTTATCGAGGAAGGTTATAGGCTATGTAATGTTACGCTACGACCTACGGGACCGGAGCCGTAACCAAAAATGCGGGAAAAGCCACGGGGGACAGCTAGTATAAATAAAGGTTCCCTTACATACCTACAACTGCTTTTATTATCAGAAATCCTGTGTCCTAATTAGGTATGTCATGTTTTACAAATTAGGTAACTTTATGGGTATAAAGTACGTACCTACTAGTTACATTGTAATGATACGTGTTTTATTTACCTACATTTAGCAGGACCTACCTTCACAACACTAGTTTAGTTGAAAATTTTTTTTTTCATTTTTTTCATCAGTCAATCAGTTCAGTCAGTGAGCTTAGAGATCCGCCTACAGACGCGTCTTGCATAGGTCCGGGCTATATCAGTGACCTTCCTCTGCAGAGCTGACTATCAGAAAAAGCTAAATAATTATAGCCCTTGTGTGACCCTCTCAGTGTCGTAAGTGTAAGTAAGTCCACTATCCATATTAATTTCAAACTTATCTTATTTTTTGCTTTTTAGTTAGGTTTTTTCATTTTTAGGGTTCCGTAGTCAACTAGGAACCCTTATAGTTTCGCCATGTCTGTCTGTCTGTCCGTCCGCCCTCGCTTAATCTCTGTGACCGTTAGCACTAGAAAGCTGAAATTTGGTACCAAAATGTAGGTATATCAATCACGCCGACAAAGTGGTAAAATAAAAATTGGAAAAAAACGTTTTATTAGGGTAGCCCCCCTATATGGGAAGTGGTTTTTTTTTTATTTCAACCCTGACTTGTGATATATTGTTGGATAGGTATTTAAAAATGAATAGGGGTTTACTAAAATCATTTTTTGATAATGTCAATAATTTCGGAAATAATCGCTCCAAAAGGAAAAATCAAAGCGTCCCCCCCCTCTAACTTTTGACCCGTAGGTTTAAAAAATATGAAAAAAATCTGGAAAGTAGAACTTTATAAGGACTTTCTAGGAAATTTTTTTTGAACTTCATAGAAAGAACAGTTTTTGTACAAAAAAAGACAAAAAGGTTGTACAAAATAATTTCTGCGTACTTAGTATGTCAACGTAACAAATAGCCTTTTTTTTTACTTATAAGTAGGTACACTTATTGTGACGGACGGGAAACTACGGAACCCTACATTGAGCGTGGCCCGACACGCTCTTGGCCGGTTTTTTAATGAATTATTGCATTGTCGTCGGTCTTTGATAGGTGTGTAAGTGATGTTTGAATATCTGATTATTCAAAGCAGGACAAAATCTAGATTAACCTTTCAACAACCAAGCGACATCTGGCTGTCGGGCCGCTATTGTTTTTCTTTTGTGTCTCAAATCACGTGTGTTCAAAGGATAAGAGTTGGTTACAGACAGGGGAAATTAATAAAAATGTGGGGAAAAATAATAATTTGAGAACCTCTATAACTCTGTATTTTCGTGTAACTCATGTTATGACAAATAAATGATCTATCTATCTCTTCTTTTTGAATTGATTAAAAATATCACTCATTCATAAAAGGAAATAAGTTTGAGGTAAAAAATACAAAAACATTAAATATTTATTGTTATTGTATTATTTCGGAAAACCTACTGTTATTGATAAGTATTATTTTAAATGGTACCATTTAGTTAATCATTCTATTATAAATAGCTTTTACTAATTAACGACTCGATAATGTTATCAAATCAACATTTTGGACTAAACCCAAGCTTATTCTGCAAAACTGGCTGGCTGTGTTGATGTACACATGAGATTACAAGTAACAGTTCATATACAACACACTGTCAGTGCATGACAAGGTGCAGTCAGTGTACCCCGCCCAACATATTGTAGCAAGTGAGGTGTTCCATGCAAAACTGTTGCTATTTGTGACAATGTGAAGTATTTACATGTTTTTTTTTGTATGGAAATATAGAAAACCTTCGGTTTTGACTATTGTCGGTAATAAAAAAACAAACTATCACATGTAAAAGTGTTATTTTTAAATAATTTACAGAATAAATATCATATTGACATTTGTTAATCTTATTTCATTAAATATAATATTGTTTAGTTAGTTTGTTTGTGGTTCTGTTTATGATGTGTACAAAGAAGATAATTTGTTGTAATTAGTATAGTACACCACAGTACTAACTCAACATTCATAAACTTCTTATCTGAACATATCATTTAGATAATTAACTATTTATTTGGTGTTTTTATGATATTTAGCAGTAATGCTCTCCTAACAGATTATGTAATACTGTGAACAACAAGGTATACCTGTGTTATAATAGCATACCAGCACCTGGTTTTTGTATCAGATTCCATGTTTTATATATTGTAATATTAATACTCCTACTAAATGAACTCAAAACTACAGGAACAATTTAAACAATTCTTTTACTGTTAGATACCTAGTTGATTTATAAAGGAAGGCTGTAAAGCCAAGCAAGAAGTACCTACAGCAGAGCAGTAACCAAACACGCTGACAAAACAGCTGTGCTCAGCTAAAAAATAATTTTAATGAATAGTCACCATCATTGTCAGTGACTTGTCAAATGATTTTGATACATAGGAAAGTAGGTAATCATTTATAATTAATTAGTTCTAAATGACGGGCCTTTGGTCTAGTGGTCAGTAACCCTGACTGATAGGCCGGAAGTTGTGGGTTCTATTCCCACCCAGAACAAACTTTGTGTGATGTTTGTTCTGTATCTGGGTGTAATTTATCTATAATATGTATGTATTTACAAATTATATAAGTATGTTTATCAGTTGTCTGGTTACCATAATACAAGCCCTGCTTAGTTGGAAATCAGATGACCATGTGTGAGGTGTCCCAGAATAAAAAAAAAACATGAAAGAAACTAAGTAAGTCTCAATAATTTTAACCAAAGGAGGCCCCACTAACCCAATTTAACCTTTCAATGACCAACCGACAGCCGGCTGTCGGGCTGCTATTGTCTTTCTATTGTGTCTCAAATCTGTGTGTTCGAAGCATTAAGGTATAACAACAGGAATTCCATTCTCATTCATTATTTAGGCAATGACCTCAGCCCTAATCTATCCAAGTGGGCCTGGACATCATTGTCGCGATCCTGAGTCCAGATACTAGTAGGGCCGTCTCTCTTATGGTCATCTGCTGCAGCTAGCAGGCCACAAGAGAAACATTTGGTAACATGTCACGACTAAGGAGTATGAGTATGGTTACCTTCAGGGTAGGCCTGCTTGTCGGCGATGACGTCGATGACCGTGTGCGTGTTGTTGTACAGCAGGCCCATGGCGCGCATGTCGAAGTGGATGCAGGCCGAGTACACCGTGTGGTTGACGGGCGGCTCCGAGTAGTGCACGGGCTCGCTGTCCAGCGCCTCCACCACCTCCTGCAGCATCCTCTGCGTGATGTTGCTCGTGTTGGGCCGCCCGAGCTCCGCCGCCGCACTACCCAGCCACACCAGCACACACGCACACAACACCTTACGCATTTCGATGGCCATCGCAACTAATTCAGAGCACACACATCACTGATGCGACACACCGCACAATTACTGCACACTCTATGTAAAATTCGAACTGTGGGTATAAACTTTCTGTTTGCAAAACAAACTTCGAGATACCCGTAAGTTTACTGCAGACTGGACCGTTTACTAAACATAAATAAACAGTCGAATGAGGTCGATAATCACTGCGGTACTATGAAAACATCACGCCTAATTTTTATGTCAGACTTGTAAGTTATACTAAATTTCAATGAAATATTTATAAAAAAATCGAGTTTTATGTCACGATTCACATATTTATTATGTGGAATTCTTTGTTGCAAGATAAGTCAGCCGGCCCGCCCGACACCCCGACGACACAACGAGATGGCCGAGCCCACAGACCACAGACGTACTACTAGCAGTGTTACCATTACCATTTATTTTTCGCAGTTCCTGCCAATTTTTTAGGTAAATCCTCCTAAACCTGCTAAAAACAAAACTGCTCTATTATAAACAGTTATTTATTACTCATTGCTTAGAGTTAGTAAGATGATTAATAAAAATACCTAATAATAATACATTTTTATTTCAGAATGAAGTTCCATAAAGGAACGTTAAAGGAAAGTTAAACGTTAACTACAAGTAAAATGTGAAGTTTCTAACAGACGATTGCCCGCTATATCCAATAAGAAATTTTTTGTGTTTATTAGTTACAGAATACTCTTTTGATACCCTCAAACGTGGAGCCAGCACAATGTTACATGCTTTGCACTATGCATTTTAATCGTTACCATTATGACGCGATAACCAAATGGAAAACAAAGGATTTTGTTCCCATTCGCTCCGGTAACCGTGCTCATACTAGCGCTTCATGTTGACAAATATACTAAGAAAACAAAATACAATAGTAACGTTTATCTATTTATCAGAGTTCAGAGGAATCCCAACAAATAGTTCCAAGCTTTGATGTAAAACTAAGCAAAGATGGTATGAACATAAAGTTAACTGAAAAATGTTAATGCTAAACATCCTGCTGTAGCTAAAATTTTACTCTTAAAAATGCTAAAAAAGCAGGATCCTGCTAAAAATGGCAACACTGACTACTAGAGCCGAGCCGAATGAGACGATTGCCCGATTCAATTTGATTCGATTCGATGAACGATGAGCGAATTCACAGATAATATAAAGCATGCAGAGTTGCCAACCTTAGGATCTTCATTAGTAGAGCCCAAATAAAAGAATTTGTTGTTTCCATCTTCACACATTCGTCACGTATTTATAATATATTATTAACTTTTGCCGCGACTTCGTCCGCGTGGTTAATAGTTCCCGTTCCCGGGGGATTTCCGGGATGAAAACTATTCTATGTTCTTTCTCGGGTCCAAACTATACCAGTACCAAATTTCATTCAAATCGGTTCAGTGGTTTTGGCGTGAAAAGGTAACAGACAGACAGACAGACAGACAGAGTTACTTTCGCATTTATAATATTAGTACGGATAAAACCAAAAACGAGAGAGATCACTTCAGTTTACCTTCATGGTCCTCGCATAATTTGACCAATACAATATTGTATGGACTTCAAAAGAGACTTTGACCTCCGAGTTTGTTTCGAATGTTTCTTCTCAGAGTAGTCCAGCTAGGAAACACCGGCTCCATCGTTCGATTAAAATAAGAAAAAAAAATGGATGTGTAAAAGTGATTTTTTTTTACCTATTTATTAAATAAAATTCGTTCAATTCATAATTGGCGAGGGAGATGGTGACCTACCTATAATTATCTGTAAAATTCACATTTATCAAATTAAATCTATTGATTATCTTCCGAAACCCTTTGGTTTGGGATCTTTACAAACATATGTAATTATTATATTAGACGTAGTAGTTATCGTTATGATTTCTTGTTGTGGATAACAAGAAATCATGATAAAGACCAACAACAAAATATTCTCGTATAAATTATACGAACAACTTCGTACCGTTGGCAACCCTGGTTGGATCCCATCCATAACTTCTGATTGCCAATAATCAATAATTGACGTATTTTTAAATGGAAAGGTAGGTAGTGTTATAAGCCGGAGGAATCTTAAATGGCGGCATGTACTTGCGTTGAGTTTGACAGATAGTACAGTCAGCAAGTAAACTTAAAATTTAAGTTCTTTTTATTTCAAATCAAAAATATCATATAGAATTACTATTGTTTTTATCGGAAAAAGTGCCTACTTTTACAACGATAACAAACAGGTAGCAACGGAAAACCGAACAGAAAACTTTAACAAGATATTCGAAAAAGGATCACTGAGCGCGTCACGTCAAGACAGAGCGTGGAAGCAAATCAAGACAATTTTTTTTATGTTGACGGTACGCACGCGAGTGAGTATAGACGGCACTAGTGTGCGAGCGAGATAAAATGATAAGCGCGCCATTTAAGATTCCTTTCTTTAATGAACCAGGTTATATGTTTATCACATTTTGGACTCTTATCCCTCACCTTTTTAAACATGAATGGACATAAAATACCAAAGAAGTTACTGTGTTGAGAACTTGAGACACAAATGCACAAATGGCCGTCGATTCTTGTTATTTGAGTGAGATTGACATTGACACTTATGTCTTGCTATAGAATCTGGATAGAATATATAAATTAGATAATCAAAATTTAAAAAAGAAGAGTAATTATACATAGACCATCCAAGCAAGTCTATAGATAAAAACTATTAAACAATAAGAAAATAATATCAACCCTATTAACCTATTGCGATTAAAACAGGATGCCTTGCCTTGCCTGCCTACTTAGAGGATAAAGGCGCCAACACACTTACGTGTCGTAGCCGTGGCGTGTCGTGGCGTGCGTTTTCTTTCATACATTTGAGAGAACGCGTTGCGACACGACACGGCATACAAGTATGTCTCTTACTAATGCCTATAGCACACCTCCGCTGCGAAACTCAAAGGGCGAAACCGCTGTGAGTTGTGTTGTGAGTTCTTTGGCGGTGAAAATGGAGCGAAATTCCCTATTCTAACGTACAAAACTTACTATGATGTAGTCTCTTTCTAACACGATTTCGCTCATTTGCTCAGGCGCCGTCTACATTTCCGCCGTCGACCGCTATTTAGGAGCGGTTCCGCGTGTGACTCGGACGCGTCTGTAGCAATCGACTATTTACGAGAGCGAAATAGGAAAGATGGATTTGGAATTTACGGAAAAACTTATACAAGCAGTGAGAAATAGACCAGTTTTGTACTGACTGTAACTCGTGTGACTGTAACTCTTTACATAATCTATTTTCTCCCAACTTCTTTCTTTTTTTATTAATATCATGCACCCAGTTACTACGCCTTTTTAAAGTTGTTGACCACAGTAAGATTAGTTCCTCCGAACCCGACTCCGAAAGCGACGACATTTTATTTCAATCGGGGGGCACGGACGTGCCCCCGCCAAGACAAGCGAAGCGCAAGGGCATAGGTAGGTAGAAAGTCTCGAAGTGTTTCGTCGTTTTTTAGGGTTCCGTAGTCAAATGGCAAAAACGGAACCCTTATAGATTCGTCATGTCTGTCTGTCAGTCCGTATGTCACAGCCATTTTTTTCCGAAACTATAAAAGCTATACTGTTGAAACTTGCTGAGTGGATGTATTCTGTGAACCGCATTAAGATTCTGATACAAAAATAGAAAATAAATAAAAAATTTTGGGGTTCCCCATACATAGAACTAAACTCAAAATATTTTTTTTCATCATACCCATATGTGTGGGGTATCTATGGATAGGTCTTCAAAAATGATATTGAGATTTCTAATACCATTTTTCTATAAACTGAATAGTTTGCGCGAGAGACACTTTCAAAGTGGTAAAATGTTGGTCCCCCCCCTGTAACTTCCAAAAGAGTATGATAAATCAAAAAAAATATATATGATGTACATTACCATGTAAACTTCCACCGAAAATTAGTTTGAACGTGATCTAGTAAATAGTATTTTTTTAATACGTCATAAACCGTATATCGTAATTTAAACTCAATCAACTCAAATATAACAAGAACTTTATATTATGTTACTTGCTGCTTCGGAACCCTTAATGAGCGAGACCGACTCGCACTTGGCCGGACAAAATGTTTGGCTACTTCCTGAAGTGCTAGAATGGTGAAATTTGGAATAATTAGTCGAAGTTTAGTACACAACTAACAAAAAAATTCATAAGTTTATAACTTTCGCGCTCCATCCCCTAAAATGGGGCACGTTAGCATCGCACAATTATTTACGCGTGGTAACACTGGTTACGCTTTTTTTTTGGTTAAGAAAGTTAGCTAGGAAATGAAATTAAGGGTGCGTTCCTAAACGTGCGAGGAATTCACTCGAAAATTAAAAAGAGATAGAAACAACGAAAGAAAGAGAACGGCTCTACTGTTTTTGAATGCTACAGAGCGATTATCTGTTTTGGAACGGGTTAGGGTCAAGATGGTTAGAGTCGTATGATGACACTGTCAACATAACCTTTTTTCTCTATTGCAAAGAAGGAAAATCGTGTTTTTAAGTATATTTTGCAAATAAATAAGTACTACCTGTTCGTTTATACTTTAGTAAATCCATTCTTCAACATCAAACTTCAACATTGGCTCATATATGATTTTGACATATGTCAGGTAATTTTTAACGACGCTCAGCCAAGGGAGAGAAATCGCACTTGTCAGTGCGAAAATTACTCTACCGAAAGCGTTCCTAAATACTGCTCGGGTAGCTGTCGAGTAAATGTTCTGTTACCCTCGGTTTCACTCGGCTCATTTCGGAACGCTCGAGAGTAACTTTCGCACTACTCCGTGTAATTCTTACCCTTTTTGGAACGCACCCTAAATGAATGTCAGTGAACGTCAAAGTCAAAACAAAATATTTCAAAGTTTCATTCATTCAAATTCAATTCAAAATTTCAATGACTCAATGAAACAAATTGATTTAATTAAAGCTGCTTAATAATGAGTACACTAATATATAAATAAATATCCTGGACAACTCACACACGGTCATCTGATCCCAAACTAAGCAGAGCTTGTACTATGGTAAAAATAGTCCTGTATTAATGTTTATCACTTGTAGAGTAAGTTTTAGGAGCAATCGTGTGTCCCTTTTTATTTATAAATGACTAGCTGTCCCCCCCCCCCCCGGTTTCACCCGCGTTATATCAGATTTTTGGTTCCTAAAAAAAGAAGATAAAAAGTATTCTATGTCCGTCCCCTGGTCGTAAGCTCCCTCCCCACCAATTATCAGCCAAATCGGTTCTGCCGTTCTTGAGTTATAAAATGTGTAACAACATGACTTTCTTTTATATACAGGGTGAAAAGTTTTAATAGGCCCTGGAAGAAAACTACCTTAAATCGTTGAGATAGATTATTTTATTTAAAGGAAACATTCCATTATTTTTTAAAAGAAACAAAACTGCATAAACATTTTTGAAAATTCGCTCACTACTAACGGGAATCGAACCGACTAGAATCCAAAAAAATAACACTTTCTATTTTTATGGTGTCATACGTTAGGACCATTCATAAGGACAAAATTTCTCTACCAAACATGGTTATTTAAATTTAAAGGAAAACCATAAATCTTAAGAATTTAATTTGATTGAACGAAAATTTGGACAGTTAAAGTCATCCTTTGATTTTAAAAGTTTAAATTTTATGGTTTTGGATTGGCTCCCATCACCTCGCTGTGGATAGGAGTATGGGTATCTCGTAATAATCATAACTTTTAACTTTCTTTTTCATTGATTAAAGAAATAAACTTAAAATTCTTTAAGTAATACTTTTATTCTGTAACTTATCATTATTAATTAGAAAATAAAAGAATAAACGTAATTATTACGACTAGTTAAATGTTAAACCTAGGGATTCGCGCGGAGGTCGTAGCAACCAGTTTCGAATCAAACTCACGCTTGTGATGATGAATTAATACCTAATTTAGTATTACTATAAAATATTCAATAACTTTGCACAAAGAATTATAAGACAATTAGTAATATTTTACATATGAGTTAGCACCATAGCACTGACATTTCACATCATTAAAAAAAATGTCACAATATATTCTTTGTTAAAGCAGAAAGAACGGCAGACATGGAATTGGCATGCAAGACAATCACTGCATGCTGCGTCTATGATAGTGCTGGTCGGCGGCGGTGCTGGCCAGCAGCGTGACTGTGTCAGTGCTGGTCGTCGGTGCTGGCCAGCAGCGTGACGGCGTCAGTGCTGGTCGCCGGTGTTGGCCAGCAGTGTGATGGTGTCAGTGCTGGTCGGCGGTGCTGGTCAACAGCGTGATGGTGTCAGTGCTGGTCGGCGGTGCTGGGCAGCAGCGTGACGGTGTCAGTGCTGGTCGGCGGCGGTGCTGGCCAGCAGCGTGACGGTGTCAGTGCTGGTCGGCGGCGGTGCTGGCCAGCAGCGTGACGGTGTCAGTGCTGGTCGGCGGCGGTGCTGGCCAGCAGCGTGACGGTGTCACTGCAGGTCGGCGGCGGTGCTGGCCAGCAGCGTGACGGTGTCAGTGCTGGTCGGCGGCGGTGCTGGCCAGCAGCGTGACGGTCTCGTCGGCGTCGTGCGCCACGCTGGCCAGCGCGTCCGCCACGCTAGTAGCGCGTAGTGAGCGTGTGTCCACGCCCGCCAGCAGCTCGTACTTGGGCAGCAGCTCCTCGGGCACGTTGTATATGATCAGCAGCTGCTCGTCCTCCTTAAACTTCTTAATCAGGCGTTCCAGCACCTGCGGACAATTAGTCTGCTCGTTACGCTGCTCGTGCAAGGGGAGCGGCCGCGCGCGTGCGCACGTACCTGCATGGCGGCGTAGTCCAGCATGGCGAGGTGCTGGCAGTCCAGCAGCACGGGGCGCGGCGCGGCGCGCGCGGCCGCAGTGCGCACGCGGCGCGCGAGCAGCTCGGCGCTGACGTACAGCACGCCCACGGCCGCGCGCACGCGCACCACCTCGCCCGCCGACGTCTTGAGCGCGCTGACGTGCACGCTGGGCCGCATGAGCTGCCGCAGCAGCACGGCCAGCGAGGCGGCCGCGCCCGCCAGCACGGCCAGCTCCACGGTGCGCGCCACGCTGACGCAGAACGTCAGCGCCAGCACGGCCAGCTCGGGCCGGTCGCGCCGCCACAGCCGGAACACGATGCGCACGTCGACCTGTAACACGGGCCCGACACGACTGTACGGCGACTGTGTCAAACTTTAACTGGATACCATACGCGCAAACCGATTTACAAATCTTCGGGATATGGCGGCAATGAAATTAAGTAAATAGCAAAAGACCTAAGCTGATGTCCAAAACGATCCTGGGTGTCACCACTGCAGCAACGGTCGCCTGGAGGACACGGTCGAGCACACGGTGGAGGTGTGCCGCGCATGGGCGGACCATCGACGTGTCCTCGTAGAGGCGATCGGCGGCGGTGACCTCTCGCGCCCAGCGCTGGTTCAGGCCATGCTTCGGGGCGAGACGGAATGGGATGCCGTCGCCTCCTTCTGCGAAGCAGTTATGCTAGTGAAGGAAGCGGCGGCGCGCGAGAGGCAACGACGAGCCTCTCGCCCCGGACTAAGACCCAGGCGAAGACGTCGAGAGTCGCAAGACGACTACCGGCCACCGTAGGCACGGTTCTGCGGATGGCGAGCTATGGGTAGCTCGCCGCCCGGCTGGGACCAGGACCGCGTAGACGGCGCGTTTTGTTCCACGCGCGCCTCAAAGAGAAGGAGTCAGCACAGGGAGGGGCCCAACAGGGCCAACGCCTGCCGGGGTTGCGGAATGTTTATAATAGTTACCGTGACCCTGGAACATAAAGGGCAATCGAAGGAACATGAGTGGGTTTTAGTCAGTAAGAGTCTGACACGCCCTCCCGTCGCACCTAGGACGGGAGAAGTAATTGGATGATTTCCCACTCACCAAAAAAAAAAAAAAATGTCCAAAACTATTTGAGCAACTTGTCGAACTACTGGAAATATACATGTATCTGAAATGAAAATGATTCCAAAGAAGAATTTCTATTCGATTCTATTAAAAACACTTTTGGGAAAAATTTACTTCCCGACTTCCAAGTTCGAAAGTAGGCTTACTTAAAATACAATGTGGTGCTACATTACAGCTTCTCGTAAGTGAATTCCATGAATTAAAAAAAAATTGGGTAGTGTTTTTTTTTTGTTGAGTGGGAAATCATCCAATGACTACTTCCGTCCTAGGTGCGGCGGGAGGGCGTGTCAGACTCTTACTGACTAAAACCCACTCATGTTCCTTCGATTGCCCTTTATGTTCCAGGGTCACGGTAACTATTATAAACATTCCGCAACTCCGGCAGGCGTTGGCCCTGTTGGGCCCCTTCCTGTAATGGGTACAGTGTCGTAGCCCAGTGTAGCAATTGATGATTTTTTTTTGTGTAATTTTCAGAGCTTCCTTATCAAACGTCAATTGAAATCCGCGAAATGCTTGGCTACGAAATGAAATTTCATCAAGGGCTGACGAGGCGAAGACCAATATCAGGCTTATGTATTATCTATACTGTGAACTATATGTCGATTGGCCTTCTTATCTGTATTCACATATTTAAATTTTTATGTAGCTATAAATCTTACTGTTTTCGTGACAAGTGCGAGTACATTCACATCGCGGGTCACGGAGAATCTCTGTTTATCTGGTGCACAATGGGCGTCAAGCACACGTTTCATAAAACCGTCGAGGTTATCGCGAGCGGCGCCACCCCCGGCAGCGCCAGCCTCGGTCTCTGACCCACGCTACTATCTAGCCATTCATGCATGGCCTTGTAGTATTTGATATTAATATTTACTATAATAAATATATCGCCAATATATATCACGCGTTAAACTTTGAACAACACTTTGAGCGTAGCGCCGACTGGTGCGGGACGCGCTCAGCCACGTAGACTGCGACACTTGATTGGAATGATTATTAATTGAATTCGAGTATCTAAAATATGCCGATATAATACTGCTAAACACACAATAAGCTAAACTGTGAAAAGTAATAAAAATCAAGTACCTACTTAAAAAAAACCTAAAAACTACAAACAGTATAATTATCAAGCTTATTATTTCTTTTTTGTCTAAGCTAGGCATTTTTTTACATTCAGAAACGTATTAACACCAAACCCTTGCACTGATGTACTGGTCCTCGTTCAGGGACTTGAGGAGTTATATCCGTGTGTATTAATCGACCACTATTAAAATAATTTACACCCAGACTGACCCGGACACAAAATAAACAATCAAACCTGTTGCAGTCAGAGTCACTAATTACCAGACCTACAGGCCAATCAAACATGTTAAAGAAAGTATAGAATTATAAAGAGCTCACCATAAATATGACGGCACATATGAGCACCGAGGAGAGGCACGCCTTGGGGATGAAGTAGAAGTACTGCGTGAGGAAGATCAGCGCCAGCAGCGTGATGATACCTGCAACATACAAGTGATAACATCAGCTGATAAGTACCAGAGTCCACAAAATCAGAAACGTGAACTAGACAGCGCGGGTACTTGTCAGTTCGCGCTGGCAGACAACTGGACACTTGTGCGGTCCTGAGTATTCAACAATTCAGTGACATTATGAAACTTTATATATGTTCAACGATTTAATCGATTTTTGATATGTTTGTACTGTGCAATGAGATGTGTTGTGCATGGAACAGTGTTGTTGAGCGGTGCACATTGTGACATGTTGTGCAGTGCCCAGTGTGACATGTTGTGCAATGAACAGTGTGACATGGTGTGCAGTCAACAGTGTGACATGTAGTGTGTACTGACCGGAGTAGAGGCCGGCGGCGGGAGTGCACACGCCGCTGGAGTGCGACACGGCGGAGCGCGTGAAGGCGCCGCACGTGGGCATGGCGTGCACCAGCGAGCCCGCTATGTTGTGCAGTGCACAGTGCGACATGTAGTGTGTACTGACCGGAGTAGAGGCCGGCGGCGGGAGTGCGCACGCCGCTGGAGTGCGACACGGCGGAGCGCGTGAAGGCGCCGCACGTGGGCATGGCGTGCACCAGCGAGCCCGCTATGTTGTGCAGTGCACAGTGCGACATGTAGTGTGTACTGACCGGAGTAGAGGCCGGCGGCGGGAGTGCGCACGCCGCTGGAGTGCGACACGGCGGAGCGCGTGAAGGCGCCGCACGTGGGCATGGCGTGCACCAGCGAGCCCGCTATGTTGTGCAGTGCACAGTGCGACATGTAGTGTGTACTGACCGGAGTAGAGGCCGGCGGCGGGAGTGCGCACGCCGCTGGAGTGCGACACGGCGGAGCGCGTGAAGGCGCCGCACGTGGGCATGGCGTGCACCAGCGAGCCCGCTATGTTGTGCAGTGCACAGTGCGACATGTAGTGTGTACTGACCGGAGTAGAGGCCGGCGGCGGGAGTGCGCACGCCGCTGGAGTGCGACACGGCGGAGCGCGTGAAGGCGCCGCACGTGGGCATGGCGTGCACCAGCGAGCCCGCTATGTTGTGCAGTGCACAGTGCGACATGTAGTGTGTACTGACCGGAGTAGAGGCCGGCGGCGGGAGTGCGCACGCCGCTGGAGTGCGACACGGCGGAGCGCGTGAAGGCGCCGCACGTGGGCATGGCGTGCACCAGCGAGCCCGCTATGTTGCACAGCCCGAGCGTCACCATCTCTTGAGTCGCGTCCACTCGTCCGCCCGTCGCTGAAACACAACCATAACCTCAATATATTATAATAAAAAAAATGTACATGCAAATTATTCCAGACCAAAAAGCCGTTAAAAAAATTGTCTGATATTGTTTACGTTCCCCGTCGAATACATGCATGAGAACGGCAAACGCAGGAACTCACAGAAAGCCTTGGCGATGGCGATGTTGGCGACCACCATGACGACGGGCATCATGATGACGGCAGAGCCCAGCTGCTGCACCATGTCCACGAAGGTGACGGTGCCGTTGTCCAGCGCCACGCTGAAGGGCGGCGCCGACACGCGCGGCAGTCCCGGCTCCACGCGCCCTGACACACGCACACACGATCTATTACCGATGCTACCACTAGCTCAAACGGCTCGAAAGAAAACAAATAGGTATTTGCAACTTTTCAAAAACCAGGGACTATCGTAAAGAGTAATGTGTTAAGGTGTTAAAGTAATCTATTGTAAATGACATAAACATATAACTAAAATTTAATATTAGGGAAAGTTAAGCATTAAACACATCATTTTAAAGCTGTAACAGTAACAGAACTTAGATTCTTTTCCGGCTAAAGTTTTAAGTTAGCCTGCAGCTGGATGTAAATTATAATGAAGTTATAATAAACATACTTTTTAAAAATAAAATTTGGTTGTGCAACCGATTGCCGATGGTCATAAAATTACGGTTTATGAATAAACAGAAGCGTTTACCAGAGAGTTTGAAGAGCGGCTGGTTGGGGTGGTGTGTGAGGTAGGCGAAGGAGGACGCGGCCAGCACCACGAGCGCGTTGCGGCTGATGGACACCAGCCACAGCGCGCGCGCCAGCCGCGCCGACCTCACGCGCACGTCCTTCAGCTTCTGCGCACGCAAACTCTGCCATGTCAAACAATCCTCTGGCATGTCACACTATCCCCTGGCAGTCACAATCCCCTGGCATGTCACACACTCCTGGCATGTCACACATTCCCAAGCATGTCACACAATCGCCTGGCATGTCACACAACCCCCTGGCATGTCACTCAATCCCCAGGCAGTCACAAAGGGTTATGGGACATCCCGCCCACTAAAGATCTCGCCCCCAGGCGAGATGTCTACTTTTTAAAATGTGCATGGATATATTCACCCGAAAAATAATGTACTGTTTAAATATGGTCATTTGACTTTTTGGTTTGCAAATTCATTTGATGTTTAATAAAAAAAATATACGATTAAGCCAAAATATCTCTTTACTTTTTAATAAGAAACATCCCTGTCTCATTTATTTTACACAGAACATTCTTTTTCAGGCGAATATACCCATGCACATTCTAAAAAGTGGACATCTCGCCCGGGGGCGAGATCTTTCGTGGGCGGGATGTCCCATAACCCGTCACAAAATCCCATAACCCGTCACAAAATCCCCTGGCATGTCACAAAATCCCCTGGCATGTCACACAATCCTCTGGCATGTCACACAATCCCTTGGCATGTCACACAATCCTCTGGCATGTCACACAATCCCCTGGCAGTCACACAATTCCCTGGCATGTCACACAATCCCCTGGCATGTCACACAATCCCCTGGCAGTCACACAATTCCCTGGCATGTCACACAATCCCCTGGCAGTCACACAATTCCCTGGCATGTCATACAATCCCCTGGCATGTCACACAATCCCCTGCAAGCACCTGACATGTAAGACAAGCACCTGGCATGTCACACTATCACACTATCACCTGGCATGTCATACAAGCTGGTAGGAGCAGCACGTACCCTGAGCATGAGCAGCACGGAGCAGCAGACGGCGCCGAGCGCGCAGTCGGCGTAGCGGATGTGCTCCCACTGCAGCACGATGAGGCGAATGTTCTCAGCCACCGACTCGGCCGTGAAGCTCAGCCCCAGCAGCCCCTTGATCTGCGCCGCCACGATGATCAGCGCCGTGGCCGACGTGAACCCGCTCGTGACCGACGGAGATATAAGGTCCACCAGGAAGCCTGCACACATCATCTACAGTGTCACACCAGGCAGACACTTGTGCCTCAACGATTGTAGCGCCACATTTAACGCCCGCGTATATCTGTTTGTAGGCACGCACACTAAAGACACTAGAAGCGGGCGTATTGAATACAATTGTAAGAGCCTGTCCAGATAAGGCGTTTTACGCGAGAGTCCGCTGGCGCGTCTCGATTTGTGCTCCGTCCAGATAGCGCGTTTTGTGATGAGATGGATTTAGCCAGTTATAAACATGGACTCGGATACGGTTGTGCTGTGGCTATCTATTTTTCATACCTCTAAGTGATAGCAATTGTTGCTTCATGGTTGAGATCGAAATTTTATTAAAAAAAAACAAAAGAAACACAGCTCGTGAGATGGGGAAGTGTTATTGGGTGTCTCTTGTTTCTGATTTACATAAACGACCTCCCCAAAACCATAGACGGTCAATGCGTATTGTTTGCGGATGATATTTCTCTCCTCATCTCATGTCAAAATACACACGATAACTTGAAAAACTTACCATTGTTCTAAACTAAGGAAGTTCGATTTGTGCACTCGACGTATACAGACGTGTCCATGTGTGTTATACAGACTTGATTTTGTTTACGAACAGTTTATTAAAATGAACTAACAGCAATATATTAAAATATGGCAAGCAGTCCCTTTAATCGGAGCGGACTGACGCGTCGGTCTCCTCCACCTCCTCCTAGACCGATTCAAGATACGAGCCAAGATAAACCGGAGAAATATGAAGTCATCTCAACACCAGAGATCCAAAATTGGATGGCGTCTATAGAACAGTGCCTCAATGATGTATGTTCCATTGCAGCTGAGGGGAAGTTGAACACAGACCAAAAATTAAAGATAAGTAATCTTTGCCGAAAAGTTGGACATGGAGTTAGTCAAATGGCTGTACAATATCAGTCCCTAAAGCAGAAAGCTATAGAAGCCCATACGCGCCTTAACGTAATGACCGAAGAAAGAGACCTGGCGGATTGTTTGAATGAGATTAAGCAATCAATCAAAGAGACCTGTACACGGCAAGTTTCAACAAGCACTACTTCATTCGCAGAAATGGTCAAAAAGGGATCTAACACTTTTCTTCGGCCAAACAACTTTAGTGCCGTTGCAATTTTCCCCCATGACAACACGAAGACTAGTGACGAAACCAAGACGATGGTCCAGACAATAATCAGTCCTGAAGAAATGAAACTGAAAGTTCGTGGAATGCGCAAAATTGGTAAAGGTGGAGTTGTCATTAGTACAGAGACAAAAGATGACCTGGAAAAATTGAAGCAAACAGTTCAACGTGCTTCCTCAGAACTTACCATTGACGAACCTAAAAAACGCAAACCACGCTTAGTGGTAATTGGAGTTCCGTCTGCAATGACAGGAACTGAGGTTTTTAAAAGCATGTATGAGCAGAACGTCGCCGATAAAATACCATCTATGTCTCGTGCCACTTTTTTGACCTCAATAAAGCTAAGCCACAAATCGGGAAAGAAAGATGCTGAGAACTGCAATTACATCATCGAAGTACCAGCCGTCATTCGTAAGGCTCTCATCAGTCAGGACAGATTATTTATAAACTGGACGTCTTGTCCTGTACGAGATTTTACAACAGTAACAAGATGTTACAAATGTCAGCAGTATGGTCACGCAGCTAAATCTTGCAAATCTTTGGCAATCACGTGTGGACATTGCGGTGAAGAAGGGCACTCAATGCAGGAATGTTTAAAGAAAACCGAGGCCCCGAAATGTGCAACCTGCTTGAAATTCAAAAATCAAGCCAACCACAAAACCGGAGATATTGATTGCCCCGCTAAAAAAGCTGCAGAAAACAAATACATTAATTCTGTTGACTATGAAGGCGTCTAAGACCCTACTTTCTTATAAAAATGGTGTAAAATTAATGTACTATGGACATTAAGTTTATGTAAAGGAGACTATTATTATTTCTACTATTTCTTTAGAGTTTATAGAGTGTAATTTAATGTAAACATTTTTGTCTTTGCATTAATTTGAAATAAGTTATTACTTTAGATTTTAGGTACCTACTGTTTATTTGCAATTGTTATTTTAAGTATGCGTAAGCACTTCCTAGCCTGAGACACAGGTTTTTACCTAGTTCAGGCAAATGTGCTATTGCGCAGTTTTATAATGTATGATAGCTATTTCTATTATAACGTGACCTACATTCTAAATAAATGATTTTATTATTATTATTAAAAAAAAAAAAAAACCATTAACTGGATGAGTAAGCATAATCTCGAAATTAACCTTACCAAACCAAATTATTAACCTTTCACCCTCGACAGAAAAGCAAAATAAATATAAACTTTACATTCCAACAACACAAATTAGAAACAGTTAATAATTTCAATCTTCTCGGTTTAACAATAGACACACATATAGACTTGAAAGCGCACATACAGAATATTAAATCGAAAATTGCAAAGTTTTCTTTCGCCCTCCGCGAAATTAAGAAGACTACCAATCTAAACACAGCTTTAGTCACATACTACGCCTATGCCCACGCTTGGTTTAGCTATGGCATCATTCTATGGTGGAACAGCACTGACGCTCCCTCACTGTTTATCCTACAAAAAAAGCTGTCAATACGTATTATTGTGCAAACTAATCCGCCATCATCCAAACTCTTATAAAACACGGGAAGAAATACAAACTAAATATTCTTTGCGTCACAAAACTAGATTAAGATTGGCTTGTGTTTAAACACCGCTCAAAAAAGTACCAATTTTACTACCAAAAAAGTTCTAAACGGTTACCAAAATGGGTAAATAGTCACCAAATAGCGCTTCTTAAAATATTATAAACTAAATCCAATTTGGTTTTTATATGAATTTGACTGAAAACTGAAACTTTATATGAATCACTAGTAGATCTGGTTGTGTGGTCACAGTTCTAACCTAACCTAACCTAGCAAAATTACGTGACCATTAATCCATTTTGGTTATCCAAAATTTTTTTTGTTGATCATTTAAATTAAATCCGATTAAATTTGCCTCCCTCCCGTCTTAAACTTCATTCTTCTAGTCCATATTCAATGTCTATAAAAATATATACCTAATAAATTACCTGAAAAAATAAAACAAGAAGAGAAAATCAATACATTTTTGACCAAGTTAAAAAAAATTTTACATAATAAATGCTATTACACAATTGATGAATATCTAACAGATAAATCCAATGCCGAAAAAAAAAGGATATAGGATAGTTTTATTCCCGGAAATCCCCCGGGAACGGAAACTATTATTCCACGCGGACGAAGTCGCGCGCAAAAGCTAATTTACAAAACGTATTACTCAATAATAGTTCCCGCTCCCGGGGGATTTTCGCGATGAAAACTAACCTATGTCCTTTCTCAGGTCCCTACCTATTACCTAATTTCATTAGAATCGGTTCTGTGGTTTAGGCGTGAAGAAGAGAGAGACAGACAGAGTTACTTTCGCATTTATAATATTAGTATGAATTTCTACCTATACCTATTGGACTGCGCAGCCTCACATCAGTCATCTGAATAGATTTAAACAACCTAGAACATCACCTATTCGTAAAATTGAATACTTAATACTGGTGCTGATTCTCTTGTTCACAAACTTGACTAAAAAGTTAAATGCTTTCTCTTTCCATTTCTTGAAGAAAAGGACAAAAGATACGTTTTAGTTTAATCCTGTCAAATTAGACAGCGCCTGAAGAAAATTGGCGCATATTTAGTCGCCATGTTTTTAATCACGTCTAAATAATCTATGGAGTGACTATATTTGACAGGACTTAAATAACATTTTATCTTCTGTCCTTTTCTTAATGAAATGGAAGAGAAAGATGCACTTAACTTAAATTTAGGTTAGTTTGTGAATAACAGAATCGGCACCATTGTATCTAATACAATGGTGAAATACTAATATTTAGATAAATAAATGACCATTGTAAAGAAGGAAACTAACATGTCTCTTCATTGAGAACTGCCACTCGCTGTAGTTTACAAACTGTCTAAAATAGTGTACATAGCCAGTAAGGTAAATGTTTGTACATTATTTAATGTGGTATTATGTGAAATTATAATGTGTAAACATCATAACTGTCATGAACATCGAGCGATAAGTACAGACATATGTACATGTTTAGTCAAGGGGAGCAAATGCAAACCTAAAATATAAGTATATCCATCCATACTAATATTATAAATGCGAAAGTAACTCTGTCTGTCTGTCTGTCTGTCTTTCTGTCTGTCTGTCTCTTCTTCACGCCTAGACCACTGAACCGATTTGAATGAAAATTTGGTACACATATAGTCTGGGACCCGAAAAAGGACATAGGATAGTTTTCATCCCGGAAATCCCCCGGGAACGGGAACTATTATTCCACGCGGACGAAGTCGCGGGCAACGGCTAGTAAGTTTATATTAGAATAGTTAAGTTCTTTTACTGTATAACTTTTGCACGAATAAACTGTTTTTCTTTCTTTCTTTAAAAGGTAATGAATGCGGTGATTCATTCGCCTTATGCACTTGTGGGAGGATGCCGTCAAGAGAAAGATGACTTGCATGCCGCCGCATTTCACATGTTTCATAGTTATAGAAAACTAAGTGCGTCAGGGCGGCCGGGCGAGTGGCAACTGCCCCCTACAGTCAAGAGACACTGTACAGTTTTCATTACAATAGCGGTAGAAATAGAAGACTGGCGCTGGCCATGCTAATATAGACAATAATAATGCGAAAGTTTAACCTACGTTTGCACTGTATGAAAGACTGTAGAAAACACAGGAAAAGAAAACTACGTTATTTCTGTAGTTACCCTACTAGCCCTTAGACAATACATGTTGAAAAGTGTGGTTGTTGTGAGAAGCAGTAAGGCGGGCGGTAGTTACCGAGTCGCAGCAGGCCCATGATGAGCACGACGCAGCCGGACAGGAAGGTGAGCAGCACCACGTACTCCACGGGCAGGCCGCGGCAGATCTGCAGCGTGAACAGCGCCATGAGGCTGGTGGGCCCGATGGACACCTCCTTCACCGTGCCCAGCACCACGTACAGCATCGTGCCTGCCGACAGTTACACCGTACACTTGCACTGACCGTAAACACGTGTGCGCAAGCTGCGCGCCCTCGACGCATATACAATAAAACAAATTGTTTTTACAGAACGATGTTGAGAACGAGTAGCAACTCTACAGTCTCTATGCCTCAACTTGTAAGATTTTTGTGACATTTAAATAGGCGGCAACTAGGCCAGCAATGCTATTCTGTAAGATCTCACTAGTGCTCACTTCTAATTCCGCGGTGAAAACTGTATTAGGGTAATTTGTAACCCAATGAAAACTACGCTTGCGCCACTCAATGAGAACATAGGTGAAGGGAACTAGAAAAGTTGTTTAATTTGAAATTGAATACCAACTACTTTCCCCTTCAGGTGTGTTAGCGCGAGTTTATTATTCGCGCGATGCTTGTGGACGCGATGTATTGGTGCCTGTATCTCGCCAACGCGCGAGTGAATTCGCGCGAGTCGTTTACGCGGCGAATTCGCCTTCCTGGACAGGGCCTTAGTAAAGAATGAGATCGAAATCGTATTCGACGGAATCGCACTGCAGGGCTAGGTTACAAATGAACTTCCTGAGCATAGAATGTAATAGTACCTACAAGCCATTGCAATATATATTGACTTGTTGGGTATGGTATAAAAAGATAGTTAAATACTACACGCACATTTTCCATTCTTTGTAAATAAAAAAAAATACCATGAGCCTATTACTGTCCCACTGCAGGGCAAAGGCCTCTTCTCATACAGAGAAGGTACGAGCATTAATCACCACGCTTGCTCAAGGCGGATTGGCGATTTCGGACTTGTATTTACTACAAGTCCAGGTTTCCTCACGATGTTTTCCTTCGCTGTCTGTAACGTCTAAGATAAACTTTAGAAAGTACATATGAATTGAAAAAGTCACATTGGTACTTGCCAGGATTCGAATCCACAACCTCTTGCATGAGAGGCGGGCGCCTTAACCACGAGCCACGCCTTAACCAGCCATCACGATATAAATTTATTTAAATAAACAAAAACTAACACTTAAATTCAAATACCTATAGACACCAAACTGCTGCAGTGGTTAATAAGAAACACTTTTCTTGGTTATTTAGTTGTCATTGAAATGAAAACGAAGATTGGTAATGCCGACGCGCCGACGCGGCTCAAAATTTAAAAATTTGCCATACCTATATTACTACAGAACTACTTACAAAATTTTATAATTGTTATAGGTACTTTCTTTACGGTCAAGTCAAAATCATCAAGAGGGTAAACAAAATCAATAGGTATCCTGTTTACACCCTGTACTTCTAAATAAGTATTTTTTTCAATCAATATTAACCATCTTACTAATATTAAGTCCACCGCGGTTACGGTAATATAAAGCGCAATCTCACCATTATTTAGGGTCTAACTGTAAATAAAGTGTTGAGTGCTTCCAATGACAAAGAGACTGATAAATAAGCTTAATTAAATTATTTACTAGCTTTTGCCCGCAGCTTCGCCTGCATGGATGTTGAACTTTCCATCCAATATTTTACTTCTTTAGAGGTTGAATTATCAAAAATTCTTTCTTAGTGGATATTTACTCTTCACAAAGTACATACCTTCCAAGTTTAATGTTTCTAGCTATTATAGAAATTTGTCAGTCATTCAGTTTACCTTAAATTTCTTATATAACGATATAACTTTTTTATTTATTTATTAAAACTTTATGCACCAAGAAAAACATTGCACAATGGCGGACTTAATGCCTTAGGCATTTTCTACCAGTCTACCTTAGTCTACCTTTTATTTATGAACCGATTCAATTTATTTCAAACAAACACTAAATTTTAAATGGGGAAAACCAAAACGCATCAGAGAAAATCGCCATTCAATCCACAATCCATTTCTTAGTTTTTTCATTTTCAGCTTCATAAAAATAATAGTTTTTTCTATAATTCTCATGTTAAATCATGTACAGCGACCACACTAACAATTTTATTTTTCAACATGACACTAGCTAAGGTACTTAATTAGCACTTGAACTCCTTAAACTCTCTTTAAAGTTTTTCTGTAGGTACTAATGATTGTACTAAAAGATTGAAGAGCTTGTTTCGATTTACCCGAGAAAGAATTTGTAAGATAATTCTACAGCCGAGTAAGTGCATCGATGCAAACAACTTCTCGGTTGCAGGAACTTGGGTTCGTCACGGACGATTTTGTTGCGACTTTTGCAATGGGATGTATAAAAGGACCATTACCGTTACTCATTATTAAGTTTTTCAGTCTAAACTCATATTACAATGCACGTAAGTGACACTGCCACGAGGAAATCCTCGAGCCGACCCGGGTGAAAGACACGTACCAACGAAGGACGAGTAGAGCCCGTACTGCACGGGCAGGTTGGCGAGGCTGGCGTAGGCGATGCTCTGCGGCACCAGCGTGAGGCCCAGCGTGACGCCGGCCACCAGGTCCGCCAGCGCCGACACGCGGTCGTAGCGCGGCAGCCAGCGCAGCAGCGGCACGCGGCGCCGCAGTGCGCGCCGCAGCCCGCCGCCCTTGCCTGCGCGCCGCGACACCGGCAGGCCCACCTCCGAGTCCATGCTGTGCGCGCGAGAGGACGACTTACGACGACGGAGGCGGCTGCTTGCCGATCGGTTTCATTAATTAATTTTATTAATTAGATATAATCGGCGTGTCGCGCGTCCGAGTCCGCCGTGCGAGCCTCACTGTGCTTTCGGATGGGCGAGTCGCCGCCCGTTATAATTCAATTCATTATCTCGATATCAGTAAACCTTTCCGATGTGTAAGTAAACAGCGCAGATACCGCGGTGCACGCGCGCGCTCGCTGCAGCGGCGCAGGGCTCCGCGCTAGCACTGCGCGCGTGTCGGCCCGACTGCAGGCCTAGCTCGACACTGTCACACTACCTTACACTCACTCATGCATGTGCAAAAGTTTTGCTAAAGCACTAACACTGAAAACACTCTTACCACTGAAAACACTCTTACTAAAGCTACCTACCTACTTATAAATTAATAAATACAATAAGGTACATTTTACAATTACTTACTTTATCTTATATGCCCACGACTTCGCTCACGTAGCATTGAATACTATAAGTTTATGTATCAAGTTTGATAGCCATAAAAAATAAACAGATCGCGAATGTGGACCTTTGCATATGTTATTATATCAAAGGCCTGAGAACCATGCGCTAGTCAACTCTTCAAAGACAAAGAAAGATTGCCTTTCATGGTTCAATAGCTTTTTTAATTCTTTGTTTATAGGTAATTTTTTTGTGAAGCGTTAAAATTTTATTTCAGTGTAATATCAATTTCGTTTCACGATTTGCAGTCTATTATAATTTATTTAATTGAAGTACTTTTTCCTGACTATTTATTTCACAAACTCATCATATCCCTAGCCTTTTCCCATCTATGTTGGGGTCGGCTTCGAGCCTAACCGGATTCAGCTGGGTATCAGTGTTTTACGTGGAGCGACTGCCTATCAGACGTCCACAACCCAGTTATTGGGCGACACGATATCCTTTGGTTACACTGTTCAGACTTTCTGGCGGTCTTTCTGTTCAGAGTTTTACGAATGGCAACAGGGACCAACGGCTTTACGTGCGCACCGAGGCACGGGACGTCAGTGCCGAAGATAAACTTAAGAAAGTACATAATATGTACATGCCCGGATTCGAACCCACAACCTCTAACACGAAAGGCGGGCGCCTTATCCACAGGGCCATCTCGACTTTAGCGAATTGGACATTTAGCGAACTGGGCATTTTGCGAACTGGACCATTACAGACCACTGGACTTTTTGCGAATTGGCCATTCTGCGCCTAAACGCATATTACAACATCATCAACTTGGTGGCGTCACCAACAAAATGTACTGAGGGTGGCGCGACAATAAGTGAGCTGTATACATGCTGT
Organism: Athetis lepigone; assembly: GCA_033675125.1. Lineage (NCBI taxonomy): Eukaryota > Metazoa > Arthropoda > Insecta > Lepidoptera > Noctuidae > Athetis > Athetis lepigone. Next base: position 216,763 of record CM066236.1, on the reverse strand, counting down.
ATACCTACATTTTGTTGATGGTGTGACCCGAGTTGAGTAACCTGGAGTCCTAATGAAATGTGGCCCTTAAGCTGGGTATTGACGGTCATTTCTTCGCGTCAGTTGAACTGACGTCCACCCAAAATTTGATCGTGAGTGTCGAATCGTTACTCTAAAGTTTCGACGCGACAGAAAAGTTCTTGTGGCTACCATAAAACCCGGCGTCGCACCAAACTGCCCGTGGTTGTGTTTATATAATGTTTGTATATCGTTTTCGGTAGCAAAGACAGACCACACATAACTACCAGTTGGGAGCTGACATCGTGCGTCAAGCGTATGCCATACTCTCGATGGGAGGAACAGTGGGGTTTTTTTTTGGTTAGTGGGAAATCATCAATTAATGACTTCTCCCGTCCTGGGCTAGGCAGGAGGGCATGTCAGACTTTTACTGACTTAACCCACTCATGTTCCTTCGGTTGCCCTTTCTGTTCCGGGGACAGACAGACATGGCGAAACGTGTATAGGTAAGTGTTTCTAGTTGACTACGGAACCCTAAAAACCATACAAAAGAAAACTAAGTACTCGATCAGCTTAATACATATTAACTACATTTTCACAGAAAGAATATTAAAAAAACATGTCTCCTTACACACTCGTACACTTACAAATACTCACACAAGTATCATTTTCACTACTTGCATTTTTTTGTCCTTAATTTATTTCAGTTCGTTTACTACTCTCATAAAGAGAAGCTTTATTCAACAATATAAAACTCAATTTATGTTTCAAGTTTATGTGTAAAAAAACATAGGTATTTATTTTTCCTTTATTACTCATAGTTATAGTTGCATGTGCTCAAAAGAACCGGGTGAGTTGTAAGTTTGTAACTCTCGACTTATTATATTTAACATTACCTATACAATTTGCGTTAACCAGGAATAGCAAACAGAACATTAACTATATTTTCGGTATCAGATTCCTCCCCCGTCTCGTAGCAATGAGCTAATAAAAAAAAAATATCTACGATTGAATGTGTAGGTATGTAAGTGCCATCGTTAATTGATGCAGTAGAGGTAGGAGTATGCGGGCCGGCGCCGGCGCCGCCCGCTTGTTGGCGTCGGGAAAATCGAGAAGCAACCGTAAGCGATAGCTTTGGTTGCGGCCGGTGCACACGTAGACATAAACACCGCCCAGTGCGAACCTTTATCGCGCCACAATGACCTAAAGTCGGGCCAATGTGGCTGCACATTCACGATTCACTACAGCGCAGACGAAGAGGACATCTTGCCACACGAGGAACCTGCAGCAATCGGATCACCAGAAGCGGCTTTTCTCAGGAAGTCTAATCTCAGTCGCAAAAATGTCTCTTTTTACCTGCGATTGGAAAGATCACATGCATCGGTGCGAGTGGACACCGATGTGATCTTTTGATACATTGCGACTAAGTAGATCTTGAACGTTTTTTATCATCATCTTTCCCAACTACCTTGTCTCTTCTCAACTTCGGCTGGATACCAGTGTTTTACGTAAAGCGACTGCCTATCAGACCTCCACAACCCAGTAACTGGGCGACACGGTACCCCACGGTTAAACTGGTCAGATCTTCTGACTGCCCGTAACGACTGTCAAAGTTCTGTGAATGACATCGGTGGCTTTACGTGCTTTCCGAGGCACAGGATGTCAGTGACGAAGATAAACTTTAAAAAGTACATATGAATTGAAAAAGTCACGTTGGTACTTGCCCGGATTCGAACCCACAGCTTCATACACGAGAGGCGATCTTGAATGTTTTTTAAAATCCTGATAATTGTCGTTGAGGAAAGCGAGTTGGCTACGGGGCAGGATCGCTAAGCCTGCCAAGTTTATTTTAATTTTTGCGGTATAACATAATATATGGTCGTGTTATGGGAACTCGACATTGATAGAATGGAGAAAATTTAAACATTTTGTGAAAACAATGTAGTTTCACGCAGACTTACAAGAATCACAATTTATATGCTGTGTTGCGGTAACCGTGAACTTAATTGTTAGATTTGTTAGATAGTATAGGTACACTCAGTGTTCAGATTTATGTCAATACTCGTCTCACGTCATATCATTTGATAAATATTTGCAGCTCAACTCGCAGGGCGTTAGAGTAACAACACACTTGCGATTTCAATGTAAAAGATTTTCAAGGAAATTAACATGTTTCTTCTTATGTGTGAAAAAGTAGAGCTCGCACAACAATATATATACACAAATGGTGTGACTCAACGGGAACAAACCAAGGAATCGTAGCAAATGTCACCCCCCGGTGACAACTGAGAAACGGACTTCCCATTTGTTCCCTCTATTCAGGGTGCGTTCCAAAACGTGCGAGAAATTCACTCGGAAGTTAAAGAGAGATAGAAACAACGAATGAAAGAGAACGGCTATACTGTTTTTGAAAGCTACAGAGTGATTTACTGTTTTGGAACGGGTTAGGGTCATGATGGTTAGGGTCGTATGATGACACTGTCAACATAACCTTTTCTCTCTATTGCAAAGAAAGAAAATCATGGTTTTTAATCATATTCTGCAAATAAATAAGTACTACTTGTTCGTTTCTACTTTAGTAAATCCATTCTTCAACATCAAACTTCAACATTGGCGCATATATGATTTTGACATTATGTCAGGTAATTTTTAACGACGCTCAGTTAAGGGTGAGAAATCGCACTTGTCTGTGCGAAAATTACTTTACCGGAAGCGTTCCGAAATACTGCTCGAGTAGCTGTCGAGTGATTGTTCGGTTACCCTCGGTTTCACTCGGCTCATTTCGGAACGCGCTAGAGTAACTTTCGCACTACTCCGTGTAATTCTTACCCTTTTTGGAACGCACCCTAAGTTTTCAAAGGGAACAGTCGGCACAAATTGTCACCCCGGTGACAACTGGGAAGACAATTCCTAGCTGTCACCCCGGAGGACAGGGCTAGAAGGGACTATTGGGAATAATTCGTAAAAACTTGGACTCGCCCAGCAAGAGAATTTCGCGAGGAAAACATTTTTTTTTTGTTTCTTCTAAGATCCATATCTATGTTAAGTCATTGCCTTTAAAAGCCCGATGTAGATTGTTCAAGAATACAAGAAAAACACGCGTGATTATTTATAGCCTATTATAGGTCTAGCCTCCTATATATTATAGAATACCTACTAGCTAACTTTCTCAGCTATAATATGCACGTGATATAATAGAGAAAAACTAGGATTTTTAAAGATTTGACAAAGACAAAAACTTTCCTGTTGAATTACTTTATCCGTTAAAGCCGAAGTTTCTGTCGGCTGTCTGTGTGGAAAGCTTGGCACAGAAGCTTTGTTTTATACTATGTAGTGACATTTGAAGTTAAATTCGCGTGATGCAGTTAAAAATATATTCTTGGTATCAGACTAGTTCACCAACTTCGTATTAACAGTTACTTTCATTTTTATATATTCAATGTTTTGAATTCGCTATTATTTTATTACAAACATGATTGTGTGGACAAATGTCATTCCCAATCAAAGGCACATCAGAAACGCAGTCTATGTATAGACTTGCTTACTTTTACGTCTTTGGCTACGAATTACTAAAAATGTAGTATTATTGCATTGGCATAAACATACCGGTCTGGATTAGACCGCATGCCGACCACTCCCGCGAGTTCGTAATGAGCTGCAGGCCGGTGTTTTAGATACAAATGACCATATTAAGCCTGCGAGCTGCGCCATCACACGAATACTGCGGGCACTCTCCGCGACCAAGCAGCGCCTTCATGTATATTGTTTTGCATGTATCGCTGCACCTGTTCCCAGCAGGACGAGACACAAGTCAACACGACCTGCTCACTTGCACCTACGTGTGTGTGCTCTGGGTGCAGCGTGTCGGCCTGCCTGCTGAGCAGCAAGGACCAGTACTTGTATCATGTACATTTAACGGTCTCGAGTTCATGTAGACAAGTTGGCAGCAACATCAAGCGACGACAAACTCGTCTAGTTAGGGCTAGTGTGAACAGTGAGGAGTGTTGTTGCTCGTGCAGTGAGAGCGCAGTGTGAACACGTGCCGCCGCGAGTGCGCGACATTGACACGATTAGTAATGTCGGTGATGGCTCGCTCATATCTCGCGTTATTCAATCTTATTGTCATTCTATATTTTATCATCTATTTAAAGTCGCTAGGTTCTAGGTTGCATGGCTATATTTACATGAATGCCCCGCCCCCCGGTACCCTTAACTGTATTGTGGTTGCATGCAAAATAGATCAATAGGGGTATCACTCCACCAAGGCGATACGATCAGAAATAAAACGTGCAGAGTTGCAGACGTGCAGGAGAATCTATCGATCAGTTTGGTTGAAATTAACTCGGCGTCTTCGCTCCACACATGGTATTGGTAGATTCTAACACGACTTCCACGCTTGACTCTGCCTCGGTGGAGTGGAACCCTAAGGAATCGTCCTTGAATTGCATTTTCAGATCAAAAATATAATAGTTGGTTAGGTTTGGCTATAGAAGTCTTCACCACGATCGAGGCTCCTATCCGACCAACGCTGGACTGGCTCGGTTCCCTGACGTGTCGGGCTAGGCAGGTGGTCTTGGAGCACGACTGCTTCAGGTCCTGTGTCGCATCAGCATGGAGCCGGACGCGAAGTGTCCCCGGGCGCCTCACTCTGATGTCGTGGGGGGAGTCCAACACGTCACTCCCTCCCTGAGGAGGCCCTCAGAAGCGAGCCGGAACTAGCCGGGGATTACAGAAGTCTTTCAGCAGAAGAATTTTCTCAATCTTCGGCGTATTGGCTTTAAGCCAATGACAGTCTGACAGGCTCCTCCACTCCCCCTCCCCGAGACATGCATGACAATATTCAACCCCGGATGAAAAAAAAGATTGTGGATTTTTTTAATTGCTCCTGAATACGGAACAATTTTGTTCAGAAATATTTACTAACACTTCCTAACATGACAACATTTTCTTAACCAGTTGTATGTTTAAAGAAACATTTACTAATGTTGTTAATGTTTTTAAAAGCAGTGTGGGAGCACCATAATCAATCACAGTTCCGCAAAATATGTTAATATTCAAATCTTAATTTTAATCGTCGTGTTTAATGAGTGAACACGAATGAATTAGCATTAACGAATGTATCTGTCATGTCGCTATAAATACGCGACAAACTAGAAAAACGAGCGCCTGCTCCGAAGAGTGGACATACACGCTGTACGTGTACGGAAATACGTTTCATGAGATCTAATACATTTGCGCGAAAGGCATTTCCTTGAAAGTCTTGTGCTCGAACATCTTTACGTGATTGGACATAATGCACGAATACACGTTAGCGTAGACATTTCCGCGAATGGACATCTTTTCGTGCAAATATGCTTGCAAGAACCTCTTGTGCGAAATGACAATAGCACGAATGACTTTCCGCAAACGTCATTTGCACAAATCCTTCCGTACATCTTTGCGCAGAAATATGTTGTGCAGTAGAGCCAGTGTCCAATCGCGCTTAGTAGTAAGTAACGTTATAAGTTTCCTATGTAAACTATATGGTTGTTATGCCTGCCATGAAATACTGTTTACACCTTTGTTCCCGGCTAGTACTAGCATCTTTAGAACCCGTGCGGCAAACTCGATGTATTTCAAAGAAATGAGATAATGTTAATAAAAAAAACTGCAAGTATTTGCTACTTTAAAATCTGTGATCTAGATACTCATATACATCTACATAGTGTTAGGTAAGTCGAGGGACATATTTAGGGCTGCGATAATATATACTCACATACGACTAATAAAAATGCGAATAATAATAAAACAATATTAAAGCGTAAAGAAAACCGCAGTTATATTATTGCAATAAGGCCCTTAAAGTGTTAAAAAAGGATACGCTAGCGCTCGCGGTTACACCGGGGCACTCACTTGTGATAAGAGTGAAGCAGGTATGATCCGCTGGCTTATTACCTATGAAACAGCAATCAGCAATAATTGCGCAGTGATCGCGCGATTAATCGCTTAACGTAAAAAGAAACGTATTATGTATGAATCGATTGCTAATCGCTCGCCGATTGTTCTAATGCACTTATTGTTACGACGACGATAAAGTAGCAATCGCTGGAACTAATTAAATATCACCTTAAAAAAGAAACTTAACTTTGCTCTTAAAAACCATACGTAATACGAAACCACCAAACGAAAAATGCATGTTTTAGTTAACTGATTGGTTCACAGAGACAGCACTATCGCTAGATCGCTATCGCATTGCTATTGCTGATACGTAATACGAATTGACGTTTGAGAAGCAATTATTGCGCGATTTTTGCGCAATTATCGCGATCGCTCGGCAATAAGTGGCGTAACTCACTTGGCAGAAACTTTTTTAAACGAACATTGTTAAGGTATAAAAAATATTTGAATGAATGAATGAATGAATGAATGAATGAATGAATGAATCGTTTATTCTGCAAGTAGGATCTTAAAATCACTTTTACATGTCATATTTTTTATGCTAGTTGGAGCCGGCATTTCCTAACTGGACTACCTCTGAGAAGAAACGCCGAAACAAACTCAGGGATTATCGTCTCTTTTAAAGTCCAGACAATTTCAATATTTTTGTGCAACAAACCATGCAGAATAACATTCAGGCTAGCCTTTTGAGGAAAGTGCCAGTAACAGTTTTGGTAAACCTGCCTCAAAAAGCATCGTGAGCTCAACTTTAATCAAAAGGAGCTCCACAAACCGATACCACATTACTGCTTGTAAAATCATGGGCTTACAAGTCGCCCGCTGAATAGTCATTTTGTGCATTCTAGATGACTTGTACACTTACAATATAGTATGTTTTATTAACAAAATATGTATATATTATAGACGGCTAAATAGTGCTTAGCAGAGCGAGCAGTTCAATCCCAAGCTTTTTTGTCTTCTAAATAATCTGATATTTTATAGTACCCTTTTTTGTAGAGTTTTGTTTTAATACAGTTTTTATATCTTTTGATTGGTAAATTTCCAATATCAATAGGAAGTTTATTGTAAAAGCGTATACATTGACCCATGAACGAGTTGCCTACTCTGTGGAGGCGAGTGTGATGTCCAGCAAGATTGTGTTTGTTCCTGGTATTTACACTATGAATATCGGAATTTTTTTTAAAGTCCGATATATTTTTTTTTACATACATTAGGTTTTCAAATATATACTGTGAAGCTACAGTCAGAATGTTTACTTCTTTGAATTTTTCTCTAAGAGAATCCCTAGGACCAAGGTTGTAAATGGCTCGAACAGCCCTTTTCTGTAAAATAAAGATGGTATCGATGTCCGCACAGGTTCCCCAGAGAAGAATTCCATACGACATAAGACTATGAAAGTAACTGAAATAAATAATTCTGGCTGTATCCACATCAGTTATCCGTCGAATTTTTTTCACAGCGTATGCTGCTGAACTAAGCCTACCCGACAATCTTTCAATGTGTGGACCCCACTGTAACTTGGCATCAATAGTTAGTCCAAGAAAGACTGTCGATTCAACAGGGCTCAACTCTATTCCATTTAGTTGAACATTGGTACTTAGCTGCCTGACATTTGGCGTAGAAAATTTAATTAGTTTAGTTTTTTTTTCATTTAAGAGAAGATTATTTACACTAAACCAATGAACAACTTTAGAGAGCGCATTGTTAATTTCGTTAAAATTTATTAATTGACGTTTAATTTTAAAAACGAGAGAAGTGTCATCTGCGAACAACACTATTCCATGATTGTTTCTTACGTGGAAAGGTAGGTCGTTAATATAGATTAAAAACAAGAAAGGACCTAGAATTGAACCCTGCGGAACACCCATGGTAACCGCAGATCCAGCAGATCTCTTACCATTAACATCAACCCTCTGAATTCTATTACTCAGGTAAGAAGTCAGAAGGTCGAGAGCTCCGTCCCTCATACCATAGTGGTACAATTTCCTGATAAGTGTGTCATGGTGTACGCAGTCGAAGGCTTTGGATAAATCACAAAAAATACCAAGAGCATCTTGCGATTCCTCCCAAGCCTCGAATATGCTTTTCAGTAATTCCACGCCCGCATCCGTAGTTGAACGACCCTTAGTAAAACCATACTGTTTCAGGTGAAACAAATTATGTGAATCAAAATGTCTTAACATTTGTTTTAAAATTAATTTTTCAAAAATTTTACTCAAAGTTGGTAATATGGAAATGGGCCGAAAATTTGTAGGATCAGTTGTACTACCAGATTTGAACAATGGAATCACTTTGCTAAGTTTCATCAAATCAGGAAATACACCGGATGTGATACAAGAGTTAAAAACAATAGCTAAAAAAGGTGATATAACATCAATTATTGAGGACATAGTAAACACAGATAATCCCCAAAGGTCAGCGGTTTTTTTTATATCAAGGTCTTTAAAAGATTCTATAATGTCTTTAGCAGTAACAGTTTTAAATTCGAAGTGTATTTTACATTCCGGTACACATTCTGTGAGTATTGAGTAGGCAGAAATGGAGGACGACGGCAAATCCTTAGTTGTTAACAAGGGAATATTAGTGAAGAAATTCTCAAACTCTGTAGCCACCTCCATGTCTGCCTTTACATCTTCATCATTAATTCTTAAGTGGAAGTCACGGTTTTGTACTGTGGTTCTCCCAGTTTCAGAATTAATAATATTCCAAGTAGCTTTAATTTTATTTCCTGCTGATTTTATTTTATTTTTAATATGTATGGCTTTAGCTGAGGAACAGGCTCTTTTGAAAATTTTTGAATAATTTTTGACATATTCAGTAAAACTAACATTGTGGTTATACGTTTTCTCTTCATACAACTGAAATAATTTTTGCCTACTTTTATAAATACCTGGGGTTGCCCAGTCACTAAACATAACACGGTCACTAACAGGCAATGTTTTTTTTGTGAAAATCTTCATAAATTCACAATTTATTAGGTTAAATAATATTTTATATGCATGATCCGGGTTATTATGATATGGTAAGTTTGGTAGCTTTTCCATTAGGTTATTTTTAAATTGTCCTAGACGGCTTTTGTTTACAGGAACAAAACTCACAAGTTTTCTTTGAGCTCTGACATTGCTATTCTGGGGGAAAGTCACCAACTGGCCACAGTGATCAGATTCTAACACATTTATAATTAAATGGTCGGAAGGTTTTAAGTTTGTAAAAATGTTGTCAATGCAAGTAGCACTTGTGGCAGTTATTCTAGTCGGCTCAAAGAATCTTGCATACAAATTATAGGACTTGAATAGGTGTATAAATTTATTTACAGCAGCTGATTTTTCAAGGATATTAATATTAAAGTCTCCACAGACAACAACTGTTTTGTTGCTATTACAAGTCTTTAATAAAACTTCTTCCATATATTTCTCAAAAATATCATAGGAAGCACATGGGGGCCTGTATACACTCATTACAATGAACTGCTCAAGCTCAATGCAAGCAATTTCAATAACTCGTTCAACAGAAAGGCTTACGATATCATTACGTTCTTTAAATTTAATATTATTACGAATAATTATTAGTGAGCCACCCCGTATCATATTTACTCTGCTGAACGAGCTGGCAACCCGATGATTGTTAAAGCTGAACATGAACTGATGGGATTTTAACCAGTGTTCAGTAACACAAAGGATGTCAATGTAACTACAGTTCATGAACAACTCCAATTCCAATTCTTTACTTAAAACACCCTGTATATTCTGATGAGCTATTTTTAAGCAATTATTATTAAATTTATTTAAGATGCTACAGTTTAAAGGGTGTTGTATAATATCTTGGCTTAAATTTTTGCTAGAGTTTAACTCTGTTGTCTCAATGTCAAAATCGGTATTCAAATAATTATTGCTAGAGGTTGACTCTATTGTCGTGAGTTGTAATTTAAATAACTTGGAACAAATTCCAAGTTCTGCTCAATACTAATAAGTGTATTACTTAATAACTGCTCAATAGAAGCAGTATAGTTAGCCAAACACTTGGCTGACTTATATAAACAATTTGATAGCGATTCTGCTATCTGTCCTTTAAAAAAATTACAAAGATAATAATTATCTTCGGTCATAAAATAATTTTGACTAATGAGTGCATTAGAGTCAATCCATTCAAATTTTTCATTATACAATGTCAAAGTTTGCAGTTTTAAATTATATTTATACCTAATGTTGTTTTCGGTCTGTGACAGGCCACTACAGTAAGGAAAGGCAAACAAGACAATTTTTTTTACATTTAACTCAGTTAGGATATCAAAATACTTCTTTATCTTTAAGCTGTTTGCATTTCCCCTTCTCCCAATCAAAATTACAATAGTTGTAGTTGGACTGTACTTACTACTAATAACTTTTTCCATTATTTGACAATAACTGGCATCAGGCATGCAACAATTAATTATTTGATCATCGAGGTAATGTTGAATTCTATGGCTTATATTTTTACCCATTTCATCGCTGTACATAATTATTTGGTTTTTATTGTCTGAAATTGTATTATTTATCAATTGATTTGTGCTTGATGTGGCGAGGGAAGTACTGCTGAGACCTTCAGACAACACTACAGGATGAGCCACTGATGGTGGAGACTCATTAGAGACTGCTGACCGTGGACAGCATGGTGGACTATGTTCACAATCAGGTGTTAGATTGTTTGTTATTGAATTGAACATTCTCTCATTCTCACTACATAAATCCACCAAACTGTTCATTGCCAGTATATACTCTCCCATTTCCTTTTGAGAAATCTCATACTTGGATGTTATATTATGTAAGGAATCCTGTAAACGGAGAATCTCTGACTGTAAATGTTGTATTTCAGCCTCATAATTGTTTTTAATTGTATTTATTAATAATTTATGCCCACTAATTTGGTACTCTAATGTTTGGAAAGTTTTTAATGATTTATAGGTTTTAGAAAAATAGTTTTTATTATATTTAATTTTTTTCTGTGTCTTTTTAATAATTTTGTTAATTTTAATATATCTCTTTAACTTATTATGACTACAATTTTTTAGCATTATTTGAGGGCTTGATCTAACACTATCATCACAAGTGAGATCTATAGTTTCAATATTGTTATTTTTCAAGATTGAGTTGGCAGAATGCAACGGAGTCGCACCAACCAGTTCATCAAACAGTGCAAGAGTCTGCTCTGTCTGAAGTCTTCGGCTAGCACTCTCCATCTTGCTAATCGTATCCTGGGCTTCACTCAGCCTACATTTCAACTCAGTGTTGCGTTTGATAGTGACATCAAACTCATTGCTACACTGGTCAAAGTTGTCCACGGTATGCTGAAGCTTATCCCGTTCTGCAGTGATGGTACATAACTGATTATGCAATTCAGCCATCTCACTCTTGAGCTTTTTATTACTATTTAAAATATTCAGAACTTCCCTCTCATTGTCATCTTGTTCCTGCTTCAATTCCTCACACAAATCCTTATATTTTTTAAGTTCCACTAAGGCTAACTGCAGCTTAGATTCCTCTAAGCGTGCAGTAGCCCCTCTGGTCATGATTCTACTCATCCTTGACAGTGCTTGACAGGTTTTTCCAAGCAAAGAAAAAAAAGCAAGAACCTTGGTAGGCTGAGTAGGTAAGAAGGTAAGATGTTAACTTTGTGCAAGGAACTAGAAGAATAAAATTATGGCAGTTGCGTTTTAATGTAAATAAAAAATATTGTAATAAGATAATGATAATAGAATACTCACAGGAATTATCGATGACAATGCACTATTTACAATAAAATTTACGTTACGGTTTAACTTTGTTTGACAGCGAAACTTGGTCACAGTTTTCAAGTTTGGTTTTGAGGTTAAATACACTTTATTTACACAAGATTACACTGTCTTTACAATTAGAATTTATTTTTGCGTATGAAATTGGTAATTAAAACATTAATAACAATAGATTTTAAATAAAATCGAAATAAAATATTGGGAGAAGTTTTGTTGACGTCTTGTCAACTGTGTTGCCACAGACCAAAAAACATGACCTTGCTTCTTGCCCAATTTCATAATTCTTGGTCAATGGAAAGTACCCTATAGGTTTTGATTCCCTTGAAAATATCTAAATTATGCAATATAAACCGCCGTATCTTTTTATTGCGTTGATTTAGAAACTTAATGATTTTTTTACTGCTTTAAGAGATAGCAGACTTGAGTATGTGATATTAATTTCAGCTTGATATCTCGACGCGTTCCTGACAAAAAGGGTCTTGACAGACGGACGAACGGGAGGACGGACGATGTGAATTAACTTTAAATTTACGGTTTTCGGAGTTTTCCCTTTATTTGTGCTACATGACCTTGCTTCTTGCCAAATTTCATGATTCTTGGGCAATGGAAAGTACCCTATAGGTTTTGAGTTTTGATTCCCTTGCAAATGTCTAAATATGCAATATAAACCGCCGAATCTTTTTATTGCGTGGATTTAGAAACTTGATTTTTTCACTGCTTTGAGAGATAGCAGACCTGAGTATGTGATATTAATTTAAGCTTGATATCTCGACGCGTTCCTAAGAAAAAGGTTCTTGACAGACGGACGGACAAACGGACGCCTGATGTGAACTAACTACAAATTTACGGTTTTCGGAGTTTTCCCTTTACTTCTGCTACATGACCTTGCTTCTTGCCAAATTTCATGATTCTAGGTCAATTGGAAGTACCCTATAGGTTTTGATTTCCTTGTAAATGTCCAAATATGCAATATAAACCACCGTATCTTTTTATTGCGTTGATTTAGAAACTTGATTTTTTCACTGCTTTGAGAGATAGCAGACCTGAGTATGTGATATTAATTTGAGCTTGATATCTCGAAACGTTTCTGAGAAAAAGGGTCTTGACAGACGGACGGACGGACGGACAGACGGACAACAAAGTGATCCTATAAGGGTTCCGTTTTTACCTTTTGAGGTACGGAACCCTAAAAAAAGGAAACAAATTAAACGCTCATCAAAATAATATTCTTGCGTACCAAAAATAGTAAATTATGACCAAAAAATAGTAGGTGAATGATCACCAAATTGTGTTAGGTTTGGTTAGGTTAGAACTGTGACCACGTAGAGACCAGATCTACTAGTGATTCATTTTATTTACCTTAGTCAAAATCAGTCTAATTCATATAAAAAGGAAAATAGGTTATATGAAATGCATGCCAAAAGATGATTCTGGCTGTGAATTTTCTGCGAAATGATGGTTCTACTTTTGATTATTATGGGTATAAAATATATGCCAAAAGATGATTCTGGCTGTGAATTTATGGTTCTGCGAAATGATGGTTATACTTATTGATTATTATGGAAATGAAATTTATGGATGATTCTGGCTTACAAAATTATGGGTTTCGGACTTTCGGTGTATGGTAAATGAGTGTATGCCAAACGATTTTTTCGCAAAGAGGTTTATGCTATCCGTTGCTATGCAAAATAAAATTATGACGTAAAAAGTTCTGCTTTAAAGGGTGGACCCTCCTACAATATGTCTCTAGTCTTATCTAACACGGTGTATATATATATAAAAAACACGACTGCTATGACGAAAAAGAACTAAAAGACAAAAAACCAATAACTTACTTAAATCAATAACGACAGATTTTGTTCAAACTTTCATCCTCTATTTTACACACACAGGGGTTGAATTTCCAAATTTTTATTAGCCTATGTTACTCGGAACTATCTACGGATTGTAAGATACATCATATCTAAATCGGTTCAGGCATTAAGAAGTTATGGTGGAATAAAGAAACTCACATACATACATACATACATACATGAATCTTGAAAACATAACACTCCTTTTTTTGTGCAGTCGTGTAAAAATAGGAGCTGATTGCCTGACTGATTGTTGATATATAAACGCACAGCCCAAACCGCTGGTCCTCAGGTACCTAGTAAATATTTAAATATGTCTGATTATAATATTAACTAGTGATTTACAATTAAGGAATTGAAACTCGTTACAGATGTACAGATTAATATACAGGGCTATGCCACATAGAGGGAAAGTACCTTAAATATTGTAGATAGAACATTTTACTGAAAGAAGACATTATTTGAATTTTAAAAACGTTTTAAACTGTACTCATAGATATTTAAATAAATACATAGTTGAACCAGGAATCGAACCTGTTACTCGAGAAAATTTATCAGCCTGTAGTTTTATCCTAGTGATCGAAAGGCTTCATCGCAAAGATTATTTTTTGTTAAATAACATAGTGTCAAAAATAAAAGAAACACCATGAATTTGACACTACTACTTCATTGGTTACTTCAGCGTACTTCTACACGCTCCTTGCACCGCATGCACATGCCAGAGGACTCTAAATAATACTACGGTCTCCCCAATATACCAAATAATTTATTAAAACTTTCAACTATATAACATAACTATACTATACATATATAGTAAATGCACCGCAGCCACCGCGGGTCAGCGCTGGCGGCATATACAATATAAATAAATATATGTCACTATAATATATAATTTACATTATTTAGGCTCGTTATAAGCTCAGGTACTTATACTAAATTTGTCGCCTTAGCATACATTAGTATTAACAGGTAAACGTATTATTTACAAGGGTCTGTGTGCAGACCTGCATCACTTGAGCACCGACTAGTACTACTTACAATGCGATACCAAAATATAAAGAACACACAACAGTTGGTCTGCTCGCGGCGCTACTTCAGCTTCTTCACGATGAGCTCGATCTGCTCGTCCACGCGCGCGCTCGTGCCGCTGCACACACAGACCAGTCACACACGGCTGCATCATCTACTGTGGCATAGATCATGTAGCCGCGTACATGTGCTCGACTGAGAGTCAATTTATTACTATTATGTCGTATTTTAAGTATTTTATAAGGAAACAGAATTATTTATTTGTTAATATTACATCGTCCAAACAAACAAAACTACTTCGGACTCGCCAATATTTCTTGCCAACATCAAATTTCTTGTTTTTTTTTTGTTCTACTTATTGAGAAATATACAAAAAAAAAAAAACTGAACAAGTGCATGTTGGGGCTCGCACATTGTAGGGTTCCGTATTATTTTCAGTTAAATTTGGTGGACAGACAGACAGCTAGCGAGACAGAGACAGACGGACATGGCAAACTCTAAGGACCATATTTCATTAGGACCAGGTGCATATGAGTGTTGTTGTGTAGAACTGTGTGTGCGTGCACGTACCGGAAGGCGGCGGGGTCGGGCCCGATCATGGCGACGAGCTGCGGCACGTCGTGCGAGTGCGCCACGAACCGCGCCAGCGCCTTCACGGCGCGCCACACGTGCTCCTCGCTCGGCGACCACTGCAGCAGCTGCAGCAGCGCCATCGCCAGCTCCACGCACACCTCGTCGAACACCTGCACACAACCAGTCATACACTTCACGGCGCGCCACACGTGCTCCTCGCTCGGCGACCACTGCAGCAGCTGCAGCAGCGCCATCGCCAGCTCCACGCACACCTCGTCGAACACCTGCACACAACCAGTCATACACTTCACGGCGCGCCACACGTGCTCCTCGCTCGGCGACCACTGCAGCAGCTGCAGCAGCGCCATCGCCAGCTCCACGCACACCTCGTCGAACACCTGCACACAACCAGTCATACACTTCACGGCGCGCCACACGTGCTCCTCGCTCGGCGACCACTGCAGCAGCTGCAGCAGCGCCATCGCCAGCTCCACGCACACCTCGTCGAACACCTGCACACAACCAGTCATACACTTCACGGCGCGCCACACGTGCTCCTCGCTCGGCGACCACTGCAGCAGCTGCAGCAGCGCCATCGCCAGCTCCACGCACACCTCGTCGAACACCTGCACACAACCAGTCATACACTTCACGGCGCGCCACACGTGCTCCTCGCTCGGCGACCACTGCAGCAGCTGCAGCAGCGCCATCGCCAGCTCCACGCACACCTCGTCGAACACCTGCACACAACCAGTCATACACTTCACGGCGCGCCACACGTGCTCCTCGCTCGGCGACCACTGCAGCAGCTGCAGCAGCGCCATCGCCAGCTCCACGCACACCTCGTCGAACACCTGCACACAACCAGTCATACACTTCACGGCGCGCCACACGTGCTCCTCGCTCGGCGACCACTGCAGCAGCTGCAGCAGCGCCATCGCCAGCTCCACGCACACCTCGTCGAACACCTGCACACAACCAGTCATACACTTCACGGCGCGCCACACGTGCTCCTCGCTCGGCGACCACTGCAGCAGCTGCAGCAGCGCCATCGCCAGCTCCACGCACACCTCGTCGAACACCTGCACACAACCAGTCATACACTTCACGGCGCGCCACACGTGCTCCTCGCTCGGCGACCACTGCAGCAGCTGCAGCAGCGCCATCGCCAGCTCCACGCACACCTCGTCGAACACCTGCACACGACCAGTCATACATTTCTTGCCTTACACATATTCTATCACTCTACTTTGCGGACAAAATTCAACTGAGAATTGTCTGCAACATATTATCCATAAGACAAAATCCTGTTGCTGTAACAAACTCCTGCAAATTTTTAACATTAACGGGGGTTTGATATTAATTTGAAGTAGAATAACGACATCATTTTGAGGACGATGGCTGACCGGTGGGACTCTCCGATCCTGGGGCGCTGGATACGACTGCATGCAGTTAAGTAGCTAGCTCCCCTGGCTCGTAAGGTCTTGCCGTTTCGTATTTATTTAATTTTTATCTTATTATTATTATTTATTATCATTATTTATTTTTATTTTTAATTTTTATGATTGTTTTTGAATTTAATATGTGACATATGGATTTTTTCCGAAATAAATGAATATTATTATTATTATTTACGTTATTGTTATTTTTTCTCAGCTCTTAGGCTGGGGTTAGCTACATTTACGGGCCTTAGCCAAGTAAATGTAGCGTGTGGTGAGTGGGATGTGTGTTTGTGTTGTGATGAGGAGTTACTTCGTTATCTTCTATCTGCATGAACTTCCTCACAATTCTACATGTATTCAAAATCGCAGCTTTTTGTAGAGTTACGTACAGAGTTTCTTTAAGACCTAATAATTTCAGACTATGGAGAAGATGATTTGGTATAACGCCTGTGGTGGAAAGAACTATAGGGACTACGTATACTTTCTCTTGTTGCCAAATTCTAGTCACTTCATCCCTAAGCTCTGTGTATTTACTAATTTTTTCCGTTAATGTCTTCTGTATATTATGTGTATTTGGAACTGCAATATCTATTAAATATGTTACTTTATTCAATTTATCTCGTAAGGTTATATCTGGCCTATTGTAATGAATTGTCCTGTCGGTGAGTATAGCGCGGTCAAAATATATTTTATGTGTGTTGTTTTCTAATATGGTTTGTGGTGTATACTTGTAGTAAGGTGTGTTGGTATTTTGTATCAGTGCGTGTTTGAGTGCTAGTTTTTGGTGAATGATGTTTGCTACTTGGTTGTGTCTGTGGGTGTAGTCTGTCTGTGTGAGTGAAGTACATGCGCCTGTGATGTGTTGAATGGTTTCTGATTGAGTGTGGCATTTCCGGCATTTATCATTTGTTGCTGTTGGATCTTTGATTATGTATTTTCTGTAGTTTCTTGTATTAATTATTTGATCTTGGATGGCTATTATAAATCCTTCTGTTTCTGGGAATAAATTCCCTACTTTGAGCCACTTGTTTGACGCTACTTTGTTAATGTGATTATTATTATAATGATTATTAGGCCGATCCCAAAATCACCGCAAAAAAACCAGCTGTACCTGCAGCTTCGCCCGCCCGTTTTTATCCTAATTAAAATTAAACTCCATATTTAACCTCGACAGAAGTTTAATTTCCATTTGACGCTCCTTAGTGCGGTCCTCTATATCAAAAAAAGATACTGCTTGGCAATAATTACCACCAAAATACGTTTCTGTATCGTATTTCGTTTATATTACGTGTTAAAATTTACGACTGTAAAATTGTACTACATCATAAAAAGTCAATGAATGGCGCTCAAAGCCTTCACGCCTGCCTGCAGTTTACGTATATACGCTTATAGCTCGTAGATGTACTTAAATTCGAGTACTAAAATGAGTAAATACTGATCATATGAAAACTGGATAGTTTGTTGCCATTGTGAATTGGCTATGCTATGGGCAGCCCGCCTCCCTTCTTTGCAAGACGCCGCCGCACATTTGAACAGTGCATATTTCGGTAAGTTTTATTAGCTTCTAACATGTTGGCTTCTAATAATTTTGTCAGATTTATTAACTTTTTACAGAACAGTAGGAAGTCACGCCATGATATGAATGCACTACCTAAATATTGGTCATTTGATCAAATAAGTACAGAGAATTGGACGCGGACGTCAGGTTACAACATTGACAAATATTGTCGTTGTGTTACGCGTGACATAAAAACGACACACAGTGACAGCGTAATGCCGCATCCGACAGCGCGAGCCGCGCGCAAACACGCGGCGCTGGGCGCTGTCAGCGCGCACGGGGACTGTTGACATTGTTACCTACACTTTGTAAACTTTCAGTAAACACTTCTTGTTATTTGCGATTTGCATATTTGCAAAACGATAACTTTGTAACATTTTAATAATACAATTTCGGAAGTACCCCGGAAGTATCTAGGAGTCGACGCGGCTTAAGTCTGGAATTTTGACTTTTGTTATAAAAGACAAAAAATTACAAAACTCCTGTTATACAATATCTATTCGTTAATTGTAAAACACAGAACGAGTTAGAAGCGAGCTTATTCATTTGTTTTGTTTATTTTTTTAGATAAGGTATGTATGTCCTATTTATGTCTGCAAAGTAAAAACCTAAATATGAGGATGTCGCCTGTCGTCCCTGTGATCTTACTTGTCCGAGTTGAGTTAAGTTGCCTCTACATTCGAACCTGGTTCTTTCGCTCATTCATCTTACAATGTTTTTGTAATTGAATAGTCAAGTGACGTGTTCAATGTGTTTATGACAACATTCTGGGAAATACTCGCTGAGATTGTGTACACTCGCGTGCTGTTTATGACAACTCTTATAGATAATGACACGAGTTCGCGTCCACCACCAGTAGATACGCAGTTTTCAATGTTATTGAAACTCAATTTTATATTATAATTGTAATATAATATACCTACCTGCCTGCCTAATTCTGAGAACATAATACATTAATTAAGAATCAAGTTTAGCTGTAATTAAGAAAAACAAGGTAATTAATTCTCAAACTTTATGCCGCATTAAGATGACAATTAAAAATAATATAAAATTGTTTCCGATGCGATGTACAGTCGATAAGAAACGAAGATGGCTTATTAATAACGAGCTTTTGCCCGCGACTTCGTCCGCGTGGAATTTTAGTTCCCGTTCCCGGGGGATTTCCGGGATGAAAACTAGATAAAAACTATCATATGTCATTTCTTAGGTCCCAGACTATATCTGTACCAAATTTCATTCAAATCGGTTCACTGGTTTAGCCGAGAAGAGACAGACAGACAGACAGAGTTACTTTCGCATTTATAATATTAATATACAGTACGGATAAGTCATATTTTAGACGTCTTGCAACTACTTGTCGAAAATGCTAATTACTTATAGTTATAGATGACGTCCTAGAGAGCATTGCTAACAGTTTGTGCAGCCTCGCGAGAATACCACTGAACGTAACAAAAAGACACACAAGCATACTGTAAACTTTGTACATTGACGATGTTCTTGTCGACTGTTCATTAGGTTTGTTTTATATTATCAAAGGTTGTTTTAGTTTATGCTATTTATTTGTTACAATGTTGGCGAACAGGTACGCGGCGCGGAAAGTACGTGCCCCCTTCCCCAATGATGTTTCAATAAACAGATATGTTATGAGCGCGCCAAAGTGAAGACCTAGTTAGAACATAATTATGCTCTAATGCCTTTAGTCTGCGTCACGCATCGCTGTGAGTCATACGCTGCACGCTGCAACGAAAAAAAAAACAAAAATGCCATCGTGTGTGTTTAGAAAATGTACTAATTACGATACCAAAGTAAATAAAGCACAAGGGATCTCATACCACAAGTAAATACGCAATATAATTCGATTTATTAATATTTTTCAATTATTTTGCAACTATTCTGAATATTAGAGGTTAGAAAAAAGAAAGTAATGGCAAATACACTTTTGTCGTGAGAGCGACAAGGACGCGTGAGCTCCGGACAAAGAATAAAAGTACAGATGCGAATATTAGGCAGTAAAGTTATTGTTACCCTGTCGTTACTTTCTTATTCTGTTTTATTTTAAATCTTGCTTTATGTACCAATGAAAAATTATGGTTCCACAAATTGGTAACAATCAGAAACATGGGAGGCTTATACTATGCATTAGAAAGCTTATTTTCAGTATGTTTAAAATCGGGATCGGTTATAAAATCTCATTTGAATGAAAACTTTGTTTTAAAAACTTATATAATACCAATATATTTGTTTCACTTTTGGAACATTCCAAACAACAGGCACCTGCTTTTAATCATCGATAAATACACCTCAGTCCGCCTACATAGTGCTCATAAAAATAATCCCGAAATTAAAAAACTCTCTAAGAGACAAAAAAGAAATAAATTAAATCTTTTCGAAGGTGTATGATTGTTTTTATTACATATTAAATATTTTTTCCTTTTATAGCGTGTTTAATTTCTCACCTAACTATCTTTAGTTTTTATGGGTACAAACCGCGTCTATGAATTTTGTATACGACCGACGGTGTGTACCTTCTGTGTCGTTAGTCTATGATGCCAACATGCTGTGATTGGTGGTCAAAAAAATGACTGTTTACATTCAAGCGTAACTGGTAACAATAGCTGTTTCTTTTCTTCTTATTGGATTTATCATGCTATCCTTTTCTATTAATTTCACTTGTAGTGAAATGTACAATGAATAACATGTGTGTGTGTGTGTGCTGCCGCTGCTGCACGGAACATTTTTTTTGGTTGTTTTGTGAGCCTATAACATATCTGTTTATTAAAACATCATTGCCCCTTCCCCTTCAAAGGCACAGTTGAAGGCTTAAAAAGAACTTGCGAATCCGCTAGGGAACGATTCTTTTATTAAAACACTTAAGATAAACGGCCAGGTGTGAGACAGGCTCACACACGAAACAAAAACGTCGAGAAACTAAATAGAGAGGGGCTGAGTAGTTTATCTTGTATTTACCTCGCGTTAGAGCTTATTTTGCTTTGAATCTAAATATTTTGTGGCTTACACTGGGCATGTACGACATGTACTGTATTATGTCTTTGTCAGCTTTTGAGTTGATACATTTTATTTTATCAAAGAGTATTAAATGTTTTTATTTTTTATTTATAATCTCTATTTCGTACTGAGTGCATTCCTTTCCATTTCAGTGTAGTGTTTAGTTTACATATACAATTGGGTAGTTTACACCATTAACCAATAAATGTTAGACACAATTTCTATAAAACCTCTTTTAATTTCAGCCCAATAAATTCGGTTCACTTTCTATTTGCTATAAAATTTGATTTTTAGTTGCTTTGAAATCAATAAATAGATAGTCAACTGAGTTGTCATTTTAGTGACGTCATAAGTTGCCATTGCCATACAAAATCTATTGGAGAATTGCGTATTGACAGCTCAAAAAAAGTACGTCAATTGATGATGGTGTAAATTACCGTATTATGTATTATTACGTGTATATGTATAATTATAGTCAATTATGTTATACTACAACTGTAGGCGCTCAATACACTAATTATAACATGTATAAAAGACGATAATACGTACTCAAGTCAGAACATTCCTGATTAATAAAATTAGTACATGCAGTAGTGTTAGCGGCATGTCACCGGCTCACAGTGTTTTATTTTACCTCAAAATGACCACCTCCCTGATTATTAGTGAATCAGATAGAGCTTTTTATTCTAATTGCGAGAGTAAAACTCCCACGAAACCATATTAACTAGTTTACGAGATATCCGAGTGTAAAACTTTTTACCCATATTTTGAAAAAATTAATAAAAAAATTATTTCATTCAAACTTTTACAGTTGCTTTATTTTTTTAACTACGTTTTAAAAGGTCTTGTTTTTATCTATGTTACGTGTCCTTTATGGCTGCTCTAGACCTCGTAGGAACCGAGAAATCAGCGATTTTGTGATTTTCGTCTTCATTTTTTTTTGCCCATGTTCCTCAGTATTAGAATCTGCAATTTACTTTAAAAAAGAGGTAATAAGGTAGACTACCAACACAAAAAAAAACAACAGTTAATTCCGTGGAATCTCGGAGATACTAAAGTTTACCCGAACTTACCCGAACCCGGGGTAATTTACCCGCAATTTTTTTTAAGGCGTAATCTTTTTTATTTTTTACTTTATAAATATAGTAGAATTCTTTTGGCGTAATAAAAATAATTGTGCTTAAACATTATCTGCGTTAATTAAACTATCTTCGTCGCAAAGCAGTGTTGTAAATTCATTGTCTTCACTCTCGGTACATGCAGTTTCTTCTTAGTCATCACTGTTATCTTCATTTAAACATTCAGAATTGTCGAATTGGTGGCTATTAAAATTACATTTAAGTCATCGACGAGCCATTTTACAATGCCAAGTATATTAGCAAACGTTTGACTGCATGTACCGAGAGTGAAGACAATGAATTTACAACACTTCTTTGCGACGAAGATAGTTTAATTAACGCAGATAATGTTTAAGCACAATTATTTTTATTACGCCAAAAGAATTCTACTATATTTATAAAGTAAAAAATAAAAAAGATTACGCCTTAAAAAAAATTGCGGGTAAATTACCCCGGGTTCGGGTAAGTTCGGGTAAACTTTAGTATCTCCGAGATTCCACGGAATTAACTGTTGTTTTTTTTTTGTGTTGGTAGTCTACCTTATTACCTCTTTTTTAAAGTAAATTGCAGATTCTAATACTGAGGAACATGGGCAAAAAAAAATGAAGACGAAAATCACAAAATCGCTGATTTCTCGGTTCCTACGAGGTCTAGAGCAGCCATAAAGGACACGTAACATAGATAAAAACAAGACCTTTTAAAACGTAGTTAAAAAAATAAAGCAACTGTAAAAGTTTGAATGAAATAATTTTTTTATTAATTTTTTCAAAATATGGGTAAAAAGTTTTACACTCGGATATCTCGTAAACTAGTTAATATGGTTTCGTGGGAGTTTTACTCTCGCAATTAGAATAAAAAGCTCTATCTGATTCACTAATAATCAGGGAGGTGGTCATTTTGAGGTAAAATAAAACACTGTGCGGCTGCACACCATGTCGCTACTTCACGTCATTGGCACATTTATTATAGACTAGCTTTTGCCCGCGACTTCGTCCGCGTGGAATATTACTTCCTATTCCCGGGGGATTTCCGGGATGAAAACTATCCTATGTCCTTTCTCGGGTCCCAGACTATATCTGCACCAAATTTCATTCAAATCGGTTCAGTGGTTTAGGCGTGAAGAAGAGACAGACAGACAGAAAGAGTTACTTTCGCATTTATAATATTAGTATGTACTATTATATTCGTTACAGTAAATTTTACTCAAAGTTACGTAAGTGAACATAGTCGTCTGCACAGACATACGTTTTTGGCGTTTAGGCGTGTTAGTAACAAATAAAGGTAAGTATATTTTTATAGCCATACCTATCACAATCATTTGTTGTTTTTTTCTTTGTAGGTTATTGCACTTAAAATGTCATTCTCTAATTATATCACATTTTCTAATTAGAAACTTTGGTGAGGTCAAATCACATCCTTGATTGCCATATTTATTAGGCTACAAATTCGGTCCAGTTTTAAATAATACGACATTTTCAAATTCAAATAATTTGTCTCGAAGAAGACTGTTAAAAACTGCGATTAAAAAAATATTATTCATAACGGATCGTCGATTTTTAATTCCAAATAAACTTCTTTCACGATTTCGGCATAGGGTACATGTCAGTAGTCTATGAATAGATAATTTTATCTAATAACATGAAATGTTTCAGAAAAGTTCTTAGTGTTTCTAAAATGTTAAGGTGAATACGTTATTTTATATGCACATATCCAGTGCTCTGCCGTATTGACTATTTAATGGCCGGACAGCCTTAAGTATCTTCATTTGACAGGAACGTTTTCAAGTCACGTGCTTTTTTTGTCTATATTTGTTCGTAGTCCGCTTTGGCTTTTAAACAAGTAGTTTCTTTATAAATGTTTTTAATAAGCATACTCAACGTAAAGAGGTTAGTTAGACGTGGAGGTGGAATAAAGCGATAATGTGACGAGCTCGCTCGGCCCGCGAGTGTTAGCGGAGAACAGGCG
The DNA here is from genome assembly GCA_033675125.1 of Athetis lepigone. NCBI lineage: Eukaryota > Metazoa > Arthropoda > Insecta > Lepidoptera > Noctuidae > Athetis > Athetis lepigone. The sequence goes on along the minus strand of CM066236.1, from coordinate 192,518 downwards.
AGTGTGGGGAAGCGACAAATCAAATGACAACAAGCTGATTTACAGGAGCTCTGCCTCATTACACGCCATAGCGACGTGGTTACGTATCCAAGCAGTTAATGTTGAAATGTATAAGCGATTGAGGTGCTATACATTTCAATAGTAACTGCGTATGGGCAGAGCTCGTCCGGTGCAGAGCGGTGAGCGCGTGGTGATGTGTGATGGCGCAGTACCTTGGACTTGGCGCCGCGCGGCAGCAGGTCGCGGAGCGCGCGGCCCGCCTGCAGGCGCTGCAACACACGCACCGCGCTGCAGCATACACCGCACTACTACTGCACAGCTACACGCACACACACCACGTGTCGTGTGCCCACACCTCAGACACTCATACAATATGCTTATTGCGGACAATACCGCCTTTGTGCATATTTTGTACGTAAAAGTATATGCACAGGCATTTCTCAATGACTCTAAAATCTATTTAACAGGGGATACGTGACAAACTTGTAATTTGTAAAGTGATACTTAGTGCAAAAACTACTGAAATAGTTTATTGTTTGGCTGCATACAAATATATATACTTATAACTATGTCAGGACGCGTTCTAAAGAAGTGGTTCAGAGCGCGGTGCCCTGACATACACACGTAGTGCGACACGATGTGCTTGTAGCGAGTTGTTGTGAAATACAAACAAGGACAAATTATAATACTTATATAAAATTAAAGAATTGTTACAAGGCAAGACCAAAACAATCAAGTCAATAGCAAAACAAAAAGTTAGATGTCGAGCTCACAGCCGCGCGGTGAGGCGACGCTGACGTCACACTAGCTCACACTCAAGCATTATTTGGTGTTAATAATTTTTCGCTAAAAGAATATTAAAGTCGTAATAAAACAAAACAACGAATACCTACATAAGTAGGTAGCTAGAGTAGCTACTTAGATATTCTGTTGCCATCATTAAGAACTGACACAAAGTCTATAAGTATGTACCAACTAATATTGTAAAACAGATGAGTTTGTCTGGTTGAACGCTGTAATCTCAGGAACTACTGCTTCCACTTGAAATATAATTTCAGTGTTGGATAGCACTCCTGATTTCTTCTTTTGGATTGGCGTTGGTTGAGTTTTAATGGTGGGGTGAAATGAATACATGGGGGGGATGCTTACTTTATATCAAGTTTTGTTTACTAAGGGTAAGGCTCATAATGAGTATCCCAAAAGTGTCATAAAGTCGAGTGTATGCTGCACACAAGCGTAAAGAATGCCTTCACATATAATATGGGGTAGAGCTCATTGTCGCCGCTCTACGTCGCCAAATTAATATCACATTAAAACTTAACTTAATTAAACAAGAATTCGACTAAATTTAAATACCACATTAGAATTGCAAATTATTGACATTAATATGTGCATAAATTAACGAATAAATAATTAGTACATGTTGAAAATGAATGTTTATTATGTCTCATCTCGTTATGCGTACGAGCGCGCTCAGCTCATCGTTAACATTACGTACATGTACAGAACCGGCGACAGAGCTAGCGGACATACACAATGCTGTGCACTCGGAACTAACTCGATATTTCCTAGGTGTCTGCTCTAAGAAGAAATATTCTTTAGTCCAGTCGTTTTAGGTTTTATCTACGAAAACGTTCTACTGAGCTGAATTTTTGTATACACCTTTATTACGACATTGATGATATCGTGCCCGCTAAAGAAGTTATAAGGTCAAAAGGTCACGAAAATAAGTTTTTTTTGGAAATATCTCGCGACCTTTTGCTCGTAGGTCATTATGAAATTGTTTGTCGTGGAAATATTTTCAAAAAATGCCTTTTCAAACTGTTTCCGGAGTAGTTTGTTTATAATCCAGAAGTTGTAATTAAGCTCACTAGGAATATTGCCGTAGATTGGGGTTTAAAATGTCTAAAAAGACTGAACTATAGCAAAGTCGATTCAAAAGTTCCTATTTAAGAGTTAATTTAAATGAATTGGTCAAATCATGCGAGGGTCTTGTAGGTGAATGGCTGAGGTGCTCTCCTGATGAGAGAAGCACACAGCAAGCAGTTGTTATTAATAGTTTAGCTCTACTGGAAACGTTAGGAGCTCAGTCTAGACAAACTATACCAAAGTACGGACCTTTGGGTAGTTGGCATTGTCCAAATATCACATTATCATCTAGATTTTTGATAACATTCGGATTGGAATAATTGTTTTTGTTTGTAAATAATCGTATATTATTTTATCATGCTTCGTTCTACAGCTAGCTAGTAAATTTATTGATATATTTAACACTGTTGTGAGATTGCGACATTTAGTGTAGGCGTTTTAAAGTACGGCAGTTGTGCGCCTGGGAGCACTCTTGCAGCCTGCAGCTTGACTGTGTGAGTTACGGGTTCTGTTTGGACATACCCCAACGATACCCACATAATTATGTAAGTGCTGTAAGAACGTGATGTCATCATTAAGACCAGACTAAATTCCGGAAGATTTGTAAAATGCGCTCAACATGCACACGTGCGTCGCGCGCGGTGTACCAGGCGAGCATGAACGGGGGGATGTCGTTGATAACATAAGGTGGCGAGCACTGTTGTCGACAGTAAGCTGTGTTGTACTTATTAGCTAAGTGAACTAGGATAGAAGTACTAGTAAAGCGGATACAGACCACGGTCTTTACCTCCTTGGTGGCGATGTTGTGCATGAGCGCCGTGCCCACGTCGCGCAGCTCCAGGTCGGGGCTGAGGCAGCTGTGCACGCACACCTGCAGGCACAGCTCATGTACACACGGTGCTATTTACTTATTAGAGAGTACCGCCCAAGTGCGCCTCGGTCTCGAGCATGAAGGCTTTTGCAACATTGTCAGTAAAAAACGTCAAAAAACCTGTCCGAGTCGGGGTGCCCTGAGTCGTTATTTTTATCGACCACCTTAACTTTTAAGAGTTTTGACGGATACAACCAGTCAAAACCACTTTCGAGGGAATCACTTAGTCCTAAAGCATACGGTCTAAAGTACTTATGACTGATTTTGCTAGTCAATAGTACTTTTGACTGGTTAAGAGTCTTGACTGCAACACATTACAACACATGAGATTTTTTGACGCTTTTTAGTCCCCTTGAATATTTATTTTATTTCTTTTTTCGTAGTAATTTTTGTTATATTAACAACTAGCTTTTGCCCGCGACATCGTCCGCGTGGAATAATAATTCCCGTTCCCGGGGTATTTCCGGGATTAAAACTATCCTATGTCCTTTCTCGGGTCCCAGACTATATCTGTACCAAAATTTCATTCAAAGCGTGAAGAAGAGACAGAAAGAAGGACAGAGTTATTTTCGTATTTATAATATTAGTATGGATAGAATTTCATGAGATTCAGCCTGTTGACAGATGGACAGACCGAGAGACGGACAGACAGCGAACCTTAGTAATAGGGTCCCGTTTTACCTCTCGCGTACGGAACCATACAAAGTGCAGCGGGACATTATGGTTGTTTTAAAAAAGACAGTACTTTGGTGGTGGCGCGGATGTTGGACAGCGGCTGACCGTTGTGCTCCCACTCGCTGATGTACAGTAAGTAGTAGAGCGAGTGTACCTTGGTGGTGGCGCGGATGTTGGACAGCGGCTGACCGTTGTGCTCCCACTCGCTGATGTACAGTAAGTAGTAGAGCGAGTGTACCTTGGTGGTGGCGCGGATGTTGGACAGCGGCTGACCGTTGTGCTCCCACTCGCTGATGTACAGTAAGTAGTAGAGCGAGTGTACCTTGGTGGTGGCGCGGATGTTGGACAGCGGCTGACCGTTGTGCTCCCACTCGCTGATGTACAGTAAGTAGTAGAGCGAGTGTACCTTGGTGGTGGCGCGGATGTTGGACAGCGGCTGACCGTTGTGCTCCCACTCGCTGATGTACAGTAAGTAGTAGAGCGAGTGTACCTTGGTGGTGGCGCGGATGTTGGACAGCGGCTGACCGTTGTGCTCCCACTCGCTGATGTACAGTAAGTAGTAGAGCGAGTGTACCTTGGTGGTGGCGCGGATGTTGGACAGCGGCTGACCGTTGTGCTCCCACTCGCTGATGTACAGTAAGTAGTAGAGCGAGTGTACCTTGGTGGTGGCGCGGATGTTGGACAGCGGCTGACCGTTGTGCTCCCACTCGCTGATGTACAGTAAGTAGTAGAGCGAGTGTACCTTGGTGGTGGCGCGGATGTTGGACAGCGGCTGACCGTTGTGCTCCCACTCGCTGATGTACAGTAAGTAGTAGAGCGAGTGTACCTTGGTGGTGGCGCGGATGTTGGACAGCGGCTGACCGTTGTGCTCCCACTCGCTGATGTACAGTAAGTAGTAGAGCGAGTGTACCTTGGTGGTGGCGCGGATGTTGGACAGCGGCTGACCGTTGTGCTCCCACTCGCTGATGTACAGTAAGTAGTAGAGCGAGTGTACCTTGGTGGTGGCGCGGATGTTGGACAGCGGCTGACCGTTGTGCTCCCACTCGCTGATGTACAGTAAGTAGTAGAGCGAGTGTACCTTGGTGGTGGCGCGGATGTTGGACAGCGGCTGACCGTTGTGCTCCCACTCGCTGATGTACAGTAAGTAGTAGAGCGAGTGTACCTTGGTGGTGGCGCGGATGTTGGACAGCGGCTGACCGTTGTGCTCCCACTCGCTGATGTACAGTAAGTAGTAGAGCGAGTGTACCTTGGTGGTGGCGCGGATGTTGGACAGCGGCTGACCGTTGTGCTCCCACTCGCTGATGTACAGTAAGTAGTAGAGCGAGTGTACCTTGGTGGTGGCGCGGATGTTGGACAGCGGCTGACCGTTGTGCTCCCACTCGCTGATGTACAGTAAGTAGTAGAGCGAGTGTACCTTGGTGGTGGCGCGGATGTTGGACAGCGGCTGACCGTTGTGCTCCCACTCGCTGATGTACAGTAAGTAGTAGAGCGAGTGTACCTTGGTGGTGGCGCGGATGTTGGACAGCGGCTGACCGTTGTGCTCCCACTCGCTGATGTACAGTAAGTAGTAGAGCGAGTGTACCTTGGTGGTGGCGCGGATGTTGGACAGCGGCTGACCGTTGTGCTCCCACTCGCTGATGTACAGTAAGTAGTAGAGCGAGTGTACCTTGGTGGTGGCGCGGATGTTGGACAGCGGCTGACCGTTGTGCTCCCACTCGCTGATGTACAGTAAGTAGTAGAGCGAGTGTACCTTGGTGGTGGCGCGGATGTTGGACAGCGGCTGACCGTTGTGCTCCCACTCGCTGATGTACAGTAAGTAGTAGAGCGAGTGTACCTTGGTGGTGGCGCGGATGTTGGACAGCGGCTGACCGTTGTGCTCCCACTCGCTGATGTACAGTAAGTAGTAGAGCGAGTGTACCTTGGTGGTGGCGCGGATGTTGGACAGCGGCTGACCGTTGTGCTCCCACTCGCTGATGTACAGTAAGTAGTAGAGCGAGTGTACCTTGGTGGTGGCGCGGATGTTGGACAGCGGCTGACCGTTGTGCTCCCACTCGCTGATGTACAGTAAGTAGTAGAGCGAGTGTACCTTGGTGGTGGCGCGGATGTTGGACAGCGGCTGACCGTTGTGCTCCCACTCGCTGATGTACAGTAAGTAGTAGAGCGAGTGTACCTTGGTGGTGGCGCGGATGTTGGACAGCGGCTGACCGTTGTGCTCCCACTCGCTGATGTACAGTAAGTAGTAGAGCGAGTGTACCTTGGTGGTGGCGCGGATGTTGGACAGCGGCTGACCGTTGTGCTCCCACTCGCTGATGTACAGTAAGTAGTAGAGCGAGTGTACCTTGGTGGTGGCGCGGATGTTGGACAGCGGCTGACCGTTGTGCTCCCACTCGCTGATGTACAGTAAGTAGTAGAGCGAGTGTACCTTGGTGGTGGCGCGGATGTTGGACAGCGGCTGACCGTTGTGCTCCCACTCGCTGATGTACAGTAAGTAGTAGAGCGAGTGTACCTTGGTGGTGGCGCGGATGTTGGACAGCGGCTGACCGTTGTGCTCCCACTCGCTGATGTACAGTAAGTAGTAGAGCGAGTGTACCTTGGTGGTGGCGCGGATGTTGGACAGCGGCTGACCGTTGTGCTCCCACTCGCTGATGTACAGTAAGTAGTAGAGCGAGTGTACCTTGGTGGTGGCGCGGATGTTGGACAGCGGCTGACCGTTGTGCTCCCACTCGCTGATGTACAGTAAGTAGTAGAGCGAGTGTACCTTGGTGGTGGCGCGGATGTTGGACAGCGGCTGACCGTTGTGCTCCCACTCGCTGATGTACAGTAAGTAGTAGAGCGAGTGTACCTTGGTGGTGGCGCGGATGTTGGACAGCGGCTGACCGTTGTGCTCCCACTCGCTGATGTACAGTAAGTAGTAGAGCGAGTGTACCTTGGTGGTGGCGCGGATGTTGGACAGCGGCTGACCGTTGTGCTCCCACTCGCTGATGTACAGTAAGTAGTAGAGCGAGTGTACCTTGGTGGTGGCGCGGATGTTGGACAGCGGCTGACCGTTGTGCTCCCACTCGCTGATGTACAGTAAGTAGTAGAGCGAGTGTACCTTGGTGGTGGCGCGGATGTTGGACAGCGGCTGACCGTTGTGCTCCCACTCGCTGATGTACAGTAAGTAGTAGAGCGAGTGTACCTTGGTGGTGGCGCGGATGTTGGACAGCGGCTGACCGTTGTGCTCCCACTCGCTGATGTACAGTAAGTAGTAGAGCGAGTGTACCTTGGTGGTGGCGCGGATGTTGGACAGCGGCTGACCGTTGTGCTCCCACTCGCTGATGTACAGTAAGTAGTAGAGCGAGTGTACCTTGGTGGTGGCGCGGATGTTGGACAGCGGCTGACCGTTGTGCTCCCACTCGCTGATGTACAGTAAGTAGTAGAGCGAGTGTACCTTGGTGGTGGCGCGGATGTTGGACAGCGGCTGACCGTTGTGCTCCCACTCGCTGATGTACAGTAAGTAGTAGAGCGAGTGTACCTTGGTGGTGGCGCGGATGTTGGACAGCGGCTGACCGTTGTGCTCCCACTCGCTGATGTAGAGCAGCCACTCCGATGACGACACGTTTTCGAACAGGTTGCACAGCTGCACAACACATGTTATACGTTACACGACACACGTTACAGCAACACACACCTACACTACTATGGACGGTCTCGATTTTGTAAACGAGAAAAGAAATTGCCATAGACAGTTCTTTTTTTCTGAGTAAGTGGAAATAAATTACCATTAATATTGTGAAGAAGATAGATTGTTTTACTAGAAACAGTGTAACTTTTTCGTTTTTAAGCTGGTTCGATTTCCTAGTGTGGCAATCAGAATTTAGAAAAACTTTGAATGCCATTTTGTTTATAACATACAATATTTCACTTAAAGACAACATTCCTTTATTTCTTTATTTTAAGTACTTTGTCTTAAGGGTCCATTAAAACCTTTCACTCTGTATATCCATTTGTATTTAACAATGAACAACTGTGGAACTTGGGGAATAGTGTGTATGATTAGAATCTGGCTAGTAGCCCCCAAATGTCTGAAAATTTACGGTTCATGCAATAAACACCCTGTATTTAAAGATATAATTGTACTAATAATAACAAACGAAATAAGGAAAATTTAAATACTACCAATCGCGCGTACGTTCGTCGCAATCGGGGACTAATGTCAGGTCCCAGGAATGTCCCAGGCTTTTTAAAGCCAGATTCTATAAATATCAGATTATTGTTTTAACTAAAAAGTCATTTAATCAGGTCTATTCAGCTTATGCCCATATAGAACAACGGTTTTGCGTGAAGACGCGAACATGTCCGTTCAGCGTGACGGCCTTTCTCATTGTTACGATGCTTAACACGGCTGATAGAAGCCGGGCTGTGGTGGTCAAAATGCTGAGTAAGTGTGTGGTAGTAGTAAGTTAGTGAGGCAGGTACGTACGAAGAGCGCGAGCGCGCGCTGCTCGGGCAGCGGCGCGGCGTCCACTGTGGCGGCGTAGTTGAGCAGCGCGTGGTGGCGCCGGTCCTGGTGCAGCAGCAGCGAGATGTCGTCGCGCAGCGCCGCCGCCGCCAGGCAGCGCAGCGCCGCCTCGCGCGCCGCGGCGCTGCCGCCCGCCAGCAGCCGCCCCACGAAGCCCAGGAACTCGTCGCCCAGCACCCAGCTGCCCTCGCCCTGCACCAGGTACTGCTCCAGCTCCTCCAGGCTCTGCCGGTCCTCCGCCGACAGCTCCACCGACTCCAGCTCCTTCGACAGCTTCTCGAACTCTTGCACGCCCTGTGTACCACCAGGAACATTGTTAACGATGAAAATAATTGTTTTGTCTAGGTACAGGAATACGTGTTACATCAATTATTCAGTATCATCATTCGTTGCATTCGAACTGTTAGCTGATGTTACCATTAGGTGACACGCTTGTACACTCAGAGGACCAATATAATGAGTACGACCACACTGATCTGTCATGCAAAGTATTTTGGAACATGATCAATACGTGTGTAATGCAACATAACGTCCTGCTTCTGATATCATAATCCCTTAATAACGCAGTTGAGACAATAAATTGTAATAACGTATGACAAAAGCGTCGGAGTGGTAACAATTTGGCTCCCTGCGCGAGTGCGGAACGTAAACACGCTGCAGACGGCTGCGTGCCCGCTCGCCACGTGCGCGGGACTCGCGACATTGCTCACCTCGGTAACACATTTGAAACTTCCAGAACCATTGTAAGCTCTTAAATTTTCCATGATTATAATAAAACAGCTGACGCGGCAACACATATCGCATCGCATAATATATATTTACAGAATGAAGCCCGTGTGAGTCATCGAGAGAAAAATCAAAGTTTATTTACAGAAGCTTTCCGTTCAATAAAACTGCTGTCTGTAAGCATTGCGAGTACGCGATGCTCAGAACTGCTGCATACATGTATGTGTAGGGATTGTTCGGAGCGCGGAGGGTTCTTTCGCTTGAACTTGCTAAAGGGTCTGAAAGTACAGATTCCGTGCATGCAAGTGTTGGTAAACAGAACCGACCTCCCCTACACCAACAAATTATTATATTTTAATCTGTTATACGAACATTAGGATTAACTGGGAGAACATACGCTGCATGTAGTCAGCGTACCTCAAGTAATGTTATATGACGGCGCGGGTACTCACGTCGATGTCAGCGAAGATGATGGGCGGGTCGCGCTCGCGCTTGCGCAGCTCGTCGGCGCGGCGCTCGTCCGCGTCCGCCTGCAGCGCCGCCGAGCTGGGGCCCGCGCGCGCCAGCTCCTCCGCCGCGCTCGCCGTCTCCACTGCTTCCGCCATGTCTGCGGACCACGAGCTTACTCACACTGCAGCCCTGACTCACCGACACGACTTTTTTATACACAGAAAGGATCCCTTCTCCAAACAAAAGATGTTTAGCACTTCAGACTTATTTACAGTATTGCGTTTGGGGGCAGGTACTTAACAAAAACTTTGAAAACACTTGCAAATTTTAGGAGGTCATTACTAACCTAAAACTTCACCGCGAGAGTAACACGAGAATGTTTTGACAACGTGTCTACGAGTATTTCAGGACGCCGAATGGGCTGTACTTGCAGGAAAATAAATTACTAAGCAGTAAGACGACACAAACATAAAATTTTAAGTGGGAACAACGTGGCGCACTCGGTCGGCCCAACGCTGGAATAAGCGCAACATAAATAAGTGGAGGGCGGGCGGCGGCTGCATACGCACCTGGAGTGTGCGGCGGCGCTGGTGTCGGCGCGAGGAATGCCGCCCGCGCGCCTGGCGCCGCGCCAGCTCGCCTCCGCAACACTATTATATTTATAATTACACCCGGCGAGCGGTCGCCTACCGCTCTGCTCCTCTGTACATGTTCTGTTCACATTCGTTTTGTAAACACGCACTCTTCGCCGTATCCGCGGTTTGGTTTCCTTCTGTTGATTACCTACGTATTAGGTTCTCACTAAGTGTATGCTCTGTACCTAGGGTTGTATAGTGTCAACGTTCTAGTTTGGGAACACGTGGGTCCCATGAGCGTGGTACGGGCGGTGGTCGTCGCCCTCCAGCCGCCGGGAAAGTCCGCGCCCCGACCTACTTGTGGAGCGTTCAACTGACCGCACTCAATAAATAGCGCGCCCGATCACATCGACCTACGAGTACGATCGAATTCTCTTTAATTGGTCGCGGATTGCATTACTACGCGGATTAGGATGTCAATTAGAAATTGTAATACTAAGGAATAATAAACAACATTGCAAATTTGTGGATATAGTGAATCACTGATCTGAACCAACACACCCTTACACGCACATAATGTTTAACTTGTGATGCTTCTTGACCAGTCAACACCCCAGCCCTAACACGCCCACTGCCAGCGATAACCATCTTTTCTTCAACCTTCAATTTTCATATACATATTCTCTTCCTAGTAGTTCGGCGATGGAGTCCAACGCGCTAATAAATAAGTAGTAGTAAACTCACCGTCTTGGAGCGCGTCGCCGTTGTCGCGCTGCTGTCGCCTGCGCTTCTTGTCGCGGCGGCGCTCCTTGCGCGCGAGCTTCTCGGCCAGCGTGCTGCGCCGCGCGCCCAGCTCCGCTGACGCCGCCCTGCGACACACACGCCCTCACTACCACCGCCACAACCCGCACATGCCACTTGTGTACAACTTATTCAATATCTATATTATCCAATAAAAAAGACTGACACTTTCCGTGTCTTTATTATAAATATTGTAGCACTTAACAAGCAAAACTTTTTATATTTGTATTGATTGAGCTGCTTGTTAGTGTTTCCAAATAAAATATAGTAAAACTAGCTTCTGCCCGCGGCTTCGCTCGCGTTAGAAAGAGACAAAAAGTAGCCTATGTTACTCTCCATCCCTTCAACTATCTCCACTTAAAAAATCACGTCAATTCGTCGCTCCGTTTTGCCGTGAAAGAAAGACAAACAGACAGACAGACAGACAGACAGACACACTTTCCCATTTATAATATTAGTATGGATAATACCATTATTTGACGGGCCTGTTGGTCTAGTTGTTAGTGACCCTGACTGCTAAGCCGGAGGTCGTGGGTTCGATTCCCACCCAGGACAAACTTTGTGTGATGAGCACGATTGTTTGTTCTGTGTCTGGGTGTGATTTATCTATAATATGTATGTATTTATAAACTATATAAGTATGTTTATCAGTTGTCTGGTTACCATAGTACAAGCTCTGCTTAGTTTGGGATCAGATGACCGTGTGTGAGTTGTCCCAAGATATTTATTATTTATTATTTATTTGTGTGCGTTGTCCCAGCGGAAAAGTGTCGATTTTCTAAATTTCAGTTTAGCAGATAATTAGTGTATGACGTCCTGTAAATGTGTATGCTAAATTCAAATTTGTGTATCCAGCCATTCGGCAGATATTCAACAAAAACTGGTTCCGCCAGGACAACGTTGTCCCAGCGAAATATTTTTTTTTCTATGGACTTACAAGAAAATAAATACATACAATAATTAGCGTGTAACGAGACGTAAATGTGTATGCATAAATGAAATTTGTGTGTCGTCTATTTACGAAGATATTCAATTTGCCGCTGCGACAACGTTTGGCAATTTGATGAAAATCATATATAACGGTTTAGTACAGAGTTGTAATTTCTTATGCATGTTGCTTTGAATTTGTGTATAATGTGTGTAAAAACAGAATTTGAAAAAAGCATACCGTTCACAAGATATACACGTAAACGTAAAATAAGGTTATTAGGTCCAAGCTCTTAAAAAAGGAACTCTAGAGTCTAACTTTTAACTTTTATCTGCATCTTGTAGGGGTCTACAACGTCCTGCCAAGTTTCATCTATGTGTGCTTAGTAATTAATGAGCAATGCCATAATTTACTACGAATAGACCACTATACTTTATGATATCCGATTTTAGGACTTCTTAACGAAAAAGCGAAATAAAACATATTCCAATCATTAGTGTACTAATGCAACTACTCATATCTGAAATTTCAGTTCATTACACTAAATAATTCAAGAAATATAATAAAATTACCAGAACAACTACTAAACCCGTATTAACCGACCAAGTTTGAATAAGCACAAAAAAGCGGCCGTGCAGTACATTGACCGAACGTTCCAAATTTCCAGTATAATATAGTGTAATAGCTTCGTACAGATGCGTACACAATTGCTAACGCAATGTCAATCAATTATATATTATCTTAGTTTTTCCTAAAATTCCAGAAAAACCTATTATAGGTGCGATTTACGTAAAAACGAAACAATAATATCTCAGATAGTGACATAGTGTGACTGTGAGTCAATAGTGACTAGAAGATAAACAAGGTAATATAAAAAATCATGTAATAAATCATGTAAAAGTAATGTCAAATCCTATTCAAGATGAAACTGTATTTATTTTATTAGATAAGTTCAGTTTAAGTATTCCATTCTTACAAAAAAAAGTTGTATGGTATAAATTAGTGTCTTACTTACTTATTTCATGCAATTTTGACCATTTTCACTTGTACAAACGATTTATTTAATAAAAAAGACGGGTTGCACTCCGGGAGTGCCGGCAGAAGTGAAAACCTGATTATAGCTGTCTACTATCCATCCGTCCTACGCTTTTTCGATCAGGTCACGTGTCCTGACGCGAGTTTAAGATTTTATACCCATTACAGAAAAAGTGCTCAACGCCGCTAAAGAAGTTTTCACTTCAAAAAATAAACATTTAGTAAATAAATCGTTCATTCTTTGTCTTTGGCCACCATTTTAAGATGGGCGCAGTTTTTGGATTGATTTATTAGAGTGTAATTCAGTGGCTGTATTAATTAAATACTACAAAATCATTAAAAATGTTACATGCGTATTCCATTGTCACTACGCAAGACATGGTAAAAACTTTTCACGCAAAAAATATAAACGTAAGGCTAGGCAGTATGATTAAAATATGTTAGCCTTCACATTAAAAAAAATTGGTTGCCTGTAAAGTCGGTATACGGGCGAAAGTTTTACGTGACAACGACTTTGCCTCGCGTGCCTCTCACTCGCTCTCATTGTGAGCGCATAACGTGAGCGGAGCGTAACGCAGTTTCTTGAAGTGTCACCCGGCAAACCAATTTATAAGACGTTGTCACGTCAAAAATGCGCGCGCATAATCCGGTAGTTTCCACCATTATCAATTGACGTACTTTTTATGAGCTGTCAAAACGCAATTCTCCAATAGATTTTGTATGGCAATGGCAACTATGACGTCACTAAAATAACAACTCAATTGACTATCTATTTATTGATTTCAAAGCAACTATAAATCAAATTTTATAGCAAATTGAAAATAAACCGAATTTATTGGGCTGAAATTAATAGAGGTTTTATAGAAATTGTGTCTAACATTTATTGGTTTATGGTGGAAACTACCCAATTATAACAGATTTTTACCGCCATGTCTTTTCTTCACTTATATTGAAGAACGTAGTATTATACACGTGAGTAATTAAAGATAACCGTTCTCATCATCACTACATTCATTTTATCATTTTTTTTTGTCCTTTATTTTGTTTATGCGATGTACAATAAAAATTATAATAAGTAATAATTACACACTTACATTATAATGTACTATTAAAGTAAACTATTTATTTCTTACGAGTAACAAGCTCTAAATTTGCTAGCGGCTAACTTTTCTTATACTCACAGCGATGTGGCGACTGGCGGCGGTTTACCTATATGCTACAGTGGCGAGTTGGCGGATATAAATTAGAAGTTATTGGAAATTGGTGTTTTGGAACTATGCTAGGTGTGTAGGCAACATAACATAACCTATGTAAACAAATGAATTAAATTGAAGTATCGGTTAGTAATGTCAGAATAAAAGGGTTTTTAGAGTTTTTATTAAATGCGTATGAAAATGTATACGTTATTATACAAACATTTTTTGCAATTAGAAAAATGTAAACTTTAATGTAATGTAAAATGTATACTTTTTTATATATAAAATTAATTCAGTTGTTTTATTTTCTGCGAAACTATTGTGCACGCACCTGTACGTGCACAATAGCAAAATAACTATATTATACTGGAAATTTGGAACGTTCGGTCAATGTACTGCACGGCCGCTTTTTTGTGCCCATTCAAACTTGGTCGGTTAATACGGGTTTAGTAGTTGTTCTGGTAATTTTATTATATTTCTTTAATTATTTAGTGTAATGAACTGAAATTTCAGATATGAGTAGTTGCATTAGTACACTAATGATTGGAATATGTTTTATTTCGCTTTTTCATTAAGAAGTCCTAAAATCGGATATCATAAAGTATAGTGGTCTATTCGTAGTAAATTATGGCATTGCTCATTAATTACTAAGCACACATAGATGAAACTTGGCAGGACGTTGTAGACCCCTACAAGATGCAGATAAAAGTTAAAAGTTTGACTCTAGAGTTCCTTTTTTAAGAGCTTGGACCTAATAACCTTATTTTACGTTTACGTGTATATCTTGTGAACGGTATGCTTTTTTCAAATTCTGTTTTTACACACATTATACACAAATTCAAAGCAACATGCATAAGAAATTACAACTCTGTACTAAACCGTTATATATGATTTTCATCAAATTGCCAAACGTTGTCGCAGCGGCAAATTGAATATCTTCGTAAATAGACGACACACAAATTTCATTTATGCATACACATTTACGTCTCGTTACACGCTAATTATTGTATGTATTTATTTTCTTGTAAGTCCATAGAAAAAAAAATATTTCGCTGGGACAACGTTGTCCTGGCGGAACCAGTTTTTGTTGAATATCTGCCGAATGGCTGGATACACAAATTTGAATTTAGCATACACATTTACAGGACGTCATACACTAATTATCTGCTAAACTGAAATTTAGAAAATCGACACTTTTCCGCTGGGACAACGCACACCATTATTTAAACCACGTCTGCCCCTAGACTGACTTATAGAAAAATAAATGGAAATCTATAATATCTGGGGGCATACTAAGTATATACTACTTATAATTTAAAGTCAAATGCAAATAAAATATATTTATAAAATAATATATTAATAAAATATATAAATCCGAGCTGTTAAACTTTTATGCCACATTGGACATTTTTTTGTGATTTATCCAACGCATTCGACTGCGTTCTCCATGAAAATTTGATCAGGAACTATTACCAGAGTGCGAGTGACAGGATTCAGAGCTGATGTAAAGCGTAAACCACTATTCCGATCTGTAGTAATAATAGAGCTCCCCCAGGGATCAATCATTGGCCTTTTTTTGTTTCTTATTTACTAAAACAATTTTCCCTAACTCAATAAAGTTAACAGATGAGACTTCACTTTAAATTAAACATACATTATGGTCGCCTTCCCGACCATTATGTATGTTTAGTTGTTAAACTTTTGTTAGAAACAGCTGATATTTTTTTCGCGTTTTCAGAGTTGGTACCATAATAAAAGTTGTTTGTTTTGTGAGTAGAATGATCTCCTAGCGTGTTATTTAAGACCAAAAAAAGCTTTTTACAAAAAAACCTGACCTGATGACAATGCGACCATTCGGGAAGTCTACCCTTTCAAACAAAAAAATAATTGTTGAAATCGGTTGGTAAACGACGGACATAAGCGCGAACAAACATAAAAAGAAAAAAATATATAAACATCCGAATTGAGAATTTCCTCCTTTTTTTAGAAGTCGGTTAAAAATACACCTAGTATTAATGTTACAAGAGTTCTTTGGGTATTAACTGGTAAAATCTAAATAATCCACTATTTAAAAAAAAAAAAAAACAAACTTAAGTTCACGCCACCTGACGTCACAAAAGTAGAAACTAGAGTTCTAATAAGCTAATACTAAGGTTTATTTTTTATAGTCCAGACTCCAGTAATAAATCTCTATTTATGACTTAAGTTTCAACACTAGCGTCACAAAAACATTGTGCCAAAAAGATGCATGCCCCTTTGTATTTGTTGAAAATAAAAAGCTTTTTCCAAAAAAAGGTAACCGACTTCAAAAACTAAAAGCACAAAAATAACTATTTCGGAAGTCGGTGGCAACACAAATCGACCGGCAGAAGAGAAGCCACCGACTTCCGAAATAGTTATTTTTGTGCTTTTAGTTTTTGAAGTCGGTTACCTTTTTTTGGAAAAAGCTTTTTATTTTTTTATTTACTTTTTAGTTAGAGTCCCAATGTCTGACTACGTTTTAGAGTAACTTTCAAAATAAAACTACTTATAAGCTTATAAAACGAAATCGGCTCCCTGCGCGCAACGTCACAGGATATCCATGAGTGTTATATACTAAAACCTTCCCCAGAATGTAACAAACACTTTGCTGAAAACCGTATCCAAATCGGTTCAGACAAACGCGAGATAATCGCGGACAAACATACATACATACATACATACAGGTCGAACAGAGAACCTACTTTTTTTTGAAGTCGGTTAAAAAAGAGTCCATTGTCATTTAAAACAATGTCGTGTAAAATGACTATATCTTGTTAACAGTATTTTTCTATCTCTAATACTAAAGCTGCAGCGCTGTAGTTATTGAATAGTTTCAATCGATCTCCGAAGATCTGTATGAGTGATTCTTTTGTTTTTCTTTTTTGTTCATGTGGTGTTTACCTTTAAGTAATTGTTGCACTATGTTAAGTTTTAATTAATGCGCATTTAATATTAATTGTATGAGTGTTGGTAAACCTAATAAATAAAATAAAATCTGTACAAAAGAATCATGGCTAGCTTTCGCCATTTATCAAAAAAAAAAATGTTTTTTGTCTAAGTGATATATTGATGCTGATTCTCTTGGTCACAAGCTTTATTAAATTTAAGTTAAATGTATCTTTCTCTTTCCATTTCTTAAAGAGAAAGACAGAATATACATTTTAGTTTAATCCTGTCAAATTAGACAGCGCCTGAAGTAAATCGACGTGTTTTTAATCGCGTCTAAATTCTCATGGAGTGTCTAAATTTGACAGGATTTGACTTACATTTTATCTTCTGCCCTTTTCTTAATGAAATGGAAAGAGAAAGACGCACTTAACTTAAATTTAAGTTAGTTTGTGAATAAGAGAATCGGCACTAGTGTCTAAACAAAGAAGTGAGATTATTACACTTTTGTGTTTATTTTTAGTTAAAAGGATCATTTTTTAATAAAGCAACACTACTCTTAGATTCCCCTGGTAAAGTACGATTTATGATGCACTCAATGGACCTAAATATCCGTTTATCATAATCGTTTTTTTAGCCAAACCTATGCCTCTACAAGTCAAACAATAAACCCGCGTTATGTTGTGCAATATTTTTGTAAAATTTTGGTAAATTATAGCGAAGAGCGCCCCGCCCAGGGCGGGAGAAGTTATTTGAAGATTTCCCATCAACAAAAAACATACTTCGCAAAGAACATACTGTCCACCAAGTTTCATGCCTCTAACCTGCAACTTGGAGCAGCGGCTTAGACTGAGCCTTGATTTATAAACAATCAGTCACGCCACACAATACGGCGAAAGCCGTATTTCATAAGTAAAGAAGTATCTAGATCTAGTAATGGACATAAATCAATGATATTTAAAAGAAGATACGCTACGTTCATACTGAGCGACGTTCTGTATTGTTGCGTTGTCATACAAAGTACTGACATATAGGATTATAGTAGTTTTCAACTACGACTGCGATAGATAATACGGAACTTATGATACAGAAAGAGATAGTTATATGTAATGTGTTGCGTTTGAAGTACACTAATGAATCATAGAGTATGCGGATTTGCCAACAGAAGAGACATTGAATATAACAATAGGTATGATATGATCTATTAAATAAAACAACAAACAAAATATGTAGTGATCTTTTTATTCACAAACAAATTCTAAATAAATAACAGTACCTGTATTTGAGTTCTGCCGAAGGGATTTTTGATAAATTGTGTACTTACTCAGCGATCGATAATAAGTATAAATGATGAATCGTTAGGGTTCTTTTACTGATGATCGCGCCACTTGGAAAATAGGATCCCTTTAAGTAATAAGACCTCCGACTTGAATATTAAGCATAATATTATTTTAGCAAGACGCTCACTAACTAACAAGAAAACTCAGGTTGCGCAATCGAGCGGTTACAAACGCTATGTATTTTGCCTACGATTTCGCTTCTGGTTGATTAATCTATGACAATGTCATAATGTTATAATGACATATGCTATTTGTCCTTGTCGCGCTGCAGTTGCCATCATATTCTCTATCCTTTTCGAACCGTCATATTAAAAATCCGAAATTTATTTGTAAATGAGAAATAAAATCGTGAAAAAACACAAAAAGACGTAATTTTATATCTTACTTACGTATGGTATGAAATTCCTTCACTCTTATTTATCTTGGAACCATAGTTTTTACATTTTCTTAACACACAGCTCGGCATTTTAGATTATATTGTCACACCACGGACACGCTTTACTTCGCTCGCTGCTATTAGCCGACTAAGTGAAATTACAACAATTGTCTGAATTTGACTGCAACAATTTGCACGCGCTAGTCCGATATCTACGTCTTTATTGTATAGAACATCATTGACATAAATCCATACTAATATTATAAATGGGAAAGTGTGTCTGTCTGTCTGTCTGTTTGTCTTTCTTTCACGGCAAAACGGAGCGACGGATTGACGTGATTTTTTAAATGGAGATAGTTGAAGGGATGGAGAGTAACATAGGCTACTTTTTGTCTCTAAAATTGCGAGAAAGATAGAGTAAAACAACAATTCCATTTTCCCATATAAAAGTTGTCCATGTTCTGTTGGATGTCGTTGTCATAGTAACCGGCAAATCAAGTGTCAAAACAGTTACAACCATAGAGGTTACAACCCGTCAAACCTGACACAAATAAGTAATGTTTAATTGTTTTCAAAATACGAATGGAATCATTTTCATAAATCCAAATCATGCAAATAAAAGCCATTTAATACGGTTTGAAATAACAAAAAGGCGTGTAATATGCTGTAAAAAATAATACTGTAACAGCTTTTCTTATTTCCAACGTACAAAAATAATATTAAGATAAAAAAAATATCTAGATTTAAAATATTTACTAGCCTTCGCCCGCGGCTTCGCCCGCGTGGATGTCGAACTTCTACCTACTATTTTAACCCTTTAGGCTTAGATTATATACATGTCTAGATGCCACATTGACCGCACTCTGATGGGACCCAAAAAAGACTACTAAATTAAGTAGACACGGTTCTCCCTTACGTCAGTGTCGTTTTACACGTCAACGGATAAGGTGCTCATAATAAATATTTAATTATGCCGGTTTGTGCTGTCCGACTGTGTCGGAATTATGCAGGAAAACCCTATAATAATACCAAGATCAGTTTTCATCGGATAGTTTTTTCTTTAACCACTATTATTTTAAGAAAACACGTTTTTTCTAATCGTGATTTTGAATGTCAGTTTGATTAGTCAGTGTTGTCACTTTATTACTAGGGAGATTCGGCGAAATTATGGGAGACAAAATACAAATATCATTACATCATAATTATTTCGATCAAGACAAGTTTGTTGAAGCTAATCATTGATAAATATTTGCAAATAAGATGCCACCATATTTGTAAATCTGACAACGTAGCCCAGGCAATAAAATCGAAGGAGATGGGTTTTGATAAATTACTATATTAAATTTTTTTACTGGATTTTTTGTTTCTTTTTGGTGCAGCCGCGAGGCGCGAGCCATGAAGCAGTATTCCTGAGTTATTCTTTAATCTTTAAACGTTTTATTTGGTTGTTTTATGATTCTTACAAGTAACTGGAGTAATCTTTAAGTTGATGCTAAATAAATCTGTCATTTATAAGTAATATCATAATTACTTAGGTATATCTTTTCTTTTTTTTTCATCAATCTATAAAATCCTAAATATTTATAATTTTGTTAAACTGTCATTTTAATAAATAACGGCAGAAAGGAAAGTTCATATTATGAGCAGGCATCCCTAAACACGCACACATAGACAGTTTGACGACAATAGGTACACGAGCAGTACTCACACATGTCAAGCATTTTGTGACGTTTTGAACGCATCGTTTGTTTGCAATTCTCCATCTAGACATGTATATAATCTAAGCCTTTAGGGCTATTTTTTATATTTTTCACAAAGAATAAACCCTCCAAGTTTAATGTATTTAGTTAGTTATTGTTATATATCAACAAACACGTTGATATCAGGCAGTGAGTTTACTATTATATACATACTAGATGACCCGGTGAACTTCGTATCACTTACCTATTAATGTAAACAAAATTTATTTAAACCATATCACCTTTATTCATAAAAGATTTGTATCGATCCCCCCCCCCCCCCACATTATCACAATCTAGATTCACGTGTATATGAGTGGCCTAATAGTTGTTTAGTAATCTGGCAATACTGTCATTGTCGCTGTCACCTAACTTTTGAAGAAAAGATCGTTGAAAGGAAATGTTATGAAATGGGCTTTTAGTTTTTAAAAAAAGTCCAGGATGGCCATACAAAAACAAAAAAAATATTAAAAGCACCATTATTTAATCAATACATCAATACATATAATAAAATCATTATATAATAAAATCAATCCATACTAATATTATAAATGGGAAAGTGTGTCTGTCTGTCTGTCTGTCTGTATGTTTGTCTTTCTTTCACGGCAAAACGGAGCGACGAATTGACGTGATTTTTTAAGTGGAGATAGTTGAAGGGATGGAGAGTAACATAGGCTACTTTTTGTCTCTTTCTAACGCGAGCCGAAGCCGCGGGCAAAAGCTAGTAATAGAATAAATATTATATCGTATTATTTTTTCCCGTTTGAGTAGTTAGTGAGTGCAGTGTAACCAATTGATCTTTCTTTGGTAGGGAGCCTATAGTATTGACGACTCGAGACGATGGGCTCCCTACGTTCCGATTACGATTTCAGATCTCCAAGTGAGCATCATACATTACCTTCTTAGATTATTAACTTCTAGATGTAACCATGAGGTTGTAAAGAAGTGTGAAAGTGAGAAGCATATATACGAATTTCGTAAGAAAATTGAGACAAAGCATAACATGCTCTGTCTCGTTCGGCGTGGCCGGTTTTCGCTTGGCGAACATTAAAAGTTAGCCAAACAAAGGGATGTCACTGTCATTGAATGGTCGGCTCGTATTAGTTTTTACAATTTTATAACAATTTCGGTAATTAAACCAATAGTTTTAATGTATATTTGAGAAATTGACTCCAGTAGTTAAGTGTTTAGTGCGTTTTCTGTGCTATAAAATGGGAGGATGCACTATTTTAGGCTGCAAAAGCCGCACAGAAAGAAAGCAAGATAAGAATGTTAATTTTCACTCGTAAGGATGCAAATATTACAAGTTATTGTGCATTGATTGAATAAATACATTTGTGTGTATGTAATTACATGGCTTTCGATCAAAATTAAGGACATTTTCTAGCGATATCGTTTATATTTTTATCTACATAACCTATTACTTGTTTTTCAAAGTGTTACCATACCTCAGTTCTACTTTTCCCATAACTTGATAATAAAATTGCAACTAGTTAAATAAATAAAATTAATCAGATGATTAATTAGTTCTTTGATGCCCTGTGAGGTATCCTCTCCCTTTTAAAAGGAATTTTATATAATTTTTATAGTTGGACATCACAGACATCAGTGAAGGAAAACATCGTGAGAAAACCTGGACTCGTAACTTAAATAATACTTACGATATAAATAATTTTGCACTCTTAATAAGGATTATGATACGCAACTTAGTACATGAATGTAATAAGTAGTTGTTGCAACGTGTTAGATTTAATGGATCTCAACTATTTTGTTAATCTGTGGCGCTTCCCGCGCAATTGACAAATTTATGTATCTGTGGTCACTTCGTTCGCCGCTATTTTATTGTAAAGTTCACCTTTTACATTAAAACTAAGTTGTTCTGTTTAAAAGCTGTTTTATTGCCACAATCACGCAAATTTCCTACACAACGGAACATCTCACGGTTTTGGTCATATTTAGGGAAAATTTTACGTAATGACAACATTGAAAATTTATAGTGCTGTCTCATGTGCGGCCACGCGGTGGCTCAATCTAGAAGTTAATAATCTAAGATTACCTTCATGGTTCTAGCTTGTTGCACTTCCTTAAGGCGTTTGATAGAGTTAACCACAACACACTGCAGATAAAGCTTAGCGGAACAGGTATCGCTCTCTCTGATCTTCGTTTCTAGGCAAGCTAGCTAGCTATCGTATGTTAGGTGTGGTATGTACGAATTCGATACGACACGCGTCCTGGCTCAGTCACTTTATTATTATTTTTAAGTATGGGAAAGTTTTTGTGTTATGCAATATGGCCTAAAATTATATTTTAAATAAACTCTAAGGATGCGGTGGTGTTAGACTCTACAGCAAGAATTTAATTTTTCGATATGTTTTGCTATGATGTTCGGTCGAATGCCTAGTTTTTGTTTCATAATGCGTATTACTGCGATTTTCATACTCCACGTTCCGAATAGAATATTTTGAACTAGCTTTTGCCCGCGGCTTCACTCGCGTTAGAAAGAGACAAAAAGTAGCCTATGTTACTCTCCATCCTTTCAACTATCTCCACTTAAAAAATCACGTCAATTCGTCGCTCCGTTTTGCCGTGAAAGAAAGACAAACATACAGACAGACAGACAGACACACTTTCCCATTTATAATATTTGTATGGATACACTCATCCAAATTTAATTGGATTAAAATTGCAGCGTTTGGTTGGGATCCTCGATTATAAACTAGTCAAAACAAAATAGGGCCCACCAAACTTTATTTAGTTTTCGGTGTCGAAAATTTTTAAGAGACTATCTATTATTAG
The DNA here is from genome assembly GCA_033675125.1 of Athetis lepigone. Lineage (NCBI taxonomy): Eukaryota > Metazoa > Arthropoda > Insecta > Lepidoptera > Noctuidae > Athetis > Athetis lepigone. The sequence continues at coordinate 169,733 of CM066236.1, read as the reverse complement.
AAAAATTAATTACGTGGTAATGTATTTGACATCGTAATGAGTCATTATTAATGCTTCAAGCGTCAACATGACTATCTTATTGAAGTCGGTAGACCGCAGTAGTGAAATGCGTGAAAAAACACCAAATCCACTGGTTTTGTCACTTGTGTTCTCATTGTGACTTCTAAGTTTTGCTGTAAGATGTTGTTTTCTTGGACTGTTTTTTCGATTTCTGTGATAATTGTGATTATTATGGCTAGCGCTCGAAGTTGTTTGGCCCTGCAAGTCGCTGCAAGAGCAGGTGCCCTGCTTCAGGAGGTAGAGCACCGGAGGTCTATAGCAATACGTGTCGGTATGTCGTGAATAGGCATCAGAAACGTGTGGAAACGCTGTCACGAAACCAGCAGTGTCACTAGAAGACCTAGTACAGGATAAACTTTAGTAGAATTTGCTTATGGAGACCGATAGCTTTACTGTACTTTGGGAGCGAATCGTAATCGCCCGACCCTTACAAACCCGCCTGTGGCAATCGACTGGTATTAAAGTTTGTGATTAAACCTTTCGTAATTGACGCCTCGCAGGTGGCCAAAGCTTTAGAATATGCACTGCTCGACTCATACTGACAATTGCACCAAGTGCAGTGCGTTTTAGGTACACATGAAAATTTGCCTACTAAGTCAAACCGATAATTCTTAAGCCCCCAAAACGGTATGTCCCATGTATGCATGATTCCGTAAAATGTTCGCTTTGCTGTGTCCTTGTTTTCACTATAAAACTTGACCTTTCAAACGAATGTATCGTTTGTAAAGAGTACCGTCCTCCAATTTTCCATGATCTAGTTCAAAATGTCGCAAGTGTAACTAAAACGTGCTGCACGTAGAGCAATTGTCAGTATGAGTCGAGCAACGCATATAATGATGCTTTAGCCACCTGCGAGGCGTCAATTACGAAAGGTTTAATCACAAACTTTAGCCCCAGTCGATTGCTACATACGGGTTTGTGAGGTTCGGGAGATTACGATTCGTTCCAAAAGTACAGTAAAGCTTATGTATCGGTCTCCATAATCAAATTCTACTAAAGTTTTTTCAGTGCTAGGTCTTCTAGTGACACTGCCGGTTTTATGAGTGACAGCGTTTCCACACGTTTCTGATGCCTATTCACGACATACCGACACGTACATATCTCCGGTGCTCTACCTCCTGAAGCAGGGCCTGCTCTTGCAGCGACTTCCAGGGCCATGCAACTTCAATAGCTGGCCATAATAACCACAAATACCTCAAACTCGAAAAAAATGTCCAAGAAAACAACATCTTACAGTAAAACTTAAGTCACAATGAGAACACAAGTGACAAAATTAGTAAATTTTGTGTTTTTTCACGCATTTCACTACTAAGGTCTACCGACTTCAATAAAATGTTCATGTTGACGCTGGAAGCATTAATAAGGACTCATTAAGATGTCAACTACATAACCACATACTTAATTTTAATAATCATAGTCTGGAGTAAACGAATGCCACTTTTTAATGCAGTCGTCATCCCTAATACTGCCGCGGGAGAAATCACAGGCTACTTGTAGTGCCTCCTTCTTGTCGCTTTAGGTTCCAGGACGATGACCCGGCCAGAGCACGCCTGTGCAGCCTTGTGGGAGATTGAGCGAGATTGCCTTGTGACTCTGAGGACCAACGCCTTCAGCAGTCATCGAATTTGCCTAAATAAACCAGTGCTTTGACTGTACTATATCGGGCTAGTTACGACGCTACAAAGATACACACAAAAGGCATTTTTAACATATATATTTATTTATTCCTCAGTCAAAGAAGTAAAACCAAAAATTTATCAATTTAAAAAGGATGTCTGGGTTTCTGATATGCACAGGAGCAGTGTTCACAGTGAGGAGTTCCGCGCAGGCGCCGGTACACACCGCACAGCGCTCGTGCGCCCGCCGCCAGCGCGCGCGCGCCTGCCGCCAGCCACGCAGCCGGCGGACACCTACACACGGAGCGACACTACTCTACTGAGCCACTAGGGCACGGCCGCACAGCGCGCCACACGCAGCCGGCGGACACCTACACACGGAGCGACACTACTCTACTGAGCCACTAGGGCACGGCCGCACAGCGCGCCACACGCAGCCGGCGGACACCTACACACGGAGCGACACTACTCTACTGAGCCACTAGGGCACGGCCGCACAGCGCGCCACACGCAGCCGGCGGACACCTACACACGGAGCGACACTACTCTACTGAGCCACTAGGGCACGGCCGCACAGCGCGCCACACGCAGCCGGCGGACACCTACACACGGAGCGACACTACTCTACTGAGCCACTAGGGCACGGCCGCACAGCGCGCCACACGCAGCCGGCGGACACCTACACACGGAGCGACACTGCTCTACTGAGCCACTAGGGCACGGCCGCACAGCGCGCCACACGCAGCCGGCGGACACCTACACACGGAGCGACACTGCTCTACTGAGCCACTAGGGCACGGCCGCACAGCGCGCCACACGCAGCCGGCGGACACCTACACACGGAGCGACACTACTCTACTGAGCCACTAGGGCACGGCCGCACAGCGCGCCACACGCAGCCGGCGGACACCTACACACGGAGCGACACTACTCTACTGAGCCACTAGGGCACGGCCGCACAGCGCGCCACACGCAGCCGGCGGACACCTACACACGGAGCGACACTACTCTACTGAGCCACTAGGGCACGGCCGCACAGCGCGCCACACGCAGCCGGCGGACACCTACACACGGAGCGAGACACTACTCTACTGAGCCACTAGGGCACGGCCGCACAGCGCGCCACACGCAGCCGGCGGACACCTACACACGGAGCGACACTACTCTACTGAGCCACTAGGGCACGGCCGCACAGCGCGCCACACGCAGCCGGCGGACACCTACACACGGAGCGACACTACTCTACTGAGCCACTAGGGCACGGCCGCACAGCGCGCCACACGCAGCCGGCGGACACCTACACACGGAGCGACACTACTCTACTGAGCCACTAGGGCACGGCCGCACAGCGCGCCACACGCAGCCGGCGGACACCTACACACGGAGCGACACTACTCTACTGAGCCACTAGGGCACGGCCGCACAGCGCGCCACACGCAGCCGGCGGACACCTACACACGGAGCGAGACACTACTCTACTGAGCCACTAGGGCACGGCCGCACAGCGCGCCACACGCAGCCGGCGGACACCTACACACGGAGCGACACTACTCTACTGAGCCACTAGGGCACGGCCGCACAGCGCGCCACACGCAGCCGGCGGACACCTACACACGGAGCGACACTGCTCTACTGAGCCACTAGGGCACGGCCGCACAGCGCGCCACACGCAGCCGGCGGACACCTACACACGGAGCGACACTGCTCTACTGAGCCACTAGGGCACGGCCGCACAGCGCGCCACACGCAGCCGGCGGACACCTACACACGGAGCGACACTGCTCTACTGAGCCACTAGGGCACGGCCGCACAGCGCGCCACACGCAGCCGGCGGACACCTACACACGGAGCGACACTGCTCTACTGAGCCACTAGGGCTAGGACTACGCGCGCGCGCCTACCAAACACTTATACCGCGCGCCTGCTTCGTTTTCGATAGACAAGGGTGGTAGAAACATTAATGAGACTTCATACGCAGCCGAACAAATAACTTTACGGTATTTATTCTAATAGTTACCATTTTGTAACTCACCTTGCTTCTTCAATCTGCGTGTTAAGCGTGAGGTAGTCGGGGCTGTCCTGTCGGTTGTGGCGCGCGTTGCCGTTCGTGTATGACATCTGCACAACAAACAAACATTCTTACAGCTATTTGCTAATGGTCGTTGGTAAAAATGACGATATACATTATAATCTATCATATTCAGTTTAAGGCAAACAATAGGTGTGTAAACTTATTTTAATAGACTTCGGAAAAAGAGGAAGTTCTCAATTCGTCTGTATGTTTTTAAAAAACTTTTTACAAAAAAAAAACAACCGCCTTCTTAAACTAAAAACTTAAAAATAACTAAAATTTCGGAAGTCGGTGGCAACACAAATTGATTAGCAGAAGAGAAGCCACCGACTTCCGAAATTTTAGTTATTTTTAAGTTTTTAGTTTTTGAAGGCGGTTGTTTTGGTCGCGGATCTATGACCAATATTCGTAGATGTGATTGGTGGAATGATTATTTAGTTGAACAGCGCAAAAGTTATCGTAAAGCGCGTAGACAGTTAAATAAACTTAAAAAACGTAAGGTTACCGGAGATCCACTTACTTTCGCGTTAAATGCTTTTAGAGTTGCCAAGTCACGTTACAAATCATCGGTTGAAAAATCGAAAGGCAATTTACTGCGGAAAATTGTGGATAAACTAGACAAGGAGGGTCCATGGTCTCCTTTATATCACGAATTTAAAGCCAACAGATCGGTCGACCTTGCGTACGTTCAAAACATTAAAATCAATAATAAGCATACCACTGGCATAGAAGAAACAACTGAAGTACTTATTAATACTCTTATCCCTGATGATTCACCGGTAAATGACAGCGACTACCACCAACAGATCAGAGCGTGGGCAGCTGTGCCGCCAGAATCACCAACGTCAGACGTACCAACCACTGACGAATTCATAAATGTTGTTAAAAAGCTACCGGTTAACAAATCTTCAGGTGAAGATAAAATATCTAATAGGATGATTAAAGAAGCATGTAAAACAGCGGGTGACGCGATTTTAACTGTATATAACCGATGCATTGTCGAAGGCGTCTTTCCTCGCAAATGGCGACGCGGATTTATTCGAATAATTCCAAAGAGTGGCGACAAGCCTCCGGACGACCCGAAGTCGTATAGGCCCATTACGCTCCTACCATCTTTGGGAAAACTTCTGGAGCGCCTCATCGTTCCGCGCTTATTACCGGACGGACCAAAATTTCATACTAATCAATACGGTTTCACCTTAGGTAAATCTACAGTCGACGCGGCACTTTCCGTCAGAAGAACTGTTAATCTATCCGTACACAAATACGTAATTGGGATCTTTCTTGACATTTCTGGAGCATTTGATAACGCATGGTGGCCCATGCTTTTACTAAAATTAAAAACCCGCGGTTGCTACAAAAACATCTATAATCTCATTTACTCGTACTTTCTTAACGGTTCCGCGATACTTAAGCTTGGACATTTTTCTATGACTAAAACGCTAACTATGGGATGTCCTCAGGGTTCTGTTATCGGTCCTTATCTATGGAATCTAGGTTTTGATGATTTTCTCGCGATTCCGCTTCCAAGCGGCTGTTCCCTAACCGGTTACGCGGACGACGGCCTACTGCTCATTCAGTCAAGTACTCGAGCAGGACTTGAGAACTTGGCTGACACATGCCTACGTTTAATATCACAGTGGGGTGATCGTAATCGTCTTACCTTCGCACCGCAAAAAACATATCAACTTATACTAAAAGGGAATCTTAAATCATGGCCTAGTATTAAATTTAATAACGTTCCCGTCAAAAAACAACAAGCAGTATGCTACCTTGGCATGGTCTTAGAAAGAAATTTTTCATTTGTCGATCATATAAAAACAGTAGGTGAAAAAGCTAAAAGGAACTTTTATGCCCTAACGAGAATATCCAAAGCAACTTGGGGTTTATCATTTTTAACTTTAAAAACTATATATGGGGCTACCTACTTAGGTTGTATGTGCTACGGTGCACCTGTTTGGGCCGATAGGGCCACAATAGGGGCGGTACGACGTAAACTACTTCAAAGTCAACGATTAGCTTTAATATTTTTATGCAAAGCGTATAGAACGGTCAGTACTGAAGCCCTACCGGTACTCGCAGGTGTACTTCCAGTCGATCTTGAGGTACAGCGTCGTGCTTCAATGTACTATTCCGCGCGGGAAACCATGGACACTAACTTTATACCACAACGCGACTTTAATAAAATCTCTAGATTATTTAAACCGCAGACTGAAGTCTGGGAGGAACTCTTATCAGAATGGCAAAGTAGGTGGGATAATTCCATGAAGGGCCGTCACCTCCATCTGTTCTTTCCATCCGTTCGTGAGCGGCTGGCTAAGACATGGTTGGAGGTTGATCATTGCGTTGCTCAATTTCTCACAGGTCATGGCAATTTTAAAAGTAAACTATATTCTTTCAAACTTGTTGCTTCGCCATTGTGTCAATGTTCCACATCGAACTGTGAATTCGAACAATCTGCACATCACATCCTATGGGAGTGTATTCTTTGGCAGAATGAGCGCAATGTTATGTTGGATAGTTTACAGGTTACAGCCGGTGTTGTTTATTATACGGACCTTGTGGAAACCAGAACCAATTTCCGTGCGTTCAAGCGTTTTTGCCATACCTACTATTGGAATCATTCGTAACAGCTCACAATTTAGGACCCATTAATTTTTAACAGATCATATTCCGTGGTGCTAGGCAATCTGGGCTTCTCCCAGTTGTAATTGCCCCTTTGTGCCTATCGGCCTAGTTCTGTTCTGTCTCCTGCTTGTTATGGAGGGAAGTGGAAAAAAAATATTTTTCTTACTCCTCCGTTGTTCTTTTCTGATTAATTTCGTTGCGGGATCCAAGACAGTTAAATCGTTTCTCTCCGGGACTCGTCAAGCTTCATTGCTCGGCGCTTTTCTGGCGGACTCCACTGTTGATTCTGGCTTTCAGGAGTTGCAGTGGTTGGGAATAGTGTGGTGGGATTGTCCCAACAAAAAAAAAAAAAAAAAAAAGGCGGTTGTTTTTTTTTTGTAAAAAGTTTTTTATTTTTTACTTTTTAGTGTCGAGTCCCAATGTCTGACTAAAGAACCTATCCAGTCTGCCAATGTCTATACCAAGTTCCATCCAAGCGTAAAAAAAGCATCAAACGTTTAACAACGCAGACAATATACAATAAAACTTCTTCTATAAAATGAATGCATTTTTATAATACTCATTGTACCTATAATAAATTGTCGATTCAAAACGACAAATCATAACTGATTGTAGTGTAACACTAACTTTAATGAAGCTGGAACACGAGGTAGCTGCTACGAACCATTTAGGATATCCTTAAACTGTATTTTGTCTTTACTATCGAATCTGCATTAAAATCAATCTCGGTGTAAAGGGCTTATCAATACGAATAAAATAAGCCCAAACACTATGTAGCTGCTATCAACCATTAAGGAGTTCCCTTAACTGTACTGCACCTGCCTCACGGAGCTTGCAGTGGCAGTCATAACCCATCTCGGTGTAAAGATCTAGTCTTAACGAATAAAATGAGCCCAAAGACGAGGTACCTAAGTTGTACCGTTGAGGAGTTCCCTTGATTATCTGTCGTCTCCATCATCAGATCAGCCCTAAACCTCCATGGTATTGTAGTCTCATCAGATATACACATTAATATTAAGTTTTTACCCTATGCTCGCCTGCAATTTTCTAGAGATGCCCTCAATTTCTCAGGGTTTCCACCACCAGATCCTGACCTGGTGACAATGGGACTAAATGACAAGCATACCCTTTCAAATAAAAAAAGAATTTTTGAAATCGGTCCAGGCGTCTTCGAGAAATCGAGTAACAAACATAAAAAAAAAAAAAAAAAACACAGCCGAATTGAGAACCTCCTCCTTTTTTTGAAGTCGGTTGAAAAGCTTTTATTTACCTTGCACTGTATGTTACGGTGGAAAATTTGAACTCAATTTTGAAGTAGATATCTTCAACCGATTGAGGTGAAATTTTGTATACATGTTTGATTTTAGAATCCAAGATGGCGGCCATGACATCTCTCACTCAATAACTAAATGCGTCAGGTTTTTTTGGAGTGTTAAGTTAATAAATGAGGTCTTTTTGAGAATCCAATATGGTGGTCAGGATATTTCTCATGCTTCATGGGTGTAATTTTCATGGTTGTTTGGGGTGCTGATACCAAAAAAAATGCAGTGGATTTGAGAATCCAAAATGACAGTCATGATATTTCTTATAATATGCGTCATGGGTGTCATTTTCATCGTATTTTGGGGTGCTGAGGTAAAAAAAGAACGATTTTAGAATTTAAACATTTCTCAAAAGGTTGCGTATGTGTCCAGTCACGGAAGTGTTTGGGCGCAAACGTCTCTCGTGGAAATTTGATGCGCGCAAGTGTCCGTCGCGCAGATCTTTGTGCAAGTGGTTTGGCGAGTAAACGTCTGGTCGAGCAAATGTTGAAATGTCTTTAGGCGCAAACGTCCACTCGTGCAAACGGCCGCAAGCAATTGTGTCGCGGAAATATCTTTCGCGCGTGTGTCCTGATACCCTGCAATATGGGTATCAAATGAAAGGGCTCATTGAGAGTAAATTGAAAAGTAAGCTCCAAGCTGAAATAAGTTTGACCTGTGTAATTTCAGCGTCATCAGATCAGCATTGGTTTGCTGATGACGCTGAAGGTAAAAACAAAAAAAAAAGCTTATATTTAAACGATCTAAAAAGACCTAAATATTTTTTTTCCTTCAAAGTTTTGACTATCAACTTATAACCTCAATATACACAATTTCTATGATAATAAAGTTCTATTAGAGTTCCGTTTTTACCTTTGGAGGTATCGAACACTCAAAACAATATCAGCGTATTTGTTTACACTGCAAACTGAAATCACGACCATGGACTAAATATGGCGGTCACTGTGTCTAATCTGGCGTTCATTTTCGTCAAATTACGGGCGAAATTTGGAAATGCGGTTTTTAAATGCAGTTTTCCGTTAATTTGACGCCTGTGCGATATATGTGTATTTTTTAATCGACAATCTACGTATCGTGATGGTCGCAAGTTACAAGGACTTGGAGTAAGCACTCACAGGGGACATGTAATGTCTATAACTATCGCTCTGGTGGGGAGGGCGAAGGCCCCGCGCCGTCGCGGCCGCGTTCAGTGTCGGGGGCGGCGCCACTCAAATCGCTCACATTCTGTGAATCATGTCCAACAACCTCATTATGACGCACTGCTAGCTGAGCATACAACGTCTGTAATTTTTTGTTTACAATGTTACTATTTTTTCGGTGTGTGTGTGTGTGTGTACCTGCGCGGCCTGCGGCACGAGGTTGTCGAGCAGGCCCTGCACGGCGGCGCGGGTGTTGTGTGTATGTGTGTGTGTGAGTACCTGCGCGGCCTGCGGCACGAGGTTGTCGAGCAGGCCCTGCACGGCGGCGCGGGTGTTGTGTGTATGTGTGTGTGTGAGTACCTGCGCGGCCTGCGGCACGAGGTTGTCGAGCAGGCCCTGCACGGCGGCGCGGGTGTTGTGTGTATGTGTGTGTGTGAGTACCTGCGCGGCCTGCGGCACGAGGTTGTCGAGCAGGCCCTGCACGGCGGCGCGGGTGTTGTGTGTATGTGTGTGTGTGAGTACCTGCGCGGCCTGCGGCACGAGGTTGTCGAGCAGGCCCTGCACGGCGGCGCGGGTGTTGTGTGTATGTGTGTGTGTGAGTACCTGCGCGGCCTGCGGCACGAGGTTGTCGAGCAGGCCCTGCACGGCGGCGCGGGTGTTGTGTGTATGTGTGTGTGTGAGTACCTGCGCGGCCTGCGGCACGAGGTTGTCGAGCAGGCCCTGCACGGCGGCGCGGGTGTTGTGTGTATGTGTGTGTGTGAGTACCTGCGCGGCCTGCGGCACGAGGTTGTCGAGCAGGCCCTGCACGGCGGCGCGGGTGTTGTGTGTATGTGTGTGTGTGAGTACCTGCGCGGCCTGCGGCACGAGGTTGTCGAGCAGGCCCTGCACGGCGGCGCGGGTGCTGGGCGCGAGGAGCTCCTCGGGCTGCGCCACGATGTGCTTAGGAATGTGTGCGCCACACAGGAACTGTGCTATTTCTTCGCTAAAGTGATTGCAGTTGTGCTCCAGCAGGTTATACGCCGATGGACTGAAATAAAATTTTTGGAAACTTTCAAAAGTTTATCCAGATTCCAGCCACGACGTGATCGAGAGGATAAACATCGTATTTTGAAGTAATGGGCACGAGATAGCATATTTATTTAGCAATTCAATGAACATTTATTCGATACAAATTTGATATTCTTTACCACTCGGTCGAAATAAACATTCATTTGTTATTTACCGAACATCAAAAGGAAAAGCCGAGCGTGTCGGGACTTGCGTAGTGTGGTGTCGTTTGCTACATTTTGTTAGTTTTTTCAGCCTACCAGCACTACCAGGCAGAAATAGGTTTTGTTAGAATTTGTTCCGATGCTGTGACTTCATTAACATCTATAAAAGCAAGCGCAGGGATAGCGGCGGCGGACTCACACACTACAATAACAAAATAACACGAAATAATACACCGATTTCCAGTTAGTAAGAAACTTTGAGCTAAGCTGCGGTCGACCGGACGGGCATATGGACAGACAGTCAGACAAAACTATAAATAAGGTTTGCTTGAGGGCAAGCTCCCGGGAAGGACTTGGCTCTTATCACTTTTCTGGAAGTAAGCCATCGAGATCTGCTAAGAGAACCTAGATTTTTTGGAATGTCGCGTTTCCAAGAGTTTTTGGTATTATTGCTGAACAGTTCTTCATCATAATATATGTAAATATATTATACATTTTGTTATAGTCAATGTAGTCAGTATTGGTCGTAAGATTACCGGGAATTGTATCGATACTGCATGCCCTCATGTCCTTGTTAATGCGAACCCTTAAAATATTTTAATTTCAAATCTGTTTTAGGTATATCTGTGTAACATTAAGGCCCGGAAAGGGTATATAAAATTAATATCAAATCTACAAAGTGGTATTTTATAACCGCGTTTATAACCATATTATATTACATTTATTATCCATACTAATATTATAAATGCGAAAGTAGCTCTGTTTGTCTGTCTGTCTCTTCTTCAGGCCTAAATCACTGAACCGATTTGAATGTAATTTGGTGCAGATATAGTCTGTGACCCGAGAAAGGACATTGCATAGTTTTCATCCCGGAAATCCCCCGGGAAGTGCCGGGAACGGGAACCAAGTCGCGGCAAAAGCTAGTATTACATATTTTAACATGGAGGAAAGCTGCGATTGAACCTTTTGAGAACAAGCTCGCCACACAACAAAATAACCCTGCTGTACACCATCGTATGGATCTATTATGTTTTAAAAGTTACAACCTTGTTACAGACGAGTGAACGGATGGATAAAAAACATCGGCTTCGTTAGGGACACAGCAAAGTGATCGTGGCTCATCAGTGCTAGCAGACGTGGTTAGTGTTAATGTTGTGACGAATGGCCGGACTGACCTGTACGAGGTGGTGGACAGGCCCTGCAGGTAGTCCATGAACACCTGGAAGGGCACGAAGGTCTGGCCGAGCGGCTCCACGCGGTGCGGCGCGCCCAGCTGCGTGCCGCCCTGCGCAACAGTACACGACCTGTTAATATCTTGCGGCCACTCACACACGCCCACCTGATCCCACACTAAGCCGGGGCTGCGGAATAGTTATAATAGTTACCGTGACCCCCGAACATAAAGGGCAACCGAAGGAACATGAGTAGGTTTTAGTCAGTAAAAGTCTGACACGAAGGGACAAACCCCGCCCAGGACAAGAGAAGTCACTTAATGATTTCCCACTCACCAAAAAAAACCCACACTAAGCAGAGCTTGTACTTTGTGACCAGACAACTGATATACATACTTATATTAGTGAAACGCATCCAAATCTATACTAATATTATAAACAGGTATAATTTGTTTGTATGTAGGGGGTAATCTCCGAAAGCAATAAACCAAATTTAAAAACTGTTTCACTGGTAGAATCATAAAGCCAGGCGAATGTTTACCGCCCAACGAAGTGGGCACGGGTCAGCTAGTTATAGATAAAGTACACCCAGACACAGAACAAACAATCATGACACACACAAAGTTTGTCCTGGGAGGGAATCGAACCCACGACCTTCGGCTTAGCAGTCAGGGTGAGTAACCAGTAGACCAACAGGTCCGTCAAATATGTGTAACTCCAATGAGCCACAGTTTGATATGTACAGCAGCGACATCTTGGAAATGGTTAAATAAATCGTAGCGTAACATAATACAACATTTTATAGTTTGACGTCTCATCTGGAAATCGTCTTATTTGCACTAGTGTGTACACACACATTGAAAAAAAAAAGTAAGTATGGATTTCGATGTTAGATAACTTACTCTATAGTAAGCGTTTATTATGTGTTGTGGAAGCTTGTAATTAGCAACAGTATCACCTATGTAATAATTACCTAAACAATGAATTGGCTATTGGTAAACATGTAAGAATGACGTATCAGTTAGGATGCGTTGCTCCGCCGATGAGGAAGTGCGCAGTGGGCGGCGCACGTGCAGCGCGACCTACTTGAGTGGCGCGAGCGCCGCCAGTTCCTGCAACATGCGCCGCCCACGCGCTGCAGCGCATACACTGCCCAACTCAACTGATGACGGTTTGAAAATTATTATTGAAGAAATATGTGAAGAACATATTTCTTCTAAAAACGCAAAAACATCAAAAATCATAGTCGCTAAATTTTCAAACCGTATAGTATACCCACTTCTTTTCTGTAACACTTTTCTAGGTTAACTTTCGGTCTCGATGTCTGTTTAAATCAATAATCAAGTTGCTAACTGGCTTTAGAGTATAGAAATACTTAGTGGTCTTGTTTATTGCGATACGTCGATAAGTCCGATCTCCGATGGGAGGGCAATAAGACACGACACGGGAGGGGTCGAGCGCAAGACATGCTACTAATTGCCCAACCTCAGGCTGCAAAACCCAATATGCACGACCTGGGTATTGAACGCAGAACGCCGCCCTCAGCAGACGCGCAGGCAACTGCAAAAGTAGCGGAGCTGTGTGCAGCGTTTTCCAGTTAGACAATAATGAAATCGACGAAATGGCATATCGCTTGCTTGTAAAAGAGAGGAGCGAAAGTTGCAGCCGGCATGTTAATGCATTCGATAATAGTCACGTTGGCACCGAGCCTTGCACTGAAATAAACTCTGTTTACAATTGCGGCGCGTTTTACTAAATGGACTTATCAAGTCCGAGTGGACTGGGTGGCTTCATACGATATTACTTCAGAGAACATGATCCGCATAAGCAACAAATGCAGACCAGTCTTATAACAACTACTAAAGTTAGTACTAATAAAATAAATATCTTGGGATAAGTCACACACGGCCATCTTACCCCAAACTAGGAAGATCCTGTGTTGTGATAACCAGACAACTGATGATATTCACACATATATGTATAATTTACTAGCTTATGCCCGCAGCTTCGCCCGCGTTAATGTCGATACTTTCATCCCCTATTTTATTCCCTTGGGGGCGGAATTTATCAAAATCCTTTCTTCGCGGATGTCTACGTCATAACATCTACCTGCATGCCAAATTTCAGCCCGATCCGTCCAGTGAGTGGTTTGGGCTGTGCGTTGATAGATCACTATGTCAGTCAGTCAGTCACCTTTGAGTTATATACTAAGTGAATTTTTAGTCCCGTACCACCCGCTAGGAGATGATTCTACCCATGAAAACAAACAACTTTTATTATGGAACCAACTCGGAAATCTCGAAAAAAATATCAGCTGTTTCTAAGGCTGTTTCATATATTACGGTCGGAGGGCATTGAACTTTTGTTAGGAACAGCTGATATTTCATTCGAGATTTCAGAGTTGGTTCCATAATTAAAGTTGTTTGTTTTCATGGGTAGAATCATCTCCTAGCGGGTGGTACGGGACTAAAAATTCACCTAGTATATTTAGAAGATAAATACACATATCATAGAAAAATAAATAAATTACACCCACTAACAAAACAAAAAATAATACTCATCGCACAAAGTTTGTTATTTATGTGTCGAGTCGGAATCGTCGTGGGTTCGATTTCGACACTCTCCGGCTTAAGGCTCTTACACACGTGCCGGCGGCTCATGCCGCGCGGCTCTTGTACGGCCGTGCCGGGCGTTTGTGCTCCTTTGTGTGGATTTGAATCAGGGATGTTGCGGATGCATTTTTTTTTCACATCTGCAGATGCGGATGCGGATGCGGATTTTAAGAGGCTCTCATCCGCGGATGCGGATGCGGATGCGGATGCGGATGTATACAAAAAACTTAAGTGTTGGTTTGGTAGCGTAAAAAAACACAGTAATATTTATGCTTTCTTTATTTAATAATTTTTTGAATGAATTATATTATATCGAAGTTATAAAGCTTCAAAGTTGCTAATAAGAAAGAGAAGTCCGATATGTAATTTTACGTCAAATTACATTACGCCCGTAGACTGCTATAGAAAATGGCATTTTGGTAAGAGAGACAGATATTATATACCTAATTAATTATTTTAATAATCAAATTTGAATATTGGAACAAAGTAAACTCTTCAGGGTGCATTGATTTTAGATGATTTTTTAGCGACGTAGTAGTACGACCCTTTCGAGAATAAGTTTTACTACATATTTTACATTGAGATTTATCCCGATCATTTTGAACAGGTTTGTAATAGGTCCAAATTTCACTTTGCGTAGGTGGTGGCATAGTTCACTCAGTTGTCCAATGGTTAACAAGGTCAATTTGAATTAAATAAGCGGCACTCACTTTACTTATTTGCACTACGTAATACGTTCAAAATGCAATAAAAACAAACGTGCGCGTCAGATCTTGTCACAACAAACAAACAATGGCGAGGCGCGTCTCCGTCGCCGATTCACTGAAGTCCAAAACAAAATTATTGCTTTCCTATTGGTCAATGCGCACGTGCGGACGTCACGCGCCACTCGCCGGGCCCTCCCCTTTCTTTCTTGTCGCGACCTGCTACACATTCGCATTCGCATCAGCTCCGCATCAATTTATACGGATGCGGATGCAGATGCGGATGTCTAATTCGATGCGGATGTTCCGCATATGCGGATGCGGATGCGAATATTCGCAACATCCCTGATTTGAATGCCTCCGGGTGCACGGCGGCTTGCCCGGCGGCCCTGCCGCTGGCACTGTGTGTGCCTTTAGCGGTCAGATCAGTTAGGCAACTAATATTATAAACATGAACCTCATGGAAGGAATGTCTTTCCGATTCTGATGCGTGTCAATACTAACTAACATTCACGCGCACTAAGTCGGCTGATTGTTTTTTTATTATATTTGGCCATTCAGCACTCGGACATATCCCCTTATTTATTTGTGATCGCGGCACAGGCACACGTGACACGCACGTATTCACATCGTCTATAAATAACAATCGCATAAGAATAGCGGGCCATCCACTAACGTTCATTCCTGCCGGAATGTACAATCCTTACAGAATGAACGCCAGTGGATTTGCAACAACAAGAAAGAATGACGGTATTAAAATCCCACCATCCATCCCGTCGCGACAATCCTTACGGAATGAAAACCAGTGGATTTGCAAGAGCAAGAAAGAATGACGGTATTAAAATCCCGCCACCCGTACCGTCGCGACAATCCTTACGGAATGAACACCAGTGGATTTGCAAGAGCAAGAAAGAACGACGGTATAAAACCTAATGTTAGTTAAGTTAATTTAGTTTTATTTACTCATCTTTATTTATACAAGTCTTGCTAACTTATGCTGAATTTAAGTTACGTTACTTTATTGTAACCATAAACATTCGTATGCCGCTATATGTGGTGAATATGCTGTACGAAACTTGTTTAACACCTGTAAACCTACCATATTCGACGAATAAATGTCTTTGTCTTTGTCTTTGTCTCGCTACCAGTCCTGTCGCTACTGGCGCGACGCGCGCTGTGATCAAGTTAGTGTCTGTTTATAAATATAAATATGTTCTGCCTAAGTGTAGGGCCTGAGTGCCCGCTCAAATCGAGCGTCTAGCAGGGCGGGGCGTGCGGCGTCCATATCAAACAGATGCATTTACACGTAGGTGTCCTGAGTGGCGACCTAGTGGCGCGAGAACAACTTGCACGCAACGCTGCACGCTCCGCTCAACGCTCCGCTGAACGCTCTTCACTCAGTTCGTACACTAAGGCATTTTGATGCAGGGTGATGCAGAGACAAATCATGGTAGATGCAAAATGCAAAGGTACAAAAATAATACCAAAATTAAATATATATATTTACATAATATAGTAGTATATATATAAATACATATAGGTACACTCACATAAACATAAAGATAAATATAAACATAATTGTTGCAAAATGAAAATAATCCATAAAGATTATTCAAAATGACGAGCATTCCTTTCAAATGACAACAATCTTCATAAAATAGGAGGATTGTCACCATCCACACACGCGCAATCCCTCGGTATGGCTGACAAGATGCAAAGTGACAGGAATGTACACAAACGTGTGGATGGTCACTGAAGGATTGTTTTTCCTGCCGGACTGGCGCGTCGTGATAAAGCCAGGGGAAAGAACGAAGGATTGTGGTTTAGTTAGTGGCTTCAACGGTTTTATTTTATCCCGTCGCATTTCTGTACGGATTGAACGACGGGACAAGCCTGAAGGAATGAACGTTAGTGGATGGCCCGCTAATAGTGAACGTGCTGTGTCGCACTAGCGTTAAACAACTTGTTTGCGGTGACTTTACGAGTCGCGAACTGATCTATGACAATTGTAAAAACATCACGAACTCTTTTTGCGACATTGTATTTACCTAGATTTTTTTAGCAGAAACAACTGTCACTGATCCGAACCTAACTTAGCTGCTGCGCCCTGACGAAACTCTTAACCGGCCAAAGAAAGATGGAAACATAAAAAAAATAACAAAGTTATTTTACTGTTTTTAGTTTTTGAAGGCGACTGTTTTTTTTAATAAACTATAAAATAGCTAATTTATTTTTCTGAATGTGCCCAAATCTAGTCCAGTTATTGGTTGACGTTAAACTAAATCATCACACGTCGTCGATATGAATATAAAATAAATAAATAAATATACTGGGACTACTCACACCACGGGGTCAAATAAACATAAAAACAGAAAAATACCAGAAAATTTTATAAAAAACACAACAATGTTCCAAAAATGAAAATTCCTACTATGTAATTTCTTAAGGGACCAAATGTCAACTATTCTTCCTCAAACTCAATAAGAATCACATAAATCTGATCAGAAATCCCAGCGTAAACGGTGTACATTCTTGAAAAAATACCCATCGTGTCGAGAAACTCTTCTTTTTTAAAGTCGGTTTAAAAACAACAATATTAGAGTTTATTATTGAAGACAACAATATTGAGTTTATTCGTCCCGCCGTTCCCATGTCTCACTCGCATCTGCGCCGGTCTTTCTTTCAAATACATCTCACATATTAACCCGACCGAACTTTAACCTCTGAGTTTGCTTCTGGTTCCTCTGAGAATAATCGGAAAATACCTCGTCTAGTTTTAAAAAATACAAGTTCTGTAATCTTAAAATATTTACAGAATTAATAGCGTTTATCATTACTAAGAGTCTGACTTTTTTATTTATTCCTACAAAATAAACTGCGCGATTTCCTTGAACGAAAATGCCCAAACTATTTTAATGTGGATGATGATAGAAAACACGTAGAAATGTGATATAAGAATAGACGCCGGCGCCGAGTGGGCGGCGCGGTACACAAGCTAACGTGGACGACCCGCACACCAGCACACCTCGCTCGCCGACTGCTGGCCAGCTCCGCCAGCACGAGCAGCGCACGCTCGTCTATACGCTCACAACTCTTTGTCGTGTGTTCCAACTTCCAAAAAATCCAAATTATTAACGTAAATACTCTAGTCTATTTTCGGTGATTATCATAAATATGCATATTCGTTAATTTACAGAAACTGCTCCGTTGATTTAAATCCCCTTGGCTGATGATAAGTCGCACTTTGCCAATTGCCGTGGTCACGTGCACAGATTACGGTGGTTATGTTCTGCTACACTTCTCGAGTGTAGAGCGAGACACATGCACTTGCATAAATATAATAATATCATCATGCGCACTCAGATGTCTCGTTGATGGCGGTGCGAGTGTTAGATCAATCCACCCCTTTAAAGTCGTTGGGACTGGGCACCCCAACTGCTATGGCTTTTTGAAATCTTGTTGGAATTGTTTTTACACTAAATACTATAGTTTTCTTGAGACCTCTTTAAACATACTCAACTTGTTATATTATTCTAAAATTGTACCCATAGATTAAATAATATAACTTAATCTTATAATCTTCTCAGAGCAGTCCAGCTAGGAAAAACACCGGCCCCAATAAAACCCAAAATATTGACGTGTAAAAGTGTTATGTACTTATATAACCTATTTACAAAATAAATATGATTTTACTGTTTTTTTTTACTGAATCTATTAACTTTAACAAGAAGAAACACTCTTTTTTAGGGTTTCGTAGTCAACTAGGAACCCTTATAGTTTCGCCATGTCTGTCTGTCCGTCCTCGCTTAATCTCTGTGACCGTTAGCACTAGAAAGCTGAAATTTGGTACCAATATGTATATCAATCACGTCGACAAAGTGGTAAAATAAAAATTGGAAAAATGTTTTATTAGGGTAGCCCCCCTATATGTAAAGAGGGAAGTGTTTTTTTTTTTTATTTCAACCCTGACTTGTGAAAAAAATGAATAGGGGTTTACTAAAATCATCAAGTCTCTGTTAATGGTTTTCTGATCTCCGACTTTATACCAGTTCGTCCAAGATCGAGGAGTACCTATTACCAGAGTTCTATTTCAACCAAATTATACTTCTCGGCCGGGGGCACTGTCTCGCCACTCTACTCGGTAGGTATAATCAAGCTATAACCTATGACGAGAGAGTGAAGTAGTGAGTTTCTTTTTTCGATGGATAACAAGCGAGCGTGCCAACAATTTATTAATTCTATGAGGTATTTGGTAAAAAATTAAGATGTTTTTTTTACATATTTGGAATGAGAATCGAATACTGAGTAGCCTCCTTCAATATGTTCCTCGTTTTACTTAACACGGTGTTACGATACATTGAGTAGTGCTCTTTACCACGAACCCTGCAATCTTTGAAACATCAACTATGCGTTTGTACAGTAAGCACAGTGGATAAGAGTGAAGTTCAGTATCTTACCTCTGACGGTCCTGCATACTTATCTACTTAGCTGATAAAAGTATAACTTTAACAACCTGTACATTATGTTTCCACTGGAATCAACTGGAGCAAAGAGTGAGCTTATTGTTTAGTGCTAATCAGAGTATTACATTAGAATTTAGATGGAAGTAAGGTGTAGGCACTGACCGGCGCGCAGCTGCTGATGCCGCCGCCGCCGAAGAAGAACTCGCGCTCGTACGCCACCACGCCGGTGTGCCACACGCCCTCGATCTGTCGCCCTGCAACGTCACAGACACGCTATTCAACCACTATGTAAGTATGTAATGCCACACACGCTGTTGCTTACACGCGCGCATTGGGATATGGACTGCACTTACGAAAACACTTATTGAAGCTATCAAACAATAATAACTTACAGACATTTTTAAATGTGTGCAAAAAAGTGATATACAAAAAACAGTCCTAGATATTTTGTTGAACAACGAATGATCTATGTATAGATTTTTAAATGGAGCAACCATCAGGCCTTGACACACAGCCGATGGCGAGTCCAGGTGGATCCAGTGTCAGTCCAAACTGGTACATGAGACCGTCGCGTCATTAGCATCCGTTGTTGACGTAGTTCGGGGACACAATGTCCGACTACATCATATGCTCCGCAAATTATTGAGAAAGCATAGCTGTTTCCGTGCTTGGAAGACGAGTACGCGGCGAAAAACAGAGCTGATTAGGATCTACCCGCTTTATTTAAAAAATCGAGCCGTTTAAAAAACCCATGTGCCAAAATTTGGTCCGTTTTGGTCTTTTTTTTTTCTTAGAATTCGTTAATATGTCAGCCAGGTTTTCACACCATTGCAATAAAAATATGGCTTTGCAAATCTTAAAAAATAACCAACAAAAAAACCTAGTTTTTTGTTTTCATTTCAGGACGAATTAATAATTTTCCTCTTGTTTTTTTTTTTACTAGAAAAATCCACCGTATTAGAAGGTTATTTTTTTTTTTGGTATTTTCATGTTTAATTGTGTCGCGATGGTCTTGTGGATAAGAACCGCCTCTCGTGTAAGAGGTTGTGGGTTCGAATCCGAACAAGTACCAATGTGACTTTTTCAATTCATATGTGCTTTCTTAACTTTACCTTGGACATCACTGACATCTCGTGCCTCGGAAAGCACGTAAAGCCGTTGGTCCCGGTTGTCATTCGTAGAACTTTGACAGTCGTTACTAGAAGCCAGAAAGTCTGACCAGCTTAACCAAGATGGATCGTGTCGCCCAGTTGCTGGGTTGTAGAGGTCTGATAGGCAGTCGCTTCACATAAAACACTGGTATCCATCTGAATCCGGTTAGGCTGCGAGCCGACCCCAACTAGTTGGGAAAGAGCTAGAGAGATGACGATGATGGTATTTGCATTTTTTACGAACGATATTCACATTATTGATGTGTTGCAGTACCATACTAGCCGAGAGGCTAGGCAGAGCAAAACAGTAAGTGAACTAGTTGAATATAAAGTATTATTTTTAAATGTATATTTGAAAAAAACTGAATGTTTTGATAAAGTTTGATTTACTTAATTATTTCAGTTAAACTGCGCAAGCAGTTTTGTGGGGCTATGTATTTAGCTTTTAAGATTTGTTTAAAAGAAAAGAAACTAAAAGCATTTATTAATTAATTAATTATTATCGCACGTCATCCCAATGTATGTGTAATGCGTAGTGCAAACTCCTCTATAGCTTTCCTCGAAAGATTTCCCTACAGCTCCGTCCCTCACTTCACACTACCTGCATTTCGTACAATAAAACAGAATTTCGCCTCTGAATGTTCAGGGAGGTGCGGAGACGATAGTCTGAAGCGCGAAGTCATACCAATGGATGGTGCACAATAACTTACTATCTACATCTACACTCAAACTATGAATGGGAAAGTGTGTGTGTCTGTTTGTCGGTCTTTCACGGCAAGACGGAGCGACGAATTTCAGTGGAGAGCGTTGAAAAGATGGAGAGCAACATAGGCTTCTTTTTGTCCCCTTGTAACGCAAGCGAAGCCGCAGGTAAAATAGCTTTTACCCGCGGCGTTACAAGGGGAATGAATACAAAAGCGTTTCGGTGGTTGACGCTGGTAGCGTTAAGATCACTCTTTTCGTCCAGTTATTTTTTACGTAAAAGAAGATTTATATTAAATTAAACCAAAAATGATTTTAGTCATATAAAATTACACGAAAAATAAAAATATAGTTACAAAAAAACTCACGCTTTTATAAAAAATCCACTTAAAGTAGAAAATAAAATTTAATAAATTTGGATTAAGAATCGTGTAAATAAATATGTGTGGTATATACTTGTCTCATTCCTTGTGATTATCTTCAACATAAGAAGTAAGAAGTCAATGTATACTATTGTCAAAAAGCTTGCAAGTATTGGATTTTTTAATGAATTTTGATCCCCATTAACTGGGTTTCAATAAAATGAGACAGCAATAAAATTGCCATTTCATGCAAAAGCTTTTTGCAATGCCAAACTATCCTGTTTCTAATACTGTTTAATCACCATTAACTGATTATCAAAGAAATGTACAGTCAGCAAGAAAATTGCCATGTTATACATGATTTTTTTTGCCAATTAATCCTGTTTCAAATATTGCTCAAAAGTTTATTTGGGACCAAACCGAGTTGAAGTAATAAAAAAGTTGATTTGACTTTTTTATAATAAGTTTTTCATAAATTTTTTTGTTAAAATAAAATTTGATACTGATCAAACACTTCTATATTGGTATTACTTCAACAATGATTTGTCTAATAGAAGTTTTTGTTTGGTATCAGAAATAGGATAAACACAAATAGTAATAGTATTTTGGAAAAAAAAAAATGTTGGGGGAAAAGTTGTAGTTCCCTGCTGGAGTGTAAGTTAACTACTCCAACACTAACCAGGCCTGCTACTGGCACTATTTGGAATTATATGATTAATTATAATGCTTACCTAATATAGAAGGCGAGAGCAAAGAAGCAAGCCCATTAGTGAGGTCATAGATGTACAGCTCCACAGAGGTGCCGCGCTCCGCCATGCTGCTTCCTCCTCACTTCAAACAACAATACACACCTTTACACTGAACTCGACACTAGCACATCTTCAAACACTTGCACTAATTAAATGTAATTTTTGTGTCTAGTATGTTGTCACAATACTCAATATTCCCTAACAAGTTTGCTACCATTATATCCTGCCCCATAGGACAATTTGCAGTTTAAACAAAATCAAACTGGTTACATTTACATATTTTTCTAAATACATTTATATATTTAGAAAAATAGGTATGTTTTTTACATACATATTTTTTTTTTACAAACTTGTATATATATAAATTTACTTTTATCTTCTCTTTTTGTGGTAGATTGTGTTGGCTCACACACTAATTTTGTAGTTTGTTTGAAAGTCCTCTACAATTTCAATATTTGTAAATGCACCTCATAAATATAATATGGATTTTATTTCTAAATTTATATTATTATAATTTTGTGTTACAAACATGTATGTATATGTATATAATTTACTTTGACATTGTATTTATTTTTACATTACATAATGTAATCATGCATATTAATAATTGTAACATGTTTATTTTAAGAGTTTGTATTGAGTTTCATTCCCATTCTTCTCCATATAAAACAAAAGTTGTTTTACCTATTGGAATGGATGACTAGAAGCAACTATTTTTAAATGTAATTGACATTCCAAAGTGCCCTTATAGTCTAATGGAAATAAACAATTTGACTTTTGACTTTTACACTTCATTGATTTGACTGCAGGAATCTGTTATCAAAGTTGCTCAGGAGAACCTGAGGGTTAGAGGTAAAGGAACAAACACAATGGATAAGTAGACTGAAATGATCTAGAGAATTGAGTTTACTAGAAGTCAGTGTAATACATACATTTATTCGTAGTTAGTTGTAAAACGAGTGTAAATGGAGTTGTGTTCAGTTGTGTGATATAAATTAGAGAAGGTTGCGTGCCGCGCTCGCAGCGATGCAGCGGCGCAACGGTGCAGCGGCGCAACGGGGCAGCGGCGCAACTCACACGAGTGCTGCGAGAGAGGCTGCGCGCGAGCTCGACCGCTCACCACATGCAGCGACTTGCGACTGACGGACTAACCCACATCAGAAATATAACTTATAAATAGGTAACACACCGCCAACACAATTATACTACACGACATTCCTACGTAAATCGCCTACAGGTAGGTATATACCGGTACTGATTTCGCGGACTATTCTTATTCTAGTGTAATCTGTAAACAGAACCGTGATGAACCGTCCGTCGGCTGCCAGTATTCGCTCATAAGCAGTTACCAACTACAATAATTAGCTATATTATAAACTTCGATAACTTATTTTAAACTCACCTGTCTCACAATATTTTCTTTATAATGGATAATTGGGTTAGCTTTTAGATGTCCAAGATCTTGGTGATTAGTTAAATGCTTTGCTAAACATAATTTATTAAATTTGTTGAATATGTTAGTCAATTGTAAAGTTACTCATTTTTATATTTGTTTCATTGGCTGGGCCAGTGGGCCCTGGGTTATCATAATTTCGCGGATCAATCAATCCGAAACTTCATGAAATTCCGATGTGTCATTGTGTCATCAAGTCATTGTGTCATAACTTATGTCAATCAAGGTCTTTGATCAATATGCTATATTTATTATTGTCGGCTGTCTGTCTGACACAGTCACAGTCACACAGTGACACTTGACAGACTGATAATGCCCCCATCCATTCCCCATTTCATACGAGGGCAGAACAGTACTGCTACTGCTACTGTTTAAACGCACAGACAGTACCTATAAATGAAAACTATCTCCATATTGATAAATCATTCGCTAAAATAAAACCATCTACTTAAAGCCATAGACCTATAAAAAAAGGCGGACAGACCTTCATTATAAAATAAAAATGGCGGTGGCGTAACTATGTGTGCGTGTATAAAGGGATGCCAGATGAAGGAAAACTGCCCATTATAGCAACCCACGATTTGAGCTTGGACGGCTCGGGCGTCTAAGGGCGTCCCGCGGCCGTTTGCCTCCGCGAAATGAAGAGTGAACTCACCCGCTCGTATGGCCGATACTCACAGTGACATGGCGTGACAGTGCGATCTACACTACACCCGCTAGCTGTGCTTTCGTACCTGCGCTGTTGATCCGCACCCTCGATACCTGTGTACAGTGTTCATATTTTTTATTATTATACAATTTACAAACGACCGTACTTCAGTTGTAGTTTAAGGAGACGGCGGCCGCCTTTTTTTTAGGTCATAATGGTTACCCTGCTTAGAAAGAGAGGGATTGGCCACAAAGTATTCGAAGAATTCGAAGTGTGGTCCACATTATTTTCTTTCATAAATCATGACTATGGCCATATCATAGCGATGCAAGAAATGTTAGACTTCACTTCAATACCTTTTAATGATCAAGCAACAGCCGGTTGCCGTGCTGCTATCTATTGTGTCTCGAATCACGTTTTTTTCAAAGGTTTAAATACGTAGGTATGAATAAAATTGAGTAATTATATAATGTACAGTCAGCATCAAAAGTCGCTGACCACATTCAGATTTTCAAAACCACTGTCACAGACACAATCATCCATAAATCTCTCAACAAGAACATCATTAAAGTTCAATAGTTCAAAATTAACTGAACACCATTTTGTCAAAAATTGCTGATCGTTATAATATCAGAAAATACCACAATATACAGTTTTGCAAAAGTCACTGAACCATATCAAATGCTTGTATTTAACCGACTTCTAAAAAAAGGAGGAGGTTCTCAATTCGAATGTTTGTATGTTTTTTTTTATGTTTGTTCGCGCATATCTCCGTCGTTTGCCAACCGATTTGAACAATTCTTTTTTTGTTTGAAAGGGTAGACTTTCAAAATGATCCCATTGTCATCAGGTCCAGAATCTGATGATGGTATCATGCCGAAACCGAGGGAACTCCTCAATTTTTTTATAGAAAAACGTAATTTTTTTTTTAAAGTTACTCTAAAACGTAGTTGGGACTCTAACTAAAAAGTAAAAAATAAAAAACTTTTTCCAAAAAAAAGATAACCGACTTCAAAAACGTAAAGCTCAAAAATAACTATTTCGGAAGTCGGTGGCAAGGCAACACAATTCGACCGGCAGAAGAGAAGCCACCGACTTCCGAAATAGTTATTTTTGAGCTTTTCGTTTTTGAAGTCGGTTATCTTTTTTTTGGAAAAAGTTTTTTGGTTATCAAGTGTAATCACGGCAACGTCCAAAAATAACTTAACAACATAACTACCAAAAGTTACTGAACATTATTTTGTTTCGGTTATGTAGCTTGTACTATCTAAAGTTGAACTGTATAGTAAAAAGTGATTGTTACTATCTTCAGAGTTATAAATCCAACCTTGTCCTATGAAACTAAATCATATAAAAAAATATTTTATGGAAGTAAATTTCGAATTAACTTTCCAAAATATTTTTTTTTGTTTCTTCTTGGAGTCAATGAGAATATTACTCGTAGAAGTGGGTGTGTGTTCAAGCAACAAGCACATTTTCAAGCCCATTTTTCAAAATAAGTTCGCAAGCAGGATTATAAAGATAAGCATACCCCTTCAAAATTATTTCATCGAAGTCATCTAAGCTTTTCATATTACGATTAATATAGTCTTATTTGTAAAGCTATAAGGCTCACTATTCACCATCAAAATCACGCAGATTCTGTTTGAATCTATACCATCAACAAAATTATTATACTTTTAGTTCGATTGAATTATAGCATAACCTTATTTGTAAGGCTGTAAGACTCTGTCACTACAAGTGAAAAGTGACATAATATAGGTACCAACCGAAAAAAATATACACGCATATTAAACTCAAAAAACATTTGATTTTGTTCAGGGAGGGACTTTAGACATACACGATGCTATGCTACTTTCTTAGAGCATTTAACCTTTGACAAAAATTTGTTCAGAGATTTGAGATTCGAAAAATGTCATGCTTTTTACCATAACTTTGTTTAGCTTTTACTACCTACTTATGCTCTTTTATGATGATCATTCATTTCTGGCGCTTGTCACGTTAAGCGATGTAGGTATTATACGGTGTGCAGCGATTTTGAAAATCTAAATGTGGTCATCAACTTTTGATGCTGACTGTACAACTGTAACTTCGTAGGTGTCCATAAAGCCGGATTTACATTACGAAACTAGTGGCTTGAAATTAGTTTTATAACACTAATTTGACCAGTAATTTCACGTGTTAACGTTCAGTTTTACAGTGCATGCATTACTTTTGTGACACTGGAGTAATTTCGCGCGTGCTGATGAAAAGTGATCCCGTGGCTTTTATTAATTGAACCGCTATAGTTTCAACAGCTTTTTACAATACATGAAGGCATACTTTAATTTATATTAGCAAAAATAGCACCGAACATCACTCGAGCACAGTTCGAAGAGTAATGGCCGACGGCCGACATACTATCTATTGGTGTTGACTTAGCGTTTTTTTTTTATTGTTAGGTCCATGGAAGAGCACCGATAGTTTTGAGTTTAGTGGAACAGTGGAACTCTGTGGTTAACATTGTTATGTCAATGAATTGTCATGTCATGTCTCTTCTGTCTCATGTCATTGATGTCAGTGTGTGTGAATTGTTGGTGTTGGTGTTTTGCTATTGAATTGACTTAGTGAATTTACTTAGACCAAGAAATGTCGGGATCAAAGAAAATGGTAATAAAATTATATATTCTATTAGCAATGTCAGACTCTCTCACTGTAATCTGCTTTAAAACAGATATAAGACATGGCTATATTCAGTCTGTAATAGAACATTCAAATTTTATCCACTTGTCAACTTATTCAAATTCAAATGTTTTCAATAGTTTCTTTACAGTAAACTGCAGCTCTGGTTAATTTCTTTATATTCTTAAAAATATTAAGCTATAATATAGCAACCAGTTCTTAGAGGTTACAATGACTAAGCATTTTTGATAACGAAATTAGTAGGTAGGTATCGTTCTCCTTACAATTAGTTGGGTTGACGTGTTCAGACTCTTCGGGTGCAGTCACCGGAGGGCACGACGCGCATCGAGATGTCGGAGTCGGACGTGACGGCGCAGCTGTTCGAGCGCGTGCACGACAGCCTGCACCTCGGCACGTTCGCCTTCATGCTGCACAAGGACCGCCAGCGCCGCATAGAGATCACGTCCAGCAAGTCGCGGCGCCTGCGCGACGTCGGCCTGCAGCACGGCGACATGCTCTTCCTCAGCCCAGTGAACGGAGCCGTGCTGTTCGATCAGCCGTCGACCAGCGGAGAGGTACGAGAACACCTACCTAGCACAGGTATTGTACAAGTGTCTTGGGCAACCATAAAAGTATTTTTCCATATTTTGTTTGCAGGCTAATGAAAACAACAAACCATTCGGGGAGCCAGTAGAGGCAGGTCCCTCAACATCAGGCACAGCTGTAAGCCCTGCCACAACCCGGCAGTCCGAGCCACAGCAATAGAAGAAGATGAAGTAGACCTGCAGCTATACCGCATGTCAGGCAATATTCAGAGACAAAGAGATGAAAAGCTGTGAGTAGTTTATTGTTACAGTTTTCCTATACTTATATTAGTGTGGATGCATTACTCGAACAGCACACACCAGTGTGTCCAACAATATATTGGTGTCCCTAACTTTCTAAGCTTGTGTAGATTCACTTCATCTCAAGTTAAGAAGAGGGAGTTTGTTGACAATCCCAACTCAAGTTTTATGCTTAATGCAGAACAAATTAAGAGAGGAGAAGATTCAACAATGAAATAATCTTTAAGCATGCAATTTAAATGGGAAAGAATACAAAAAAATCTGTGGATTACTCTTCCACATAAAAATTTTTGTTGTTTAAAGTATGTTTGCTTTGGTTGTAGATGCCGACATAACTCCAAAGGCTGCTGTGTGCACTGCTCGCCACTGGAGCCCTGGGACGAAGGCTATCTCAAAGAACATAACATCAAGCACTTGTCATTTCATTCTTATTTACGCAAGATCACATCTGGCAATTTCATTTCACTAGATGAGTTGTCATGTAAAATTAAACCAGGTGAGTTTGATTTGATTCACTATATTTAAATTTATTTACTTATAGTATACAGTATACTATACTAGCTGCCACCTGCGGGTTCACCTGCGTTCAAAATGTTAAGGGTGAAAAAAATCAAAATATATAGTAGCCAATTCTCAGACCTACTGAACATGCACTCAAAATTTGGTAAAATCGATAAAGCTGTTTCGGAGGAGTAAGGTAACTAACATTGTGACACAAGAATTTTATATATAAGATTATTAATACAATAACAAGGTAAAGTTTGGTTTTTGTTGTAACACTATCTAGTTGCACTATCTTTTGGCTTGTCAATGTGGCCACTTGTATTTCCAATGTGATTCATATTATTATTATTATAATATGAATCTGCTCAAGTGACCTTTTTAGCTCTGCAGATAGTAAAAATGTTGACATTAATAAAGCTATGTTATTCTCGAGGGCTACAGATGTGCAAACGAAATCGCCGACTAAAGTTAGTTTTAAATTAGAAACATTTAACTTTAACCGAATTTCGTAATGAATATGTTGATACTGAAGATTACGAAAGATGGAAACCAATACAAAACGTTGTGGTGCGGCAGGTTGCTCGGAGCACCCGCCGTGGCCGCGCGGCATCTGCTCCAAGTGCCAGCCGGGCGCCGTGACGCTGAACCGGCAGCCCTACCGCCACGTGGACAACGTGCTGTTCGAGCACCCCGCCATCGTGGAGCGCTTCCTGGCGTACTGGCGCGCCACCGGCCACCAGCGCGTGGGCTTCCTGTACGGGCGCTACGAGCGCCACCCCGACGTGCCGCTGGGCGTGCGCGCGCGCGTGGCCGCCATCTACGAGCCGCCGCAGAGCTCGGCGCGCGACGCCGTCAGCCTCGCGCCCGACAGCCGCGCGCCGCTGCTGGACGAGCTGGCGCGCCGCCTGCGCCTGCGCCGGGTGGGCTGGATCTTCACCGACCTGCTGCCGCTCGACGTCGCCGCCGGCACCGTCAAGCACATACGGTACGATGCCCACTACAAGGAACAACTTCATTATATCTATAGGAAGTTCTTGATTTCCCCCTGCAAATCTAATATTTTCTATAATATATTGGTTTGACAGGCCTGACGGTAGGGTTAACGGCCCTGACTACTTAGCTGTAGGTCGCGGGATCGATACCCGCTCAGGACGAACTTTGTGTGATGAGCTTGACATCTCATTCTATCTTAAAAACAAAATAACAAATTGCTATGTAATTTTGTCTAGGCGTAATCTAGTACGCCCACGAAGTGCAATGTCAATAATAATCAATAAATTTGAATCATAAACCATTTCGACTTTAAATCGTTTGAAATTGTCCAAAATAACAAGACATGACGAGTGACATTTTTAATATAATATACGCAGCGGCGTGGACACGCACTTCCTGTCGGCGCAGGAGTGCATCATGGCGGGCCACTACCAGAACCTGCACCCCAACGCCTGCCGCCACGCCTCGTCCGGCCACTTCGGCTCCAAGTTCGTCACCGTCTGCGTCACAGGTGAGCACTGCGCCGTCATACTGCGCGCCGCCACGCCTCGTCCGGCCACTTCGGCTCCAAGTTCGTCACCGTCTGCGTCACAGGTGAGCACTGCGCCGTCATACTGCGCGCCGCCACGCCTCGTCCGGCCACTTCGGCTCCAAGTTCGTCACCGTCTGCGTCACAGGTGAGCACTGCGCCGTCATACTGCGCGCCGCCACGCCTCGTCCGGCCACTTCGGCTCCAAGTTCGTCACCGTCTGCGTCACAGGTGAGCACTGCGCCGTCATACTGCGCGCCGCCACGCCTCGTCCGGCCACTTCGGCTCCAAGTTCGTCACCGTCTGCGTCACAGGTGAGCACTGCGCCGTCATACTGCGCGCCGCCACGCCTCGTCCGGCCACTTCGGCTCCAAGTTCGTCACCGTCTGCGTCACAGGTGAGCACTGCGCCGTCATACTGCGCGCCGCCACGCCTCGTCCGGCCACTTCGGCTCCAAGTTCGTCACCGTCTGCGTCACAGGTGAGCACTGCGCCGTCATACTGCGCGCCGCCACGCCTCGTCCGGCCACTTCGGCTCCAAGTTCGTCACCGTCTGCGTCACAGGTGAGCACTGCGCCGTCATACTGCGCGCCGCCACGCCTCGTCCGGCCACTTCGGCTCCAAGTTCGTCACCGTCTGCGTCACAGGTGAGCACTGCGCCGTCATACTGCGCGCCGCCACGCCTCGTCCGGCCACTTCGGCTCCAAGTTCGTCACCGTCTGCGTCACAGGTGAGCACTGCGCCGTCATACTGCGCGCCGCCACGCCTCGTCCGGCCACTTCGGCTCCAAGTTCGTCACCGTCTGCGTCACAGGTGAGCACTGCGCCGTCATACTGCGCGCCGCCACGCCTCGTCCGGCCACTTCGGCTCCAAGTTCGTCACCGTCTGCGTCACAGGTGAGCACTGCGCCGGCATACGGCGCGCCGCCACGCCTCGTCGGCCACTTCGGCTCCAAGTTCGTCACCGTCTGCGTCACAGGTGAGCACTGCGCCGTCATACTGCGCGCCGCCACGCCTCGTCCGGCCACTTCGGCTCCAAGTTCGTCACCGTCTGCGTCACAGGTGAGCACTGCGCCGTCATACTGCGCGCCGCCACGCCTCGTCCGGCCACTTCGGCTCCAAGTTCGTCACCGTCTGCGTCACAGGTGAGCACTGCGCCGTCATACTGCGCGCCGCCACGCCTCGTCCGGCCACTTCGGCTCCAAGTTCGTCACCGTCTGCGTCACAGGTGAGCACTGCGCCGTCATCGGGCGCGCACTCACGCACCGTCCGGCCACTTCGGCTCCAAGTTCGTCACCGTCTGCGTCACAGGTGTGCACTGCGCCGTCTTACTGCTCGCGGCCTCTGCTCGTGCGTCGACTTCGTCTCCAAGTTCGTCACCGTCTGCGTCACAGGTGAGCACTGCGCCGTCATACTGCGCGCCGCCACGCCTCGTCCGGCCACTTCGGCTCCAAGTTCGTCACCGTCTGCGTCACAGGTGAGCACTGCGCCGTCATACTGCGCGCCGCCACGCCTCGTCCGGCCACTTCGGCTCCAAGTTCGTCACCGTCTGCGTCACAGGTGAGCACTGCGCCGTCATACTGCGCGCCGCCACGCCTCGTCCGGCCACTTCGGCTCAAGTTCGTCACCGTCTGCGTCACAGGTGAGCACTGCGCCGTCATACTGCGCGCCGCCACGCCTCGTCCGGCCACTTCGGCTCCAAGTTCGTCACCGTCTGCGTCACAGGTGAGCACTGCGCCGTCATACTGCGCGCCGCCACGCCTCGTCCGGCCACTTCGGCTCCAAGTTCGTCACCGTCTGCGTCACAGGTGAGCACTGCGCCGTCATACTGCGCGCCGCCACGCCTCGTCCGGCCACTTCGGCTCCAAGTTCGTCACCGTCTGCGTCACAGGTGAGCACTGCGCCGTCATACTGCGCGCCGCCACGCCTCGTCCGGCCACTTCGGCTCCAAGTTCGTCACCGTCTGCGTCACAGGTGAGCACTGCGCCGTCATACTGCGCGCCGCCACGCCTCGTCCGGCCACTTCGGCTCCAAGTTCGTCACCGTCTGCGTCACAGGTGAGCACTGCGCCGTCATACTGCGCGCCGCCACGCCTCGTCCGGCCACTTCGGCTCCAAGTTCGTCACCGTCTGCGTCACAGGTGAGCACTGCGCCGTCATACTGCGCGCCGCCACGCCTCGTCCGGCCACTTCGGCTCCAAGTTCGTCACCGTCTGCGTCACAGGTGAGCACTGCGCCGTCATACTGCGCGCCGCCACGCCTCGTCCGGCCACTTCGGCTCCAAGTTCGTCACCGTCTGCGTCACAGGTGAGCACTGCGCCGTCATACTGCGCGCCGCCACGCCTCGTCCGGCCACTTCGGCTCCAAGTTCGTCACCGTCTGCGTCACAGGTGAGCACTGCGCCGTCATACTGCGCGCCGCCACGCCTCGTCCGGCCACTTCGGCTCCAAGTTCGTCACCGTCTGCGTCACAGGTGAGCACTGCGCCGTCATACTGCGCGCCGCCACGCCTCGTCCGGCCACTTCGGCTCCAAGTTCGTCACCGTCTGCGTCACAGGTGAGCACTGCGCCGTCATACTGCGCGCCGCCACGCCTCGTCCGGCCACTTCGGCTCCAAGTTCGTCACCGTCTGCGTCACAGGTGAGCACTGCGCCGTCATACTGCGCGCCGCCACGCCTCGTCCGGCCACTTCGGCTCCAAGTTCGTCACCGTCTGCGTCACAGGTGAGCACTGCGCCGTCATACTGCGCGCCGCCACGCCTCGTCCGGCCACTTCGGCTCCAAGTTCGTCACCGTCTGCGTCACAGGTGAGCACTGCGCCGTCATACTGCGCGCCGCCACGCCTCGTCCGGCCACTTCGGCTCCAAGTTCGTCACCGTCTGCGTCACAGGTGAGCACTGCGCCGTCATACTGCGCGCCGCCACGCCTCGTCCGGCCACTTCGGCTCCAAGTTCGTCACCGTCTGCGTCACAGGTGAGCACTGCGCCGTCATACTGCGCGCCGCCACGCCTCGTCCGGCCACTTCGGCTCCAAGTTCGTCACCGTCTGCGTCACAGGTGAGCACTGCGCCGTCATACTGCGCGCCGCCACGCCTCGTCCGGCCACTTCGGCTCCAAGTTCGTCACCGTCTGCGTCACAGGTGAGCACTGCGCCGTCATACTGCGCGCCGCCACGCCTCGTCCGGCCACTTCGGCTCCAAGTTCGTCACCGTCTGCGTCACAGGTGAGCACTGCGCCGTCATACTGCGCGCCGCCACGCCTCGTCCGGCCACTTCGGCTCCAAGTTCGTCACCGTCTGCGTCACAGGTGAGCACTGCGCCGTCATACTGCGCGCCGCCACGCCTCGTCCGGCCACTTCGGCTCCAAGTTCGTCACCGTCTGCGTCACAGGTGAGCACTGCGCCGTCATACTGCGCGCCGCCACGCCTCGTCCGGCCACTTCGGCTCCAAGTTCGTCACCGTCTGCGTCACAGGTGAGCACTGCGCCGTCATACTGCGCGCCGCCACGCCTCGTCCGGCCACTTCGGCTCCAAGTTCGTCACCGTCTGCGTCACAGGTGAGCACTGCGCCGTCATACTGCGCGCCGCCACGCCTCGTCCGGCCACTTCGGCTCCAAGTTCGTCACCGGTGAGCACTGCGCGCAGACTAGCACCAGGCCCGTGTCGACAAGCGTTTTGTTCCACGCGCGCCTCAAAAAGCAGTCAGCAAGTGACGAGGACCTGTAGGTCCAATGCCTGTCGGGGTTGCGGAATAGTTCTAATAGTTACCGTGACCCCGGACAAACAACATCTACTCATATACTTTTATGGCATAGTCATTCAAACGAATCAAGTCTTTCAAACAAACATGGTAAATTAAATTGGATCAAAACCATGATTTTTTTATATTTTTAAATCAAAGAGCGAATTCAACCGTTAATAGTTTTCGTTTAATTGAAGTAATATTTTTCAGATTTATAATTTTCCTTTAAGTTAGTTAACATGCAATGTTTGTTAGAGAATAGGGTATTACACTCATTTTTGAAGAGTGTTTCAATTAGATCCTAAAGTACTAGTAAATCATTAAAAAAAACATTATTTTTAATCAATCGCTAAGTACCCGAAAACTGCGTTTAAAAATTGTATTTTCAAAGGATAAAGAGCAAAAGTGGTCCAAATTTCCACCACTGTTGGGGGCTATGGGGCGTGGCCCCACGATGGGCGCCAGTGTGGCGTGAAAAGGGGGTGGTGAGTAATGGAGATAATTCACACTCAACAACAAAAGTTTACAAAGGTTTATTATAACAAGAAAAATACAGGAATTTAGAATTATAAAAACTCAGGGGTAGATAGTGGGTTACAAAGGTGCTGATCTACGTGACTCCCGTTGTGTGAAGGTGGAGTCACTTAACTTGTGTGTCGCCGGCGCAGGAAAAGGGCTTGAGTGTGCGTCTGCTTCGGCTTATATAGGCACCCGAAGTCCAGGGTGCGGGGCGAG
Source organism: Athetis lepigone (assembly GCA_033675125.1). Lineage (NCBI taxonomy): Eukaryota > Metazoa > Arthropoda > Insecta > Lepidoptera > Noctuidae > Athetis > Athetis lepigone. Next base: position 135,668 of record CM066236.1, on the reverse strand, counting down.
AGGTCCCCGGCGCGGAAGGATGGCGGCGCCCGCGCTCGTGGTGGGAGGCCGGAGGTCGTGACAGTTAGCTTAAAGTCGACTAAATACCATACAATTTTGATTATCATGCGAAAAAAATATATTCACTCAGAAAAAAGTTATGACTGTTTTGAAAATACACCGTTTATTTTTTTCGCACATAGCCACATTTAAAGCAGTAAAACGCATTTCCCCTGTTCTGTAATGCGCTCAAGTCGTCTGCAAAGTATATACCTATTGCTATGAAATAGGGTATTACACTGTATAAGAGAAAAAATATAAAAATATATTATTGAGGTAGCTTAAGCAAAAAGCAGCCGAACAGTGTTAGTTTTAGTTCATAAAACTAGAAAATATTTTTTTAAATTCAATTCAATGTTTTCAGTTTTTTTTACCTGTTCTTGAACACACCGAAATACAGACCATAGACAGTGACAGCTGTCGACTGTCAACAGTGTCAACTAGACGTCACTATTTGTTTTATTTATAACCTCCTAATACGATCTTTATTATAAAAATATACTTTTTCATGGAAGTTATTGTGAAAGATATTTTAGATGGCTAATGCACATGTGTACTTACATCAAAGTGATATTTACAACAACAGTACAAACGGTACAAACGGGTTTTTATGGTGTAATAGTTGGAATACTCTTCTCACAACTTTTAACTAAGTTTTTCTTAAATTTGAATCAGTTAACACTAGAATTCACAATTATTCCGATGTTTCACACTTGTGTTCTTGCATTCCGAAACGCACACCAACGGTAAGTCGAACAGTAACTAATTTTTGAGATAAAAACAATAAAAATTATGTAAAGTGTCACAGCGCGTTTGTTTATTTACATGACGTAAGGACGTCATATCGCCAAAGCAAAACCACGCCCACGGCGTTTTCCGTTTTTGGAAATTTCCGCGCGAAATTTGAAAATACAATTTTTAAAAGCGTTTTTAGGGTACTTAGCGCTTAAATAAAAATTTAGAATTTTTTTTAGTGGTTTCTTAGTACTGTAGGAGTTATTTGAAATACTTAAAAAAAAAGAGTGTAATACCCTATTGCTAGCAAAATGCTATGTTGCTACACGCAAGAATACAATCCCGACACGCACGTGCAAGACTAGAATACTACACGTTTGTAATGACCCGTAGTCCAGAAATCATTTCGAACAACTAGTGTTCTTGTAATTCTAAAATGCGAACTGTGGGTTTCTGTGCCCACGGTAATGGTAATTATTTGGTACTAGCTTCTGCCCGCGGCTTCGCTCGCGTTAGAAAGAGACAAAAAGTAGCCTATGTTACTCTCCATCCCTTCAACTATCTCCACTTAAAAAATCACGTCAATCCGTCGCTCCGTTTTGCCGTGAAAGAAAGACAAACAGTCAGACACACTTTCCCATTTATAATATTAGTATGGATTTTGGATGGGCGAGACACGAACCCACAGTTCTACTTCCAGCTACGAATCTGGATAATGTTATTGCGGATGAAAACATATGAGATGTACTCTTTTGACGACAGACCCCACACTGTGGGACATAAATAAATAAAAAAACACAAAACTACAAAAAACTAAAACTACAAAACATAAAACTATTGTGAAATATTTTATAGGTATAAGACCTTTCATTTGATCACGATAGGGTTTGATTTTCTTTGACATTTCTTTCATCTACTAGGTTTTTTTTTATATCATATAGCTTATATCAACCATAATAACGTATGAATTACAACTAAATGTCATATACTTAACTCACTCGAGTAGTGTGTAACTCAAGCTATAGTGAAATAAAGAAGCGTAATAAGGTTTTGAATTGCAAGTTTTCATGGGGTCATAACTTTTTACTGAATAAATATTTTTGGTTGCGGCCTTCTCATAATGATTCAGTACGCTGTGTTCTATCATACGCCATAGTTCTTATTGGTGGTGGAAATTTGGACCAAGCTCCATACATTTTTGCCCAATCCCCTTTCGCGCGTAATTGACGAAAACGCTGGACACTGAACGCCATATTTAGTCTATGGTCGCGATGTCAGTTTGCAGTGTAAACAAATACGCTGATATTGATTTTATCTCAAAAATGAGTTATTACTCAATTTAAAGTTGGTGTGCCGATTCTTCTTCTTAAATACCTATATGAATTACCCTTCTGAAATATCTTTCACAATAACATCCATGAAAAAGTATATTTTTTGGGTTAAAGATCATCATATTTAGAGGTTATAAAAAACACACTCACTTTTGTTTACTTAGCGGAATGACGTAATAACATGGTGGCTACTATTTCATCATGATAATGAACAGATAAAAACTGCTTTTTGCCTCATCTATCTCAATAATATAGTTTTAGATTTTTTCTCATTTAGAGTAAAACACCCTATTGGTCCTTATAAATGACCTTAACGTCTGACGGTCTGATGGCATAAAAAAACAGAGTTGCCTTTTCGGATTTAAGACGGTTCGATTCACGAGTGATAAAAATGAATGCCCGCAGACCAAATAAAAAAATGTAAGAATAAAAAAGTGCGAAATGCATTTCGCGTTCATAATTGTTCACACACATTTGGATTTTTACTGTTATTAAAATGCCTGGATCTTTTTGAAGTATTTGTAATCGTAAACGTACCTACTATTCTTCTTTAGGAAGTACAGTAGTCTTAGAATCCATAGTGTTCACCTTGTGAGCACTACAATTGGGTAGTTTACACCATTCAATTTCTATAAAACCTCTTTTAATTTCAGCCCAATAAATTCGGTTCATTTTCAATTTGCTATAAAAGATTTTTAGTTGCTTTGAAATCAATAAATAGATAGTCAACTGAGTTGTTATTTTAGTGACGTCATAAGTTGCCATTGCCATACAAAGTCTATTGGAGAACTGCGTTTTGATAACTCTTAAAAAGTACGTCAATTGATAATGGTGTAAACTACCGTATTTTTAATTCCAGAGACGTACTTACAATCCCGCGCTTCGCTCGATATTACTCTGGCTTCCTCAGAGAACACTGTCGCTTTTATAAATACTATATTACTTTGTTGCCTAACTTACCTAAAATTTTATCGTGTAAATAAAAAGAAATGGCAGTGGTACCAAGTAATGACATGAGTGGTGCGCAGGCGACAGCGAGCTGCAGGTGCACCTGGAGGGCTACCAGGTGTCGGGGCAGTGCCAGGCGCTGGTGCGCGACGACATCCTGCTGCCCACGCGCGACGCGCCCGAGCTCGGCTACATCCGCGACTCCAGCGACAAGCAGTACGTGCCCGACGTCTACTACAAGGTGAGCAATCCACTGGCTAGCCCGCTTAAACCAAACAGAAACCGCTTTGTTATATTATTATTGACGTCAAAAACAACAAGTCGCTATCAGTCCCGCGTGCGTCTCTCCTAGTCGTGTTGTATTGTCATCTCATCACGAGTGCACGCGTGTTTGCACACACATTGTTACGAGTTTTCTTACCACGCACCACCTATGTTCGAATTGACGACCTTGGGACCTTCAAGAAAAAAGTGTAGTGTAGAAAATTACCCTACGTTCGACAGCAAAAAATAGATAAAAAAAACCGGCCAAGAGCGTGTCGGGCCACGCTCAATGTAGGGTTCCGTAGTTTCCCGTCCGTCACAATAAGTGTACCTACTTATAAGTTTGAAAAAAAGGCTATTTGTTACGTTGACATACCAAGTACGCAAAAATTATTTTGTACAACCTTTTTGTCTTTTTTGTACAAAAACTGTTCTTTCTATCAAGTTCAAAATAATTTTCCTAGAAAGTCCTTATAAAGTTCAACTTTCCAGATTTTTTTCATATTTTTTAAACCTACGGGTCAAAAGTTAGAGGGGGGGGGGACGCTTTGATTTTTCCTTTTGGAGCGATTATTTCCGAAATTATTGACATTATCAAAAAATGATTTTAGTAAACCCCTATTCATTTTTAAATACCTATCCAACAATATATCACACGTCAGGGTTGTAATTAAAAAAAAAAACCACTTCCCTATTTACATATAGGGGGGCTACCCTAATAAAACGATTTTTTCCAATTTTTATTTTTGCACTTTGTCGGCGTGATTGATATACATATTGGTACCAAATTTCAGCTTTCTAGTGCTAACGGTTACAGAGATTAAGCGAGGACGGACGGACAGACATGGCGAAACTATAAGGGTTCCTAGTTGACTACGGAACCCTAAAAAATGATATCAAAAATAAATTTAAAAAATAAATGAGTATAAATTGCATACCTCTGATTGTCATTCTTACTGGCTGTAATACTTAAAAGTTGCTCCAAATAAAGAAAATATTTTAATTTCAATCATGCAATACATACTAGTGTAACGACCATAATAAAGTGATAGGTTGCTAAGACGTATCCGTTACCGAGAAAGTCAACTTTAAAGCGCATTTTTGTTCCCCTCTAAAAAGGAAAAATCATAAAAATTCGTGATGGTAGTCCGGATGATGAACTTTGAAGGAAAACTATAACGGCTTATATAGACGACCATCAACGTATGACTGGACTAGATTTGGACTACACATTCAGACAATGTAATTAGCCACTAAAAAGTATGTGGCTCTCGTGCTGTTTGTTATTGCCACCGATTTTCTAATTCCAAGTCGTTTTTTTTGCTTTTAGTTAATGAAGGCGGTTTTTTTTTAGTTTTTATGTTTGTGCAATAATGGACAAAGTGATTTTGATGACTAAAAATTACCGAAAAAACATTGTGAAGGACGGCAGGGTTGACATCTGTTACATTATTTCTGGGTGTTCTAGTCTGGCTAACGGAAATTACTTGCTAACAAACTTGTAGCCAGGATTATTCATCAGCAGTTTGCTTTGAAATACACTCTTATGGAATCGGAAGTACCAGCCCGACCCAGTTCTTGATAATGGCGATATCACACTGTACTAGGATCAATCTGTCATCACTGACAGGTGTATTGTTACCAATAAGCCAGATAATGCGAGTGCGATTAGAGCTGAGCGCAATGATTATTGATATAGCTGTCCCGCACGACGAGAATCTCGTGAAAGCTCAGAAAGATAAGCTAGCTAAGTATCTGGACTTGGCTTGCGAGGTTGTTGACATGTGGGATGTGGATTCAGCAGTCATTGCCGAAATGGCATAATAGCGAAGAGCCTCGACCAGCATCTGAGGAGGCTCTTGATAGGCAGCTGGGTCAAGGGTCTGATGCAGAAAGCGGTACTCCTGGACACTGCGCGTATTGTCCGGAGGTTCCTCTCTCTGAAGCCCTGACCACCGGTAGCTTGGACATCCCGATGCCGGTGGGTTGCTATTTTTTATACTTATTTATTTATTTCTCTTATACATAAAATTCTCGTGTCACAACACAATGTTAGTTACCTTACTCCTCCAAAATGGCTTTACCGATTTTTACTAAATTTTATATGGATATTCAGTAGGTCTGAGAATCGGCTACTATCTATTATTCATACCCCTAAGTGATAAGGGTTGTTCACCCTTAACATTTTTAACGCAAGTGAAACCCCCGCGGTTTCACTTGCGTTAAAAATGTTAAGGGTCACGGTAGCTTGTCTTATATGTATATAAAATTCTCGTGTCACAATGTTAGTTACCTTACTCCTCCGAAACGGCTTTACCGATTTTTACCAAATTTTATATGCATATTCAGTAGGTCTGAGAATCGGCTACTATCTATTTGTCATACCCCAAAGTGATCAGGGTTTTTCAACATTTTTAACGCGGGTGAAACCGCGGGAGGCAGCTAGTTTTATATATGATTTGATTTTGATAAATGGAATAATAATAATACCAGCCTATTACTGCCCCCTTACCATGACGTTAAAAGGTACGATTGTTTTATTCCTGTTTAAGAGTGTGCAAGTGCAGCGTTAGACACGTTGTCTAGCACCGACTCTTTCCCACTGAAAGTAATATCAAAGTAATACTGCTATGAGGGTTTATGGTAGGCCCCCTGTCCCATTGCAGGGCAAAGGCCTCTTCTCATATAGAGAAGGCACGAACATTGATTACCACGCTTGCTCAAGGCTGATTGACGCTTTCGGACTCATATTAACTACAAGACCAGGTTTCCTCACTATGTTTTTTTCACCGATGTCTATTGTGTCTAAGATACATTTTAGTAAGTAAGTACATAATGAATAACATTAGTACGTTTTGTATGATAGGCGGGCGCCTTAACCTCTAGGCCATCACGACATTCAATAGGCCGAAGAATATCGGAAACGTAATTAAAATCAAATTTTATGAACTACATAAATTAAGTAATAAAAAATATAATTTTATGAGTAAAATAACTCAAGCAAATGTTCGTTTCATAATTTTATTATAATTGGATTAAAATAGGGGATAGAAGTACCGACATTCAGGCGGACGAGGCCGCAGGCAGAAGCTAGTTCGTCTATACGTGGTACAAAACTCACTTGGATTAGGTAAACATGCTGGCTCGCTTTGTAACTGAGCTATCTTTTTATACCTGTAACCTTGAATCTGGGTACTTTAATGGAAAACCTCTTCAAGTGTTGAACTTCTTGGTCCGTGAAACGTGAGGTATCCAGGCGATGCTCTACACGTACCACACGTGAATGTCGACGGTGGAGTAATGAAAGTCACGCGATACTCTCCATACACTTATTTATTCATCACGAATCCGCATAGGACATAGTAATATGCGCGTATATATATAACATTTAACAAAGGCGAGGTCGCAGCGACCCCGGGTCGTGACACCCGCCACCACCAGCTAGTGTCACACACCATAGCGACAAAATAAAACGCTGCTACGATATAATATGAATATAGTCAACACGAGTTTGTACAACGTAGTGTGCGGCGAGGGGCGGCGCGTGCCTCCTACTGCACATAGACTTTGGTAAAATAGAAAGTAAACTTAACAAGTACAAGACGCGGCCGGCCCTCCGGCGGGCCGGCCGCCTACTCTATCACATCCGACGATAAGCAGGCACTGACCGGCAGGAGCCACACACCAGATCATCACAGTCTTGTCTCCGGGACACAAACATACATTCAAGTATATTCTACCGAAATAATTTACCTATCTCATATACTCTTTTATATAACTCTCTCCAAATGTTACATTCATTTGTAAATATATAAATGTATAGTGTTACGAGGAACGACGCCTCGCTGCTGGCCGGAGCAGCCTCGAAGGCGCTCCGCCGCGCGCCGTGACTCGCTGAGCCCGCTCTACCCAATACAATATGTACTCTAAAATATTTAACATTTATATTGACACACGTATAATGATCAAAATGTTATAATTTATCTTTATCGTTTACCACTTAAACCGCGACCGTTTCGCGCTAATAAAAAAAATATATGTTTCGTTTACGTCGAGGAGTCGTCGAGTGTAGGCCCTCCAGGCAGCGAGTACGCGAGACGAAGGCAGACACGAACTGCCGCAGCCGACAGCATCGAACGACAAGCTCAAGCCGAGGAACTTCAGCGCTTCCGAGCACTACTGCCGCGCTTCCACTAACTACGTATATATAAAAATAGATCGAGGTGCACACGAAGGGAGAATACGATTGGTCCTACGAGACATAAAAGGTACGAGAGTCGCAAGAGATCAGTGTTTCACAAGGAGTGATATGCTCGCCAGCGCACTGGACGAGCGCAGGCGACGGCGCTCAGTTGAGCTTGCCGCAGCTGGAGATGATGATGGTGCTGTGCGGCTTGCCGGCGCTGTCGCCGGTGCGGCTCAGCCGGTCCACCAGCTCCAGGCCCTCCACCACGAACGCGAAGATGGCCGTGAAGCCGCGCATCTCGCGCAGCACGATGCGGAACTGCGAGCCTACCAGGCCCAAGTTGTCGTGCCGCTTCTGCGCGCGCCGCATGCCCACGGAGCCGCGCACGGCCGCCATGCGCGTGTCGTCCGGCATGAAGTAGCTCTCCTCGAACGCGGAGCGGCCGCCGCGCCCGTTGTTCAGCTCGAAGTCGCCCGTGATGACGCTCTCGTTCTCCCAGCACTGGAACACGGCGCAGCCGCGGTAGCCCACGCCCAGCTCGCCGCTCGCCAGCACTGAGAAGTTGTGCGCCATGCGCGGCGCCACGTCGTCGCGCACCTCCACCACCACGCGGCCGCCCGGCGCGCCGTCCACGTCCAGCGCGAAGTAGAACAGCGGGTACGCGGGCGGCGCGCGCAGCAGCGGCGACGTGCTCGCGCTCGCGCCCGGCGACGCGCTCGCCTCCGCCGCGCCCGCCGCGCGCGCGCGCAGGAACAGCTGCGCCGTGCAGTAGTTGGCCAGCAGCAGCAGCGGCTCGGCCGGCGCCGCGCTCGCCTCCGCCGGCGCGCAGCCCGCCAGCGCGCGCCGCAGCAGCTCGAAGTCCAGCGGCGCGCTCGCCGTGCGCACCAGGTCGTCCAGCCGGGCCTGCGCCAGCGCGCCCGCCAGCCGCGCGCGCAGCCGCTCGCGCTCGGCCGCCGCCGCCGCCAGCGAGCCCGGCTCGGGCGGCGCGGGCGCGGCCGGCGCGCCCAGCTCGGCCTCGAGGCGCAGCTTGAGCGCCGTGGCGGCCTCGAGCGCGCGCAGCTGCAGCTGGCGGGCGCGCGCGGCCAGGCGCGCCAGCTCGGCGCGCAGCTCGCGCTCCTCCCGCGCCAGCAGGGCGTGCGGCGGGCAGGCGCGGCAGGCGGGCGTGAGGCGGCGCGCGAGGGCCAGCACGGCGGCGTGCGTGGGCAGGCGCTCGGCGCGGCCGGCGGGCGGCGCGGTGCGCGTCCAGCAGTGCATGCACGTGACGTCGCGGCCGGCGCCCAGCACGCCGCGCGCGCACGCCAGACAGAAGTAGTGCTTGCACGCCAGCAGCTTGGGCGGCCGCTCGGCGTCGTCGAAGGCGCGCTTGCAGCACGAGCACAGCGCCAGCTCCTCGAGCTCGGCCAGCGAGGAGCTCGCCATGGGGGGGCGCGGGGCGGGGGCTAGGGGCCGGCGCTGGGCGCGCGCGACATGGGGGCGCGACCGGACCTCAGGACTGCAGAAGGTCGACGCACACGATACCACACGTTCGCGCTCCTCGATTCGATCACATCTTACGTCTCGCGGTTAACGCTTCTCTCGACTCGGATGAATTCTTAGTATATTAACTAAATACTGTAACCGATGTGGATTGCCACATCATTTTACGTTTTGTGTACACTCGCCATGTTGTTTTTTCTTTTGTGCACAGCGCTTCACGTCGGTCGATCAACAGATTACTACCCAACGCGGTGACTTTGTTCGGACGCTTACTTCAGTCTATTTTATATGGATGTTATTTACATTGAACTAAACCAATTTTCAGTTCCATTTTTAAATTCATTTCAGATATGGAGAACTATAAAATACTATAATATTTATATATTAAATGTTTTTTTTTTTTTATTATATTGATCACCCTAAAAATACCCTCGGTATAACACAACTTTACTCGTTTTTATTGGTATTTTTTGTATACGTCCCACACTAGGATATTTTTTTCTGTAACGTGGGATATGTGTAGGTCATGTAAATGTTGGTCCCGGCCGGACCGCAGTGCGGTAAACTTATGAAACGCAAAGCTGCAGCTCAATGCTCGTCTACTGCGCTAACCGTGACTGATGTCGTGCTGTCGTGATTAATTTAACCATATTGTTTTATATAGGTAACAGAAATAAAAACAAAAAAAAAATGGTTGCCTGTAAAGTCGGTTTTACGGGCGAAGATTTTACGTGACAACGTCTTTTACCGATCATAGTTGAGTGGGAGAGAGACGCAAGGCATTCGGCGGGCCTCTCTCTCGTTCGGTGACTCATCGTAACGTTACCGAGCGTTACACTTTTTCATAAGTGACTCCCAGCCGCAACCTAATTTAAGACGTTGTCACGTCAAAAAACCGCAAAACTAAAATTCTAAATCATCGTAGTCGTCGATCCTCTTCGTCTATATTTGTTAACATAAAGCGACAGGCGAACGTCGCCGCCGTGTCAGAGTCACGGCGGCGGCAGCGCGCGGCCCGCGGCTGACTTCAGGCGGCGGCCGCGATGTGTGGTGGAGGCGAGCGCGGCACTCGCGGCCTTATCAGCGCGCGGCGTTATCTCCCGCTATCGACCGCGCCGCCACCCGCCCTGCACGCATCCGCGCCATACGCGGCTCACTTTCTTTTCGCGATTTTTGTGGATCCCTTAATAGTTGTCTATGATGTCACTCGTTATTGAGTGAGACGACCTTTTTTTTGTTATTAGATTAATGGTATACAAACGACATCTTAGATTCTACAAATACACTTGGTATTTTAGTGTAAATCAGTCATATCCAGGCAGTCCAGCCTGGAAACACCGGCTCCATCGTTCGATTAAAATTAGAAAAAAAAATGACGTGTAAAAGTGTAATTTTTAACCTATTTACAAAAATAAAGTCGTTTTATCGTTTTTTATCAGCCATTAATGTAATCTCATAAAATTTCTAAGAAAATATATTATTAGTATAAAACTCAATTTACGAATCAAGTTACCTATTTACTAGAAATAAATATTTTCCGACTACTTTTAAATTTGTGAGTCTGTAGGTCGAACAGTTGAGCGACAGGTCCAGTATGTTTTCGTAATGTTTGCTTCATTCATAGCTAAGCAAAAACTTGTTGCACGGCTAGTAGGAGAGCTATTGAACTCTCGCGGAATAATAGTTCCCGTTCCCGGGATTTCCGGGATGAAAACTATCCTATGTCCTTTCTCGGGTCCCAGACTATATCTGTACCAAATTTCATTCAAATCGGTTCAGTGGTTTAGGCGTGAAGAAGAGACAGACAGACAGAAAGACAGAGTTACTTTCGCATTTATAATATTAGTACGGATAAGTACGGATGAGTCGTAGTACACCTGCCAATGAAACCACGTCCTGTCAATGTATTTCGAAGTGAAAAGAGAATATTGTCGCAGCAGTTTTACAATGTTAGTTACATCGTTCGTGCAAGCAGTAATTTCAATAAAATATGCAAGGAAAAATGGATCCATTCGTAACTAGTGTGAAGTGGGCCAGAAGGTGCTTAAATTTTTCAAGTAGCATTAGGTTTCTATTCAACTGACTTCAAAAAAAGGAGGAGGTTCTCAATTCGACTGTATGTTTTTTTTTATGTTTGTTACTCGATTTCTCGAAGACGCCTGGACCGATTTCAAAAATTCTTTTTTTATTTGAAAGGGTATGCTTGTCATTTGGTCCCATTGTCACCAAGTCAGGACCTGGTGGTAGAAACCCTGAGAAATTGAGGGCATCTCTAGAAAATTGTAGGCGAGCATCGGGTAAAAACTTAATATTAATGTGTATATCTGATGAGACTACAATACTATGGAGGTTTAGGGCAGATCTGATGATGGAGACGACAGATAATCAAGGGAACTTTTCAACGGTACAACTTAGGTACCTCGTCTTTGGGCTCATTTTATTCGTGATGACAAGATCTTTACACCGAGATGGGTTATGACTGCCACTGCAAGCTCCGTGATGCAGGTGCAGTACAGTTAAGGGAACTCCTTAATGGTTGATAGCAGCTACATAGTGTTTGGGCTTAATTTACTCGTATTGATAAGCCCTTTACACCGATATTGATTATAATGCAGATTTGATAGTGAAGACAAAATACAGTTTAAGGATATCCTAAATGGTACGTAGCAGCTACCTCGTATTCCAGCTTCATTGAAGTTAGTTTTACACTAAAATTGGTTATGCTTTGTCGTTTTGAATCGACAATTTATTATAGGTACAATGAGTATTATAAAAATGCATTCATATTATAGAAGAAGTTTTATTGTATATTGTCTGCGTTGTTAAACGTTTGATGCTTTTTTTACGCTTGGATGAAACTTGGTATGGACATTGGCAGCCTGGGTAGGTTCTTTAGTCAGGCATTGGGACTCGACACTAAAAAGTAAAAATTAAAAAACACTTTACAAAAAAAAACCGCCTTCAAAAACTAAAAACTTAAAAATAACTAAAATTTCGGAAGTCGTTGGCAACACAAATTGACTGGCAGAAGAGAAGCCACCGACTTCCGAAATTTTAGTTATTTTTAAGTTTTTAGTTTTTGAAGGCGGTTATTTTTTTTTGTAAAAAGGATTTTATTTTTTTGATCAATTATTTATTATTGATTACTTTATTTGAGTGCAAACAAGAATTTAGTGTATGGTGACTATACGTGAGGACTTGTTATTGGCTTTGTAGTGATTATAGTTTTCTTTCTGTATTGGTTTTATTAGCTGTAAGTCCTCCATGTAATAAATAAATAAATGATGTGAGACGTTCAATCCAAGAAAAAAGTTACACGAGAGGCGGGCGCCTTACCCACTGGGCCATCACGACACACAATCCGATCCGTCCTGGGTAAAAATTACGGATTGTGCTTGAAAGAAACGATTTGCTTTCATGTCATGCACCTTACTAAAATCCAAAGTTCTGCTGTATTTGGTTGAATCATGATGATGTTGGATCAGTTTTCTGGTGGTCGTTATCTCGTTAGTCAAGATATCAGTAGTAAGTAGACTAAAAAGGCTTTGTTCAAAAAGATGGAAATATAATTGAAGTTGTATAACAAAGAACATAATACGAAGTAATAGTGATGGTTGGTAGTACAGCTATAACGGGGCTTTAGTTAATCAATTGATGTTACAACCAACGTAATTTCTTTTAAATCTGCAGGCACAATACTGGACAAAGATAATCTTAACCAGTATACTATACCATTATTTTATATAGGTAGTTTTATAAACCTGGCTTATTGTTAGCCATTATTTTACCTTTTCACACTTTACCCCTTGTAGTCCCTTCTCTAGTCATTCTGCTGTAACTAATCCGAGACCTTAGGACCAGTTATCGGATTCCCCTCAGTGACGGTGATTGTTATCCGTCAGCCACTGTGTGACGACCTTAACCCAAACTGGCACGATCAGCGCTCTACAGCCTTGCGGACTCATTGCCCGCGGCTCCTGTTCAGCATGATATGTCCCCCAACTATGTTGATGTCGGCTACCAGTCTACCCGTATGCAGCCACACCAGTGTTGGACACAGGAGGGACTGTCCGTCAGACATTCGAAACCTAGTATATTCATTTTCACTTGCGCCAACAGTTAACGCATGTAAGAGGTGACTTTTTCGATTCATATATACTTTCTAAAGTTTATTATAAAGTTTATACTAACACATTCGTAGAACTTTGACAGTCGTTAGTCAGAAGCTAGAAAGTCTGACCAGTCTAATTAAGAGGTATCGTGTCGCTCAGAAACTACGTCGTGGAGGTCTGTAGGCAGTCGCTTTACGTCAAGCACTGGTATCCAGCTGAATCTGGTTCGGCTGTAAACTGACCCCAATCAAGTAGGGAAAAGGCTAGGATGATGACTTTCTTCCCAAAATGTTTTTTTTATTTGTTTGGAATTTTAAGTTATAGTATTCACTAATTATTTAAATAATTACAAAAACTAAAAGGACGTTTCTAAGTGTCACTGTTCACGGAGGCATCAACAAAGTTTCATAGTTTTGTATGTAAGCTGCAAGCAAGCGTACACCAAGTGTATAATGATGCATACGCGGCTACGACTTCGTGGACAGTGACACTAACACAACTGATTGGACAAACAACCCTTTATCAATTAATTGAGATTTGTAATCACAAAAACAACGTTTACTTGAAAATGATAAACGCATTGCATTGCACAGCCACTTTTCGCATCTAAGCACGGGTGTATTTGAGCATTGTGTGATATAACGGCTGCAGGAGCGCGACGCGTACGGCAACGAGGTGGGCGTGTCGGCCAAGCGCGTGCCCGTGGCGTACCTGCTGGTGGACGTGCCGTGCGGCGTGGCCGGCGACGCCGCCGCAACCACCTTCAGCCCGCGCGCCGCCTTCCCGCCCGCGCACCGCCCGCTGCAGCACCAGCTGCAGACCCTGCGCGCGCTGCACGCGCACCTGCAGGCCTCCGCCAGCTTCCTGGAGGCCGCGTCCGACCTGCACGTGCTGCTGTTCCTGGCCAGCAACGACGCGCTGCCGCTGAGCCCGGCCGCGCTGGAGCCGCTGCTGCAGGCCGTGCTGGCGCAGGACGCCGCCATGGCCGACGCCTGGCGCGCCACGCCCAGCGCCGCCACGCTCGACCAGCTCACGCGCGCCAGCGCCGACCACGGCGCCGACAGGTACGCACGACTATATTGTCACACTACTAAAATATATTCCAGCGTTTTGTTTGCGAGGGAGACGACCCGAACATCACAGTACCTAAAAATTTAATAAATATATCATAGGACAACTCACAGTCGGCCATTTTATCCTACACTAGGCAGAGCATGTTATATGATAGCCAGACACCCGATATACTTACATACGTATACAGGGTGGAAAGTTTCATTGGGCCCTGCAAGAAAACTACCTTAAATCCTTAAGAGAGATTATTTTACTTACGGGAAACATTCCTTTACTTTTAAAAAGAAATAAAACTGCATTCAACTGTTTTCGAAAACTCGCTTAACACTGTCGGGAATCGTGGCTAAAACCCAGAAAAGTCATTACAAAAACAGTATTTTTGTAATGGCTCTGAAGGTTTACAATAAATTACCTAAATGTATAAGGAATGAAGAGAATATCCCCAAATTCAAAAGTAATTTGATTTTATTTTTAATTGACAAGACGTATTATTGTATAAAAGAATTCTTTAATGATAAAATTTGTACACCAATTTAGTTGGTAGGGCACAAAGCTCGACTATATTATTTTATGTAAGACCTGTATTTTATACCTACCTGTGTTCACAAATAAAGATTGATTGATTGATTGATTGAAAGTAACACTCTGCATTTTTATGACATCAAACGTTAGGGTCATTTATATGGACCAAATCTCTCTAACAAACATGGTTAATTAAATTAAAGGATAACGCATCAATTTTAAGAATTTTATTTTAATTGAACGAAAATTTCGACGATTAAATTCGTCCTTAGATTTCAAAAGGTTAAATTTCATGGTTTTCGTCTAATTTAATTAATCATATTTGTTTGAAGCATTTGATCCTTATGAATGACCCTAATAATTGACGTCATAAAAGTACTGTTTGCTGTTTTTTTCGTTTCGGCCAGTTCGACTCTCGGAACACATTTTTTATGGGCCCTGGATAAAAACTACTTTAAATCGTTACGATAGATTACTTTAGTTAAAAGGAACATTTCCTTATTTTTTAAAACAAATAAATCTGCATTCAAAGATTCTTGAAAATTTGTTTGTCACACACGGAAATCGAACTGGCTTAAAATGAAAAAAAACAACATCCTGTACTTTTATGACGTTAATGGATAGGGTCATTTACAAGGATCAAATCTTTCAAACAAACATAGTAAATAAGCTTAGAGGAAAACCATGAAATTTTAACTTTTCAAATCAAAGGACGACTTTAACGAGACTATTCAGTATTCGTTTCTCATTCTAATGTAAAGAAAACAATACCTTAATTTTTTACCAAAGCCTCATGAAATTAATAAATTGTTGACACACGCGTTATATACCCATAAAAAAAAGCACGCATAAAACCTTCTTCATTCTCTTATCATATCATAAGTTAGTGACCCGATGCAACTGCGAGAGCCAGGGTGTCCTTTTTAAGATTTGATTTTTGCGATAATTCAACTACGGGTTTTTATACGATTTCATATTGTGATATTATTATTTACGTTTTTATTAGTCATATGTGAGCTTATATTATCGCGGCCTGGAATATGTCCCTCGACTTACCTACCACGGTGTATATAATAGTAAACTGACTGATTGTTGATATATCAACAACCCAAACCGCTGGTCCGAGAAACATTTTGATCGATTCTGACTTTCAAAACCTCTATAATCAGAAGGTTCCTAGGTGGATGGTTTACTTGAAACTAAAACATGCTCCCAATAATAAGAAGACCGCATAAGTTTGTGCTTCGTCATCTACACACTCTGCAGACGTTGGTTGACCGGTGCTCGTGCGAGCGCCGCATGACGAGCAAGAAGTTTGTTAGTATCATGTCATGTCTAAAGCGTTTGTCAGTTAGTGTCCATGTGGTGGTGCTCAGTAGTGTGTGTCCGCAGCCTGCTGGCGGGCGCGGAGGGCGGCGTGTGGACGTGTCCGCTCTGCACCTTCCACAACGCGCCGCACAACGACGCCTGCGAGATGTGCGCCATGCCCAGGTACGACACACTGCCGCCTTTTTCATTAAGCTTTGCAGCCATTTTGATCATAATGATAATAACAACAACAAAAAAAATTTAAACATGAATACACGATCTTGACAACACTTGAGTGTTAAGGATGGTTGGTGGTGTCCCAATAGCCGTGGAATATCTCTCCACTCCTCAGGAACTTCTGCATTTACTCCGTCATTTTGAGCTAGCAGTCATAGTGTGCTGGGCATCATTGAGTGAGCAAGCCACCTCGTGCCCTTCCATGTACAGTCGCGGTCTGAAAGTGGTTACCACCATAAGGATCACAATTGCATGCACACATTAAGGCCACAAGTTCTAAATGTCTATTTCATGATAATTTGATTGATCATAGATTTTTTTTTTAATGATATGACAATCAGTCGCTTTAGGTGATGGACTGACTACTAAAAAGGTTTGATATACAGAAAACCTACTTTGAAAAACATTTTTTTTTAATAAGAATATGAAGAAATAATAAATAAAAGTTTAAATTCAAAATCTGGTATAACATCACTCCGCAGCTATGACTAATTTAGTTTTATGAATAAGAATATGAAGAAAAATAGCACTGAATAAAATCTTTGGTAAATACTATCTGACCCCCGCGGTTTTACCCGCGTAGTTCCCGTTCCCTTGAAATTAAATCAAAGACTTTCCTATGCCCTTGCTCAGGCTATAGACTAACTCTGTACCAAATTTCATTTAAATCGTTTCGGTAGTTTTGGCGCGAAAGCGAGACAGACAGACAGTTACTTTCGCAATTATAATAGTAGTATGAACTAGTACGGATCCACAGCTACGACCAATTTAGTTTTTTTAAATAAGAATATAAGGAAATAATAAATCAAATCTTAAAAAATCTTTATTCAATATCTAGACATTACTCCGCAGTTACGACCAGTGCATAGATGCAACAAGACACGCGCATAGATCAGTATTTCTGGTATCACTCTAGCACAGCGTGATCTATCTCGTAGTAGGCATCATCACTTCTTCCTGAATCATTTCCATGATCTATTATTTGGTCTTCTTCGCCGTGACATCTTATTCAAACCTCACAGTAAATCACAATAGTTATAATGAATTTCGTGATAAGGCACTAATGATATAAAACAGAACTATGTCCATGTTCAAGATTGTCCCTTGTTCCAGGGTTAAACTTGCCATTTTATTTCGATATGAAAAAAAATATTTCGTAAAATTTTACTCTTGTTTAGACGACGTTCAAACGATATTTTTTGACAAATGTCAATTCAACAAATTAAGGAAAGAGTTTCAAAGCACTTACTTTGGCACTATACCTGTCACTGTTACACAACTGCCAAACGTCAAGTGCACGATAGAGACGAAACATGGCTAAGCCGTCGCCGTTGCTTAGTAACGTCTTTGTTATTCTCGTTGTATCATTTTGCATAATAACTTCTAAAAGATAACAAGTCACATGATATGGCATTTTAGATATTAATGAAAAAAGTGTGATATAGAATGTACTTTCAAAATTGGTAAACCTTTTCAGACCGTGACTTTACACTACATTGGTCAGGCAGAGGCCGGGGTCCTAAGTAACTAATTTCCGCACCATATCTATCGCTGGTGGTACACTACAAAATTGAATTAACAATTACCTCATTACTTACTCATTGCATATTATACTCATTAGTCCGATTTTTGTGTAAAGTTAATCGATAACGAAGAGGCGTTTCACAAAGGATTGAATCTCTCCGATGGGACTCCAGTTAAGTTAGTAAGTAATCCCTGTTTGTTTCAGAAGCAACGCGATGTAAATATGGAGAAGTGCGGAAGTGTCGTGTATAGAGAAGCTGGCGCCGCCGTTAACTTATTTTTGTATGGACGTGCGCTGCGGCCGCGGCGCGCTCTACTATGTCTTAGTGATTCTCATTTAAGTGGATCAGTCGGTCTGAGGTTGCTGTAATTATAATAATAAATTCCAGCAAACCATAACTCGCTGTTTGTATATATTTATATGATTTTTTAAGTAAATGCCGCCCTGGCCACTTTACTTATTGTTCATTTTATTATAATTTTCGCGGCTCATTTATAGACCAAATTTAAAATTTGATTTATCGTCGGATCAAACTGTCGTGTTCTTTTACTAGCTTAAGTTTACGCAACTTATTGAATGAGTTAGTAGTTTTCAAGCTATGGCCGCTACGTATAAGTGTGGGGTCGTGGTACAGTTATTGTAGTGTAAAACATCTGGAAACCTTTCTCCTAGTGCCTGTAACAATAAAGATCTAATTTCCAACAATCACATTCAAACATTGAAATGCATTACTTTAATTTCGAAAGCTAGCGACTTTGTTCTGTTTGTTGTTATTGCTACCGACTTGCGAAATTAAAGTGATTGTTACACTTGGAAAAAATAAGTAATGTTTAGAAATATTTTATTTGAGCAATAGCCAATACATATTTTTTGGTTAATCAAATTAAAATTATTGTTTTTTTTTGTACTTTTCGCACCTGCATACCCTTCCTTACCCAAATTTTCCGTTTATTATAAACGTTACATAAAATTATTTTCAGGTTACGTTTTGCGCGGATTAGTAATTGCTTTGGTAAGTCGCAGTGCTCACCTAACCCTAAATGTTAGGCGAGCAACGTGGCCGGTTTGAAAATGTAACAGACATCTCAGTCTTGACATTATGTTTGATTATTGCTAAACAGGTCTTACTCCGATCATAATTGACAATTTGTTACTTCTTAGAATTGCATAGGTTCTATTATGCAGACTTAAATGTGCGTGTCTAGGATAGTCTTTCGTCTGCGTTGCACTTGCACCTAAGGGCCCGGGCACATATATGTCGGTATTTTTCCCTGTCAAACTTATATACATTGTCCTTATTTAAGTAAATAATATCTTAATCCTCCGAACATACGTAATTTGAGACACAATAGAAAGACAATAGCAGCCCGACAACCGGCTGTCGGTTGATCGTCAAGAAGTTAAATCAATGAACACAACGTGCGCAGTCTAGCGCATCCTAAGACATTCGTCACGCGTTTAGAAAACTTCGGGCATGCTCTGCGCTGTGCTCCGCCAAATGTGCGCGAGCCCTTATACATACTAACGCGGACTTCGTTTATCTAAAAGAAGGATAAGTAAATCAAATGTTTTGATAAGTCATTTAAAAGTCATCAAGGCCCTTCTTGTAGCAAAGTAGCGCAATATACTCAGCCATGTTGTGAGATTTTAGGGTTCAATGTCTTTTTCAGCTTTCTAGCTATCACGGTTTATGAGATACAGCCTGGAGACAGACAGACAGACAGCGGAGGCTTAGTAATAGGGTGCCGTTTTACCCTTTGGGTACGGAACCCTAAAAACTAATGTTTTAGGGGCACATACCAAAATTAATATAATAATAATGATACCAGTAGTAATACCAAACCAGAAAAAACCTATAAGAAATTATTTGTTTTCTTGATAAAGAACTTTTTTTTTGTTAACCCCTTATTAGCTAATAATTTGGCCATCAATGGTAAGTAGGGTTAAAATTAGCAAGGTAAAGGTAAACAAAACAAGTTTATAGCTTTCATACCATTTATTCATACACATATATTTTCGCGTCAGCTTTTACATTTAGATAAATTAGCTCTTCTTTATCCCGAAACCAGGTTTGAGATATTCCGAAAAAAAGTTTGTGTTTAAAGAAGCTGTTATTTAAGTTTTGGAAAATTAGCTCATATAATTCAAAGTTCCAATCACTGGTAATATTATAAAGGCTTCGTCCATAAATATACGTTTATAATATGAATACAACACGTGAAGTTTTTGTCAAATCCGAACTTGTAATTCTGACCGTGAGATTAGCGCGTTTAACTTAACAAAGAAACTCTTCAGCTTAATAATAGATTATTTTTTAAGTTTACTTTTACCTTTCAACCGCCCGCTTTTATATACTCGTAAATTGTCGTGTCAGCGGGCATATAGGCGCCCTAGTGAAAGGTTTGCTAAACGTGCTGTGGTTGATTTAGAAATAGTAGGCTACGAGGGAGGCTCGATTATGATGTGGGGTGGCATTTGTTACGAGGCCCGTACAGAGTTCGTGGTCTTCGATAGAGGCAGCGTTATTGATCACAGATACGTGACAGAGAAAGAACCACATCTAATGTCATTTGCTCCATTCATTGGCGATAATTTTATTTAATGCACGACAACGCTCGTGCGCATACCGCGAGAAATGTCACAGAGTACTTGGACGCCATCAATATTTAGAGATTACCATGGCCAGCTCGGAGTCCTGACCTGAACCGGATAGAGCATGTATGGGACAATCTAGAGGTCATAGCTCATTAGAGCCACCCGGCACCCACTCCGCACTCGCCTCCTGTCGCTATTCTTTATATGCGCTCACTATATCAACTCCGTAGCGTCACCGGATCGCCTCGCCTCGGTTATAAGCCCTTAGCGCGCGGTCGGCGGGTGGGCCACTCGGTGACAACTCGCTGCCTAAACGCCTGGCTCGCGTTGACGACGCGCTGCCCGCGTTTGATTATTAATAAACTACTCGAAGAAAATTCGTGGACCAAGCGGCGTCAACTCGTTGACGCCTCGGCGTTCACTCGTTGACCGCGGGTGGCCCACTGGTTGACCGCAGGTGGTCCAATCGACAATGAGTTGACGCCGTGCGTCGAGGCGGTGCGGGTCGGGTGCCGGGTGGCTCTAATGAGCTATGACCTTAAAAAGACTAATTCGGAGTCGAAGACCAGCTCCTATGACCAATCAGTAAACTGAAAACTGCAGCTGTTGAGGAGTGGAGGAACATTCCATAAAATGACATCTAAGACATAATGGACAGGTTTACAAATCGATTACAAGAGATGATTAGGGCCCGAGGAGGAAATAAATGTTATAAGTGCGATAATTTAGAGCATGCTTTTTTTAAATTAAAATTTTGCGAGATGCCAAAACTGCATATTCGCATTTTTTAAGTTTTTTCTAGATTGAGCCTTTTCACAACTTACGACATGTTTTATTTGTGTTCTCAAAGTTCCACCCAAAGTGATTTGATAACAAAATTGGTTAAAATCCGATACAATTTTGAAATAATCGACATTTTTGGCCGGCCTATCAGACAGACTCAATAGAATACCATTTTTTTAAATGTTATCATCATCCTTATTCTGCCACTTCTTCTTTATTATCTCTATGGGAGTTGAGGCAAATATGAGTGACAAAAATACCTTAGTTTATAAAATAAAGCAAAAAATGGTTTTGTAAAAATATTTATTTAGTATGTACAATTCAGCTTAAGCCTCGCACATGATGCGGCACACAACTGGCGTCTATGATGTCCAAGCGACTATTGCGTACGATACGTACGTATTTATATTTAATTAACGTAATAATAAGGTAACATAATATCTTGTACTGATAAATATTTTAAAAGTAATGTTGCCACAATAACAAAATCGTTAGCAAAGACATGGTTATGATTGTAAGAGTCCCATGAAGAAGTCTCTCTGGAAGTCTTGGACTCTGTCATATTAGCCCGACTGCTATTTTTTTTTAACAAACGAGTACCGAGTATATCTCTTTCACATTTCCGGTATTAACAGAGAGAGATGGGAAATTAGTCGAGGCGGAGCCAACGCTTTTAACACCAATAATAACACTTATGCTGATTATGTGGACCAATAGAAACACAGACAAAATTTTGGGTACTCGTTTGTTAAAATAAACAAGACTATAGTATCAGGCCGAGAGTAAATATTATTGCTTAGAAAGTGCTTCCGCCAGACAATATTACAGTCACCGTCACTACAGCTAAGAACAGCAACGCTTAAGTTCTGCTGTTTACAGGTTCGTAGGTACTTGCTTTACAGTAATCGTACACATAAACTCGATGCGACTTCGTATCGTGGGTGGAATCTACAATACGATATCGTTGAAGCTATCTTGAAAGAAATGGATGTATCCAGTAACTTCTGAACAATTACACGACGTCGTAGCACGATGCGACGATGTGTAGTGTTTATGTGTGCGAGCCTATAATATCACTACACCCACAAGCATTTTAAAGAAAAAATACTGAGGAAAAAAAACGAATAAACCAAATTATTTACGAGTTATTTATAATTTTACAAGTATGAATTTTCTTTTTAAGATTTTCCATAAATTAATAAACATTTATTAGGTAGTTATTTGCTATATAATATCAAAATCGTGGCGATATGAGAATGTTACGGTCATAGCACACTTAAACGACTCTGCTCCCACCCGGCAAAAAAGAATATATTTTAAAATGGGCTTTAAATATTGCTCAAGATATATTTTAAATTAGCATCATTAATTAGCAGACAGCTCGCTATCAGCGAGCTTACCGCCGTCAGACTGCTCGGTAGTAGTTGACGCTTCGCTGGGCGCACGGTCGGTGCGGTGTCCGCGCGCTGTCGCCGCTCAGTCCAGCTTCCGTAGTGCTTGCGGTCGGCGGGTGGGCAGCTGGCCGTCTGCTAACTGTCGCCGCGTGGACTGCTGGGTGCCTGCTAGCTGTTACCGAGTAGACTGCGAGCAGTCGTCTTAGTTTAGGGCGGTGTTGGAGCAGAGTCTTAAGTGTGCTATGGCCTTAACAATATTCGTGCCAGATACACGGCTGGGTCAGGTGTCGGCGTCGGGACGCACCATCAAGGTATAGATAAAGATGGAGACCAAACTTGAACATCAGCTCGAGTCAAATACCTACGTATGTCTATCTCGCCCTCGGCGGGCCAATTTCTCTTTCTACCTGTAGTGACAATCATTTGTGAATGCCGTTGGACGATGAAGACGTTAAAAAAATATTGACGTGTAAGTGTTCTGTATATAACCTATTTACAAAATAATTATAATCTTATGTTTTTTTTAATGTTATGTCACTACTTCGTCGTCGTCGAAGATGATTTTATTGGACGCATCCGTATATAGGAGAAAAAACCAATTGTAGAATGTTCGCAGTGGGAAAAATGGTGTATCTTTTAAATAAAATTGAAAAATGAGCTATCAAAAACTTGCAGTTTTAAGGGTTGGGTTTTAGTATTGCATTTATTATATTTATAAATAATCCGCTAAATTGAAAGCATCTGCAAAGCATCTGATTTAAGCAATATCCAGGGAAAGACATAATAACGGTTACCCTGCTTAGAAAGAGAGGGCCCGGCCACCGATAGCGAGTTAGAAATATATAGGTTAGTTTCAAGTAGGTATGCGAAGTTTGGTCTCCATCTTTATCTATGCCTTCATGGGACGCAAACACATTGTATACCATCACACAATTTATTAGCTTGAACATTTTCTAACATAGGTTACCTCTTTGTTTAAGGGAACATTTTTGACCTAGCGCTACATTCGTCTTTGCTTTAGAGAAAATAAAATTGCCAGTTTCACATAATCTATCACGTTAATTATATTGTTTGAGTCAAACACGCCAACTTTACCAACCAGGTAAACCCGTCAAAAGAAACAATTTATAATTGATTTGATAACCTGTGAAAACATTTAGCTTTACAACATTTATTTATTGACTAAATAATTTAATTATTTCACCTGTCAGAACTTCTTTAATTGGGTGAATATTTTGCGGCCAATTTCTTTCTAATTAAGTCATAATAATCAAATCATAATCATTTATTTATTTGTAAACATAGGTTTTACATAGATGGTATTAAACAAAAAAATAATAATAGCTCTATGTTTTGTTTTTAAGTGTTTTTGAGTTTAACGTCATGGCGAGATTGGTGGTCGATAAGTACTCAATTTTATTTAATTTTCGATATGAGCCCCAATATCTAATAAAAAGTCAGTAAGATACAAGTTATTAATGTGGTGAGAGGTCTCACACGAGTGTGCGCAGGCCTGCAGCGGTGCAGTCAGGCCAGGGTGTCAGTGTGTATGTCGGTGAAGCCAAAACTATACTTGTGGTTCTAAAACCTTTTATTAGGTTTATTTTAAAACTCTGGCAAAGTTGGCTTGTTTCACGTATAAAATAAGCGCCCGACATCTTTCAGAAGCGACTTTGTTGCAAAGATTAATTAGCTACATAGCTGCCTTCCGTCCCGCGGCTCGGCCCGGAAGCCGGCGGCGCGGACGAGACTGCGAGCGGGGTCGTCACTACGCACTGTGCGCACTCAACTATACAATGTCATTTTCATTGAATATCCTATACATTTATTTACAATATAATTTTATTGGTTTTCCAATTTATTATTATTTTAATTTATCATTAACTAGCGGCACAAAAACGCCACAGTAATAATTTTCCACACCAAGACGCAAGTTCTCACGGAGTCACCCGTCGTCAGGTATGACATCACACGATGTACAGCTCGCTACTGGTCGCGCATGGGCGGGAAGTGCTTGGGGTCGCGCAGGTCGAAGGGCCCGCGCGGCGGCGCGCCCTCCAGCGCCGCGCCCAGCTCGTGCGCGCGCTCCGACTCTGCGCAACACTCCGCGTCAGCGCCCCGACCCACTACACGCAATACTACTCACATACGAACAATTTTACAATAGGTATCTCGTCTAACTACGTTAAGTTAAGCCTGCCCTTTCAGGGTTTCTTTCACTTGGGCACGTCTGATTACTACTACTCGTATGTATATGGTTTGAGTATGGTCCACTTCTGGTGTGCATCTGGATTGAGAGCCCAAATTTTAAATCTTCTCAAAAGTGAATAAGATTTACAGGGAATTTTGTTAAAATTTAGTAAAACTTAGAGCAATATGCCATGAATTTCTTAAACGTGATATAAAGCTGTTATGATGAAATAAGTAGGACTCTCAATCCAGATGCCTGCATAAAGTGACATAGCCTGAATCTCAGAAAGTACTACCTCTGGGTTCATAATTTTTATTTAAGGATTTAGTTAAGAAATTCTTACAACTTTTAAGAAATTCGCAAATATGTAGAATACGATATTACAGAGTTATAGCGGTATATTAGCGGGCCCTCAGTTCATAAATGTTTGTACTGAGGAATCACCAAACTCATGGATTTATCGAAAGAAATACTTAAATACGACCGTTATATATTTTACTTAAACGCGTCTGTAAATTAGTAAAAAAGAAATAATGACAAAAAACTTAATAGTTAAATGTAAAAGGAGATTGAATTTTCCTAAAACGTCTGACTGAACTGAGGGCCCAATATTTTTGGCAGTATTGACTAGGATAAGCCTTCTACGCTACCGTACATTAGGGTAAGTACTTTAACTAATTTTTAATTAAAATCTAACAAAGCGTCCATTACTCCAAATGTCATAGTTTAAGAGAAAATTGATTAATACTTTTTATAGGAGAAAATTCTGTAGGGTGACCATATTGTTCCATGTAAGTATAAACAAGTGTTCGACGTGTTCTTGTACTTAGTATTTTGTAAAGCGCAGATGGATAATTATATAGGTACGACTAGCTGTGCCGTGACCGCACCTACGTATCGTAAAACAATAAAATAAAAAACGTATCAATGAGAAATTAGGTGTACTTAGGTAATTGAATTAACCAATATCCGTACTAATATTATAAATGCGAAAGTAACTCTGTCTGTCTGTCTCTTCTTCACGCCTAAACCACTGAACCGATTTGAATGAAATTTGGTGCAGATATAGTCTGGGACCCGAGAAAGGACATAGGATAGTTTTCATCCCAGAAATTCCCCGGGAACGGGAACTATCCATCATGCGAACGAAGTCGCGGGCAAAAGCTACTTATCAATAATATATATATTTAATTTATTAGCTTCATTCAATAGACTTTATATTATACCTAAAATAAAAAAAGCAATCCGCCAGTCGCATGTAATATAATAAGTAGTATGGACTATCTGTACTATCGGAGAATCCGTAATCAGCAAACAAATGATGTTCATTTAAATAACTAAAACAAAATAGATTTAAATATAAGAACACATACCTATTTTACACACTTAAACGAAACGATAATTTTGGTTAATTCAATTACCTACAACTTATTTCTCAATGATTATTGAAACGTTTTTTCGGGTTTCGTAGTCAACTAGGAACCCTTATAGTTTCGCCATGTCTGTCCGTCCGTCTGTCCGTCCTCGCTTAATCTCTGTGACCGTTAGCACTAGAAAGCTGAAATTTGGTACCAATATGTATATCAATCACGCTGACAAAGCGGTAAAATAAAAATTGAAAAAAAAAATGTTTTATTAGCGTAGCCCCCCTATATGTAAAGAGGGAAGTGTTTTTTTTTTAATTTAAGCCCTGACGTGTGGTATATTGTTAGAAAAGTATTTAAAAATAATTATGGTTTTACTAAAATCATTTTCTGATAATGTCAATAATTTCGGAAAAAATCGCTCCAAATTTTGATTTTTCCCCCTCTAACTTTTGACCCGTAGGTTTAAAAATATGAGAAAAATCGGAACCCTACACTGAGCGTGGCCCGACACGCTCTGGGCCGGTTTTTTTTGTCAAACGTTTATTGAAATTCATGAAAATTTTTTAAGAAGAGTAAAAATTGTATCAGATTCAAATTCAGAAACAAAAATCCTATTTTACGAGATTTTAGTGATATAAAGGCTTGATAAAACTCTTGGGCAAGACAAGGTCTTTCGGGTCAGCTAGTAACACAATATATTTAGTTACAAACCTGTACTGAATCGCGGGGTGACGCCCATCGATTTGTTATTAATTTTTGGACCCAAGGCCTCCACATTCCATCATAACGTGTTTTGTAGACGAACTAAACAGCCAGTTTTTATGACACTTTTTGTGACGCACGGGAAACTACGGAACCCTACATTGAGCGTGGCCCGACACGCTCTTGGCCGGTTTTTTATTTTGTTGTTTCACGATACGTAGGTGCGGGCACCGCACAGCTAGTCGTATATAATTATACTAGCTTTTGCCCGCGGCTTCGCTCGCGTTAGAAAGAGACAAAAAGTAGCCAAAAAGTATGTTACTCTCCATCCCTTCAACTATCTCCACTTAAAAAATCACGTCAATTCGTCGCTCCGTTTTGCCGTGAAAGAAAGACAAACATACAGACAGACAGACAGACACACTTTCCCATTTATAATATTAGTATGGATAATACTCCATCTGCAGTTTACAAAATACTAAGTACAAGAACACGTCGAACACTTGTATATACTTACATGGAACAATATAGTCACCCTATAGAATTTTCTCCTATAAAAAAGTATTAATCAATTTTCTCTTAAACTATGACATTTGGAGTCATGGACGCTTTGTTAGATTTTAATTAAAAATTAGTTAAAGTACTTACCCTAATGTACGGTAGCGTAGAAGGCTTATCCTAGTCAATACTGTCAAAAATATTGGGCCCTCAGTTCAGACGTTTTAGGAAAATTCAATCTCCTTTTACATTTTAACTATTAAGTTTTTTGTCATTATTTCTTTTTTACTAATTTACAGACGCGTTTAAGTAAAATATATAACGGTCGTATTTAAGTATTTCTTTCGATAAATCCATAAGTTTGGTGATTCCTCAGTACAAACATTTATGAACTGAGGGCCCGCTAATATACCGCTATAACCAGGCGTCCGTCACTCGCTCAAGGCCACGCGTTTTATTTATGCCTACCGCTTCGCGTATCGTCGACGATACAACGAACACCGGGCTGTCGCGCGCCCGCCTGTGTGCTCGCGCGTCACGGGTACAGCGCTGACTATCAAAATGCCGAAACCACGTAATTATTGCGTGATTATTGTGCAATTCCCCTGTTTCCCAATTCTCTTGTTTCTCTTTTGATTATTTATTAAAATTAACCACGCGGTTTTGGATATTTTCGACACTAAAATATATTAGTCGGGAATTCAAGGAACGAAAAATATGCATCAGTCATTTTATCAAACTAAAAAATATTTGATCAACAAATAAAATAATAATTGTTTTTCTAAAACATTCGTTTTATTACCATTGTCATCATACGTATAACCCTAGCAGATTTGCTGGACGACACGCACACACGTTAGTCGCGCGGCGGGCAAAAGAATCTCAACTCTCTTTGTGCGTACTTATGGTACATTTCTCCTTGCTGCAAACAACTGGTATTATTAATATGATTTTGTAGGCTATTATAGCGTAGGCATTTTGGTTTTTGTATTGGAGTAAAGTAGTAACTATTTATTAATCTGTGCTATAACTCTGTAATATCGTATTCTACATATTTGCGAATTTCTTAAAAGTTGTAAAAATTTCTTAACTAAATCCTTAAAAAATTATGAGCCCAGAGGTAGTACTTTCTGAGATTCAGGCTACGTCACTTTATGCAGGCATCTGGATTGAGAGCCCTACTTATTTCATCATAACAGCTTAATTTCAAGTTTAAGAAATTCATGGCATATTGCCCTAAGTTTTACTAAAATTTAACTAAATTTCCTGTAAATCCTATTTTCTTTTGAGAAGATTTTAAATTTGGGCTCTTAATCCAGATGCACACCACTACTGTAGTCCGTTAAACAATAAAAAGCACGCTATACAACGGAAAATTTAAAGCCACTGATATAAACGAACAGCCTCGCAGCTTCTAAAGAGACTATAGAACCGATCATGAAGTTTTCTGTGTGAGGGTGTAGGCGAACTAAGCTAATGTACGTTAACTAAATGTAAGTGTTATTATTGCACTACCTACAACAAATTGTACCTGACCATAAAAAGTGAGAAGCTTTATAACTTTGTGTTTAGAGTTATAATTTCTTAGTTAAATAGGCAGATACCGTTTCATTATCAACATGCAAAATTCTTCGTATGAACGATCATTGCTAAAATTATAATGACTCAACACTTCGAGGAACTTGTTCGGCGTTGCTGTGCCGGAAACAGAAGCTCAACACAACAGTAATAATAAAACACAAAATATGACAATAGTAAACATGCCGTCCCCGAGCCCTCGTGACGTCACGGGCGGCGGAGCACTCGCCGCGCTCGACTACTGTTGCGCTGAAGTACGCGGCGTCGTGTGCGCCTTGTTGAGCGCGGACAGTTCACATTTGGGTTCTGCAATCTGAACTCCGGCTCGCGACACGCATGCGGCCTCACACTGACGACATTGTGCAGCCGCAAGCTGTGCGCGACATTGGCGCTAGTCCGTCAGGGAGAAGCCCGACACATAAGCCGGCCAAGGAAATCTCTCTCAACAGCGAACGCTGAAGCCGCGTACTTCTTCAGACTCATGCTCCGCCCCCTCGGGGCCGGGGCGGGTCGCCGGCAGGTGGGGAGTGGGGGGGGAGGGCGCAGTACCTGTCATCCGCAGCGGGTCCCGGCCGCGGAGCGCGCCCGCGTAACTGTTGCTAGTGGAGAGCGCCGCCGCTGCGCGGGAACAATACGTTAGACTTGGGCAGTCCTATCCGCTCACTTATATGTAATACATATATAGATACGTGCCACCACCGCGATGCGAGCGGCGCGGGAGGAAGCTTCCTGCTCGCTCAGATAGGACCCGATCAAAACTCAGTAACATTTAATCATTCAAACAAAATACAAGAACTCCGATAAGTATCATCGTTAGAGCTGAAATCTAGTTCATAGTACTATGATAAAACAAGAGCTGAATTTTGAAATGACTGTTAACCAATATAGCCTGAACCATCTGACTGTCCCGTTTCCCGCAAGAAAATCCATACTAATATTATAAATGGGAAAGTGTGTCTGTCTGTCTGTCTGTTTGTCTTTCTTTCACGGCAAAATGGAGCGACGAATTGACGTGATTTTTTAAGTGGAGATAGTTGAAGGGATGGAGAGTGACATAGGCTACTTTCTGTCTCTTTCTAACGCGAGCGAAGCCACGGGCAAAAGCTAGTTATTTAATAAACTACCTACCAACCACTTATATTCCAACATAATGAAATTAAAGCCTGGTTGGAGAAGGTATTTTTTTTATATGTTCATAGATTCAAGGGATGCTGACGCGACCGCGAGAGCCTGCCAGACGGTATTTTCTTTATCGACTGATATTAATACATCATTAAACCTTCGAACACACGTGATTCGAGACACAATAGCAGCCCGACAGCCGGCTGTCGCTTGGTCATTATGAAAGGTTAAATCAATTTATAGCTTTGTGGGAAACGGGACAGTTAGATGATTGACGAGCTCTCTTACTATTAACCTACAATAAGTTTTAATGGATCTTATTTATTTTATAAAATATGACCAACCGTTGTACTTATCTAAGAAGCAATTGTCACATTTTAGTTTCACACAAGGCTCGGAACCGGTTCAAATTGGTTTTTATCGAATTTGCCCCGAACTTTTCTAACTTTCTAAAAAACTCGAACGTGTTATGAACCGGTTTATTCGATGAGTGGCATAACAAAATTGAAAACTACCAATTCTCAATATTTTTGCAACCTAACAGATTAGCAATAAAATTAGCGAGATTCGTAACAAACGCTACAAGTAAACCGAACAGTAACACAGTCGTGTCAGCCTTGACTCGCGTCGGAGTCAGCGTTGCCAATGCTATTTCAGCTCAATGGGTCCTATAGCCGCATAGGTTTTTAAGGTTGCTTTTTTTGATGTCTTTAACCATTAGCTGTTACGCGTTAACGTTAAATTAGGTACACTTGATCATACAGAACTACGCAGCACAACGTCAGACAGAACATCCAGCGACCGTCAAATTTTCCCAATCAACTTTGACGCTTTATCGACATCGTTGAAAATCTATTAAAGAAAATTACCATCGAACAAACTCTGCTTAGTTTGGGCCGTGTGTGAGTTGCGCCAGGTATTTTTTATTATTTTGTATGAACGCCTGTCTGTGTGTACTAACCAAATGTATTTTATATAAAAACAGGAACATTTTTGTCTTTATGAAACCTTGTGACTAACGTATTGAAGATTTTTTTTTTACTTACAGTGCCCTAAAAATATTACTTTTCAAAGAACTTATTTCATACTAGAAATTAAAATTCTATTATTCGAAAGGCCACGTTCAGGCATCTTTTTTTAATGTCACGATAGTGAGAGATCCTAAATTATTATTAGTATACATAAATATACATTACAGAATCGACATAAAACAAATACAATAAAAATCACAAATTCTAAGGTATTTATTGTGCAACTTAGTGCTTCTGCGGGGCTTTAGAGAAATATTGGCTTAACCAAAAATGGAGCTTTTAACTTTTAATGATAGGTACAAAGGGACAGCATGAAATAAATACAATGAAAATACTGTCGCTTCTCCGGGACCTGATAGTTATGCTTACGGTGCCTTAAGGCAGAATATACTCTATGTTTAGGTCTTTTGCGTAGTGTCTGTTTTATTTGTACTCGTTTGGCCAACACTAAATAAACACGTAGTTAAAAAGATTTTTTTTATTTTTTGGGGAGTGGGAAATCAGTTAATTGGTTTTTTTAAGTGCATTTATCTTGTTTATCCGAGACTTTAAAGACAAGTCGCCATGTTAAAAAATATACTTATTTCTGAATTAACCGGATTACATTGTTCTAAGCCGATTTATCCAAGCAAACTCTTACAAAAAGGTTTAACAGAAACCTAAAAATGAAGTTGTCGCGGCACGTACATGATACTGGTTTAAAAGTTTTACAGGTTTCCCAGTCTTGTAAGCATACAACTTGTAATAACTAAAAGGCGATTCAG
Source organism: Athetis lepigone (assembly GCA_033675125.1). NCBI lineage: Eukaryota > Metazoa > Arthropoda > Insecta > Lepidoptera > Noctuidae > Athetis > Athetis lepigone. Next base: position 103,889 of record CM066236.1, on the reverse strand, counting down.
CCAGTAGTATAATAGCCAAATAAATATGATAATCATCTACGATTATCAACAAAGCGTTCTAATATGCATTACAAATTCCTCTGGCAATTCCCTGGCTGCAACTCCTCTAAACATGGCCATACACATATTTGTTCTTATCACTATATTCGTAGACTACACATCCTCTAGTAGTACAATAACTTGTAAAGGTGTATGCAGTTAAGTACTAAACATTCACCCGTCTGCAATGTTTGTGAAACATTGTAAAGATAAAAAACGTTTTGCTTGGTTGTCTATTGTTTGCCCGAAGATTATATGCCATAATCATCATTTTCCCGAATTTCATTTACCCGAATTTCATTTGCCCTAAAAGACATATGACATACTTTTAATTGCCCGAATTTTAGATACCATAAGATACGAATGCCATAAGTATTGTTTCCCATATTTTTATGTGCCATAATAATTATTAGACATAATATTTAAATGGCATAATATTTAATTGGCATAACAAGTATAAGACAAATATTTAAGCCCCGTAATGGTTTTTTTTCTGTGCATGGTTGATGGTGGGCTAGGTCGACGGAGCCCCGCTTCGCGGGGCTCCTACTTCTGTGTGGTTTATAAAAAAATAACCACGAAGGGGATGGCGGGGTCTATTCGCTCGCTTCGCTCGCTCACACGACCCCGCCATCCCCTTCTAACCTAACCTGTCCGAGTCGGGGTGCCCTAAAGTCCCAATTGCATCCAATTTCTCTTGATATAAACAACCGTTATACACCCGATGTCGATGGCAAATTATGTTATGGCATATCATAATTATGGCATGTGATAATTAGGACATGTGATAATTATGGCTTACAATGATTATGGCAAATGATGTTATGGTAAGTGACTTTATGGGAAACAATGATTCTGGCACGTGATTAATATGGCAAATGAGAGTAGGGCAAATGAGTATTATGTCGTATGATATTATGGCTGTTGACTATTATGGCAAAAGAAATTAGGGCAAATAAAATTCGGGTAAACGGCGGTATACCGTTTTGCTTACGTTTGGTGCTTTTGATTGATGGTGAATATTTCAAGTAAATACTACAGCATTTTAATTTAGGGTGGGTAAATTATTTTAGTATGTAAGACACCAGCTAGTTTCTTAATTTACTTAGTTAATTAAAATATTGTTTTACACCGCTACATAAACGGGCCGTATTATCTCAGCATAAAAAAACAGAAGGGCACCAGGCGTCAGAACCGTCATGTTGTCTACAGCCGCTTCGGCGCTTCGGCACTCACTCGACAGAAGATTACGAGCCGGGATAGCGAGTACACGACTCATTTAAAATGGACATGTATCGAATAAATAAATAAATATCTTTGGGCAACTCACACACCGTCATCTGATCCCAAACTAAGCAGAGCTTGTACAATGGTAACCAGACAACTGATAAACATACTTATATAATTTATAAATATATACATATTATAGATAAATTACACCCAGACACAGAACAAACAATTATGCTCATCACACAAAGTTTGTCCTGGGTGGGAATCGAACCTACGACCTCCGGCTTAGCAGTCAGGGTCACTAACCACTAGACCAACAGGCCCGTCAAATAATCGAATATTAGCATGAACGACGATACTTATCGAGTGTTCCGTGTTAAATGTTAAAAGTACACTAAAATCACGTAATATGAAACAGAAATATATACTAAATATACATAATAGTAATTTGTACCATTAATGTGAGTAGTGTAATAATTAGAATAATTTTATCAATGAATTTACCTGACAGTGAAATAAGAGATTTATGGCGATTAGTTAATTACTCGCGGTATATTGTATGGACAAGATGTCTAACGACACCCGTGACATGTGGCGATACCATTCGGGCGTGGGCGGCGATGAGGAGGCGTGATCGGGTGAGTGCGGGCGACGGGAGGGGAGCGGAGGGAACCGGACAAGCAATGTGCGGCCGGGGCGGGCCGGGGCGGCCGAGCGCGGCCGGCCGGCCCGCCGGGCCCGTTAGTGTCGGCGACTGTGCGGTCTGTCCTGCGGAGCTCACCTTCCGGCCGCGCGCCCGGCGCCGCGCCCTCCAGGAACTGGTGCTGGCGCAGCAGCGCGCACTCGCCGCCCTCGGCCGCGTCCAGCGCGTACACGTACAGCACGCCCTGCGCCGTCGCCACCAGCAGCCGCGGCGCCCGCGCCACGCTGCAACACGAGCGCGTCAGAGCGGCCGGCGGCGCGCGGGCGGCGCCGGCGGACACTCACTTGGTGATGGCGGCCACGGCGCGGTGGCCGGTGAGCGGCAGGCGCGCGGCGGCGAAGGCGCGGCCCTGCGCCAGCACGTCGGCCACCTGCGCCGGCAGGTAGCCCGCGCCGGCCGACACGGCGCTGGACAGCCAGCCCATCCAGCCGGCCGGCTCGTCGTCGGGCGCGGCGGCCGGCTCGTCGGGCGCGGGCCCGGGCGCCTCGCCCAGCCGGAACACGTGGACGGTCTCGGTGTTGGACGTGGCGGCCAGGTAGGCGCCGCACGCGCTGAAGGCGAGGCACGCGATGGACACGCAGCGCTTGACGCCGCGCCGGAACTCGTACAGCCGCGTGCGCTCGGGCACGGCGAACACGCGGATGACGGTGCCGCGCTCGGACGCCGTGGCCAGGCGCCGGCCGCACATGGACCACGCCAGCGCCGCCAGCGGGCTGTCGTGCGCGCTGATCACGCACTTGGCGTTCTGCGGACGAGCGGGCGGTCAGACGGGCCGAGGGGCTGCGCCGCGGCGCCGCGGGTACTCACCAGGTGCACGGCGTCGAAGATCTGCACCTCGCCCACGGCGCTGGAGCCGGGGTAGGCCACGTAGCAGTGCTCCACGCAGGGCGACAGCGCGCACAGGCCGCGCGGGTTGGGCGGCGTGTCGCGGATGGTGTGCAGGATCTTCATGTCGCGGATGTTGTGGATGTGCAGCGACTCCTCCAGGCACACGATCAGCCTCTGCAAGGGAAGGCGAGGTGAGCGCGGGGCGCGGGAGGCGACGCGTAGGAACTAGTGCACTCACGGATCGGTTGAGCTTCACTGCGAGGATGGTGTTGCTGTAGCTGTAGTTACAAATCTCGGTACCCTTCTTGTAATGGCATACTATCAGCTTTCTGTAAGCAATATTTTCAGTTTCCATAAAACAGAATGACACAAGCTTCATAGTGGCAGTGACGGATACAACAGAACCTAAATAAACTTTATTTGTTTTGTTATTATTTTAGTATAGTAAATAAAGCTAGCCGTCCACTGTGCTTATATTCAAGGTTGAGGTCCCGAAGTAAGCACAGAATAATACAATATACAATATTGCTTGTTTTTCACAGCAAAGAGCATTTAAACTGTACAGCCCGTAGACAAATCGGGCCAAATAACAGATGTCTAATTTAAATAGAATCAGATGTGGTATGTGACAGTGGTCTTTGGCAATGTAATTATTCGATAACTTTACAATTGTGACACTTCAACAAATCATTGCGTGTTAATTATTTTTCAAAAACTGACATCTACCTTGGTGAATATAGTTATATAGTATAAATGAAAGGTCTTTTAGGAACTCATGGCACAAAAACTACAAATTTTGTCATCAATTATTTAAGTATGGAAAACTATCCTATAACGTGGCAGGACGGGATGTACTCAGACAATCGACAAAATGGAATCATGAGCCACCATAAACTTATTTTCCTACAGACATTCAAATACAATTAGATCGACAATCGCGTAAACATGTATTAAAAAAGTCACACGCCTAGTCTTATTATTTTGACAGCTTCAAACTATTTGTCGTCGAAATGGGTCGTGATTCAAGTTTGTCGATAGTACTTATACGTAATATTATTACTTTGAATGGTTGCGCATGAGTACGTATTACATGGTCCCCAGGAATGGTGTCGCGTCAGCCTGTTGTGTGAATGTGGTGACAGTGACGCGGCCGGCACGCCGCGCGCCAAGTTCACGTTCACGGCCCCAAGCCGCGCGTACATAAATAGACTACAACGCCACGAAAGCTCTTGACGACGATACCCACTATTCTTGGTGACGATTTCGGTTTGACACAGGGTTTTAAAGACCTGCTGCGGAGCGCTTAAGATCGCGGTCAGCAGCGCCTCGTCGGACCAACGTACAGCAATACGCACGCCGCGGGACCTGGCACGTCCATGTCCATTCTTTCTCGAATATACTCGATAAGCAGACATATGTACTCTCTTACATGTAGTTAAAGCGAGCTGCTCTCGAGGGCGGATCCAGCCTTCGAGTGTTGGTCACATAGACAAAGCGTCCGCAATTCGATCATAAACATAATTAACACATGCTGACCTGGGAGCGGACACTGTGACAACAGCCACCAGCGAGCTGCTGAAAAGCCGGTCGACGAGGCACGTCTCCTGCCCCGAGCGGCTGGCGTAGATCTCCTCGATGCCATCGTCGGGCGTCAGCGCGAACAGGTGGTAGCCGCTGCCGCTGCCCGCCACCAGGGACCTGCACCACAACACAGTGCCCATTGCTTGCAATACATTTAGGTATTTGTTAGTACGAGTGTTTTAGTGTTTGTTGGCTAATACAGCGACACACTCACATAATGCGAAAATGAATTAGCTTGATTAATTTATCTTAACCTTCATACTTTTCTGATGTGGAAAATAGTTTTTTTTTTAAATGATTAAACACGTTATTTAATTAAAACAAGTTTTTTACCGCAGCTATTTATCATTATTGAACTAAAGTACATTACAGTAATGTTTTAATTCAATTGTATATTTCTTTTACTTATATTTCAGATGTACGGATAATGATGATGACTATAGTACCCGGCAGACTCAAACCTTTTTATTAATCGCACTTATGACTACAGATCGCAGTAGGTAGATTGATTTTTGGTATGTATGGGTAAAGCATAACATGGACTAGAGATGAATGAAAATGCCTACCATTTTTTCAGGGTGTATGAGAAAAAGAAAATAATAATAATAGGCGAAACTGTTCCAGCCCTCCACCAGGCTCCGACCACCCGTCAGACATGGATGTCCGCGAAGCCTTAGGCCCGGCGCCCATTATCGGCATCGGCACGGCTCAGGATTTTAGTTGATAAAAGGATTATAGACATTAACTTCATGGCAATAAAGTAGAAATTGCCGATGCAGTAGCCTCAAGCATACCGAAGCGGTATTTTTGTTACTACAATCATATATCATTGATATTTCTATTTTATTGCCATGCTGTTAATGTCTATAATCCTTTTATCAACTAAAATCCTGAGCCGTGCCGATGCCGATAATGGGCGCCGGGCCTTACGAGTGTAGTTTGTTTTGTTGGCTTTGCTAACGTCTGCTGTTGTACAATTAATGTTGAGGATCCACACAAGCGTCTCCTCCGAAGTGCCTACAGGTTTCAGTAAGTTGTTCTTAGCTGGCAGCGAATGGCCTGTACACCATTGGAAACTGATAAGTACTCGGCTCGCAGCAGTGTCTGATAAACTGCGAGGGACAATGTAGCACATATGTGAATTAGTTGTTCTGCGACTCTTCCTCTTTCGCCTTACACCCCTGGACGGTGTAACTGTCGCGAATGCTTCCATCGGCAACACTGGCTAATGCTTCGCCTCACAAGAAGTCTGAGTGCTTCATGCACTGGGAGAGGGAGTTTTGGTGACAAACTTGATGGAGAGATGGATGAAGTAATTATATACTGCTGTTCTTTAGCCAACTTTAAAAAGGAGGAAGATCTCAATTCATCAGAATCTTTTTATTTATTTGATTTTATGTATATTCTTCCATTACATGAAAACCCCTAGACCGATTTAGAAAAATGTTTTTGTATTTGAAAGGGTTAACAGGTGATCCCATAGTAATCAGGTCAAAATCGGATGGAGGTATCCTCGAAAAATCAACGAAAATCATCAAAAGTTTGATTCTACCTTGATGATGTTATTTTATGTTCAGTTTAGCATCAACATACAACTGGAGTAGATTTGAACCATGAAGTTAGACAATAGAAAGAACTCCAAACTAAGAATTAAAAAAGCTTTAAAAATAACCATAAACAGAAAAACAAAGTAAAACTACTAACAAAAACGGAAGCCGCTGACTTACGATATTTAATTTATTTTTTAAAAAAGCTTTTTTTATTATTTATATTTTAACTATTCCTGTTTTATTCTCTTCTATTATGTAATGTGATGGAATGTGTTAAAATGGTTAATGTGAATATGAGTCTCTGAAACTTGAAATAAATGTTTATTTATAGTCAATGTCAAGGGATACAAGGACAGGGTCATAAAGCAGTTTTTAATTATTGTAGTTAGTAAGAATCAAATCTCTAATTACATTTTAAATGTCATTCTCATCTAAATGTTATCTACTATATAAAAATAAATTGGGTTTTCCTTCCTGACTCTATAACTCCAAAACGCACGAACGATTTCCACTGTTTTGCATTCGTTTTAAAGGTCTCGGGCTCTGTGAGGTTTATAGCAAAGAAAATTCAGGAAAAATCCACGCGGGCGAAGCCGGGCAGAAGCTAGTTATTACTAAAATAAAAGCTGATTACCTTGTATTAAATGTATAATGCTAGCATATAACTGAGGCAGTTGTAAAATATTCTAACTTATTAGGGGTCTTCCTCGCTTCATCACAGTCTCACAAACAGACGTGTAGCTTGACTACTCAGAGCTGACTATGATTAGCCATTCTCTATGAAATACAACTCATAAAATAAACACCACTACTTTAAACCATAGTATTCTATTTAAATGAAGCCGGAATTGTAGATAGTCGAATAATAATAACGGATGGACGAACTAAGACGACCCACTGACCCGAACTTAAATTAAATACCATAATTAACAACAAAGGAATATAATTAACATAGTAAGGAAAATAAATAAATAATTAGCAGCTGTTACATACAAACAGAGAATTCTTGTATAAGTTTGGTAGGTACAGTTGTGACTAATTGTTGTGCAATGAGATCACAAGCCCACAAGGGCTGGATGTGCCCGGCAGCAGCTCACAGGCCCGAGCCGACGTCCCGGAGTCACGGCGCACTGTGCGCTGGTGCCTGTCCTCGACGCCATGTTTGTTTACGGCTAGAACGCGAGAAGACATTACGAAACAGCTGGCAATGACATATTGCATCATCACGCTAACAACGAAACGCACTTGTAACAATAACGATGTTATTTCGCGACATCGAACACTTTCGCAACGGCCGTTCTTGCAAACCTTGACGCCCAACATTATTCCCAGTAAAACGTTTCAAACAGGAAATCAATTCTCCGCATAATCGACAACCGTATGTTAGTCTACTTACGTGCAATCTTGGTTGAATTGAACAAATATTCCGCCTGCATTTGAGCCCTCAGTGTTTTGACCTCCTCCCAAACTCATTGGAACGTTCGAAGTGTACGGATTGTTTTAAAAACTAAAATCTACAAACAATGGCACACACGCACAACAGTTACTTTAATCAAGTTCAAAATAATCACTCACTTAAATACAAGTACTTGAAAAACTAATAAATTGTTCGTCACAAGAAAGAAGCAGAATTTTGACACAAAGAACGACCTTGCTGCTAAAAACTAAAAACAAGCCCCCTCCCGCACGCTTCCTTCTTCCTTCAGTCAATCTCTAAGGGATTGATTAATATGATCATTATACTCTGTGGTGCGCTACAATAGTTCACCAACAAGTTCACTCACATTGACACTGGCAATGTTAAATACGGTGCCATAAGAAGAAAAAAAAAAAAAAAAAGTTCACTCACGAGTTCAAGTTGAAAGGCCCAAACCCAAATCAACTTTTGCCACTTTAGCTGACTTTAGCTAAATAAAAGTGTTCTCTAATGTTAATTTCCGAAAATACATGAACAACAGTGAATCTTATTAAAATCTCTAAGAGAAATGAAGTTCCTGAAATAGAAGCAAGAATGTTTTATTAAATATTCTTGGACCTAAACAGTGAACAACAAATTGTTTAGGTTCTCACAAATTACTGTACACAATTAGCAAACCAAACCAAAATCAATAACTTATGAAAACTTTTATTGACGTGACAACGTCTTAAATTAGGTTGCGGCTGGGAGTCACTTATGAAAAAGTGTAACGCTCGGTAACGTTACGATGAGTCACCGAACGAGAGAGAGGCCCGCCGAATGCCTTGCGTCTCTCTCCCACTCAACTATGATCGGTAAAAGACGTTGTCACGTAAAATCTTCGCCCGTAAAACCGACTTTACAGGCAACCATTTTTATTTCAACTGAAAGTTTTATTGATCATAATGTTTGTGTATAATTTGACAAGACGAACAGATGCTTGTGGGCTGACGATTATGACAGCTTGGCCGCGAGCGCTGTGTGTGGCGCGCTTTAGGAAGCCCTCAGTGAGCTGCCCTCTTATACAAGTGGCATTGTATAATAGAATAACTAGCGGAATAGAATAGATTGTCAAATGTAATGCCACTTGGCTAGGCCCTCTAGCGATGATTTGTACGAAAACAAACGAACGTACGTCCTCTATAATATGACAAACGTACTTTACTTACTGTAGCCGTCCGACACGAAACGCATAAAGCCGGATTTACATTACGAAACTAGTGTCTTGAAATTAGTTTTATAACACTAAATTTGACCAGTAATTTCACGTGTAAATGTTCAGTTTATAATGCATGCATTGTAAAACTGAACATTTTCACAATAATCATCCTGTAGTTTTATCATACTGATCGAAAGGTTTTATTATAAGGATTATTTTTTGCTAAGTAACGTAGTGTCACAAATAAAGGGAAGACCGTGAATTTTAACATTTGATGTAAAATTTTGTTCTTAAAAGTTAAAAGCTCACATTGCCGTAAGGACATACAATTGACAATCATAACTACTTATTACTAATTAATCTACCCACTTGAGTAGTACGCATCATTTAAATAAATAAATATCCACCACAACAAGACCAAAAAATCGTCAGGGATCGAAATAATCAAAGTTATCACTTTGTATTCAAGGAAAGGGGACTAGTTTTGAGAATTAGAAAAATTGACTAATTTTGTATTAAAAATGTAAAAATACATGGTCTTTTTTTTATTTTTGACACTATGTTATTTTGCAAAAAATTATCCTTGTGATGAAGCCTTTCGATCTGTAGGATAAAACTACAGGCTGATTAATTTTCTCGAGTAACAGGTTCGATTCCCGGTTCAACTATGTAATTATTTAAATATCTATGAATGCAGTTTAAAATGTTTTCAAAATTCAAATAATGTCTTCTTTCAGTAAAATGTTCTATCTACAATGTTTAAGGTACTTTCCCTCCATGTGGCATAGCCGTGGGACACCCTGTATATGTAAAATAAGAGATCGATTACCAATATAATAGGCGAGATGACAAAAAAAAAGTAATTAGTCCGTCAGTTAGATAATCAAAAAATTTGGGACACGTATTTTTTCTTTTTTCTCGTAAACAGAAAATGACGACAATACAGTGCGTTGAAGTTTCGTGAAACGTCACGCCTTTGTATAATTTTTACTCAGAAGTGACGTCACAAGCCCCCTCTCCAGAACTTTGATGCTCGTTATCTTTGTATTTTGTTATTAATTTGATCAAGCAAAAAATATGTGTCCAGTATTTTTGGACTGTCTAACAGACGGACTAAACAGAATGTCATTCTTTTGATGTATATAGTCATCATCCCTATTTGTGATTCAATAAATGAATGTAAACTTCCTTCGTCTAATTTTTTTTATTACTAAAAAAAAAAATGACATTTGATATCAATTGTCAACGTCAAGTATTAGAATGTCAGTGACAGTGTCATCATAGGTTAGGAAGGAGGTTGTGCCTAATTGTAAACAAAGTAAATTATTCCACATTCTGTTCATATTTTTTATATTTCTCGCCGTCTTTATACTGTCTAACATATTAAATAATACTGGTGTATAAGGTGATCTACTTAGTGTCTTTATGATATTGACTTAATTTTCTGAGGAGTTTTATAGAGACCTCGGCTTACTGTCTATTAGCACATGCGGCTTTCATATATTGTAGCAGTCTTAGGAATCGAGCCAGTTCTTACCAAATGGGTCGTAAAATACCAGCAAAGAAACATCGTGGAGTCAAAGATCCTTTGGTGCAACAAGCTAAACGTTTAGCGAGGTATGTATCGCGTTGTTACCGTCACAACAGTCGCCCATGCTCTTGTATATTATTTTGTAAAAAAAATGAGCTTTTTAATGACTTGTACTTCTTTCCATACCAAATAAAAGGTTAACACTAAATAACCTAACCAGCAAATGTGTCTTATCTTCCACTAGCTTTTGCCCGCAACTTCGTCTGCGTGGATTAATAGTTCCCGTTCCCGGGGGATTTCCGGGATGAAAACTATCCTATGTCCTTTCTCGGGTCTCAGACTATATCTGTACTAAATTTCATTCAAATTGGTTCAGTGGTTTAGGCGTGAAGAAGAGACAGACAGACAGACAGAGTTACTTTCGTACTATATTATTCGTATGGTGTATGTGTATGTGTCAATAAGAAGTTCCATGGGGTAATTTGAGGACCATAGCCAGTTGACAGCAATCTTGATCAGTAGTGTAATATGTGAAATAAAGCACAAAAAGTGTACATTCATGAGCTCAAGTGGCATATTATACATATATGTCTAGTAGACCATTTCAAAGGCAGTCAGGTTTGCAAATATAGGATCAACGTCAAACGCTAGAGTAAAATTGAAATAAATAAAATGTCACACAACATGTCACAAACACATAATAAACAATTGGACAAATTGAGAACCTCCTCATTTGTGAACATAATAATATTAGCTGAATGTGAGCTTTTTACCTAGAATATAATTTTACACAGACAGTAAAATATTAAGAAGCTTATGATTCATTTTTTGATTCTCATGGAAATCAATTTAAGTAAAATATCAAATATTTAGACTGAGTATTATTGTAATTTTTTGATTATACATATAACGAACAATTTGGAGATATTGATATTTTTAACAATAGTTTGGCTATGTTTAAAAAGAAAATACTCAAAAAGCTTCTATCTTCTTAGTCGTAGATTATTCACGAATGGGTAATTTTCTGCACATTATTTTTAAGTGTATGGAACTCTAAGTCTTTAAGTCATATTTTTTGTTGTACAAAAATGTATGAGACTGTTTGTTTCCTGAATAAATAAAATAAAATAAAATAAATTATACTACAACTAAAAGCTATAGTAAAAAAACAAAACCCTCCTTCTGGCACACTCAAGTAGATGTGATGTTGAAAAATGAACATGACGGTGAAATTAAAACTTATTTCCTTTGCAAATCATTTTATTAATTTGTAATGGATTCCTTTATTTTTTAAGTCCTCAGTGCCAATTTTGTTGCTAACTTGATTCTCTTCACGATAGCATGGTGTTCATCATTGGTGTTCAACCAATTTTCTACTTGAAAGTTCAATTTTATCTTTATTACAATGAGTATACCTAAAATTTTTGTTTATTTTAAAGTAACTCTAAATATTATTATAATAAAATATTGTTTCATTTAGGAAAATATTAATTTTCTTTTGTTTTAGTTTAAAAGGCAAAATTAATGCTCCACCAAAGGATCCTGATGAACAACCAGTGCCAAAGTCGTTGACGAGGCTGTTCGCATTTCAGGATTCAAATAATAGAAAAAGTATAACTAAGAAGAAACATGGCACGCCGCGACACCTCTCTCACGACACAAGTTAGTATCAACATTAACAGGTGACCGCTTTTTTGTGTAGCTCTCAGTTGAGCCGAGCAGCTTGCTGGACGGGACTGGCTTCACTTTGTTCAGCTTCTGTGTCATACCACAGATTAATAAATAGTTAGTACGTAACAGATACTTCACTCCAATACAAAAACGAAAATACCTACGCTATAATAGCCTACAAAATCATAATAATAATACCAGCTGTTTGCAGCGAGAGGAAATGTACCATAAGTACGCACAAAGAGAGTTGAGATTCTTTTGCCCGCCGCGCGACTTACGTGTGTGCGTGTCATCCAGAAATGTACTAGGATTACGAATGTTTTAGAAAATCAATTACTTTTTTATTTGTTGATCAAATATTTTTTAGTTTAATAAAATGACTGATGCATATTTTTCGTTCCTTGAAATTCCGATTAGGTATTATATTTTAGTGTCGAAAATATCCAAAACCATTTGAATAATTTAAATAAATAATCAAAAGGGAAACAGGAAAATTGGGAAACAGGGGAATTGCACAATAATCACGCAATAATTACGTGGTTTCGGCATTTTGATAGCGCTGTACCCGTGACGCGTGAGCACTTAGCCGGGCGCGCGACAGCCCGGTGTTCGTTGTACCGTCGACGGTACGCGAAGCGGTAGGCATAAAACGCGTGGCCTTGAGCGAGTGACGGACGCCTGGTCATCATACTATCTCCTTGTGAGAGGTACTACTTGTGACAAACTTTTGAGAGACAGAAATGGCAGAATATATGTATTATTTGCTGTGATTCGGTTATTTAGCCTGTGCAATTACGAGGTTATTGGACCAAGGATTTCTTTATACGTAAAGAATAGAAAAATAGAAAAGATATCCCAGACTATATCTTTACTAAATTTCATTCAAATCGGTTCAGTGGATTAGGCGTGAAGAAGAGACAGACAGACAGAGTTACTTTCGCATTTATAATATTAGTAGGGATTATTGTTAAATTATACAGTAATGGCATCAATGTTTGTACGAATGCGCTAGATGCAAGTGCGAGCGGCGCGAGCCACAACCCCGTGTCGCGGCTGCGGCGGCTGGCGGGCGAGTCGGGCCGCGCCTTCTCGCTGCGCATCAACAGCGCGCTGCGGGCGCTGCACAGCCCGGCCGAGCAGCTGCACTACCCGGTGCGTAGCCAGGCTTTCATTTACTACCAAAATAACATCTTTACATTATTTTTAGAGGGACAGCTGCTAAAGGCCCAGCTCGTCTGATCAGTTCCCGCACACTACGATTAATGAATATAAGTACATAGGGTGACAACTGGTATTAAGGTAGGTTGTTCGTTCTCATGAACAAACACGTCATTTTGCTCATGATAAGAAACAATTTTTATTATGGGCGCAAAGCCGAAATCACGATTATCAACATCAAATGAAAAAATCTTTTTCATTATAAGCTACATTATCACTGAGTAACATTTAATGAACATTCGTTCCTTCAACTTTGTACGTGTAACTGCTGATTGTTGTTGCTCCACATAAATACCGAAAAACTGAACAAAAAGTGTGTGAAAGTGTCTTAAAAAGTGTTAACAAACTGGATAAACTAAGCCACTGTCGGCTTATTGAAAAAGTGTGGTGTCCTGGTGCCTAATTTCAAAATTCTAGACGAAAATAAAACTGCAAGTATTATCCGTCTACCAACACTAACTTTTTTTTTTTTTTTTTTAAACACTTAAACAGCAACGCGATAAAACGCGTAAGCGCCCGGTTTAACACGGCGCTTACGACCTTCTTCTCGCGAAATAACTCACTCGAACCGCCGCCGGCCGCGTTGTGGACAACTACCGCGGGCCTTTTTTAGTGTGCACATTTGCATTGAAAGCGGTACTAAAGTACTACAGGAGCTGAGAGGGCCTTTTTTAGTGTGCCAAATTTGGAAATCAAAATAAACATCTACATTATGAGTAAATCCATGTCGGACGAAAACGTCAGTCTTACGGGTATGGATGTTACTCCTCCAAATTTCATCTCTGTGCGTAACAAAAGGCTACGAGAGGAAGACCTACCAGCAGAATTTAAGAAATTTAAGGAAGAAATAAAAGTGCTATTTTCTTCGTTTATAGACACTCAGAAAAATGAACTCAAAAACATTGTGGACAATTTAAAAGAGATCCAGCAAACAAATAAACAAATAGAAAACTCCATTACCTTTTTATCTGAAAAAAATGAGGAGTTCAAAGACAAAATTAATCAGTTGGAACAACAGATGAAAAAAGACCAGGAATATATTTGTATACTAGAGGATAGAATTGAGGAATTGCAACGCTACACCCGCAAGAATAATATTGAAATTAAAAATGTCCCGAAAAAAGTACAAGAATCCAGAGAAGACTTAATAAACATGGTCCTTTGCCTGGCAAAAAATATTAATCTGGAGTTAAATCCGCGTGATATTAAAGATATTTTTAGATTACGGGCGAAGAAGGATGGAAAAAACCCTAGTATCTTGGTAGAACTTGACTCGGCTATCCTCAAAAATGATTTACTAAAGAAAACTAAAGCCTTTAATATTAAAAATAAGTCCAAACTCTTAGCCAAACACCTGGGTTTCACTATTAATGAGGATGATCCTATATTTATTTCCGAACAGCTAACACCTAAAAATGCACGCTTATTCTTCCTAGCCCGTGACCTGGCCAATTCTAAACAATACAAATTCTGCTGGATTTCTTTTGGCAGAGTGTTTGTAAAAAAAGATGAACACTCAAAGAGCATTCTGATTAGGAGTGAGGCACAGGTGCATGGCTTGTTGCAAGATATATGACTAAATTTCGTAATTTTATGTATTACTGTATTGGCTTTATTTGCGGTTCACATCATTGTAACAATATACTGCATGTACTACTGTTTATACATTTCTAATTACGAATTTACAACGGAGAATTATATTAGAAGACATTGCTACACACACGCGCAACAAAAGTGCAACTTCATGCTTGTGCGGCTTGTTGTCTCACTGTTATTCGCTTTATATGAGGTCCACAGAATTGATTTACAATATTGTTACTTCTGCTGTTTAAGAATATTAAATTATGGGGTGGCAGCTGGCTGTTACGGTATAAAACACCTATATACACACACACAACAAAAACACTTTCTGTCTTTATTCCACATGCAATTTTTACAAATACTCACTCCCACACTCTTTCGCAACGCATTTCTAAATACCCTCTTCCTATTCTTACACGTACTTCTCTCACAACACACATATGAAGAATTATCATTAAACCTTGAGCATTTTACCATGGGGCTTATTACAAGCGCAATCGACAGGAATTATAAAATATGCCTTTTAAATCCCGCATGTGACAGTAATGGATAGTACCCTAAATACATTACATGAATTAGACCGGGCTGAAACTGCAGTCTCTGCTTTGTGTGACATTGAGCGCATCTCCACTTGGTTTCAGCTGGAAAATTCTAGCTTAACTGTATTGACACAAAATATAAGAAGCATATATTGCAACTTCGATGACTTACAAGCTAACTTAACACAATTGAACTTCGATGTGGATGTACTCATACTTACCGAATGCAGAATATCAGATAAGAAACCGATACCTGTACTTACTAACTACACGTCATACTGCACATCTAACCACCTAAATCAAAACGATGGGGTAGTGGCATATATCAAAAATAATCATGTGTCCGTAGCTACGGAGATAAAATTAACTCATGCATCTGCACTTCAAATTGATATCTCCTGTTTCACAATCATAGGTATATATCGCTCCCCATCCAATACGTGTGCTCAAAATTTCTTAAATTCACTCGACAGCCACCTGGTTTCATGTGTTCAGAAAAATATTATTGTCACAGGCGACATTAACATTAATTTAATTGAAAATATTAAAGAAACATCCCAACAAAGAGCAAACAGGCTTAATTACTTGGATATGTTATCTGTCCATGGTCTTCTCTCAGGACACACCCTACCTACTAGGGAGCAAAGCTGCCTTGACCATGTTCTCTTGAAACTTGATAATAACAAATACTTAGCATCTGTGGCAGTTCTTAACACAACTATCACTGATCATGCTTTGGTGATACTCAACATAACTAGCAACCCACTTAACGTACAAAAAACTAGGTCTAAATCTAAAACTAGTACCAATTTTGAAAAAGCTTATGAATGCCTTATTAATATAGATGTTGCAATTTTTAGCACGTACACCCTCCCAGATGTCTTTGCGAATAGGTTAGTGGAAGTGATCAGGGCGTCCCTTCAATCAAACTCGAAGGTTAAGTTCGTTCCCTGTAGTAAGAGAACATTAAAGCCCTGGATTATTACAGGTGTATTAAAATGTATCCGACTTAGGAACAAAATGCAGCGTCAGACTAAAATAGATCCTTTTAACTTAATTTTGATAATTACATATAAACGATATCGCAACTTCTGTTCGAATCTAATCAAGAAACTAAAACGGCAATACCATAAAAAACATATAATAGACTCAAGTAAGAACCCCAGAAATCTTTGGTCAGCAATAAATGAAATTACTCAATTTAAGGCACCCAAAACCACTAACGTTCACCTTCTTAGAATCACGCCACACCCCTTGGACTCCTTAAACCGGGTTAATACCTTTTTTATAACAATTGGTCAATCCCTAGCTGAAAATATTATTGCTCAAACTGGTTCATTAGTCATCAACAATTGCAGCTGTAACTCCTGGTCGTCCTCTTTCTATCTAACTGATACCGATCCACAAGAAGTGGATAGAGTTCTTATGAGTCTTGATTCTGAAAGCGCATCTGGCTGGGATGGCATACCGACAAAATTCCTGAAACTAGCGAAAGACTTTGTGGTTCCACTCATTAGCCAGCTGGCTAACCTATGTTTTAAGACAGGAATTTTTCCTGAAGTATTCAAGCGCTCTGTGGTTACCCCTGTGCACAAGGGTGGGGACGTAAACGATGTCAACAACTATCGACCCATATCTGTACTAACCCCTATTTCAAAAATCTTAGAAAAAATAATTAACAAAAAATTGACATGTTATTTACAAAAATACAACATCTTATCGGAATCACAATTTGGGTTTAGACGAGGTCTTTCAACACAAGATGCTGTTACAGCTCTAACTTCGGAAATAGTAAAGAGGGTAGATAAGGGTCACAAATGCCTAGCAGTATTTTTAGATCTCAAAAAAGCTTTTGACACCGTTTCCGTCCCGATCCTTCTGCACCGGATGGAAAACATAGGTATAAGAGGTACGGCTCTTTCTCTATTCCAAAGCTACCTGGAAGGTCGAAAACAAAAGGTTAAAATTGATAACCTTCACAGCACTGAAGATAATGTTTATTATGGAGTACCACAGGGCAGTGTGCTAGGCCCGACGCTCTTCTTAATCTACATAAATACTTTATGCAGTTTGCAAAGTAATGGTGGCAGAATCTTCTCCTATGCAGATGACACCGTGGTTGTTTACTCGGAAGAGTCGTGGAGTGAGGTCAAAGCGACCGCTGAATCGGGTCTTACAATAATTGCTAAATGGCTTAAAAATAGCCTCCTGACCCTCAATACTTCAAAAAGCAATTTTATTTGTTTTTCTCCAAATAAGAGGTCACAACCTTGTACCGATTTCGGATTGAGAATGCATATGGGAGAAGATGACTGTCCTATACATTGTAACTGCCAGTACCTCCAACAAGTAAGCTCCACAAGATACCTGGGTGTAATCGTTGATGAAAGATTGTCGTGGCACCCACACATAGAGATACTCATGAAAAGAATCAGGAAGTTTATCTGGATCTTTAAAAACTTACGCCATCTGATGTCTGCACAACTTCTTAACAGGATCTATAGTGCCTTGGCTCAATCAGTAATAACTTACTGCATTCCGGTATGGGGGGGAAGTTCAAAAATGAAATTCCTTGATCTGGAAAGAGCCCAGAGATCCCTCATCAAGGTGATGTATTTCAAGCCTTTTAGGTTCCCAACAAATGATCTCTATAGAATTAGTAATCTACTATCAGTCCGTAAATTATACATCTTAAATACTACCCTGACTTTGCATAAATCCATACCTTATGATCCAGGTATCCAAAATAAAAGACGGAAAGACATTGTAGCCCACTCCTCAGGCGTTCGAACAATGTTTGCTGGACGTCAATATGAAACACAGTCCGCCCACATATATAATAAATTAAACTCGAAACTGCACATATATCCCCTATCGTCGCACGAGTGCAAAAAGGCTGTAGTTAAGTGGTTACACAATTTAACTTATGACGAAGTGGAAGATATTCTAGTCAGAACTGGCTAACCATACCATACCCACATCTCATAATGTACATACCGCATATCTATATCATACATAACGTACATTCATTCGACCATCATTTATTTATTCGCCTATTGATATACCCAGTCAGGTTTACACATTCACCCCTACATACACATTCTCATATACACAAACAGACACACACACACACACACACCCACACACATACACACATCCATACACACACCCTTTTACCTACATGCACCCTTCAGCACACCACACGTACGCGCTTGCCACATTTTTACTTTTTAATTTAAAATTTTTGGTCTTGTTTTTGGTTCTAGTACTTATATGTATAACTGTCTCAACATTGTTAGCTAGATAAGTAAGGGATGAATCGAGACAGCCCTAACACAAGTACTTTTGTAACTTACCGGGGCTGCCTCAGTTTATGTAATTTAACGCAATGTTTGAGGTAATAAAACACTTTTATTTTATTTATTTATTATAACATAGGCTATATTAAGTATCCGTGCGAAGCCGGCACTGGGATTACGTATCTCGCAGAAGCCGAGCGATCGCGATAATTAATTAGCAATATAAACGTCAATTCAAAATACGTCATGTCAATTAGCAATCTAGCGATAGTGCTGCCTCTGTGGAGCAATCAGTTAATTAAAATAATTATGCATTTTTCGTTTGGTGGTTTCGTATTTAGTAGGTATGGTTATTTAAGGGGAAAGTTAAGTTTTTTTTGTTAAAGGTGATATTTAATTAGTTCCAGCGATTGCTACTTTATCGTCATCGTAGCAATAAGTGCATTAGAACAATCAGCGAGCGATTAGCAATCGGTTCATACATAATAGATACGATTTTTTATTTACGTTAAGTGATTAATCGCGCGGTGACCGCGCGATCACTGCGCAAATATTGCTGATTGCTGTTTCATAGGTAATAACCCCGCGGGACGGGCCGCTAGTTGATTATACGCCTAATTCCTATCGAAAGGACATCTTTAATTTATATCCGAACATATGTCGTGTATAAAAATATTTATTTATTTATTTATTTATTTATTTATTAAAATCTCCCTTACAGCTATCATTACAGGTATACACCTAATGCGATAGTGCGGTCTTAAAATTAACTTATTACCTACAACAAAGATTTTTTTTTATAAATATATTTACACAACACAACAACCTTATAATCTACTCTAATCTACACTATAACATAAATGGAACAATAATACTTTTGCGAATTCACTCGAATGACAAGTAAACACGTCGATCTTGCCGTGAAGATCGTTTATAACCCGAATTGCGCGGGTCAATGGTGCTTTGGCGAGCAGGTTGGTCCTGGCCACCGGCACGGCCAGTAGCGGCGGGCGGCGCCGTTTCCACACATAGCGGTCAGGGACACAGAGACTTAGGCGCTGCAGTACTCCTGGGTTATTCTCCATGCCTCGAAGCAATCTCGCCAAATACGACACAAGCGTGAATTCCCGTCGCACTGTCAGTTGGTTGTACCCGACCATACCAAGCACAAACAGAGTGGGGTACATCAACGGGTAAAACGGATATACCCCATATAATTGTTTGTACAAGTGGCGCGTGAACTTGTTCTGCACGCGTTCCAGCATCACCGAATACTTGGCCTCATGCGGGGCCCATATGACAGCACTATGTTCCAGATGACTCTTGACTAGTGCGTCATACAGGACCCTGACTGTAGCGATGTTGGTGAAGTTCTTCGTCTGCCTCAGAACAAATCCCAAGTTTCTAAACGCCCTTCTACAAATCATCGTAATATGCTTGCGAAACGACAAGTCAGGAATATCTGTTAGTCATTAATTGCATACAAGAATAAGTGTTTGAATGAAGGCAAAAGTTTTAGTGGATTGCGTAGAAACTGATAGTGCACGGTGTCAGCAATAGATCTTCAGTGTATCTTTAAAATAATGAAATTGTCGCTGTTCGCAGCTGGATCTCGAAGCGGAAGATGAGAAGGGCACGCGCATGAGCGAGCAGCGCGAGAGGCGCGCGCGCAAGCGGCGCCGCGCGGGGCAGGGGCAGGGGGAGGGGGGCGAGCCGCGCCTCTCGCGCGCGCACAAACTGGCGCTCAAGAAAAAGGCCAAGAAGATGAAAACCTCTGAGGTAACGTAATGCTGCGCCCGCTGCGTAACACACTTATTCTCTTGCTATGCCATCAAATCAATTCAAATCTAAAGATTACTTGCTAAGGTTTAATTCACACTACCTAAATACTTACCTAACAATCCAAATGCACTCTCCCGACATAATACAATTCTGTGCATCATCATAATACACACATATTTCTTATACAGGGTTATTGGTAAAACACCAACATCCTCTCAGGACTATGTTACTATCATCATAAACAACAACTTTTGTTCTATGATTTTTTACAAAATGTTACATTTACCAAAAACAAATCTTCAAGATTTCGTTGTCCGATCTAACACATTTCAACTCTGTATTGTGCCGTAACAACATACCTACGTACGCTTGCCGCGCACTGTCCTCGTTTGCTACGCAGACTTCGTCACATTTAGAGTGTTCAATTTAAATATTTTTAATTTTGTATGAAAATGTAATGAACTAAAATATGATAATGTAGAACAAAAGTTGTTATGTTGATGTTAGTAACATAGTCCTGAGAGGATGTCGGTGTTTTACCAATAACCCTGTAAAAAATATGCTGTGTCGGTATTTTGGAGCAATACCGTACCGACACAGCATGAAATAGTTTACTTAACTTTGTTTATAAAATACGGCATTTTTTTCAATTAAGTTAAATATAGAGCTCACACAACATTAAACATTTTTTTAAATTTAAAGATACTTTTGAACAATTGTTTGAACTCCCAATAGGCCAGTCATCTAAGACATGTTAGGTCGCAAAAAATTGCAAGGTCCTGTCCCAGTTGTTAGATGCCAACAGTGTAAATCTAGATTTGCAACCTCTAAAGACCTGTGCTAACTTCGTGGTGCTCGAAAAACCTCGAAATTTTCGAACTTTTTTCAGTTTTTGGCTTACAACTTCTAAAATAATTATGCATTTGCAGCAAAGTCATCTATGAAACTTTTAAATAAGAGTGTAACCCCAGCTCTGTATGTTTAATAGATCTCAAGATATGACATTTCGAAAATGGGCAATTTTTCCCAAATTTCTTCAAATTTGTAGTTGGCTAGACTTTAGATCGAAATACTGTCTAAAATACTCATCCTACAAGGAAATTCAATAGAAGTTGAGTTGTAGAGCAGTTATTCAGCTTTAATTTAAGTGTAAAAGGAACTGTTCAGGACCAATCGTTCTCATATTATGAGGTAAATAAGGAAATCAGTTTTTTTTTCGAAATTTCTCTAGTAATATAAATATTTCTTTAAAAATAAAATAAAAAAGACAATTCAGTAAAAACTGTTTATTTAATAAAATAAAATTGAAATATATATGTATATATACAGGGTGTCCCACGGCAATGCCACATGGAGGAAAAGTACCTTAGATATTGTAGATAGAGCATTTTACTGAAAGAAGACATTATTTGAATTTTGAAGAAATTTTAAACTGCATTCATAGATATTTGAATAATTACATAGTTGAACCGGGAATCGAACCTGTTACTCGAGAAAATTAATCAGTCTGTAGTTTTATCCTACAGATCGAAAGGCTTCATCACCAGGATTATTTTTTGCTAAATAACTTAGTGTCAAAAATAAAAAAGACCATGTAATTTAACATTTTTAATACAAAATTAGTCAATTTTTCAAATGCTCAAAAATAGTCCCTTCTTCTTGAATAGAAAGTGATAGAATAGAATAGAATAGATTTAGAATAGAATAGATTTATTTATTTGCTTAGAATGTAGGTAATACATTGAGGTGGTACAATTTGATAAGAAGCCTTATACATTCTGCCTTTCGGCATGCAAAAATTAAGTTTTCTTATAAACTAGACAAGTTGTTATTTATTAAGATACAATTCAAAGAAAGTAAAAAAAAGAAGTTATTTGAACTTATCATGCATAAAATCGGACACAGAATAATAACATTTATCGAGCAATAGGTTTTTGAGATATTTCTTAAATTTTGTTACAGGTTGTTCTTTAATATCTTTCGGAATATGGTTGTAAATAAGAGGTGCCATACACATTACACTCTTTCTCAACAATGCTGTTTTAAAACTGCCTGTACATAATAAATCTGCATATTTAGTTCTCAAGGTGGTGGTTCTTTTCCTAGTATCACTTAATTTAGGGAACAAATGATTATTCGCTTTTACAAAGATAGCCATCTCATATATATAGAGGCAAGGAAAAGTTAAAAGATTATATTTTTTAAAAATAGGAACGCAGCTGTCGGTTACTTTGAGATTAAAAATAGACCGAAGACAGCGTTTTTGGGCCTTGAAAATATTTTCTCTCTCGCTACAGTTGCCCCAGAATATTACACCAAATCTCAAAACAGAAACAACTAGGCTGTGGTATGCTATCAATACTGTATGATTGTCAACTTTTTTAGATAAACTGTATAGAGCATAGGCAGATGAACTAAGTTTTTTACAGACATCGTCTGCCTGCGCTTTCCAAGTTAATTGGTTATCAATTGAAATTCCTAAAAACTTTGTTACATTTACTTTGTCTACGGTTTGTCCTTTATAATTTATAGACATGTCTTTGTCCACTATTCTTTGATAAAAATGCATAACTTTTGTTTTAGATAAATTAATTATTAAATTGCTTTTATCAGGCCAAGTTATAAATTCTTCAAGAGTATTATTAATATTCAATTCGTATGTGTTCATATCGCGACATTTGATTACCAAAGTACTATCGTCGGCAAAAAGCACCATTGGATGTGATATTTGACGTGGCAAGTCATTTACGTAGAGCAAAAATAATAAGGGACCGAGGACGCTGCCCTGTGGAACGCCGAATTTAATGTTTCTGTTAGTAGAAGAATACTTAAATTCTTTTTTTGTCTTTTTGCAGACTTTAGTAATCTCGGTATATTGTTTGCGACCTTTAAGGTATGTTTTAATAAGATTGAGCGCATTTCCTCGAATACCGTATGACTCAATTTTATTCAAAAGTATGTCATGATTAACATAATCGAATGCCTTTGATAAATCAGTGAATATGGCACATACAGGTACTTTTTCATCAACGTTCGGCATTATCAAATTTAAAAAGTCATAAACGGCCATATTAATATTGGTGTTTTTCCTGAAACCCTTCTGTTCATCGCACAAGATATTGAATTTAGACAAAAAAATGTAAATAGAGTTATAAATTACTTTTTCTATTATTTTGGAAAAAATCGGAATTAAGGCAATCGGTCTATAGTTAGATATTTCATCTTTAGCATTTTTTTTATAAAGTGGTTTTACTTTGACAGTTTTGAGCTTTTCAGGAAATTTTCCAGCCGAGATGCTTATGTTTATCACATGCGCCAAGGGAGCGGCTATATAATCAGAGACATATTTAACGACCTTTGTAGAAATACCGTCATAGCCATAGCTTTTCTTGTTTTTTAAATGTTTAATTATGTGTAAGATGTCTTGTGGGGTAACTGGGGATATAAAAATAGAATGCGGATTTTTTTCTGTAATGTTATAACATTTTTGTTTCGAAATATCCGTAATTTGATCTATGAAAAAATTATTGAAAGATTCGGCTAGGTCGTAGGGGTCTGTTACTAAAGTATTATTGTATTTGATTTGAGAAATAGGTTCACTTACACTTTTATTATTATTTATTATTTGCCAAACTGTTTTAGATTTATTTTTTGAACTATTAATTAGATAATTATTTTGCGCTTTCTGTGTCAATTTTACAATTTTTTTAAATCTACGCGAATAATTAATATAAATATCTTTATTTTGTTTTGATGGTTTCAACCTCTGTTTCCATAGTAAATATCTTTGTTTTTTGCTACAAATACGTATACCTCTAGATATCCATGTAATCTTTTTTTCAGATTTTATTGTCACTTTTTTAAATGGAAAACATAAGTTATGCAGTAACTGAAATATTTCTAAGAAGTCGTTATACGATATGTCAGGATCTTGTGAGCCGTATACGTCCGAAAAAGAGAGATTTTTTAAATGGTTCTTAAATTTTTCAAGATTTGCTTTAGAAATATCTCTCTGTAAAGTATGCCATGATTTAATTAAGCAAGTTTTGTTTATTTTTAGATTTATGATTTGTGCTGTATGATCTGACAATCGAGTTGCTTCGTTAATTTGTAATTTAAGGTTGTAGCTCAAGAGAAAGTATTTAAAATCTAAGGCATATCTATTATTTTTTAAAATGTCAATATTAAAGTCTCCGCACATAAGTACTTTTTTATTTTTATTACATATACTTTTCAAGATTAACTCAATGTTTTCATAAAATTTATTTAAATTTGATAATTTAGGGGGTCTATACACACATACAATAATTAACTTTTGTTGGGTAAGTTCAATGGCACAACATTCTATTATTCCCGCTATGGAGAACTTCATGATGTCCGCCAATTCCTTATATTCATAACCTTTTTTTACTAAAATGCAAGAACCACCGCGTTTTATATCACTTCTTGCATAACAGGCTGCGAGTTTATAATTCGGTAAATAAAGCAGATGTTCTTGTCCGGCCATAATGAAGTGCTCTGTTATACATATGACATCTAGCACTATTTGGTTATATAATAATTCTTGAATGTATACAGTTAAAATGTCTGACTTGTTTAAAAGTCCGGCAATGTTTTGATGGAAAACACACAAGTCATTAGAGAAAAAACTGATTAGGATTTACATCATTAGCTTTAGCTTCCTCTTGCACTGGCGTGAAATTATTTATTAGTAACAATAAGTTATGAAAAATGTTTTTCATTCCACGGTCATTTAGTTTTCTATTATGCCTTGAAAACATAGAAAAATCGTAAAGTAGATGTAAATTAGAGTCTAAGGCTGTTGCATAATTGTATGTTTGAATATCCAGATAAAGCAAACTGTTAAAAGTTTCTATGCGCCAGTTGAACATTGTCGAATAATTACTTAATTTAAAAGTTGGAACACATAAAATAATGTTTGTATTGTGTATTTTTTGCAATGCGTTTCTAAGTTCTACAATTATTTCAACATAATTTTTAGTTTTTCTAAAATCCTCCTCTCCAACCAAAATAATACAGTAATCGTCCATTGAGTAGTCCTTAACCTTTTGATATAAATTACGAGTAAGCTGTACAATTCCACAATTAGTTGTAACAAAGTGACATATTTGTGATTGTTGAAAAGTTTCTTCAGCAATGGACAAAATATCATTAAATTTATTAGAACTAAGGATGCACACTTTGTTTTTACGTTTCACTATTTCCTCTTTCTGTGTAGATGTTATGTGGCTCGCAGTTGTAGTAAAAACGTCTTCCTGTACAGCTGGGGTAGAAGTTGATTCACTTTGTGTAGCATTTTTATGTAAACAGTTTCGTGGAGTAGATGATCGTGAATTACTCTTCTCAGGCAATTCTTTCTCAGGCGTTACTTTCGCTTTTGAAAGTTCTTCATTAGGGGAATTGTTTCTGCATATTTTCGTACTTTTGCACCTTTTTAGTTCACAATTTTCTGATGTTAAACGATTTATCTGCTCATGCGCCAAGTTTAATTTTGATGTGAGGTCTTCTATTTGTAATTTTAATTGCTGTATTAACAAAGTATTCTCATCAGCTGATATGTCCGGTAAGCTACTAGTGCTGCCATCTGTTGTATTATTTGGGTTATCTTCATCCATTGAAGTTTCTGTCTTAGAATGTCTTTTTTGTGTCCGAAACGTTATGTTTTCGAAGAAATTCATTTTGTTCTAAATTCCAATATTGAGATAAATCTTTAAAAATGGAAAAAGAAGTAGTCGCTAGCGGGTCTCGAACTCACGATACTTTGGACACTTGTTATTGAGTGTACAATCGTTAGCCACTAGGTCAGTCGAACATTAATATTTTAATCTAAATTACCATTCAATAGGCAGATAGTAAACAAAATCGTGTATTCCGTTAAAGTTTACAATTTTAAATTGGCGGTGGATTGAAAAATTTTGTTTTGTGTTTTTTTTTTTACAAGTTGTTTTTTACACTGAATTTAGGTAAAAAGTTAATAGTATATTTATTTGCGAGTGTTTTTAATGACACAGTATTGTTTTTCAATAGTTACACACTAAAATAACACTGTTTTCGTCCTTTTTTGATTGTCACTGGGCACTTAACTTTAACAGTATTTAACTTGTTAAAACCTGTATGTATTCTCCAAATAACAATGTCACTTATATATTGTTCATCACTTTCACTAATATAATGTCCAAATCGCGTTAAATGTTGACAAAACTATATTTAAGAATTTAAATACAGCGGAGCTGTTGTTACTGTGGCAAGAGCGCCATCTACACTGTGTGTAGATGGCGCTCTTGATAACGCAAGTGATAACTTTGGTTATTTCGATCCCTGTCGATTTTTTGGTCTTGTTGTGGTGGATATTTATTTATTTAAATGATGCGTACTACTCAAGTGGGTAGATTAATTAGTAATAAGTAGTTATGATTGTCAATTGTATGTCCTTACGGCAATGTAAGCTTTTAACTTTTCAGAACAAAATTTTACATCAAATGTTAAAATTCACGGTCTTCCTTTTATTTGTGACACTATGTTACTTAGCAAAAAATAATCCTTATGATGAAACCTTTCGATCGGTATTATAAAACTACAGGATGATTATTTTTTCTCGAGGAACAAGTTCGATTCCCGGCCCAACCATTTAATTATTTAAAAATCTATGAATGCCATTTAAATTGTTTTTAAAATTCAAATAATGTCTTCTTTCAGTAAAATGTTCTATCTACAATATTTAAGGTACTTTCCCTCCATGTGGCATAGCCGTGGGACACCCTGTATAGTCATAGTCATAGTCATTTATTCATGAACAAATAGTTTGTATCTGAATTCACAATTTCAAAAACGACGAACGAACGACGACGATACGGAAAATAAACCACAGTTTGATTTGTCTAAAAATAGAAAGGTTTAATGTTAGTATAACTTAACGGAACCCTCGTTGCGCGAGTCCAACTCGCACTTGACCACACCGGTCGACGCTCAGTAAGTAACGAGAGTGTGCTCTGTGTGCGCAGGGCGGCGAGCGGCGCGAGCTGGAGTACGAGCGCGTGTCGTTCGGCGACGTGACGCACGCGCCGCCCGCGCTGCACTTCAAGCGAGGGCGCGACGCCGGACAACCCCGGGTCGGTACTACTTATGTACAACGTTCTAATACTAGGTGAAATCGCGAAAAAAATATTGACAGCTGTTTCTAACAAAAGTTCAATGCCCTCCCGACCATAATGTATGAAACAGCTGATATTTTTTTCGAGATTTCATAGTTGGTTCCATAATAAAAGTTGTTTGTTTTCATGGGTAGGATTATCTCCTAGCGGGTTGTGCTGGACCAAAAATACACCTAGTATAAATGTATAATGGTCAAAAGTTTAATACAATTTATCCATATCAATGAATCCCTATTTCCTTTAGGGCTAACGGCGAATTTCGAAATGGTGAATTTTTGCAATCACTGGATTCCATGCGGCCGACAGTTTGAATCCTTCTTCCCGATTGAAATTTTTGTGTTTTTTAATCTCAATCGCTTCACGCACAACTCTTGAGTAAAAATGGCGATCAGTGGAGAGGATTTGTGGACGATGGAATTCGATCCAATGATTGCTGCCTGCTTCCAGTATGTGTTGTTAGCGATTGCACTCAGAACACATACTGGAAGCAGGCAGCAATCTTACAATACAAACTAATTGTGCTAGGTGGCTCGATTTAGGAGTCCGGAAGTGCGGAGACAGTGATCCGTAAGTCTGGCGGAACACGGACAGATAACTGACGCCACTGTTTCCCCGCAGGCGCGCAGCTCGCTGCTGCTGGCGCGGCTGCTGGCGCCGCCGCCGGCGCCGGGCGCGGCCGAGCGCGAGCGGGCGCGGCCGCCGGCGGGCGCGGACGAGCGCGAGCGCGCGCGCCTGCACGCCGTCGCCGCCTACCGCGCGCTCAAGGCGAACAAGCATCGCAACAAATAAACTGCCTTTTACCATTTTAAGCTCTTTTTATTTGATTTTTCCTTTATCTCAAAGACGTCCGTCATGGCGGTATTCCCAAAACTAATGCACGAACAAAATGTCTGACTAAGTAATACATTTGTTCGGAAAGTCGACTCAGCAATTGAGCCAAAGCGTCAAAGTTGTTTTTGTCACAATAAAGTTATTTTTCACCCCACCTATTCGAAAAAGACGACTTTGTTCCCCTTTAAGAACGCCCAAAGCACAGATTACTCCCAAAGTTGGTGTTTCTATAAGAAACTTTCAGCGGGCAATAATGACGCTCCAAATTCAAAAAGTGCGCCTAAAAGTAACTTTTAATCGCACTTTTTGAATTTGGAGCGTCTTTGCATGTTTTCGCCCTGTTATAAGTGCGCCTAAAAACTCGCCAAAGAATCGAACGCAAATAATGAATGGCTGGTACGACGTCAAATACCAATAGTCACGCCACGGCTGAATAAAAAAAAACTTAAATAGAAATAGAACGCGCAAACTACAGCCCGAGTTCTCGTAAAAAAATTCACGAATACGGTATTTGACACCATTAACCGATAAATCTAAGACATATTTTTTATAAAACCTATCTTTTTATTAGTCCTAAGCATCGGATTAGTTTTTAATTTACTGTAAAATTGGATTTTTAATTGCTTTAAAATCAATAAATAGTTAGTCAATAGGGTTGCTAGCTTGTGACGTCACTAGCAGGTATTGGCATACAAAGTCTATTGGAGAATTGCGTTTTGACAGCTCATAAAAAGTACGTCAATTGATGATGGTGTCAAATACCGGATTGGGTAGTTTCCACCATTAACGAATAAATGTTAGACACAATTCCTATAAAACCTCTATTAATTTCAGCCTAATAAATTCGGTTCATTTTCAATTTGCTATAAGATTTGATTTTTAGTTGTTTTGAAATCAATAAATAGATAGTCAACTGAGTTGTTATTTTAGTGACGTCTTATGTCGCCATTGCCACACAAAATCTATTGGAGAACGGCGTTTTGACAGCTCATAAAAAGTACATCAATTGATAATGGTGGAAACTACCGTATTGTTTTGCAGCAAATTATTAATGTAGCTGCTATTATTATCAAGATATCATAATAATAGCATTATTTATTAAGATACGATAATAATAGCAGCTACAATAATAATTTTACAATAAAGTATGAAGCGCCTTTTATTTTCTCATAGGGGGTGATGAAAAGTAGAGTATCACTCGGGCGCAAAATATATTTTTGGCTCGGGCGACGTACTTTGAATCCCTCGCTACGTTGGAGATTCTATTTAAGAATCCCTCGCAGAGCTCGGGATTCTACTCTAGAATCCCTCACTTCGCTCTGGATTCAAAAAACGCCCTCGCCGTAAAAATATTACTTTGCGCCCTTGTAATACAATCTACTATTCTATTATTATTTATTTGTTACTAGCTGGTGCCCGCAACTTCATCCTCCTATAATTTATTTCAAAATCCTGCCGAAAACATCAAATGTCACTGGAAGTCACATATTGCCGTGCCTATGTGAACAGGAGTTTATCGCTATCACTTTATTGCTGAGATTAGTTAGATTTCAAACAGATATATAGGCTCTACGCCATAAGTTATTTAACGTCACGCTTCGACTTACGGGAGCGAATCAGTAACCAAAGATGCGGGCAACACCGCGGGGGACAGCTAGTAATGAATTAGGTATTCACTAGCCCTGTATTCACAGGTCCAGATTGTAAGTTAAGAATTTGCGCGACCTATTTACAAATTTTATGTTTACTAGTACTAATTGATTTATACAAGCGTGTTTGAAAAACGTCGAAGGGTATACGTGAGCATTTTATCATTACGCTCTGGGGGCTCCATTACGCGTCCAGTAGTTTAGGCTGATTTGATCAAAAAACTTTTACTGCCGCGACTCTGCGCTGTCTGATAATATCTGAAGGTCCTACGGTGCCGCAACTATTAACCGAATGTGACGAGTTACTTAGTGGCAGCAAAATATATGCTTGACTTTATTGAGTGAGTAGATCAGTCGTACGTAGTAGCACAGATTAATATCTAAATAGTTACTGCGTAAGTAGTCGCGTTCGTCGCAAACGAAATACCACATGTGAGTGCTTATTCATAATACAACGTACCTAGGTACGACGATTTAGTTGTGTTATATTCAAGTCGTGCTCCTATCTAATGCATTGTATGCGCTCACACACTGTACGTGACAATAACGTTTTACAACACATCAGTGTGTTTTTGTTAGGTTCGGCTCGCATCGGACACGATCACGTGCCGCATCGGCTCGTGCGCGCGTGCACCACTGCACCGCCCGCTAAGCAGCCAGTGCAGCCACACACCAGGGTCAGGGTGAGTCCTGCCTGCTACGTTCTACAGCTCTTCGTGGTACAGTCCAGCGGTCCCTAACATTTCACGTACCCTCTGATTTGCATTAATTTGTCACATAACAGTCTACGTACACAAAATTATTCCGTTCGTTCTCCTTAATATACAGACTGAACATTAGCAAAGAGAAATAAATAACTAGCTAACACTAGATTTGGCGTTACGTGAGCGTGGCGTGAGCTGCTTTTGTGTGATACAATACTTAGTAATCTTAGTAATGGTCAAAAATATTTGGTTTGGAGTTACTGAAGTTAGTGCGGTTTTTAGTGCAGCGTCTTCCTGCCAAAGTAAAGAACCTACCTATGTTTTTAGTTTTTATGAACATTTAATTTATTATCTACTTGTCAACGGTGCCGGATCTCTTATACACAAACCTACAAACGAACGTAAATTTAAGTTAAGTGCATCTTGTCAAATAAAGACACGATTTAAAACATGGCGACGAAAAATACACCAATTTTCTTCAGGCGCTGTCTAATTTGACAGGACTAAAAGAATATATTAGGTTGGGGAAATAGTAGATTGTATTACAAGGGCGCAAAGTAATATTCTTACGGCGAGGGCGTTTTTTGAATCCAGAGCGAAGTGAGGGATCCTAAAGTAGAATCCCGAACGTAGCGAGGAATTCACACTACGTTGCCCGAGCCAAAAATATATTTTGCGCCCAAGTGATACACTCTACTTTTCATCACCCCCTATGAGAAAATAAAAGGCGCCTCACACTTTATTGTAAAATTATTATTGTAGCTGCTATTATTATCAAGCTATCTGCTGCAAAACAATCCGTGAAACTTAGATTATAGGTATACCGTGAAAATTATTACGAGAAATCGGGCTGTAGTTTGCACGTTTTATTTCTTTTTAAGTTTTTTTTATTCAGCCGCGGCGTGACTATCTATGGTATTGGACGTCGTACCAGCCATTCATTATTTGAGCCAGCCATTCAAATTCAAAGAGTTTTTAGGCGCACTTATAACAAACATGCAAAGACGCTCCAAATTCAAAAAGTGCGATTAAAAGTTACTTTTAGGCGCACTTTTTGAATTTGGAGCGTCATTATTGCCCGCTGAATGTTTCCTATGGAAAACACCAACTTTGGGCGT
The DNA here is from genome assembly GCA_033675125.1 of Athetis lepigone. NCBI lineage: Eukaryota > Metazoa > Arthropoda > Insecta > Lepidoptera > Noctuidae > Athetis > Athetis lepigone. The sequence goes on along the minus strand of CM066236.1, from coordinate 72,248 downwards.
ACTTAAAGGGGAACAGAGTCGTCTTTTTCGAATAGGTGGGAGAAAAAGTCTTTTCGCATTATGGTATGTATGAACTTGTAATAAAATCTCTTTGGCTATACTATTTGTATCTGGCTGGTTTTGGTATCATTGAAAGTTTAAATTTTAAAGAAATAATTCGAAATTCAAATTAGGAAAATATGTGATTTTCATTTGTTTTTCGTACTGTTAATATGAGTGAATATAATGAAGAAATTCGATATATTTTAAAATTTTACTACAAAAAACCGGCCAAGTGCAAGTCGGACTCGCTCATGAAGGGTTCCGTAGCAGCAAGTAACATAATATAAAGTTCTTGTTATATTTGAGTTGATTGAATGAAAGGTAAATTACGATATACGGTTTATGACGTGTTAAAAAAAACTATTTACTAGATCTTGTTCAAACCAATTTTCGGTGGAAGTTTACATGGTAATGTACATCATATATATATTTTTTTATTTATCATACTCTTATTTTGGAAGTTACAGGGGGGGGGGGACCAACATTTTACCACTTTAAAAGTGTCTCTCGCGCAAACTATTCAGTTTAGAGAAAAATGATATTAGAAACCTCAATATCATTTTTGAAGACCTATCCATAGATACCCCACACATATGGGTATGATGAAAAAAAAAAATTTTTGAGTTTAAGTTCTATGTATGGGGACCCCCAAAATTTTTTATTTATTTTCTATTTTTGTATCAGAATCTTAATGCGGTTCACAGAATACATCCACTCAGCAAGTTTCAACAGTATAGCTCTTATAGTTTCGGAAAAAAATGGCTGTGACATACGGACGGACAGACAGACAGACATGACGAATCTATAAGGGTTCCGTTTTTGCCATTTGGCTAAAAAGGTAAAAATGCAACGCAAGCCGCGAAAAAAATTTGCGATGTTTATGGACCTAGTGCAGTGTCTGTGAGAGTAGCACTTTGGTTTAAGCGTTTTCAATCCGGAAATTTTGATGTCAAAGATGCACGTCGCTCTGGTCGCCCTATTACGGATAAAACGGAAGCCATTTTTGAAAAAGTGGAGCAAGATCGGCACATCAGTAGTTACAACGTAGCTAAAGAACTGGGAATTGACCACAAAACAGTTTTGGCGCATTTGAAAAAAACTGGGTACGCAAAAGAGCTGGATATTTGGGTACCTCACGAGCTCACTAAAAGAAACCAAATGAACCGTATACTCATTTTTGATTCTTTTTACTACGTAATGAAACCGAACCATAAAGGTCGTGGTCAAAGAACCAGGATTAACTCGCAACAAGGTGATGCTGTGTGTGTGGTGGGATTGGAAGGGCATTATTCATTATGAGCTGTTAACACCAGGCAGGACCATCGTTTCTAAACTTTACTGCGAACAACTGATGAGATTAAAGCAAGAAGTTGAGAGAAAGCGGCCGGAATTAATCAACAGAAGAGGTGTGGTTTTTCATCATGATAACGCTAGACCTCACACATCTTTAGCCACTTAGCAAAAATTGGTGTTAAGGCATCCGCCGTATAGTCCTGACCTTCAGATTTCTAGCTGTTTCGGTCTCTTCAGAATTCTTTAGGCAGTGTCAGCTAGCATCACGAGAGGACTGACTGCCAAAACCACTTGTCGCGGTATTTTGATCAGAAGTCCTAAAATTTCTATAGCAATGGGATCATGTCCGGTAGGGACATGATCTAATTGCTTTAGAAATTTTGGCAAAAAGTTATCGAAAAAAATGCAAAAAGTTATCGAAAAAAATGGTACCTACATACTTTAGTTAAATGTAAATAAACAATGTTAAAAAATGTTTTCAATTTTCTTAAAAAATGCTAAGAAACTTTTTCCCCAACCTATTATACAACATGTCCCGGAATAAAGGCACACCACCAGACACCCCAATTAGAATATTATGTTATAATCATAATACATTTGTCACCGGAAAATAACAAGATCCGTATGTTTATCAATCTACTAGGAAGTTTATAAGCTTTCGTAGGATTCTAAACGGAAGATAAATTGTAATATTTTACGTCCACATTTTCGTAAACTTAAATTGAGTTAAGTTTGTGAACAAGAGAATCAGCATCAATGACTGACGTTCTAACGTGTCTTTGGTGGAAATTAGACGTTGACTTCGAAAGTTTGAAGCTGTGAGGAAAGCTGGTGAATTCGTTGAAGCCCTGTTACTACTATCGGTTTGCAATTCAATAACCTACTCGGCGCCAGCCAAGAACGATGTGACTTAAAGAATCGTTTACAACAGCACACAGAAAGCAGTCACTATGAATTTCCTCATGCTCACAGCTTGATAAATATGCAAATATCAAATATCAAATCTTTATTGCATTCCATATGTAAAGAAAGTTGTTACAGAGGTTAGATAAAGAGAACAATATGGACCCTGTCGGGCACAGCAAAATTAGAAGAGAGGAAGAGGGCTAAATAGTTATTATTAGAATTAGTATTAATTCAAATTAAAAATGTATTAAATTAATAAATGAAATATGTGATTTAATTAGTATTTTATTGTGTGTATTATTATATTATTTGTTATAAAGGTAATTTTATAAGTTAGGTATTTATATATTTTATTTTAGGCTTAAAAATAATTCATTATCATATGGATTTTAAATATATTTATTATCATTAAAATTATGTTATTATATTAGTGGGTATTCATTTTATTTAGCAATCAATTTGTCATCTAAAAACTCCTTTACTGAGTAGTATGACTTTGACTCCAAAAATTGTTTCAATTTATTAATAAAGATTTGTGTTTTCTTTATTTCTCTTAAATCATTAGGAAGTTTGTTATAAATTTTAATGGACATAACCAAAGGGCTGGTTGAGTGCATTTTAAGTCGGGATTGTGGTATATTTATTTTATTTTTATTGTGCCGAGAAGTGTATCTTATTTGTGTTTCTTCACAAGTTGTGTAGAAGTCTGGGTATTTTCTGACGAATTTACTTAATTCTAAGATGTATAAACAGGGGAGTGTAAGTATTTTGTGCTTTTGAAAATGTGGTCTGCAGCTATCGGTTTGTTCTATATTAGTTATTATACGAATTAACTTTTTTTGCAAGATAAATATAGTTTGTGAATCAGTACTATTGCCCCACAGCATAACTCCATAGCTGAGCCAGGCCTGGGCATATGCATAGTAGGTGACGAGAGCAGTTTGTAAGTTGGTAGATTTCTTAATTTCGCGTAGGGCATAGGAAAATTTTGATAGTTTAGCTCTTATTTTTTGTTTATGGGATTTCCAATTCAAGTGAGTATCTATAGACAAACCGAGAAGAGTAAATTCATTAACTTGTTCTAATTTTATGTTATTAAATATAAAGTTTAGTTTTAATGGTTGTTTTTGATGGGGATGGAAAGTTATTAATTTTGTTTTATTAAAGTTAATTTCTAGATTATGGTTATCCATCCAGTTTACAGCTGTAGAAAGAAGGGAGTTTAATTTGGTATTTATATTGTCGTCATTCCGGCATGGGGTGAGCAGAGAGATATCATCCGCGAATAGAACACACGGGCCATTTATAATTTTTGGAAGGTCATTTACGTAGACAAGAAACAACAAACAGCCAATAACGCTGCCTTGGGGAATTGACGCGTTAACTATTTTACTGTCAGATCTTATTTTAATTATTTCGTTTGTGTTCTTATCGAAATATTCAACCTCCACTAGTTGTACTCTGTCCTTTAGGTATGATGTGAACCATTCATGAGCTTTTCCTCGTATCCCTATCCCATAAAGCTTGTCCAATAATATTTTGAACTGGACCTTATCATAGGCTTTGGTCATGTCAAGCAACATACCTATGGCATAGTTTTTGTTATTAATAATAGTTAGAGCCTCTTGTACGTATTTGTAGACTGCTAACGTTGTAGATCTATTTTTACGAAAGCCATTTTGGCAGTCGTTAAATATTTTATTTTTTTCACAAAATGAATATACGCGGTCACACATGGCTTTTTCAAAGATTTTAGATGCAGTTGGTAGCAGCGCGATAGGACGATAATTATTTGGGTCGCTCTTTGAATTTTTTTTATGTATCGGTTTTATCAGTGCCTTTTTTAGTAGATTGGGAAAGGTTCCTTCTTCAAACGATTGGTTCATTAGTTTATAAAAAGGTAGGGTTAGCTCGTCTGCACATTGCTTGAAAAGAGATGGGGCAGTTCGTCTACTCCGAAGCTCTTTTTATTTTTTAAATTCTTTATTATTCTATTAACTTCGTAGGGATCGACAGGGCTGAGAAACATTGTGTTTTCTGTGGGACACATCACAGGGGCTCCTTTTGCTAGTGAGGTTTTTTCCCCAATAGAAGCAAAGAAGTCATTAAAGATATTAGCTATCTGCTTAGGTTCGGTTATCAAGTCATCATTGTTATGTAGTTTTATGTTATTTTTTTCCCTTTCCATTAATTTATTTGTTCTTTCATTTATTAAATTCCACATTGTTTTTATTTTATTTGTTGATTGTTTTATTTTATTTATATATTGTTGCTTTTTTGCTATCGTTACAGATTGTTTAAGGATCTTTTCATATTTTTTATAATATTTTAGTAATATGGGATTTTTAGTTTTAGTGGTAAGTATTTTGAGTAGTCTTTTGTTTTTGCAGGATAATTTGATACCCTTTGTTAGCCAGTACTTTTTAAATGTTGTTTTTATTTTAATTTTCTGTAACGGAATACACTGATTTAAAATTTTATTTAGGGTGTTATTAAACGCAGTGTAGTTTTCATTTATAGTTTTATTTGATTGTATTAATACATTCCAATTTTGTTTTTTTAATTCTGATTTAAATTTTTCTATATTTTGTGTATTATACAATCGTTTTTTCGCGATCCAGTTTGTTTTTTTATTGTTTTCGCTGGGTAATTTAATATGGAGGATGGTTGCACAATGATCAGAGAAACCTAATTCTTCCACGGTGGTATCTATATGTGTGTTGTTAAAATTTGTAAAAATTAAGTCTAAACATGTTGAGGTGGTTTGTGTGACTCGTGTTGGCACTTTGATATGTTGTATAAATTTATGCTCCAACATAAAATCCAAGAAAAGGTTAGTTTTTAAACTGGTGTCTAAAATATTTATATTTAAATCTCCTCCTAATATCACGTTATATCTCGAATATTTTTTATTAATATAATTCATTATTTCTTTTAATTGGCGGGTAAATACTTCCTCTTCTCTTCTATTCCAATAAATTGTTAGTATTAGTACATTCTCATTAGGTAATTCTACGGCACACAATTCTATACAATATTCAACTGACATATTACTAATATCACAAATTTCTTTGTACTCTAAATAATCCTGTAACAAAATACAGACACCACCGCCTCCTCGAGTACGGCGGCAGTAAGATGCTGCAATTTTGTATCCGCTAAACTGTAAGATGCTCAGTTTTTCTGGTGATAGCCAAGTTTCACAGAGACATATAGCGTTATACATTGGTTTATCATGGATAAAAGTTTCAAATATATGTTGTTTGTTATATATGCTTTGTATGTTTTGGTATAAGATTCTAAAATGTTGTTCTGTAGTTTCGAAAAGTATTATTTTTAATATATTCATTACGATTAGGTTCATGTTGAATTCTAGTAGAGGTTTCTTCGTCATTGTTTATCTGTTCTTTAGATTTAGCGCTGCTGTTGTATGGTATCACTCTGGTTGCGTCTTCACTAATCAATATCCGTTTCCCATCTATAAATAAGTTGTTATTTCGTATTATGGCGTACTGTCCATTATTTCGTGCTCTTATCATTGCGTCACGCATTAATTTTCTTTCCTTTTGTGCATTTTCATTCAGAAATTCCGACACTCGTACGTTGGTTCCTTTGAAATAGTTACTGTTCTCGACGATGTATTTAGCCATTTTCTTGCTTAGGAGCTCAATAACTAGGGGTCTGTTTTTCATGGTAAATCTTCCTATACGGTATGTTTCTTCTATATACCCCGTTAGGTCTACATGCATAATTTCATAAAACATTTCAATCAATCTGTTATGTAGTTCATAGTCAGATTCATTGTAGTATTCGGAGAGGCCGTATATTACTATTTTCTTGACGCAGTTATCAGTATTTTTAAAATCTTGAGTTGGTCGTATATTCTTCATATTTATAATTTCGTTTTTTAGGGTATCATTTTCTTTGCTTAATTTTTCGATTCTTTTGTTTATTTCTTCTATTTCTTGGATTGTTTTATCGTTTTGTTTATATAAAAAGTCTGTTTTTCCTTCAATGTCCTCTTTGAGCTTAGTAATTGCTTTATTTATTTCAACTTCTATTGTATTTTGTAGTTCTGATATAATAAATTTATTATTTTCTTTTAGACGCTGTATTATAATTTCGCTCAAAATTTCTAGCGAAATGGTCGCTTTTATACCTGTGTTAACATCAATATCCGTATGTTCTTGGTGGATGGTATCTCCGAGAAGGCAGGAGTCTTCCGATATTGTAGTGTCATTGTTGAACTTAGCAGTATTTTTTCTGATTGTAATATTATTGTTGCTGGCAGTATTCTCCTGGGGAGAAATTGACTGATTGGTTCTCTTATAATGTTGGGATCTTATAGGAGTGTCTAAATTGCCAGTTTTCGGAGCCTTGCAGCGGCATGCCTGACATTGCCATGATGATTTTTGCTCTGGTGTCATGCTTTTGAAGAGATCAAGTGGTATGTTAGCACATTGTAGATCATATTTATTTTGGCAAAAATTACAGACAAGCATTTTCATGTCTGGTGGGTTTTGTTTACAGCCTGCACACACAATCGAAGATGACATTTGTATATATTTATAAAAGCGTCCTCTAGTGTGAAATATGTGAACTATCGTTAGAAATCAATATGTTGAAGCACAGTGTCGAGACGAGTGCTTCCGCTATTTGTCGCTAGATGGAGTTGGTAGGTTGTTATGGTTGAATAAGAAATTGTCTAGTCAACAATTCTGTCTAATACAAAAAGTGGCGACGTCGGCGGGGTTCGAACGCAAGACTACGTGTACGGCAGTCGACTGCTTGATTCACCTCACTAGCTCAACTGTTGCAATTATTGTTGAAAATTGGGGACTGTTTGGTGCGCCAAAGATTTTTAAATAACCGAAACTCGTTAGATATGAGTCATGCAAAAAGAATTTTTTCCACACAACTTAAGTGATTGAAGTTTAAATTGTGGATTATTTTTAAGTTTTGTTCACTTGTTATGCTTTGTTAGTCACTTATTTTGCACTGATTCTTCACTTGAGTTTATGTTTCATAAGTATTGTTTGTATTAGGGGTTTTTTAACACTATTTACAAATGTTTAATTATCTTTCATAACACTTGATTTTTTTCGTGGATAACGTTAACACTTAATATTTATAACTTGTTTAATGTTTATGGTGTACACTTGTTGTTATTACACTTTGTTTACTATTGTTTACTATTATTATGCACATTAATGGTAGAGCGCCGCCTTTGGCATCTGACTATCCATATTTTGTAATAATAATAATATTGCAACGTTCGTTCGTTACGAGTTTCTAACACCATCACCGCTGGCCCGGTGCTACCTCCACTGACGTCGTACATGAGCTTGACGTGGCAGTTGACGTGTGCAGCGACTCGTTCCGAGACAGGTTTGACAACAGGGAAAAACAGAAAGAACGCAAGTTCTGCGGCAAAACCCAACCATATTACCTATAGTCGAGCAGCTGGTTCCTACGCACGACCTCGCACAAAATTTCCGCGAAGGAAATTTGGAAACAACCGGCTGACAAATCACTGCTGAATGTATATTTACCTACTCAAGAGGAGCTCCTTTGTTAAGTCCACATCAATATAGTATTCCGTCGTTACGATTTCAATTTTGATGAATTTCGATGTAGACTTGACCTTGGAGACATTTTGGACATTTTAGCGTCGCACGGGTCGTGGGAAGAAGGATATATTATGTCGTTATGACCCAATGGTTAAGGCACCCGGTTATGGGATCGAATCCAGGCAAGTACCTACCAATGTGATTTTTTAAACAATAAACAATTCATATGTGCTTTCTAAAGTTACTCTTGGACATCACAGCACAGACACCGGCGCGGTGAAGGAAAACACCGTGCGGGAACCTGGACTTGTAGTGAATATACTTACATAAGTCTGAAATTACTAATCCGCCTTGAGCAAGCGTGCTGATCAATGCTCGTGCCTTCTCTGTATGAGAAGAGGCCTTTGCCCTGCAGTGGGACAGTAATAGGCCCGTATTATATTATTCCATTTATTTAATCATATAACAATTATAGGTAATTTACATTTTTAAATATTAATACAAAATAAACATTCAAAAATATAAAAAATAGTAGCCCACCGGCATCGGGAACAAGGTCTATTATTATTGTTACTCAAGCTGCCCTGCGGGTTTATTATTATTACTGATTATGATTAATGATAACGGAACTAATTAATAATATTTTTATTATTGTTTGTACATTTTACTCAACTAAATACTAGGTAACTAATATTTAGATTGACTAGGCGTTTCCGCCTTAGCATAAAGAGCGGAGCGACCGAGCGACAGATAGATGGTGATGGCGGCGTGCCTGTCTCTTTCTTCTGTAATTAGTACTCAATAGTAATAATTAGATACCTATTAAGTTTTATTGAAATTAAAAAGAGTTAAAGTAGGTATACTTATTAAGCGGCCACTGCTACTTCAGAGAGCTCTACTGACACCAGCACTATAATGTTATGGACCCCCAAATTAAATTTTCGCTGAGCTGGATCCGTCGTCGGTCATTATCGACCATAGATTTCTTTAGCAACCACACAGATAGAAGATTACTGCGGAAATGGGTTCGTTGTGTAAAAGTTCGAATCAATAAATATTTATTATTATTTTCAGAATCAGAACTTCTCAAGAGTTCTCAAGTGTTGAGAAGTGGCAGTTTATTGCTTGGTTTTGTACATTAAGACTATTATGGGTTAAGTAAGTTTAGTGCTGAATAAACGCGGCTTCTAGCCTGAGAGCGTGTCCAGATAAGAACCTACATTCCTTTCCTGGACGCGTATTGCCAAACTGTATGCTGACCCAGACACCCCACAGATTAATAAATAGTTACTACGTAACCCATATTCTGTACTGAACTACGTCGTGCTCATTGAAATCACAAACAAATTGGAGCAATGTACATACGAGCTCAGAGCATTCTGAGAAACTAATAAGAATCGTCAATCCGAGAGCGATCGATTAAAATTTTAGGGCGCCCCGACTCGGACAGGTTAGGTTAGAAGGAGGTGGCGGGGTCGTAGTGAGCGAGCGAAGCGAGCAAACAGACCCCGCCATCGCCACCTCCTTCGTGGTTATTTTTTTTTAAACCACCCAGAAGTAGGAGCCCCGCGAAGCGGGGCTCCGTCGAGTTATCTTTTTTAGACATTAGAGTGAAAAATAATTAATTTTACACGAAAAAATCCTAACTTAATCTCAAAATTGACGTAACATAACCTCAAACTTTGATCATCGATATCTCCGTAACCATGGGGCTCCTAAGGTTGGGAGTGGTATGGGGGGTATAGTATTTTAAAGCAAAATGTAATTTGATTTAGACACTCTCTGAATAGGTATACAGTTTGCTCTTCAACTACAAAGGCAAACTGCGATCGAACTCAGAGCAACCCCGGTCTGGGTCAGCATACAGTTTGGCAATACGCTTCCTGGACAGACTCTGAGCCTCAGTCGACGGCGTAATGAAGTCGACAACTCGAGAAGTACCTAATTAATCCAAAGTTATAAAATCTACACGGCTTATAATATTGCACAATAATAGCAAATAAAAAAAGAGAACAATTTCGTATTAAATAGGCCGCGTTACGAACTCAAAAGCGGCGTTATGATGACAGAGCTACTTTACGAGCGAGTGTTGGATAATTATCTATTCTAACCACGATACTAATACCACAGATTACTAAATACCTAGTTACTAATACTAGCTTCCTCCGCTCGCGGATTTACCCGCGTGAAAGAACAAAATTCCATCCAAATTCCATTCCATAAAAAAAGGTTGGAATATCCAAAAATGCTTTCTTAGTGGATATGGAAAAAAATACTCTCCTAGTTTAATGTCTCCAAGACCAGCGGTTTGGGCTGTGCTTTACTGCCAACAAGAAGTCAGCCAGTTTAGCATGTTGTGCTTACCAAAGCTAAAGAGTTTGTTTACTTGGTTGAACGCGTTAATTTGAGAAACTACTGTTCTAAATTGTTTTTTTATTATTATTATTGGATAGCCCGCTTATTGAGGAAAGTTATAGGCTTTGTCTAACATCACGCTACCACCTACGGGAGCGGAGCAGTGTGTGTCAGGGCACACAAACAATAGGGTTCCGTAGTAATCCACATATTTACCTATTACTTATAAGTTTTTCAAGTTTGTTGCGCTAAATAAACGTATTATCTATCTATCTATCTATCAAGAAACTGCATTTTACAAGTTAGGCCTCTGTGACGCCTGAAACACCGAAATTATCTAAGCCGCTATAGATTTTATTCAAAGTTTATTATATGGGCTCCTAAAATGATCTTTTTTATTTTTTTAGCCACCCGTTTAGCTTTTAAATAAGGATCATAGGGAAAGCCCTGTAACCCTGTTGTGACAAAAATGCGCTTTAAAGCTAAAATATCTCGCAAACCGATACCTAAATCCAATTATCATCTTGAGAACGTCGTCGCAGTGTTTTTTTCAAAATCTATCTAATGATATTCCATACAATGGGGTAGATACAAAAAAAAAAATCATTGCCAATTTAAGTAGGAACGCAACCCAAAAAAAAAAAATTTAAAATTTTATTTAGTGCTTTGCCGGTAAAATGGTAAATACAGTACATTATTATATCAGTGCCAAGTTTTACCTTTCGCACGAACGGACGGCCGCCCGGCCGTGACGAAACTATAAAAGAAGGGTTCCTTTTGTACTATTTCGGTACGTAACCCTAAAAACGCGGGTGGAACCGCGGGGGACAGTAAGTTTAACAATGTAGTAAAACACAATCCATACTAATATTATAAATGGGAAAGTGTGTCTGTCTATCTGTCTGTCTGTATGTTTGTCTTTCTTTCACGGCAAAACGGAGCGACGAATTGACGTGATTTTTTAAGTGTAGATAGTTGAAGGGATGGATAGTAACATAGGCTACTTTTTGTCTCTTTCTAACGCGAGCGAAGCCGCGGGCAAAAGCTAGTCTGAAATATTTAAAACAATTTTCAATAAAAAAAAAAAAGTAGGTAAACAAGTATAAAAGTAAACAAATAGAATTTACATTTAAAACATTCTTTATCCGTACTAATATTATAAGTAAATGCGAAAGTAACTCCGTCTGTATGACTGTCTGTTTGTCTCTTCTTCGCGCCTAAACCACTGAACCGATTTCAATGAAATTTGGTACAGATATAGTCTGGGACCCGAGAAAGGACATAGGATAGTTTTCATCCCGAAAATCCCCCGGGAACGGAAACTATTAATCCACGCGGACGAAGTCGCGGTCAAAAGCTAGTAAGTACTTATTTAATATTTTCAATCTGCCTTCTTTAATTGCGCTCAAATTGCTTTTCATATACCTATAGCCAATTGAAGTTTGATTGATTCATTGCAAGTAACGTCTCCGAGTGCGGCAGTTAGCGCATCACTAGTAGGTACGTTCGTTTATTTCTATCAATGTCACGGGATGTCAATAATGTTTTGTCTTCAGCGGTTCATAATAGGTAATGATTCAATGAAACGTTTGTATCGTTTTCCTGTTCCCTGCACTCGTTCAGATAACACGTTACCTTTCTCTAAGCACACAAATCCTCATTTATCTTTATCTACGCAATAGTTTATCTGAGCCTTGGAATTAACAACTGTCACGATATCTCGATGGAATATTTTAATCTGCAAGGCAAAGGCAACTCTTCTAACTTTTTACAATGTTTGTAGTCTAATCTCTGCGTCAAACTGTCAGAATACCTTAAGGGCGAACCTTACTAAACTGTTTACTTAGTTTGTACCGTATAAATAACTATCTTTAGCTCGCGGCTTCGCCCACGTTGATGTAGAACATCCACTACTTTACGCTTTCAGGGGTTTACCTTTCTTATTGGCTACTTATTCTCTACAAAGGTCACACCTTCCAAGTTTCATGTCTCTAGGGCTATGCGTTTATATGCTGGACCTGCTCCATAGGATAATTCACAGTTGCTAATTCAAACAGACAATGATGCTCTTTACATTAGAAATTATACACATTTTTTTTTCTAGTTATACATTGCGCTGGCTCACACATTATTTTCATTATTGACAACTTAATTTGCATTGTTTGAGGAATGTAGTTTAATTTACGTAGTAACTATTTAGTAATCTGTGGTTTAATTGCGAACATGTGAACACTATGCTCGCGAACATTATAAAGCTTCCATTTCCAAATTTTTATAGAACGTAAGTACTTAGTTTTATATTTTTTGTAGTGTTTTTGGATTATATTCATTTTAAATCACGCTTAACCATGTAAAAAAAAAAATGGTTTTGTGATACGATTATTTTTTTAAAGAGTAAGTATGGAGTTTCTTGCTCATTCTTCTCCATACGTAACAACATTTTGGAATGGGCAGTAGATTCACTTTTGTTTCATAATTATGACGTTTCAAAGTGCCTTTTTTGGTCTAATGAAAATAAATGATTTGACTTGACTTATTTCAACAACCAGTCTGTCAAGCAACAAATCAGCTTACCAGTTTACCATTATAAAATAATTCAATATGTTCAGACATGGCCGTGTGTTACACTCGGCCATCTGATCCTAAGCCAGGGCCTGAACTAAAGTAATTGAAAAACTGGTATGCATATTATAGATAAATTACACACTACATAGAACAAACATGGTTATTTGCACATAGAACAGACAACCATGCTCATCACATAAAGTTTGTCCTGGGTGGGAATCGATTCCACGACCTCCAGAGAAACAGTCATTAATTCATTATCACTAACTACTAGGCATTAGATTCAAGTTACGGGAACTGGGGTTGATCAACATGAAAGCATAACTAAAAGGTGAATTATAATGGCACCCGCATGCGCGCTATTTTAATGTGTTTATACTATACTTAAATAAATAATCTGGTAATCGATAACAAATGAACAAGTTTAACCAGTGGGTGGCAGCTATGACTCTCCACCACCCGTGACCTGCCTTGTTTTCATCAGCTGCATCTGAGAGGTTCACCTGACAGAGAAGAAATGGTGTGAACCTCGCTCTGCACCATAGCTCATGTACTGAGCATGTACTAATGACATTGCCATCACATTTTCTCGTTAGTAAATAACTATCTATCGTAATGTATTATTGTAGTTTACGTATTTATAGGTGACTCCTCTCATGAAATAAATTACAACAGTGACTACATTATTGTTATTATTTTTATATATATTTGCATATCTCGGGACCCAGGGGTCCCGGACCTTTGGAAGGCGTACGAGGGGCCGAAGCCAACTCGTAGAGGCCCCTTGAGCAAAACTTTATGTGGAATGGGACACCAACCGACGATTACCCCTATCTGCACTATGTTAGTGCAGTGTAGTGCAATTATGGACAACCCCCGGTTGGTGTTGGACTATTGTAAAATATGGCAACTAACAAAAAAATTGGACTATGGGTCTGGATTATTTAATGAATAAGGTACCAGATACTATAGAAATGACTATGGCCCCTGCCTGATCAATGTTTGTATATGTCACCGGAAAATAACAAGATCCGTAAGTTTATCAATCTACTAGGAAGTTTATAAACTTCCGTAGGATTCTAAACGGGGGATAAATTGTAATATTTTACGTCCACATTTTCGCAAATTGATAAACTTACTGAACTCACTCGTAAAATAATAAGTAAGCAGTAACCAAACGCTACGCGCGATCTGATTGGTTGAATGTATGAACGTTGACCAATCAGAGAGCAGTGTGTTATTTTACGTATTTCAAAGATGCGTATATTTAAAAGAGTTTCTGTGATTGGTCGAGCCATATAAAATCTTACGAATAGATATACGTTAGTTTATAAATTTACCGTATGACGTCGGAAATTGATAAATTTACGAAAATGTGGACGTAAAATATTACAATTTATCTCCCGTTTAGAATCCTACGGAAGTTTATAAACTTCCTAGTAGATTGATAAACTTACGGATCTTGTTATTTTCCGATGACATATGTTACCGATTCTAAACGGGAGATAAATTGTAATATTTTACGTCCACATTTTCGTAAATTGATAAACTTACTGAACTCACTCGTAAAATAATAAGTAAGCAGTAACCAAACGCTACGCGCGATCTGATTGGTTTAGAATCCTACGGAAGTTTATAAACTTCTTAGTAGATTGATAAACTTACGGATCTTGTTATTTTCCGGTGACATATACACAGATAGAATGGCAGGGGGTGACTTGCACACTCAGTAAATGGGACCCCGAAAACGGCCGCTAGCACATAGTGACGTAGCGACAAGGGGGCAACATATATCGAGGTGCTAGAGGAGTGGAGAGGTATTCCACGGCTATCAGGACAATCCCGGAAGTACGGTCAAGATCCCTACCAGCATCTTACTGGAACACTTCCTTCCCCCGAGCACGTTTGCTCTTGCGGTTCTCCACTCAAACCAGCCAATTAAGGCAAGAGTGAGGTGGGAGCCTTGTTCCTCGTCAGTGCTCACTTATTATTATTCCATTTATTAAATTATTACACATATAAATTACATTTTTAAATATTAATACAAAATATAAACATTTAAAAATATAAAAAATAGTAGCCCACCGGCCTGCGGCATCGGGAACAGGATCCAAGCTACCGGTGGTCAGGGCTCCAGAGAGAGGAACCTCCGGACAATACGCGTCGTGTCCAGGAGTACCGCTTTCTGTATCAGACCAGACCCTTGATCCAACTGCCTAGCGAGAGCCTCCTCAGATGTTGGTCGAGGCTCTTCGCTATTACGCCATTAGCCGTCACGACTATCGGCACAATGACTGCTGAATTCACATCCCACATGTCGACAACCTCGCGAGCCAAGTCAAGTTACTTTGATTGCTTTTCTTTTGCAATATCAACAATCATTGCGCGACGCTCTAATCGATCTGTCACCACTATACCAGGCTTATTGGCAACAATAGTCCTGTCGGTGATGATAGATCGATCCCAGTACAGTGTGATATCGCCATTATCAAGAACTGGGTCGGACACATACCTGTAGTATGGTACCTCCGATTCCACAAGACTGTATTTCAAAGCAAGTTGCTGATGAATAATCCTGGCTACGAGATTGTGTCTGTGCAAATAGTCTCCGTTAGCCAGACTAGAACACCCAGAAATAATGTGGCGTTATTATTATTATAACGTACGTCACGGCTGTTGTATTGTCTAGTACGTGAGACCTACTCAACAGGCTGACGAAATTATTAATGTGGCGGTTCATGCGGTTGAGGATAACAAACTGCATAATTATAATATTGTACAGTTGAGTTGATGACGATCGGTTGGGGTAATACTAATGGACCTGTTCCGACGAGGAAAACAACCGGCCGCCTGCGCCACACTCGCGTCATGCTCTGGGCAAGCCTGCTTAGGTATACATATTTAAATCTTAGTTTCGTCACGGTTGAATGAATCGCCAGTACTTAATTATATTATTTTGTACAAAATTGACTAACTGTTATAAATCAACGTACAGCCCAAACCGCTCGTCCAAGAGACATCAAACTTGGAGGATGTGTTCTTTCTTTGTGAAGGGTGGGTAAGTAAGATTTTGGAAATTCGATTCCTAACTAAAGAAGTAAAATACACAGGGATGAAAGAGCGACATTCACGTGTGCGAGGCCTTGGGCGAAAGGTAGTGTCTCATAAACTAACTAAACCATATAAAATTGAACTTAACATATTATAGGTACTTCGTCTTTTTATTTTATTCAGTGAGTTGACACTTAAAGGGTTACCTAATTGTTTTGCCGTTTAAAATAAAACATCCCAAAATATTATCTGATTCATGTGTTTCTACATTCATTCTATCAATGACGATAATCAGAGTTTAATTTACGTACAATGTGAGTAGTACCGTACTTAGCTCTACATCAAATTGAAGATGTCGATAACATTATCGCGTACTGTGTGACAGACGAAATACAAACAAACAGAAGGCGGCTTATCTCTCAGATAAGCAGGCAGGCACACAACACAACAACACGAGGTGTTAACAGCTTAGCTGATGAGATGTTTATCTCAGCCGCAGGACCCGCGCCGCCGCGGTAAATAGAAATAGTTAACTCCCTACTCAGTGCGTGCTTTGACTTAGAAGTATTGCTGTCACTGTCACACAACTACCAGTCTGCCACGACAACATAGAGACGCAAAATAGCTAAGTCAAAGTACAAGCTAAGAAGCGAATATATTTCTGCCCTATAGTATCGATTAGGGGTGTAAGTGGCCCTACAATCACCTCCAGGGTCAAATTTATTTATTTATTTACTAGCTGTCCCCTGCGGTTTTACCCGCATTTTTAGTTACTGCTCCGCTCCCGTGGGTTGTAGCGTCATGGTATATAGCCTATAGCATTCCTCAATAAATGGGCTATCTAACACTGAAAGAATTTTTCGATTCGGACCAGTAGTTCCAGAGATTACCCTTACATACAAACTTACAAATTTTACCTCTTTATAATATTAGTATAGACTTTTTTTACAATATTAATATAGAACTTAAAAATACCATAAATATACATTACATAATAACTAAAACTAGTGCACACGAAGTGTCGGCGTCGTGTTTCGCTGACTCGTTCGTGAGTTCGTGTTGGAGCTGTGTTTGGTCAAAGCCAACCTCACCTGCACGTGGCGCACCCTGCTGGTTCACTGACGAGGCTCTGACGGATTAGGTCTCTTCACAAAGAGGAGACCTTCGCAGTCTTATTTATTGCATATATTTGTGTTATAGATCTTTCTTCGATTGAGATATTGTAAAATAAACATGGCCGTGGCATAATTTTGGGTTTTTTTACAAACTCCATTAATAAATAGTTGAAGATGAGTATCGATTATTATGATAGCTTCTAGAGTTTTATCGACATGACGGCGGTGAGCTCCTGAAAATCTCTCTGCTTTCGATGACTTATGGTATCTAGGAAATAAATATTTATTAGCTCGCCGACTTTTTTTTTAAACCCCATACAATGCCTACTTTTCAATGTCTTTACTTCCTATCTTGGCGAGTTTCTCTCGATGCCGACTTATTGAATGCCTTATTATTTCAACACACTGTCACTGTGCTGTAACTTGACCGATGTTCACAAATAAAGTATTCTGATTCTTATTCATACGATTGCTTTGTTCTTTATTCTTTATTGCACAAGAAAAAACAATACACAACAAAATAGCAAAAATTTATGAGTTATGCAATGGCGAGCTTAACCCAAAGTTGAGTTATCTTCCAGCAAACCTTAGAGATTTTGAGCTTTGTTCTGAATTATGTTATGTTAAAAAGTTAATTATGAAAAACAAAATCATAACACAAGCAACGGGACATTAAGACGTCAGTGTGGTACCTATACCTACTTAAGTTTCTTACATATTTCAGCCGAGGCTGGAGTCCCAAGTGACCGCGAGAACACACAAATTACTGTACTGCACCTGAAATAACTCCTTAAGCTCTGGCAGTTTTGACGGTCGGCTTGCACCAGGCGTCGGCTCTCAGTCCTTATCTCTTCTTGCTAAGCGTCAATTCACACGTACCACAACCACACCACGTCGCAGCGACAAAATGTGGTCAAGATGTGGTTACGTGTGAATAGTGTCGCAGCGGCTTTTTGCAGCTGCGTTGTGGTAGCCACAAAATGTCGATGTGGTTGCGTTGTCGCTGTCGTTGCGATGTGGTAACCATGGCCATGTGCAGTTATACTCAGTTATACGCCTATTTCGTAGAGGAAACACGGCTTGACTGAACGTAGTCATGGAGGAAAGATTGTTGTTGCTATCCTTATTATGGCTAATAATACTACGCAAAATGAAAGAAGGCCGGGGGAGCGCAGGCGCCAGCTAGGCGCGCGTGGACGTCATGTCGTGGCGATGTGGCCGCGCTGACGCCGCGCTGCCGCCGCGATGTGGTTGCGATGTAGTCGTATTACACAGGTGGTCGATAACAACCACAAAATGTGGTGCGTGTGAATTGTAATATTCATTTTCAATACAAAATTTACGCCCGACCACATCGCGGCGTTGTGGTGTGGTTGTCGCTGTGGTGTGGTTGTGGTACGTGTGAATTGAGCCTAATTATGAACGCGTGTGGTGTATGAATATAATGTTGAGATGGACGTGTGGAGTGACCAGAATGGATATTAAAGTGAGAAATGAGTATAATAGGTTGGGAAAAAAAAAATTAAAATCATTTTGTTAAATATAGGTTATTTACATTTAACTAAAGTATGTAGGTACCATTTTGCCATCTTGTAGGACATGATCCCATTGCTTTATAAATTTTGGGACTTTTGCTATCTCATCAGTAGTTCGCAGTAGAGTTCCTGCATGGTGGTAACAGCTCATAATGAATAATGCCCTTCCAATCCCACCACACCACATTGTTGCGAGTTAATCCTGGTTTCGCCACAGTCTGTGAAGCCTGACCGGCCTTTGACCACGACCTTTTTCGCACGTTCTTGTCGTACGTGATCCACGTTTCATCACCAGCCAGATCAGCTTCTTCAAAAATGGTTCGGTTTCATTACGTAGTAAAAAAAAACAAAAATCGAGCTCGTGAGGTACCCAATATCGAGCTTTTTTGTGTACCCAGTTTTTTTCAAATGCGCCAAAACTGTTTTGTGGTCAATGCCCAGTTCTTCAGCTACGTCGTAACTATTGATATCTTGCTCCACATTTTCGAAAATGGTATCCATTTTATCCGTAACTAGCTGTGCCCGCGACTTAGTTCGCGTGGATGTCGGAACCTAACAATGTATTTTTTTAGTTCGAAGCGCTGCTGTTGGAGGATACCGACACAATTTTTTTATTAATTTCAGTGCTTGTTTAGGTTATTGGGGTTGTTCAAGCGTGAAAGAGCTACATTGACCATGGTAAAAGCATCCAATACATTTCCAGTAGCGTTCAAGCTGATTCGAAAAACAGTTTGATAGTTTTTTTTATACATGGGAAATCATCAAGTGGGTGTGTCGTGATGGCCTAGTGGATAAGGCGCCAGCCTTTTGCGTAAGAGGTTGTGGGTTCAAATCCGGGCAAGTACCAATGTGACTTTTTAATTCATATGTACTTTCAAAAGTTTTTCTTGGACATCACTGACATCCCATGCCTCGGTGCGCACGTAAAGCCCAAAAAAAGCGTGAAAAAGCGTGAAGCGTCAAAAGCGTAGTCCCGGTTGTCATTCGTAGAACATTGACAGTCGTTAAGGTTCGCCAGAAGCCACTCCATCCACTCAGTCTGACCAGTCCATCCATGGGGTATGGTGTCGCCCAGTTACTGGGTTGTGGAGGTCTGATAGGCAGTCGCTTCACGTAAAACACTGGTAGCCAGCTGAATGCGGTTAGGCTGGAAGCCGACCCCAACATAGTCGGGAAAAGGCTATGAAGATGATGAGGGGATGGGAAATCATCAAATGACTTCTCCCGCCCCTGTAGAGGAAAGGAGTGTCAGATTTTATGTACTAAAATCCAATAATGTCCCTTCGGTTTCCCTTATATATTCTGGGGCCGCGGTAAATATTAGAAGCATCGGCACGCCGCGCCGCGCCGTCGACACGGGTCTGGTCCTAGTCGGGCGGTGAGCTACCTACTGCTCGCCGTCCGCAGGCCCGCGCCTACGGTGGCCGTCATCTTGCGACTCTCAACAACTACTCCGGGGCGTGAAGCTTGACGCTGCGTCACGCACCCCGCCGCCTTCGTCTTCAGCGCAGTTGAAGTTGTGTTCGCAGAAGGAGGCGACGGCTTCCTATTCAGTCTCGCCCCGAAGCATGGCCTGGAGCAGTGCCGGGCGCGAGAGGTCACCGCCGCCGATCGCCTCTGCAAGGACACGGCAGTGGTTCGCCCAAGCGGGGCATACCACCGCCGTTAGCTCCACCACGTCACGCAGGCGTCACTTCCACCCGAATCCGACACAGGAACCTCCCGAAATGTCCGTGTGCGGTGAGGACCTGTGTCGGGCGATACGTGAGAGCTTCGAGGCGTCATTCTAGCCACTCCACTCCTCAAAAAGGGGTGACCAGCACTGGGTTGCGACAGGAGCTCTGTGTGCCACACCGTGAATAGCCGCGGCAGCGGAGTGTCGCCCCGGCGTTGCACTTCCACGCGCCACTGTGCGTGGTACGTGTGTGAAAGGACTGCTGCCTCCAAATCCCACGCCGGCAAGAATCAGGCAGGCAGGAGATTTTGCGGTATCCGTGCACCATCCGAATGGCCATGACCTTCTGGGACGCCGGACGCCCTCAGTAGCCGGACCAGGTTGGGCGCACACACTGGAGCCCCGTAGAGGGCCATGGACCGCACGATCCCCGCGTACCCGCGTAATGTTAGATTCTTGGTTACTGATCGGCTCCCGTGGCTCATGGCGCAATGTTATATAAGATAATACTATGTGTTATTCTGATGTATAAGCTACGAGTATCTTCCAAAGCCATCGGCCAACCTTGTTACGGCCCGGCCCGTAAATAGTATAATTTATATTGCTGCGTGTAATATTTAAACTGTGAATATTTCCGAAGATATTTATTAAAATTATAAATGGCGTACGCTTAATGTAAATTATGCTATTTTGGGTTTTAGTAATTTTATATTATCTCCGAAACTGTATGACCAATTGAAATACCGTAAATGGCAAATCTTACCTGTATGATGTCCTTGTGATACTGAAATAATTTTTGGGCATAAGAATTATTATTTTGTTGCTCAAATAATCAACCAAACGTAAGTATGCCGAAAAATACTTTTTTAATGCAATAAAAGAAGTATAAAAAATCTATAGAGATATGGTATCGCGTACTTTTTTGTAGAAATAATTAAGACGAACCAGGTTGCCATACATTGTTTATAATTTTAAGCAACTGTGAAGGCAGTGCACGCAATTAATTCTGTTTTATGAGGTATTTTTTTCCGACTTGCTAGACAAAAGTTGCGATAGCTCTGTTAATATACATGTTATAAAAATAATTTATAGCCTTAGCACTCAGGAATAATGTAGTTTTCTGCCAGTGAAAAAATTAGAATTGGATCATGAATTCCAGAGATTACCCCCTACATACAAACTTACAAATTTTACCTCTTTATAATATTAGTAAGATAAATATATTTTCTCCTCCGGCTTAGCAGTCAGAGCCACTAACCACTAGACCAACTCGCCCTTTAAAACCACCAGACAGCTATGATGCATGTTGTGAAAAAGGTCAAGGCCGCTATCTTGGATTCTCAAATCGACCTCATTTTGAATGAATGAATTGTGAATGAATTTTTCGAGAAGCACTAAACCGATCGCCACAAAATTTATATAGGACCACCACTGAATCATGGCTTATCAAACAAAAAAAGAACCATCAAAATCCGTTAACGATTGACGGAGATATCGCGTAATAAACATACAAAAAAAAAACAGACGAATTGAGAACCTCCTCCTTTTTGAAGTCGGTTAATAATTTTCTGGTCGCCGCAGAGAGTCAGAGCCTGTATTACTCTTCCTAGATTGTGATTAGATGGTCTCGGGTCAGTTTTCTATGAAATACATAATTATGTAAGTATGTATTTACCAATTTTTTTAAATTTAAATATGTTCAAATTTAAACTTAATAAAGCTTGAAGTGTATAAAAGAATGTCGCGGTACCAAGTTCACAAATTAAATTATGCTTAAATGTGTGTTGCGGGCGCCCTCCGCCGCCCGCAGCCCGCCCCCCGCGCGCCGCCGCCGGCCGCGTGACTCGCGCCGCAACGTGCGCCTCACATTCACATGCTAATTTATTTACTACCTACTACAAATTTTACATTATGTGTACTAATATTATTAAGCTCAACACTTTTTTATTTGGGTAAACCATCTAATCTCAGGAACTACTGCTACAAAATGAAAAAAATCTTCTAGTGTTGGATAGCCCATGTATCAAGGAAGATTATATTTTAGGGTACGTAACATTTTTGACTTTGTTCTTTCGGATCATACATCTCAAGTACTTAGAGTTCCCATTAACAAAACTTGTAAATTAAAATACTGGAAAACTAAGAAGCGAGATCTAAGCATTGACAATTTTAAATAAATTCAAAACAAATCTAGGCTGTCTTTCCTTTATGCAGGTGTTTGATACAGAGGACGCGAACAAAGCCTTCGATAATTTTATGGAAGATTTCTCTCTTTTATACAAACTGTGTTTTCCAGAGAAAATTGTTACTATTAAAACCAACAAGAAAACAAAATGGATATCTAAAGGAATAAAACTATGTAGCAATAAACAAAGGCAGTTACTTTGGGCATATAGACTAAATTCTAACTCACAAAATAAAACAGTTTTAAAAACCTACACAAAACTCTATAGAAAAATTATCAAGCTCACACAAAAATCACAAAATAATCATTACATAAAAACCGCCCAAAATAAATCTAAAGCTACATGGCAAGTTATTAATAAATCAAAACTTTATCTGCCCCAAGAGCCTATCATGTGCATAAACAGAGATAATTTGACATTTAATTGCCCCTCGGACATAGCTAACGAATTTAATAATTATTTTATTGATGAGATTGAAAACAATGTCAAAACTGACAAAAAATTGTACAATATTCACATAAATTATCAGACATCAAACTCACTTTTTATGTACCCAGTAACAATAGACGAAGTAATTAAGATTATTTCAAACTTAAAAAATACGAATACTGTTGGGCATGACGACGTCTCTACAAAAGTAATCAAATTCACCAAAGAAATTATAGCAGGACCATTAGCTCATATAATTAACCTATGTATTGCGAAAGGCACGTTCCCGGATAATCTTAAGAAAGTTATAATAAAGCCTTTATATAAAAAAGATGACAAAACAGATTTAAAAAATTATAGACCTATTGCAAAGATTCCTATATTTTCAAAGATTATTGAGAAAGTTATTTATAACTCATTATATAGATTTCTTGAAAAGTATGATTTATTTTGCAAAGAACAAAAGGGTTTCCGCAAGAATACAACGATCAACATGGCTCTATTTGATCTCTTAACTAATGTAATGTCATCTGTAGACACGAAAATCCAGTTTGTGCAATATATACCGACATGTCCAAGGCGTTTGATTATGTAGACCATAACAGTTTACTACAGAAATTGCATAGTCATGGTATAAGAGGGAACATATTACAGTTAATAGAGTCATACTTAAGCAATAGGTTTCAATGCACAGAGATCTCTAGAATCTGTCCAAAAACTAAATTTGAAACCGTTTATGCATCAAAACCAAGGTTCGTAAAATATGGCGTACCACAAGGAAGCGTTCTGGGACCGTTACTCTTCCTCATATACATAAATGATCTTCCAAAAGTGACTTCTAACAAGATGATTCTTTTTGCACTACAGTACAGCTGTAATTAAGTGTACGAATAAAAATATTTATGAGCATGACATTAATACTTGTTTACATGACATTATAGATTGGTTACATAATAATAATTTAGTTATTAACCTGCGTAAGACAAAAGTTATGCACTTTCATCAACGCAACAAACCCCCTGACGTAAATCTTGCTTACCAAGGTTGCTCTATTGTGGAAGCAAATACGGCCAAGTTTTTAGGTATATTGATTGACAGTAAACTTTCGTGGAAACCTCATATTGAACAATTATGTAAAAAACTCAGTAAAAACGCATACGCACTATTCAAACTTTCAAAGATAGTCAACAATCAAGCAATTTTAACTGCCTACTATGGTTTGGTTGAGTCCGTTTTACGATATGGCATTATTTTCTGGGGGCGGTCTGCTGATAGGGAGCTGGTGTTTAGAATGCAAAAGCGTTGCATTAGGTCAATGTGCGGACTTAAGACAACAGATAGCTGTCTTCCTTATTTTAAATCTCTACAAATTTTAACTTTTCCATCGTTATACATATTAGAAACCGCTTTGTTTATTAAAAATAATCCAGACCTATTTCAGAAATTGTCAGCAACCAGAAAAAAACCAATACGGTCACAGTATGTCAATGATTTATGTCAAGCAAAATGTAAAACCGCATTAATGAAAAAAAGCTTTTTTGGTATAGCCCCACGCGTTTATAATAAGGTACCTAATGATATTAAAAATATGACTGTACTAAAATTTAAAAAGACGCTAAAAAAGCTTTTACTTGACAAATGTTATTACACAATTGACGACTTCTTGAATGATAAATCGCTGACTAATTGACATTCTTTATGTTCCAATTGACATTGTTTTTTAAATATGATACTATTTCTATTTGACATTCACTTCATTATTTCTGTATTTTGTTATTTAACTTCAATTTGAGCATAAATATTTTTGTAGTTCTGTATCTTAAATTCAAAACTTTAATGTAATTTGCATGCCCATTTGTCGGTAGAATATGGAGGACCTACTATAAATTTAATAGCTGTACAAGTACAATTACCCATGTTTGCAAATGAATAAATGACTATTGACTATTGACTATTAACATCATGCTACGTCTTACGGAAGCGTAGCAGTAGCCGACACGCGGGTGTGACTCCGGGAGACAGCTAGTTGTAATAACAAGTATCGTTCGTCGCTTAAATAAATAAATTAAATACATTTATTTGAGGTTCTCCCATCATGTAAAACTTTGGATTAATCAGAAATACACGGTTATGAAAATCCTTGACAAAATTAAAATAATTTAATAAAATTTGGCTTTGTTTGAGATTTTGAGACCCGTTTGAAAGGCACCACAAAAAACAGAAACAGCAAGTTTATACAGGGTGTCCCACGGCTATGTCACATGGAGGGAAAGTACTTTAAATAGGTATATTGTAGATAGAACATTATACTGAAAGAAGACATTATTTAAATTTTAAAAACATTTTAAACTGTACTCATAGATATTTAAATAAATACATAGTTGAACCGGGAATCGAACCTGTTACTCGAGAAAATTAATCAGCCTGTAGTTTTATCATACCGATCGAAAGGCTTCATCACAAGGATTATTTTTTGCTAAATAACATAGTGTCACAAATAAAAGAAAGACCATGAATTTTAACATTTAAATACAAAATTAGTCTATTTTTCAAATGCTCAAAATGAGTCCCTTCTTGAAAACAAAGTGATGACTTTTGATTATTTCGTTTTTAAAATGTTCTATCTACAATATTTAAGGTACTTTCCCTCCATGTGGCATAGCCGTGGGACATCCTGTATAATAGGGCTGTTCCCCGCGGTTTCACTCGTGTAACTGAACATATTCAGTTCAGTAGTTTCTGAGTAAAAGAGTAACAAACATCTACACCTTTATATCTACTAACATACACAGCATACACCTGTAGTCTGTAGGCCATATATTAATATTTTTTGGTTATATTTTTGTATTTTTTGTACTGACCCATTAAATGGAATCGGAAAATTAACTGGGACCGTAAGTACATAAAAATAATAATAATAAAGAATAAAATCATCATCTACAGTCGACAATAGACGCGAGATCACAGTGCATGACTAAGTTAATGAAACAGTTTACCGTACAGCGATACTCACTCACACAAACAACTACATCAGAAAACCGCAATACTAACACCTAGCAATAGAACAAACACCATTATCTACTGAGGAGAGCACTCTAGTAGTGCCAGCGACTGTGCTGCCACTGTGCCGCGTCGTCGCTCTAGTAGTGCCATCCACACAGCTAGCAAAATGTCTGCCAACTCGGCCAGCAGTGTGTGCGCCATAGCGACTGTGCTGCCGCTGTGCCACGTCGCTCTAGTAGTGCCATCCACACAGCTAGCCAAATGTCTGCCAACTCGGCCAGCAGTGTGTGCACCATAGCGACTGTGCTGCCGCTGTGCCGCGTCGCTCTAGTAGTGCCATCCACACAGCTAGCAAAATGTCTGCCAACTCGGCCAGCAGTGTGTGCACCATAGCGACTGTGCTGCCGCTGTGCCGCGTCGCTCTAGTAGTGCCATCCACACAGCTAGCAAAATGTCGGCCAACTCGGCCAGCAGTGTGTGCGCCATAGCGACTGTGCTGCCGCTGTGCCGCGTCGCTCTAGTAGTGCCATCCACACAGCTAGCAAAATGTCTGCCAACTCGGCCAGCAGTGTGTGCGCCATAGCGACTGTGCTGCCGCTGTGCCGCGTCGCTCTAGTAGTGCCATCCACACAGCTAGCAAAATGTCTTCCAACTCGGCCAGCAGTGTGTGCGCCACAGCGACTGTGCTGCCGCTGTGCCGCGTCGCTCTAGTAGTGCCATCCACACAGCTAGCAAAATGTCTTCCAACTCGGCCAGCAGTGTGTGCGCCACAGCGACTGCGCTGCCGCTGTGCCGCGTCGTCGCTCTAGTAGTGCCATCCACACAGCTAGCAAAATGTCTTCCAACTCGGCCAGCAGTGTGTGCGCCACAGCGACTGTGCGGCCGCTGTGCCGCGTCGCTCTAGTAGTGCCATCCACGCAGCTAGCAAAATGTCTTCCAACTCGGCCAGCAGTGTGTGCGCCACAGCGACTGTGCGGCCGCTGTGCCGCGTCGCCGACATGCTCCTAACTTGTATTCGGCATACTACTAGTGGAGTACAATGCCTGAAATTATATACCGTGAAGTAATACCTCATCATTATCATCTCCCTAGCCTTTTCCCTACTAAGTTGAGGTCAGTTCCAGCCTAACGGGATCCAGCTGGATACCGTGTTCTAAATACTTGAAGCGACTGCCCATCAGACCTAGTTCCTGTGCCACACGATACCTATTGATTAGACTGGTCAGACTTTCTGACTTCTGACTACCCTTAAAGTCTGTGAAAGGAATGACAACCGGGACCAACGACTTTAAGATAAACTTTCAGGAAGTACATATGAAATGAAAAAGTAACATTTCGAGTTTCATAAATATTCTAAACTAAGAAAAAAGTCTTAAGGAATATACTTTATTAGCCTCTGTAATCAATCAACACGATCCAAGTTCAGCAAGCATTATCTCGAGAGCGGATGAAGATGTCGACGTGCGTGCGGCGACACGATATGTCAGCCGCGTCAATACCTGGCCGAGGAATACGTCCCGCTAATCTAGTCGCCTGTCGCGCTATCGCGCAGATTATCGCCATCTCTCATCTGTCGACAGCTTCTCGTCCGAGTGACGTTTTCAAGTCGAAAGATAGCTGACTGAGTTTAGTGATCTGTTTTTGGCATAATAAATAATTTATTTTTGTAGCAGATAGGTGACGCGCAGATAGGCGTGCGAGTGCGGCGCCGGGTGAGCGCACGCCGCGCGCACATGCGCGGTGCGCCCGCTGCAGCCGCGACCACGCAGTCAGCGCACACAAGCACAGTCTCGGCCAGGATACGTTCCTCGAGTGGGGCAATGACATTAAATCAAATCTATCAAATGACAGTAAAAGTGAGCAAAATCAAATTATAGATTTAATTACAAATCCCCGTAAAAAAAACCAACAAAAAGTAAAAAAAATCGGAGCCTATTTTCATCGCAGTCGGGGTGGGAGAGAACACTGCGAAATATTTTCTTGATAAGGACTGCAGAAGTGCCGACTGCCGACCGACCGACCGACTGAAATGAAAGTTAGCTCAGAGTTTTTAATTTTTAGTTGGTTTCGCCATAGCGGCTTTTTTAACACATGACAAAGAGAGAGATGAAAGAGTCGAAATAGCAGAGCGGATATTCATGAAATTTGTCTAATAACCTAAAAATCATCAGATTCAAATTAAAAAACCGCACTCAAATCGGTCCACCTGTCGAGCTCTGGTGCCGCAGACATAAGCCCCCGATACAAAAAAAGGCTTTTTAGATGGGGGTCAAAATTATATCGCGGCGCATGCTGAGCTTGTTGAAGCTCAGATAGCGGTGCACGGCCCGACGGGCTCTGTGGCCTCCGTGCTTCCCTCACATCTAGAGGCTGCAATCGAATATTCGGATTATTCCGATCTGTCACCCCGCTTTGTCCCCATCGGGGGACAGATAGGAAAAAAAAGTTCGATCTGTCCCCACATTGCTAACTGGGGGACAGATCGAACTTTTTTTTCCTATCTGTCCCCCGATGGGGACAAAGCGGGGTGACAGATCGGAATAATCCGAATATTCGAATTACATATTCGAATACTCTTTCCAAATTTATATTCGAATAGTAAATAGACTTTAAAATTTATTTAAGAATTTTATAATAATGTAAATCTGATTTTTTTCCGAATTAATATTGACGAATTTGATTTTTTAGTGACATGTGATAGTTTTTCTTTTTATTATTAACGAGCGAGAGAGAGATGTTTATTTTGTTCTCATTGTTAACAGGAGAGTTAAATTTGTTTAAAAACGTTATAATAGGTAAATCTGATTTATTTCCGAATTTTAAGTAGGTAATTGATGAATCTGATTTTTCAGTGTAATATTACATATTATGAAAATAATACTGTAACGTTTTTACGACACATTTACGTATGTATGAGATACTTTTTGTTTTATTATTAATAAGAGAGAAAGACATTTTTTTTTGTGAGTAGAGGTTGCAAAAATTATCGAATTTTTGCAACCTCTACTCACATCTACAGCTTCTACTAGCATGAAAATAATGGCAAAAACTTTACGCTGTATACAGCGAAGCTATAATTAGTAGAGAAACTAGAAACTTTGAGTCCTTCGGAAGGCTCAGGACCGCAGCCAATTCTCAATCAGAGGTCTACCTAATACTTACTTGTAAGTTTTCCTTACTACTAAAGTACTACTTAGGTACTACTAAAGTGAAGTGTTTTTTAAATCTCCAAAATCAATTTATTAGCTGGCAGGAGCAGCCCTCTTGACTCTAAGAAAAATGAGACCAAATTAAGCTTAATATTTCGTAATCAGATCATTGGTTGAATAACACAATATCGGTGCGCGAGCGAGGCGGCGGCGACCCTGCCACTTGACAACAAGTAATACTTAGTTAATTGTGAGGAGCTACTGATGCAGTGCTCTGTATCCCCAACATTGTGCAACACAATGACAGGGAAGCGATACTGTCGAACAGAGCGCAGAGCACGAACCACTTAGCGCCACGCAAGGCTAAGGTGTCACAATTATTAACAAAATATCTTTCCTTTTTCCCTTTTTATGGGAATGTTCAACACGTATTATGACATCATTTTTAACTGAGCTATAAAATAAAAACCGGTCAAGTGCGAGCCGCTCTTGCATTCAAAACGCACCACTACCACTGTACCTAAAGTTGTTTGAAAACCAATTAAACTTATTTTCAAGAATTAGCATTGCCATACAACGTGGCAATGCTGCCAGCCTTTTGGGCACCTGTCCTATTGACAGCGATGCGGACGAATTTTTTGATGCCCTGTGAGGTTTTATACGAATTGTACTTATATATTTATTTAAGTTTTGTATATATTATATTTAGATTTCATAGTTAAGTTACTTATAATAAATAAACTGCATGTCATAAAGAAAAAAAAAAAACCGGTCAAGTGCGAGTTGGACTCGCGCAACGAGGGTTCCGTTAATTTGTTTTTTAGTGAAATAACTACAAATCTACGGTTTTCAGAGTTTTCCCTTTACTTGTGCTACATGACCTTGCTTCTTGCCAAATTTCACGATTCTAGGTCAATGGGAAGTAGCCTATAGGTTTTGAGTTTTGATTCCCTTGAAAATGTCTAAATATGCAATATAAACCGTCGTATCTTTTTATTGCGTTGATTTAGGAACTTGATTTTTTCACTGCTTTAAGAGATAGCAGACTTGAGTATGTGATATTAATTTCAGCTTCATATCTCGACGCGTTTCTGAGAAAAAGGGTCTTGACAGACGGACGAACGGGAGGACGGACGGATGTGAACTAACTACAAATTTACGGTTTTCAGAGTTTTTCCTTAACTTGTGCTACATGACCTTGCTTCTTGCCAAATTTCATGATTCTTGGTCAATGGGAAGTACCCTATAGATTTTGAGTTTTGATTCCCTTGAAAATGTCTAAATATGGAATATAAACCGTCGTATATTTTTATTGCGTTGATTTAGAAACTTGATTTTTTCACTGCTTTAAGAGATAGCAGACCTGAGTACGTGATATTAATTTCAGCTTGATATCTCGACGCGTTCCTGAGAAAAAGGTTCTTGACAGACGGACGGATAGACGGACGCCTGACGTGAACTAACTACAAATTTACGGTTTTCGGAGTTTTCCCTTTACTTGTGCTACATGACCTTGCTTCTTGCCAAATTTCATGATTCTTGGTCAATGGGAAGTACCCTATAGGTTTTGAGTTTTTATTTCCTTGAAAATGTCTAAATATGCAATATAAACCGCCGTATCTTTTTATTGTGTTGATTTAGAAACTTGTTTTTTTCACTGCTTTGGAACATAGCAGACTTAAGTATGTGATATTAATTTCAGCTTGATATCTCGACGCGTTTCTGAGAAAATGGCTCTTGACAGACGGACGGACAGACGGACGCCTGACGTGAACTAACTACAAATTTACGGTTTTCGGAGTTTTCCCTTTACTTGTGCTACATGACCTTGCTTCTTGCCAAATTTCATGATTCTTGGTCAATGGGAAGTAAGTACCCTATAGGTTTTGATTCCCTTGCAAATGTCTAAATATGCAATGTAAACCGCCGTATCTTTTTATTGCGTTGATTTAGAAACTTGATTTTTTCACTGCTTTGAGAGATAGCAGCCCTGAGTATGTGATATTAATTTCAGCTTGATATCTCGACGCGTTTCTGAGAAAAAGGGTCTTGACAGACGGACGGACGGACAGACGGACAACAAAGTGATCCTATAAGGGTTCCGTTTTTACCTTTTGAGGTACGGAACCCTAAAAAGTGAAGTTTTCACTTAAACTAATAGTTTTTGAAGGGGTCCGTGGATCCGTGATAGCAGAGAATGCATTCCCTGTTGCTGCCATAACAACAATGTATGCAATACATACATGTGATAATTTGTGGGGCTTCCACACAATTGATTATACATGAAGTTTAGTTGTTTCAGTTGTTGTACGCAACCCTTCTGAGCGACTGCGACTTGACCAGTTGCCAACTACGTTTCTGTAGTTCCGTGTTCGTTGTTTTGGACTTTCGTTTTCCATCTCCGAAAGTTTGTTTTAAAATTTTTGCACGACAACTTTCTATTAACAATAAAAGTACTTATGTACCTATTGATAATACATTTAAGTTACATATTTGCATTTACTTTTGTTTCATAAATATACATAATATAATTTACATTTTTAAATATTATTACAAAAAGTAATAACAACATTTAAAAATGTTAAAATTAGTAGCCCACCGGTATCGAGAACAGGGTTCAAGCTACCAGTGGTTAGCCTAACAATGCAAGCCGTTTCCAAAATGAATGCCTTCTCAAGCCTTTCATTCAGCCATCCAACGAACGAGAGCCTCCTTAAGCATTAGCAGAAACAATATTCATTTTGTTATTAAGTTCCATAATTTATGAGCCTAGATTTAGAAATCTACCTATTAAATATGCTTAACTACAGGTATTTTCAGTAAACCAACTATATTTTTTAGCAATTTTTTAGCGATAGTTTACCCGCGCCCGTATTGCCTAAGATTCAAAGTAGAGTTACATGATTCACACAATGAACGCTTTGTGTGAATCATGAAATTCCAGAAAATGCCATTGGCATGTTATAATTCTTTCTATGCTTTATCTCATGCGGGCGGCCATGTTGAGCTGCCACAAATATATGTGTAAAATAAAACATTGGCGGAAGCAGGACAATGTGATAGAGTTAACCATGGTCTTGATTATATTGTTACTGTTAAAATTATTGAGCAATTGATTTTGCTGAAACTGAAACTCTCAAGGACAGTTTTGACATTTCGGAGATTAGCTGACAATCCTAACAACACGACTATACGATGTTCTGGAGTCCCAGGGTCACCTTCTAACAAACACGACTAGGATACGATGTTCTGGAGACCCAGGGTCACCTTCTAACCAACACGACTAGAATACGATGTTCTGGGGTCCCAGGGTCACCTACTAACAAACACGACTAGAATACGATGTTCTGGAGACCCAGGGTCACCTTCTAACAAACACGACTAAAATACGATGTTCTGGAGACCCAGGGTCACCTTCTAACCAACACGACTAGAATACGATGTTCTGGGGTCCCAGGGTCACCTACTAACAAACACGACTAGAATACGATGTTCTGGAGACCCAGGGTCACCTTCTAACAAACACGACTAGAATACGATGTTCTGGAGTCCCAGGGTCACCTTCTAACAATCACGACTAGAATACGATGTTCTGGAGACCCAGGGTCACCTTCTAACAAACACGACTAAAATACGATGTTCTGGAGACCCAGGGTCACCTTCTAACAATCACGACTAGAATACGATGTTCTGGAGACCCAGGGTCACCTTCTAACAAACACGACCAGAATACGATGATCTGGAGACCCAGTGCCTATCTTCAGATTCATCATAACTCCTTGAAATCTATTTGGCAAAATTCTTACTAGAACGTAGCCTTGCGCTGATTCACGTAACATAGTAACATAGGCTACTTTTTGTCTCTTTCTATCGCGAGCGAAGCCGCGGACAAAAGGCGTACATAATTGTAACCCTGCCACCTGAACTAGGAATCCCTGTGTCTTAGGAGGCAGTGTTCTACTGCCGCTTGGACACTATAAACCTTATGACTATTAGGTGCTGGCAAGCTGATAGATATTATACAACAAAAGTATTATATCATGCAACGTGAAGAAAAATTAAACTAAAGAGTAAGATGCACTGTATGTGGTGTGTGTGTGTGTGTGTGTGTATGTGCGTATGTGTCTGCTTGTGCATATGTGTGTGAGTGAGTGTGCTGGTGTCGAGAGTGGAACTTGTTTGTGTCAGTGTGAGCTCAGTCTAATGTGTGAGGATTATTAGAATTGTATGAAATTTATTTCAGAGTCGTCAGCAGTTCCTCCGTTTGAGCGTAGTCGAGGTCGTTTAGCATGTTTTTCACCTTAGACTTTGCTTCGTTTTTGTTCAATCCTGCTATTTGAGTGATTTTGTGAACAGTTTGTACACAAGCGAGCTCAAAACGTAGAATTGCCTTCTGGCGAAAGCAGTTCTATGAATAGAGGTTGGGCAAGATATTTTACGACCTCTTTTGTTTGTATCTGGTGGTGGAATTTGCTGGTGTTTCCAGAGGGTGGTCCTGAGAACAAATAGCTGTCTCACTGTTAGAAGTTTTGAGTTCAGTGAAAGCTGATGAGTGGGGTACCGGAAGGGCTTATGTGACATTACTTTAAGCACTGCCCTTTGTGCACGCTCTAAAACAAGGAATTTAGTTTTGACTGATCCACCCCAGGCTAGGATGCAGTAACCGGTGATGGACTGGCAAAGTACAGAAACACTAAAAATGGTTTATTTTTAGTGTTTCTATGGCAGCAGAATGCCGCAGTGATTTGAAGAGGTGAATTGTTTTCCTGACTTTGCCAGCGGTAGACTCTATGTGCTTGTTCCATTTCAGTTCACTATCAATTGTCACGACTCACGCCTGCCTAGGTATTTGACAGATGTCACTGCGGGAATAGCTATGCATGAGCAGATTGTAGTGTCCTGACAAGTATGGGCTCTAATACGGTAGTTTCCACCATTATCAATTGACGTACTTTTTATGAGCTGTCAAAACGCCATTCTCCAATAGATTTTGTATGGCAATGGCGACTTATGACGTCACTAAAATAACAACTCAGTTGACTATCTATTTATTGATTTCAAAACAACTAAAAATCAAATTTTATAGCAAATTGAAAATGAACCGAATTTATTAGGCTGAAATTAATAGAGGTTTCATAGAAATTGTGTCTAACATTTATTGGTTAATGGTGGAAACTACCCAATTGAGTAAGTGTTTGGAGGTCTCGTACTTGCATGCATATAGAACGGGATAAAGTTTGTTTTCTGCAGGTTCAGGGTAAGTAAATTTGTGTGCAGCCATTCCATCACGATTTGCAGAGATTCTTCGGAGTTGTGTTTGACCTCTTCCCAGCTCTTCCCATGTACTATAATGGCTGTGTCATCAGCGTAGGTGAAAATATCAGCAGTTGGCAGAGTGAGGGTGCACAAGTCATTAATTTATTTTTATTTTTATTTTAAGTTCAGGTATTGTACATTTTTCGTTTTGTTTTGCACCAATAAACCAAAAATGGTTTGTGCTGGTACTCACATTCGTTTTTTATGAAACACAATTTTACTACATAATCAATAATTAATGTTTAACAAATAATAAAAGTAAGGTATTGTGCACAAAATATTAAACGGTAAACAAGGAAGGCTTAATGTAAATAAGGAAGAGCGTTGGGCCGATGACATTAAATTGCCAATCAAAGTTCATTAAAGTTTTATACCGATATGGCCTATTAGAAGTTGGCTAAAATTTAAAATTCCAGAGGTTTGAGAAGCCATACGTATTAAAATATAACCGGCACGATTATTTCAAAACTTCCTCCATTTTGAAGTTTGCTAAAAATAAAAAGAATCCAACTTTTCTTTGAGAGTCATTACAAATCGGACGTGTTGCTTGCCTACACAACGCTGTGCACAGTAGGGCATCAGAACCGGTTTTTCCCGGTTCCAAAAGAACCGGGAATTCCCGGTTCTGAGAGACCCTGATAGAACCGGTTCTGAAAAACGAGGAACCGGTTTTTCGGTTCTTTCGGTTCTCTCTTAAAATAAATTTAGAAATAATATTATCTCTATAATACTCTTTATGCTAGATATCAAGTTATTATCCAAAGGACATAACCCAAATTGGGCAAATTTTTAATTTGCCGGCCAACAAATAAAAACACATTATTTCAATAGAATTCAACATTATAAACATTTTTCATTACTATACCAAAGTTCTAAATAAATTTTCTGAGATTATTTTAGTATTGAACATTTAATCTCTAAGTTTCACTCGGTGTAAATGCAATGCGTTTTTTGCTTGTCAAAAATGTTATTTATAAGTGCTGTAATGGTAGTTGCATTTTTGATTACGCGTGCATTGTAGAAATCTCGGAAAAAAAATGAACGAAATAACGTCTTCTTCCGTTAATATAGGGTATGGGATGTCAGACTATTATGATTGTATATATAGATGTCTGTGTTCAATTCTCAGATTATTAATTCCACAGATCTATCTGATAAATTTTTCGATTCTTAATAGTTGAAAATCCGTTTTTAATCATCTGTTTGTGTTGACTTCCACCACCCAGCGACACATGGTAGCGAGGCGTGACTTGTCTGCTTGTACCGTAGTCAGACAAGTCACGTACTTTTCATTAGTCTTTTTTATTTGAGACATATGCATGAAAGTTATGTTGCGTGCCTAAAACAGCAATCCAGAATACCTAAATACGTTGGCCCTATAGGGCCAATGTCTGCTGGGCACGCGGAATTGT
Organism: Athetis lepigone; assembly: GCA_033675125.1. Classification (NCBI taxonomy): domain Eukaryota; kingdom Metazoa; phylum Arthropoda; class Insecta; order Lepidoptera; family Noctuidae; genus Athetis; species Athetis lepigone. The sequence continues at coordinate 36,646 of CM066236.1, read as the reverse complement.
TCGAAAGAGCTTCCGTGGCCCTGGAACATAAAAGCTGGGTGATCTCCTTTATTATTCAAATAGAATATATACTGTAATTTCACTGTTAAATTAATAAATAACGTTATAATTTATGATTAATGATGAATCTTTAAGAAACTAACGATGTTTTTAAGGGACATTAGGGTAAATGCACGATACCCCGCGAAATTAAATTTTTTGACAGTTGTTTTGCAATTTGCAGCTCAGTCTCGGATAGTATGGTAATAAAATTTGTATTCGCGGTAATGACATATACTATCCAATAGTGAGCTGGCAATTGTAAAAAACGTACGACTATTTGAATTTCAGTGTTGACCGTTGAATTGTTGCCAAAAATAGTTAAAAACGATGTTGTAATTCGAGTATAATTAAAAAAATATATAAATATGCTTAACCACTAAAGCGTGGATTATTTAGACCCTTTTCAACTAGAATTTATGAAAAAACCCGAAAGAACCGAAAGCACCGGGTACCCGGTTCCGTCTAAAATTTAGAACCGAAAGAACCGGTTCTCAAAATAGGGCCGGTTCTCGATGCCCTAGTGCACAGCGCTGCAGCGTGCAGCGGTCCCGCGCTCGGCGCTTCGTCATACTATTGTTTTACGAGAGCACGCCGGGGCCGAGCTGTTGCAACGTCCTCTGGCAGGATCCAAGTCAGCCAATTAAACTGTAACACAATAGACAACCTTAAGCCTTGGCCATTACGCGTAACACGGATAGACATCCACAATGGACCGTAACGAGCCAGCGGTAATAGAGATAACCACTCAACGTCACTCATCGGTCATAGGTTATAGGTAGGCCATAGGTTATATGAATAAGTAACACTTTTACACGTCAATATTTTGTTTTTTTTAATCGAAATCCATTCAATGGTTTTATGATCATTGGAGATAAGTTGCATCGCTGATAAGCCCTGCCGGCGAAAAGGATTCTCAGCGTAAGTCCTGTCGGAGTAAAGTCATGTCGGCGTTCAGTCTGTCGGCGTAGTGGCTGTCGGCGGCGGCGTATAGTCCGACACTCGAACAGAGTTCAGGAGAACTTGCAAACGTAATTAGAACCGGAGTAATCTACATTATTAGGTATATCTATTAGTTTATCAGCGATCGACGACGAGTACAAATTAATATTTCCTCTTTATAACATTAGTATAGTTGTATTGTATTAATTAGTATTCGGGAGTGGTCTGCCTGGAGTGGCCGGCTCGCACTAACGAGCGCGCCACGACTCGGGCAGGTGATAACTGCCTCTAAGTTAACATCAACAAACTGTTATTTCCCAAATACGTGTTAACTTGTTATATGTACTATGTATTAGAGTTGCGCACGAGGGGCGCGTGTGCGCACACACTGGGAACACTGAGCTGATGACAACGGCACACAGCACCACGGAGCCGCGTCATGACTCAGTGTTGTGTACTAAATAGTAAAGATTATTTGATTTTGTAAAGTAATCTACATTTAATAACAACTCTTATTGTTGTAAAACTTCCTTAGCCTTACACATGCGGAGTTTGCCTTAAGTGATTGTTGTATTCACACATTATACTATTATGTTATTTATATCTATTTTTGTATGTTTTGAATAAGGGCGACGGACGTCTTCAAGTCCGTCGCCCCTGGACCCACTTGGGGGGGCCGGAGGATGCCAGCGTACGCCCTTCTCCGATGCCCGTTGCGCCTGCTGCAGGTTTAGAGAGAAGCAAAAATCTGTCTCCCTTTCCGCAGCTTCCTTTTGCGCGATAACATTTTCGCAGAAGGAGACCACTGCGTCCCAGGCGGTGCTCGGGCCCCCCAGATTGGGAAGCAGTGTTGACAGTGCCCCGGCCTCGCCCAACAGTTAGGGCGCCAGCCGCCGGAAGTGGGAGCCGAAATCCCACCGGCGCGGGCGTGTCGTCCGCATAACACTTAAGGTCAACTCCCAGTAGAAGCTCGCTTCTCAGCGCCCAGTCGTACCCGATGTTCCATAGGAGCGGCCCCAGACCCGAGCCCTGCGGAACACCGCACGACATGCTGCGCTGGTAAACGCCATCGCGTCCCAGGTAGGTGACACACCTCTCTGACAAGTAAGCCCCAACGAGGCGGCGGAGGTAAGGGGGCACTCGGTGATATCGCAGTGCCTCCCGACTACAACTCCACGGCAGGGGGGGTGCTACTCCAGCTTTGTTCTTCACTGCACCAATAGTGCGCACTTTTCAAAATTTAAATAGTTCAGAAACTAAAATTATCTTAATTTCGTTTGGTTACTTAGTGTAACGGATGTCGCGCTGAATAACTTGTCGCTAATTGAATACTATCATGGTTGCAACAATTGAACGACGGAACGTTCGCATTAGATATGGCGATAGAACAATAATAGAATTCGTTAGGGAGGTAGCCAGCAGACAGAGCTGCATAATATCATGTTAATGTAACCACTTCATGTGCCGGTACTTGTTTTACATGACCAGATATTTGAAGCGTAGTATAAATAAGTAAAGAGAAAATTTCGGAGTTATCCTTTTTGTAATAGGTATTGAGCGCATGGAGGAGTGCGCGTTTTAGTAAAGTAAATTAGAATACATCGTGCGGTATCGGCCCACACGCCAGCCGCACCAGTGCTCCACTTACCGCGATGACAGATTGGTGCGCTGACGACTGCAGTAGGGAGCACCCCGGAACTACGGGACTCGATTCGATGAAGGCACCATTACTTTTAAACCTTCGAACACACGTGCTTTCAGACACAATAGAAAGACAATAGCAGCGCGACAGCCGGCTGTCGCTTGGTCGTCGAAAGGTTAAATATAATTACTGCAATATAATTAATATGAATATTTACTTAAAAATTACATGTGGTCGTTTGTGTTCAAACTTAAGTTTAACTTTAAGTTTTTTGTAACACTATAGTGAAAAACTCACGATTCTTTTAAACCCTGTTACAGAACAAAATCGGAAACGCCCCGTAGTTCTGCTCCAGCCAACCTTTGACCGGCCCACACTTTACGTGACCTTTACACACTTATGCTACCTCATATTTCAACTATTGCTGTAAGCTACGTGCTACATGATACATTCTGCGAGCTACGTGCTACGCGCAATGGCCTACGGGCTACGAGCTACATTCTACGCGGTGCACGGGCTACACGACACGCTACGCGCTACGTGCTGGGATTACACTTATAGCGCTACGGGTTCCTTGCTACGCGGCCCGATTTCCGCGCTAAACACGGTGCTGCGTGCTTCACGGCCAGTTCTGCATAGGCTTTGAGTGACTCGGGCTGACAATAATGGCGAGATAAATAGTCATTACTAAGCACGTACTTTGGCTTAGCCAGGTTCCGTCTCTATCGTTCACTTGACGTTTGTCGTGTAACAGCAACAGGTATAGTGCTTAGCCAACCAAAGTAAGTGCTAAGTAGCGTCTATTTATCTCGCCATAAGCGTCCTATCAAAACTACAAGCAACGCTTATAGGCGAGCGCGGCGTGCCGTTGCACGGTGGGCTGAAAATCGGCTTTCATAGACTTAGGGATTTCAATTTGCAAGTGCTTGTTTTTATGCCGGATATCGCTTCTATTAGTCATTACTATGTACAAAAATGACACCCGAGTTAATTCTACCCAAAAACGAAGGAAATATAATTTTTTTACGAAAAATTTGTATGAAGCTAGTATGAAAAATCGAATTATCTCCTAAACGGCATGTTTAACCGTAATATCCTTGGAGATGGTCATAGTGCTAATTATTTATGATTTTTTGGTTGGCAATTGGACGAAAAATTTAATGCCGTTTTTTTTTTAAAAATCGTCAAAATATTTTTATTTGTTTTTACGTATGAAACGATTCCTTTTGGTGTTTATGTTGAAGAACACGGACTTTTAACTACACATAACATAAAATAGCATCACTCCTATATTTCCGAAGGAGTTGGCAGAGGTTTATAGTACACCCACACGTAGCCAACTATGTTTGAGCTAGATATTTATCAGCACAAAATGAGTTTTAAAACTTTTCATACAACCAAATTACCAATTGTCTTCTAATGAGTCCAAAAAGAAGTGATTAAGTAACTACACTGATTAGGTCTTCTAATGAGTCTTAATAGGTGATTTAATGATTTTCAATATCTCACGACAATGGATTATATTTAACATTTCCTGATAAGTAAGCTAATTTGTTAATTAGCAGTGCTATGAGTTCTAAGAATAGTTAGTGACAATTATAGATTTTCATTAGCTAATGAGGAGATAACTAATGAGGGTAGTTACCTAATTATTGTCGTTTTGCAATAAAAGGGCTAAAGTTTTGTTTTATAATTTAATTTGTTCACAACTGTGTAACTGCTAACACTAAATCTGCGACTATAAAATCTTAAAATGGAAAGTTTAATCACCAATTTAGACTTGTTTGTTCTTCTACGAAGTGAGAGTACTTCATTTGATCATGAAGTATTGTTTAGTGCAGTTGTATCCCGCGGCGATTGCCTGTCTGACGAAGATTATGTTGTTCTCAAAGAATTTTGTCGGAGATTTACGCGAGCCGCTTTACAAAGGTGGGGGAAATCCAACCGATTCCTTGATAATTTCAGGAGAAAGTACGAGAATTGGTTGGGAGCAAATATTGATTGGCCGAGTTTTGTGCAAACTTTAGTTAATCAAGAACCAAGTGTTGATGAGATACCAAGAGCGCCCTCAGTCTCTCCAGAACCGTCGACATCAACGTCCATTGGAACAATGACGAAAAGATCCCGTAAACCATTCGAAGACCTGGGAAGTAAACAAAAAAAGAGAAGATCTGATGAACACACAGGCGAAGGTTCCAGTGAATTGGCATATGCAGCTGCAGCACGTTTAAAAGAAGAAGGGCATGGAGATATCGCCTCTGTCATCGAATACATGATGAAAAATCCTGAAGCAGCCGCTAAATTAAATGAAACGCTTAAGAAACCAGCGAAAACAATCATATTTACGCCAGAAAAGGCGCTTGGATTGCTTCTTTCGCTAAAACTCTCAAAGTGGCAATATATTACGTTGCGTGAGGCTGCCATTCGAGAAGGTGCTAAAGATATTTATCCATCTTACTATAAAGTGCAACAAACTAAGCTTGATTGCTACCCTCCGAAGCAATCAGTGACAGTTACTGATTCATCGGCTAGGATTACACTTCAAGCTTTACTTGATATCACGGTTACAAGAATCCTTCAAAGCCTTTCTAACGAAAAGCATAACAAGCAGTTGAAGCTGATATCCAAGTGGGGATTTGACGGTGCTTCTAACCAAAGCCGATACAAGCAGAAAATTGAGGGTGAGGAAGATGATTCAAGCATTTTCATGACCTCCTTGGTGCCACTAAAACTGACAGATGGAGACAACATTTTATGGACGAACCCAAAACCATGCTCAGTTTTGTATTGTCGTCCAGTTCAGTTTACTTTTGTAAAGGAGAGTGAAGCAGTTGTCCTTGGGCTGAAAAAACAAATGGATGAAGAAATTGAGGCCCTTATCCCCACAGAGTGCAATAATAATAATAGGGTGACTCATCAACTAATGATGACGATGATCGACGCTAAAGTCTGTACTTACCTTTCTGAAGCTAGATCAAATGCATCGTGCTACCTGTGCTTAGCAAAGCCTACAGAAATGAACCGCTTAGATGCTGTAACATCAAAAATTGTGTGTTCGGACCTGTATGAGTTTGGCTTGTCATCCCTACACGCCCGTATAAATTGTATGGAATGTCTGTTACACATTGCATACAAACTGGACTTCAAACGGTGGGCAGCGAGAAGTGATGAGCACAAAGAAATGCTACAGACAAGAAAGAAAATAATTCAAAATAAATTCAAAGATGAGCTCAATCTGTTGATTGATATAGTAAAACAAGGCTCGGGAACCACCAATGACGGGAATACTGCAAGAAAATTCTTTGAGTTTTCTAATAAAACCGCAGCTATAACCGGTTTGGATGAAGACCTCATCAAAAGATTTGCTGTAATTTTACAAGCAATTACATCTGGAGAGCAGATCGATATAATAAAATTTAGAGATTATGCTCGCAAAACAGCAGAAAAGTACGTATTACTATACGACTGGTTCTACATGTCGTCAACCGTTCATAAGTTACTAATCCATGGGGCTGACATAATCGAGAAAAATAATATTGTGCCGATTGGGACTCTCTCGGAAGAAGCCTCAGAGTCTCGAAACAAAGATTTTAGGAGGTTTCGAGAACATCATTCGCGGAAAAGAAGCAGGCAGGATTCCAATCAAGACATTTTAAATATGCTTGTTGTTTCTTCGGACCCTTTGCTAAGTGCACAAAGGCCTAAGTTAGATGCCAAGAAAAAGCAGAGCTTTTTTGCTGAAACTCTCGACTTAATTCAATTTCAGGAAACTGAGTTCGAATTTTTGGATATATCCAATCTGGATGCTGACTCAGAATTGGAGTCTGACAACGAGAGTGATAAGGAAAATTTGTAAAAAAAGATATATATGTACATATTTGTAAATTTGTATTTGAGTGTGTTTGGGTTTTTTTGTAATATTTAATGATATGTTTTATTTTTTTTATTTATTTTACTTTATTTTACGAATGCTTAGTATTAATTCCTTAAATTAACTTATTTTGTATAAAATATAACTTCATAATGTTACTTCAATATAAATCTTTTTTTATTTAAATTAATATAAATGTGTCAAAAACAGCAATTTTTTTATTTTATTTTTCTTGTTTCGTGTGTTCTTAATATTTGGGTTAATAACATATCGAACTTTTTAACTTAGACACTAAAAGGGATCGTTTTACATGTAAAAATAAATAAAAATATTTTGACGATTTCTTAAAAAAAAACGGCATTAAATTTTTCGTCCTATCGCCAACCAAAAAATCATAAATAATTAGCACTATGACCATCTCCAAGGATATTACGGTTAAACATGCCGTTTAGGAGATAATTCGATTTTTCATACTAGCTTCATACAAATTTTTCGTATAAAAATTATATTTCCTTCGTTTTTGGGTAGAATTAACTCGGGTGTCATTTTTGTACATAGTAATGACTAATAGAAGCGATATCCGGCATAAAAACAAGCACTTGCAAATTGAAATCCCTAAGTCTATGAAAGCCGATTTTCAGCCCACCGTGCGTTGTCGTTGAAGTCTTTTAACCCGTCGCATTGTTGGCAAAGTGTCACAATGTTTGTATGTAGTCAGTACACAGGGCCATGTGTGGCGTACATGCAGTATGCAGTGAGCGCAGTGGCAGCGGCGTGCAGTCTGGTGGCTGACGTACTTCTCTGAGACATGTCTGTTCTGTCAGCAAGCACGCCACCGTGTTGTGTGTGCAGACCGATGAAAACTAAAAATTAAAAGTGAAATGTTTACTCGCAAAACTTGAATCGTGCCATCCAACTTTGACGCCTAATTGTATGTGTGCGTGAGTGAGTGTGCCGTTTTTGAAGATAGAATGTCGTATAGTAACCTATCTACACGTTTTTACTTAATATCATTGGAGCAGGAAGACACTGAGACAGACACGTTTAATGAGGGTTTTTGCGTATCGACATGACATTTATGTCAAAATTCACCAATCATGCTGCAGTTGGACCTCACAAACGACGCGAGGACACGCCGCAGGTCGCTCGCTGTGACCGCGCGGACACGCAGCGGAAAGCTGTGACCGCGCGGGCACGCCGCACGTCGCTGTGACCGCGCGGGCACGCCGCACGTCGCTGTGACCGCGCGGACACGCCGCACGTCGCTGTGACCGCGCGGACACGCCGCACGTCGCTGTGACCGCGCGGACACGCCGCACTTCGCTGTGACCGCGCGGACACGCCGCACGTCGCTGTGACCACGCGGACACGCCGCACGTCGCTGTGACCGCGCGGACACGCCGCACGTCGCTGTGACCGCGCGGACACGCCGCACGTCGCTGTGACCGCGCGCACACGCGTCGCGTCGCTGTGACCGCGCGCACACGCGTCGCGTCGCCCCCGCGCCCTGCTTGTACACGCGGCTACAATTCCAGTTTTAGCTGACCTCGCATTGTGTATGTCTTTGTACTATCAGAAGTCAGCTTATACTGGTTAAGTGTAGCTTGATGTGTAGCCCACCGTACTAGCTTGTCTAAGTAGGAATGTCGCGCACCACTACAGCATTTTACACACACAAGTAACGTATGGAGAATGAAGTAGTGAGGCGCGTCGTTTTGACTTAGACAAGCTTTACAAATCTTTGAATCATCAATTGAATTCTGAATCCGTTTCAGTAATTTAAAACATTTTTAAAGAACAAGCGCGAAAGCGACTTCATTAATAATTGTTTGACTAGGTTATTGGTCTAGTGGTTAAGGCCGCGTTTCCACTGACGCGGAGCTGGGCGGAGAGGAGCTTAGCGGTGCACAAATTGACCAATGACTATGCTTGGAATCTCCGCTCCGCTTCAATGGAAACAGTACGAGCGGGGTGGAGCAGAGCTGAGCGGATATTCATACATCGAGGCGGTGCAGTGCGAAGGACAGCGAGCATTGGGGTGCAGAGCGGAGGACAGCGGGGCGGTGCGGAGCGGGGCGATGCGGAGCGGGGCGGTGCGTGACTCGCGCGCATTGTGTCAGTTGCCTTCGTTACGTCATGATTGCTTTTTTCTTTTTAAACGACAACATGACGTATGGTCTTTCCGAGAGATTGAATGTAACTAAGTGCAAAAATGCGCGATTCCAAAAGTATGCTCCACTCCGCTCTGCTCCACTCTGCTCCGCTCTACTCCGCTCACTAACCACTTACCGGTCTTCATCGCTCCTCCCCGCCCAGCTCCGCTTCAGTGGAAACACTGACCACTTTTCACCGCTCTTCTCCGCTCCTCTCCGCCCAGCTCCGCGTCAGTGGAAACGCGGCCTAATACTAACTAACTAAGTCAGTGGACTAGTGGTGACTGCTAAGTCGAAGGTCGTGGAGTGCGATTCCCACCCAGGACAAACTTTGTGTGATAACCATAATCGTTTGTTTTGCTTGCTGGGTGTAATTTTTCTATATTACATAATTATGTACTTATAAATTATATAAGTGCCTATCTACTTATATCAGCTGTCTGGTCAGCATAACACAAGCTCTGCTTAGCCGTGTGTGAGATTTTTATGATTTTTTTATACTATGGAAATACTATACCTCTACTTAAAAGTATAATTCTTAATATAGTTCAAGTTCTGTATTTTATAGCCATTGTCAGCTGCCTGTGCTCGGGCGCTCACGGACAGACTGCAACATAAGGCCCTAACGCACCCCTTCGTTCGCTAAAGAACCTTAAAGTACAACACAATTCCTTCTGTTATACCTAGTAAGTAATACTCAGTGATCGGGCTGCACCACGTGTTGTGTCCTCTCACCCCCCGCCGCGCCGCCACCCCCGCTGCTCGTCTGTATAGTGGCTTATAGTCATCACACGTCTGTTACTCTGTTTATAGCTTATTGTTCGACGCGAGCACGGCAGGGGGGGGGGGGGGCTGGAGGCGACAGTTAACTTACAGTTACTGTATTATTATTGTGTTTGTAAATGTTGTGAGCGCTATTATTAAGCACTTCACTAATAATAAGTGACGGGCGGCTCTCCAGCAACTACTGCCACATTATCGTAGAAGCACAGCGCGCGGTGGCCGGAGCTGTCACAGGAACACGTAGCGCGCGGAACATGAAACATATTTACTGTGTCATCGTTTTGTAACCATGTTTTTTAAGATATCATGTTGTTTGTCGCAATTGCCTATTGGTAAAGACGTCCGCCGCTTGTGTCCGCCACTCACAACCTCTTAAAGGTTGTGAGTTCGAATTCGAGCAACAATGTGACTTTTTAAATTAATTTACTGTTGGTAACTACTTCATAAACTTTATCTTGAACGGCACGTTTTGCGCTATGTTACGTACTAATAACAGTATTATAGAATTTGAGTAGAAACAAACTTGTAAACGGCAAGAAAGAATAGCAATCCTCTGTTGCTGCTATCGACACAGCTGACTTAATACTTGCTAATAGGGCGCCAGGCGGGCTGTGCGTGCGGATGACGACGCCGCTGTGGCACCGGCTCGGGGCCCTCACTGTGTCCTGGTCCTAGTACTGACAAGTGTTTTCAGATCAATAGAACCTATAATCATACACTTGGCTTCTGAATATAATTTCCTCAGATTTCACCAACAACAACAAGGGCATGCGTGACCATAGGCTGGAGCAAGTAATACCGATTTGAAAAATCCCTCAACGGAAGATAAAAAACACTAATATTAACTAATTTTAGACAAAGCAGGTTAAGCAGGGTTATTATAATTTTGACCGGCTGTGTATGTACGCATGAATGTGTTCATGCCCCTTAAACTACTTATACAACTGGACAAAGGAGGTGTAACATAGGTTAGAGGTATCTTGAATGTCCGCTGGTTATAGGATTTACGACGGCGCGCGGCGGACAAAAAAACCAAGATCAAAATTTAAATAAAAAGCACACCGTGTTTGGTACCATGTGAAAGGATTTCACTAGTACCTTTCAATATAATATGTATGTATTCGTAGGTACTTAACATTTCATTTCAAAAGTTTAAATTTTATAGTTTACCTCAATTTAATTGCCCATATTTGTTTGAAAGATTCAATCTGTATGATTGACTCTATCGATTGATGTCTTAAAAGTACAGGATGTTGTTTTGCTAGTTAATGTAATTTTGATAAAATATTTTTTTTTTTTATTACATATGGGCTTGCTCTTGGTCCCAGACAAGCCCGAGGGCATAGACGGGGCCTAAAATGGAGCGAGCTCACCTGAGCTCACCCAAAAGATGCCTATGCACTCGTCTCTTGAATACATCCGGGTTATATGCATTTGGGAACACAGACAGGCAGGGAATTCCATTCTTTAAATTCATTCATTTATATTTAAATATATTTATTTTAGCACAGATACAAGGTGAGACTTATTTACGACGCACTTAATTACTATTGTACTAGTACTGATTCCCAAACTAGGCTAGTGCCTGTATTTTGGGAGACAGTGCTCACTCAAAATATGAAACCTGCAGTGATCGTGAAGGTAAGTTATTAACTATTTAAATTACAATGTTTATATTAACTGAGAGTTATTAACATGCTTTATGTAAGACAAGCTAGTGTGTGTGTGTGTGTGTGCGAACGATTATGAATGAATGTATGTGATCATTTGATAAACTTAAGTAAAGCTTCAGTACCTTCATACAAATAAAATTAAAATAATGGAAGGTTTCCTTTGAGTAAAATGAATAATTTTTCACGATTTGAAAAAGTTTTTAAAAGCGGTTTTTGTGGCACAGATCAAAGGGTTTTGGCGAGGACGTCCGATGACCGTCCACACGTCTGCAGACACATCAGTCTGATCTAGTCTGATCAGAGTTCACGCGTGCTTCTTGCGATTCCTTATACCTACACTGCGCAGCATTCTTAAAAACGCTTTTAGAAACATTTTCAGAATGAAACGGTGTGAAAGGTAAGTAACTAAACTACTAAACAAATAAATAGCTGCGGCAGCGTACGAGTTGCGTCTGCCGTGGATGAACATAGACTGATGGACCTACAGACGTGTAGAGAGACTCGTACAGATCCATCTGTCAACGTCCGCGGATGCGTCTGCAGACGTGTAGAGGACGTATTCGACGTGTGAATACAATTCGCGCGGTAGTGTGCGCCAGTGCGCGCCTAGGACCAGCAGGACATGACTACGTAATACATTTAATGCCTTTTGCGCGGAGCGGTCGCCGGCAGTGTGGGCGCACATATAACATCGACTAACGTTATGTCAACCGTACCCAAATACGAGTTTTGGAAATGATTGTATATGATTGGCCTAGCTTGCCCTCCCACATGGACTGGCTTCATTATTAATGACTTGCAAAGTAAGGACTTGCAAGAGGTCAGCGGGATGTGGCGGTCGAAGGTGCACGCAGCCGGCGGCGCGCGCCCCCCGCGCGCCCCCCGCGCACACCCCGCGACAAGCTGTCACGCCGGACATAGCGCCCCTATTGTTACTTTATAATGAAGTGTGTTATCGACTAAGGCAGAGTATGCCTACCTACGTTGCTAATTGCGATGTAAGCGGTTAGTATTGGCGGCGGCGTCAAGTTCATTGCAAACGTTAGTAGTTACCCGATAAGATAGTTGTACATATAAAGGTAATGCATAGGTGTCAGTCGTGTACGTTTGAGCTAGCTTCCGAGTCGACGCCGCTATTAATCTGTCTGTACAGAATCTACTTCATGTTACCATATACGCGTAGAGGAAAACCGTGAAGCGCGCGAGGTGTGCCACATTTCTGAAACACTAATTTGCGTAAAAGGAGTTCGTTAGCGAAATGCTTTGGTATACGACTCATCTACTGAAAGCTGACTTTTACACGGAGCGCGGAGACATTATCACTGGACATAGTTGGCAATGTCTATCACTGAGCTACTGCTGGCAATGCCTATCCAACTGCTGTTCAGCTGTCGACTGGCAGTCGACAGAATAGTCAGAGTATTCACTATTCTGTCGACTTTTCACATTGTTTATCTTCTAAGGTTATATACTCCGCCATCTTGGATGGTCCGCCATATTGGATTTAGAATGACGCCAAATTACTTTTCGAGTTACTCTCAATGTTTATACGAGCGACAAATGTTTGTCCTAAATGGAAACACTAATACAGGGTTAGGTACTAAATAAAACCACATAACTGAGTTCTGATCTATGTAGCACGTTTATTTTAAAAATTCATTACCAACCAAATCACGGTAACGAAACCATAGCGACTTATATATAATTCGACGCCATCGCCATCTATCGAGGTCGAGGTTAAACTTTTACATATACAATAATTGTACTGTTTGTCATGAACACTCAACTAATACCTTTAACTATAATATACTAGCTGCCTTCCGCGTAAAAAATGGGGTCACTTAGAGGTACGAAACATATACAGTAGCCGATTCTCAGACCTGACTATGCATATAGCCAAAATGTACTGTTCGTGCACCTAACTTGAAATATCGGCTCACTGCCTAACTCGCCGCACGCGCGTCCGTCCAACTTCGTGGTTCAAAGCCAAGTCCGTAAGGGTGGGAGGGGGGGTATGCCCTACTACCACACCATACTATAGCGCGCGGCGTGAATGCATGAGACGACAGAACTGTATAATTTGGTAAAAATCGGTAAAGCCGTTTCGGAGGAGTAAGGTAACTAACATTGTGACACGAGAATTTAATATATACCTAAGAAGATATACTTTAAACTTTCGCGTTGCATATAAATACTTACTGAGTCACTGTTATTTGGGATTTAACGCGCACTTTATTTGCTTGACGCTTGACGTTTCGGTAGGGTTAAAGTCATAGCTCATTAGTGCCACCCGGCAGCCAGCCCGCTCCGCCTCGACGCACGGCGTCAACTCGTTGTCGATGGGTGGACCACCCGCGGTCAACTAGTGGGCCACCCGCGGTCAACTAGTGGGCCACCCGCGGTCAACGAGTTGACGCCGCTTGGTCCACGAATTTTCGAGTAGTTTGTTAATAAAATCAATCGCGGGCAGCGCGCGGCTCACTCGTGGCTCGCGCGTTGTCAACGCAAGGCAGGCATTCGAGCAGCGAGTTGTCACCGAGTGGTCCACCCGCCGACCGCGCGCTAAGGGCTTATAGCCGAGGCGATCCGGTGACGCTACGGAGTTGATATAGTGAGCGCATGCCCACACAAGTTCATATAAAGAATACTAGCCGCAGGAGGCGAGTCGGTGCGGAGTTAGTGCCGGTTGGCTCTAATGAGCTATGACCTTTACACGTACACCTGCCATGGTCACAAGCAGACTGTCCGGCGATACTACGCCGTCGATGAAGTAAATTGATCTTCATCTACCCTCGATGTGCGCGTTAAATACCTTAAACTATTTCGCCATCTTGGATGGTCCATCATGTTGGATTTAAAATGATGACAGACAACATATCATGCATTGTCAATCGGTTGAAGAAATTTCGAGTCATCTCGTGTTCTTGGTTATAAGAACACGTGTATATCTCCATACTATAATAATAATTTAATAACCGTACAATTGTCACTAAAAATATTGAAATAATATTTTCAAACTGGACATTGGCAGAAATCACCGAAAATTCGGTGGATTGCCATAATATACAGGGTGTCCCACGGCTATGCCACATGGAGGGAAAGTACCTTAAATATTGTAGATAGAACATTTTACTGAAAGAAGACATTATATGAATTTTGAAAACATTTTAAACTGCATTCATAGATTTTTAAATAATTAAATGGTTAGGCCGGGAATCGAACTTGTTCCACGAGAAAAAATTATCATCCTGTAGTTTTATCATACCGATCGAATGGTTTCATCATAAGGATTATTTTTTGCTAAATAACATAGTGTCACAAATAAAAGGAAGACCGTGAATTTTAACATTTGATGTAAAATTTTGTTCTGAAAAGTAAAAGCTTACATTGCCGTAAGGACATACAGTTGACAATCATAACTACTTATTACTAATTAATCTACCCACTTGAGTTATACGCATCATTTAAATAAATAAATATCCATCACAACAAGCCCAAAAAATCGTCAGGGAACGAAATAATCAAAAGTTATCACTTTGTATTCAAGAAGAAGGGGCTCATTTTGAGCATTTGAAAAATTGACTAATTTTGTATTAAAAATGTTAAAATTCATGGTCTTTCTTTGATTTTTGACACTATGTTATTTAGCAAAAAATAATCCTTGCGATGAAGCCTTTCGATCGGTAGGATAAAATTACAGGCTGATTAATTTTCTCGAGTAACAGGTTCGATTCCCGTTTCAACTATGTAATTATTTAAATATCTATGTATGCAGTTTCAAATGTTTTCAAAATTCATATAATGTTTTCTTTCAGTAAAATGTTCTATCTACAATATTTAAGATACTTTCCCTCCATGTGGCATTGCCGTGGGACACCCTGTATATAAAGTTGAAGTTGAAGTTGAAGAAATTTCAAAATTAATAATATCAAATTTTTCACCGTAACATATATTGACGGGCCTGTTGGTAGTGGTTAGTGACCCTGACTGCTAAGCCCGGAGGTCGTGGGTTCGATTCTCACCCAGGACAAACTTTGTGTGATGAGCACGATTGTTTGTTCTGTGTCTGGGTATATTTATAAATTATATAAGTATGTTTATCAGTTGTCTGGTTACCATAGTACAAGCTCTGCATAGCTTGGGATCAGATGAGCGTGTGTGAGTTGTCCCAAGATATTTATTTATTTATACAGTGCAAGCTTTGAGTGCAAGCTAAATAAAAGCTTTTAATAATGAGAAATAATAAAATCAACCTGAAAAGGTATTAATGTATTAATGTATCAATGTATTTATTTGCTTACTAAGTGTACATTAGTGGTCTCAATAATGGGGTATTCCTCGGAGCGCTCCTGTTTTGAAGCGCTCCTAACGAAGCGCTCCTAAAATATTCCGCCAAGCGCTCCTGTTGGGAGCGCTTAGAAAATCAAACTAAAAATATTATTATTTCATTCCTCGAAGCGCTCCTATGACGAAACATAGAGAAGAGCATGAAGTGTTCGTAACAAATTATATCGATAAACATTTCGACGGCTACTAGTCGCTTATATTAAAACTAGAAATAGCTAGAATAACTGAATAGTAAAAATAAAAAGCTTCGATGAAAAGTACCAGGGTGGCAGAAATTGCCAGGAGGCACCTAAATGATCTCATATAAATTGTACACCAACGATTAGAGACCAGGGTGGCAGAAATTGCGAGGAGGCACCTAAATGATCTCATATAAATTGTACACCAACGATTAAGGTCTAAAATTATTTTGTTATTATTCACTATAACGATCTTATTATTTAGTAATTGTTTATAACTAAAATGTAGTTATAGATTTATGTACATAACCTAAATACCTATAGCTATCAGGAAAACAGAAATGAACTAGAAGTAATTCTTTATGCGATACTACTCAACTTGTATATTATAATAATAATATAGTTTTAAAAAGTGAATTTTTCATGTTATTCCTTTCATATCCATCCCAGCAATAGGTTCCATCGATTGATCACAAATTTAAAAAACTTTTCACTTTTCGCCAATTTTTTAATAAAACAAACTTTTCTTAGTACACAACTTCATGTGACGTAGGCGCACTCGCATATAATAAGTTTAGAAGACAAAAAAATACGTATTCGATGTAAACTAGTTCCGGAAATGCTCGGCTGCATTCGGAATCACTTGGTAACGCGACCACGCGACTCTCTAGGTCCTAGAGAGTCTAGGATAGCTTCCCTGTTTTATTCTAGAGTCTAGGATAAAACAGGGAAGCGGGGTTGACAACAGCGGGTAGTGTCTTGCTTGTGTCACTAAAGTACTTACGTAGTTCCAGTTCATTTATGCTTCCCTAGTAGTTTAATAAAAATTAACAATTCTGATAGTTGAACTTTAAAACGTCGATATCGATATCGTTTCTTACAAATCAAATCCTTCTTGCTCTGCCCTATGGTATCGTCACGTCATAGGAGCGCTTCGAGGAATGAAATAATAATATTTTTAGTTTGATTTTCTAAGCGCTCCCAACAGGAGCGCTTGGCGGAATATTTTGGGAGCGCTTCGTTAGGAGCGCTTCAATACAGGAGCGCTCCGAGGAATACCCCTCAATAATAATATAACAAGTAGTCCTTACAACTTAGCGGCCTTCTTTATTAGCAACTCTTCTACGTCCAACTTTACCTAGCGTTATTTTTTTAAACTTTTTTATTTAAACAGAATTTCACTCAGACTCAGAGCTACCGATATAATAATATCTTCTAAATTGATAACTTGGAAATTGGCATGAATGCTTTACAGCATTCGGCCACTTGACTCGCCGCCGCCTCAGCCCGGAACTGCTCCCACTCAATACTAATCCAAATACGTTTGGATTCAAAAAGAATTAAGTGTCCTACCTACTATTAGTAATAAATATAATATGCTAATGTGAGTGAGCGAGATGCGGAAGTGAACACACATCGTCATCATGAGTTCTGTATGAAGAGGTATATTTAGTTTGTAAAATGTATTATCTGGAAGTGATTGTTATTGTGACACTATTGGCTATAATGAGATAGTAAGTACTCGCACGCCGGCGACGTCGCGGCGCGCGCGCTCTGTGGCGACACAACACCACCATGTTCAATCTCTCTGCAAGACTCTTAACTCAAGGGCTGTTTTTTTTATGTTGGCGAGTCGTGGATACGTTTACAAACATAATTCAAACAATCAGAATCGAAACAAATACCCGTAGAATCGAACCCGCGACATGCAGCGCAGCAGCTTAGAGTTGAACCATTGCGCCAATATAAATGCGAAAGTATAAATAGGTTTACAAATGACGGATTTCTGAGGTAAGAAATATAATATAATTCAGAATTGATAAACTCCCCTTTTTATAAAAATAAGTGTGGTGAATTGAGGTGAGGTCCCGACGTGGCGGCAGGAATCGCGCGCGCACCTTCGGGGCGAGCTCCGCTGTCGAAGTATTGTGGTGGACACGAGCTCGCCGGCGCCTGCGAGCGCTCATCGGCTCCACTCAGCGCCGCACCGCGGGGCCGGGGCTTTCAAGCACAGGCTACGTCGGCCTGCCGCCTGAGTCAGAGTCTCTGGAGTGGCCCCTCCGTCACGTGACGAACATGTACAGCACGAGACCCGCTCGCCAACACCTGTCTGAAGCCGAGCACAGCACTGTGCGCAGAGGTGACGCAGGCCGAGGTTCGTTCCATTAGAAAAACGCATTTGCAGGTCTTCATATCAACGTAAAGAGATTCCCACCCAGGACAAACGTCAGTGTGATGCGCGCGGTTGTTTGTTCCAGCGCTTTCACGTTACAGGCCCTACTGCCTAGCTTGAGGGTGGCCGGGTGTGAGTTGTCTCAGGATACTTAGATCTTTGTAGATTATATTATTAACACCAAAACACACTTAAAAACTCAACCCCCAGACACAACACATGTGTTTTTGGGTTGTGTTATTCGGGCTTCGTACGTCCAAATGAAAAACGAACCCTTGACAAGATCACCCGTACGTATGTCTATTGCAATGGTTATGGGGGTCACGTACGCAAATCATAAATAAAATCCCATAAGACGTTACCCAAACGTTGCCGTACTCCTCGCGACTTGAGACGTGTTATTATACTAAGTGGGTGGTGAGGCGCCTGCCGACGTGCCCTCAGCCACAGGTCTTTTGTAAAAGTTTATGAAGACTGTAGTTGGACCAGTGTGTCCGGTGTCCGGTGTGTCCAGTGTGTCCAGTAGCGTGCAGTGAGTGGAGCCACTACGTGCTGCGCCAGCGCCCGGACCGCGCTCTGTAAATTGAAATTCATTTAACTAAATGAAGCGATCACTTGACGAGTATCGATTGTCTCACAATAGATACTGCGTCAACAAGTACATATGTATCACTGTGAGCCAAAGACTATACAGTGAGCACTCAATTGATCTCAGCGACACTGCGACCGGTGTACAGCCAGTAGCAGCGTTACAGACTACGTCGGCGTCTCGATCATAACAAGCGAACAAGACGTCGGCCAGGCGCGGGCACGTGCGCTCGCGCTCCACGCGGCCACACAGATAGCAGTATCTGTCGCGCGTGCTGTCTGCGCTGCCTCACAGTGGCGCTGCACTGCACAACACTGTGCAACACAGCCCCGATATTTGTTTTTTTGGTGTCTTTGAGTAAGTTGATTAATGACGTAAGTCACAACTCAAATTGAGTTTTAAAGTGAGAATGCGCCGCTCCCGTACACATAGTGGCCCAAAGCCTAGTCGAACTTCAAGTGAGACCAATGAGTACATGTGGTAAGCGCTGAGAGTAGGAGGCAGTGCGCTACGTCATCACCGGGGCACTCCGCTGAGTCAGCGTGGCGCACGCGCCGCCGTCATCAATGGGCACTCCCGCACCGCTCCCCCCCCCCCGCCCCGCCGCCCTGCCCGCCGCAGTCACATGACGAGCTCGCACTAGCCGGTCGCGGCCCGACTTTCCTGTGCACCCCCCCCACGAGCACAGTACGTGAGCGCGTGCGCCGGGTCAACGCCCGCGCCTCCCGCGCCTCACCCGCTGCTGCCACTACCTTGCACTACTTACGTGCCGTTCGGGAACGACCTTGCTTCGTCCGAACATAGAAACTGTATAACGGTTACAATATGAGGGAACAATGAGGACCGCGTTGCCCGCCGAGAGGAGGCTGGGCTCCCTCTGGCAAGCCCGGCCGCGTGTGCGCGCACTACCGACAACGAGGAAGCTCGCCACAGCTTCTAGGTTCAATTTCAATCTCGAATCAACATTCCATGTAGGTAGTCGTCACGTGAGCGCGCAATTGAAGTGCAATGCAACAAGAGTTACCTACTTGGGAGTGTGTGAGTGCGGGTGTCACGTGAGCGCGCCCCCGCGCCCCGCACGGCGCGCAGTACCGGTCTGTGTAACAAACCTGCTCCGTGTGTGGCGGCGCACAGAGCAGGAAGGGCGGCGGCTCCCCGCGGCACCTGGTCGACATACATGGAACATAGCGCCTATCACTCCAGGTTAACAAAAAGCTTCCACAACGGGTGTGCGAGGCATCAGGCCGAGCTCGAGCTGGCGCAGCTGTACAGCTCGCAGTGTATACAGCTGCAGGCGCGGCGTACCCGAGTGCTCACGAACTAATTAGATAGCGGCCAGTGCCGCGAGCAGTGGCTCTTGCTAAAGAGTTCAACGCGTGCGCCGCCAGCTGCAGGTGTCGGGTGTGACGTGCGGGACTACACGCCTGTTTTCTTGATTAGTATAGGTACGTGGCGGCGGTTCGATGCCTAACTGTGAAGATGTCAGAGCGGCGCCGTGGTATCTTGTACTGAATGTACCGCGTGTGGAGCCGCCTGCTCTGCGACGAGCACGGCTGCGGAGCTTCAGCCGAGCTGACTGAACACAATAAACACACTTTTTGGAATTCTATACTTCTAATTTAAGATCTTGAACATTGTGCGCAAGCGCAACGCTGTCGTGTACAACTTCAATGTTTGCTGATCATACATATTTTTAAATAATTGTATTGATTATTGATCTCCTCTTATTTTAGACTAGTTTTTTTTTTTACTTTGGTAGTTAAACTTCCATTAATTATTTTATTCCTTATGAGAGCGAATGTGCAAAATATCGTTCATAGCGGCTACCTACTGTTCACAAAGAGCACACCCTCCAAGTATCATGTCTGTAGTTCTGTAGGAGCAGCGGGTTGTACTGTGCGTGGTTATATATCAACGCACAGTACTACAGTAGTCAACAATCAGCCAGTCAGTCAGTCGGTTTATCAAAACATCAAAACTTTTAATTTCTTTTTTAAAATAAAAGATAACATTCTTTTATTTTTAAAAAGAAATTAAACTGCATTCAATACCGAAAATTTGGGAATCAAATTGGCTTAAAATGAAAATATAAACATCCTTTTTTATGATATCAATCGATGAAGTCGTTCATAAGGATCCAACCCTTCAAACATACTGTGGTCAATTCTATGAGAAGAAAACCATGAAATTTTAACTTTTGAAATCAAAGGGCGAATTTTACAGTCGATGGTTTTCATTTAATTGATATAATATTATATCAATAGGTATTCTTTAGATTTATCGTTTTCCTTTAATTTAATGAACCATATGTGTTAGAGAGAATTGGTCCATTCATAAGGATCATTCATAAGGATGAATGACCCAAACGTCTGATGACATAAAAATACAGTGTTTCTTTTCGGATTTTGGCCAGTTTGGTTCCCGGGTGTGGCAAGTGAAATTTTAAAAATCTATGATCGTCATATTGTTTCTTTTCCCTTAAATAAAATAATTTATCTTAACGATTTACAGTAGTTTTCCTTTCAGGGCCTATTAAAACTTCCACCATGTAAATCTAGATAAACCTTGGAGTTTCCTAGCATAGTGTGCGCCCATGCGCCTGTGCCCAGCCTGGCAGTTCCACCAGCGCGCTGTTCTGAGATTGCTTCCCTGCAATATTTCGTATAACTCGGTCATTTAATACCGCCCTGGACCCTTTAAATGATCGATGAGACCTCGGAAACACACGAAACAATAAGTAAAATTTCATTTGTAGGCTGAGACGGGCACGTGTCCTGCGAGCGCAGGCACTGGGGGTGATGTGGCATTATACCATTTGAATGCCTGTCTTAGATAAACGTATTCAGTTACAAGATAACGATAAAGCAGATTAACTAACTAGTGTTTGAGTCAATATCTTATCCACGGTCAACTTGAAGGTACGACTTCAAGTGTGCGCTTATTATGACCACTGTTACGATAACGACGTGCCCACCCAGTCAGTGTTGTCTTTCACGTTAACATAGACCATGTCCGTGCCAGCGTTGCCAGTTTTTTTTCGACAAGTCGGGACTTTGGAATTTTTTGAGTAAAAAAGCGGGATTCTCTCGCCGAAAGCGGGACATAAAACGTAAAATAACTGTTACTTATGTCAGGTTAATTAAAAAACTAACTAACTCGATGATTTTGGAATGTTTTCGGTAAATATCCAATCTATGTATTTTTTTGTTTGTTTTGTAAGTATATTGATGGTAATACATATTTCAAGTAGTGTGATGTTTTCGAGGTACTAATTTATGGTAAAACAAGGGTAAAACTCAATATCTCACAACCGTATACCTATAAGCAAAAAAAACCTTGTCAATCAGCAAAATTATGAACATACTTCAAAAAGAACCTATCGAATGCAGTTGTATTTTTTTTATGTTTTCCCAGATTAATCAAAAACGCCTGGTTCGATTTAGATTTTTTATTTTGTTTAAATGGTGTACTTCAAAGGTGGTCCCATAGCCACCGGGTTACGCATCTTATTGAGAAGAAGAAGCTATTAAGCTTCCAAAAATTAGTCTGCACGCACCGAAAAGCGGGAATGACCCTGTCCCGCGCGGGACTTGTCGCCCGGCCCTTAAAAATGTGCTGGAGCCGGCCTGCGCAGTGTCGTCGGTGCAGCTCACTGTGCGGCGCCGCCGGTCCGGCCGAGCGTCACACTCATCACTGATGAGCCGGGAACCAATAACTTACATAACATTAGTCGTGCCGCGAACTTTGAGTGCACCATTTATTGAGAGTGACACAAGTGAGTGAAGTGTGACGTGTCGGGAGCTCGTTGTTTACAATGTCAGGGGAGCGTGCGGTGCGGCGGGCGGCGGGGGGGTCGCGCAGCCTCCGCGCATCTCGCAACGCAAGGGGCGCGCGGCATGCGGGGGCGGCCCATCGACACTCCGCGCGCGTCGCCGCCGCTCCGCCAGTCGCGCTCCAACCGCGCCGCAGACCACACGCCCGCGCCACGCCGCGCGCTCCTCGCACACGACACTCCAGCACCACGGCCGACACGCAGCGCCCCCCACTGCAAGCTCGCTCCCGCTCCATGCGCCCCTGACACTGCCGCCGCACGCACTGCCCGCTCCGAGCCGCGCCGGACTCCGCCGTCCCCCCGCACAAGTGAGTCCTCGCAAGCTGCGTCCCGACGGCCGCAGCAGCGCCGCCGGCTCAGGTAGTCACCGACACCTCCGGCTCGGTGTGCGCCCGCCCCGGCCCCCTGCGCCTGTCCTGATCATTGTGACCGCTTATTTATATTTTCTACAAAAACGCGTTAAAAAATTCCGGTGAACATCGGCGAGGTGAGTCACAAAACGTAGGTCGCATTCCTTAGTTACTGTCCTCTTTAAATTGTAGTTGATAATTAGCTAATGAACACAGGTAGGAAAGTGCAGCGAAAGCGAGTCCTTACTATTAGTTGAGTGTATCTGGGACTGACACTGCTGCCATTTATACCGCTGACCTTAAATCATAATAATATGTAACGAATGCACAGGTTCGCAATCATACTGATTGTGGAGTGTTCGTATTGCGCGAGAGTGGACGCACGCATGTGACTTATACATTCTTCGGTGTTACTTTCACGCGCTCACGGCTTTTTGCGCGCCGGCAGACGCAGCGGCGCCAGCGCCCGCCAAGCTGGGCTCTAGAGCGTATCTCACAGGATACCTGCGCCGCCGCCAGCGGGGACTCACATGCTGGCCGCTCTCGGCCAGACGTGTAGCGCGAGTGCTAGGGTCGAGATCCGCTACTAAACGAGTTCGCTCGCTGTTGCTGTTGAGGATATGCGAAGCGACTAACTAAAAATTATTTTCTTTTCCTCCTTTAGACAGGTTTTTTAATGCATGCGTGAATGTTTTTGTTTATCTGATAGAACGGACCATACATTTCGTTTTTACAATCTAGTTAAGTGACTACAAGCAATCAAGAACTATCAACTTTTTTAATGGACAAATTAAAAATCGTGAAAAAAACAATAATCTACAATATGTTTAAACTGTGTGTCAGCGAAGGAATGTTTACTACGCGAGCAGAGATAAAGCAGGTCATGAATGTGGAAAGACCTTTTGAAAGAACGGAAAACAAATTCTTCTCATTCAACAATGAAAGCAAAACGCCAGTTGTGTAATAGTGAATAGTGCCGCGGTTAATTTATTGATAACGTTAAGTTAATCGAGCGGAAACAAGCAGACGGCCCTTTGGATGTTAACAGCAGTACCACAGGTCACGCGGATGCTTCGCCCTTCGGCGACACCTCCATACGCTCCACCGGCCCATGATGAGCGTGCGTGCTCCTGCCTTATTTGAAGGCTAGTTACTACAAATTGTTGTTGGAGACAGCTATGCGCGGAGTTTCCCTGTGGTCCAATCAGAATGGAGGGACAGCAGACAGGGCAGCAAGCAGCACTGGGCAGATTGCTCACAGAATAATGACCAATTGCTAAGGGATCTAAAGTGCATTCTTCGCACGAGGCGAATCGGCGATCCATGGAATGTCAGAACCACTCGAGGAGATTCACGCTCTAGTGTAAATTTTTGCTGTATTGCTACATAACTTCGACATCTGCATCGAACCAATTTATTTGATATGTTAATGTGAAAAATCCAGTATAACTATACGTACCTACCTACAATAATTGGAAATAGCTGTTACTATAAACACAAAAATAACAAAAAATAACATTGTTTTTAAGAGCGGTACGTTACGTGACTTATCGCAGAGCAATCGCGTCACACACGAGAACATTGCACGGACGGCAACAGGACGGACATGATGCAGTGCTGCACGTGCTGGCGGAGCAGACCGCCTCGCGTCGCACACGAGGGGCGCCGCGCCCAGGAACAGCTCCGAGACGTGGCTATCTGGAGCTTACCATATTTACTACTACTACTATAGTAAATAAATGTGGCGTGTTGTAGTGTTATGCTAAGAATAACGGTCTAATACTGCATTGACGAGTGCGTGGCGGAGGAAGGACTTGTGGCGCTACAGGTGGCCAGCAGCGCCAGTAGCCACGTTATATATTACCGTTATACCTTCACTCCGGAATCTTTAAAACCCATCTTCGCATTTAAGTATTCAGTGCAAATTAAAATAATATATGGACACATGCCACTGGAAGGTGTGTGCATGTCATTTTTTAAAGAGTAACTGTTTACTTTCGCTATCGATAATGCGGATAATCCAGTGTGGCGAGCCTCATAATTGATTCGCCAAATGATTAAGACGATGTGTGCGAGCGCGTGCGGGGGGCCGGCAGCCACTTGAATAGAATTGAATAAGATTTGTTTATTTGCATAACATTCATTACAGTTTAAATGAAGCCCTGACTCCAGAACTAGATATACATATAGGGTTTTCCAATAAGTGGTGTTATTTTGAAAAGTCCGCTATTTTGGTAGGTGTCACTTTTGAAGCTGTCATTTTTGACATTTGATAAGTCGAGACCCTGCCATTAATAAAAATGGAACGATACACGCTTTAAACGCTTCAACAACGCATTGAAATTATTAAAATTCACTTTAAAAATGGCGAAAATTTGGCAGGGGCGTAAAACTACCGACCGTGTTATCTCTCGAAGCGGTGATCACAATTGGCCACTGTGACCTCAAAGATGGAATTCGTGAGGCTATCGAGGACACAGGACAGCCACTTTGCGATTTGGTCGGTCCTGTAAGCGTGCTCGTGGAAGTCATTTGCCTGATGTTATTGTCCACTATTAACGGCATATCTTCCTCATTATTATGAAATAAACATCCGAGCCTTTATATAAAAAAAATGCCTTTTTTCTTTGAATATCAAAATAACACCTCTTATTAGAAAACCCTGTTTATGTAATATATGTATTTCAGGAATCAATAACTGCCACTCGCACACGTATATTTTGTGGAGGGGTTTCCTTCGCCAGTCAAAGCGGCCTCTCCCAACGCGTCCTCGCGTCCAGCGCTGGTGTCTGCGACAGCTCTCGGGTTGATACTAGCTTTTTATTATACTCGGAAAACTGATCATTACCTTAATATTTGAGATTTGTGATATAATATTTATAGTGTAAGGAAATAAGTAGATTCCTTTCGGGCCTTACGTTTAAGGGCAACGTATCGGGGTGTAGAGAATCATTGACGTAGGTGTACCCAGACGAACTTGATGCTGCTACGTACAACTCAGCCCGAGAGGCAAGGACAGTGGACACTAACTTCTTCAGCAGGCTTCGACACTTACAAGTGTTGGCGTGCGCACGACCACTGGTGCTGCGGGACCTGCGAAAACAAATTAATGTGCTCAATCATATATTTCTGCCTCTGGCTTTAGTTTAGTAAATAATTCAGAAAGGCAAGTACCTACAACAATGCCTATAGTCAGAACAAGCGTGATCGACGCGCGGTCAGGTACCGACACAGATAAACCGGCAAAACAACGAATAAGCAGTGTAGACTGTGGAACAAGTAGTAGGTATAGGTACAAAATCATTGAGTTGGAACGAGATTGCCTACAGACAATCATCAAAGCGCAGGACAGCCTCCGCGCTCGTCTCCATCGAACACGACTGAACCTACTCGCGACATGCTCCATGCTCATGTGTACCACTAGGCACCACTAAAATATTGCACCTGATTAGTCATGTAAAGATTCAAATAAAATATGCCAAATACTTTTCACTTCGCCTGGGTCTGCAATATCCTACATTCGATGGACATGGAAGAAGTCGCCGGCAAAAGCTAGTGTAAATACAAGTGTGTATATAATGTATGTAGTAGGTAGTGGTAGGCATGTATGTATAAGTGCGGCTGTAACGGCGCGCCTCGAGTCATGTGACTTCAATACTGCTCGCGCACGTACCTACGGACTACTATCAAACAAACTGCCTTTTAAATTAAGGTAATTCAGTTTGTTTTAATGTCTTCGCGATACAGAGACCTTGTTCATTGTAAACACATGACTCGGCCACAACACTTCAGTGCCCGCTACTCCTTCCTCCAGCTTCCTTCTGCTGACCGCTCTCTTCATGTCGATATTATTGATTCTCCGAGGAAGCACCTGCACCCCACTGGCGCCCCTGGGGTACTCGCTGACCAGCGGGCTCATTCACCGACGGGATTCAGTTTAACAACGGCCAACGTAAATAGCGTATTTAATTAAATGCTGTATTGTCGAGACAACTGAGAGGCACTGTGATAGCGAGCTTAACCCGCGGAGGTCCTCAGACGTCCCGAGGTCGCGCCGATGGCGGCAATGACACCGCGCTGATAAACATCCGAGTGTCCTCAAATACACGAAACGTAACAGCGATAAGCACTGACGTGCTCGGAGCCTTCCTGCGCACACTCACACACATACACACTTCACGACACATACAACCGAAAAGATACTCAACAACGACAGACAATTGAAGCGCTGCGGCCGGCTCGTCTCACCAATCACGACGGGTATTATTGTTTAATTTTGCAATTTTCAGTGCTTTTTAATTATATTTTATTCATAGGTTAAATTAAATGTTAAAAAATAAAACGAACGATATATGTTCTGCAATATTTCCACGAGAGCTAGTGGTGAACGTGGTGGCGGGAACACGGAGCGCTACTCGCGCCCCTTCTAACTTCTAACAACGGCCCCTCTTGCACTACTTTACATATAATGGTGAAATAACCTGAGTAGGGAAAAAAGTGTAACCATAACCTTAGACCATTAGTAAACCGTGGAGAATCGAACACAAGGTAGTAAAGTTGCGACTACTGCGCCACAAATCCACTGTTAGTACAAATCAATACTAAAACATTTCGCAGTGAATCTGGATGATTGCTGACGTTGTAAAACAAATGATAAAGTACAAAACTGTGACACTAGCGACTACCGCGGCAGGAGGTGCGTGACAATAAAACATACGCAACCTTGTGGCGAGTCGCGTGTCGCGTGTGGCGCGGTGCGTGTCGCGTGTGCGTGTGGCGTGACCGCACGACACAGACAGTGGCTGACAGTGTGAGTAACGCGCGCCGTGTTGCAGGATGATCCCGCGGCGCAAGCACAACGCGTCCTCCGGCTCGCTGCCGCCGCCCGACGACAAGCACGCCAGCAACGACTACATACGTGAGTGCACAACTACTTCTCATACGTACTGTGCCTGTACTCCTTGCAGCTCCAGGTCACTCTGATGTTTGTTCATAACAGGATATTAGGCGTATACAAGCTGTTTCAATGTTTACAAAGAAATAATAAACTTTAAGAACTTTGCTAGAATTCATTAAAAATTATTAGCTAAACTTTCTTCCATTCCACCTTGGCATTTGACACCCCTTCATTTCTTGTTCATGTCTTGTATTTAATTGTATGTATTATACCATTAATAACAAAATTAATTTAAATATAAAAAATTTAAACAGTGTAGTACTACTACATAGATGAGTTTCTATTTTTACGATCAACCGTGACAGTCGAGTAGTAGCGCTCAGTATTGTAGCGCCGCAGCTCCTTGTCCTTCAGTAGCGCTCATGCGCTCACCGCGCGCGACCCGCGCTCTCCGCGATGACTGGCGGAATGGCAGCTGCCGAAGTGTGCAGTCACCGCGCGGCACGTGGCGCCCCTGAACTTGCACGCGCCTCCCTGTTTGATACGTGCGATAGCGTTGGTTCCGGTGTTGTACTCGGCGGTTTGTGTGCAGTGTCCGACAGCGCGGCCCGCTGCGGCTGGCGCGCGGCCCTGCGGCGCCGTTTCAACCGCAAGACGCTGCACAAGCGGCTGCCGGTGACGGCGTGGCTGCCGCAGTACAACGCGGAGAAGGCGGTGGGTGACCTGATCGCCGGCATCACGGTGGGGCTGACGGTGATCCCGCAGTCGCTGGCGTACTCCAACATCGCGGGGCTGCCGCCGCAGTACGGCCTGTACGGCTCCTTCTTGGGCTGCTTCATCTACATCGTGCTGGGCGGCTGCCGCGCCGTGCCCGCGGGGCCAACGGCCATCGCTTCGCTGCTCACGTATCAGGTGGCGGGCGGAGTTGTGGAGAAGGCCATCCTGCTCAACTTCCTGGCGGGGCTGGTGGAGCTGCTGATGGGCGTGCTGGGGCTGGGCTTCCTCATCAACTTCGTGTCGGGCCCGGTGTCGTCGGGCTTCACGTCGGCCGTGGCGCTCATGATCGCCACGTCGCAGGTCAAGGACCTGTTCGCGATCTCGGTGACCGGCACCACGTTCCTGCAGCAGTGGATCTCTATCTTCCGCAACCTGCACGACGCCCACCTCTGGGACCCCGTGCTCGGCTTCTCGTGCATCGCGCTCCTGCTCTTCATGAGGGTGAGTTCACAACACGCGTGAAACAGCACTTCCAATATTTAAACAATGACAATCTATTATTCTCGTATGAAACTAATATATTATACGTATCATGTTTTACAGAAAATCGGTATGATAAAACTGGGCGCAAAATGTGAAGATGGTCCGAGCACTCGTCAGAAAGTAATAACCAAGTGCCTGTGGATGATCAGTACATGCCGCAACGCCATCGTGGTGGTGGCCACCGGCGTGCTGGGCTACTGGTTCGTGGCCGCCTACGGGAAGCCGCCCGTGCATCTCATGGGTACGTACCACGCCGCAACACCTCAACTCTCAACGCTAACTGAGACGTTTCCAAACTGAAATGTTTTCTTTCTGTTTTTGTGCAAACGCCAGCCGAGAATTGTCGCAGCGGTTAGTAGCGTAGATCGTAGCAACCCACACGTCATCGCTCACCTCATGTAGAGTAGCTAGCGCCAGTGCGCCGCGGTGTTAACGGAGTCAGTGACGAGTGTCGTGCGCAGGTCCCATCCCGTCGGGCGTGCCGCTGCCGCAGCTGCCGCCCTTCAGCTACGTGCGCGCCGACAACTCCACGGCCGACTTCCTGGACATGGTGTCGGAGCTGGGCTCGGGGCTGCTCGTCATCCCGCTCATCGTGCTGCTGGAGGACATCGCCATCTGCAAGGCGTTCTCCGACGGCCGCACCATCGACGCCACGCAGGAGATGATCGCGCTGGGCGTAGCGAGCGTGGCCAACTCCTTCATGCAGGCGTACCCGGGCGGCGGCTCGCTGGCGCGCTCCGTGGTGTCCAACGGCTCGGGCGTCAAGACCACGCTGAACGGCCTGTACACCGGTGAGTGCCGCTCCGCGCCTCTGGAGCTCGAGCCCCCGGCGCTGGCGCTGACCTCTGCTCGTGTTCGCAGGTGTGATGGTGATCCTGGCGCTGCAGTTCTTCACGCAGTACTTCGAGTACATCCCGAAGGCGGCGCTGGCGGCTGTCATCGTGTCTGCCATCCTGTTCATGGTGGAGTACAACGTCATCAAGCCCATGTGGCGAGCCAAGAGTAAGTAGAGCTGGAAGCTGTGTGCAGGTACCGCGCGGTGCGGGTGCGCGAGATGCTCGCACCGCACGCACTGCGTGTGCGAGTTCTAAGATGTAGCCAGCAGATCAAGTGCCGCACTTGATATAAACATGTATGACAGACAGCTCGAACGAGAGAATCTCTAACCGATTTTTTTAGGCCAGACAATATTGAAAATCTTCCATTATAAATGACTTCCATTTTTAGGGTTCCGTACCAAAATGGTATAAAAGGTAGTAAAATAGTTTCGTCATGCCCGTTCGTCCGTCCTCGGTCTACCGTCCAAACGATTAGCGCTAAGCAGATGAAACTTTGCATGAATACTTACATACTTATGCAAACATATATAAAATAAAATGAAAAAAAAAATATTTTTTGGGGTACCTCTCGTACGCCTATTATATAATATACATTTATTTTTTCGATTCTACCGCAAGCGAAAAAAGAAGAGAGAAGTTGCGAAGACGTTTTGTTTATTTAGGCATCCGTTTGAGAGATTATAAACTTAAAAATACATTTTTTCTTAATTATTTTAAGAGGCGTCCGCCGATCCAAAAATTAAACGGCTGGTTCAAAAATTTTGAAAAAAATCGTGGTGGCACTCTATTTAATGTTGTTAAAACTTTAAATGAAACTAACGTCTAAGATAACTTTGTCAGACCATTAGTTAAACTCGTAGAAGCCTAACTTGAGAAACGCGATCATCCAAAACACCTCAACTTAATACGATAATGCATAGGTAAGCTTTCGTAAAGTAGTTAGAAAGTATTTCGAGGTGGCGAAACAGGCCCGTAGCCGTAGGCTGCAAAGTAAATGACGTACGACATCAGCGGACGCTGGCAGACGCATCCGCAGATATATCTGTACGAGCCGTCCACACGCCTGTAGGTCCATCAGTCAAAGTTTATCGTCGACAAGCGCAACCCGTACGCTGCCGTAGTTAAGTATTTATTTATTTAGTACCTTCAACTTCTGCGTTTTATGCTGAAAATATTTCTAAAAGCGTTTTTAAGAATGCTGCGCAATGTACGTATATGAAATCGCAAGAAGCACGCGTGAACTCTCAGTCGGAACACTGATCAGAATGATGCGTCTGCAGACACGTCTGAGACGGACAGTCATCGGACGTCCGCGCGAAAACTCGATCTGTGCCACAAAAACCGCCAATTAACGGATACGGGACACAAAATACCCAACAGACGCATAAAATACCCCCTCTGCACATCTGCGTACGCATCGGTAGATAACTTCCGCGGATGCATCTGCAGAAGCGTAGAGCACGCATTATAGACTTGGATAATTTATAGGCACTTACGAATTGTCAGTGTCGGTCGGTTAGTCAGAAAGGTGCCGCTGTATGATTGTACTCCTAAACGTGGTAGAAAGTCATGGGGAAAATAAGAAAAATTCTGATCTTTGTTTTCAACTTTTATAAAATTTGGTTACGTTATTTTTGTTGCAATATATTAGTGAAAGCAAAAATAATATGTGACTTTTACTACAATCTGTTTTTTTATACATATGCGCTACCACGTGCATGTTTTGTGTGCAATGTTAGAAGCTCAGCACTAAACATATAAACATCATATTATGATTATTGACATCGGTATTTTAAATTAAATTATATTTTGACACCTATATTTTAAATTACATATACATTGACATCTGTATTTTTAAATTACAACTATTTATTTTCAATTTCTAATATCAGTATTCAGTTGACATTTTTTATTCTTTTCAATTAGTTTCACTAGTATTTGGTATGGATAATCATCTCACGAGTCGCCCTATCCACTGACAGAAAATGTTTGCATGCCTAATTTAAGGTAGATTGTATAAGGATCATTCACTTAAAAAACCACCTGTAACATGTACCTACTTTCTGTGCAAATAAAGAATTGTATAGTATTGTATTGTAAAGATAATGTCGGTATTACAGAGCTGGACCTGATCCCGGGCGTGGGCACGTTCGTGCTGTGCCTCACGCTGCCCATCGAGCTGGGCATCCTCACCGGCGTCATCGTCAACATCATCTTCATCCTGTACCACGCGGCGCGCCCCAAGCTGTCCGTGGAGATGCTCAAGGTGAGTGCGTGTGTGTGCGTGTGTGTGTGTGGGCGCCAGAGCCGAGCTGACCGCGGACTGTTGCAGACGGAGCACGGCGTGGAGTACCTGATGATCACGCCGGACCGCTGCCTCATGTTCCCGTCCGTGGACTACGTGCGCCGCCTGGTCACCAAGCACGCCGCGTCGGGCTCCGTGCCCGTGGTGATCGAGTGCACGCACATCTACAGCGCCGACTACACGGCCGCCAAGAGCATCGAGCAGCTCACGGCCGACTTCCACGCCACGCGCCAGCCGCTGTACTTCTACAACGTCAAGCCGTCCGTGTGCTCCATCTTCGAGGCCGTGGCCAAGCCCGAGCACTTCGTGGTGTTCTACGAGGACGAGGAGCTGGACCGGCTGCTGGCGGCCGACGAGCGCCTGCAGCCCTGCAAGCGGCCGCCGCTGCCCGCCTAGGCACTGTGATACTTTACACGAGATATATATACACGTCACATAGTTATATGTATACTGTAGGCCTAGCACGCGCGCGACCAGACGTAACGTTGCTGTCATCGGTTTTACGCGGTTTTATTGAACTTGACACCGAATGGTCGTTTGTTTTTTCGGATCCTGCTGTTTTTCTACCAAACATCTTTTTATGTTTTGGACTTGGACATACTGTTTACTTAATCTGATGATGAAGTCAGTGATGCTCTGTGGCCCTTTTTAATGGTTTCTGCCCAACGAGAGGCGCTTATTTTGTTAAGTTTCAGCAATAATATCAAAGTTATAACAAACTTTTAGTTAAACGGTTTTATAAACTAAAAAATAAAAAAGCTGTGGGGTTTATAACACAAGCCTGTATAAGTACGAGTCTGATTATATTGTACGCGCCACGGTTTTATTTTCTTGTTTTTAAAACCGTTTACCACTTTTTATTTGCAGTGATTTAAATTGGAATCATCAGGAAACATTCAGTTCACTGCATCTTTTCGGATATGTTAGCTTCTTAGTGTAACGCTTCAAACGAGCTCATGTGCTCAAGTACAATAGGGATGACGAGATCATTAAAATAATGGCATTTTGTTTAGTCCGTCTGATAGAGCGGCCAAAAATACGGGACACGTATTTTTTGTTTGATCAAATCAATAAAAATAATAGTTTTTTAAAAAACTAAAAAAACACGCTTTTAGCACGCTCGCTCTATTATTTTTATCTCTCTCTGTAAACAATTATTTTTATTTTGTACTTTTTAGTCTTCTTATTATTTTTCCTACCTTGGCTAAGGTGGGATCTCATTGACTCCAAGTCCAATCTTCGTATTCCTCTCGTCGAACCTTATTGATTGAGACCCATGACATGGTAAGAAAATGTCATTTCGCGAAATTTTCAGCAAACCCTTTCATTTTATACCTAAATCTGGCGGATTGGCTGCATTTCATATAGCCAATCCGCCATCTTGGATGTCAGCCACGTTGGATTTAAGTCACGTGACTATTTTTTCGTATTCCTAACCGCAAACCCTTTCATTTGATACCCATATCATGGGGGTGCACTTCAAATAGTCTGTCTTCCATCTTGGACATCCGCCATATTGGATTTAAGTCACGTGACTATTTTTTTCGTATTCCTAACAGCAAACCCTTTCATTTGATACCCATATCATGGGGGTGCACTTCAAATAGTCTGTCTTCCATCTTGGACATCCGCCATATTGGATTTAAGTCACGTGACTATTTTTTTCGTATTCCTAACAGCAAACCCTTTCATTTGATACCTATATCATGGGGGTGGATTTTAAACAGCCAGTCCGCCATCTTAGGGACCTTCCATATTGGATTTGTAATGACGTTTCTTAGCTAGTCATGCATGGTCATCAGAATTCAGTGCGTGTGCAAAATTTCATCCTAATCAAGGAATGGGAAGTGAGTCAAATTCAGATTACAAGATTTTCTTACGTACAGTCAGCAAAGTATATAAGTATACAGGGCCGTCAGATACAGTTTAAGTTTTCTCGGAAACCCGCGGATATTTTCTAATAAAAATTTAAACTATAGTAGAAAATGACTAGTTCTTCAATTTGGTTAAATTTCATTTGAATACATTAATTGGTTTTTAAGAAAACCTCAATTGTAGATGACGGCCCTGTATACTTATATACTTTGCTGACTGTACATAGTTACAAGTGAAGCTAATGAAAGCGTGTTAAAAAAATACAAAGATAAAGAGCATCAAAGTTCCGGAGCTTGTTCGGAGCGGAGTTGACGTCACCGTTCAGCAAAAATTGTACCTAATCGTGAACTAACGCGAAGCTTCAACGCACTGTATCTTCGTCATTTATAGTTTACGAGAAAAAATAAAAAATACGTGTCCAAATTTTTTTGATAATCTGACTGACGGACTAATTACTTTATTTCGTCGTCTTGCCTATTAAACTCAATACGAGCGAGTCGAGTGACAATGGAGCCCTTGTTGTAGACAGATACGCGCTCGTACTAGGTCGCGCGAAGTAGCCCTTGTACATACGTTCTTCAAGCAATCGCTGAACCATCGGCGCACACTGCGGCGATGTAAAATTATCTTGTTGTGTAACTTACATAGACGTACTTATTTTGTAGACGATAGAGTCTGGGAGCTTATGGCTGTGCGAGCTGTGATGGGGCGCGGCGGCCCGCCTCGCGCCCGCCGCGCCCTGCGCCCCCGCGCCCCCGCGCCCCGGGCCGGGGGCGCTTAGTGTTTATGTACGATGTGTGGAGTGCGTGTGTCGCTCATGCTTTTCCTTCAAGAGCTAAGCAGACGTTTGACTATGATATCAACTTGAATTTTAGTAGGGACTAAAGAGAAACAAACGTGATAGCTATGCATAGAAGTAAGCATCGATCTATTTATTTGTAGGAAATAAAGTACAAGTTAGAATACTATCATTACTTTATTGTTAAGAGTTTAAGAAGCAAGCTTTAACTGGTCCCCGGAGCAGAGCTGCGCGGCGCGCTCGCATCGCTCGCGTGCGAGTGTCGGGCCGCGCGTGCGAGTGTCGGGCCGGCGCGTGCGAGTGTCGGGCCGGCGCGCGCGGTGTGGTCGGGCCGGCGCGTGCGAGTGTCGGGCCGGCGCGTGCGAGTGTCGGGCCGGCGCGTGCGAGTGTCGGGCCGCGCGTGCGAGTGTCGGGCCGGCGCGTGCGCAGCGCGGCCACAGTGCGAGTGCGACACGTGCGCGGCTCTGCTCCTCGGTTCGTGTAGGATTTATCCATTATTTTGTGATCCTCTACTAATACGTTAAGTAATAAATATATTTTGGAGATAATTAAATAAATTATAAATATTATGTCATTATAATACGGAGAATATCTAACGATTGTGATTTAAGTACTATGTATGAATGTGATGGTTGTTGTGCCGCGAAAGATTAATAAAGAATTTATTCAGTCACCGTTCTAAGAACAAATTCAATAAACTCTGTGAGAGTAATAGACATGTGAAGTTTTATTTGTGCCCAATTTCATTTCAGTTATTCATTAACAATAATATAGGTACACGGTACACTGGGACTGAATGCTTTAAAAAAAGAATCGAGCTTCAATAAAAGCAATTCACAAGAAATGTTCACTCATAATGAGAAGTTGTAATAATGTAGTCCAGTAAGTACGATGTGTATGTTATTGCAACACTTCCAACGTAGTCTAGGAGCCGCCTCACCGATAGCACGAGTGCAGCCGAGCATAGTCGAGCGCCGAACGGCCGGCGAGGGTGAGCCGCTATCTACACCGGACGATTTATCGCGTTTTGATCGCGAGGTCCAGCGGCGCATTTCAAAGGCGCCCTTTGGATCACACCAGAAACTCTGACCAGTCTAACCAAGAGGTATCGTGTCGCCCAGTTACTGGGTTGTGGAGGTCAGATAGGCAGTCGCTCAACGTGAAACACCGGTATCCAGCTGAATCCGGTTAGGCTGGCAGCCGACCCAAACCCAGTTGGGAAAAGGCTAGGGAGATGAT
Organism: Athetis lepigone; assembly: GCA_033675125.1. NCBI lineage: Eukaryota > Metazoa > Arthropoda > Insecta > Lepidoptera > Noctuidae > Athetis > Athetis lepigone. The sequence goes on along the minus strand of CM066236.1, from coordinate 859 downwards.
GATTCTCTAAAATTGAATTAACTGCTCCTGGGTACGAAAGTTCTTCACTATTTTTCTATAAACACAAAACTATCACACATTAAAGCGGTGGCAGATATTTTTATAGCACCTTAAATAAACCTTCCTTAAGAATCACTGTATCTATTAAAAAAAAACCGCATGAAAAAGTGTTGCGTAGTTTTAAAAATCTAATAGGGGCAGACAGAGGATAGCGGTTTTGTTTTATACTATGTAGTGATGATAATATTCCGAAAGTACATAATTATCTTTAGCATATTACGAAAAAAGTGTAATTCAATAAATATTTTTCACAAATTGTTTTGCTGGTTGCTTCCATTCCGACCGTTTGCATGAAGTTGAAATACTGTGTGTTACATATACTGTGCCCCTGCTCCGCGCCCCCGCACTCAACTTCAACAAACTATTTATTTGATTGATTTAGTGCCCTTATTATATGTATTATCTATGGTGCCCTTGATGTCGCCGCGAAGTGAGCACGTTCACGTTGTCCGCTAGTCCCGCGCGCTCTCTGGAACTTCTAGCTTTCGGAGACAGCTTCAATGCTCAGTTGGTAATACCTGATCACCTGAGGAGTGTACGATGTGAAGTGCTTGTGATGGGGTTGAGGGTGTGAAGAATGTGATGTGAAGATGATAAAGATCATTTTATTTGTCATAACATGTGTAGGTCATAATAATACATGCAAAAATTGATGTTCACTATAGATGGTACCTACATTACTTATCGATTGTAAAAGCCGGTTCATTAAAGAAAGGAATCTGAAATGGCGGCATGTACTTGCGTTGACAGATAGTACAGTCTGCATAGAAAATTTAAAGTTGAAGTTTTATTTTTCAAA